>OV656690.1:0-1471625 GCA_927399405.1 Agonopterix arenella
ACCTAACCTAACCTAACCTAACCTAACCTAACCTAACCTAACCTAACCTAACCTAACCTAACCTAACCTAACCTAACCTAACCTAACCTAACCTAACCTAACCTAACCTAACCTAACCTAACCTAACCTAACCTAACCTAACCTAACCTAACCTAACCTAACCTAACCTAACCTAACCTAACCTAACCTAACCTAACCTAACCTAACCTAACCTAACCTAACCTAACCTAACCTAACCTAACCTAACCTAACCTAACCTAACCTAACCTAACCTAACCTAACCTAACCTAACCTAACCTAACCTAACCTAACCTAACCTAACCTAACCTAACCTAACCTAACCTAACCTAACCTAACCTAACCTAACCTAACCTAACCTAACCTAACCTAACCTAACCTAACCTAACCTAACCTAACCTAACCTAACCTAACCTAACCTAACCTAACCTAACCTAACCTAACCTAACCTAACCTAACCTAACCTAACCTAACCTAACCTAACCTAACCTAACCTAACCTAACCTAACCTAACCTAACCTAACCTAACCTAACCTAACCTAACCTAACCTAACCTAACCTAACCTAACCTAACCTAACCTAACCTAACCTAACCTAACCTAACCTAACCTAACCTAACCTAACCTAACCTAACCTAACCTAACCTAACCTAACCTAACCTAACCTAACCTAACCTAACCTAACCTAACCTAACCTAACCTAACCTAACCTAACCTAACCTAACCTAACCTAACCTAACCTAACCTAACCTAACCTAACCTAACCTAACCTAACCTAACCTAACCTAACCTAACCTAACCTAACCTAACCTAACCTAACCTAACCTAACCTAACCTAACCTAACCTAACCTAACCTAACCTAACCTAACCTAACCTTTTTTTTTTTTTTTTTTTTTTTAACGAGGAGAAATGCTCATGCATACCTCACCAACTGGGGTTCGCTGGTGAGGTTATGTTGGACTCCCATCCTAAGGATGGACCTACCAACTAAAACTCCCCGGGACTCTCGCCACCGCTCTGAGGCCAGGTCGCAGGGCCCGCAAAAGCAATAACTGCAGCGACCTAGCGGCGACTGTCACGGATGTCGTGACCCACACCAGATGCCAGGCATGTGCCTGGTGCCCTCTTGGAGAGCGCTCCGAATACCAAGGGCGCTCTTCAACCATGGGTCTCTCTGTCGGGTGACAGACTCCCCAGTCTGCCACCCAGAAACCCTTCTAGGGCGGCAAGTTCCGATCATATGCGGCTCGCCTGCGCCCTACACGACGCCTGCGGATTGGGTCGGACAACGCATCATCCTCCCGATCTCTCTCTGCGGTCTCCTTCTGTGCCACGACTGTTTCACACAAAGAGGCCATCGCCCTCCAGGCTTCTGCGCTACGGACAATCTGTCCGACGACGGCAGGCAGAGAGAGATCCCGCCCAATAACCTCGACCAGCTCCGCACGTGGATCACTCCACGCCGGGCATACCTCCAGAGTATGCTGCGCAGTATCATCCGCGCAGTCACAGTGATGACACCGTGGGGATGCCTCTCGCCTGGCCACACGGTGCAGGTAGTGACCAAAGCAACCGTGTCCGGTCATCACCTGCACCATCCGGTAAGAGAGGCCGTGGCAGTTCTCCAGCCATGCCGTCAAATGAGGCCTAATGGCTTCCACCGTCCTTAATCCAGCACTTGGCGATGCGAGCTGGCTCCGCCAGGACTGCAGTAGAATAACGCGAGCCTGGCGGCGCCACCTTGCCACCTGCTCTGGAGCCGGTTCATAACCCCGCTCCTTCACCTGCGCGCTACGCCGATACACTTCAGCCAGCACGCGGGCCTCCAGCTCCCATGGCGGGGAACCGGCCAGTGCAAACGCCGCCTCTCCAGCTATCGTGCGGTAGCCGCGGATCACCCTGCGTGCCATGACGCGCTGCGGACGTCGCAGCAGCGCCTTATTAGTGGCGCTCAGGGCATTCACCCACACGGGTGCCCCATACAGGGCCATCGATCTGATGACCCCCATATAGAGCCGGCGGCAGGTAGACCCTGGCCCTCCGACATTAGGGAGGAGACTCCCCAGCGCCGCGGACGCTTTGATGAGTCTCGGAGCCAGCCTGCGGAAGTGCTCGGCGAAAGTCCACTTTCCATCCAGGCAGAGCCCGAGATATTTCATCGCGGACCCAACCCGGACTTCGACCTCGCCGATGCGGAGTGTCGCTCCCGCAGGAGGACTCCCACCACGACCATAGAAGTAGAGGGCCTCTGTCTTCTCCAGGGCCACTCTCAAGCCCTGCCCTTCAATGCGGGCAACTATTAGGCCCGAACCGACTCGCGCTAGGCGGGTGGCCTCCTCGAACGATCTCCCGCGGGCTAGGAGTAGGGTATCGTCTGCATAGCAGACGATATGCAGCCCCCGGAGGAGAGCGCCACGCAACACCTTATCATAGCCAATGTTCCACAGGAGAGGGCCTAAAACCGACCCCTGAGGAACACCGCACCATGAGAGGCGCCGCACCGGCACGCCGTCCCGCCCTACGCACACCACCTCTCTCCCTCGAAGGTACGATGCCACAATCTTGCGCAGGTAGCGGGGCACCCCGTGGTACTCGAGGCCCTCCTCAATACTTGAGAAGGGCAAAGAGTTGAAGGCATTAGCGATATCAAAAGATATCGCCAACACTGAACCGCCCCTCGCCACCTGCTCCTCCGTGAACGCCTTGACGTCAAGTATGGCGTCAATGGTGGAGCGCTGGGCACGAAAGCCATACTGGGCCTCAGAAAGGTCGGGGCCCTCCCGCGTTAGGTGTTGGATAATGCGAGATGCAATTACCCGCTCCAACAACTTCCCTGCCTCGTCCAGCAATACGATCGGTCGGTAGGCCGATGGAGAGTTGGCTGGACGGCCCTCCTTTTGAAGGAGGACAAGTTTGCCCTCCTTCCAGCACTGCGGGAACTCTCCTTGCTCGAGGCAAGAGCTGAAGAGCTCCCGCAAACCTAACCTAACCTAACCTAACCTAACCTAACCTAACCTAACCTAACCTAACCTAACCTAACCTAACCTAACCTAACCTAACCTAACCTAACCTAACCTAACCTAACCTAACCTAACCTAACCTAACCTAACCTAACCTAACCTAACCTAACCTAACCTAACCTAACCTAACCTAACCTAACCTAACCTAACCTAACCTTTTTTTTTTTTTTTTTTTTTTTCGTGGGGAAATCCTCATGGATACCCGCCGCCTTGGGGACGACGGCGGGTTATGCCGGACTCCTACCGGCTAAAACCCCACGGTGTTCCATCTCTACGCCTGTACGCCGGGAACCCGAGATACCCCGAAGGATTCTTCCGCATACCCGGCAGCGTCGGCCTATACGGGCCAAATCTCTGGAAGGGGAGGACTGGAGCGATTCCTCCCCTATACTACATTTGAGTGGCGCGCGGGAACACGCGCGCGCCATCTCGAGCCCTAGGAATTGGGCGCCGGACTTCCCCAAGTCCGACGCCCAAGGCTCTAAGGGGTAGGGCGCGGCGGAGGCTTTGCGCCGGCCGCAGCCCTCCCCTTCTTCGGTGGGTGCGCTACAGTACACGCAGCGCTACCCGAACAGTGCGCAGCAGGTTTCCCCGCCGCCGTGCAGATGACGCAGAGCGGCGGAGACGTACATTTCCCGGCCAGGTGGCCGGCCTGCCCGCAGCGGTAGCACAGACTGCTGCGGTCATTCTCTTCTTTGCAGTTGCCAACAACGTGCCCCGGAGTTAGGCAACGGTAACATCTCAATGGCCTCGGCGGCAGGATTTTAACCTGCGCCGAGGACCAGCCGACGGTCAGCCGTCCCCCCTCCGAGGCCTTTTTGGCCGCTGCCACCGGGCAACGCACCCAGGCGGTGCCTCTACCTGTTGTGTCGCGGCGTACATCTCCCGCCTTGATGGATGCCGTTGGGCATCCACCAACCCGGGAGATCGCCGCGATCACTTCCTCAGAGGTCACCGAGTCGTCCAGCCCCGAAAGGCGCATCTCTGCGCACTTCGTGGGCCGGCCAACTCGGATGACCTCTTCTCCAAACACCTCTCGAATCTTGCCAGCTAAGGCATCGGCCTTCTCGCCAGACTCCGTACCCGGCAGCTCCAAGATTCGCTGCCCCGACACTCCCACCTTGAACTGCACGGTGGTTATGCCAAGGTCAGCGAGCGCAATCTTTTGCGTCGCCTCGCGCAGAACATTGGCGTAGGTTACGCCTCGCTCCTCAGCCTCCGGCTGCAACGTAAGTGTTACAGCCGAGGACTGAGGGAGGCGCAACCTCACCGGCCTCCTTGGATTTTGAACCGCAGGCGGTGGCTTAGGTCCCGCCTTTGGTTTCTTGGCCTTCTTGAGCACCTTGACCCATTCTCCCTCTTCTGAGGACTGGGGTTTCGGTGGTTCAAGGTTTGTTTCTACGCGAGGCGGCGCAGAAGGTCGCGGCCCTTCCTTGGTCCGCTTTCCCCCTTTCGTCTGCCCCTTATTCGTGCCACCTCGTTTCCCCTTCTGGGGTTTAGGGGGCAGTGCCCGAGTGAGCACCGGACTTAGCCTGAGCCTCAGCAGGCGGTACGTCGTGCGCAAGAGGAGGGCGGATGCGCTCCTCGGGGAGTAGTCTCCCCTCCAGTGCATCCAGTCTCGCATTCATCATAGTCCCAACCTGGACCATGATGGACTGCGTTATCTCATCTACGGGCACAGGAGGCGGCTGCCTGTACTGTGCTCGCATTTCCTGCACCTCCCTACGGAGCTTAGCCACCTCAGCCTGCAGGCGGTTGTTGTCCGCTTGCAGTCTTGTCGTCTCCTCTGTGGTGGTACGCTTCTGAAGCTGCTCCCCCGCCAGCACGATCTGATTCGCGGCATTCTTGAGGTAACGAATATTCGTTCCCTTAATGTGGCCAGAAGTAACTGCGACGTGCTTGATAACAGCCACATTAGCCATAATTCGCTGCATCAGGTTCGACTCATCTAACGAACCTGCATCTCCCATTCTTGAGATGTCATCGATGAGCCACGAGGCCACCTCTTCTCCTCGGCATCCCTCTAATTCCATCTCCGCTATTACCGTCTCAGCCTGGAAGCGTTCCTCCTCGCGCCTGGCCATCCGGGCACTTAAAGGTCCTGCAGTTGAAGACCGGCCTCTCCCCCTTCTGGCTGTTGGGATTTTCGCCTTGGGTTGTGACGAAGAGCCTTCTCCTTGAACCTCCTCAAGTCGTCGCTTTAGAGTAGCCTCCGAGCAAGACGACACTGACTCGAGACTTACAGAATCATCCGAGTCCAACTCCGATTCACCATCCCGCTCTTGGGTCCTTTTGGATCCACCTGCCGAAGCAGGGAAGACTGGGGATTTTGGCCTACAACTTGCAGCATCCACTGCCATCTCAGGGTCTGACACGACCCGATCGATCTCACTACACCTACCCGCCGAAACAGGAGGTATGGGTAATTTAGTGCCACCACTGGCATCTGCCGAAGCAGAAAAGTTTTTATTAAAAGTTTTCTTCATACTGTTCCCACGATTGTAGGGGAAAAACAACAGTCGATCCGGGCAGAGCCCCCTTTGCCCGGACAAGCCTACTACTTCAGGAGGCCGACCGGTATCCTGAGGGTGTTAACGACTTTTCCTTGTCGGGTTTTATTGACTCTCCATGTCTCGGCCCGGCCAATGAAGGCTCGGCCGCGGTCGTCTGGAGCCGCTAGCACATAACAACGACACTCCAGACGATAACGCCCCTCCCCCCCGGCGGTGGCAAGGAAGGAAGGAATTCCTTCCCTGCCTGCTCTGCGGTAGTGTAAGTACACACAGAGCCCGCCCCTGCCCCTCCACTGTGCCCTCTGAAAACCAGAGGGACACGTGGAGAAACGAACGTGTCGGGTTATTCGCCAATGGGCAGTGACTTCACCCAAAAAACGGATGAAGTCACTGCCCATCGCCCAGGGTGCACCGGCTCAACTGAGCACTCGAGGAGGTTACCCGACCTAGCACCCCAACCTAACCTAACCTAACCTAACCTAACCTAACCTAACCTAACCTAACCTAACCTAACCTAACCTAACCTAACCTAACCTAACCTAACCTAACCTAACCTAACCTAACCTAACCTAACCTAACCTAACCTAACCTAACCTAACCTAACCTAACCTAACCTAACCTAACCTAACCTAACCTAACCTAACCTAACCTAACCTAACCTAACCTAACCTAACCTAACCTAACCTAACCTAACCTAACCCAGTCGCGCTCCATCCACAGTCGCGTGCGGATCGTTTTCCAGGTTGCTCCGCGGTCGAAAAATCGAAAAAATGGGTTTTTTCGCTTAAATCCACCCGTGTCATACATCAAAAGTTGCGGAGTGACGAGCCCGTCAAAGTGGTGCTATTTTTAGTGTAATCCATCAACATTTCGAAGTGCAGTGACCAAAAGAGTGAAATCCAACTAAAGTACATTTTGATAACTCTGGAAGTGACACTTATCCTTGTTGGATCCACATGATCTATGTGTTAAAAGTTGCGCATCTAGGAGCTCCTTCTGGATGTGAAACTCCCAGCTCGATTGGTGAAAAACTGTAAGTACAATCAGTTAAAAAGTGAAATCTCTTTAACCAAAATCACAAAAGTGCGTGCGTCGACAGATTAATCGCTGTAACCCCAAAATTTTTTAATTTCAATCTGGGTATTCTGGTCCCCCACAACTTCCCTGAAAAAACCAGACTCTTCGGAGGCTCCACTTCGAAGATATTTGCAAATTTGTGAAATGATGCAATAGCCTAACTCTTCACCTGACGTCGTGCGGATAATTCTGAAGACGGAATCCGGAGGAGGCAGCCGAGCAGAACTCGAATCCGCTTCGAGCGAGAGTCAGCGACCTAGAGTTCAGCCGGAAATCGACTTTTTCCGGACGGAAAAATTTTTTCGGACTTCGCCGCCCTATTGCTCGTCAGATAGATCTGAGAACCTATTGTTTTAAGTCGTAATTCTGTAGCTTATCTAACTGTCAATAATCCCTGTAAATTTCAAAATTTTCTGTTGAGTAGTTTTTTAGATATTAATTTTTCCCAAAACGTAGTCGAAAATTTCTCGCTTTTGACGTAATTATAATTCGAAATTTGACTTTTTTATTTGCAGCTTCTGAACTCTTCCAACTATCTTATATTGTAGTTCTGTGTATAAAAATAAGTTTAGCGAAAAGATATTGTTTCTAGGCCTTTTAAATTCAGCTTTATGTAATAGATTTAAATTTTGTAAAAAATTGGTTAAAGATTTTCATATAGTCGGGACCGCCTCTGGACGACGTTTAAGTCGGTGAAAACCGTTCCCTTCTTGGACCGGTGGTTCCCGAGATATCGAATTTAAAGTGTTTTTTCAAATTTTAAAAAAGTAACGTTTTTCGTGGGAACAAATTTTGTGGGGCCCATATCTCCGGAACTGCCGGGGCTGGAGTGGGGCGGTTTTCATAAAAGAGTAGAGGAGGCACCATTCTTGGCGGCTGGCGTGTCTTAGGAAAATTTCGGGAGGACGAAGTCCAGGGATTGTTCAGTCCCTGAAAAGGGAACGGGTAAAAAATTTTTATTACTCAGTCAGGACCGCACCTGTATTTCCCGGAATTATATGCGAACCGCACCCTTCTCGGCCTGGTGGTTCCCGAGATATTGAATTTAGGGTATTTTTCCCGTTTTTAAAAAAAGTTGAGAAATTTAGTAAAATCATTATTTCGGTAACCGCGGGGGCTGGAATAGTGCGGTTTTCGCTAAAGAGAGTAAGAGCCACCGCTCTTGGCGGTAGGTGGGTTAAAATCCGGATCCGGCTTTTGAGGTTTTTTGCATCCGGGTTCCGGACGAAAAATAGTCAGAATTAGCAGAAAGTGTGTTGTGTGCTGCGGAAGCTTTATAGTCTAGTGTTTCGAGCTTGTTTGCATATATTGTTTAAGCCCCTTTTGGCTAAATACAAACCACCCCAACATGATTCGCACACCAAAAGGAGCTCAAGGGAGCGGATCCAATACCGCATTACCACCACCTATGGACAACCAACAGGCGGGACTTTCTAAAATGCCAAAGTCCCATAATGTAAGGAAATCCATAGAGCACATAGAACAGGTACTAGCGGGAACCGACCCCCAGCCAATTAAACCCACCTGCTCTACCCCTCCAAGGAAAAAAGTCCCCCCAAAACCATCTGTGGGGACGGCGACCGTAACCAAAACGAGGATAAACCCTCAAACACCCAGCCCCATAAAAGCCAAAACGAGCTATCGCAGTAAGGCGGAGGAAGCTGCTGAGGTCCACAGGAAAGGCCTGCAGAACCTCAACAGATTCCAAAACCTGCGAAAAGACGTTAGGCAGCAGCTAAAGGAGTCTTTGGATCGGCTCTATGAGCTAACCAAAATGGCGCTGGTTACGCGAAACCTGGACTACGAACTGGAGAGGGAGAGCAGGAAGGAAAAACAGGAAAAGGCGACTCAGGCAAACATAGAGCCACAGGATACAAGTGGAAAGGAAGGGAAGGACCAAGAACAGATCTTGGCCAAAATAGAGGAAAACTCCAGGCTACTCAAGGAAAATGGAAGGAAGATGGATGAGCTTAGGGAAGTGGTGGAGTCACAGAAAGCGGCCATCGAGAGGGCGACCTACGCAGAAGTGGCAACGGGAAGCCAAGGAAAGGGTAAGAACCCTGGACAGGCATCCCTGTACTCAGTCGTGGTCTCCTCGAAGTGTGAGGGAGAAACTGGTGAGGAAGTCCTGGAGAAAGTGAGGAAGGCAGTAGACGCAAAGGAGGGATGGATAAAGGTAGAGCGTGTTAGAAAGGCAAAGGGTAAGAAGATTGTTATGGGATGCAAGACGGAGCAGGAGAGAAGGAAGATGAGGGATAGATTGGAAGCCGCAGGAAACGGCCTCGTCGTCGAGGAGGTCAAAAACAAGAACCCGCTTCTGATCCTGAGAGATGTACTGAAGGTACACGAAGATGCAGAAGTCATCAGAGCCCTCAGGAATCAGAACCGGGAGGTCTTTGACGGCCTCGAGGGCGAGGACGGATCCATAGAGATCAAATACAGACGAAAGGCGAGAAACCCACACAACTGCCACATAATCCTCTGCGTCTCGCCAAAAATTTGGAAAAGGGCGATCGACGAAGAGAAATTGAGAGTTGACCTTCAAAGGGTCACAGTGGAGGACCACTCGCCGCTGGTGCAGTGCACCCGATGTCTGGGGTACGGCCACAGCAAGCGGTTCTGCGAAGAATCTGCCGACCTGTGTAGCCACTGCGGCGACCTACACCTGAGAGCGCATTGCCCAGACCGACTGCTGGGGAAGGCGCCAGCGTGCGAGAACTGCAAGAGAGAAGACATAGAGCAGTCCAGCCACAACGCCTTCAGCAACGAGTGCCCAGTCAGGAGGAAGTGGGACGCACTGGCTAGGGCCTCCGTAGCATATTGCTAAGGTGGTGCCACGGGAAACTCACAAGTATACAATCCTACAAGCGAATTTGCGCCATAGACAGCTTGCCACAAATGAACTCCTGATCGAAGCCAAGAAGCGCAGAGTAGCAATAGCACTACTCCAGGAGCCTTATGTGGGCGCGGCAGGAAGTGTTAGGAGTTACCGGGGTGTCCGAATTTTCCAGAGCACTGGAACAGGAAACGGGACCGTTAAAGCAGCCATCGCCGTTTTTGACGATGGCCTTGACATTATACAGTACCCACAACTCACCACGGATAACATCGTCGTGGTGGGAGTCCGAACCAGAGCATGGACGATCACCCTAGTCTCCTACTACTTTGAGCCAAGAGGAGGCCCGCCCATAGGGCCATACCTGGAGCACATAAAAAAGATCGCGCACGAAATAGGACCCGAAAGGCTGATCATAGGAGGTGACTCTAATGCCAAAAGTACCTGGTGGGGTAGCCCAAATGAAGACCTTAGAGGCGAAGAAATGTGCGGAGCTCTCACCGAAATGAATATGCACATAATTAACACGGGAGACATACCAACATTTGACACCATCAGGGGAGGAAAGAGATACTGCAGCCATGTTGATGTGACGGCATGCACGGCGGACATACTTAACCTCGTGGACGGTTGGCACGTAGTGGAGGGCCTCACCAGCTCGGACCACAACGGCATAATGTTTGGTATAGCACTACAAAAGTCACAAGGCATAACAATACAAAGAACAACACGTAAGTACAACACAAAGAAAGCTAATTGGGGTCTTTTTCATGAGAAACTGACCCAAATTATGCATGACAACAAACTAACCACACAAAACATCACAGAAATAAAAAACAAAGAACAAATAGACTATACAATAGATACATATACCAAAGCCATAACAAATACATGTGAACTAGCTATACCAAACAAAAAACATACACAAATACTTACCGTACCGTACTGGACCGAGGAGCTCGCAAAGATGAAAAGGCAGGTGGCGACCCGAAAACGAAGGGTCCGCAATGCAGCGCCGTCACGGAGACCGATGGTTGTAGAACTATACCTGAAAGAAAAAGAGAAGTATGAGTTAGCAGTCGAAGAGGCAGCAAAGCAAAGCTGGAGGGATTTCTGTGGGAAGCAGGATAGGGAAGGAGTGTGGGAGGGTATCTACAGGGTAATAAAAAGAGTAAAATGTAGAGAAGAAGATGTTCCTTTGACCAAGGGGAATACAACGCTGGATGCGGAAGGCTCTGCAAAATTCCTGGCGGAAACTTTTTACCCGAGGGATTTGAAGGACGAAGACAGCACACAGCACCAGCAAATAAGAGCCCTAGCTGAAACAGTAAACGAAGGGGATCATGGTGAACATGATCCTCCGTTTAAAATTGATGAGCTGAAGGTTGCAGTCGAGTCCTTCAACCCCAAAAAAGCCCCCGGAGCCGACGGCTTCACGGCCGACATATGCTCGCACGCCATCGGTGTGGACCCGGAGTACTTCCTGGCTCTCCTGAAT
Organism: Agonopterix arenella; assembly: GCA_927399405.1. Classification (NCBI taxonomy): domain Eukaryota; kingdom Metazoa; phylum Arthropoda; class Insecta; order Lepidoptera; family Depressariidae; genus Agonopterix; species Agonopterix arenella. Next base: position 10,963 of record OV656690.1, read on the forward strand.
AAATGCATGGCACACGGATGCTTCCCGAAGTCCTGGAAGGAAGCAACAGTGGTCGTGCTGAGAAAGCCGGGAAAGGACACCTACTGTACACCAAAGTCGTACCGACCTATAGGGCTTCTGCCCGTGTTAGGCAAGATTTACGAGAAGATGCTGGTGAACCGCCTCAAGTTCCACGTGCTACCACGGATTAGTACTCGCCAGTACGGGTTTATGCCACAGAAGAGTACGGAAGACGCCCTCGTGTCACTCATCACACGCATTCGCGAAAAACTGGATGAGAAGAAGCTGATAACACTAGTTTCACTAGATATCGAGGGCGCCTTCGACAGCGCTTGGTGGCCAACGATAAAGACCCGACTGGCTGAGGAAAAGTGTCCCGTGAATTTGAGGCGTGTCATCAGCGACTATCTCAGCGACAGAATGGTGGAAGTTAGGTACGCGGGAGCTGCACACCGAAGAAGCACAGAGAAGGGATGCGTCCAAGGTTCCATTGGAGGACCAATCCTCTGGAATTTAATACTGGACCCCCTCCTGAAGCAGATGGAGGCAAAAGGGGTATATTGCCAAGCATTCGCGGACGACGTGGTGTTGCTCTTTGACGGTGGTGAGGCCCGGGAGATTGAGGGACAGGCCAATGCTACCCTCGAACATGTCCGGGCGTGGGGTGTCGAAAATAAGCTGAAGTTTGCACCACACAAAACTTGTGCAATGGTAATAACCAAGAAACTTATTTTCGACACACCATGCCTGAGCATGGGAGGGGTCAGCATTGGAATGTCCCCTGAGATCAAGATCCTTGGACTCACCATCGACAATAAGCTTACCTTTAATGCGCACGTTTCCAGCGTCTGCAAAAAGGCAATAGGAATTTATAAGCAGTTAAGTAGAGCGGCCCGCATCAGCTGGGGTCTTAGCCCGGACATCATCCGCACGATATATACCGCGGCGGTAGAGCCGGTAATATTGTACGCGGCAGCAGCGTGGGCCCCAGCGGCAGAAAAACTGGGTACTCGAAAACAGCTCGCCACGGTCCAGAGGGGCTTCGCGCAGAAAATGTGCAAGGCATATCGGACGGTGTCATTAAACTCAGCACTCTTGCTCACGGGGACGCTCCCCCTAGACCTCCGAGTCCGTGAGGCAGCCTCGTTATACGAGGCTAAGAAGGGAGCACCTAGACGTGAGCTGACCGACAGAGAGGTTGAGAAGATGGCACCTAAGATACATGCCCCACATCCTGCAGAGCGTGTGGGACTACAGTTCCAAAACCTGATAGACGAGGAGCAATATTCCCGCCACAGCGATTACGCTGTGCGCATTTTCACGGATGGGAGCAAGATTGAGGGCAAGGTCGGTGCAGCACTATCCATTTGGACTGGTGAAACCGAGACCAATGCCCTCAAACTTGCTCTATCGCCATACTGTACCGTCTATCAGGCAGAACTGCTAGCCCTACACAAGGCAACGGATGTTGCACTGAAGCGCAGCGAGTCCTCTTTCGGGATCTATAGTGATTCCAGAGCGGCACTCGAGACCGTGACAAACCCCGGTTCCTCTCATCCCCTGGCAGTCCAGGCCAGGTGCAACTTGAGGGAGTGCACACTCCAAAACAAAACAACATCTTTGTTTTGGATAAAGGCCCATGCAGGACTGGCAGGAAATGAGAGGGCCGACGAGCTGGCGAAAGACGCAGCCCTGAAGTCAAAAAAGAAGCCGGAGTACGACAAGTGCCCGGTTTCATTCGTCAAGCGTACCATTCGCATGGAGACGATTGGCGAATGGAACAAGAGGTACCAATCAGCGGAAACGGCTTCTGGAACAAAACTCTTCTTTCCCGACGCGGTGGCAGCATATCCTTTAGTCAGGAAAATTACAATCGACGGCCCAACAACGCAGATCCTCACGGGGCATGGAGGTTTCTCCTCGTACCTGACTCGCTTCAGGTGCAAGGAGAGCCCTTCCTGCCTCTGTGACCCGGAGGTTGAAGAGACCGTGCAACACCTGATTCTGGAGTGCCCTGCCTTTGCCAGGGATAGATTTGACTTAGAACAAAGGCTAGATACAGTTTTAAAAGCAGAAAACCTGCCAATGTTAATAAAAAGTAGAGATAGGAATGTGTTTTTAGAATATTGTAAAAAAATAGTTAAGATAGTTAATAATAGGAACAAGTAGCTTAAGTAAAGTTTGATGAATTACATACTGAGTATGCAAATGTCACCAAACAAAAATGTATAATAAATATAATTAAGGAACTAAAATAAGCTGAAAATACCATACCTATAAAACTGTAAATATTAAAGTGAACACTAGAATAAGATAGAATAAGAAAATTTTTGTAAAATTAAGAAAATGTTGCCCGACTTTACTTATTGAAATAAAGAAAATTACCCCAGTAACACCATTAGAGACTAGTTAGGTGGGAGACCCACCCACAGAGACAAAAGACGACGAATGGATGAAAGAATAGTATGAAGAATAAAAGTACGAGAGGAATAAAAGCGAGAACTGGAATGAAAGGATAGCAGAGTAGAAAGGCTCCGATCATGTTGGAGGATTGTAGGATAAAAAAAAAAAAAAAAAAAAAAAAAAAAAAAAAAACCTAACCTAACCTAACCTAACCTAACCTAACCTAACCTAACCTAACCTAACCTAACCTAACCTAACCTAACCTAACCTAACCTAACCTAACCTTTTTTTTTTTTTTTTTTTTTTTTTTTTTTTTAACGAGGAGAAATGCTCATGCATACCTCACCAGCTGGGGTTCGCTGGTGAGGTTATGTTGGACTCCCATCCTAAGGATGGACCTACCAACTAAAACTCCCCGGGACTCTCGCCACCGCTCTGAGGCCAGGTCGCAGGGCCCGCAAAAGCAATAACTGCTGCGACCTAGCGGCGACTGTCACGGATACCGTGACCCACACCAGATGCCAGGCATGTGCCTGGTGCCCTCTTGGAGAGCGCTCCGAATACCAAGGGCGCTCTTCAACCATGGGTCTCTCTGTCGGGTGACAGACTCCCCAGTCTGCCACCCAGAGACCCTTCTAGGGCGGCAGGTTCCGATCATATGCGGCTCGCCTGCGCCCTAAACGACGCCTGCGGATTGGGTCGGACAACGCATCATCCTCCCGATCTCTCTCTGCGGTCTCCTTCTGTGCCACGACTGTTTCACAGAAAGAGGCCATCGCCCTCCAGGCTTCTGCGCTACGGACCATCTGTCCGACGACGGCAGGCAGAGAGAGATCCCGCCCAATAACCTCGACCAGCTCCGCACGCGGATCACTCCACGCCGGGCATATCTCCAGAGTATGCTGCGCAGTATCATCCGCGCAGTCACAGTGATGACACCGTGGGGATGCCTCTCGCCTGGCCACACGGTGCAGGTAGTGACCAAAGCAACCATGTCCGGTCATCACCTGCACCATCCGGTAAGAGAGGCCGTGGCAGTTCTCCAGCCATGCCGTCAAATGAGGCCTAATGGCTTCCACCGTCCTTAATCCAGCACTTGGCGATGCGAGCTGGCTCCGCCAGGACTGCAGTAGAATAACGCGAGCCTGGCGGCGCCACCTTGCCACCTGCTCTGGAGCCGGCTCATAGCCCCGCTCCTTCACCTGCGCGCCACGCCGATACACTTCAGCCAGCACGCGGGCCTCCAGCTCCCATGGCGGGGAACCGGCCAGTGCAAACGCCGCCTCTCCAGCAATCGTGCGGTAGCCGCGGATCACCCTGCGCGCCATGACGCGCTGCGGACGTCGCAGCAGCGCCTTATTAGTGGCGCTCAGGGCATTCACCCACACGGGTGCCCCATACAGGGCCATCGATCTGATGACCCCCATATAGAGCCGGCGGCAGGTAGACCCTGGCCCTCCGACATTAGGGAGGAGACTCCCCAGCGCCGCAGACGCTTTGATGAGTCTCGGAGCCAACCTGCGGAAGTGCTCGGCGAAAGTCCACTTTCCATCCAGGCAGAGCCCGAGATATTTCATCGCGGACCCAACCCGGACTTCGACCTCGCCGATGCGGAGTGTCGCTCCCGCAGGAGGACTCCCACCACGACCATAGAAGTAGAGGGCCTCTGTCTTCTCCAGAGCCACTCTCAAGCCCTGCCCTTCCATGCGGGCAACTATTAGGCCCGAACCGACTCGCGCTAGGCGGGTGGCCTCCTCGAACGATCTCCCGCGGGCTAGGAGTAGGGTATCGTCTGCATAGCAGACGATATGCAGCCCCCGGAGGAGAGCGCCACGCAACACCTTATCATAGCCAATGTTCCACAGGAGAGGGCCTAAAACCGACCCCTGAGGAACACCGCACCATGAGAGGCGCCGCACCGGCACGCCGTCCCGCCCTACGCACACCACCTCTCTCCCTCGAAGGTACGATGCCACGATCTTGCGCAGGTAGCGGGGCACCCCGTGGAACTCGAGGCCCTCCTCAATACTTGAGAAGGGCAAAGAGTTGAAGGCATTAGCGATATCAAAAGATATCGCCAACACTGAACCGCCCCTCGCCACCTGCTCCTCCGTGAACGCCTTGACGTCAAGTATGGCGTCGATGGTGGAGCGCTGGGCACGAAAGCCATACTGGGCCTCAGAAAGGTCGGGGCCCTCCCGCGTTAGGTGTTGGATAATGCGAGATGCAATTACCCGCTCCAACAACTTCCCTGCCTCGTCCAGCAATACGATCGGTCGGTAGGCCGATGGAGAGTTGGCTGGACGGCCCTCCTTTTGAAGGAGGACAAGTTTGCCCTCCTTCCAGCACTGCGGGAACTCTCCTTGCTCGAGGCAAGAGCTGAAGAGCTCCCGCAGGCGCTCTTCCAGTGGTCCCAAGCACTTCACCCAGACCCGACCTGGGATGCCGTCCGGACCTGGGGCAGTTTTGCGCCCCTTCAACTTTCGGATTGAGGCGCCGAGCTCGCCCTCCGAAACCGGCGGCACCCCCTCTGCAGGTCCGGGCTCGAACGAACCATGCTCCTCACCTTCCGGAGCTGGGAACAGCGCTGCGACAATTGCAGTCAGCCGCTCCGGCGGGAGCGATTCCACCACCGGCGGCCCACGGCTAATTTTCCCCCGTGTTGAGCGGTAGGGGCGTCCCCACGGGTCTCTGTCGAGATCGGCCAACATCTCCTCTCTGGCGGAGTCCTTCGCTCGGCAGATGGACCGCTTCAGTTCCTTTCTGGCGTCCGCGTAAGCCTCCCGCAGCTGCGTCTCCAGGACCTCATTTTGAGGGCGGCGTCTCCGTTGCCTTTGGGAGGCACGACGGGCTGCTACGCAGACACCCCGTAGCTCCGCAATTTCGTCTGACCACCAGTACACCTGTTTCCTTGGTGGTCGACGGTGCCAACGGGGCATGGAGGCGTCGCAGACACTAGTCAAGGCCCTCCGGAACCAGAGTGCCTCATCGCTCACAGAGATTGGAGCCGTGGGCACCGGGTTCCAGGCCTCGACAGTGACTGCCTCCTCCAGCGCATCCGTGTCCAGTTTGGACAGGGTCCATCGCGGGAACTGAAGCGGTCCCTCTGGGCGACCCGAGGGGGCGCTCGACGTTCTGGTTGGTGGGACGCTGAACTGAATGTACACGTGATCAGACAGCGTCTCCACGTCCTCCATCACCCTCCAGTCTTGGACCAGTCTCGCAATCGCTGGGCTGGCAAACGAGAGGTCCACGATGGAACTCCCGTTATGCCTAACGCAGGTGGGCGCGTTGCCGCGATTCAGGAGAGCGAGACCGGACGTGGTGATCCACCTCAGCAGAACGTCCCCTCGGGGGTTAGTGGTAGGGGAGCCCCAAGCCGTGCTCTTGGCGTTGAAATCCCCCGCGAGAATAATGGGCATTGGGGCCGCCCTTCTCACCGCCTCCAAGAGCTCGCCGAGGAAAACCTCAAACTCGGCCAGCTGTCTGTTTGGGGAGAAGTAAATCCCAAACACAATGAATCTCCCCCAATGGGCCGATACGAAGCCCCGGCTCCTTTCCTTGGGGGAAAGAGGTTGGCCGCCGCTAGCGCTGCAGATGGCGACAGTACCCGATGTATCACCAACCCAATTGGACCGGGTTGGGATGTGGTACGGTTCTGCCACCACCGCAAAGTCAATCTTCCACTGCGCCAGAGCCTGGAACAACAGGTCCTGGGCACCGGGGCAGTGGTTAAGATTAGCCTGGAGGAAATGTAGTCGATCACTATCCATTATTGTGATCGACTATCATTTCCTCCTGTTGGCCTTGCGACCGACCCTCCCTTTCCGAAGCCGGGGTCCTTCCGGCCTTATCCCTTCGAGCTCCCTTTTTGGGAGGGACACAGCTCCTCCCACCAACCGAATGATTGGCTGCCCTGCCTGCACCAGCGCAGACCACGCAGTGGGGCTTGGCCGAGCAGTCAGCAGCCTTGTGGCCTTCCTGACCGCAGCGATAGCAGAGCTGGCTGCGGTCGGTGACACTTGTGCACCGCTGCCTCGTGTGACCTATCTCTAGGCAGCGGTAGCACTTCATAGGCCGTGCCTCCATGGTGTGGACTCTTGCTGAGCTCCAGCCTACCAAAAGTCGCTCTGCCGCGGACAGGGTGTTGGCGGCCGCAACAGGACACTGAACCCACATTGTTCCAGTGCCACCCGGACCAGGGCGTATCTCGCCCCCCTTCACATGCTCCGTAGTGCAGCCAGTTTTTGCGACGATCGCAGCCAGTACATCTTCCTTGACTACAGAGTCGTCTAGGCCCGACACACGGATCGTGGAGCATTTGATTGGCCTGGACACCCTTGCTGCTCCTGCCAGAACGTCACGCAGCTTTTGAGCCAGGCAGTCGGCCTTTTCGTTATCGACCCCCTTCGGGAGCTCGATAATGCGCGCTCCCGTGGCGGCCTTCCTAATCCTGACTCCGTCTGAGATGCCCAGGTCCGCCAGTTTAACCTCTTGACGAGCCTTGATCAGAGCTTCCTTATAGGTGGCCCCTCGTTCCACTGCATCCTGCTGGAGTGTAATAACTACAGCTGCAGTGGTGGGGGCACGAGTCTTCCTCCTTTGCCGTTTCTTGGTTTTGGGCTGGGGAGCCGGTTCCGGCTTGGGGCCCTGCTGGGGCTGCGACTTGCCTGAGCCAGTGTTTAGAGCCGGCTTCTTTTTCTTCTTCCCCTTTTTACTGACTACCACATTCCAAGCCTCCTCCGTACGAGGAGGTGGAGTGGCGCCATTGGGGATCGAAGAAGAGGTTTTCTGGGACTGCTTGGATGAAGAAGCCGAACCAGATTTCGCCAGAGGAGGCTCGGGCCGCTCCGAGATTAAAGTGACTGCGGCATCATTTTTCCTGTCCGCGGCCAGAGGTGGGCGCATGCGTTTTGGTGGCAGAAGACGGTCCTCCAGTGAGCACAGCCTCGCTCCAACCATTGTCGAGACCCGCTCCATCAAGGCGTGGGAGAAATCTTCAAGCACCGCATTGAGTCCACTAACCGTAGTCGGGGCCGAGTCGCTGCGAATGGTCTGTTTCTCCCCAACAGCCACCTGTGTCGTTTCACCATGGGACAAAGCCGACCTTATGGTAAGCTCCCGGAGATCTTTCCGCATTTGATCCATATCCGCCCGGAGCGTTATCATCCTATCCCGAAGAATGAAATTTTCCGCCTCCAGCTTTTTTACCTCCTTAGAGACAGTGCACTTCGAAAGATCCTCTACGGCCTCCTGAATGCACGCGACAGCCTTATTCAAGTTCCCCACGTATTTACCGCACAAATTGCGCGACGTCTTTGCCACATGAGTGACCATCTCCAGACTCGCTCTGATGTTCTGTTTTAGGTCGGACGCCGTGGCTGGCGCTGGCCCTGCCCCCTCCAAGTGCGACTCAGGGACCCCCGAGCCTCTTAGAGGCGGAAGGCGGCGCGCAAGGTCTTCCAGTTTTGCGTCATCCTCGAGGCGTTGCGCCTCGCGTTTATCTTCGTTAAGTTTGGCCTGGGCCGCTGCTAACCCGACGTATTTGCCGGTAGTAGGCGGGCGGCCCCGACCTCTCTTTGACGGAGGCTTCACTCTGCCTTTGGCCAAAGCGGGAACAGGTTCCGTGCCTGAGTCAGATGCTCCACCAGAGAGCGATCGCTTCCGTCGGAAACGCATCTCTGTCTCAGAGTGAGACCCCACCGTAATAAGACTGGCCTGAGAGCCAGTATCAGATTCCGTAGACATGCCATGGTCGTTGGTGTCGTCGCATACCATCTGGGTATGCGACTCCACCGCCAAGTCGATAAGATCCAGGTCGCCAGAAGCAAAATCGTTAAAATGAGAAGAAGAGCCAAGTTCGTGTTCACGAGAGCCAGCAGCCTCCTGCTGACCCACGACGCAATTTTTACCCACCCCAGAGTACGGAGGGCAGCCCACTGAAGAATCATCAGTGGGGTGGGATTCCCCTGCATCGCAGGGACCCACCTGGGGACACATTTTAAAATTACGTGTGTTGTCCATATTTGCTATGTTAGTTTGTTTTTTTGTTTTAGAGGCGTACCCTTTCTCTAGGATACGCGGCCCCGCCAGACGGGCTCAAAAGAGCCCCGCCGGGAACAACGCGGCCGAGTCGAACTGACCCGCCGCCCTCCGGTGGTTACATCTCAATGATGCAACCACCCCACCTTGGGTTGGTTCGCGCCGGCAAGCCGGTACCCCCCATATCTGGGGGGCATTCCCCTATCCACCACCCGGGGGACGCGCCCGATAGCAGACCCACCTGCCACGGGAACCTAACCTAACCTAACCTAACCTAACCTAACCTAACCTAACCTAACCTAACCTAACCTAACCTAACCTAACCTAACCTAACCTAACCTAACCTAACCTAACCTAACCTAACCTAACCTAACCCAGTTACAAGCCATCCCTCGACCTGAGCGGATCATTTTCGGCAACGCTCCGCAGTTTTAAATCGAAAAAAGTGGTAAAAAGTGCTCCGATTTACCTGAAAATTTCACAGATTGTAAAAACCACCTGCCTTCATCCTTTCCCGCGGTTATTCACACCCGGAGTTTAGTGCAAGTGAGTGATAACAGTGAAAAACCTCAGTTTTTAGAGGTTAGTTTTGTGAACTTACGCCTCAGACGCAAACGCTGCACGATTTTGTTCGTATTATGGTGGGAACCGGTGAGGACCATCAGCGTCTACCCTACGGACCACTCAGAAGTTTTTGGGACCCGTGCGTTTCGGAGTTATTAATTAATTTCTGAAAACACGTGGTTTCGAAATTGCTGAAGGAGCGGAGCCAGAAGCCTGAAACTTGGCAGGGACTTCATACTTGCTGTACCAGACCAACTTTACCAAGTAAAATAATTTTAACTATTTAGACTACATATATATTCACAACTGAAAATTCAAAATTTGACGCTATATATCTTCGGAACGCGAGAAAATTCGGCAGATCTTCAACTGCTATCCTTGGCGCGCATCAGCGAAGAACAGCTCCAGAAGATTTTAGTAATTTATATATAATAGTTTTGCCACAGTAATTATATTTCTGAAATATTCTTATTTTCAAAAAATTTGCGGGTAGAAAAGCTTTACTTGTAACAGCCTTATAATATTAGTGTTCGCCCCTATTTATAGTAAATTTAGGTATTTTTTGCAAAATTTTCTGACGTATGGTTCCTGAGATATCGAATTTTATGTGTTTATCGGGCTTTATTCCAAATTAAATAGAAATAAATAAAATTTGACAACAGGAAAGGTATTTTGACCCCATTCGCGACCAAATAAAGCCCAAACTCGGGCCATATATCTTTAATATTAAGGAAATCGACAGAAGTCGGCCATCTTGGTTCCTTGGTGAAAATTTTCAAATTCATGTATCTCAGGCCCCATTTGACTTAGAGACCTGGGCTTTCCACTATTGGCAGGGAAATTCCCCAAACTTTAACGCCAAAATATTTTTCAGCGTTTTCACGGCCTGAAAACTTTCAGAGCTGAGACCGCTTTCAGGGGATAGAGGAGGTTACGCCGATCTGTCCATTCAAAATCTCAGCCCTCTCCGACGAACGGTTGCGGAGTTATTAACTCCCAAAGTTGGCTTTTGACAGTTCGGCGGCCATCTTGTTTTGCTTCGAATCGCTGTAACTTTCAAACTAAGCGGCGTAGAACATCGGCGCTTTCGCTGTCGGGTTAAGGGGTTACCCCTTCATCGTTTCCTCCCTTTTTCAGGCGATTCGGAGCTGTCAAGTTTCAGGTTTCCTGAAAGCGGTACCAGCGGCTAGACGAGGTCAAGCCGATTCTAACGATACCAAACCTTGGTATTCTGCGGCTCATAGGAAGGGAGATATAGCCAGTTAAATTCCAACTTTGACAGTTGAGCGGCCATTTTGGAAATTTTCATACATCAATATCTCCTGACCGGGGGGTCGTAGAGCGCCGGGGTTTTCGTTGGAGTCTCTGGCTGGCCCTTCTCTGTCCCGCTATCCACTTTTCAGGCGCTTTCAGGAGATCAGAAATTTTCAGCCTGAAAACGGTGCCGGTGGGTGGAGCTCGCCGAGTCCAGCACAACAGTCCAAACCCCAGCTCAGTCGGACCAGTGGTTCCGGAGTTATAGAGGAGCAACCAGATCTGGCCGCCATTTTGTTTAGAAACCAGAATCTGTAAACTTCGGCTTCTCCTGAACCACTTGGGATAGACATACTGTGTTTGGTATTGTTGGAAAGGGCTCGCGGAGGGCTATCCAGTGAGTGCACCAAATTGACTCTACGTAGAGCCTAAAAGTATTTAGTCTCTAAAAGTGACGTTTTTGACTCCTGGAAGCGCGTTTTCCTTCTAAAGGATAGAGGTCCTATTGACCTATAGCTCTACAACCTTTACTGACCGAGTCTGCGACTCTACGTAGAGCTATATTGTGCATGTGTAACTTTATGTATAAGAACATTGTATTTTCCTATTGTATGTCTGTTGTGACAGATTAACAGTAACTGTTTATATTTTCTCTTTGACTGTGCACTATTGTGTAGGTGTCAAACGTGCCTTTTTGGGCCAAAAATTTATTAAATATAGTTTATATCTTATTCTAACGCGGACACTTACCTCCAAAATGTTTGGACTTAGAACTCCAAAACCCAAATCGACTAGTGGTGCCAAATCACCCTCAAAACCTGGGACAGCAGCTTCAAACGTAAGAAACAGCATAGGAAAGTGGGAATCGGGTAATATCGATCCCACTCCCCCTATGTCAAGTAAGACGATGCAGAATAACACAACCTCTGCAGAAACAGAGCCACCACCTACTCTGCCCAAAGATAAAGAACTTACAGACGCGCGAAAACCACCCCAAACGCAAACGCAAAAGCATACTCCACCAAGGCAGCAGTACGCCAGCCGCCCCCTGGAGGCAAAAGCATGCGTTACAAAGGGTAAATTTCTTTTGAACACCTCTCGGAACACAAAAACCGACATAAAGAATGGCGTCATTGAAGCTCTGGACAGGTTGTACCAGCTCGTTAAGGAGGCCGAGCTGGAGCTAAAATCGAAAAAGCCAACAGAGAAGGAAGAAAAGAAGACTCCAGAAACCGAACCGATAGACACCACCTTCCTCATGAGCACAGATCAAGACCTGAAATCGACAATAGAAGAACACACAAAGTTGTTGCATGAGAGCAACAAGAAGATGGAGGAGTTAAAGGAGACCCTAGAAAAACAAAAAGAAACCCTAGAAAGAGTGACACAAACTACCTACGCGAACGTAACTGCCCACCAAAGCGGAAAATCGCTATCAAAGCGAAGTACGCTACACTCCATGGCAGTTACATCGACGGATGAGACAGAATCAGGAGAAGAGGTACTCGAAAAGATCAGGGAAGCTGTAGACGCGAAGGAAGGTTGGGTGAAGGTTGAAAGAGTTAGAAAGGCCAAGGGCAGGAAAATTATCATGGGGTTCGAAACGAAAGGGGAAAGGAACAAGATCAAAGAAAGGCTAGAAAAGGAAGGAACTCACCTCACTGTCGAGGAGATGAAAAACAAGGACCCGCTTCTGATACTCAGGCACGTCCTAGCAGTAAACACAGATGAGGATGTCATCAAAGCCCTGAGGAATCAAAACCGTGGGGTTTTTCAGGACCTCGACGACGAGGAAAACAGGGTGGAGATTAAATACAGAAGGAGAACCAGGAACCCACACATGTGCCACGTCGTGGTCGGTGTCTCTCCTACCATCTGGCGGAGGGTGCTCGAGATCGGGAGCGTCCACGTGGACCTCCAGCGCATAAGGGCCGAAGACCAATCTCCACTAGTCCAGTGCACGCGATGCCTGGGCTATGGACACGGTAAACGGTTCTGCACAGAGCCGGCAGACTTGTGCAGTCATTGTGCTGGTCCCCATCTGAGAGCAGAATGTGCCGACTGGTTGGCGAACGTACCACCCACGTGCCGGAACTGCACGAGGGCAAAACTAGACCGAGTGGATCACAACGCCTTTAGCTCTGATTGCCCAACACGCCAGAAATGGGACGAACTGGCCCGAGCAACGATAGCGTACTGCTAAGGGCGCCCAGGATGAACAAACTCTCTGCAAAATAATACAGGCAAACCTCCAACGAAAAAAGTTGGCAACAAATGAGTTACTAATAGAGGCAAAAAAGCGCGGAGTCGCTGTGGCACTTATGCAAGAGCCATATGTGGGAGGGGCGAAGGAGATGAGGAACCACAGGGGCGTTAGGATCTTCCAGAGCACTGATCCAGAAGAAGGGACTGTGAAGGCAGCAATAGCTGTCTTCAACCAAGACTTCAATGTCAAACAGTACCCGAAACTCACCACAAACAACATCGTTGTGGTGGGGATCCAGACCAATGCTTGGGAGATCACGATTGTCTCCTTCTACTTCGAGAAAGACCAGCCCACAGAGCCGTATTTAAAACACCTGGAAAAGATAGAGCAGCAAATTGGGACCAAAAAACTTATTGTTGGAGGTGACGCAAACGCAAAGAGCACATGGTGGGGGAGCCCAATAATTGATCACAGGGGGGACGAGATTTCGGGAGCACTCGAAGAGCTAGGCCTGAACATACTAAACAGAGGGAAAATCCCGACCTTTGACGTAATCCGCGGAGGGAAACGATATACCAGCTTCGTCGACATAACAGCCTGTTCGACGGACATTCTCGACCTGGTTGACGACTGGAGGGTTGACGAAGGCCTCACGAGCTCGGACCACAACGGCATTGTCTTCAACTTGCGACTTATAAAATCTAAAGGAATAAAAATTATTAGAACCACAAGAAAATTTAACACAAAGAAAGCAAATTGGCCCGATTTTCACGAGAAGCTTAGAAAATTGATGCAAGAAAGTAAATTTAATAAATTAGAAATAGATAAAATAAATTCAATAGACCAAATAGACACAGCAACAAATACACTTGAAAGAATAATAGAAGAAGCATGCAAAACATCTATGCCCATGAAAAAAGGAAATGAAGAACTTACCTTGCCGTGGTGGTCTGAGAAACTCGCCGAGATGAAGAAGAAAGTCGCTACCATGAAGCGTAGAATCAGATGCGCTGCTCCGGTTCGAAGGTCGAAGGTCGTCAATGAGTACCTGAAACAGAAAGAAGAGTATGAATCAGAGGCAGCCAAAGCCCAAATCGAGAGCTGGAAGGACTTTTGCCGCAAACAGGATAGGGAGGGGGTCTGGGAGGGGATCTACAGGGTCATTGGTAGAACTGCACGCAGGGAGGAGGACATACCGCTAGAAAAGAACGGGGAGGTGTTGGATGCAAAAGGTTCCGTGAAGCTGCTAGCGGAAACGTTCTTCCCGGAAGACCTGACAGACAGCGACAACACCCACCACCAACACATCAGAGCGGAAGCTGAAAAGATCAACGAAGCTGACCAGGATGACCTCTGTGACCCACCGTTCACAGCAGCTGAACTGAGACAGGCTGGTATGTCCTTTAACCCAAAAAAGGCCCCAGGCGCCGACGGCTTTACAGCCGACATATGCTGCCAAGCGATCAAAAACGACCCCGAGCTTTTCCTGACTTTCCTCAACAAATGCCTTGAACTCCATCACTTTCCCGAAGCGTGGAAGAAGGCAACGGTTGTCGTGTTGAGGAAGCCGGGAAAGGCAAATTACACTACGCCTAAGTCGTACCGCCCAATTGGACTCCTATCTATATTAGGAAAAATCTACGAGAAAATGCTGGTGGCCCGTCTCAAGTTCCACTTATTGCCAAAGATAAGTACTCGCCAGTACGGATTCATGCCACAAAGGAGTACCGAGGACTCCCTCTATGACCTAATGCAGCACATAAAGAACAAGCTGGATCAAAAGATGATCATAACGTTGGTATCATTGGACATAGAGGGAGCCTTCGACAGTGCCTGGTGGCCAGCCATAAGAGTCCGACTGGCTGAGGAAAAGTGTCCACTTAACTTGAGAAGGGTCATGGACAGCTACCTCAGGGATAGAAGAGTCGCGGTCAGGTACGCCGGGGAAGAATACGAGAAGGGCACAAATAAGGGATGCGTCCAGGGCTCCATTGGAGGCCCAATCCTCTGGAACCTTCTGCTGGACCCCCTGCTGAAAAGTTTAGAAAACAGTGGAGAATATGCCCAAGCGTTTGCGGACGACGTCATCTTGGTCTTCGACGGCGAGACTGCTGGGGACATACAAACACGTGCCAATGCCACTCTCGCACGTGTTTGGGCGTGGGGTGTCGATAATAAGCTCAAATTTGCTCCGCAAAAAATGAACGCGATGATTATCACCAGGAAACTGAAATACGACACACCACGCCTGAGCATGGGGGGGGTTGACATTGGCATGTCAAAGGAAATAAAACTACTAGGCGTCACCATAGACGACCAACTGACATTCAACACCCACGTCGCAAACGTGTGCAGGAAGGCCATCGGCGTCCACAAGCAACTGTGCAGAGCGGCAAAGGTTAGCTGGGGACTCCACCCCGAAGTAATAAGAGTAATTTACGTGGCGACAGTTGAGCCAATAATCCTATATGCCGCTAGCGTTTGGGCACCGGCTGCAGCGAAGCTGGCTGTCAAAAAGCAGCTCGCAGTGGTTCAGCGCGGAATCGCGCAGAAAATGTGCAGAGCTTATCGCACGGTCTCCCTGAACTCAGCACTTATTCTGACTGGATTGCTCCCCCTCGACCTCCGAGTTCGTGAGGTAGCTTCATTATATGAAGCCAAGCGAGGAGTACCTCGGCCAGAGCTGGAGGACAGGGAGATCGAGCTGATGGCTCCAGCAATGGAGACCCCACACCCTGCCGAGCGTATCGACTTGGGGTTCGTGAGCCTGGTGAACCAAGAGCAAGTGGATCAACACAGCAATCTTGACGTCCGCATCTTCACCGATGGGAGCAAGATAGGAGGCAAAGTCGGTGCTGCACTATCCGAATGGAGTTGCGAAACCGAGACCAAGGCCCGAAAACTTGCTCTTGCAAACTATTGCACGGTTTACCAGGCCGAACTACTGGCGTTATGCAAGGCAACTAGGGCAGTCCTCGAGCGTGAAGCGTCTTCCTTTGGAATATTCAGTGACTCAATGGCAGCTCTCCAAACGGTCAAGAACCCCAGCTGCCTCCACCCCCTAGCCGTAGAAGCCAGAAATAACATAAAAGCTATATTTCTCCAGGGCAAAATGATAACTTTGTTCTGGATAAAGGCCCACGCAGGGCTGGAGGGAAATGAGAGAGCTGACCAACTCGCCAAAGAGGCTGCTGAGTATTCCAAACGAAAACTGGACTACGACCAGTGTCCGATTTCGTTCGTCAAGCGAAGCATACGTATGGCAACGCTTGACGAGTGGAATCGGAGATACGTGACGGGAGAGACAGCGGAAATTACCAAAATTTTCTTTCCGGATGCTATGATGGCTTACCGGATAGTAAGAAAGTTAGAGGTCAATAGCGAAAGGACACAAATAATGACAGGGCACGGCGGGTTCTCTCAATACTTGAACCGCTTCAAGTGTAAGGAGAGCCCATCGTGCATCTGTGAACCTGACGCCGTAGAGTCGGTCCCGCACTTACTGTTTGAGTGCCCTGTGCATGCGGTAGAGCGCTTAAACATAGAGCAAGAAATTGACTTTAAAATATGCCCCGAAAATGTAAAGGAGGTAATGGAGAGCAAAAGTAGAGAAAGGTTTGTAGAGTACTGCGAACAAATTGCAAGAAGTGTAATAAAAAGAAATAAAACAGTGTAGAAAATATGCTGTCATAATATAATGTAATATATTAGAGATTAGCATATAGAATGTGAGATAAAAAAATTATTAAAATAGAAATCAAAGCATGTAAGTGGTAGTTTATAAGCCAAATATTGTAAGAAACTATGCCGTCATAATATAGTGTAAATGTATTAGAGATAGCATAGAATAAAAAAGATAACCAGATTATAAAGATTAAGTTAAAAAAAAAATTTTGTGTAAACATAGATAAGTAAAACGATAAGAAATAAAGTAAGAACATAAGCATAAGGCTCAAACAAAAAATGTAAAATGTAAAAAATAAAGACCACGTTTTCGAGTTTTATTGAAATAAAGATAAGAAAAATATAAATAAATAAAACAATAGTAGAGTAGTATGGATAGAGATAGAGGGAAATCCCACCCTGAAAGATAGAGAAAGATGATGGAAACAAGAAAGAAATAGTATGTAGGATAAAAGTACGAGAAGCATAAATGATAGAACTGGAATGAAAGAGTATATAGAAAGAACAGGCTCCAATTACTTTGGAGGTAGGTTGAAATAAAAAAAAAAAAAAAAAAAAAAAAAAAAAAAAAAAACCTAACCTAACCTAACCTAACCTAACCTAACCTAACCTAACCTAACCTAACCTAACCTAACCTAACCTAACCTAACCTAACCTAACCTAACCTAACCTAACCTAACCTAACCTAACCTAACCTAACCTAACCTAACCTAACCTAACCTAACCTAACCTAACCTAACCTAACCTAACCTAACCTAACCTAACCTAACCTAACCTAACCTAACCTAACCTAACCTAACCTAACCTAACCTAACCTAACCTAACCTAACCTAACCTAACCTAACCTAACCTAACCTAACCTAACCTAACCTAACCTAACCTAACCTAACCTAACCTAACCTAACCTAACCTAACCTAACCTAACCTAACCTAACCTAACCTAACCTAACCTAACCTAACCTAACCTAACCTAACCTAACCTAACCTAACCTAACCTAACCTAACCTAACCTAACCTAACCTAACCTAACCTAACCTAACCTAACCTAACCTAACCTAACCTAACCTAACCTAACCTAACCTAACCTAACCTAACCTAACCTAACCTAACCTAACCTAACCTAACCTAACCTAACCTAACCTAACCTAACCTAACCTAACCTAACCTAACCTAACCTAACCTAACCTAACCTAACCTAACCTAACCTAACCTAACCTAACCTAACCTAACCTAACCTAACCTAACCTAACCTAACCTAACCTAACCTAACCTAACCTAACCTAACCTAACCTAACCTAACCTAACCTAACCTAACCTAACCTAACCTAACCTAACCTAACCTAACCTAACCTAACCTAACCTAACCTAACCTAACCTAACCTAACCTAACCTAACCTAACCTAACCTAACCTAACCTAACCTAACCTAACCTAACCTAACCTAACCTAACCTAACCTAACCTAACCTAACCTAACCTAACCTAACCTAACCTAACCTAACCTAACCTAACCTAACCTAACCTAACCTAACCTAACCTAACCTAACCTAACCTAACCTAACCTAACCTAACCTAACCTAACCTAACCTAACCTAACCTAACCTAACCTAACCTAACCTAACCTAACCTAACCTAACCTAACCTAACCTAACCTAACCTAACCTAACCTAACCTAACCTAACCTAACCTAACCTAACCTAACCTAACCTAACCTAACCTAACCTAACCTAACCTAACCTAACCTAACCTAACCTAACCTAACCTAACCTAACCTAACCTAACCTAACCTAACCTAACCTAACCTAACCTAACCTAACCTAACCTAACCTAACCTAACCTAACCTAACCTTTTTTTTTTTTTTTTTTTTTTTTTTCGTGGGGAAATCCTCATGGATACCCGCCGCCTTGGGGACGACGGTGGGTTATGCCGGACTCCTACCGGCTAAAACCCCACGGTGTTCCATCTCTACGCCTGTACGCCGGGAACCCGAGATACCCCGAAGAATTCTTCCGCATACCCGGCAGCGTCGGCCTATACGGGCCAAATCTCTGGAAGGGGAGGACTGGAGCGATTCCTCCCCTATACTACATTTAAGTGGCACGCGGGAACACGCGCGCGCCATCTCGAGCCCTAGGAATTGGGCGCCGGACTTCCCCAAGTCCGACGCCCAAGGCTCTAAGGGGTAGGGCGCGGTGGAGGCTTTGCGCCGGCCGATGCCCTCCCCTTCTTCGGTGGGTGCGCTACAGTACACGCAGCGCTACCCGAACAGTGCGCAGCAGGTTTCCCCGCCGCCGTGCAGATGACGCAGAGCGGCGGAGACGTACATTTCCCGGCCAGGTGGCCGGCCTGCCCGCAGCGGTAGCACAGACCGCTGCGGTCATTCTCTTCTTTGCAGTTGCCAACAACGTGCCCCGGAGTTAGGCAACGGTAACATCTCAATGGCCTCGGCGGCAGGATTTTTACCTGCGCCGAGGACCAGCCGACGGTCAGCCGTCCCCCCTCCGAGGCCTTTTTGGCCGCTGCCACCGGGCAACGCACCCAGGCGGTGCCTCTACCTGTTGTGTCGCGGCGTACATCTCCCGCCTTGATGGATGCCGTTGGGCATCCACCAACCCGGGAGATCGCCGCGATTACTTCCTCAGAGGTCACCGAGTCGTCCAGCCCCGAAAGGCGCATCTCTGCGCACTTCATGGGCCGGCCAACTCGGATGACCTCTTCTCCAAACACCTCTCGAATCTTGCCAGCTAAGGCATCGGCCTTCTCGCCAGACTCCGTACCCGGCAGCTCCAAGATTCGCTGCCCCGACACTCCCACCTTGAACTGCACGGTGGTTATGCCGAGGTCAGCGAGCGCAATCTTTTGCGTCGCCTCGCGCAGAACATTGGCGTAGGTTACGCCTCGCTCCTCAGCCTCCGGCTGCAACGTAAGTGTTACAGCCGAGGACTGAGGGAGGCGCAACCTCACCGGCCTCCTTGGATTTTGAACCGCAGGCGGTGGCTTAGGTCCCGCCTTTGGTTTCTTGGCCTTCTTGAGCACCTTGACCCATTCTCCCTCTTCTGAGGACTGGGGTTTCGGTGGTTCAAGGTTTGTTTCTACGCGAGGCGGCGCAGAAGGTTGCGGCCCTTCCTTGGTCCGCTTCCCCCCTTTCGTCTGCCCCTTATTTGTGCCACCTCGTTTCCCCTTCTGGGGTTTAGGGGCAGTGCCCGAGTGAGCACCGGACTTAGCCTCAGTAGGCGGTACGTCGTGCGCAAGAGGAGGGCGGATGCGCTCCTCGGGGAGCAGTCTCCCCTCCATCGCGTCGAGACGCGCACTCACCATGGTCCCAACCTGGACCATGATGGTACGCGTCATCTCCTCGAGAGGCAACTGGGGCGGCTGAGCCATCCGAGTGCGCAGCTCCGCCACGTCCTTACGCAGCGCTGCCACCTCCGACTGCAGACGGGCATTTTCCGCCTGCAGTCTCTCCGTCTCGTCGGAAGTGGAGCGCTTGCTCAGCCGCTCCACCGCCTGAGCGATCTGGTCCGCCGCATTTTTTAGGGCCTTTACGTCCGTGCCCTTCAGGTTCTTACACCTTCCAGCCACTGTTTTTATTAGGCCCACATTTGCCACAATGCGGGGCACCAGACCTAACTCATCACCTAGAGGGCTCTCGTCCCCCGTCGCACTCGACTCGGAGAGACGAGAGATCTTCGCCTTCGCCAAACTCAGCTCCTTGGCGTACTCCTCTTCCGCCCGGAGCCTGAGCTCTTCACGCTTTGCCGCGTTTTCCGCCTCTTTGGCCCTAGCCAGGCCGACGTACTCGCCCGTCGTTGGAGGGCGACCCCTCCCCCTCTTGGCAACACTACTACTAGGCCGAGGAATCAACATCCCTGAGGAGTGACCACCTAATTCCTCGATCCTGCGCTTCAGAGTGTTGTCGGACGGAACCGACACCAACGAGTCGTCGGAGTCAAACTCCGATCCTGTGTCCTCCTCAAAAACAAGTCTACCCGTTACCGGGTCAGCGGTACCGGGCTGTGACCAATGAACTACGGGTTTAATGCCCCCTCTGGCAGAAGATTCTGCCGAAGCAGATTTGTTTTTTTCAAAATTCTCCATACTGTTCCCACGATTGTAGGGGAAAAACAACCGTCGATCCGGGCAGAGCCCCCTTTGCCCGGACAAGCCTACTACTACAGGAGGCCGACCGGTATCCTGAGGGTGTTAACGACTTTTCCTTGTCGGGTTTTATTGACTCTCCATGTCTCGGCCCGGCCAATGAAGGCTCGGCCGCGGTCGTCTGGAGCCGCTAGCACATAACAACGACACTCCAGACGATAACGCCCCTCCCCCCCGGCGGTGGCAAGGAAGGAAAGAATTCCTTCCCTGCCTGCTCTGCGGTAGTGTAAGTACACACAGAGCCCGCCCCTGCCCCTCCACTGTGCCCTCTGAAAACCAGAGGGACACGTGGAGAAACGAACGTGTCGGGTTATTCGCCAATGGGCAGTGACTTCACCCAAAAAACGGATGAAGTCACTGCCCATCGCCCAGGGTGCACCGGCTCAACTGAGCACTCGAGGAGGTTACCCGACCTAACCCCAACCTAACCTAACCTAACCTAACCTAACCTAACCTAACCTAACCTAACCTAACCTAACCTAACCTAACCTAACCTAACCTAACCTAACCTAACCTAACCTAACCTAACCTTTTTTTTTTTTTTTTTTTTTAACGAGGAGAAATGCTCATGCATACCTCACCAGCTGGGGTTCGCTGGTGAGGTTATGTTGGACTCCCATCCTAAGGATGGACCTACCAACTAAAACTCCCCGGGACTCTCGCCACCGCTCTGAGGCCAGGTCGCAGGGCCCGCAAAAGCAATAACTGCTGCGACCTAGCGGCGACTGTCACGGATACCGTGACCCACACCAGATGCCAGGCATGTGCCTGGTGCCCTCTTGGAGAGCGCTCCGAATACCAAGGGCGCTCTTCAACCATGGGTCTCTCTGTCGGGTGACAGACTCCCCAGTCTGCCACCCAGAGACCCTTCTAGGGCGGCAGGTTCCGATCATATGCGGCTCGCCTGCGCCCTAAACGACGCCTGCGGATTGGGTCGGACAACGCATCATCCTCCCGATCTCTCTCTGCGGTCTCCTTCTGTGCCACGACTGTTTCACAGAAAGAGGCCATCGCCCTCCAGGCTTCTGCGCTACGGACCATCTGTCCGACGACGGCAGGCAGAGAGAGATCCCGCCCAATAACCTCGACCAGCTCCGCACGCGGATCACTCCACGCCGGGCATATCTCCAGAGTATGCTGCGCAGTATCATCCGCGCAGTCACAGTGATGACACCGTGGGGATGCCTCTCGCCTGGCCACACGGTGCAGGTAGTGACCAAAGCAACCATGTCCGGTCATCACCTGCACCATCCGGTAAGAGAGGCCGTGGCAGTTCTCCAGCCATGCCGTCAAATGAGGCCTAATGGCTTCCACCGTCCTTAATCCAGCACTTGGCGATGCGAGCTGGCTCCGCCAGGACTGCAGTAGAATAACGCGAGCCTGGCGGCGCCACCTTGCCACCTGCTCTGGAGCCGGCTCATAGCCCCGCTCCTTCACCTGCGCGCCACGCCGATACACTTCAGCCAGCACGCGGGCCTCCAGCTCCCATGGCGGGGAACCGGCCAGTGCAAACGCCGCCTCTCCAGCAATCGTGCGGTAGCCGCGGATCACCCTGCGCGCCATGACGCGCTGCGGACGTCGCAGCAGCGCCTTATTAGTGGCGCTCAGGGCATTCACCCACACGGGTGCCCCATACAGGGCCATCGATCTGATGACCCCCATATAGAGCCGGCGGCAGGTAGACCCTGGCCCTCCGACATTAGGGAGGAGACTCCCCAGCGCCGCAGACGCTTTGATGAGTCTCGGAGCCAACCTGCGGAAGTGCTCGGCGAAAGTCCACTTTCCATCCAGGCAGAGCCCGAGATATTTCATCGCGGACCCAACCCGGACTTCGACCTCGCCGATGCGGAGTGTCGCTCCCGCAGGAGGACTCCCACCACGACCATAGAAGTAGAGGGCCTCTGTCTTCTCCAGAGCCACTCTCAAGCCCTGCCCTTCCATGCGGGCAACTATTAGGCCCGAACCGACTCGCGCTAGGCGGGTGGCCTCCTCGAACGATCTCCCGCGGGCTAGGAGTAGGGTATCGTCTGCATAGCAGACGATATGCAGCCCCCGGAGGAGAGCGCCACGCAACACCTTATCATAGCCAATGTTCCACAGGAGAGGGCCTAAAACCGACCCCTGAGGAACACCGCACCATGAGAGGCGCCGCACCGGCACGCCGTCCCGCCCTACGCACACCACCTCTCTCCCTCGAAGGTACGATGCCACGATCTTGCGCAGGTAGCGGGGCACCCCGTGGAACTCGAGGCCCTCCTCAATACTTGAGAAGGGCAAAGAGTTGAAGGCATTAGCGATATCAAAAGATATCGCCAACACTGAACCGCCCCTCGCCACCTGCTCCTCCGTGAACGCCTTGACGTCAAGTATGGCGTCGATGGTGGAGCGCTGGGCACGAAAGCCATACTGGGCCTCAGAAAGGTCGGGGCCCTCCCGCGTTAGGTGTTGGATAATGCGAGATGCAATTACCCGCTCCAACAACTTCCCTGCCTCGTCCAGCAATACGATCGGTCGGTAGGCCGATGGAGAGTTGGCTGGACGGCCCTCCTTTTGAAGGAGGACAAGTTTGCCCTCCTTCCAGCACTGCGGGAACTCTCCTTGCTCGAGGCAAGAGCTGAAGAGCTCCCGCAGGCGCTCTTCCAGTGGTCCCAAGCACTTCACCCAGACCCGACCTGGGATGCCGTCCGGACCTGGGGCAGTTTTGCGCCCCTTCAACTTTCGGATTGAGGCGCCGAGCTCGCCCTCCGAAACCGGCGGCACCCCCTCTGCAGGTCCGGGCTCGAACGAACCATGCTCCTCACCTTCCGGAGCTGGGAACAGCGCTGCGACAATTGCAGTCAGCCGCTCCGGCGGGAGCGATTCCACCACCGGCGGCCCACGGCTAATTTTCCCCCGTGTTGAGCGGTAGGGGCGTCCCCACGGGTCTCTGTCGAGATCGGCCAACATCTCCTCTCTGGCGGAGTCCTTCGCTCGGCAGATGGACCGCTTCAGTTCCTTTCTGGCGTCCGCGTAAGCCTCCCGCAGCTGCGTCTCCAGGACCTCATTTTGAGGGCGGCGTCTCCGTTGCCTTTGGGAGGCACGACGGGCTGCTACGCAGACACCCCGTAGCTCCGCAATTTCGTCTGACCACCAGTACACCTGTTTCCTTGGTGGTCGACGGTGCCAACGGGGCATGGAGGCGTCGCAGACACTAGTCAAGGCCCTCCGGAACCAGAGTGCCTCATCGCTCACAGAGATTGGAGCCGTGGGCACCGGGTTCCAGGCCTCGACAGTGACTGCCTCCTCCAGCGCATCCGTGTCCAGTTTGGACAGGGTCCATCGCGGGAACTGAAGCGGTCCCTCTGGGCGACCCGAGGGGGCGCTCGACGTTCTGGTTGGTGGGACGCTGAACTGAATGTACACGTGATCAGACAGCGTCTCCACGTCCTCCATCACCCTCCAGTCTTGGACCAGTCTCGCAATCGCTGGGCTGGCAAACGAGAGGTCCACGATGGAACTCCCGTTATGCCTAACGCAGGTGGGCGCGTTGCCGCGATTCAGGAGAGCGAGACCGGACGTGGTGATCCACCTCAGCAGAACGTCCCCTCGGGGGTTAGTGGTAGGGGAGCCCCAAGCCGTGCTCTTGGCGTTGAAATCCCCCGCGAGAATAATGGGCATTGGGGCCGCCCTTCTCACCGCCTCCAAGAGCTCGCCGAGGAAAACCTCAAACTCGGCCAGCTGTCTGTTTGGGGAGAAGTAAATCCCAAACACAATGAATCTCCCCCAATGGGCCGATACGAAGCCCCGGCTCCTTTCCTTGGGGGAAAGAGGTTGGCCGCCGCTAGCGCTGCAGATGGCGACAGTACCCGATGTATCACCAACCCAATTGGACCGGGTTGGGATGTGGTACGGTTCTGCCACCACCGCAAAGTCAATCTTCCACTGCGCCAGAGCCTGGAACAACAGGTCCTGGGCACCGGGGCAGTGGTTAAGATTAGCCTGGAGGAAATGTAGTCGATCACTATCCATTATTGTGATCGACTATCATTTCCTCCTGTTGGCCTTGCGACCGACCCTCCCTTTCCGAAGCCGGGGTCCTTCCGGCCTTATCCCTTCGAGCTCCCTTTTTGGGAGGGACACAGCTCCTCCCACCAACCGAATGATTGGCTGCCCTGCCTGCACCAGCGCAGACCACGCAGTGGGGCTTGGCCGAGCAGTCAGCAGCCTTGTGGCCTTCCTGACCGCAGCGATAGCAGAGCTGGCTGCGGTCGGTGACACTTGTGCACCGCTGCCTCGTGTGACCTATCTCTAGGCAGCGGTAGCACTTCATAGGCCGTGCCTCCATGGTGTGGACTCTTGCTGAGCTCCAGCCTACCAAAAGTCGCTCTGCCGCGGACAGGGTGTTGGCGGCCGCAACAGGACACTGAACCCACATTGTTCCAGTGCCACCCGGACCAGGGCGTATCTCGCCCCCCTTCACATGCTCCGTAGTGCAGCCAGTTTTTGCGACGATCGCAGCCAGTACATCTTCCTTGACTACAGAGTCGTCTAGGCCCGACACACGGATCGTGGAGCATTTGATTGGCCTGGACACCCTTGCTGCTCCTGCCAGAACGTCACGCAGCTTTTGAGCCAGGCAGTCGGCCTTTTCGTTATCGACCCCCTTCGGGAGCTCGATAATGCGCGCTCCCGTGGCGGCCTTCCTAATCCTGACTCCGTCTGAGATGCCCAGGTCCGCCAGTTTAACCTCTTGACGAGCCTTGATCAGAGCTTCCTTATAGGTGGCCCCTCGTTCCACTGCATCCTGCTGGAGTGTAATAACTACAGCTGCAGTGGTGGGGGCACGAGTCTTCCTCCTTTGCCGTTTCTTGGTTTTGGGCTGGGGAGCCGGTTCCGGCTTGGGGCCCTGCTGGGGCTGCGACTTGCCTGAGCCAGTGTTTAGAGCCGGCTTCTTTTTCTTCTTCCCCTTTTTACTGACTACCACATTCCAAGCCTCCTCCGTACGAGGAGGTGGAGTGGCGCCATTGGGGATCGAAGAAGAGGTTTTCTGGGACTGCTTGGATGAAGAAGCCGAACCAGATTTCGCCAGAGGAGGCTCGGGCCGCTCCGAGATTAAAGTGACTGCGGCATCATTTTTCCTGTCCGCGGCCAGAGGTGGGCGCATGCGTTTTGGTGGCAGAAGACGGTCCTCCAGTGAGCACAGCCTCGCTCCAACCATTGTCGAGACCCGCTCCATCAAGGCGTGGGAGAAATCTTCAAGCACCGCATTGAGTCCACTAACCGTAGTCGGGGCCGAGTCGCTGCGAATGGTCTGTTTCTCCCCAACAGCCACCTGTGTCGTTTCACCATGGGACAAAGCCGACCTTATGGTAAGCTCCCGGAGATCTTTCCGCATTTGATCCATATCCGCCCGGAGCGTTATCATCCTATCCCGAAGAATGAAATTTTCCGCCTCCAGCTTTTTTACCTCCTTAGAGACAGTGCACTTCGAAAGATCCTCTACGGCCTCCTGAATGCACGCGACAGCCTTATTCAAGTTCCCCACGTATTTACCGCACAAATTGCGCGACGTCTTTGCCACATGAGTGACCATCTCCAGACTCGCTCTGATGTTCTGTTTTAGGTCGGACGCCGTGGCTGGCGCTGGCCCTGCCCCCTCCAAGTGCGACTCAGGGACCCCCGAGCCTCTTAGAGGCGGAAGGCGGCGCGCAAGGTCTTCCAGTTTTGCGTCATCCTCGAGGCGTTGCGCCTCGCGTTTATCTTCGTTAAGTTTGGCCTGGGCCGCTGCTAACCCGACGTATTTGCCGGTAGTAGGCGGGCGGCCCCGACCTCTCTTTGACGGAGGCTTCACTCTGCCTTTGGCCAAAGCGGGAACAGGTTCCGTGCCTGAGTCAGATGCTCCACCAGAGAGCGATCGCTTCCGTCGGAAACGCATCTCTGTCTCAGAGTGAGACCCCACCGTAATAAGACTGGCCTGAGAGCCAGTATCAGATTCCGTAGACATGCCATGGTCGTTGGTGTCGTCGCATACCATCTGGGTATGCGACTCCACCGCCAAGTCGATAAGATCCAGGTCGCCAGAAGCAAAATCGTTAAAATGAGAAGAAGAGCCAAGTTCGTGTTCACGAGAGCCAGCAGCCTCCTGCTGACCCACGACGCAATTTTTACCCACCCCAGAGTACGGAGGGCAGCCCACTGAAGAATCATCAGTGGGGTGGGATTCCCCTGCATCGCAGGGACCCACCTGGGGACACATTTTAAAATTACGTGTGTTGTCCATATTTGCTATGTTAGTTTGTTTTTTTGTTTTAGAGGCGTACCCTTTCTCTAGGATACGCGGCCCCGCCAGACGGGCTCAAAAGAGCCCCGCCGGGAACAACGCGGCCGAGTCGAACTGACCCGCCGCCCTCCGGTGGTTACATCTCAATGATGCAACCACCCCACCTTGGGTTGGTTCGCGCCGGCAAGCCGGTACCCCCCATATCTGGGGGGCATTCCCCTATCCACCACCCGGGGGACGCGCCCGATAGCAGACCCACCTGCCACGGGAACCTAACCTAACCTAACCTAACCTAACCTAACCTAACCTAACCTAACCTAACCTAACCTAACCTAACCTAACCTTTTTTTTTTTTTTTTTTTTTTTTTTTTTTGACGCGGGGAAATGCGTTACGCACACCCCCTCCCGGGGCGTTCGGGAGGGTGGTAGTGTGGGACTCTTCCGCCCCAAAAAGGGCGGAACTACCCACTAAAACCCCGCGGAGGCCATCCTCGGGCAGTTTATGGGGAGACCTGGTACCGATTACGCTTCCAGGACTCCCCTTCCCCTGCCTCGCCCCCCCCTTACTGAGGAGGGCTCCTCCCTGGGGAGAATACTCTCCCCTGCGGAGGGCACTGTCGCGAGCCATGCCGTGTAAATGGCGGCATGGATCGGGGCAGTGTCCCCCTCTCGACGACACCCCCCCGGCCTCACCGAGGGGTGCTCATCCCGGGTCACGTTCCAACGGGCACCTCAACGGCCCGAGGCGCTCTCGTCCGTGACCCTTGGACGGCGTCGGGGCCAATGGTGTGCGCACCGCCCCGACACGGTCTTCTTCGAGTGGGATCGGGAATCGGGCCGATCCCGCTCGAACCACGCGCTCCGCCTAAGCGCCCCGCGTCCCCGCCCCGGCATGCCCCTCCACCCCCCCCTCGCCCCGGCCGCCATGCCGCAGCCTTCTGGGTTTCAGCTGCGGCATAGCGGACACGACGAGAGGGCGGGGAGCCCGGAACGAGAGCTCGAAATGCCCAGGCGGAACGCACGCCGGCGCGCCCTGATGGATGGGCGCGCACAGCCAGAGCCCGGCGGTGTATGCATTTGCATACACCGCGCTCCTTCCCGTGCCCTACGGCACCTCCAATGTGCGGATGACTCCGCCCTCACTCGTCCACTACGCCCTCTGCTAATCAGAGGGACGTGCGGAGAGCCCTCACGCACGGGGGAAATGGAAACCCCATGCAAGTGGTGTTCTTAGCTTCGCTCCAAGCATCCGTGCACGCTTGGAGCTACTGAGCCCCCCCGCCACGACAAGGCGAACACCTTGGGGGGGAACCTAACCTAACCTAACCTAACCTAACCTAACCTTTTTTTTTTTTTTTTTTTTTTTTTTTTTTTTTTCGCAGGGGAATGCGTTACGCATACCCTCCCACCTGGGGGTCGGCGGGACGGTTATGTGGGACTCCCTCTCGGTATACCCACTAAACCCCTGCGGCGGCCTTCCTCTGCAGTATGAGGATCTCCGGGTACGCGTAAAGCTAAGCTCCAGGAGATCCTCTGTGCATTTCCCCCCTTGTAAGGGGGGGGGAACTTTCCCGGGGGCGATCGAGTCCGCCCCCCGGGGGGGAACAGTGTCACGCCTCATACCGTGTAAAGAGCGGCATGAGGCGCGGCAGTGTCACCCCTCTCGACGACACCCCCCGGCCGCACCGGGAGTGTCATCCTCTCCCGGGTCGCGTCTCACGGTCACATCGCCCCAAGATGTGACCGCGCGCGACCCTATTGCGGTGCCTGAGGGCGGCGTGTGTTTCCGCCGCCCCGACGCCGCCGTCTTCGAGTGGGATCGGCCCTCTCCCGATCCCGCTCTGCGGCCTCCTTCTGGAGCATCACTGCATCGCAGAAGGAGACCGCTGCCCTCCAACCCTCCTCACTCGCCAGCATAGCCGCGACTAATGCTGGCGGGGACAGATCTCGTCCGATCGTGTTGACCAGGTCTCGACGCTCGGACTGCCACGCAGGGCAGTCCTCCAGCGTGTGCTGAGCGGAGTCCTGGTCGGAAGCGCAGTGGTGGCATCGTGCCGTCTCCTCCCGTCCAATTCGACTCAGATACTCACCGAAGCACCCGTGCGCGGTGAGTATCTGAGTCAATCTGTAGGTGACGCAGCCTTTCCTCCCTACCCATGCTTCGAAGTTCGGCAGAACGGCTCCGACAGCGCGTTGGCTCGCACAGCCCTGTAACAAGAGCTGTGCGCGCCATTTGCGCATTGTACGTCGGTGCGCGTTCCGCCGCAGCATTTCAGGCTCTTGGCCTGGCGGTTCCCCATTGGCATCCCGGTCGACGGCATGCATTTGGTCGTAGACCAATGCATCCATGTCGGCCAGGATGTCAAAGGGGGGATATCGCGCCAAGACCGTCGCCGCCTCAAACGAAATCGTTCGGTATCCTCGTACGATACGCATGGCAATCAACCGCTGCAGGCTCCTCAGCAGAGCCTTGCAGCGGGAGGAACCCGCCTGTTTGGACCAGACGGGTGCCCCATAGAGTGCCATGGATCGCACGACGCCACCGTAGAGGCGGCGAACCTCCTCCCGCGGTCCCCCGAGATTTGGTAGCAGGCGCTGCAAGGCACCCGCCACCTTACGGACTCGGGGGACGAGTCGCCTGAAATGCTCTTCGAAGCGCCATCGGCTGTCCAGTATGAGGCCCAGGTAGCGTATGTGCTTCCCCACCTGGACCTCGACGTCACCTACCCGAAGTCGCGAGCTTGGTGGTTCATGACCTAATCTCAGGCCATGAAACCATAACGCCTCGGTTTTGTGAGGCGCCACCTCAAGGCCGAGCTCGCGTATCCTTCCCACGACACATGCCACGCCCAGCTCGGCGAGCCGCAGAACATCCTGGAAGTCCGACCCCCTGGCCATCACTAAGGTGTCATCTAACCTAACCTAACCTAACCTAACCTAACCTAACCTAACCTTTTTTTTTTTTTTTTTTTTTTTTTTTGACGCGGGGAAATGCGTTACGCACACCCCCTCCCGGGGCGTTCGGGAGGGTGGTAGTGTGGGACTCTTCCGCCCCGAAAAGGGCGGAACTACCCACTAAAACCCCGCGGAGGCCATCCTCTGGCAGTTTATGGGGAGACCTGGTACCGATTACGCCTCCAGGACTCCCCTTCCCCTGCCTCGCCCCCCCCTTACTAAGGAGGGCTCCTCCCTGGGGAGAATACTCTCCCCTGCGGAGGGCACTGTCGCGAGCCATGCCGTGTAAATGGCGGCATGGATCGGGGCAGTGTCCCCCTCTCGACGACACCCCCCCGGCCTCACCGAGGGGTGCTCATCCCGGGTCACGTTCCAACGGGCACCTCAACGGCCCGAGGCGCTCTCGTCCGTGAACCTAACCTAACCTAACCTAACCTAACCTAACCTAACCTTTTTTTTTTTTTTTTTTTTTTTTTTTTTTTTTTTTTTTTTTTTTTTTTTTTTTTTTTTAACGAGGAGAAATGCTCATGCATACCTCACCAGCTGGGGTTCGCTGGTGAGGTTATGTTGGACTCCCATCCTAAGGATGGACCTACCAACTAAAACTCCCCGGGACTCTCGCCACCGCTCTGAGGCCAGGTCGCAGGGCCCGCAAAAGCAATAACTGCTGCGACCTAGCGGCGACTGTCACGGATACCGTGACCCACACCAGATGCCAGGCATGTGCCTGGTGCCCTCTTGGAGAGCGCTCCGAATACAAAGGGCGCTCTTCAACCATGGGTCTCTCTGTCGGGTGACAGACTCCCCAGTCTGCCACCCAGAGACCCTTCTAGGGCGGCAGGTTCCGATCATATGCGGCTCGCCTGCGCCCTACACGACGCCTGCGGATTGGGTCGGACAACGCATCATCCTCCCGATCTCTCTCTGCGGTCTCCTTCTGTGCCACGACTGTTTCACAGAAAGAGGCCATCGCCCTCCAGGCTTCTGCGCTACGGACCATCTGTCCGACGACGGCAGGCAGAGAGAGATCCCGCCCAATAACCTCAACCAGCTCCGCACGTGGATCACTCCACGCCGGGCATACCTCCAGAGTATGCTGCGCAGTATCATCCGCGCAGTCACAGTGATGACACCGTGGGGATGCCTCTCGCCTGGCCACACGGTGCAGGTAGTGACCAAAGCAACCATGTCCGGTCATCACCTGCACCATCCGGTAAGAGAGGCCGTGGCAGTTCTGCAGCCATGCCGTCAAATGAGGCCTAATGGCTTCCACCGTCCTTAATCCAGCACTTGGCGATGCGAGCTGGCTCCGCCAGGACTGCAGTAGAATAACGCGAGCCTGGCGGCGCCACCTTGCCACCTGCTCTGGAGCCGGCTCATAACCCCGCTCCTTCACCTGCGCGCCACGCCGATACACTTCAGCCAGCACGCGGGCCTCCAGCTCCCATGGCGGGGAACCGGCCAGTGCAAACGCCGCCTCTCCAGCTATCGTGCGGTAGCCGCGGATCACCCTGCGCGCCATGACGCGCTGCGGACGTCGCAGCAGCGCCTTATTAGTGGCGCTCAGGGCATTCACCCACACGGGTGCCCCATACAGGGCCATCGATCTGATGACCCCCATATAGAGCCGGCGGCAGGTAGACCCTGGCCCTCCGACATTAGGGAGGAGACTCCCCAGCGCCGCAGACGCTTTGATGAGTCTCGGAGCCAGCCTGCGGAAGTGCTCGGCGAAAGTCCACTTTCCATCCAGGCAGAGCCCGAGATATTTCATCGCGGACCCAACCCGGACTTCGACCTCGCCGATGCGGAGTGTCGCTCCCGCAGGAGGACTCCCACCACGACCATAGAAGTAGAGGGCCTCTGTCTTCTCCAGGGCCACTCTCAAGCCCTGCCCTTCAATGCGGGCAACTATTAGGCCCGAACCGACTCGCGCTAGGCGGGTGGCCTCCTCGAACGATCTCCCGCGGGCTAGGAGTAGGGTATCGTCTGCATAGCAGACGATATGCAGCCCCCGGAGGAGAGCGCCACGCAACACCTTATCATAGCCAATGTTCCACAGGAGAGGGCCTAAAACCGACCCCTGAGGAACACCGCACCATGAGAGGCGCCGCACCGGCACGCCGTCCCGCCCTACGCACACCACCTCTCTCCCTCGAAGGTACGATGCCACAATCTTGCGCAGGTAGCGGGGCATCCCGTGGTACTCGAGGCCCTCCTCAATACTTGAGAAGGGCAAAGAGTTGAAGGCATTAGCGATATCAAAAGATATCGCCAACACTGAACCGCCCCTCGCCACCTGCTCCTCCGTGAACGCCTTGACGTCAAGTATGGCGTCGATGGTGGAGCGGTGGGCACGAAAGCCATACTGGGCCTCAGAAAGGTCGGGGCCCTCCCGCGTTAGGTGTTGGATAATGCGAGATGCAATTACCCGCTCCAACAACTTCCCTGCCTCGTCCAGCAATACGATCGGTCGGTAGGCCGATGGAGAGTTGGCTGGACGGCCCTCCTTTTGAAGGAGGACAAGTTTGCCCTCCTTCCAGCACTGCGGGAACTCTCCTTGCTCGAGGCAAGAGCTGAAGAGCTCCCGCAGGCGCTCTTCCAGTGGTCCCAAGCACTTCACCCAGACCCGACCTGGGATGCCGTCCGGACCTGGGGCAGTTTTGCGCCCCTTCAACCTTCGGATTGAGGCGCCGAGCTCGCCCTCCGAAACCGGCGGCACCCCCTCTGCAGGTCCGGGCTCGAACGAACCATGCTCCTCACCTTCCGGAGCTGGGAACAGCGCTGCGACAATTGCAGTCAGCTGCTCCGGCGGGAGCGATTCCACCACCGGCGGCCCACGGCTAATTTTCCCCCGTGTTGAGCGGTAGGGGCGTCCCCACGGGTCTCTGTCGAGATCGGCCAACATCTCCTCTCTGGCGGAGTCCTTCGCTCGGCAGATGGACCGCTTCAGTTCCTTTCTGGCGTCCGCGTAAGCCTCCCGCAGCTGCGTCTCCAGGACCTCATTTTGAGGGCGGCGTCTCCGTTGCCTTTGGGAGGCACGACGGGCTGTTACGCAGACACCCCGTAGCTCCGCAATTTCGTCTGACCACCAGTACACCTGTTTCCTTGGTGGTCGACGGTGCCAACGGGGCATGGAGGCGTCGCAGACACTAGTCAAGGCCCTCCGGAACCAGAGTGCCTCATCGCTCACAGAGGTTGGAGCCGTGGGCACCGGGTTCCAGGCCTCGACAGTGACTGCCTCCTCCAGCGCATCAATGTCCAGTTTGGACAGGGTCCATCGCGGGAACTGAAGCGGTCCCTCTGGGCGGCCCGAGGGGGCGCTCGACGTTCTGGTTGGTGGGACGCTGAACTGGATGTACGCGTGATCAGACAGCGTCTCCACGTCCTCCATCACCCTCCAGTCTTGGACCAGTCTCGCAATCGCTGGGCTGGCAAACGAGAGGTCCACGATGGAACTCCCGTTATGCCTAACGCAGGTGGGCGCGTTGCCGCGATTTAGGAGAGCGAGACCGGACGTGGTGATCCACCTCAGCAGAACGTCCCCTCGGGGGTCAGTTGTAGGGGAGCCCCAAGCCGTGCACTTGGCGTTCAAATCCCCCGCGAGAATAATGGGCATTGGGGCCGCCCTTCTCACCGCCTCCAAGAGCTCGCCGAGGAAAACCTCAAACTCGGCCAGCTGTCTGTTTGGGGAGAAGTAAACCCCAAACACAAGGAATCTCCCCCAATGGGCCGATACGAAGCCCCGGCTCCTTTCCTTGGGGGAAAGAGGTTGGCCGCCGCTAGCGCTGCAGATGGCGACAGTACCCGATGTATCACCAACCCAATTGGACCGGGTTGGGATGTGGTACGGTTCTGCCACCACCGCAAAGTCAATCCTCCACTGCGCCAGAGCCTGGAACAACAGGTCCTGGGCACCGGGGCAGTGGTTAAGATTAGCCTGGAGGAAATGTAGACGATCACTATCCATTATTGTGATCGACTATCATTTCCTCCTGTTGGCCTTGCGACCGACCCTCCCTTTCCGAAGCCGGGGTCCTTCCGGCTTTATCCCTTCGAGCTCCCTTTTTGGGAGGGACACAGCTCCTCCCACCAATCGAATGATTGGCTGCCCTGCCTGCACCAGCGCAGACCACGCAGTGGGGCTTGGCCGAGCAGTCAGAAGCCTTGTGGCCTTCCTGACCGCAGCGATAGCAGAGCTGGCTGCGGTCGGTGACACTTGTGCACCGCTGCCTCGTGTGACCTATCTCTAGGCAGCGGTAGCACTTCATAGGCCGTGCCTCCATGGTGTGGACTCTTGCTGAGCTCCAGCCTACCAAAAGTCGCTCTGCCGCGGACAGGGTGTTGGCGGCCGCAACAGGACACTGAACCCACATTGTTCCAGTGCCACCCGGACCAGGGCGTATCTCGCCCCCCTTCACATGCTCCGTAGTGCAGCCAGTTTTTGCGACGACCGCAGCCAGCACATCTTCCTTGACTACAGAGTCGTCTAGGCCCGACACACGGATCGTGGAGCATTTGATTGGCCTGGACACCCTTGCTGCTCCTGCCAAAACGTCACGCAGCTTTTGAGCCAGGCAGTCGGCCTTTTCGTTATCGACCCCCTTCGGGAGCTCGATAATGCGCGCTCCCGTAGCGGCCTTCCTAATCCTGACTCCATCCGAGATGCCCAGGTCCGCCAGTTTAACCTCTTGACGAGCCTTGATCAGAGCTTCCTTATAGGTGGCCCCTCGTTCCACTGCATCCTGCTGGAGTGTAATAACTACAGCTGCAGTGGTGGGGGCACGAGTCTTCCTCCTTTGCCGTTTCTTGGTTTTGGGCTGGGGAGCCGGTTCCGGCTTGGGGCCCTGCTGGGGCTGCGACTTGCCTGAGCCAGTGTTTAGAGCCGGCTTCTTTTTCTTCTTCCCCTTTTTACTGACTACCACATTCCAAGCATCCTCCGTACGAGGAGGTGGAGTGGCGCCATTGGGGATCGAAGAAGAGGTTTTCTGGGACTGCTTGGATGTAGAAGCCGAACCAGATTTCGCCAGTGGAGGCTCGGGGCGCTCCGAGATTAAAGTGACTGCGGCATCATTTTTCCTGTCCGCGGCCAGAGGTGGGCGCATACGTTTTGGTGGCAGAAGACGGTCCTCCAGTGAGCACAGCCTCGCTCCAACCATTGTCGAGACCCGCTCCATCAAGGCGTGGGAGAAATCTTCAAGCACCGCATTGAGTCCACTAACCGTAGTCGGGGCCGAGTCGCTGCGAATGGTCTGTTTCTCCCCAACAGCCACCTGTGTCGTTTCACCATGGGACAAAGCCGACCTTATGGTAAGCTCCCGGAGATCTTTCCGCATTTGATCCATATCCGCCCGGAGCGTTATCATCCTATCCCGAAGAATGAAATTTTCCGCCTCCAGCTTTTTTACCTCCTTAGAGACAGTGCACTTCGAAAGATCCTCTACGGCCTCTTGAATGCACGCGACAGCCTTATTCAAGTTCCCCACGTATTTACCGCACAAATTGCGCGACGTCTTTGCCACATGAGTGACCATCTCCAGACTCGCTCTGATGTTCTTTTTTAGGTCGGACGCCGTGGCTGGCGCTGGCCCTGCCCCCTCCAAGTGCGACTCAGGGACCCCCGAGCCTCTTAGGGGCGGAAGGCGGCGCGCCAGGTCTTCCAGTTTTGTGTCATCCTCGAGGCGTTGCGCCTCGCGTTTATCTTCGTTAAGTTTGGCCTGGGCCGCTGCTAACCCGACGTATTTGCCGGTGGTAGGCGGGCGGCCCCGACCTCTCTTTGACGGAGGCTTCACTCTGCCTTTGGCCAAAGCGGGAACAGGTTCCGTGCCTGAGTCAGATGCTCCACCAGAGAGCGATCGCTTCCGTCGGAAACGCATCTCTGTCTCAGAGTGAGACCCCACCGTAATAAGACTGGCCTGAGAGCCAGTATCAGATTCCGTAGACATGCCATGGTCGTTGGTGTCGTCGCATACCATCTGGGTATGCGACTCCACCGCCAAGTCGATAAAATCCAGGTCGCCAGAAGCAAAATCGTTAAAATGAGAAGAAGAGCCAAGTTCGTGTTCACGAGAGCCAGCAGCCTCCTGCTGACCCACGACGCAATTTTTACCCACCCCAGAGTACGGAGGGCAGCCCACTGAAGAATCATCAGTGGGGTGGGATTCCCCTGCATCGCAGGGACCCACCTGGGGACACATTTTAAAATTACGTGTGTTGTCCATATTTGCTATTTGAAGTTTGTTTTAAAGGCGTATCCTTTCTCTAGGATACGCGGCCCCGCCAGACGGGCTCAAAAGAGCCCCGCCGGGAACAACGCGGCCGAGTCGAACTGACCCGCCGCCCTCCGGTGATTACATCTCAATGATGCAACCACCCCACCTTGGGTTGGTTCGCGCCGGCAAGCCGGTCCCCCCCAGATCTGGGGGGCATTCCCCTATCCACCACCCGGGGGACGCGCCCGATAGCAGACCCACCTGCCACGGGAACCTAACCTAACCTAACCTAACCTAACCTAACCTAACCTAACCTAACCTAACCTAACCTAACCTAACCTAACCTAACCTAACCTAACCTAACCTAACCTTTTTTTTTTTTTTTTTTTTTTTTTTTCGTGGGGAAATCCTCATGGATACCCGCCGCCTTGGGGACGACGGCGGGTTATGCCGGACTCCTACCGGCTAAAACCCCACGGTGTTCCATCTCTACGCCTGTACGCCGGGAACCCGAGATACCCCGAAGGATTCTTCCGCATACCCGGCAGCGTCGGCCTATACGGGCCAAATCTCTGGAAGGGGAGGACTGGAGCGATTCCTCCCCTGTACTACATTTGAGTGGCGCGCGGGAACACGCGCATCGCCATCTCGAGCCTTGAAAATTTGGACGCCGGACTTCCCCAAGTCCGACGCCCATTGCTCTTAAAGAGAAGTGCCTGGCGGAGGCTTGACTCCGGCTGCAAATTTCTTCCCTTTCTTCTTTGCGGGGTTTGCTGCTGCACAAGCAGCGCTCCCCAAACAATGTCCCACAGGTTTTTCCGCCGTAGAGCACAGAGCGCAATGTGGCGAAGCACCACATTCCCTGGCCGGATGACCAGCCTGGCCGCATCGATAACAAATGTCGCTGCGGTCCACCTCCGAGGTGCATGAAGCTTGAACGTGCCCTAGCTCCATACACCTATAACACCTCATTGGCCTCGGCGGAAGGACTTTCACCTTTGCCGAAGCCCATCCCATTTTAAGTTGATCCTCCTCTAAAACCTTCTTAGCAGCTTCTATTGGGCAGCGCACCCAGACGTAACCTCGACCAGAACGGTCGCGGTATATCTCTCCAACATTAATGGCTTCCCTTGGACATCCACCGACTTGGGAGACCACTCTTACTACCGTTCCTTCTCTGACCGAATCATCCAGCCCCGAAATGCGCAGTTCTGCGCTTTTCGTTGGTCTGGTGATTTTAATATGCTTGCTAATGCACACGTCTTGCAGCTTTTCCGCCAAGGCATCGGCCTTTTCTCCACTCATATCGCCAGGAAGCTCCAGGATTCTTCCCCCATTTGCACCGACCTTGAACCGGATGTTCGTTATTCCCAGTTCTCTGGCATCCACCTTTTGTCGCATTGCAAGCAACACTTTGGCGTACGTCATTCCAGCCAACCCCTCTTTTGTCAGGGTTATGGCCACAGCTGACGATTTAGGGAGTCGCAGCTTGACCGGCTTCCCTCTTTGGCTCTTCTCGGCTTCCGGCTTTGGCGGCGGCTTCTGACTCGCCTTTTTCTTCTTGCCGACTTTAATCCAGCCCTCTCCTGTGGGCGTAGACTCCGGTGGTCTCTGGTTTCCGTCTCCTTGAGGTGGCACGGGAGGTGTTGGATCACCCTTGGATTGCCCCTTCTTCTTTTTCCCCTTGGTTACTCCACTTGCCCCCCGCCGGGGATCAGGGCCCGATTTAGGACCCGGCATTACCGGGGGCTCAGATCGAGGCCTATCATGCGCTAGGGGAGGGCGAAGGTTCTCCTTGGGGAGAAGCCTTCCCTCCAGTGCATCCAGTCTCGCATTCATCATAGTCCCAACCTGGACCATGATGGACTGCGTTATCTCATCTACAGGCACTGGAGGCGGCTGCCTGTACTGTGCTCGCATTTCCTGCACCTCCCTACGGAGCTTAGCCACCTCAGCCTGCAGGCGGTTGTTGTCCGCTTGCAGTCTTGTCGTCTCCTCTGTGGTGGTACGCTTCTGAAGCTGCTCCCCCGCCAGCACGATCTGATTCGCGGCATTCTTGAGGTAACGAATATTCGTTCCCTTAATGTGGCCAGAAGTAACTGCGACGTGCTTGATAACGGCCACATTAGCCATAATTCGCTGCATCAGGTTCGACTCATCTAACGAACCTGCATCTCCCATTCTTGAGATGTCATCAATGAGCCACGAGGCCACCTCTTCTCCTCGGCATCCCTCTAATTCCATCTCCGCTATTACCGTCTCAGCCAGGACGCGTTCCTCCTCGCGCCTGGCCATCCGGGCACTTAAAGGTCCTGCAGTTGAAGACCGGCCTCTCCCCCTTCTGGCTGTTGGGATTTTCGCCTTGGGTTGTGACGAAGAGCCTTCTCCTTGAACCTCCTCAAGTCGTCGCTTTAGAGTAGCCTCCGAGCAAGACGACACTGACTCGTGACTTACAGAATCATCCGAGTCCACCTCCGATTCACCATCCCGCTCTTGGGTCCTTTTGGATCCACCTGCCGAAGCAGGGAAGACTGGGGATTTTGGCCTACAACTTGCAGCATCCACTGCCATCTCAGGGTCTGACACGACCCGATCGAACTCCAGGTCTGATGCGACCCGCTCTTTACTACTTTTCCCACCAATGGGTAATTTAATGCCACCCCTGGCATCTGCCGAAGCAGAAGAATTTTTTGAAATTTTCTCCATACTGTTCCCACGATTGTAGGGGAAAAACAACAGTCGATCCGGGCAGAGCCCCCTTTGCCCGGACAAGCCTACTACTTCAGGAGGCCGACCGGTATCCTGAGGGTGTTAACGACTTTTCCTTGTCGGGTTTTATTGACTCTCCATGTCTCGGCCCGGCCAATGAAGGCTCGGCCGCGGTCGTCTGGAGCCGCTAGCACATAACAACGACACTCCAGACGATAACGCCCCTCCCCCACGGCGGTGGCAAGGAAGGAAGGAATTCCTTCCCTGCCTGCTCTGCGGTAGTGTAAGTACACACAGAGCCCGCCCCTGCCCCTCCACTGTGCCCTCTGAAAACCAGAGGGACACGTGGAGAAACGAACATGTCGGGTTATTCGCCAATGGGCAGTGACTTCACCCAAAAAACGGATGAAGTCACTGCCCATCGCCCAGGGTGCACCGGCTCAACTGAGCACTCGAGGAGGTTACCCGACCTAGCACCCCAACCTAACCTAACCTAACCTAACCTAACCTAACCTAACCTAACCTAACCTAACCTAACCTAACCTAACCTAACCTAACCTAACCTAACCTAACCTAACCTAACCTAACCTAACCTAACCTAACCTAACCTAACCTAACCTAACCTAACCTAACCTAACCTAACCTAACCGATTGCTTCCAAAACTGATATCTGAGGGTCCGCGCGGATTTCAAAAGAGAATCCGGTGTCAGATTTGAGAAAAAAAAAATAAAAAAAAAATACTTTAAAAACCCGTTTTTTTAGGTGTACTGTAACTTACAAATTCATTCAAATGGATCGAATCATTTTCTGAAGTAAGTTATTGCACAAAAATAAAAAAAAATAAAAAAAAAATAAAAAAAAAAAAAAAAAAAAATATATATATATATATATATACGATCGGAAACGAAAATCTTTTAGTAAATACAAGGTATATTTACATTTAAAAAAAGGATGCAAAACCAGTGTTTTTAAAGGCAAGACCAGTTGCTTTCGCCCTCAGAGAGAAAGTAGACAAAGACCGTTGACCGTCTAGTGAGCTTTGGGATTCTGGAACCGTTACAGCATTCTGAATACGCTTCCCCAATTGTGCCAGTTCTGAAGCGAGACGGATCAGTAAGGATCTGTGCCGATTATTCCCAGACTATAAATATACAGCTGTTAGTTGAAACGTACCCCTTGCCTACAGTGGAGGAACTGTTTTCAAAATTACATGGCGGTCAACAGTTTTCAAAATTAGATATGTCAATGGCATACAATCAAATTATGATTAATGATCCGGATGATATAACTTGCTTTAACACAAGTCGCGGGCTGTATAAGTATAAAAGGCCAATTTTTGGGTTGTCTAGCGCGCCAGCGATCTTTCAGCGAGCTTTGAACAGCATTCTGGCTGACCTTGATGGTGTTCTGTGCTTCCTTGACGACGTTCTGGTTACAGGTCGGGATAAAGCAGAGCATTTAAATAAATTAAACACGGTTTTGCAGCGTTTTCAAGAGGCCGGTCTCATGTTACATAAAGATAAATGCGAATTTTTCAAAGACGAATTGAGTTATCTAGGACATGTGATTAATAAGCAAGGTATAAGCAAGTCAAAAAGTAAAATTAAGGCAATAGATGACGCACCGAGGCCGAAAAACTTTGTAACAGAGGGCAGCTTACCGGTCACCGTTCATCAGCTGCGACGCGCGACAGCCGAAGATGTTGTTTTACAAAAGGTTACAAAGTATGTAATGGAGGGTTGGCCCCGGAAAATTAAGGACATAAGTCTGAAGCCGTTTCATCTGTGTAGAACAGAATTAGCATTTGAAAACGGATGTTTAACCAGAGGTCACAAAGTCGTAATTCCAGAAAACTTAAGAAAAAAGGTCTTAGTAGAATTACACAGTTCACATTTTGGTAGTCAAATGTAAAGCGGAGGCACGATCCCGTTTCTGGTTTCCCGGGGTGGACGCCGCGATTGAGAAACTTATAGGCAGCTGTGAAATATGTATTCAGCTGCGACCCTCCCCCCCTCGTTCTCCACCCTCGCCATGGAAAAAACCACTGAACGTTTTCGAACGTATTCACTTAGATTTTTTAGGAAAAATTAATGATCATAATATGTATCTTGTCATAGTAGATGCGTACCCAGTAAGTGGGCGGAATGCTATGACATGAAAAATTGCACTAGAACTAGCAAAGTAATAGAGAAATTATGCGATTTCTTTTCACGGTTTGGTATTCCACATAGTATTGTTAGCGACAATAGCACCTCGTTCACTTCAGAGAATTTCAAAAGTTTTTGTGATTTGAATGGCATCTCACACCTAACTAGCCTAGCCCGGCCTAACATCCAGCCAGTAATGGCCAAGCCGAATCATTTGTAAAAATAGTAAAAAAGGGAATAAAGAGTGCACTTTTGTCAAATAAAGGCAGCAAAGACGTAAACTTAAAACTTTTAAAATATTTATTTGATTACCGCAATTCAATTCATTCTTTTACCGGTTTATCACCCGCGTTCATGGTGTTTGGTAAACAACTAAAATCGAGATTAGATATTTTTAATCCGAAAAAATTGCCTTCGCCTACCAATCAAGATAAAGAAGAAATTGAAAAGTTTTCGCAGAGTAAAAGCTGTGGGGGAAAATATAAAAAGGATTTTGTGGAAGACGAAGAAATTTTATACAAAAAAAACTCGAACAACAATAAATTTACATGGATAAGAGGAAAAGTTTTACAACAAATTGGAAATATTACATACATAGTTGAGAATAGTGTGTCAAAACTAAAAGTAAAGTTACACAAAGACCAGTTAATTAAGTACAAAGGAGAAGACGCAACTACAAACTCACAACAAACTCCAGCGACAGAAAATTTATTGGGCCCACAACCTGTTTTTCAGCCGGTGCCTAGAGTTATCAACGAAGATCATCATCAACCCCAGTGCCAGACAGACGAACCGGTAACCGCGTCTCTGACACCACCGTCTCCGAACCTGAAGTTAGTACAGGGGTTGAGTAGAATGCTACACACACAGACCAGGCAGCAGCGTCTGGACATGGAAGGGGAGAGAACCGCGGATGAAATCCCGCAGATTGTCCCAGATCCTTCGAGTACTACTGGGCTGCGGCCAAGATCAGTGCGACCCCATAGAAAGAATATAGATTATAAGAAGTACTTTTAATTTCGGCTGTTTATTAGAATGTAGGATAGAAACTTAAGAGGGAGAAATGTTAGATATAAGTATAGGTAGGTAGTTCGCGTGGCTGCGCCCGCTACGTCGCTAAGTTATTCTTTTTAATAAATCAGTGTGCTTATGACCACCGAGAGTTTCACTTGTCAACCTTCCGCATACTTATCAACTTGTTATACTTTTATTCCTTATTGATCAACATTTATGTATTTCATTATTAAACTACATATTTTACGTAACAAGTAACATACCTACCAGTCACAGATAACACTTACTATCACACCAAAATGATACCTAGATAAAACCAAGATGGCAGCCATATTTTTTAAACGTAGAATAGAATAAAATATATTTTGTCATATCTTCATAGAGAGCACTTTTTACAAACATAATGATACCATAGACTCCAAGTAAGGATAAATTTTTATCCTCCTTGAGTACAACACCAAATAGTGCCACGACCCCCTTTATTTTTAGCTTTCTGATATTTTTATTATTTGTTAGCAAATCCATAATAATGCACATTTTGTGAGAATGTCAACTGTCTAGCTATTACAGTTCACAAGTAACATCCCTAAAAAGGTAGGACAGACGGACGGACGGACAGCGTAGGCTTATGAATAGGGTCCCGTTTTCACCCTTTGGGTACGGAACCCTAATAAAAAAAGTAACTTAACTACTGAGCTGTATAATTATAATAAATTTTCATCTAATTCGGGTAAAAGTTTATTAGTTGGCAACATTATTTTTTGAAGCTCGAATTTTAGTTGCCGCATTTTAGGAGCCCTTGTTCTTAGGAAGGGCGGAATCTAGTCTTATAGACAAAAAAATATCTTTGGGTACCACGATAACTAGGAAGCTTACACTTTGACGTTCAAGACGGTGACATTTATTTACGTTTGTCTTTTTTTCACACGGAAAAAATACCATAGCCGAGAATGAGAGAAGTGACCATTTTTCTCTTCGTCTTAAAAAAAAGTTTTCCATTCTTATTCCTAGTACAAACCAAAGATGACGATGATAACGTAAGAAGAAGGTTAGAAGACCCTTGTTTGCCGTACTCTATGCAATAGTCATCATATTCTTTTTAATGCTTTCTGTCAATGATTAGCGATTTAAATTCTCTTTGGTCAATGACTTTATATAATAGACGAAAATTTTTTCGAATACGCCATTATATGATCACTTCAGTAATACAATAGTAATAATTATATTCAACAAAAAATTCGACATCTTTAAAGTCATTTGTAAGAAAAACGCTATGCCGTTCGCATTTTTACCGTATACAGAATCATATCTATTCCTTTTTAAAAATCTGCGACATGCGTGTGTTTTGATTGGTCTTTACAATATTGTAAGTATATTATGTTTTTTCAGTACAGTCAGCATCATATAGATGTAAGCCTCCAAGGCGACCGAAAAGATCTCATTTACAGAAGTTCATTTTTATCTACGCGATCAGAGTAACCATATTGATATAAGCACCCAAGGAGTTCAATAAATCTAAACTACGAACGTCATTCATTTTTATGTAAGCTGTCAAGATGTTCATTAATATATTATACTAGCTGTTGCCCGCGACTTCGTCTGCGTAACCCGGATAAAAAGTACCCTATGTATTAATCCAGGCCATGGTCTATCCGTAAGCCAAATTTTATCGAAATCCGTTCAGTAATTTTTGCGTGAAAGAGTAAAAAACATCCATCCACACAAACTTTCGCAGTAGGATGCAGTCAAACTGCTCAATGGTATCTATATAAGGTGGTCAAACATTATTTATTGTAAATTCAACTTTATTCCTTCATGTTCAAAGTATATATTTGATAATCTAAGAACGAAAAGATCTTTTTTATGATTCAATCATCTTTTCTAAATGTGTGCGCA
Source organism: Agonopterix arenella (assembly GCA_927399405.1). Taxonomy (NCBI): domain Eukaryota; kingdom Metazoa; phylum Arthropoda; class Insecta; order Lepidoptera; family Depressariidae; genus Agonopterix; species Agonopterix arenella. The sequence goes on from OV656690.1 coordinate 54,463, forward strand.
ATTAGCGTGTTTAGAGGATCAGGGCAACATTTAGCGTGTTTAGAGGATCAGGGCAACATTTAGCGTGTTTAGAGGATCAGGGCAACATTTAGCGTGTTTAGAGGATCAGGGCAACAATTAGCGTGTTTAGAGGATCAGGGCAACATTTAGCGTGTTTAGAGGCTCAGGGCAACATTTAGCGTGTTTAGAGGATCAGGGCAACATTTAGCGTGTTTAGAGGATCAGGGCAACAATTAGCGTGTTTAGAGGATCAGGGCAACAATTATCGTGTTTAGATGATCAGGGCAACTTTTAGCGTGTTTAGAGGATCAGGGCAACATTTAGCGTGTTTAGAGGATCAGGGCAACATTTAGCGTGTTAAGAGGATCAGGGCAACATTTAGCGTGTTTAGAGGATCAGGGCAACATTTAGCGTGTTTAGAGGATCAGGGCAACTTTTAGCGTGTTTAGAAGATCAGGGCAACATTTAGCGTGTTTAGAGGATCAGGGCAACATTTAGCGTGTTTAGAGGATCAGGGCAACATTTAGCGTGTTGAGAGGATCAGGGCAACATTTAGCGTGTTTAGAGGATCAGGGCAACAATTAGCGTGTTTAGAGGATCAGGGCAACATTTAGCGTGTTTAGAGGATCAGGGCAACATTTAAAGCATCCTTTTTTAAGGGATCATAGTAACTAATTTTACCATGGGGGACTCCCTTAAAAAATCATCTATTATACTTAAATTCTCTGTTTTCCAATGACCTAACAAAATTAATAATTTTTTAGGGTTCCGCAGAGAAACCCTCATAGTTTCGCCATGTCCGTCTGTCTGTCCGCGGCTTAGCTTAGATACGCTTAGTACAAGAAAGCTGTAATTTGGCATCGCATTCGATTTAGGAATCCGTTAGCGAAATATTAAGCTTAAGTGAAAATTATTGTTACGAGTCAAGTGTCCCCTCCCCCCCCCCCCCCCCCCCCTCTGCCAGCTAAACGGTTGTTTCTGGATATGTAAAAAAATGCATGGCAGTCGTATATATGTCTAACAAAATTAAAAGGAAAACTATCACCGCTAAGTAGGCTTTAAAATGTACTTTTTAGATCTTATTAGTCGTTAAACCGTAGTATAAAACAAAAAGCCTCCTTCTATGTTGTGACGGGCAACAGCGGATCCCTACCCTGCGCATGGTCCGACACGCACTTGGCCGGTTATTTTTTATGGATGGATTATTGTTGTAAAAATAAGGCCAATAATATTAAATATTTTTATTATTTAATAATAAACATCGATTTAATCGAGTGGCGCATTGATCACACAATATAAACTAATTAGTTAATATAATTAGTATTAACGAATCCCAAATTCGATCTAAATTTCAGCGCTTCGAGGTTGTTCGTGGTCCCACATTTGTATTAGATTGAAACCCTCCCAAAATTATTTGATTGAGGTCTGGACTTTTCGGAGGCAGAGTTATTATGTTGAGCAATATATTCTTGAGATGGGAAGTTAATCAACAACATTTTTAAGCTCCTGCTATAGCTAGGTTTTGGAATTAATAATTGTTGCACACTTGCTTTAAAAATAAGAGTAAAGCCATCTATTAGGATAAAAACAAAATTACAATTACAATACAATTAAGTTACAACAAAGCTACAATTAAGTTTTTGAACATTAACTATAGAAAAGGTTTAAACAAAGAGGATTTGACGACCTGGTTGGTGTTATTGTTACCACGCTGGACTGCCAAACCAGGGTCCTTGGTTTGAATCCCGGTTCGGTCATGAATGTATGGAGGTGTTACTTGGAATGTTCCTCCATTGAAAAGGGAAGATCTTCTACCAGGCTATGTGTGAAGCCTGGGGACCGGCCGTGGTAAATTTTTGAAAAAAACCTGATGTAATTTTCATGCCATGGTATTGGGAGGGGCTTGACGCGTAATGACATTTAAATGCAAATCAGACAAACAAATTGTGGACTTTCACTAAATCTGAGGAGTCCAAAAACTAAGATATGGATCATTTTTAACACGAAAATTGTTCAGGGCGAATGAAAGTTATTTCCTTAGTAGTGCTACATGTCCTCATAGTTAATACATATGTATATTATCAGGTTAAAAATGAATCCCTATTCCCCTTTGTCACGTTATCACTCGATGACGGCTTGACCGATTTGGCTAATTTTGGTGTTGAAATATTTATGAAAATCCAAGTAATTGGCCAAGTATGTGTCGGGTAAAAAAGGGGCACAGTCAAACCGAGATCCGACCGTAAAATTATGCAACTATTTGTTTGGTGAACGAAATGTGATTCAAGTGAATATTTATATAGGGGTCCATAAAACGCCACCAGGTTGCTTAGAAAAATCTTGCCACAAATACCATTTCCATTATGACTTTTGGTACATTTTTTTCTACCTATCTGTTTGGTAAGGAAAAGAAGCTTCTTTGAACCTGGCAAGCCTAGAGTTGCGGCAGACTGAGAGGTAGCAACTACAGCTTTTATTGTTCTTTAGATAGGTCTCCTTCCGATGACACCTCAGCTACTTCCCAAACAGATTATTAAAATCATAATTGAATAGGTACTTGCAGCAAGATTTTTCTAAGCAACCTGGCGGCGTTGTGTGAACCCCTGTGTAAACATTCACTTGAATCACATTTCGTTCAAACAAATAATAAATAACAAATACTACTTGAATACTGTATAATAATTAAATACTACATTCACTTGAATCACATTTCCTTTAAACAAAATAATAAACAAATAAACAAGTGCATAATTTTACGATCGGATTTCGGTCCACAGCCATAGCGTTATAACAATTTACCTAGTGGAACAGGATTGCGATATTTGAAACTCACACGTTCAAATCAGCAGTAATAGCAGATAATAATACATAATCTCCATAGTAATTTTGACATTTCCTACAGCTGATTTCAATGTGTGAGTTTCAAAAATCGCACTCCAGGTCAGCGGTCGCGGCAGGTCAATTCTCCCAATAACATTATTTTTACAGATCCTGAGTTTTTACACCATGTCTCTAATGATTCCGACATGTAAAGACATTTACGAGGGTGCACATCTCGTCGTCACAGTTTGGTATTTATGGGCTTATGTCACAATGATCAGTACTTCGATGTTCGCCATGTTCAGCCTTACATTTATGATAACCGTTTTACTGGTAAGATTTAAGTATTTCATTTATTAGTGCACTAGCTTTCCACGTGGATTCCGGATTTTATTCCTTCCACGTTTCTATCTTCAGTGGCTGTGGGTTGTCTGTCAGTCAGTGATGGAACTGTTTGGTGGACGCACATCTATTCATAAAAGGCTAATTGAGGAACTATCTCACTATTATGTATAGTGTTGCTTAACAATAGTCAAACTGGTCAAACTATCGACAGTGCTTCAATACTATCGATGGCCGTGGATATAATAAAACTTAATAAATAAATTACCTATCAATTCACACTGAAAGAACAGCGGCGAGCAGCAATTCTGTGTATTATTTTAGGTAGTTGCCTAGCATTTTGAACCTTATCAGTTTGTGAATAAAGTTCAAATTGATTTGAAGCCGTGAGCATCCTCGGTCGCGCGCTGCTGCCACGTATGTTATATATACTAGTCCAGTTAAAATACGGGTTGAGAGGAAATAATTTATAACAAGTAATTTTTTGTGATAAACAGTTAAAACGAACGATATAAAGATACTTTATTGACGAATCCAACTAGAAATACCTTTTTTTTCTAATCTTACATGTTTTTCTACTTTATTTATTTAAGCACTTAATTAATGAAAATAATTTTAGTTGGATTTTATCTCTAAATAATTCCTTACCTAAAACATAAGTTATTTAAATAAAAACCGGTCAAGTGCGAGTCGGGCTACCCGTGCACCGAAGGTTCCGTACCACACCACCACACAACATATTAACTTAGAAATAGTTTTGTTTTCTCCAGGACCTTAAGCGCGAGATCGACTCACACTTGGCCAGTTTTTATTCCTTGTTGATATACTTTAGAGTTTTTCCTAAAATCACACTAAGTTCGACGTTTGTATATTAGGTTGGGGAAAAAGTTTCTTCGCATCCCCTATTACGGATAAAATGGATGCCATTTTTGAAAAAGTGGAGCAAGATCGGCAGATCGGCGGAAGATGATTCGGGCGGCCCGTCACAAGTGACGCTACGGATCTCTGATTCAGAGGCGGTGTCCATGGGCTCCTTACTGTCTGCCCGTTCTGTCAAAGGTTCACCTTCCACGTCGTCAGAGTCGCGGTCTGTTCGCGGATCAGGGGGTACGTCCGTGAACTTCCCCCTGGGGCCCTGAAACTTCATATACACCGATTTCAGCCGAGTTGGCGCTCGTGCTCAACAAGAGCTTTAATCACGTCCTCTGGGATGCTGACGACGAGGAACGTGTCCTTCGATTGTTTGATCGCTCGGTGAAGCAGCCACGACTAACCTGCGTCCAGGAATTTTGAAACCGAAGCAATGAGTCAATGCCTTTGGTCTCAAAAGCCCCGGGTATGACGATGCTACAGCGCACCCTCCGCTGTACATCGCATGGCCGCTTCACAACGAGTTTTTCTCTAGACAGCAGCGTGGGCAATGGAGGTTTTTAGCCATTTCAGTGTACCAGAGTCGGTACTCAGATCTGGAGTGCTCCGTCCACGTGGCTTTTGAAAGGGTCTTGCTGGACCGGTACCTGGGGTTGCCTCCCGTCCCTACCAGCATTTCCCGATACCACCAACCTAGGCTTGGAATTCCCCGAATCTGACAGTGGTTTTGGACCTTTTTTGACAGCTGCCGGATTACTGGTTGCTGCCGAGGCCCCGGTTTTACCCGTGGCCATTGTTTGTGGCTTGGATTGGGAATGCTTCCGGTCGGAGCCACCATGCGAGCCCGTCCTAGCCCACGTTCGGTCTTCGGGTTGCCTCTTGGACTTCACTCCGGCTGCACGGTGCCCTGTGGCTACTTGCTAGCCTTCGGCGCGAGAACCATCAGCAGGTTTCCCTGCTTCTGGGACTCTAGCGTTTCGGGCTCTAGCTTTCGCCGAGTTCGATTGGGAGTCGCCTTTGGGTTTCCCTTCCGGCGCCGTCCCTGGGTGTAGAAAGTTTTATGTGTCCATTATAGCGTTTACGAAGTTTCGTAAAGTGGAAGGAGTTGGAATTAACTAAACACATTGTGAGGAAACCTTGAAGGTTTCTGTGTGTTTTAATTTGGTTTTAATAATTTATAGTTATCTACTTTTACAGAAGAAGTCGTTTCTATTGGAAGCCTTTGTAATAATCGGAGTGATCAACGCTGTTATACAACTGATATACTTCGTTTTGGGTGTGTTTAGAATACATGGCGCACATATTGCGTGTCTAAATATTAGATACATACAAGATAGAAATATTGTGATTTTGAGTTTATTTAAAGATTTCTACTGCAGACTTCTATGCTACGCATTACTGCTCATATGTAAGTACTTATTCATTTAGTTTTTTAATAGGTAATTTTATTGACCACTTTCATTTTACAACTGTCGTGTATGCATTTGTAAATATATAACTATAGAGTTAACCCACGATTTCGTCCGCACAAATTATATACCAGATTTTAATTGAGATCATAAGCTATAAAAAAACATCAAAATCGGTTTAGTAGGTTTTGCGTGATACGCGATAAAAAAATACAAAAATTTTTGATTTGAAATCAGGGACACCTATAAACAATATCGCTACTTTTTTATTGTTGTTAATATCTTCAAGGAACAGAAACACTTCTCTTATAGTTTTATAATAGTTAAGATTCATAAATACTAAACATATGCACATCTATACTATTATAAAACTGTAACAGGAAGTTTGTCTGTACATTGAAAATATTAACAAAAAAAAAGTTACGATATAGTTTTTAGGTGTCCCTGATTCTTTCTTTTCATACAAACCCGAAGACTTGATGTGAGAGACAAATTAGTTTTGGAGACAAAAGTTGCTCGTGCGCGTTATCTCTAGTAGGTAATTACCGGTGATCCTTGCCTTGACGTAGAGATGTTTGTAAATTTCCTGAAGGTCCGCCTGTGTGTCTTCAACAGGTAGGGACAATCCTCGGGGAAGGTTTCCTTTTATTATTGTGAGTTGAATAATAATTTGGGATGCTGAAAATAAGTAAACATCAAGATACTGGGCATCTTTACCAAAGCAAACACCTAGATAGGGTTTTATAGTTTCGGTGCAATTGAAAGGGATCATCTTACCTCAAGGGATCATCTCGTACATCTTTCCCCTATATTGTAACAAACAAAGCCTATTGTAAGTTTATACACAACAACAACATAGGTAATAATTATAATTAATTTTGTTACAGTTTCAACTTACCATGCGATTATCGTCAACGCGCTTAGTATAGAAATGGCCAAGCTTCGTCGAGAAAAAGAAGAATTAAAATAATAAAAAAAAAATTCTTTAAAATATTTAACACAAATTAACTGCTAAATAAAAAAAGGTTTCCTCAAGAAAGAAGACATTTATTTTTTATTTTTTGTAGTAATTTAGAATCTATTTACCATGCTGTTTCAGTTTACAATAAATTATTACTATTATTATTATAATTTTTTTGTCTTTGTGATTTCTCAGCTTGCGCTGGTATTTTTGTTATGCAATTTACGGGACAAAGCCAAGTAAATGACATATTAGGAAATACTTCTATATTCTTAGATCAGTGGCATCTTCTTCTACTTGTAAAAACGTTCTTACGATTCGACATGTATTCAGTATGGCAGCTTTTTGGAGTTGTATATAAGTGCTAGGTTTCAAATCAATGAGCTTTAAACTATGGTGGAGGTGTTTTGGTATTACGCCGGTGGTTGATAGAACTATAGTCCCTATAGGGACAATGTAGACTTTCTCCTGATTCCAGATTCTAGTGACTTCATCTTGGAGATCTGTGTATTTATGTATTTTTTCAGCTATTGTTTTTTGCAGATTGTGGGTGTTGGGTACAGCGATGTCAATGAGGTAAGGAACTTTGTTTGTTTTATCCTGAAGTGTTATGTCAGGGCGGTTGTAGTGGGTAGTCCTATCTGTCAATATAGGCCTGTCGAAGTACATTTTGTGTGTGCTGTTTTCTAGTATATTGTTAGGAGTGTATTTGTAGTAAGGTGTGTGTGTGTTCGGTATGAGTTTGTGTTTGAGTGCTAGTCTCTGATGGATGATGTTTGCTACTTGATTGTGTCTGTGTGTGTAATCCGTTTGTGCAAGGTTGGGGCATGCTCCTGTTATGTGTTGTTTATTATTATTATTATTATTATTTTGATAGTTTCATTTTCTCAGCTTGCGCTGGTAATTTTTAAATGCCATTTACGGGCCAGAACCAAGTAAATGACATTGGGAATCTGTGAGATATGAACGTTTTTTGTTGGGGCCTAAATGTACGTCTGTTCGTTGGTGTCTTCGTCTATTTGTAGGAATTTTCTAACGATTCGGCAAGTGTTGAGGATGGCTGCTTTTTGAAGCTGTATGTAAGTATTGGGTTTCAAATCGATTAGTTTTAAACTGTGGTGAAGATGCTTTGGTATAATACCTGTGGTTGATAATACTATGGGGACAATGTAGACTTTATTTTGATTCCAGATTCTGGCGACCTCATCCTGAAGGTCAGTGTATTTGTGTACTTTTTCAGCTATTGTTTTTTGAATATTATGAGTGTTGGGTACAGCTATATCGATAAGGTAAGTGATTTTATTATTTTTATCCTGTAGTGTGATATCGGGTCGGTTGTAGTGGATCGTCCTGTCTGTTAGTATAGCACGGTCGAAATACATTTTGTGTGTTCTATTTTCCAAAATGTTGTTAGGAGTATATTTGTAGTATGGTGTATGTGTGTTCGGTATGAGTATATGCTTTAGTGCTAGTTTTTGATGGATGATGTTCGCAACTTGATTATGTCTGTGTGTGTAGTCTGTTTGTGCAAGGTTTGGGCATGCTCCTGTTATGTGTTGTATGTTTTCCGGGTGACTGTGACATTTTCGACATTTGTCGTCTGTGAGTGTAGGGTCTTTGATTATATGTTTTCTGTAATTTCTAGTATTAATAATTTGATCCTGAATTGCAACCATGAAACCCTCTGTCTCCGAAAAGAGGGATCCTATTGTAAGCCATTTATTGGAAGCCTCGGTGTCTATGTGTGGTTGTTCTAGGTCATGGGGGTGCCGGCCATGTAACACTTTTTTCTTCCACTGTTCCATCCTAGCCTTCTCTGAGTGGTTTTTCGAGTTTGGTCTAGTTACTTGTGATAGGTTTAGTGGTGTATAGTTAAGATCGTTACTAACTATTGCATTGTGAATATCATTATTTCTAGCTTTTTGGTGGAAAAAAGATTTTAAGTTAGTAATTTGGTCTGTCCAGAGTGTAAAAATGTTTATTAGGCCTCTTCCTCCTATTTGTCGTTTCAGTGTCGTCCTCTGTATTGCAGATTTGGGATGAAGGCAGTTGTGTTTGGTGAGGATACATCTGGTTTTTATTTCAATATGGTTTATGTCTGTTTTGGTCCATTTTATAAATCCGAACGAGTAGGTGAGAATAGGTATTGCAAAAGTGTTAATTGCTTTTATTAAGTGTTTCCCTATTAGATGACTGCTGCATATGGCATTGACTCGTTTTTTATACTCACAAGTTAAAGATTTCTTTATTCTTGTATGATCTAAGCCTGTTGCTTGATGATATCCTAGGTATTTGTATAATTCGTTCGGTTCCATAGCAGATATTGTATCTATTTCACCTACTGTGTAATCGCCGGGCCGAACTTTACCTCTTATTATATGAATAGTCTTACATTTATCTAATCCAAACTGCATGTTAATATCTTTACTAAATTCTGCTGTAGTTTCTATTAGCGTTTTCATGACTTCTTCTGTTTTTGCGTAAAGTTTAATGTCATCCATATAAATTAAATGTGTTATACTTGTTTCGTTGTTGTCGTGTTTTAATTGATATCCAGTTCCACGTTTTTGAAGCATGTTAGATATTGGATTAAGGGCGAGGCAAAACCACAAGGGACTCAAAGAATCACCTTGATATATCCCTTTCTTTATCAGGATTTCTCTAGTTACAACTTTATTTAGATGTAGTGTAGTCTTCCAAAGTTTCATTGTATTTTTAAGAAATTCTATTAAAACTGGATTAATTTTATATAACTGTAAAGTACGTATCATCCAAGAGTGTGGAATACTGTCAAAAGCTTTCTTATAATCTAAGTAGGTGCAATGTAAATTTCTTTTATTTGATGATGCATGTCGGTGAACAAGTGAGTCTATAATAAGTTGCTCCTTGCATCCCATGTGGCCTCGCCTGCAACCCTTCTGTTCCTCTGCAAGTATATTATGCATTTCGATGTGAGTAGTAATTTTTTGGGTTATTGCGGACGTGAGAATTTTGTAAATGGTAGGTAAGCAGGTAATTGGTCTATATTGTGACGGTTGTGGTGTGTATTTACCCTTTGGCAGCATATATGTTATACCTTTAGCAATAAATGAAGGTGTGCTTTGTTTTCCTTGAATAATTAGCGTCAAATTTTTTGCTATTATTTTGTGAAGGATATGCAATTTTTTGTACCAAAAGTTGTGAATTTTGTCTATCCCCGGTGATTTCCAATTGTGTAGTCTTGCTGTAACATTTGTAATATCTGTTTCTGCTATCTCCTCAAATGACATTTCCTCCACCGCTTCACATCGCCTTTCTTCCTCAGTTATCCATGTTGCATCTTCATTATGTTGTACTTCTGTTTCCCAAATACCCGCCCAAAATTGTTCCAGTTCCTGAACCTCCGGTATATCGCAGTTATTAGGTCTTGTGCTTTCTTTGCCATTATTGAGTTGCCTGTAAAATAATTTCTCGTTGGCGCTGAATAGTCTATTGTCCTTTTTCCGTTGTAGTGCTTTTTTATACCTTGTAATCCTATGAGCTTTCAGAGCTAACTTTTGTTTCAATGTGTCTAAATATTCTTCTGGCCTTCTATTGTTACTTTCGTGACTGCTATGTACTTTAGTATTTCTAAATATTATGTTGACTCTGTCTACTACCTTTTTCGACCTGTTATTGTTTTTAATGTACTGTGTCAGTCTACCTATATCTGATCTTAGTTGAACTATGTCTTTTTCTAGTCGGTTTAACCAAGCTGGTTTACGTTCTTTATTGCATATTGGATGATTATTTCCTTCGATTTTGTAACCAAGTTCACGAGATATAACTAAAGCACTGCAATATATTAGAGTATGTATGTCAGTTAGTTGAGAATCCTCCGAGAAAAAATGATGTAGTATATTATTATTGAATAGTTGTGTTATATGTGTCAGATCAATACAATATTTCAGTTTTGGCAATTTCGGACGCAGTGTTGGATCGATTCCCGCATATTCAACTAAAGCTGTCTGTAAGTTTTCATATAATTTTTGTGATGTAACTGCTAAGGGTGTGTGTTGTAATGTTTCAATTTCGGTCTCCATTAATAAAGTTGTAGTTTCTGTTTGTGTAGATGCTTGTGAATGTGATGTGAATGAAAAGCGAGTGTTTTGTATGGTCTGAGAGAACGTGTTAGGTAAGATGCAAGAGTGTATATCTGGTTGAGATGTTGAGTTTATGTCCAGTATTTCGTCTGTGGCGCAAGGCTCGGAAAGTATTGCATGAGAGGTTGGGAGTGTTTCTGCTAGTTCTAATTCTAATCTAATTTCTTCTTTTATTTGTGATAGCACTTCTTCGGTAATCATTTTATTTCGTATAATGACTCTCCTTTGATCTGAAACCCTTTGTTCCGAAACGTTCACATCTGGGTATTGTCTCATAAAATGCTCATGTAATAACTTTCTATATACTGTCAAATCGGTTTCTAGTTTTGTAACGCGATAATATGTACGCATGATAAATAAATTTACATCATTAGTCCATCTCATGCGTACGCGGGGTTTTCCAGCCTTAGTGGACGCAGGTTGGAAAGCATTAGCTTCCTGCGTAACACTTAAGGCCGGCGTGATTGAATTTGGACGCGAATTGTCTGTCGAGTTAGTTGGAGTCGGTGACAAAGTGACCGATCTGCTATTTGGGGACTGTATGGTGCCTGCAACAGTCTGAACCTGGGTAGGCACTTGCGATATGTTCCCCCCCCCCCCCCCAGAGTACGAGGGGCTGCCCGAGCTATGCTCGGGGCGGGATTCTCCAGTGTGGTTAGCACTGGTACCCGCCTGGGGAACTCTACTTCTTGTTAGTACCATTTTCATATCGCAGAGTTTTGCCTTTGCCTTGTTGGCCGCGTAAGTTTCTTTAGTACGCGTGTCCGTCCCCCACGTTGCCTGATGGTCGGCTCGGACGTAAGGTAGGGCTTTGGGGGACTTATTATTATTATTATTATTATTATGTGAAAGCCCTTCGAGATACGAAATTTTTTGCGAAACTGAAATCTGTTTTAAAGCCTGACCAGGGCCCCGTTCAACAAAACTTACAATTGTAAATTGGTGACAAAAATATAAAAAAAGGTTACAGGTGACAGGCGACAATTTTACAAGTTTCTGTTCAACAAACATTTTTGCGTGACAGGTGACAATTTACAAATTTGTCGGAAAAACTGCTTTGTTGAACGCTAATTGTTTTTACAAGTTTACATATTTGTAGAATTATAATACATTTCTGACAGGTGACCTTACCCTCGATAAAACATTTACAAGTGACAATACCTCGGCATTATACCTTACCTACTGTAACGTTGCACTTATTAGCATCATAAATAATTACGGAACGAAACGATAAAAGAAATTTGTACCTAAATTAGTGTTAACGTTTCATTTCACAAACCTAAACGTGACACTACCGGCTTTTTTTTATCTTTTTGACAATTATGTCACTTTTAGACAAATTTGTAGAATTGTAAGTTTTGTTTAACAGGGCCCAGGAAAAAAAAACCTGCCCTGGGGGCGCCAAATTTTCGTTTTTCATAGCAACACAAAGTGTAGACATGCCCATGTGAATGCATGCTTGCATGCATCATTGTAATTAGTTTTCTGGCAGTTTTTAAACAATTTGTTTACAAAACGTGTGTGATGAAAAAATATATTAAATTTGAAATAGAAAAATTATTATCCCCATCATATTCATCATCATACACCTACATAACAAAATTACGTCGTTCGACGCCTTTGCATATAATATGATTTGTTGGCCTGTCCCCACGGACGAAATTTAAAAAAAGTCATCTGTGACATAAATAAAACTGTCATAGTCATAGTCATAGTCATAGTAGTTTATTGCTTCATGTGGTTACATAAGGTGGAACACATAAGATAGGGCGCACATGAACCCTGTAAGGGCACTGCAAACTAAATGTAGATATAACTTATTCATTATTAACTTAACCTATTACAATATTTATCTTATTCATTATTCATTATTAGCATATTTAATTGACTATACATATAATATATTACAATGTTTATATTATTTTATTTATCCAATCGAACTACGCAGCTACTCACTGTGCGCAATCCAAAAACTCCTGCAGGGTATAAAAGCATCTCGTTATAAGGAATTCTTTTAGTTTTTGATGGAAACCTGATTGTTTTTCAATATTTCTGATGTTTGAAGGTAATTTATTATAGATTTTTATTGACATATGGTATGTGCCTGAACTAACGAAATGCATTTTTGTAAATGGGATCGCTAATCCATCTCTTTGTCGAAGGTTGCGGGAGTAAAGATCTTTTGCTTGGGTATACAGGTTTGGGTGTTTTTTAACATAATTACAAATTCCTAGGATGTACAGAGAAGTCAGAGTTAGGATTTTTAATTTTATGAAGTGCGGTCTACAACTTTCCATCTCTGTAATATTTACTAAAATCCTCACACACCTCTTTTGTAGTATAAAGAGTTTTTCGACGTCCACGCTATTCCCCCACAAAATTATCACATAGCTTAGTCGTGCGTGCACATACACATGTCAAACCTAGAGTGATTTTTTTTATTATTTAGTAAACATCAATTCCATTCATTTATTACTTATTTATCATCCAATATTGTCATGTCGCTCCATAAGAATTGTTCGTTGATTCCTGCATTTTTTATATTTATAACCTAATTTATGTAAAAGTAAACGAAGAGACTCTCTGCCACAATTAAAATTTATGTCTTCTTTGAGAGCTGCAAGAAAGCGCTTCAAAGTCGGTACCTTATTGCACAGAGATCAAAATCATCTAGGTTAATTTTCCTTTTCATTTTTGACCTGTTTTTCCTAGGCGTTGAAAAAACACCCGACGTCTGTTCTTCCTTCCGTATTTTGAACACAGAAGAGCAATATATACCTACCTGAAAAAAATACAGGGTTCATCATAATATTATGCTGACACTTTTTTAAAGAGATGATCAGGCCATCAAACTGAACAACTTTCTCTATGGGACCAAAACATCGAAATAGCGAAAAAATATCAGCTCTCCCATATATTTAGTGTAAGTGATAGCCTAGCAAATACTGAAACGGTGAACTCAGACCATCAAACTGAACAACTTTCACTATGGAGGCTACCTCAGGAAACGCGAAAAAATCAGCTGTCTCATACATTTTAGTCGCGTAGGTACAGAAGTATTGTATGGGACAGCAGATTTTTTCGCGTTTCCTGAGGCTCCATAGTGAAAGTTGTTCAGTTTGATGGTCTGAGTTCACCGTTTCAGTATTTGCTAGGCTGTCACTTTCACTTAAACCCTGTATATTATCTTCTCTTTTCTAAATAGTATAAAACAAAGTTGCTATCCGCGTCTGTCTGTCTGTTTCTCCGCTTGCTTCTTCTAAACCAAGCAACGGATTAATACAGTTTTCACTGTTATTTGGAGAATTTCTTCCGGTGTATAATATATTTACTTGTTTTCTAGATTCCACCCGGGCGAAGCTGGGGCGGGTCACTAGTCAATAAATAAAATGCTAAATTAAACCACACATTAGCCAATTCTCATTGTTATACTATACGATGTACCTACCAGCCATATTGACAACTATGTCGGTGATGTTTCTCATAGAAATAGAATCTAATCCCTCAGACTTTCTCTCTGACAAATACTTGATTATAATTGTGAACCACTTTTCTTTCACGACTGCGAATAGTTGTCGGCATTTTAATTCACAAAAGCAACTAAATTGTATCACGCGATCACGCTTACACTTTGACAGCAATCGACAGATGACATTTAATGATATTTTAAAGTATGTGTTGCCAGTAGAAGAAATTAGTTCTATTTGTTTTTCGCAACATGGCGAGGTTTTTTATATTTCTGGTCGGGCTTTACTTAATATTTGTGTCCTTATTATAGCTTGCTAGAATTTATGGACTTTTATAAATAATCATAGTCAGAAATTGATTGACAATATTTGTAGGTTTAGAATAATTGTATTATGTTGTATCGTGTGTTGCTGATAATTTCATAATTTATTAATTATAAAATTAATTTGTAAAATTATTAACATCTAACACTAACTTGACATAATGTTTTATTTCATTTTTATTTTCTCACAAAAATCTAATTAATCAATTAGGTAATCTCATGTTGTATAAATTTATCATTAAGTATATTGTACTTAATTGCTAGCTACACCCTAGGGTTAAATTACCATACCTGTACCTGTACCTGTTCGGTACCATATTCATATTCATGTTCATACATTTATTGCTTTTTTTCTATGTGTTAGTTTCTGTGACTATTTATTATAAGGACCAGCCTTGCGGTAGCATTTCCCCTCTGCCACGGTATAAGATCAATTAATCATGAGCATTTACATTCAATTTTATACCTTATCACTAAACGAGACAGCCTATAATTGCGAAACAATAATTTCGAACTTAGAACGTTTGGGGTTCACACGAGACATCTTTTCATGATTTTTAACGTTCAGAATTAGAATCTAAAGTTATGGGGAATAAAATCCAAAGTTACAGATTTCATGTTACCTCGCCCCCCGCAAAAAGTGGCAGAAATGTTTGTTAGTCGAATTACACGCGTGGCTAGTCCCTATATAAGTAGTCAAAGGTTAGTTAGTCTTAAGTTTTAAGTTAGTAGGTACAAGACAAAGAAACCCTGTGAGGGCACTGCAACACAGTATAAGTCTAAAATACATTAATTTAAAGGTGGGTAAATTTTATCGGAAGCTATTATAGTATGTATTCTATTCTATTTTTAAAAAATGGCTGCCATCTTGGTAGTTATGATTTTGCCAATATCTAGTTTAAGGAACAATTAGTACTTGACATTGTACGCTAATGGATATGGCGATCTCAAAGCCCTGTTTTTATACAATAACACACCCGAAACCGCCATAGCCACGTGGCTACTTAAATCGGGAGCCGAACGAAAGACGTCTACTCGAGAGACCTCTAGCCACGCGACTCCTATAGTATGTATGAAGAATTAATAATTGGTGTGTCAAGGATAAATTATAAAAAGAAACAATAAATACAAAACAATAAAAAAAAATCAAAATAAGATTAAATTAGGAATTCATTATATCCTTAGAAATATTATGCTAATCGCCAATTTATACATGCATGTCAATAATATTATAGTTTTTTTATGTCTACCTAACGTTTGTAACCTATTGCAGTGTATAGTATGCCTTATTGTATAAAAATTGTTTTAGTTCTCTAACAAACGTCTCTTGCCAATGGGTCTTTATATTTTACGGGATTTTACTGTATATCTTGATACACATCGAATGCAGGCCGTCTCTTACCAGTTGGAATCTCGAGAAAGGTAAAGCTAATTTGTTTTTTTGCCGTAGGTTAGCTGGTCGTATGAACTGTGGAAATAAATTAAAATGTTTTCTTACAAATTTGCAGTTTTCTAAAATAATGAAGTTAGGGTTAGAATTTTTTGTTCAATGAAATGTGGCTTGCATGACTTTAGTTGTTTGGTATGAACCAAAAATCGAATGCGCTTTTTTTGCAATACAAGTAGTTGATTTACATCCGTACTGTTACCCCACAGCATAACGCCGTATGATAGCCAAGAGTGGGCATATGCGTAATAAACGCTTTTGCTGTTTTTAAGTCTGTCGATTGTTTTAGTGTATTGAGCGCATATGTGAATCCAGACAACTTACTTTCCAATTTTTGGATGTGGGTTTTCTAATTAATGTGAGTGTGAATATTCAGACCTAGAAGCTTAGAGGTGTTTATACATTGTAACTTTGCATCGTTTAGGGAAAATTCAATTTTCAAGGGTGAATTTGATAGTGTTTAAATTGCATTAATTTTCTTTTTGTCAGGTTTAAATAAAGATTGTGGTCATTTAGCCAATTAAAAAGTACGTCAAATAAATTATTAAGATACGAATTTAGGTAAAATTCATTTACTGCAGGAAATATAATAATAAAACAAACAAAAAACACGTATTAATATTTTAGGTAAATCATTGAAGTAAATGAGAAAAAGTATACATCCTAGCACACTTCCTTTGGGAATAGAGCCCGTCATATATTTCCCCTGTGACCTCACGTGTTCCCTTGTATCTGTATTTAAATGCTCCATTTCAACGAACTGTTTACGGTGTTTAAGATATGATACAAACCAATCGTGCGCTAAACATCTTACGCCTATACCGTATAATTTTTTCAGCAATATTTCATGTGAGGTAAAAGTGAATAATCGAGTTATTCAAACCCTCAAAAAATTATTGATACTTTTTCTGCAAGATTTGATCTGGAAAGTACGGCAAATACTGGGGACGAATCCTTAGCTAATGATATTTTGAAACAAACGACATAGATAGTAGATGATGACATGAAACGGGATATAATCACCCCTAGGGAGATTTCTAGAGTAGTGAGAAATATGGTAAATAAGAAATCATGTGGATAGGACGACATTCCGATAACCATAATTAAAAAAAATATTGATCTTCTAGCCTCTAATGCTTTTATAATAAACGAGCGTTAACCCGCGACTTCGTTCGCACAAATTATATAACAGATTTTAAGTCAGATCATAAGCTATCAAACAAAAAAAGTTTCATCAAAATCGGTTCAGTAGTTTTTGCGTGATACTCGTTCAAACAAACAAACAAACACCCAAACAAACACACAAACAAACACACAAACAAACAGACAGACAAAAAATCCAAAAATTGGTGAAATGGAATCAGGGACACCTAAAAACCATATCGTAACTGTTTTTTTGTTAATATCTTCAATGTACAGACAAACTTCCTGTTACAGTTTTATAATAGTGTAGATAGATGTAGTATGACAGGTATTTTCCCTGATCAATTTAAAATTGCCAAGTTATCTTGGCAAGAACTATCGGCCCATTTCTATGCTGCCGATATTATCAAAAATTTTTGAAAAGCTTAAATGAATGTACGACTCATGACTCACATAAATATAAATAATGTTTTAAATCAGAGACAGTTCGGTTATCGGGAGGGAGATGGGACTGCTGAAGCCATTGGCACCTTGGTTAACGACGTAACCACAAGATTGAATGCTGGGATGAGAGTGGCTGTTCTGTTCCTGGACCTAAGTTCTGCCTTCGATATGGTAGACCATGATATTTTGTTGACCAAACTAGATCACTATGGAGTAAGAGGAAATATACACAAACTTTTTAAATCATATTTGGATAACAGGTATCAATTTGTAGAAATAAGTCACAAGTGAGAGTTCTGAAAAAACTTACCGGTCCAGGAAGACTAAGATAAAAAAAGGGGTTCCACAAGGCTCTATTTTGGGACCAGTGTTTTTTATAATTTTTACAAATGATTTAGTAGATTTTATTTGTAATGCCATCCCAAATATAAAAGTAGTCGCTTTTGCTGATGATACAAATGCTGTCATCTCAGCTAACAGTATAGATGATCTTAATCTCAAAGTAAATCAAGCCTTGTCTGCGTTCAATGAGTGGTTCTTGATCAATAACCTTAAACTAAACTATAGTAAGAACAACGTCCTATTGTTTAACACTACTGCCAGAAACAATGAAACGTTAGACACACAACTAAATAGCAATAAGATAGCTCTTGTTAAGGATGTCAGGTTTCTGGGAGTATATATTGACACCTACTTGAATTGGAAAAAGGCAGTAAATGCCGTTCAAAACACAATTAGTTCTGCGTGTTATGCACTTAGAAGTCTTAGAGATGAGATAACTATAAGCCAAATCAAGATGGTATATTATGCATTGGTAGAGTCAAGGTTAAGGTATAGTATGAGTTTATGGGGCAATAGCTATAACTATAATATGCAACAGGCGTATGACAGAGCAATAAGGACAATAGTGCGGATTCCGCAATGGGTATCTTGTAGAGATCATTTTCAAAGACTGGGAATATTAACAGCGCCATCACTGTATATCTTGATGGTTCTCAGTGGCCTGGTAAAACATATAGAGAAGTTTGAAACGCCAGAACAAAGGGCCAGAAGAATGAATACGCGTAGGAAGGATTTTCCAAACACAATTGCCCCCAGACTAAATGTAGTTATGCATAGCACACGCTACCAAGCAGTCAAATTGTTTAATGGTCTACCCAAAGCTCTCAAAGTAATAGACAATCTGCGCATTTTTAAATCTAGACTCAAGTCACTGTTGTTGGAAAAATGCTATTACTCCATCGATGAGTACCTTGATGATTTGGGATAGTTAATAATGATTCTGTGTTGCGATAAATTCTATAATTATAACGATGTAAGACATGTAATTATTGTATTGTCCATAATCAATTTTATAAATAATTTATAGTATTGTATTTTGTATTATGCGAGGTAGACAATGCATATTGATAAATGTCCTAAAATTAAATATTAAGTAGAAAGACTTATTTTCATTATTGTAACTACTATGTGCTAAAATTTATTATTGACTCACAAAATTAATAATTATTTTGACATCTATTTAATTCATAATAATTCTATACATTGTAATTTTTATCTAGGTCTATTTTGTTTTAATGTAGGTATGTGATGTTCAGACACAATGTATTTATTTTTATTGAATAAATGAAATGAAATGAATGAAATGAGACTCTGTCTACCATCCTTGTACCTATCATGTAATTTATGGCAATAAATAATTGAAATTGAATTGGAATTGAAGAAGATTAGAAGTAATTTTATTTTTTTGTTAATTATTGAATAAAAGAAAATGTTTTTATTAGTTTGTCATTTTGTTTTACCTCCTTACGTTATGCGTTTTTGGAATTCTGCGTCAAGTACGCAGAATTAATCTAGCAGTCTAGCAGCATTAGCTAGCAGTCTAAATTTTTACCTACATTATTGTCATAAACTATATCAGATTATAAGGTATGCTGTGACTATTTTAAGACCATACTTATACAGGGTTTCCCGTAAACCGACCTCAACCCGGCGGATGCTGATAGGTTAGGTCATGACCATAGAGAAATTACGCGCGGTCCCCTAGATGTTGTATCGAAATGTGCACAGATATATCCAACTGGCCTGACGTCATCGTGACTCGACAGCCGGCGGACTAATTTACACCAAAAAAATAAAAATAGCGATTACACGATTTAAATGATAAAGTATTGTGGTTTAGGTTGCCATTCCTATTCTGATGGAGGCCCTGAATCATTAAAGACAATTTTTTTTTAGGCGTAAGCATCATTTTTTGTATTTTCTAGAACTCCATGTTGTATGAGAACTTTGGTATGAACCATTGTTTATGTGCTAGTAGCGCCACGGGTGTGGAGTAGCAGTACAATTTCACAAGGTACAGGATTCAAGACATACAAATTAAATATTTTTTATATTATCACCATTATTTTTTTGTAAAGTTTTTGGCATTTTCAGGTTTCAGCTAGAGCCGTATTTAAAAGAAAACGAATTCTTTTCTCATTACAATTATTTTAATTCTTCTTCTTATCGTGTGAGCAGAGCCCTGGTGTCAGAGTTTTTTTCAGACCGCCTTAGAGCCTCTGACGTGGTTTTTATGTTACGACTACTACCCAACAGAGATAGTAGCCGGGACCAACGGCTTAACGTGCCATCCGAAGCACGGAATAATTTTTCTTTTCAGACAATCAGGTGATTCAGCCTGCAATGTCCTAACCAACTGGGGAAAAACGCACAAAGTGACATATCACTAGGTGTCCCCCGTGGGAATCGAACCCACGACCTCCGTGTCGAGAGCCAATGCTCTTAACCATTAGGCCACGGAGGCAGATTATTTTAATTAAAGATGGGCACATTTCCGACGGGGGACAGCTCCCAACCTTAAGTGGTCGATTTACTTTAACCCTGTTTTTTGTTATTGTGTTGGCTTATACTAATTATTATTTAGTTTAGGTTAAGTATTTTATACATTTTATGTATAATTATAGCTGTACCCATCAATAGAATAAAATTAAACAAATATTATATTAAAGATAATTTTAAACATTGTTATCCAGTATTATTTATTGTCTCTGCGTCGTCGGCATTAAGTTACTTTCAATGCACCCAGGATAAATCAAATGTCAGTCAGAAATCAGTCGAAAAAAAAGTTGTTCTAGGTAGGAAACTGAGAGGAGGGATGTCTCCTTGATTTGCAAGATGGACGGATGATGGTTGTTTGTGGAAAAGCCTATGTAAAATTATTATAAAACGCTGTGCCCTTTGGAAGATTATTAAAACGAAGTTTATGTAGTAATTTAGTTGGTTTTGTTTGCTATAATCCCACAGACATATTTACGGATCAATGTTTTTCAAGTTCATCCGCCAGGCCCAGCTTTAAAAACAGATCATAGCAAAAAGCGCCCCTTATACAAATTTTGGTGCATATTATTATAGTGTTGATTTATATTTTTTTAATGATTAAAATGCAGCCGTAGTACTTACTATCTCAATGATGCAGCCAACTTAAAAAAAAAAGTAAAAGCTGTCTATACCAAATGGTTCAAAGTTCGACCATGGCACATCCTCGCGGGAAGGGGTAGTTTACTGAGAGATCACCTCGCGAATTCGTGAACAAAGTACTGCAGGTTTTAGTAGTAGTTGTAAAACAATTGTAAAACTGCGTAGTGGAATTTGTAAAGCGATAAGTAAAAAGATGCAGCCTAAAATGTGTGATCTCTCAATCCTCACAGACCTTCTACATCTGGGAAAGTATTAAGTTTAAACCAAGTTTTTGTTTACAGACATTTAATAGTACTTTATTTTCAATGAATCTACCATATAACATGATACACAGCATCGTATACAAAAAATTACAAAACCTTTTCACTGACCTCTCAATCCACACACATGAAATTTTTAATGATATCATTTTATCGTAAATTTATTAAATAAATCAATATTATTTGCGTTTAACTTTTAGTAAAAACTGTAAGGAATTTTGTAAAAGAAAGAATACATAACAAATATGTCCTCATTCAATGTAGGTAATTGGCTTTTAATTGTGATCTCTCAATCCACACGTTTCAAAATAACAAATAATTTGTAAAACAATGAAAATAACACCTACAATAATGCAATGCCGCAAATATTTAGTAGTAAAGTTCTACTAAATCTTACCAATTTCAGATCCTGGATTAACGGCGTGAAAAATGAGAAAAACAGCTTGGATAAATCTGCTCAAATTAACCGAGCAACGTGACCACAAACTATAACTTCCTTCCTACAAATTCCACAGTTGTTTGTCTAAACGTCACAGATCTTGACGAACTCTGAAAAAAAAAAAATTATTAAAACAAATATTTTTTCCTATTTGCTGTTCCAGCTCAAATAAGAGATGGTCACAGAAATGTAGGTCAGAAAACAAAAACAGTAGGAAAAAGCTAAAATATTAATGGTGAAGTAAATCGATTGATTAAATGTTTTCCCGTCACTAATAACCTCAAAATGGAATTGGTTCATTTCCGATTTTCTGTACTTTCTATAAGTCCACAATCTAGGTATAAACTATCTGATCGTTATTAATTAAGCCATGGGAAAACTTTTTTCATCAATACCATTACACTTTCTGGCTTATTTACTCGAGAAAATATAACTTTGTACTCACTTGTGGAAACCGATATTTTCACCCGAGTTTTCTTTGTTTTCTGAATACGATCTGCAACTGCGCACAATACAGGACATTCTCTTTATATTAAAGTCACCACCACTATACTAATTTCTTCAGATTTCTTTATCCACTTTAAATCAAAATTTCTTGCCGATGAACTCTGAACGCTGATTTTCCATAGACAGCTTCCGCCATCTATCGGCTATGGTTCGAAGCACTATGTGTTGAACTAGGGTTCATATCGGAGTAACAGCGCACTACACCTCCCGCGCTTCGCTGTAGTAGTGAGAGATTTCGCCCACATCAACTACTGTCTTGTTGGTCTAGCGGTCTAGACAACTGGCTTACGATCCGGGTAGCTAAGGTTCGATCCTCGTGTCGGCCGATCGTCTTTTTCAATTTATTTCATAATGTGGCGCCCCCTAGTGCTAATAAGCGGCAACGCAATTAGGACGTCCTAAAATTCAAGGCGAGTTACCTATCTATATCCAATATACATATTAATCTATGTTCTTATTTGGCAGCATGGATAGAAGTCTTTAGGAGTCGGAATGACGTTTTGGGTAGTACGGTGTGACGTCATCAAGGTTGTATCTACTTGTATTCATTAATCTGAGCTAGCATTTGACACTCGTTTGACATATAGGGTCGTTGGCTGCTTGGAATCGACGTTGATAAAAATACTGTCATCTTGTTTTTTCACGCGTTATTTTGTATTTGCGCAACCAAGATAGCATTACAGTCCCAGGTTCTTATTAATTAACTGTAGGCCTTCAATGAGGGATTTTCCAGAAGAAAAAGTTAGTTCCTAATTTCTCAATAGATGGCGTTGGTTGCGTAGAGAGGGGTCCAATAGGTATGAGCAAATATATTAATTAATATTAATAATAAAAATACACAGCACAAGTTATTAACAATCTGGTTGTTATTGACGACCCGATTGCCACGCCGAACTGTCGAACCAGGGTCCTGAGTTCGAGTCCCGGTTCGGTCATGGATGTTATATGTTTTTTTGCCGTTGTTGAATGGTTCCCATAACAAAAAGCCAAAGGCTTACTTGGGATCATTACAAAGTATGTGCCTGTGAGCGTTATTTATTATTCATTTATTTTCTGTCAAAAACGAATAAAGTATCAGACTTGGCTCTATGGGCTTCGTATCCATTTTGAATATACTAACAATATTTAAATTGGTCACTTCACTTTTCAGTATAAAGAATATTGTAATTGCTTTGCTAATAAAGAGCGAAATTTTTCGTCTATGGCTTTGCTTTTCATTCACGAAATCTGACGTACGATTTAAATATTTCCGGTTTATTTGTATTGAAATTCTCAGTTTCTGTTAGGTTTTTGTAGTTTGTTATTGTTTCTCGTTTATTGTTCGTATATTCAAAACGGATACGTAGCCCATACAGCCACAGATAGACAATAACACCGAGAATGCTAAATAATAAACCAACAACAATAAAAAAGGGTTTGTACTGTGTATTTTTACTATTAATAAAAAATATATTTGCTCATACCTATTGGACCCCTCTCTGGTCAACGCCATCTATCGAGAAATTAGGAACTAACTTTTTTATTTTATTTGCTTGTGGAAAACCCCTCATTATGATATCACTATACAGCTTGTACCTACACAACGACATAATGTCTTTACAAGTTGATTAAATACTTTAAGATAAGATAAGATAAGATAAATGTTTATTTTTAACTTTTGCTTAAAACTATTACATTAAACGGTAGACCAAAAACGAGGCAAGCCTGATACGCGAGGTCTACGATTGGGAATCCTTAACAATAAACAATAATTTAGTTACGAACTAGTACAATTGAAACAAAGTGAGAGGGTGTGAGTGGGGGGGAGGGGGGAAGGGGGGGGGGGGGTTGTGTAGGTGTGTGTCTGTTTGCGTGTGTTTAAAGAAATAAATTTAAGTAATAAATACTAAACTTCATAATTAATTATTATTGTTACTATTATACATATATACACAAGAAAATATTGATTGGTAGAAACACTAGACTTAATGATAAATAAAATATAATATAAGCATAAGCATATGCTCGCGACTATATTCCCCGAGGGGATAGGCAGAATATTCTGAAAACTCTGAACTTCAACGATTCGCTATTGATGTTTACTTTGTTGTATTCAAACTATTGTGAGATGATTTGTTTTGCACATTTAACGTTTGTATTTGTCTTTAAAACAAAAGCTTTTAAAAAGGTAGAGTGTTCTGCTATTTAAATAAATATATATTATTATATTAATAATTATAAATATTATATTACGTTTAGTAACAGTTAATAGTCGTTGTATTCATCTTAAAAAAATGTATGCATTGTAAGTGGTGGGGTGGGGGCAACACCCGCCATCATTACTAGTCTACTCCTCGTACCGAGCGGACGTTGCATCCACCAGTTGCCGTGTGTAACTTAACTAATAACATATTGTGTAATCATTTACCCACCTCACGTAGTGAACACCACAGGATCTAAAGCGGGCACTACATTCTCGCCGAGAACGAGAGTGTGGATGCCCTTCATTGTTCTCGCGGCGTCATAAGCCGTAGTAATTTTCCTTGAAAGTTCTCGCGAGAGTGAAGTGCCTGCTTAAGGTTCAAGGATTTTCGGAAATAAAATGGGTAGTTTAATTTTTTTTATGTTTTTTATTTTCAATCACAGATTTTACACAGCTAAAATGTTTTAGCAGTCTTCGTTGTTTAGAATCTCTGTAATATTAGGTCGGGGAAAAAGTTTCTTCGCATTTTTTAAGAAAATTCAAAACATTTTTTATTACTAAAGTATGTAGGTACCATTTTGTTCGATAACTTTTTGCCATCTTGTAGGTAGGGACATGATCCCATTGCTATAGAAATTTTGGGGCTTCTGATCAAAATACCGCGACAAGTAGTTTTGGCAGTCCTCTCGTGATGTTAACCTGACACTGCCTAAAGAATTCTGAAGAGACCGAAACAGGTGGAAATCTGAAGGTGCAAGGTCAGGACTATACGGCGGATGCATTAACACCTCCCAGCCAAGCTCTCTTAATTTTTGCTGAGCTGAGTTATCATGATGAAAAACCACACCCCTTCTGTTGAATAATTCCGGCCGCTTTCTCTCAACTTCTTGCTTTAATCTCATCAATTGTTCGCAGTAGAGTTCAGAATCGATGGTGGTAACAGCTCATAATGAATCCTTCCAATCCCACCACACCGTTAACGAGTTAACCCGGGTTTTACCACAGTCTGTGAAGCCTGACCGGCCTTTGACCACGACCTTTTTCGCACGTTCTTGTCGTACGTGATCCACTTTTCATCACCAGTTATCAGCTTCTTCAAAAATGGTTCGGTTTCATTACGTCCTAATAAAGAATCACAAATGAGTACACGGTTCATTAGGTTTCTTTCAGTGAGCTCGTGAGGTACCCAAATATCGACCTTTTTTGTGTACCCAGTTTTTTTCAAATGCACCAAAACTGTTTTGTGGTCGATTGCCAGTTCTTCAGCTACGTCTTAATTACTGATATGCCGATCTTGCCCCACTTTTTCAAAAATGGCATCCATTTTATCCGTAATAGGGAATGCGAAGAAACTTTTTCCCCGACCTAATATCTATGTGAATAGAAGAAATAGGAGAAGAACAATTACAGATGCTGGATAGCAGGATTAATTACTATAAGTAATGAGGAATTTTCGGAGAAAAAAAATATTCAAAATGTTTCGGTAGATGGCGTTGACTCGAGATGGATGAGCAATCGTGCAGATAATTAAATAGTAAAACTTCGTGTTTTTAAATAAGCAGAAAAATATGAACCTACTACTTCGTCAACGTTTGTTTCTGACAGTCTAACACAGTAACATGCATTTTTGTTTACTTTTTATTTAGCATTTCCATTTTGCATCCAAATCACGCCAACGCCATCTATCGCGGCATGTTAGAAAACTCATCAATTTGAGATAACTTATGTTTTTAGAAATCTATTTTTATGTACTATACAGGGTGTAAGTGACAGCCTAGCAAATACTGAAACGGTGAACTCAGACCATCAAACTGAACAACTTTCACTATGGAGCCTAACTCAGGAGACGCGAAAAAAAAATCAGCTGTCCCATACATTTGAGTCGTGTAGGTAGGTACCTACTGCAGTTTTGTATGGGACAACTGATTTCTTTTCGCGTCTCCTGAGGTAGGCTCCATAGTGAAACTTGTTCAGTTTACCGTTTCAGTATTCGCTAGGCTGTCATTTACACCCTGTATACATACCTACCTACTAGAAACACACACACACTTTGCCTTGCTACATCTTTGATTGTCTCATGTATTTCTGTATCTTTCATTGTAACGTAAAATATATCAGTTGAATTCTAAGTTTTTTTTATGTCGAAGAATTCACACATTAAAAGCACTGGTAAAAGCTAATTAATTTAAATACAGACTTTGACGTTTGAAGGCGGTATGTCTAAATATATGTCTAGTTTTCGAGATTTTGAAGCTAGAGGCACTTACCCCGTAGAGGCACTTGCCTTGACTTGACTGACAATACACTAAGTATGATGTATTTGCTGGTCATACATTCAAACGTATGGGACAGCTAATTATTTTTTGTTGTGACAGTTTTGCGCCCATAGTAAAAGTTGATCAGAATCAGAACTTTATTTGTAAGAACATAGGTACATTCAGATGGCATGATGAATACAATGGTTCTAATGTTCTACCACACAGGGCATACAAAATATTGATAAATTGAAGCTAGTTTTATACAATTTTAAAATGTCAGCTAGGTGTGTTGAGTAAGTATGTGGTTTAAATTTTCCTTACACCCTGTATATCTTTGACAAATATACTATTATATACTATGATACTAAGTAATACAAAATATTTATTTATTTCTTATATATTAATTCTTATATTTCTTATTATTTCAGGCTAGGTATTAAGGGGATATAATTCGGAGTGCGCTCCATACATACGAAGTCTTGTTATATGTATAAATTAGTTTCTAGATTGTTTTTGAAAAATGTCATTGAGAGATACTCATCGACGAATATGCACTCGTCGAGGCTAAGATACATAGTGTGGAACACTGAGGATTGGTCGCTTGTCTGTCGGTGTTTTATCTGCTACGGTTCTGTGAATGTACCCAGCCCAGGAACTACATGATCTGATTCCACCATCCCCCTTCCACCAACGTACGAAGAAAAAATGACTTTAATTGGTTAGTATTGAAAATATAATCGGACTTCGTTTGTAAGGGGCGCTCTGAATTATATCCTGTTAAGAGAGTACCAAGCCTCCAGTGCTGCCTCAGTGCTATTATTACCCGAAAACAAGAATGTCACATTGTCGCCATAGTTGGTTTTTACGGAAAACTATGCTTCATTCATGTTTGTATGAGCTTGAGTCACACAGCCTTTAGTGATAGAGATGATAGTAGAAATGATATGATGTACTGATTTATTGATGACTGATAGATTGTATGATAATTTGATAGTTGAATGCACAGTACGGAGGTGCACGGTACACTAACTGACTCTATACGAATATAATGCAATAAGGTAAAAATGCTGACCAGCATATATTATCGTTAAAACCGCGGTTTTCAAGATGGTAAATACAGACATTATAAAACATTTTATTTGCATTTGATACAGCATTATTATAGGTAATCAGCTGTATTTGATCTGTCGTACAGACGTAGACGTGCAAATTATGTCATAGCTTGTTGTGAATTTACTCTTATATGTCGGCATTATGGTGCTGGCCATTGTCATCATAGGGGTGCTACATAACGCAAGCATCACCTGCGACTAGCTTCGTGGTGCTTCGACAGAGTCTCGGTGCAACGGGCGTGAGAGTAACAAGGAACATGCACTCAGGGTTGAGAGCAAGCCCGTAATAGACGCGCCTTGGAACTGTCTTACGTTTTGCTAGTGTCCCTAAAGCTTCGTAGTGTAATTTGCATTCTATTGTATAGTGAATAATAAAGACAATTGTGACATTTTATGTGAAATTATAGTGTAATAAGAATAACTTTTGTGGAGATTAATTAAATAGACTAAGCGATTGTATTTATTGGCTTTTAATAAACATTTTAATAGTGATAATTATAAAGAATGTCGGATCCTGATCAGTTTCGGCCTCCTGGACCGATATATATAAGGTCTAACAAAATTAGGTGAAACTATTTTAAGGAGACGATCAGACCATCAAACCGAACAACTTTCTTTATGGGATCAATATTGAAATCGCGAAAGAAAAATCTGCTGTCCCATACATTTAGGTCGAGTAGGTTAGTATGGAACAGCTGATTTTTTTTCGCAATTTCGATATTGGTCCCAAAGAGAAAGTTGTTCAGTTTGGGTCTGGTCATCCCCTTAAAATAGTTTCACCTAATATTGTTAGACCTTATATATAATACGAAAATAATAAAGCACATTTATAATTTATAAGTATTATCATAAGAAACATTTACATTGCCTTAACTATTAGAATTTTATGTCATGAAATAATGTATAATTGTTAAAAAATTAAAAAAATCCCTTTTGAGGACAGCACAGGAGGCTCGGCCACCAGCACCATACAAATCACATTATAGAAAGTTTATTTAACTATCACAGCATTGTGCAATTTACACATTCATAATATTTTATACATATTTACAGATTTGCTTGTAAAATTTATTAGAGTCAAAGTCAAAAGCATTTATTGTAGAGTTAAGTACGTATTAAATATTCAGTATTACAAATTAACGGTAGAGCGCAAACAAAACCATTTTGTCATATTTAGTCGTCGTTACATTACCGATCGAGTGAGCCGATTTCAATGAAATAGTTTAAGCACTAAAAGACATCATTCGATTTGGTCCAAAACGTGAAAGTGCCGGCCAAAAAACCAATATGTTACCAATATACTGTCAGGACTTGTCCGTCTAAACATTTATTATTAATGCACCAAAACTGTAGATCCATTGACCTTGGTTTTTTTTTTTAGTTTGAAAAATCTACATTTTGATACATTTTCGACGAAATTAGCAAAGGTTATATTATGTTAGAACTTATCAGTATGGTATCAAAGCTGTAGGAGCATTTTCCTCGGTTTTATTAACTGCAGTCTGACTCGCAGATCTGTACCTAGCTCAGACACCAGTCTCTCAAAACAGTAAGTACGGGCCCTATCAGTCAGATGCATCATGCTCGCGCGTCTGTTTGGCAGGTGTAGTGAGGATGTTAAAACGACATTATTTAAAACGTACTGTCAGTGTCTCTACACCTGCCAATTGTGGACCGAGTTCACTAGAAAATCGTATAGCACCATAAGGGTGCAATACAATGATGCGTTTCGCACCCTTATGAGACTGCCGCGATTCTGTAGTGCTTCGAGCATGTTTGCTGATGCGAGGATACCTGACTTTTTTGCTGTTGTTAGAGCACGAATTGCCTCTTTTTGGAACAGACTGCGTGGCTCTGACAACAGTATATTAAGAGTGGTAAGCGAGGGTCTCAATAGCTCAATGTTTAGGTACTGGCTGTCTGTCCACCAGGACGCGAATAAAAAATGACACCAAAGTCTATTTTTATATTCTTTGTTAGCATGTAAGGTTTTTATTTATACTGTAATATTTTTTTTTGTATGTACATTTCTATATGGGTTTTTTGCCTCTAATAAAAACTTTATTATTATTATTATTATTATTATACTATTCTAAGCACCTGTTCTAACTACATTTTACTGTAATGTGTTTTTGAGAGAAAATAAATGTTTTTATTATTGTAACAAGATTGATTTTCTCCTCCCGTAATGAACATATTAATGTTATTACATCTAAGGCTATGAAAGCTTTAGGTTTTCTCATTAGGCTATCAAAAAATTTGAAAAACGCTAAAACACTGAAAATATTATATTGTTCACTAGTAAGGAGTCAGTTGGAATACTCATCGCAAGTTTGGAATCCATCGTACATGATATATACAGACGCAATTGAGCGGGTTCAGCGTAAGTGTCTTCGGTACCTAAACTTTAGATTCAGAACCTATATTTGTGACTACCGGCCACGCTGCAAACATAAACATTTTTTGTCGTTACTAAAGCGCAGAGAAGCTGCCGATCTCACCCTGTTGTATAAAATTGTGACGGGAGCTATGGACTCCCCCGAACTATTATCTCTGTTTAGCATCCAAGTCCCATCCCGTAAGACTACAAGGCGAAATTATCTCAAATTCCATCTGCCGGTTGCTCGTTCTAACTACATGCGGAACTCTTATATGTGGCGAGAGTGTAGCAAGTTTAACGATACCTACTCTTAGAAGGTTGACTTATATAACTCTAAAATAAGGACCGTAAGAACATTGATCAATGATGCATTTTTCGGAACCTAAAACTATCTGGATAAGATCACTTTTATTTATTTTTCTTTTTTTGTTTTTAATGGAGGTGTGAGTGACGTTGCAGACACAATGGTAATGATATGTAACATATATTTACTATTTGTAATTTGTAATTGTTAAGTACCTATATACCTACCTACCTACTGTATTCTCGTTTTCGCTGATGTATCTTAGTATATTAACTAAAGATTGTTACTTAATATCTTTCTTCTTGAAATATTTTAATTTGTTAGTAATTTGTAATTGGCTATTTTAGTACTACTGGTGAAAACTTGTAATTGGCTCAGATAGTACTATAGCATTAACCGAACTATTATTGTGATTGTAAGCTGTAAGTTTTCCGAATAAAATAAAATAAAATAATGGAAGTGTACATCTGAACCTTCGTGTAGTATCATTTAGTAAACATCACCTCACTTGCATCTCGCCGTGCGTCCTAATAGGACCACGAGGGAGGACTCGATGAGTGTGCCCTTCATTTGTTAACCCTAAACTCCGGCCGGCTCAAGGTCCGGCAGTACTCGTATCATGTACTAGTTGCTATCATTAAAACACTCTGAACTGAACAATCTCCGCGTCCTTTCTTCATCACCATCCGGATCACCCTTTACATTATTTATTATTTATGTATCTCTGTAAAAGGTTTACTCACGGGCCGTAGCCCGGACGTTTGGGAGGCTTGCGTGGGGACACAGGTCCAACACGTAGAGGTCCCTTTGAGACACTTTTATCTGAATGCGATGGGATGCACCAAGCGTGGTCTATCTCTGAATGCATTATGGAAATGCACCAGAAGACATACCACGTTCAGTGCAGAGACTATTGTAGAAAGGACAGAAAAAATGATAGGGATATGGGGGATTGAACTGGGTGGGCCGGGAAATCTGGGTTATTGCGGAGAGACTCGGGACGCCTGCCGTAACCAATGTCTCTGGTTTGTCAAAAATGGCAGACGGTGACTTGCCAACTCATTTGATGGGCCCCACAACAAGGCCGCTCGCAAGGAGCGACAAGGCGGCAACATCTAGTGAGCGGCTAAGGTTGTAGAGAGGTGAGTCTGCGGGCGCCGGTTCCCGGTGCTAAGCGCACCAGTCAGCAGGTCCCGGCGTTATGACATTTTACACTTCCAACATGGAGCATAGGTTCCGCTCTTGCGACTCCACTCCTGTCCGGCCGGTTAAGGCAAGACAGGAGGTGAGGGCCAAATCAATCCGATTATTAAGGTTTGAAAACTCTGGCTTTTTATACATTTTTGATGTGATAAAACTTACAGCAACAGCTTTCGTGCTATAATAATAAATGTTTTGACGAAAAAGTTTATTAGTTTATGTTGGCCGGCACTTTCTCATTTGGACCAAAAATGGATGAATCGCTGATGATGTCTTTTTACTTCATGCTAAGTTTTACGTTCATCTAAAAACTCAACTCAAATCGAGTAAGTAAGTATATTTTTGGACACAATGTAATAGGTAGATACGATTCGATCGTCTCGATTTAGATCTATGATATAGTCCTTGTTAAATAATATGTAATATGGCGGGATTCCACTTGATACGTTACTAGGCATACCCCGTGGGAATCGAACCCACAACCTTCATGTCGAAAGCCCGTGTGTTTCATTGTTGACTCGAGCTGAATCCCGCCGTATTATTTGAATGGACTGTAACTAAAACACAAAAACATTTCAGAAACACACCGCC
This sequence comes from Agonopterix arenella, assembly GCA_927399405.1. Taxonomy (NCBI): domain Eukaryota; kingdom Metazoa; phylum Arthropoda; class Insecta; order Lepidoptera; family Depressariidae; genus Agonopterix; species Agonopterix arenella. Next base: position 86,523 of record OV656690.1, read on the forward strand.
ACGTTGTTTTGTACCTATAGATTTAATAAATATGCGAGGTCCCTTAGATAAAGTATATGCGTAGATGGAGCCTCACGCTTCTACCGTATAAAACAAAAGTGGAACACTTTCTTAGATTGATGTGCGTGAGGCGCCAAGTTTATCTTTTAGTTCACTGATATTTTTATCGACGCGTTCTTAGCTTGACTGTCAACCTTAACATTATAACTTATCAAAGCGAAGTCCACGATGCGTCGCTCAAAAGCAGACGCACCTCTTATGCTATTCGTCCTTGTCCTTGTCCTCGTCCTTGACCCCGGCGGCGGCGCCGCGGTCGTGCTCGTGCTCGTGCTCGAGCTCGTGCTGTCGGCGGCGGCCCAGCAGGCGCGCGGCCCAGTAGCCCAGCGCGGAGCCGGCCACGAGCGCGGCCGCGCCCACCTTGGCGCCCAGCACGAGGCCCAGCGGCCCCCCGGCCAGCGCCCCCACCACCGCCCCACCGCACCCGTACACACCCGCGCCCAAGCGGAGCCTGCACGGAACAGTACGAGTCACGTTACCACACTCAACATAGTATACGTGTGGAGACTTGCCAGTGCCACACCTTGACTACTTATATAAGGTCTAACAAAATTAGGTGAAACTATTTTAAGGGGATGATCAGACCATCAAACTGAACAACTTTCTCTATGGGACCAATATCGAAATCGCGAAAAAAAAATCTGCAGTCCGATACATTTAGGTCGTGTACGTTTGTATAGAACAGATATCTCGTTTAGTGATAAGGTATAAAATTGAATGTAAATGCACATGATCAGTTAATCTTATACCGCGGCAGAGGGGAAATGCTACCGCAAGGCTAGTCCTTATAATAAATAGTCAAAGGTGCCACATAAAAGTACATTACACACAGAGGGCATGAAGTAGAAACTCACTAGTCCAGTCATATCTTACAATAGAAATCGCTAAATAGCCCAGTCATTTTACAGTTTGAGCCGGGACTAATTAATAATTGATTTTTTTTTCGGTATAATATTGAAGAGCCAATTTGAACCTAGAAATGTATCAAAATAAAATAAAATCACGTCAGCAACAGTTCCAATTTTTAAATTTAGCTATTACCTCGTTCTAAACAACCTGATGATAATTTTTTTTGCACATAGTTAAGGGTACACCATTATCCATACTTCAAATATGGTGTAAATATTTGTGGCTACTTAGAAGGTTTCGAAAAACACATTCGTATTTTCTAATAAATACCTCATTTTTTAAATGTCAATGCCTATTTTACTGCTCAAAAATAATGTATATTGTTAAATCTAAATCAAATGAGTGCATTGATTGGTATTAATATTATTAATTTAAAATCCTTCTCTGACACAATGGGACAATTTTGTTTTCCATGTTGCGTAGCGATTTTTTTGAAATATATTTTAAGACAGTCAAGCTACATGAGCTCATCCCGCCTTACCCTATCTACTATCGGACTTCCAGACGCACCGCGGGATATCACTCCTTCTTGTTTGATATCCTACATACTAGTATCCGCACTAAGCGCCTTTCAGAATCTTTTATAATGCGCACAGGCAAGGAGTGGAACGCCCTGCCTGCGTCAGTATTTCCGAGCGCTTACAACCCGAATTCCTTTAAAGTACGAGTGAATAGGCTTCTTCTGGGTGAGCTCGCTACATCTTCGACCCCATCTTTGTCCTGAGGACTGGATTGAGGTCAAGAACAAACCCATACGTAATAATAAAAAAAAAGTCTTTTTGTCACTAAATGGTACCGGCTACAGTTTAAAAGTCCAATTAATAATTACTCCCTAACAAAATTCCGTAAAATGACTGGGCTAAAAAGTCTCTGATCTCATAAGCCGAGGTCAAAAATCATGTGATTTGAGACTTTTTTATTTACTGCCCGAGGTTAGTATACGATTTTTCTCTTGACGGAGGCGGAAAGCGGCAATTTCGTTTAGCGCAGCGCTCACGCTTTCCGCCCGTAGGAATGAAAAATACGTTAGTGTCAATGTAATCATAAAATTAGATGCACAGCTACTTCGCAGCGAAAATGATCGTATCTTGTACATATGATACACCCACGCGACGCATCGTTTGTCCCGCCGGCGCGGCGCCGGCGCCGTAGAATATTGTTTAGGACATTACGACATAATAAGTTACATTTAATTTACACATACAATACTTTACTTTTAACAAACAACATAAGAAGCGCGAATAAAAAAATTATATTCAATACATCGTATAATATACCTTAAATTAAGCCACTTGCAACAATAAAACAAAACAACCCATTTTAAGGGATACTATACCCTTAAGTAGGGTCGATATGTCAACAGTCACAAGTTATAGCCACGAAGCCAACAGAAGGCGATACCGTCGCTCTACATTCTACAAGAGCCAACTAACAACTCTACTGTTGGACCACGGACCACGGACCACGGACCACGGACCACAGCCACAGCGCGTGCGTGTGTCGACATGTTAGCGCTCGCATGATGTTCCCGCAGCGCAGCGGAGTGCAATTTTTGAACATCACACGTTCTCTATTGTAACTTTCACATTTTCTACTACCTACTGATTACAACGTGTGATGTTCATAAATCACCATCCCGAGGTGCAATTTTTGAAAATCACACATTCGAATCAGCAGTAGAAAGATGTTTAATTTTGATATTTTAATGATAACGAACTATAATCACAGTAAATTCTTTGCAAGCATACATAAACTCACAAACGTAATCCCTTTTGAGGTGCTCAGAACATTGCTACAATAAATTTTTACTTCTAATTATTCCAATCCAATATTGATCCGACATTATTATTACTATTCAATCGATATTATTATTGTGTATTCAATCAATCAATTATACTTTATTTTACACACATAGTATACAGAGAGCAATGGTATATGAGATGAGAGTAAGATACTCTTTCTATTCTATGTATATATATAAGGTCTAACAAAATTAGGTGAAACTATTTTAAGGGGATGATCAGACCATCAAACTGATCAACTTTCACTATGGGACCAATATCGAAAACACGAAAAAAAAATCAGCTGTTCCATACAAACCTACTCGACCTAAATATATGGGACGGCAGATTTTTTTTTCGCGATTTCAATATTAGTCCCGTAGAGAAAGTTGTTCAGTTTGATGGTCTGATCATCCCCTTAAAATAGATTCAGCTAATTTGTTAGACCTTATATACAACGTGTTATGAATAAGCGCAAAACCTCATACACCCCAACTGATTTATAACAAAATAATTAGATTGAAACAATAATTTCATTATTTTGATACTTAAAATTTCCAGTTATTCGTATTTTAAGTTTTGAGGCAAAAATGATTTGTTATCATTTCAGCAATGAATGAAAGCGCTAACGTACTCATGGATACATTTTAATAATCTAGTTTTGGTAGTAAGTAGGGTGAGTGTGCCCGTGCGGTTGGTTGACATCGGGTTCAGTAAATTTTAAATCTTACCAACTAATCTAAACTATTATAAAACTGTAGCAGGAAGTTTGTCTGTACATTGAAGATATTAACAAAAAAAAAGTTACGATATGGTTTTTAGGTGTCCCTGATTCCATTTCACCAATTTTTGGATTTTTTGTCTGTCTGTTTGTTTGTGTGTTTGTTTGTTTGTTTGAACGAGTATCACGCAATAACTACTGAACCGATTTTGATGAAACTTTTTTTGTTTGATAGCTTATGATCTGACTTAAAATCTGTTATATAATTTGTGCGGACGAAGTCGCGGGTTAACGCTCGTTATTTAATATTTTGAAAAAAATTACCTATTTTGAAACCATGATAATTCGATTCTGGCTCTCGATTCTAAACAACTAATTTCTAGTTTTGCGTTAATTCATTAACACGTTGTATATATAATTATATTCTATTCTATTCTAATGAAATTGTAATGTGCCTAATTGTATGTTTATAATTTAAAATTGTCTTATTGTTTTAATGTTTGAATTATTTGTTGATTGTTATTATGATATCATAACGTACCTATTAATAATATACCTGATGTCAAATAATCCAATATTATGTTAGAATTGAATGATTTTGTATTTATTTATTTTTGTTGAAAATTTATTAATTAACGAGCGTTAACAGGCGACTTTGTCTACACAAAATATATACCAGATTTTAAGTCAGATTATAAGCTATCAAATAAAAAAAGTTTCATCAAAATCGGTTCAGTAGTTTTTGCGTGATGTTCGTTCAATCAAACAAACACGCAAACAAACAAACAGACAGACAAAAATCCAAAAATTGGTGATATGGAATCAGGGACACCTAAAAACCATATCGTTACTTTTTTTTGTTAATATCTTTAACATACTTCTGTTACAGTTTTATAATAGTTTAGATAGATAATGAATATGATCTCTCTCAAACATTGCTGTGCCCAACCGGGTTCACATGTATTACCTAACTTCTATGTTAATTTAACACCTTTTATTACTAGATATACATGTGTAAATGCAATGAATAAATGAAATTTTTATACTGCAGATTTGAACATGTGATGTTCAAAAGCCCCTGTACATCTCTTTTCTGCGAAGTTACCTCTTACCTTTCGACATCTCTTAGGTAGCGTAATATTGTGCGTTTTAGATTTTGATTAACGTAAAATAGCTGAAGATGGGTGCGCAAGGACCTCATAAATTAGGCCCCCGCCACGTCTAACTAACTGACCTCATTCGCATGAAACGCGTGCGTGATTGCGATTTTAGAAGGATGAATGAAATGCATAATATTGCACTCCAGAATGCACAATACTACACTCTAGAATGTGTAATATTAGACTCCAGAATATAAAATATAAGAAGTCATAGGTACCTCTCCGCGGAGGCGAGGTCTGTCCTCGCGAGCCCCGTGTTCTGTGCGCCCACCTCCACGCTCCGAGCGGACGACTTCACCTGCAAGTGCAAGTGCAAGTCACACATTACCACCAGAGTCGAAGGCGAGTCGTTCTATATCTATATCTATCCCGCGCAGTATTCAGCCTCACGGATAGCACTACTGCTGCGTCCATAAGCTCCGATCGCGAGCTAGTTAGCGCGCTGGAAGGGCAAGGTATGAGATGGGCCATAGTTTGAGAGGCAGCACCACATTCACACCTCAGGTCTATTTGGACAGATTCACATTCTCCGGCCAACTTGAATTCGGAGCTTATCCTATAGATCTCCAAATCGCTCTGGGGGAAGGCTTTACGAGGACGGACAAAACATTTTAGTTTTACGCTGTTGGTTTCGACAATAAATGAAAAAAAAAAACCGGTGCTGGGTAGGTGAAAATGATCTCAAATAAAAGATATGATTGATATGATTATCATCATCTTCGATGATGATGACTATTATCGAGGAGTGTGTACCTCCCTCCTCATCCCCCCCGCAGCACTAGTGTGTGTAGTGCACGTACCAGGTCAGCCTGCTCCAGCACGGCGGCCTGCACTATGCCCCACGCGTCGTGGAGGGCGTGCACTTCACTCTGCAGCTCGCTCCACCCTCGAAGCACCTCCGCGCGGGCCTGCAGCTCCACCTCCTGGGGAAAACACCATTTAGCAGGTTTTTTGTGATTTCGATAGCTCTATGAGCTCAGTGATCGATAGCTGTATAAGCGGCTCCCCGCCGGGTTACAGAGTCTTGCTCTGACCTGTGCCTGAACGATAACATACCTGTTCGTCGATCTGTAGCTGTATTAGCGGCTCCCTCCGGGTTACAGAGTCTTGCTCTGACCTGTGCCTGAACGATAACATACCCGTTCGTCGATCTGTAGCTGTATGAGCAGCTCCCTCCGGGTTACATTATCTTGCTCTGACCTGTGCCTCAACGATAACGTACCTGTTCATCAATCTGTAGCTGTATGAGTGGTTCCCCCCCGGGCTCCTCTTCCCCCCCGCGCTGCGCATGAGCCACCACTCCCACGGAGTCCGTGGACACGGCGCTCCCCGCCACGCACTGCTCTAGCCGACGAGCGCGGTTTATACTCAGCGGCGATGTTTCTGTGGATTACAGTTCTGTTCTCTCAGTGATCTTCTGTATTTTTTTTGTATTACTCGATTGTGTCTTTTTGCACAAATGCATTGTTTTAAAGGCAAAATGATCATTAAGAGTTAGTCGATTGTTGTTGAAACATTGGCATACCAAATAATAGCCGGGTCTAATACTAAATCCTCGAAAAGTGTATAAAAACCAACAATACAAATGTAGATAAGGCGATCAGTAGGAACTGGATGTTACACTGGATTACGGTTCCCGTACCGCATTGATGTCAACAAGTTCACTTCGTTCTTCGTTCTAGGAACAAGTATACTTCGTTTGTATGGCAATGGCAATGACAGACCGCAATGTGTCATTTTGTATGACATGTTGTTCTATGAACGTGCTTGTCTATCGTTAGTGTAAGTCAATGCCAAAAACATTGAAAATGTGGAAATAATTTTCTCATTCTGCTTGCGTAGTTTTTACAGATTTTTACGGCACCGAGACATGGTGTTATGAACGTGCGCGTAGTCGGTCGATGAAACAAAGACTGGCGCGTAATTGTTACTCTTTATGCGTTTTGTTACTCTTTTGGTTCGGACACTTGTTAGCGCGGACCCGACACGTCCAGTAGTTTCAATTTGTTGAATTCAATGTGTTGAAAGTAAAGTTAAACGTTCTAACCAGCGTTTTAACGTGTTCTAAGTCTCACCGCGTTTGTCAGTATTAGAATGATGACTTGATGACAGTTAATTTAATTCCCAAATAGTAGGAGGGTCGGTCTATAACAGTCACAGACAAAACTCAATTAGCAAAGCATGTATATGGCAGTGTACACACGGCGACACATCAAGCTATACAAAACCAACATAAGCTGGTCGCGCGAAGGTCGAGTAACGTATAACGTCTCACGGCCAGCTTATGTTGGTTTTGTATAGCTTGATGTGTCGCCGTGCGTACTGCCTTAATTCTTGTTAATTCCACGCAAAGCAAAACCGGGGGCTAGGTTATATCAGAAAACTAAAAAGTTTCTAACAAACACCCAATTCGTAATTAATCAAGGTATTATAAAACTGTTATTATTATTATAGACAATTCAACCGTTATTAATGAGAGGACACTAATTAAATTAAATTAAAAATTATTTGTTTAATGGTGAAAGGCAAAAAAGATTGAAAAATTTAGTATCGGACAAGAGTGCGATTTTCGTAAGTCACATGTTCAAATCAGCAGTAGTAATTGTCAAAATTACTATGGAGATTATGTGTCATTGGAACCAATGCCATTCGTAAATACTAATACGATAACATACCTGTTCGTCGATCTGTAGCTGTATGAGCGGCTCCTTCCGGGTTACATTATCTTGCTCTGACCTGTGCCTGAACGATAACATTCCCGTTCGTCGATTTGTAGCTGCATGAGCGGCTCCCTCCGGGTTACAGAGTCTTGCTCTGGCCTGTGACTGAACGATAACATACCTGTTCGTCGATCTGTAGCTGTATGAGCGGCTCCCTCCGGGTTACAGAGTCTTGCTCTGACCTGTGCCTGAACGATGACATACCTGTTCGTCGATCTGCAGCTGTATGAGCGGCTCCCTCCGGGTTACATTATCTTGCTCTGACCTGTGCCTGAACGATGACATACCTGTTCGTCGATCTGTAGCTGTATGAGCGGCTCCCTCCGGGTTACATTATCTTGCTCTGACCTGTGCCTGAACGATGACATACCTGTTCGTCGATCTGCAGCTGTATGAGCGGCTCCCTCCGGGTTACATTATCTTGCTCTGACCTGTGCCTGAACGATGACATACCTGTTTGTCGATCTGTAGCTGTATGAGCGGCTCCCTCCGGGTTACATTATCTTGCTCTGACCTGTGCCTGAACGATGACATACCTGTTCGTCGATCTGTAGCTGTATGAGCGGCTCCCTCCGGGTTACATTATCTTGCTCTGACCTGTGCCTGAACGATGACATACCTGTTCGTCGATCTGCAGCTGTATGAGCGGCTCCCTCCGGGTTACATTATCTTGCTCTGACCTGTGCCTGAACGATGACATACCTGTTCGTCGATCTGCAGCTGTATGAGCGGTTCCAATCAATGACATTAGTAAATACTAATGTCGTTGATTGGAAAACGATTTTGAATGTGTGACTTTAAAAACTGCCACTTCGTCACTTGAAACCATAAAGCTTGGCCATAAAGTAATAACTTTATGCTTGAAACCGTAACCTACTGCCAAACCGGGGCTGTGCTTTTGTCTAATCAAGCTACCGAGCCATGACGTCAGTACAGTAGCCCTAAAATGTTCAATCCTTTCGACTTAATGATATGATATGGCACCTCGCACACAGACATGTATCGGTCGCTCACCCAACATCTGACTGCGCGCCGCCTTCCCCAGCTCTCTACAGCTATGCTCTATCACACCTACAACCATCAAGACAGTGTTCTGTACTACACTATTATTGTTATTTGGCTGTTAGTGCTTCGTCAATTACTAATAGCTACCGCGACCTGGATTGTAGCTGTCACTCTTGACTTAAAGGCACAGCCCGGACACTGCATACAAAAAATTGAAAATGACAAGATGACGTCAGCACATGCGAAACCGACGAAATTGAACCTTAAGTCTTCTTCTTAGGTAACTGGCGGGTAGCCAGATGGCGATAGAGGGGGTGAGGTAAAAATGTTGTAGGAGGAAGGGAGTGTCCGTATTGTATCTAGTAATAGATACTCTTTCTTATACTGTGCTAAAGGTCACTTCCTAGGGCCACGGACTTCATGAACCGTGTTATGCTTTTGGAGGGGAGGTCCCTAATGTCAGTAGGTGTTATTGCGTACCCACCTAGATGGCGACTCTTGCTGTGAATGAGCATTTCGTATTCGCAGAGGAGGTGTATGTATGGGCGTTTCCTCTGCTTCACAGAGACAAGAGTTTAATATACAATGTCCTGTTAAGGCTCGTATTAAGAGCCTTAAGTCGCTGCGGTTCGACGACTGTATGCAGTGAGACGACACTATTATCAGCTATGGATACGCAATGGACACTATTCGATCCACTTGCCATTTTGATAGCTAGATGTTTTTGCTTTTATTTGAGGGATCGATCTGTCAATACGGTGCTGAGAATCGCATAGCATCGCATCGCGAGCATCTGGTATCGGATTTATAGTCACTACGAGTCCCTGATTAGTGATGGGATTGCATGGCACCTCAAAACGTTATCATCATTAGCCTATATACGTCCCACTGCAGGGCACAGGTCTACCCTCAGGAAGGGTCAAATCAAATCGTTTTATTCAAAATGATATCACATAGATGCTTTTTGACTCTACCACCGCGTCGGAAGGTGTTCCGCTGAGAGAAGATGCGGCCAGAAACTCGACATGTGTATTGTGTATCTTCACATACGCATTAGAAATTCCTCTTTAGCATAAGCAGTATTCCTCACGATGTTTTCCTTCACGTTTAAGAAAACTCATCGGTACATTGCGGCCGCTCGTACGAAGCTTCCGATCTGTAGGGATATTCAATCAACTACTGCCACTCAGTAGGCGAAGCAGGCACTTCACACTCGCGAGAATTTCTCGGCAAGAACTTCCAAAGGAAAATGACTACGGCTTACGATGCCGCCAGAACAATGAACGGCATCCACACTCGACACTCTCGTTCTCGTTCTCAGTGCCAGCAGAAGGTAAGGCACTCACCTCGGTACTCGACGATGGCCTCGAGCGTGTCGTCGCGGGCGCGGCGCGTGAGAGCGTCGGCCCTCGCGCGCTCGGCGGGGACCACCTGCGCGCGCAGCCCCGCCAGCTCCCCGAGCAGCGCCCGCAGCTGTGACGTCACGCGCCGCGCCTGCGCCTGCTCCCCCACCACGCGCGCCAGCTGACCCTGAGACTCGTACTGCGGGGGCGGGAGGGTGAACGGATGCCAAATTACATAATTTTACCGAAAAGGCGCGTGAGGGCCGAAGAAAAGATGAATGGATTATGTCAAGAATGATATGTATATGTGAAAGAAAGAAGTGCTGAAACGACGGCTAAAAGAGATGAATGGAAGCGGATGACATATTTAACTGCACCGACCTCAAATACTGGTTAGTGGGTAGGACAATGATGATGATTGATGACAGCTTTGAAAGTTAAAATTTAAAGTTATTCGGATTTTAAGTTTTGAGGCAAAAATGATTTATTATCATTTCAGCACTAACATGGTCATGAATACATTTTAAGAATCTTGTTTACCTACCAAAGTAGGAAGTAGGGTAAGTGTGCCCGTGCGGTGGGTTGAGATCAGGTTCATAAAATTAAAAATTTTACACACAAATTATTTAATATTTTTAAAAAATTACCTATGTTGAAACCATGATAATTCGATTCTGCTCTCGATCCTAAACTTCTTTCTAGTTTTGCGTTAATTCATTAACACATTGTATAATTCCCTTTCTTTTGTGGATGGTTTGATGTACCAGCAAACTTGAAGCTTTTTGTAATGTAACTTTTTATTACTTTATTGATATACAGGATGAAATTGAAATCAATCGACAAAATTTAAGATAGTGTTATACTCGAGATAAGGCTAGTTTAAAAAAAAGATTTATTCCAAATTAAATTAAATCAGCTACAATAAATAATCGTTATTATTTATTGTAGCTGATTTAATTTGTGACTGACTGTACAGATACCGGCGCGGCGTAGTTGAAACAACAGCGTCATCTGCGTCATTTGATTTTATTCTCTTACGATTACACCCGTTGAGTTTTGGCGAATTTAAACATTTAAAGCACGATATTATAAAAATCAATGGTATACCATTTGGTATACCAAAAAGAGTAGTAAAAGAAAATGTCATTACCTAAGTGTATTTTAACAGATGTTCTAAGTGACCACCTCCGCCCGGCGACACTGGTTGTCTTTAAATTTTCGAAACACATAAGTTTGTGATTTAACAGAGTCAAATGCACTGAAAATGTTTTCTCTCAGATGTGGTCGATTCAGTTTCATACACATGTCTTTTAATTTCCCCCCACAAATAAAAGTCTAGGGGGTGTTAGATCAGAAGATCGCGACGGCCAGCTGATTGGCCGAGCTCGCCCACTCTCTATCCACTGCCGATTTGTGTACGACATTTTTATACAAATTCAGGTTGAAACTAATATGACACTGCACTGAAATGCAAGTTCAAGTCCAATTCGTAAGCGGGCACTGATTGATTACAGAGCGGTAACCTCATTCGATCGCGATCGAGCGGGAACTGTTTTTGTTTTGTTTGCGCATGCGACTGTGCAGTGCGGTGGGGTGGGGGAGGTGGGGCTCGGCTAGCTGGAGTTGCGAGAGGGTGCCCCGCCTGCGAGGGGATGAACGTTGACCCGGCCGGGCCGGCCGGTAAAATGTACAGTTAGCTTGAGAAAATTTTTTATTTAAGGAATTATTTTTTAAAAATATTTTAACTTTTTTTTTATTTAATGTTTATGATACAGAGCGTTTATTATGAAAACCTTCTGAATGTTTTGGCATGCTTAGATTGAATTTTTTTTTCATAATTTAGATTTCAAGAAAATCCTGTAATATAAGATCAGAGATAATGTCTTCCATTTCACCCTGTATAGTAAAACGAATGATATTTATCTGTGGAAACTTTTAGTAGGCAATGTTGTTTTATAAAAATATTGATACCCTACTATCCTGTAATTAGTCCGTAAGTTTCCTTAAAATTAATAAAATAAGAATAAAATAAAATAAGCAGTCAAAGGATTCAGACCACCAAAATAAACAACTTTAACGATGGGACCAACTCTAGAAAAAGAAAACTGGATGTTTTCGGAATTTTAGTCGAGTAGACATTTGACTATTGATATTTTCTATTGAACAGCTGATTTTTTTTCGCGATTTTAATGTTGGTCCTGTTGTAAAAGTTGTTCAGTTTGATGGTATGAAACACCCTCTTAAGTAGGTATGTTATACATTAAAGATTAAACCCTGTATAAACTTCATATACCTAATCTCAACTATTATAAAACTGTAGCAGAAGTGTGTCTGTTCTGTACATTGAAGATAGGTATGCATTTAAAAAAAAGTTGCAATAGGTATGGTTTTTAGGTGTCCCTGATTCCAAATCACCAATTTTTGTATTTTTGTCTCTGTTTGTTTGAAACAGCATCACGCAAAAACTACTGAACCGATTTTGATGAAACTTTTTTGTTTCATAGCTTGTGATTTGAGTTATAATCTGGTATATAATTTGTGTGGACAAAGTCGCGGGTTAACTCTAATATTGTAATAGAATACTGTACATGATACAAAAATATCAAAATCATGGTGATGACAGACATTTTGTGATGACCTTTCATCAGCATAGAGGTGGAGTGGAGGCAGATGGTTTATAGTTCTTCCCACCTCTACTCTGGGGAGTAGAGGGGGTTTCCATATGGAATGCCATACTGGGGGCAGTATGGCATTCCATATGGAAAAGTAAATAATAACAAACTCACTAGTTAGGTACAGTCAAGAGCATGTCAAGCTTAACACTTTGGACTTTGTACCATTCTTATTTAGTGCGCCATAAGCGTTACAATCGAACTGCAAGTGTAAAGCTCGGTGTGCTCTTGACTGTACAATCCAGCTATGTGTCTCTTTCCATCTTGAAATGGCTTACTGTGACAATGAACTGTGTTATGCTCTTTTGCGCAACCTTCATTCTGTGTGTGACGGACGGTCGGACGGACGGACGGACAGCATCCCACAGCAATATTTTTAGATCGTCCGACGTCACATACCACCATTATTACGTACGCACTACTGAGCTATTTGGAGGTGCAATGACAAGGACATTTCTCAAACTTTCTAAAAAATAACGTTATGGCTGTTTGGTGATATCAGTAATCAGAAATCAATTAATTCTAATCATTTACCTTGATAATATTAGCTCTGTGTTGTCGCAACATGTCCAAATGGTGAGGAATTGCAACTTCATTGAATTTTTTCAATGAATGCTCCACCCGCTTGAAAGGGAGTTTATTGCTTTCCTCCATTGTTCTAGATTAAATTTTTGTGTTATATGCTGTAATTTATCTAAACAGCATGTCAGAAAAACTTAATATTTTACACAAAGTTCACAACACAACAGACCAGCAGACAAATCAACAAAAATAAACATTAATCTATGATATGATGTCAATGTCAATTTTTTTTTTTTTTGGTTCATTTTACAGCCCTGCGTTCACGACCTTTGGGTGCGGTTGTTTTTTCTACTCGCACTATTGTAGAACGTTTTTCACCGAGGCTCGAAACGGCGTTAGTGCGAAAAGTTGCATTCGGGGTGCACCTGGGGCGTAGGTGCACCCCAAGTGCAACTTTTCGCACTAACGCCGTTCCGAGCCTCGGTGAACGGTTCCGTACTATAGAGCTTGTTGAAAAAACAACCGCACCCAAAGGTCGTGAACGCAGCCCTGTGTCACCCACTTATCTGTAGAATGAGCGATGGCGCCACTTTCAAAGAATGAGAGACTACATCAGTGTTGCTAGACGAGCAATAATTATCCTAGATCCACGATATTTTTGAGGGGCATGCGATAGAAAATAAAAGTCGGGTATCGCACGATAAATCAGAAAAATTCCAGGATAATTCACGAAAATCCACGATAATTTTGTAATCTAATGAAATCTGTATCAAATCATTATTTTCAACCCTATTATCCGTCAAATTCCAATAATATACATCATTTTAACACCTAATACTAAAATTGAAGTTCTAATGAGAACAATTGAGATAGAAAATATTTCCTCACTGTGTCGTTTCAATCAAGAGTTTTTACTAAAATTCCCTAAAAACCTCGAACTTGCCTAACTATAAATAGGTAACATTAAAAGATTAAATAGTGGCAATCACGTGGTATGCAATAAGAATAGAATAAGAATAATATTTATTAATCCACAAAAAGCCATTTTACAGACGGATTTGTAATAAAATAATGAAGCACTAAATGTTAGAATAGTAGGCTAGGAGTATTGGTAGGTACAACTGATGCCATGAAAGGTAGGAATTACCTGCCTGAGCTATTGACATCAGTTACAACTGTAAAACTTATTGCAAATTAAATGTACAATGTAATTGTAAGATGTGTGGTTTGTATGGGTGAGTGAATAAGTAGGGGTGTGTTTATGTGTTTATGTAGGGGCGTGTGTTTATGTGGAGGTGTGTGTGCGTGTATGAAAGAGAGGGAGAGAGAGAGAGAGGGAGAGAGAGAGAGAGAGGGAGAGAGAGAGAGAGGGAGAGAGAGAGGGGGAGAGAGAGAGAGAGGGGGGGGGGGGGGGAGAGAGAGAGAGAGAGGGAGAGAGACATTATTCGGGGGGGAGAAGAAGATTTTCTGTTTCGTTGTAGGATAGATTTTGTAACCACGTTTTTAAGGAAATTTTGCATAGTCTATTATTAAGAGTGTGTATGTTTAATATGCGATGTATGCTGTTATATAGGAATGGGCCAAGAAAACAGAAGAATCTATGACTGAAACTTGTGTTGTATTGAACGGAACGTGCGATTAGGTGGTTTCTTTTTGGAGCATTATTGGTGTTGTGTGCAGTCACAGAATGTTGGAGAAGGACAGTATGCAGAATGAAAAGCTGACGGACTGTGAGCACTTCACAGTACTCATAGAGCGATTTCGTAGGAAACAGTCTGGGCTTGAAGGTGGCAACTTTTAGTAATGCACGTTGGGCACGCTCGATTTTCACAAAGTGGGTTTTTGGCGCACCACCCCACGTGATGTTGCAATAAATAAGTATTGACTGGCAGAGGGCTATGTATACCATTTTTAGAGTGGAGGGGTCGGCAACATGGCGTAAGTGTTTGAAAACAAATATTAATTTACGGACTCTATTAGCTAGGAGATTGATATAGGGTTTGAAAGATAGGTTGCTGTCGATAAGGATTCCGAGATATTTAATCTGGTTAGTTTTTTGCAACGACGGACAATTACATGGTGTGTTTAAGTCGTGGAGGGTATGAGCTGTAATTTTGAATGTTGCGTGATCCGGTAAGTGGCGATTTATTATAGAAAAGGTCATGTATTTGGTTTTATCTACATTTAACGTAAGTAGGTTTTGATTGAGCCAGGCCGAGACGATATTAAAGCCATTTTGGGCAGAGAGGAACACTTCATCCCACGATTTTCCAGAGAAATATAGGACTGTGTCATCAGCAAAAGATATTATGTTACAATTTGCAATTTGAAGTTTACATAAGTCATTGATGTAAGTTAAAAACAGACTGGGGCCTAATATGCTACCTTGGGGCACTCCGTAATTATAGGTAAGAATGATTGAATTTCACGCATCATTTCGCTCTTTTAGGTTCTACTTTTTGGAATTTTTGATGCGATAAAAACACGATAATTTTGCTGTTAATCTGGCATAATTCTTAAGTGTGGATCTGGCAACACTGGACTACATCGACTGACAGCAACAAAATGACGTTTTCAAAATGGCATCAGTAGTTCCGCTTTTGGCCATTCTACAGATAAGTTGGTGGCACTATAAAGGGGTAGTACTAGTATTTATTTTGTGGTAAAGGGTATATCCCATACAACCGATGCTGCAATAAATTTCTTTCATTTATAGCAATTAAAACGTTAATGTTCGACGTTTTGATGCTTCTTTGGGGTTTTTGGAGACAATTGAAAGACGCAGGGACCGCACAGAAGTCCACAGAAAAGAAGTGAACCGTCCGCTTTGCCGCACTACAAATGACGGAACACTTCTTGTTTACACCATCATATTTCACTGAACTGTATATTGTTCACTTGCACGACACTTTGTTACGCAAAACAACACTAATTTTACGAACCAAAACTCACTATAAACAATACAAATTTGATAAATTAATTGGACTCCAAACGTAGCTGTCGAATTAGCGCCAAAAACTTCCCCATCCAGAGCCATTTTTTTGGTACTATTCAAGGTAAAGGGTTAAAAATCCCATACAACCGATGTCTTCAATAAAATTATCTTATCAACAGCAATTAAAACGCTAGTGTTCAACGTTTTGACGCTTTTTTTTTTAGTTTTTGGAGACAATCGAAAGACGCAGGAAACGCAGAGAAGTCCACATGAAAGAGGTGAACCGATCGCTTTGCCGCCTCAGATAAATTAACATTTGCCGCGCAACAAATGACGGAACGCTTTTCCTGTTTATGACCCATACACCATCATATTTCACTGAACTGTATATTGTTCACTTTCACGACACTTTGTTACGCAAAACAACATCAATTTTTGAACTAAAACTTACTATAGATAAACAATAAAAATTCAATAAAATATGAGGACTCCTAACGTAGCTGGCAAATTACCCCCAAAACAAAAAAAAAATGCATCAAGACAAGAGTCCAGTGCCAAGAAAACTTTAAAAAAAAATAACACAACGAAGTGTTGCCAGAAGGTTACTTTTGTAACCTTTTAGATGATTTTTAGTTCTGCCAGATTACTTTGAGGTTACACTATTCAAAAGGTTACTTTTTGGAGATTTTTCGGAATTTGTGTAATCAATTTTAGAATTCTTATTTTCCATGAAACAGAACGCTTTTTCATATATTTTGCAATGTTTTAAAACCCAAAACACGTTCGTAACGTAACAAGTGCAACTCCTAAAAACAGGTTTTTCTAACTCATTATTGTATATTGTATACCAAATAACTAAATTAAGCGTCTCACTTTCTCGCCCGTTCAATCAATCGGATGAAAAATGCTACTTTAAATGAAAAACGCTTCTGAATTGTTAATATTTCTGTAAGTAAATATAACCAACATCTGTCTATCAACATACCATATTACTGGAAAAAAATATGAAAGTTTACTTTTTTGTCCCAAGACAAGATCCCGCTGGCAGCACTGATCGAAGTGTTTTGCATTTGCAAAGAGAATGTAATACTATACTCATGCGATGTTATCTTAGTACAAACTAAGTGGAACGCTGATTTTCCATAGACAGCTTCCGCCATCTATCGGTTATGTTTCGAAGCACTGTGTTGAATTAGGGTTCATATCGGAGTAACAGCGCACTACACCTCACGCGCTGCGCTGTAGTAGTGAGAGATTTCGCCCATATCAATCACGGTCTGTTGGTCTAGCGGTCTAGACAACCGGCTTACGATCCGGGTAGCTAAGGTTCGATCCTCGTGTCGGCCGATCGTCTTTTTCAATTTATTTCATAATGTGGCGCCCCCTAGTGCTAATGAGCGGCAACGCAATTAGGACGTCCTAAAATTCCAGGCGAGTTACCTAACTATATCCAATATACATATTAATCTATGACTATACTACGTATATCAGTGTTGCCAGAAGGTTACTTTTGTAACCTTTTAGGTGATTTTTAGCTCTGTCAGGTTACTTTTAGGTTACACGATACAAAAGGTTACTTTTAGGTGATTTTTCGGAATTTGTGTAATCAATTTATAATTCTTATTTTTCCATGAAATGGAACACATTTTCATATTTTTTGCAATATTTTATAACGCAAAACGTTCGTAAAGTAGTGAGTGCAACTCCTAAAACACGTTATTCTCTTTCGCACTAATGTATACCAAATCACAAATGACTAAAGCGTCTCACTTACTCCCTCGATCAATCAATCGAATGAAAAATGTAACATATCGTGGAAAACGCTACTGAATTGTTTATATTTCTGTAAGTTAATACAACCAATATCTGTCTATTAACTTTTAATAGTACCTTATTACTTAAAAAAAAAAATGAAAGGTTACTTTTCACCAAAGAGTAATTTAGGTATTTTTAGAAAAGAAAACCCACTCGTGGCAACATTATGCATCCACCCTATGTGAAATTGAAGGCTAGCTAGCGACATCTATGTTTCACTGACAATAATTCAACCTATACTATACATACCTACTTATATATACTTATACCGATGCATATTATTGTTTTGAATGCTAGATTTCGTTCAATCCCGCACCGATCGAGTGAAATTCCAGTATCTTTACTATTCCTGTAATCTAAACATTGGTAAGAGAAAAATGGAAAATCCAGAACATCACTAAATCGGCACGAAATTGAACGAAAACTACAAACAATTCGCGCATTATGCAAGATACGTAGCAATTTTGTGAATCTGTCATCTGTCAATTAGACATTGACATAGACAATAAAATGTTTTTTTTTCATAGTTCTGCGAAGTAGTTAATAGATGGCAGCACATTCTATTCAAACTGAATCGGAAAAAGCCACCAAAAGGCGACTGTCCTCCGCCTGCTTTTTACACCAAAAGGTTACTTTTTTATCTATTTCTGGTTACTTTTGAGAAGATCCAGCTGGCAACACTGACGTATATTGCATTTGCTTGTTCAATATTTCTCGCATACTTTACTCTTTGATTTCTTGTTAAAAAATAACCCAGGAATAACGTTTCAGCATACAATTATTGTCTTCAATAAAGAGTTATTGATAGAGACTGTGCAATGGACGTCGATACTGGTAAGTTAATTTGTTTGTTTCGAAAAACAAAATGTTGGACCTAACCTAACTTACAACTTTCGACTGTTACTTTAGATTTTTCTTTCTCAAATCTCATTTGGTTAGAGACAACATCGCTTATATCTAGAAAATAGAAGTCCTGCACTATCTCGAGAGCCGTTCTTTGTCCTTGTCCTTTGGTATTTGGCTTCATGAGAAATAAACTAAAACGAAGTTGTGGGTAAACTGCATCGCATTTTGTTTATTTTGTGGATGTAGCTGGTCTGGTGTGTCCTGACGACTTTCTTTTGTAATATGTGAGTACTTTACGGTACATTACAATGATAATACAGGGTGAAATTGATATCATTGGCATCCTTTTTAAAACTAAGAGACTACCCATTAAACTGAACAACTTTTACTCAAAATTCAATAATTTTTTATTCAAAATAATATCACATAGATAGCTTTTTGACGTCATTTTTTGAGTCTACCACTGCTTCGGAAGGTGTTTCGTTGAGAGAAGATGAACACACATCTTTTAAACAAAACAAAATATACAAAGTACAATTAAAATACAATATTGCATTACATAGAGTAACATTGTCAAGACCAGACATTTTGGTCATTCAAATAGTCATCGAGTTTATAGTAGCCTTTTTTACAGAGGACTTGTTTAACATTGGACTT
Source organism: Agonopterix arenella (assembly GCA_927399405.1). Taxonomy (NCBI): domain Eukaryota; kingdom Metazoa; phylum Arthropoda; class Insecta; order Lepidoptera; family Depressariidae; genus Agonopterix; species Agonopterix arenella. The sequence goes on from OV656690.1 coordinate 105,666, forward strand.
AAACTTTTTGTCTGGCAAGTTTAGAATATCCTCTGGTATCTTATTATAATAGCGTATACAGTGCCCAATGAAAGATGTGTTGACCTTACTGAGTCGAAAATGTGGGGATACTAATTTATTTTTATTTCTTGTATTGTATTTATGAACGTCACTGTTTTTGGGAAAGAGATACAAATTTTTCCGAATGTATAAAATATTTTCGTAAATATATTGACTGTAGAAAGTCAAGATACTGATATCTTTAAAAAGATCTTGTAGTGAATCTCGACAACGCAGATTATAAATGGCTCGAATTGCCCTCTTTTGAAGGATAAAGATCGCCTCAACATCTGCAGCACGGCCCCACAGCAAAATACCATAAGACATGATACTATGGAAGTAGCTGAAGTATACAAGTCTTGCAGTAGCTATATCAGTTAGCTGTCAAATTTTTCGAACCGCATAAGCTGCCGAGCTCAGCCTACCCGCTAGGGTTTCTATATGTGGACCCCATTGCAGCTTCGAGTCAATCTTTATCCCTAAAAATACAGTATTATATGTGAAATGCAATATATCATTATCTAAACTTATTTGATTTTCATTATTTATAACGTTAGGTAACGTGAATTTAATACATTTAGTTTTCTTTGCATTTAATGCAAGATTATTAACACCGAACCAATTCAGAACTTGTCGAAGAGTGTCATTTACATTTTCATTAATATCATCAACATCTTGTGCCTTTCTACTGGTTTTGAAAATAAGAGAAGTATCATCAGCAAATAAAACTATATTCGACAAGTTCTGTACCATGTAGGGTAAATCGTTTATATAAACCAGAAAGAGAAATGGACCCAGTATAGATCCCTGTGGAACGCCCATTTTTACTAATGAGCCAGACGAATTTGTTCCATTGATAGATGATACCCTTTGAATTCTCTTTTCCATGTAAGATTCTAACAGATCCAGAGCCCTGCCTTGAATACCGTAGTGGTTTAATTTGATCAACATTGTTTTATGATCAACACAGTCAAATGCTTTGGATAAGTCACAAAAGACTCCGATGCGATACTCAGGATGCCAATCATCCGGAGCTAAAAAAAACTGTTGTTGCATAATTCAGTAGGTATTGCATTTTAGTATGGACCATCGGTTTTTCCTATGATTCACAATAAATACTATTTCAATTTTTTATTTGCTCTGATCGGTTTGCTCCCATAATAAAAGTTGTTCAGTTTGATGGATAGACTCTTAGTTTAAAAGGATGCTAATGATATAAATTTCACCATGTATATACGCATACCTCTGGCCTTATTTCTTTTCATTCTTGGATATGTTGGTTTCCTCACGGTATGACATGTTTTCCTTCACCGCCGAGCTAGAGCTAGTGATAATGTTGAATAAAACCGTACTTAAATTCCGTAAAACTTAGTGGTACAGGCCAGGAATAAGGGACATCAGTAGGTTCGCAGAATCACTTAAAACTTCGTACGAATGTGAACTAAGTGTTACAAAATACATCTGTTTTTGTTTCATTCAAAAATTCGAAATGGTTTTAAAGTTATAGACATTCGAAGTTGAACCAAAATTCAAATGTCCGTGAAAGCGCGCGCTTTGCGTGTGACGTAGCTAGACAGGTCCCGCCCACCTGCATCTCGCGGTGCCTCGCGCGCTTCTTGCCAGTTCCGCCAGTTCGCCACGAAAACACGTACGTGAGTAGGTAACGAGTTCGTCTTCCGACCGTTTATTATTATTTAGTAGTTATTCAATTTTAAACATGGAAGAAGGATTTCAAAAAGGACAATCAAATAACTTGCCTAGAGTGGACGGTTTGATGGTGGCTCAATATTTTTCGAAAAATGCTGATTTCGTTGCCGCTGAAATGCGAGGAGTAAAAATGAAATTTTGTAGTAAAACATGCATTAAAAGGTTTAGAACCTCTGGAATGTTTGGTTTTACTTTAGTAAACATTTTTTTTTTTACTTACCGCGAAGCCAAACATTGAAATGCAATAGGTACCAAAGTTTTCAAACTCCTGACATAACCTATTAAAACATGACTTACTACCTACGCGTACCATATTTTCTCATGTCATGTATCAACAAAATAAATATAACATGAATACGTATTACTTACATCAAAGTGATCTTCACAACAATAAACACTACTTTTGTTGCTGGGCGGATTATCTCTTTTAATAGCTCGCATCCATTTTTTTCGCATTTTGAGCTCAAATGGCACTTTGAAAAACAACTTTTCTGGCGAACTGACTTTTGTCGACACACATTTAGGGACTATACACCATTTGTAAGTCTTTGAATTTGACATATCTGTTGTAGGTACCGTAATTGTTATTTTAAAGAAAAATGCAGCGTGTCGCGTATGTGCCGCGGCCGACGAACAACAGGCAACAGTCGAGCGAGTCGGGGGCATGCGGTGCGGCGCGAAGCGATTCATGTCTCGTGACGTCACACAAGCGAGTGCGGTCGAGCGTTTCTAGCCTACTTTATAAAATTAATATCTCGAAAACTACTTATCGTATCGAAGTAATTCTTTCGACGACTTTTATCTTATTTTATAGACTGTATGATAAAATAAAAAGTAAAAAACACAAATGTTCTTCATTGAATGACCGCCTCAAGATGGAATTGCTAGCTCTCTTCCGTATGGGCAATCACCACTGCATGATTTTTAATTTAATTTATCTTTATTGGTTATCAAACAGCAAATTACTTAATTTCTACTACAGCAACATTTATATTTTACAGCGCATTACATGATGACACGTTTTAAAAACTGTTTAACTCTTTATAGGGCAAAAAAATATAAAACTATAAAATAAATCATAATAAAATGTCTGGCCTATAAAGGGTTAAGGTACAAAGGACAAAACGTAAGAAATATGAAACTGGAGAAACAAAAAGATAACCTAACATTGGAACAAACTGCTTCTACAGGATACATTATCCCGTTTTTTAAAACAACCTCAAACAGTCTTTAGACTGTTTGAGGTTGTTGACTTGCACCAAGAAGAAATCGTACAAAATATGAAAATTTGTACAAATAAAAAGACTAGCTAACATTATTTTAATCTGTGTGCTTCTACGGGATACATTAACATACTCGACAAACAATTTGGTCATACAGTCAAACATTAAACGCTTTGTCGTGGGTGGCATGCTAGCCGTGCTGCATCTTGGAGGCTTGTAGTATTACAGCTGGTGGCTGGTAGCGATCTTAGTTATAGAAAATTTGTTTGTTATTGTTGCAGACGGGAGAAAGTCTAGATCCAGGTCACGCAGCAGATCTGTAAGTAACATCATTATACCTAAAGTAAGCTACATGATACATCTGACTTATTAAATAGAATCACATAGGCGCGGTTTACATAGAAGGGACGTGGCGTGGGGGAAGAGCATAGCTTCGTTTGGAGAATTATGCCCGCGCCTCTCCTTTACGAAAAAAACGATGCTGTGCTACGTACTATACGGTTTATATTGGTGTTACTTTGACTATCCACCACCGCCACATCTTCTGTATAAACAGCACCGGCATGTAAAGAGAAACGGCAGTATTAACTTCCGCAGGGTGTGATGGTGGTTCAATCCCAGACTGCAGCAGACAGACTAAATAAAGGTCTAATGGGATTTCAGTTTAGTCACAAAAAACGCTGTGTAAATTTATTGACGAATGCGGAATCTCAACTAAGGCCCTGTTTTGGGCCCGGGCTTTTTGTTGTTATCTTATCTAGGTTGTTTGCGAGTAGGTTTGTTTGTCAGTGCGTGAACCATTGCTGCATGGTTCACGTGCTGACAAACAAACAATTATAATTAAGTAATATGTTGTTGTGTAGTTAAAAGTATGAGTCCTTTAAAGTTCGAGTGAATAGGCTTCTTCTGGGTAAGCTCGTTACATCTTCGACCCCATCTTCGTCCTGAGGACTGGATTGAAAAAAAAATAAACAAAGTTATTATAACTTACAGTGATAGAGGAACTGACATGAGTTGTCAAATGAAACCGTTTTTGGAGGTTTCCAGCAGGGACCGAAAATTTTCGGTTACCTTTATTTAAATGTTACCTTTATCCAGGTAACAACCGATTTTAATACCGGTTACCTAAATATGACCTTCAAGAGAATGCTAGTGTGTGCGGGTAAGGGTCAGTATAGACGGAGCGGAAAAAAGCGCGCGTGGTTTTTAATAACACTGAAAAATGAACTTTAATTTCTACTAATCAAAAGTACAAAATTGATTGAACAACGTCTTTGTTGTAGCGGGTGACGCAAATTTTGGAGCACCCAACGAGCGACGCGCGCACTCAAAAAATTCAAATTCAAAATTTGTTTATTCAAAATAATATCACATAGATAGCTTTTTGACGTCATTTTTTGACTCTACCACCGCGTCGGAAGGTGTTTCGTTGAGAGAAGATGCGGCCAGAAACTCTGCAACACACATCTTTTAAAAAAACAAAATATACAAAGTACAATTAAAATACAATATTGCATTACATAGAGTAACATTGTCAAGACCAGACACTTTGGTCATTCAAATAGTCATCGAGTTTATAGTAGCCTTTTTTACAGAGGACTTGTTTAACATGGGTCTTAAACTTTTTGTCTGGCAAGTTTAGAATATCCTCTGGTATCTTATTATAATAGCGTATACAGTGCCCCATGAAAGATGTTGTGTTGACCTTACTGAGTCGAAAATGTGGGGATACTAATTTATTTTTATTTCTTGTATTGTAATTATGAACGTCACTGTTTTTGGGAAAGAGATACAAATTTTTCCGAATGTATAAAATATTTTCGTAAATATATTGACTGTAGAAAGTCAAGATACTGATATCTTTAAAAAGATCTTGTAGTGAATCTCGACAACGCAGATTATTTATAATCTGCGTTGTCGAGATGGCTCGAATTGCCCTCTTTTGAAGGATAAAGATCGCCTCAACATCTGCAGCACGGCCCCACAGCAAAATACCATAAGACATGATACTATGGAAGTAGCTGAAGTATACAAGTCTTGCAGTAGCTATATCAGTTAGCTGTCTAATTTTTCGAACCGCATAAGCTGCAGAGCTCAGCCTACCCGCTAGGGTTTCTATTTGTGGACCCCATTGCAGCTTCGAGTCAATCTTTAACCCTAAAAATACAGTATTATTTGTGAAATGCAATATATCATTATCTAAAGTTATTTGACTTTCATTATTTATAACGTCGAGATAATAAAGGAGATGATTATTTACATTTTATTGAACCCAAAAATTTTTGTTTAAGTTTACGTTCACATTTGTGTTTAAGTTTGTTATTATAATTGATTTAATTTGTATTTAGTAACGACTAACGAGGTACTTACTTAAAATTGAATACTTACTATATTTATAAAGAAACAATGTTTATTTAAACATATCTCTGTGTACGCGGAATGATATAAAGGTTACCTCTAAAAATACCTGTAAAAAAAATAAAGGTTGTAACCAAAAAATACAGGTATTATCGATACCGGTTTCGGTCCCTGGTTTCCAGGAGATTATCGGCAGGCAAAAATTCGAGCACTGTCTATAATACGGAGTCAAACGTGAAATCGTGGTTTATTTAATGAATTCGATCGATTCGCAATTATTCACAGAAAAACCGTATTTTGACCCTGCGACAAGATCCCCAAAATCGGTTCTATTGCCTCGCGTCACGTATCTCTTTTTATTATACAGTGGTGCTGCTCTAGGTACACCTCGCTCTCTCTCAGTGGTCAGTTCCTCTATTCCGTAAAGTATAATATCTTCATGGTATAAACTAACAATAGACTAAGGGGTGAGCCTCGGAATACCATTTTTTTACGCTCCATCCTTTTCTGTGACTCAGGAACGTCATTTGCTAGAGCGAGAAAGATAGCGGAAATGTGATTGCACGCGGCACAATGGCAGTGCTGCGACCTTTCTTGCTCTAGCCGATGACGTTCCTGAGCGACAGAAAAGGATTTAGCGTGAAAAAATGAGATTCCGTGCTGCCCCAGATGAGGCTCAACCCTTAGTGTGTTATTAACAAAATTGTAATCTCAGTTGGTCGAAAATAAAGTTTTTTATTCAATTCTATTTTACATATTTTATATGAAAAATAAGTCAAACAATCTCTTAAATAAGCTGTCAAGAACGTATTCAGAAGTGGTGAAACAGGCCCTTAAGGAGAACGCATATTTATCCGCGGCGAACGAGCCGCGCCGAAATAATCGAATTTTAGAATTCTTTGTATTTAATTCTATGACACCTCGCACACTTTTCCGCGGCGAATCGGACGAATCGTCAGAAGAATTAAAAGGAAATTCGTTTTGTTCGCCTCCTCGCGTTCGACTCCTTGGCGGCGGATAGATATGCGTTCACCACGTAAGCTCTTCTACAGTTGACACGTGTTCCTTGCTCTCGTCCGATGCAGGCTGGGTCCGACTCCAACATGTCGCACGACGGATCGCCGGCGTCGCGTCGCTCCAAGTCGCCCGTGTCGCGTGCCTCGTCCCGCTCCCGCTCCCGCTCCCGCTCCCACTCCCGCTCCCGCTCCCACAGCGGCTCGCGCGCGTCCCGCTCACGCTCGGGCAGCGGGTCGCCCGCGAGGTCCAATAAGTCGCGGTCGCGTTCAAACAGCAAGTCACCCGCGCGGTCAAATAAGTCGCGGTCGCGTTCAAACAGCAAATCGCCAGCGCGATCGCGGTCCGGCAGCCGTTCGCCCGCCAATTCTGTAGCGAGCGCGGCTTCGAAGAGGAGCTCCCGACCCAGATCGCGGTCGGGCAGTGGATCAGCGAGATCCAGGAGCGGGTCCGCTAAGTCCAAGGCGGGAAGTGCTTCCCCGGCCGCCTCGCGGTCCCGCAGCGGATCACCGGCCGCCAGACGCTCGAGAAGCAAGTCTGGATCCAGAAGCAAGTCTCGCTCCAGAAGCAAGTCGGGTTCGCGAAGCAAATCGCGTTCTAAGTCGCGGTCGCGAAGCAAGTCGCGGTCGCGAAGCAAGTCGAGTTCCAAGTCGCGTTCAAAGTCGCGCTCGCGAAGCAAATCTCGCTCAAAAAGCAAGTCGCCGGAGCGTATGGAAGTAGATGTACAGGAAAAGGGTCAAAAGGCCGGTGAGTGATATTATAATATTTTCTTAATCTAAGTAATATAGCTTGAGTAATACGACATTACACATTAATTATTATGTATACATTTTAAAATCATTAGTAGACAAATATAAAACAAGATAGAAATCCTCCTGGGATAGGATCCTGTTCATTTATTTATTTTTGACGAAGCGTATTGCAGATTAAAAGCTTGTTCTTTCTTATTCTTTTAAATACATGTTTAGATGAAAGTAACTCTTTTAGTTTGGTTCCCTATTTACAAGGAGAAAGGGTGTCTCTGGTAGTGTTTTATCTGAGTGAATGGAAACCGACATTCCATTCGACTGAAACCCTAAATATGTTAGCAGTTAACCATACTACAACTACATGCATAAGTTAGTCGTAGGAAAGTCCAAAAACAGATCCCGTTACAGATTTGTTTTGTACATTATTATTATTTGGGAGCGGTGTCAACAGCTGGTTGATGCATAGACATTGCTCTTTATTTATAAATTGATAGACTCTTGCTTGTGCATTTCCGCTAATGTCAAGTAGTTTGTGGAAGTTTATATCCCAATCTCATGGTCTTTTTTGTACCAAAAACATAGCTGAGAACAGTGCCGGGCCTCGCAGTAAGCTCAAACGCGAACCGCACAAACACAACAAAAGTCAACCTCAGTCTTGCGGCAAAACATGCAGCATGACTCCGCATAGACATTTGGCACTACAGATTCAGTCATCATCGTATCATCTCAGCCGATGGACTTCCACTGGTCCTGAGCTATTCAGAAATATTGTTTTTATTTTAACATGTGTGTTATATTTAACCCTCAGGCTCCCGATCGGGGTCACGATCCCGGTCCGGGTCGCGGCGTCGCTCTAAGTCGGGGTCGCGGTCACGTTCCCGGTCACGATCCAAGTCCGCCGCCGCCGGTCAGTTACTACCTATACCTAGTCATGTTATTATGCATTTATAATGAGAGTATTGGCCGTGTGGTTCCGGCTTAGAATTAGAACGGGCCAACCCAATAATACCCGTTGGTGTCTTACAAGGTGACTAAGGGATTAAAGGTTTCTTATGCAGTGTTTATGAGGGCGAAAGGCTAGCCGCCTCTCACCACTTGACTCGTCATTCCATCATGAAGCTTAAATTGCTAAATGTGTGAATTTTTGCGATTCTGTAGTGCATCGGGGATGTTCGCCGATGCGCGAGTAGATTGTTTTTACACTACTATGCGCAAAAGGTGTACGTCTCTCGTGCGTAGGATAAGCGCCAGCACCAACAGCATCTTGACCATGTTTGCAAGTAGGTTTGACTGTCAGTACGTGAACCATTGCTGTATGATTCACTTGCTGACAAACAAACAGGCTAAGTGTGTACTAACAATATTGTGATCTCAGTTGGTCGAAAATAAAATTTTCTATTCTATTCTATTCTATTGCTACAACTACATTCTTTAATTTGCTAGTTGTAGCAATGTTTCTGTCCACCCCGAAAGGGAATACGATCGTGAGTTTATGTATGTATGTAATGATAGTAGAATTAATTATCAACACACTTGGTCGTAAAGTGGCTCTTAAAGCATCGCTCTTAGGTTCATAATAATATAAAACACGCGCGATTAACTAATTCTAACACACGGGAGCTCAGCGCGGGGAGAAATAAATGTAGGCTCCATTTTTTCCACACTGTTCTTCTTTTGATGTCAGCATTAGTTATATCGCTCGCGACAATCACTCATGTGATCAGGTGACGTAATGAAAAGATTAGCCAGTCAGGAAATGTATTGAAGAACGCGTGGTCGTTGATCAGGTTTAGTCTAGGGGAGCGCGTAATTTCTCTATGGGTTTAGTCATTACAGCCTCGGCTCGTTTAGATCCCTCGCCTGCGGCTTGTGCTGCAGTCCTGCCTTGACTGTATTGACATTTGTATCATATTGTATGTTAAATTATAATTATCGTGGTTGCAGGAGAGAGGAAGAGCAGATCTCGGTCGAGGTCTGGTTCCCGCAGGTCTGCGTCGAGGTCGAAGTCGAGGTCGAAGTCGAAGTCGAAGTCGAGGTCGAGGTCAAAGTCGAGGTCGAGGTCGAGATCGCGCTCCAAGTCCGTCGCCGATGGTAATCGTGCTTCATTTATAAATAAATATCTCGGACATTGCCACCCTAGTCCTATTTAAAGTACCAGATTCTAGCCTGGGCTTTATAATCTAACAAAAAACCAATTTTTGGATTTTTTGTCTGTCTGTTTGTTTGGGTGTTTGTTCGTTTGTTTAAACGAGTATCACGCAAAAACTACTGAACCGATTTTGTTGAAACTTTTTTTGTTTGATAGCTTATGATCTGACTTAAAATCTGGTATATAATTTGTGCGGACGAAGTCGCGGGTTAACGCTCGTATATAATAATACAATACAAATAAAAAATATAAGATATCACATTAAAATGCTCGTCAAAAATATAAAAATTGTCATAGATCTTTCTTATAATATTATTCGGAGACGCGCGCGCGCTGCTCTAAGGAGGCTCTCGCGGTCCTCATCTCATCTCTGCGTAGAGATCGTAGAGCCTGCTCTCTGCGAACATAACACCTCCACGGCAGCAGCGGCAGCAGCAGCGGCAGCGGCAGCGGCAGCGGCAGCGGCAGCGGCAGGCCCGACGCCAACATGCCTCTAAAGGCGTTGTTATATTGAACTCTCAACGTGCAGTGGCGGGTGTAGAGCGGCTGGCACTGGCACTGGCTCTAGGCTTCGGACAGAGTCCCCTGGCGCCCTCGGATCGTCGCGCCGGCATGTCGGCAGCTGCCTCTCCAGCTCCTCATCATGCCGCAGTCTCCAGGAGACTGTGTGACCCTGATATTGGAACTCTGATACCACTTTAATTGCACAACCGCGCACGTACACTGGCAGTACATTTGTAGCTCCTTTTTTATATTTAACGACACCGACTCAGTTTTTTTGACATTATAGGACCGCGAGTCTTCGCATACTGTTCGCATATTACTAGACGCGCGCGCCTCGACGACGATTGTACAGAATTATGATAAAAGAAATTCTTTTTCAGGTGATAGAAAGAGCAGATCTCGCTCCAGATCAGGTTCCAGAAAGTCCAGGTCTCGGTCCCGGTCGCGGTCTGGGTCGCGGAGCAAGTCACGGTCCCGGTCGCGGTCCAAGTCGCGTTCGAGGTCCCGCTCAAGATCCAAGTCGCGGTCCGACTCCGCCAAGTCCGCCAGATCCAGGTCAGTGCACTGTTAAGTCATGACTCATGATCATGTGAGTGTGAGTGTGTTTCTTTTCTTTGTTAAATTTATTTCTTAAATAATTCAACAAATGGCATGTCCATCGCTCTTCTATACAATGTTAAATTGATATCATTAGCATCCTTTTAAACTAAGAGTCTACTCATCAAACTGAACAACTTTTAGTTTTCGGACCAAACCGATCGAAGCAAAAAAAAAACTGCTGTTTCATACTAAACTGCAATGCCTACTCGACTCAAATGTTTGCAAAAGCTGATATTTGTTTGCTCTCATAGTAAAAGTTGTTTAGTTCGATGAGTAGATTCTTAGTTTAAAAGGATGCTAATGATATCAATTTCACCCTGAAGCAATATATAGTAGTTCAACCGATTTCGTTCATGGCGACCGTTGTGCTCCTTCACGTCGCACATGCGCTCTCATGCGGCTCGTAGAGGGCAACCACAGATCACTAAAACTAAAGGGACATGTGAAAAGAGGGCGAGACCAGTGTTGCAGCAATATGCGCAAAAACGAAACACATTGCTCGCGACAGTAAGGATTCAATATATTATGAGGCTGAGAGCCAGTCGAGATATGATAGGCGGTAATTAATATATATTAATATATAATTAGTATATATTAATTGGCTAATAGCCATGTTTTTCCTTCTAATTGCTTTCTCCCGTTTGCAATGGAGGGAAGTCGGATATTTCGTTTTCCTACTCCTCCTATCTTCTTTGATCAATTCATTGCGGGTTCCAAGACAGATTAGAGTCATCCCCCGGGCTCGCTGGACTTCATTGTCCAGTGTTGTGAATGGTCGCCGCTGTTGATCCTGGCTTACAGGAGTTACAGCGGTGGGAATGTGTGGTGGGCCTATGCACGTAAAAAAAAAAATTCGAGATATTATGTGTAAATAGTTTACCAATGCTTGCGTAGTACTAAAGATTATTCGAACGTTGAGTTCTGATACCGCAACGGATAATGAGCACATTAAAGCTAACAAAATACTTTGTATCTCGTGGTACTGGTGGTGATGCGACACTGGCTCCGTACTCGGCGCGTTGGTCGGCATCTCTCTAGAGCTCTGTGAGTGTAACCAATGTTGGGCTGCACAGAGCACTCCGTCCACACAGGTGACAGGTGACAGGTGACAGGTGACAGGTGACAGGTGACAGGTGACAGGTGACAGGTGCCATGCGCCTCGAATGCCGAACGAGAGGATGATGCTGAACTCCTCGTCGGGAAGCACACGCCGGCGACCGAGGATACGAGGCCAACAATACAGTCGAGCCTCGTGACGAACTGCTGCACCTGAGTGCATTCGAGGCGCATGACCCGGCCACCGCAGCGTCTCATCAACATTGTTCCCATAAATAAATAAAATAACACTTGTTTATTTCAGGCACAGAAAAACCTATACAGGCGACCCATATAATTAATTGCAAAGCAAATCGTTAATTATTATAACTGAATCATTTATTATTTTATAGTCATAAACCATAGATATTATTTATTTATTTTTATTTTTTATGTAAAGTATATAGACGTTGCGTTAACTACGCAATGTTATTCTCGGAGTTTGAACGCTGCCATTATCCTCGCCAAATATTGTCGCGTTTTAACGTCATAAGTCATAATGCTGGCTGGACCCTTGTAGCAAAAGTTAAAAAAAACCGGCCAAGTGCGAGTCGGACTCGCGCACGAAAGGTTCCGTACGTGTCGAGCAAAAAACGGCAAAAAAATCATGATTGTTGTATGGGAGCCCCCCTTAAATATTTGTTTTATTTTAATTATTTATTTTTAAAGTGAATATACAACTAAATATTCTGTGAATATTTCAAGCGTCTACAACGACAAAGAAATCACGTTTGTTTGTATGTAACTTAATATTTTGACGGCCCGGTAGCACATTCTATAGTGAACCTGCCTGCTGTGCCGAAGGTTGCGGGTTCGAATCCCGTAAGGGACAAATATATGATGAATATGTATATTAGTACCCGAGTCATGGATGTTTGTATCTATATATGTATTCTATATCGTTGTCTAGTCATCATAATACAAGTCCAGGTACTTTAAATGTGACTAGATAATTTGTGTGAAAATGTCCAAGATTTTATTATTATTATTTAATCTGTTTTTAGTATTTAATATTTAATCTGTTTTTAGTATTTGTTGTTGCAGCGGCAACAGAAATACATCATCTGTAAAAATGTCAACTGTCTAACTATCACGGTTCATGAGATACAGCCTGGTGACAGACAGACAGACAGACGGACAGTGCAGTCTTAGTAATAGGGTCCCGTTTTTAATATCCTTTGGGTGCGGAACCCTAATTATACCATTTCTTTTAAATAAGGTGACAATATTTGGCGAGGATAATGTCAGCGTTCAAACGCTGAGGAGAAACACTCGTGGAGCTGGTGGTGTCGGTGTTGTTGTGACACGACTAATGTATATGTTCGACGACTGCAGGTTGCGGTCGCGGTCGCGTTCACGGTCCGGGTCGCGGTCCGGGTCGCGGTCGCCCTCTCGCAGAGGTTTGTAGCACTTTGTACTGGTCACTGTCGCTTCCGCAGGGCTAGCATGCCACGCACGACAAAACGACTAAAACTTCATGCGTGCTCTTTTTGTCATACGTAAAAAATGAAGCTGGAGGGGCATTTCGGTAATTATAATTTTGTCGGGTGTAGCATGCTAGACCGGTGAGCGTTTGATCCGGCCGAACATTTGCATCTTGTTTCTAAGTAAGTGCATATAACTTTGTTACCTTTTTATTATGAACAAGATGCAAATGTTCGGCCGGATAAATTGCGCTTTCAAATATACTTTTAATTTTATAATTTAACTAGCTTTTGCCCGTGACTTCATCTGTGTGGACATGTAATTTTGTCTAATGTCTCGTCTAAGGTCATGAAGGTCATGGTCCGAACCAAGTCTAGGAATCCTGGCATGTAACATTAGAATGGCGATTAAGGAATGGGCTGATAAAAGACACAGCCTAGAATGCTCTGGCCTCTCGGGTCTGCAACACTGCAGGAAATTCATCAGCAATCTTCTTATTATCGTGTGGGCAAAGCCCTGGTGTCAGAGTATAACAAATATAACACCACGAATCCCACAGTTCATACTGAACAACAGCAGGAGCAAAGCTCGTGCCATCGTCGGAGCCCTCACCGGGCACTACGCAACAGGCACGATAAAGCTCACTCTTAGATCCCGGTTGCCGAGCGTGTGGAGAGGTCCTCCTCCACCATGGAACATTTGTACTGTGTGACTGCGATGTCTTGGTGGGTAAAACGTATGTGACTCCTGAGAGATGGTTATTCAAAACCGGGAGATTACAGGTTTCTTCCCCTGAACGCTATTGCCTCCCCCATTTTTCAAGTTTTTCAAGGATGAAGAAAATAATATGTAGGGGTCAGTCAATACAAAAGATACCATCGGGTCGAAGTGTTGCTGGCTTGCCATCTCCCATAATAAGATAAGAAAGTCAAGAACTTGAGCTAAATCAAAATCAGAAAGTACCCCAAGTAAGTATGTAGGTATCAGATAAAAGTCATTCACTGGATCCATCACTTTAATTTTTCTGCTTTTCGTCGTTTATTAGTTTTTTATTTATGTCGAGCAGCATAATAATCATCTTACGACCCACTGCGGGTCACAGACCTCCACTCACGTAAAAACGTTAGAGGATACTCTACCACGCGGGCTAGTATTAAAATGGTGAAGGCAAGAGCTAAAACGATAATATTCTAGCAAGCTAATGGTCAATTTGCTAAAAAAGATTTTCAATTATGTAAGTAGCTACATTACCGACCTGTAGTGTTATATTATAAGGACCTTTTAGATACGTAGCGTAGGTACCTTTTTATACGTTGTGGTAGAATGATGTTCTATAGTTAAGTTGCACAAACCCTCAAGAAATTATAATTGAGACCGAAAATCAAACAAAACAAAAATTTGGCAAGACTTACTGCAACAAAATTCGTCCTTTCTGTAAAATAAGGTTATCATTCCGTAGCATTGGCTCAGATTGGACTCAAACAATTAATATACTTACAACGATGTATTACAACGATAATATAATTGACAACATTTGTAAGCTCCTGCTAAAGCTAGGTTTTTGAATTAATAATTGTAGCACTACAATACTTTGCTTAAACTAAAATAGCAATATAAGTGAATGAAAGCCCCGTCGCGTCGCCTGATTCGCTTAGTGAGGCATTGCGTGACTGAGATTGAATTTAAGCAGGACAAGGGTAAACCTAAATGATTTGTAACCGTGGGAAGTAGCGAGTTCCTCCCAATACAAGCATTTGTCATGCTCGGAGGGTGGATCTCAACTCAAATTATGTAAAAATATTGTAAAATAATAAACATTTTTTTGTATTTATTATTAATATCAGCTTTATGTGATGTCGCAGGCGTCAAGCGGAAGCGAGTCGTGCGCCTCGACTCCGACGACGAGGGGGGCGCGGGGGAGGGGCAGGGGGAGGAGCAGGGCCAGCAGGAGGAGGAGGGGGAGGGGGAGGGGCAGGCTGCGGTCCCCCCGGGCCCCGCCCCCGCCCCCGCCCCCGCCCCCGCCGACTCCTCGGACGACGAGCTGCCGACTGACTCCAAGACGTATGTACTAACTGCTGTTTACTGTACGTTGATGTATGTATGTGTCCAAGATCCAGTCCTACCTCTTTTATGTTCCCTTCCACCGAACAAGATATGGAAGTAATTCTCCCATTTCTCGTATCTCCACTACCTATAACACGAGTTTTTCAGACATGGATCTTTTTGTTGGCTCTAAAACTAATTTTATCTCAAAATTAATAAAATTGTAATTTCCTCCTATGCAGTGTGTTGCAGAGGATGTGTATGCTGTATCGAAATTTTACATATTATATTTATATTCCGTGTTATGTATGTTGATTATATAATTACACATTTCATTACTAAAACAAATAATTTTAGTGTTTAAATTACTATAATAACAAAATATTATAATTGTGTTAACATGAGGAAACCTATAATTGGCTATAGTACCTACACAAATTGTTAATTTTATATTACCCACTGTAACGCTGTTGGTTTCGACAATAAATAAAATTAAAAATTAAAAAATAAAGATAGCTTCGCGATTATGGCAGGCTATACTTCATTTCAAGAGGATGTAGCGACAAAAATAGAGAAAGGAATGTTGAGATGGTTTGGTCATGTGGAAAGAATGAATGAGAGCAGGTTAACGAGGGCAATCTATAAGGCAAGCGTAAGTGGAAATGGTGGAAGGGGACGACCTAGACGTAAATATACGTATCAAATAGACGACGTGCTTAAAAAGGGCCAGGTCAGATCTACCCGAAACCGACGAGCATGCATGAAAGGACTTATGAATGTGGAGGAAGCTAGAGAGGTATGTCAGGATCGTAGCAGGTGGCGTTCCGATGTCTCTGCCTACCCCAGTGGGAGACAGGCGTGAGAATATGTATGTATGTGTGTATACTTCATGTCATATAACGTAGGTCGGAGATATTCTGTAACTTCAGAACTACGCCAGTTTGGCAAGTAGCTTTAAAAGTTGAGGCATTTAATAAGGATTTTAAAAAGGCGTATCACTTGCTACATTATTTTTCAGATTACGGGAAAACAAATTTTTCTTCAAGACACCCAGTTTCGAAAAAAATATTTTCACTTACTAAAAATTATTCTAGTGTACCAGAAAATTTTATTGTATGTATGTACTCAGTGCGGAGGGAGGCATGACGGACTTTGAGCTGATGATGATGCGCAAGAAGGAGGAGCGGCGCGGGCGCAGGCGACGCCGCGACATCGACATCATCAACGACAACGACGACCTCATCGCGCAGCTGCTGCAGCACATGCGCCAGGCCGCCGAAGAGGACCGCGACCTGAACAAGAGGAACATGCCCGCCGTGCGCAAGGTACCACGCCACGCCACACCATGTTGCATCACACCACGCCACACCACATCACATCACACTACACGACGCCACACCATATCACGCCACACCACGCTGCGCCACATCACATCACACCACGCCACACCACATCGCACAACGCGACACCACATCACACCACGCCACGCCACACCAAGATACATCACATCACACCACGCTACATCACAACACTCTACTCTACAAAACACCTCACCACACCACGCCACATTACATCACACCACACGTCATGATCCGATCACGACTCGCGAAAAAAGAAGTTCAGAATTTAAATAAAAAGAGATTATAAATTTAAAGTTACAATTTAATTAAATAGACTCAGGGGGTACAATTCACTGGCCGAGCTGTCAGAACAATCTAAAGTAGAGTCCACGGCCCTCGTGATGCGAGCCAGTCCAGCCGGCGTCCGGTGCTTGTGAACCCGCCTTCTGCCGCCCGGGCTCGGGCTACATTACATCCCTCCGGAAGTGCCTGTGAACCCGCCTTCTGCCGCCCGGGCTCGGGCTACATTACATCCCTCCGGAAGTGCCTGTGAACCCGCCTTCTGCCGCCCGGGCTCGGGCTACATTACATCCCTCCGGAAGTGCCTGTGAACCCGCCTTCTGCCGCCCGGGCTCGGGCTACATTACATCCCTCCGGAAGTGCCTGTGAACCCGCCTTCTGCCGCCCGGGCTCGGGCTACATTACATCCCTCCGGAAGTGCGGGTGAAGCAAGTACACGGTAGCGTCAGCCAGAACCAGTAGGACGTGTGGTAGTAGCCCAAAACTGGCTCCCCAGTCCGGCGAATAAATGGAATACTGATTTTATATTCTAGTTAGTTTTAAAAGATTTAATTAGCAACAGCAATCACAGCACTGAAGCTTTATTGATTTTAATAATAATCAGAAGAATATTTTAGAAGTAGTTAAACGCAGTGCTATCGCTGTGCTCTTGCAGGTGAGAGTGCACGAGGGTTCCTCCGCCCCTCACCTCGGCCCTACCGCAGTGACGTAGTTGGGTGTTAGATCATAACGTAAGCGTTACACCCTTTGAAACCTAAAAAATAGTTTCGGATTTTGTAGGCACCTAACCAATTTGTAAATTCAACGCCTCAATCATCCGATAATTATCAAAGAAAATAATTATCTTAATAATTTGGAACCCTGCCCTGGTTGTAAATGAGAATATGCACTCCCGCAGGTGTCGATGCTGAAGCAGGCGATGTCGCAGCTGATCAAGAAGGACCTCCAGCTCGCCTTCCTCGAGCACAACGTGCTTAACGTCCTCTGCGACTGGCTCGCGCCCATGCCCAACCGTGCCCTACCCTGCCTTCTGATCCGCGAGTCCATACTGAAGCTACTCATGGACGTGAGTTGAGTATAGTATACCCGTGCCCAACCGTGCCCTACCCTGCCTTCTGATCCGCGAGTCCATACTGAAGCTACTCATGGACGTGAGTTGAGTATAGTATACCCGTGCCCAACCGTGCCCTACCCTGCCTTCTGATCCGCGAGTCCATACTGAAGCTACTCATGGACGTGAGTTGAGTATAGTATACCCGTGCCCAACCGTGCCCTACCCTGCCTTCTGATCCGCGAGTCCATACTGAAGCTACTCATGGACGTGAGTTGAGTATAGTATACCCGTGCCCAACCGTGCCCTACCCTGCCTTCTGATCCGCGAGTCCATACTGAAGCTACTCATGGACGTGAGTTGAGTATAGTATACCCGTGCCCAACCGTGCCCTACCCTGCCTTCTGATCCGCGAGTCCATACTGAAGCTACTCATGGACGTGAGTTGAGTATAGTATACCCGTGCCCAACCGTGCCCTACCCTGCCTTCTGATCCGCGAGTCCATACTGAAGCTACTCATGGACGTGAGTTGAGTATAGTATACCCGTGCCCAACCGTGCCCTACCCTGCCTTCTGATCCGCGAGTCCATACTGAAGCTACTCATGGACGTGAGTTGAGTATAGTATACCCGTGCCCAACCGTGCCCTACCCTGCCTTCTGATCCGCGAGTCCATACTGAAGCTACTCATGGACGTGAGTTGAGTATAGTATACCCGTGCCCAACCGTGCCCTACCCTGCCTTCTGATCAACAGATGACATGTTTATTGTTCCATAGACGTTCGAGAGATCCTGTCAAAATCATGTCAATCTGTGCCTGTCTTTTTTTATAGGCCAAAGGATCGAGCCCATTTCATTCGGCGATTTCTCAGCGAAGCGAGCACTGTATTATGCCGTGTGCTCGCTGCGAACTCGCTCCGCCGAGAAATCGCCGAATAAAATCGCTCGTGTGAAAGGGCTCTTAAACAGTTTAAAATTGTCTATTAAAATCGTTCGTAATTAATGAAATATTCTGCCAAAACGTGTGATGGCATCTTTTTGATCATCTTTCCACACTTTATTATTTTTAAGAAATGTTGTGTTTTCTTTATTCGCATAGACTGCAGTGCCATCTATCCATCCCCGAGAAAACAAAAAGAAAAAATTTCCTACGCCAAAAAGAAACATTTAAAAATTAAAAAATAAGTCTGTCTCATATAATTCTTGATGTAAAAATAGTATGTTTTACTTTTTAATTCTCTTTAAGATATGTTAGGTCGATTAATGCGTAGGGGTCGCTGTTATATTACCATTGATTTTTTTATACGACAATCACTTGCGGCTATGTTTTTTTTTTCCTTCTTATTGCTTTCTCCCGTTCGCAATGGAGGGAAGTCGGATATTTCGTTTTCCTACTCCTCCTATCGTCTTTGATTAATTCATTGCGGGTTCCAAGACAGATTAGAGTCATCCCCCGGGCTCGCTGGACTTCATTGTTCAGTCTTGTGAACGGTCGCCGCTGTTGATCCTGGCTTACAGGAGTTACAGCGGTGGGAATGTGTGGTGGGCCTATGCACGTAAAAAAAAATCACTTGCGGCTAAAATATCTTAAAGAGAATTAAAAAGTTAAACGTACATTTGCTTACATCAAAAATAATATGAGACAGACTTTTTTTTTCACATTTTAAATATTTGTTTTTGGCGTAGAGGGTTTTTTAAATTTGCAATTTAATGTTATTTCGAAGTTTTTGAAGTTACTGAAAAATTACTAAACCGATTTTCATGAAACAAAGCTAAGAAACACTCTCGCAAAAATTTGCTCTCTATTAAAGAAACCGCATCGGAGCTACGATGCCACAGACATACATACCGACAGACAGACAGACCGACATAGGCCTCTTTTTGTATCTCTCCTCCTGATCCTCTGGCCTCATTATCAAAGTATATTAATGTTGAACCGTGGTAACTAACAGAACGTATTTGGTCCCTTATTAGTTCCCGTCGATCGACAAGTCGTTGCTGAAGCAGTCGGGCATAGGCAAGGCGGTGATGTACCTCTACAAGCACCCGCGGGAGACCAAGCCCAACCGCGAGCGAGCCGGCCGGCTCATCTCCGAGTGGGCGCGACCCATATTCAACCTCTCCACCGACTTCACAGGTACCCGGCACCCGGCACCCGGCACCCGGCACCCGGCACCCGGTACACCGGCAATAGGGAGCGAGATGTACCTACGAGTATAACGAGATACGTGACAAGAGCAAATAGAACAGTTCTTCGGAATCTTATGGGCACAATCGACAGGGTACATATTCTTATATTTCGAATATAAGAATATTTACCCTGTATAATATAGAAAGCGTAGATTATCTTGTGAAATATACTAACACAGAACTAGAATTTTTACCGCGCCGATAAGTGCCGATAAGATTCCCAAAAAACGGTTTCATTTGACAGGTCACGTCAGTTCCTCTATTCCGTAGGGTGTAGTTACTATAATTATGTTGTACTGTTGTTGTGCCAGTTGAGTCGCTCGAGCTTCCCTTCCCGCTATTACATATACAGCCGCGGAAACAAACCAAGCCTTGTCCTCTACATCTCTTCCATCCGCTCAAAATCAGTAAAACAAATTGTTATTCAAAACAATATCACATGGACGTCATTTTTAGGATTCCGTACACAAAGGATCAAAACGGGACCCTATTACTAAGCCTAAGTTACGTTGTCCGTCCGTCCGTCCGTCTGTATGTCCTAACTACTAGGTGGATTGAAAAGTTCGCGGCCTGACCATTTTGAACTGTCATTATTCCCCAGATTGCTTTCAGTAGAGCAAAAGCGAATTCGACACACGATTTCTCGCGACTGTTTGGAGATGTTCGAGGCTGATCGACAAGGTTTTCTTGAAATATTTGTGGCAATGGATGAAACCTGGGTTCACCACTATACCCCAGAGTCAAAACAACAATCCAAACAATGGAAAAGATTAGGTGAACCAACTCCAAAGGAAGCGAAGAAAATTCTGTCGGCTGGCAAGGTGATGGCGTCAGTTTTTTGGGATGCTAAGGGCGTCATTATGGTGGACTATCTTCCGAAAGGCGAAACAATAAAGTCAGCGTACTATTGCACCCTTTTGAGTCGTTAACGTTAAGAAATTAAACAGAAACGCCCAGGATTGCTGAGAAAGAGAGTGTTGTTTCACCAGGACAACGCTCCAGTTCACACGTCTGTTGAGTCTATGGCTCAAATTCGTCCCCCATCCGGCTTATTCTCCTGATTTGACACCTTCGCACTTTCATCTGTTTTCAAACCTAAAAAAACACCTCGGTGGCCAGAAATTTTCATCGAATGAAGAGGTTGAAGCCGCAGTAAACCTGTATTTTGAAGGAAGGAGGAGGAATCTTTTTTTAAAATTGGTATGGAAGCTTTGGAAATCAGGTGGAAGAAGTGCATAGAGCTAAATGGAGACTACGTCGAGAAATAGAAATATTTTTGTATGTATTTTATTCTGTTTTCTTGACTAGGCCGCGAACTTTTCAATCCACTCACGTGTTAAGGTTGTAAATTTTGAACCGTAATAGCTTGATGGATGACATTTTATGTGCGTTATTATGTCGGATTTGCTAACAAATAATAAAAATGTCTGTAAATATCACTTAATTTTTTTCATTGTGAGAAAACTGGTTTAAATAAAGCAAAAAATGTTATTAGTAGTCTTAAATAAAATGAATTAATACTTTCGCTGCTAAGCTCAAAACAATGCTCTTGACGCAGCGCTAACACTGTGGAATGCTATACAATTCTGACTCACCGAGCGAGTCGTGCGCACTGCGGCCCATTTGTTGCTGACCTACGACGTAGGTCGTCAGCAGTTAAAGTGTTAAACCAATTAGTTTTTTAAATAAATTCATCGCAATCAAGCAATATATTTAAACCAAAAATACACTATTTGAAAAATCTTACGTGAGATTTAGGGGTCAAGCCAAATCTCACGACATCTCACCAGGGGGGGGGGGGGGGGGGGGGGGGGGTCGAAAAATGCGTTGGTTTTCTAGGGGATCGATAGATGGCGCTAGTCTGTGCGAATAAAGGTTTCTTCAAAATAATAAAGAGGGAAAGGATGATCAAAAAGATGCCGACGCGTCTTTTGATGGAATGATGTCGCGAACGTCTCTATGGAGCGATAAACATGCCATCTGTCGAGTTTTTTAGAAACTAAAATTAAAAAAGAAGGAAAACGCTCATTAATGGACGCCCTTTTAGTCTGGCACACAATTTGGAGACTTTAGTATTAGACCGGAACCCGACGCGACGTTCATTACTTGACTCGGTGACGAGATGTGATCCATGCTAGGCCGCGGACATCCACGATCGATCACTCCCTCCCTCCTGGCTATGCCAAGAATGCTTCGAAAACAGCGCACCAAGTTACTGTGCATTTTTTTCCACCTGTACTTTGACGAATTGACAACATTTCATTTTAAGAAAGGTACCAAAATTAGAAAACCATTTGGAGATTATGTGATTCAAAGCTTATATCAAAATTTGCTTCCATATTTTTCTATCCATTATTTCTCGAGTTATTTGAAAAATACTGAAAAATTGAATAGAGGTTGAATGACATTTTATTCTTTTGCCTGCTCTGCTTGGCTCTTCTATTGTATTTGGCAATTTTTTATTTTTGCCGGCCAAGGTATTACAGCCATTCATCCTACGTTTTCTCAGAAAATTCAAAAGTAAATTAAAAATAGAAATGTCGGTCAAAAATTAAATCGGAAAAATACGTATCTGTTATTTTTTAACCTATTTTTAACGAGCGTTAACCCGTGTCTTTGATAAAATTATATACCAGATTTTAAGTCAGATAATAAGCTATCAAACAAAAAAAGTTTCATCAAAATCGGTTCAGTGGTTTTTGCGTGATGCTCGTTCAAACACACAAACAAACAGACAGACAAAAAAATCCAAAAATTGGTGATATGGAATCAGGGACAACTAAAAACCATATCGTAATTTTTTTTTTTTGTTAATATCTTCAATGTACAGACAAACTTTCTTTTACAGTTTTATAATAGTTTAGATTATAAACAGGTGGTTAAAAAAATGTAATGTTGTTAATTGCGTATGTACAGTCAAGAGCACATCAAGCTTTACACTTGCAGCTCGATTGTAACGCTTATGGCGCACTAAATAAGAACGGTACAAAGTCCCAAAGTGTCAAGCTTGACGTGCTCTTGACTGTACGAACTGTGTATTGAACTAAGTCTCTTTTGGTTTGCGTATGACGGATGTGCAGGTTGTAGTTTGTACGTAAAGCTTTATACGAGCGGCCACTGTCGCATGTCTGTCGAATAAATGCACACTGAGGCGCCCGGCAGCGCCGCATCGTATTTTTCCGTCGCTCCATTCTTTTCTATCGCTTAGGAACGTTATTTGCTAGAGCGAGGAAGATAGCGGGAATGCGATCTCATGTTGCAGCACCGGTAATGCTGCGACCTTTCTCGCTCTAGCGAATGAAGTTTTTGAGCGACAGAAAAGAATGGGGCGATGGAAAAATGCGATGCGGTGCTGCCGGGTGAGGATGAACCTTTGACTATTTATTATATGGACTAGCCTTGCCGTAGCATTTCCCCTCTGCCACGGTATAAGAACAGTTGATCATGTGCATTTACATTCAATTTTATACCTCGATACTAAGCGAGGATATCCTATAATTGCGAAACAATAATTTTTAACTTATCTCGTTTGGGGTTCACACGAGACTATTTTTATGATTTTTATCATTCAAAAATAGAATGTAAAGTTATGGTGAATAATATCCAAAGTTGCGGACTTCGTGTTACCTCGCCCCTCGCATAAATTGGCAGAAATGTTTGTTAGTAGAATAATAGTCCCTATATAAGTAGTCAAAACAGTATTGTGCGGCGTACACGGTCCGGTCGTATAAAGCTATATATCTGCAGGTGTACGGATCGTGATCGTGTTGTTGTTGTTCCCGCAGCGATGACGCGCGAGGAGAGGCAGGCGCGGGACGAGGCCATGGCGGGCTCGCGGCCGCGGGGCGGCGCCGGGGGCGGGGGCGGGGGCGGGGGCGGGGGCGCGGGGGAGCGCGGGGCGGGCGCGGGGGCGGGGGAGGGGGCGGGGGTGCTGCGCCCCGGGGACAAGGGCTGGGTGGCGCGCGCGCGGGTGCCGCTGCCGAGCAACAAGGACTACGTGGTGCGCCCGCGCAGCACCTGCGACACCGACATGTCCCGCGTACGTGCCCCTACTCACTGTACACAGCTACACACTGCTACACACTACTACACACTACTGCACACTGTACCACTGCATTACAGTGGTACCAGGTTTATAAGTCTCACCGATGTACCTGCGCAGTCGACTAATTATAATAGCGCGCGAAATTATATTGACCGATCAGGATGCGCCACCTTCAATACGGTTACGCTATTCGCTAATTGGTTTTCGCGCCCTTTCCGCTACTATCCGACTTTGCACCCTTTGATATACACTATTCCAGAAAGCCTTTTCAATAGCTTATATAATTTAAAAGAATACTTTGAATTTAAATAATTCAGAAATATGTTTTAATTCATTAATTAAGTACTTAGTTAACTATGTCGATGTTATGTTTTGTGCCCTTATAGCCCAATCATTTTACGGTTTGAGCCGGCACTAATGAATAATTGTCATTTTTTTTTTCGGTATAATAATGAAAAGCCAATTTGAACCAAAAAATGTACCAAAATAAAAAAAAAATCACGACAGCCACAGTTCCAATTTTAAAAGGATTTTGACCAAAAGCAGACTGAAGATGCGTCATGCTTCATCACCATTCATTAACTAAAAATATTGGTCCGAATTTTGAATCACTTGAGTTTTTTTATAGCCCTGTGCGAATGGGGATATTAAATAAAATAAAATAATAACGTAACTTGATCCTTCCTCTTAGCGCCCAAGTTTCGCCGGCCCATAGGCTTAGCCCATAGATGACCGCAGGAGTTATAGACAATGCCTATGCCACCTTCCTGGTAGTGAAGCAGAATTAAAATCAATATTTTGTCAAAAATATATAACAGGTACTGCCTTTTAGGTATCACTATTTTATTTTATTTGTTTAGTACAGTACAACATGACCCATGTATTATTAATATCTTAACATAGAAGACCTCTAAGTACTTTTTTTTAAATCCAAGCTCAGACTAAAATCTTTTTGCAATCTAAGGCATTATGGTTGCGTACTGGTGAGTTGACACGATATCTGACATAACTTGACAATGCATTCAACTTTTTACTCACAGGTAACCCAAAGAGAATGGAATCACTACGTTTTAAGAGTCGGCACTGCCTAACTAGCTTCGAACTCCAAAATAGTATGAAGCTAGTGTAGAGCTAGGGTATTAAATCTTTGGAGCCCATACAATCTAGTGTAGTTCATACAATTACGATTTTGTTCTGAGTGTCGCGGCACTGAGGTAACCGATGGAGGTATTCTTTGTAATTAATGTTATACTCGTGATTCGAACACATTCAGCGCCTGAGGTCATACCTGCACCAGAATTTGGACACCAACAAGTTTGCTTTGGTTGTGGGAGATTACGTTAAGATCTCGATCATACAGAGTGTGAGCAGAATGCCCAGAAACACATATTATTCTCAGATTTACTCCGATCAGGATCAGGGTTTTCTGATCAGGTTAACATATCAAAAGTATACCTACGTGCTTTGATATTATGTTGTCTATTCGGTTAGGTCTAGTTCAAATTCGTCTAATACGTTTAGGAGAATAAAATAATAACTATATTAACATTACCTTTTAGAGTTCAAGACTGACAAGAGTCTGTGGTGCGTGTTGGCGATCAGCTAATAGAGAAGCATTCAAACAAAGGAGAATGCCCACGACTGTAGGACATTGTATCGCTATCAAATCTATTAAGCCCATAGGCTTAGTCGTGAGTGTTTTTTTGTGCATAACAAGAAGTATGTTTTTGACCACCCCGAAAGGGACTACGGTCTTGAGTATATGTACGTGTGTGTAACAAGAAGTAACTAAGCTAAAAAAATATTCTAATTAAGGAATGGATTTTTTTGTTTTTATAACCTATCTTTTTATAAATTAGGATTATTCCAATTTCCCATCAAATAGTTTAACAATTTTCGTTTTACAATAATCCTTAGAACATTCCCTGTCTTTTGACGAACAATTGACCAGACGCCAGATTAGCCTGACTTCCATAGAACTTTGGGCAATCTCCTTTAGCGTTTCTCTTATTTTAAAAAACCTGATGGTAATTTTTTGGACATATTTAAGGCTTTACCATTATACATACTACAAACATACTGGTGAACAGTTTAGGTGATAAGGGATCTCCTTGCTTAACGCCTTTCTCGATCGTGAATGTTGGTCCAGTGGATTGTAGTTTTATGTTGGCTGTACTATTGCAGTATATGGTTCGAATAACGTTTATGTATATTGGTTCTATGTTCTGGTTTAGGAGTGCTGAAAATATTGTAGAATGGTATACGCTATCAAAAGCCTTGGAATAATCTACAAATGCCAAATACAAGCGTTTATTGTACTCATTAGACTTTTCTATTATTTGGTTTAGGGTATGTAGATGGTCAGTGGTGGAAAATGCTGCACGAAACCCGGCCTGTTCCGGAGGTTGATGTTTGTCGAGCTGTCCTCTTATCCTTTTTTTCTATAACCTTTATAGGCTTTGTAAATATGTGAAATTAAACTAATAATGCCCTGTAATTGCCTATATCGCTTTTATCTCGCTTTTTGTGTAATAATATTATGTTGGAGTGGCACCAGTTTTTAGGAAATTTACCAGAATGTATCATACTATTAAATAGTTTGGTGATGTGGGGATCAATATCTTTTTTCCTAATTTAAGTACCTCTGTTGTAACCCCATCTTCACCGGGACTCTTGCTGTATTTCATGGTTTTCAATGCTGACTCTACTTCGGAACATAATATCGGGGATACTGTAGCAGAGCAGAAATATTCAGTATTAATATGTGAATTTGAATTTTCGATACTTGTAGGAGCAGAATACAGTGATTTATAGAAATTTGTGCATAATTATGTCAATTATTCGGTCTCTGTTTTTATGTTTTACTCCTTTATCATCCCTCAGACTGGTGATCCAACTCTTT
This sequence comes from Agonopterix arenella, assembly GCA_927399405.1. Lineage (NCBI taxonomy): Eukaryota > Metazoa > Arthropoda > Insecta > Lepidoptera > Depressariidae > Agonopterix > Agonopterix arenella. Next base: position 132,400 of record OV656690.1, read on the forward strand.
CCCGTTGTTATACCCTGTTTGGCTGTTCTAAGTGACGTGTTTCTCTCTAAAGCTATTTCTACTAAGTTTGTGTTATATTTCCTTATATCTGTCCTGATGCTACGCTTTACTTAAATACGTGCCAAAAAAAATTATCATCAGGTTTTTTAGAACGAGATAATAGCTAAATTTGGAACTGTTGCTGACGTGATTTTTTTTATTTTGATACATTTCTAAGCTCAAATTGGCTCTTAAATACTATACCGAAATAAAATCAATTATTAATTAGTCCCGGCTCAAACCGTAGAGTGACTGAGCTATTTAGTGATTTCTATTGTAAGATATGACTGGACTAGTGTGTTAAAATTGTTTTGTCACTCACACCGGACACTGATGCAGTTCGTTGAGGTACCTACTGCCTACTTACTGCCTACTAGAGGCGACACCCAGAGTAATTGTTCTGTACCACTCGTTTGAGCCGATGGGCTCTAACTTACTTAGCATGTGCCGGGCGCGGGTGCACCGCCGCGCCCCGCTCTGCTGATCGTGGTGCACAGATTTAGTTCGCGTTGTCTGTTCTATATATAATTATCGAATGTTGCAGATGAGTAAGAAGAAGATGACGCGCTACGAGAAGCAGATGAAGAGGTTCCTGGACCAGAAGCGCCTGCGCAGCGGCAGCCGCCGCGCCGTCGACATATCCATAGAGGGGCGCAAGATGGCGCTCTAGAGCTTAAACTAATTAATTATTAATTGTACATTAAACATAATGTCGCGACACTGTCGGGAGCAGATCTCACAACCTGAGGCCGCGGGCGCGTGCGCGTGCGCGAGGCTCCGCCGTGGAGTGGACCACCCAATCCCGTGTGCCAAGTTTTTTTTTTGAGGGATGAATGAAAACCATTTCGAGATAATGGTCTTAAAGCTGCACCGAGCCTATTGTGCTGCCCCCAATCGTATTTTTTTTGTTACTAAACAATTAAACAACATTTCCAAAAAAACAAGAATGTCACACTGTAGTCCTGACTGACATTGAATTTATCGAATCATTACGGATTAGTATGTTTTGTGCTTGTAGCTATTATCGTTAAAACCACCAAAAGTGACGACTTTTGGCGGTTTTAAAGATAACAAACATTATAAAAACGAATCCGCAAAGACCCGATAAATAGATCATGGGCAATGACTACAATGTGACATTTTTGTTTTTGGAAAATGTTGTTTAATTGTTAAGAAATAAAAAAAATACGATTGGGGGCAGCACAATGGGCTCGGTGCAACCTTAACACGTTCCGGGGCAGTGAACGAGACTCAATAGAACTTTTATGTTATCACGGCTATAGCCGGCCACTGTCCCGGAACGTGTTAATAATAATATTTTCTGTCAGACATTTTAAAATGAAAATATTGTAGGTGCACCAGAATCTGCGTGTCCGTATAGTTAGCAACCTCACCAGCTCATTCGAAGGTTTTGACTTGGCCACAATTTAGTGCCCAATTAGTGCAATTTGGTGCCCAAAGCACAGATTTGGTGCTCCTGTAATTTAAAAGATATTTGGGTACCTTACTGAGGCTGCTAGATAGACGTCAAGCTAGCAGTCGCACTTAGAAATACTGTTTATATCGATGTGATTTATATGTCACGATTTAGTGCTCATTCAGTGATTCCTATATCCAAAATTTCATTAATATTGATCCAACACAAGCCGAGATATGACAATGCATTGTTGAGGCTGCTAACTAGACGTTTATTCCAACGATGATTCCAATGAAACGGGTGCACATTTGAAACAGATAAATACATAGCGATTTAGTGCTCGATTTGGTGCCTCTTATGATATTGATGAAAAGTCGAATCTTTCTTCCTACTTCCCAAAAAAATGACGTAAACTTCTACATACTATTCATAATTTACGTCCGACGAAACCGTCGATCAAATTTCGACTTTATTCAACTGTAATAGGGTTTAAAATTGATTTTAATATTATGGTTAGTACTGCCAAGCAAAAAAGTGAAATGTTATAAAATTTTTATAACTATGACAATATTCACTGTCGTATGTATGTATTGTGAGTCCAGAAGACTATTATTCTTCTCTTCTTCTCTACTACTCGACTATTATTGTATTAATTGACGCGCCCCAAATAATTTGTGTCAAGTAATGAGGATTTTTGCCGAGAGATGGTGTAGTTAATGGCAAACTACGCGTCGTTTACTTTACGATTAGTATTACCCCCCTTCTAGCGCAGTCGGGTAAAAACTGAATGTTAATTTATTAGAAAAAATAAATTGAAACTAGGATAATAATGAACAGATTTATTGCATAAATCATACACAGATTGTTGACTTCTTATTGAAATAATTACTAAATTTCTAAGTTATACAGGGTGAAATTGATATTATTAGCATCCTTTTAAACTAAGAGTCTACTCATGAAACTGAACCACTTTATTTTTATTTTTTTTGTTTATAATTAATAGACTCTTGCTTGAGCGTTAGCACTGCATTTCCGCCAGTGTCAAGTGTTTATGGGAGAATCTATCTCAATCTCAGGGATTATTTTTGGTCAAATGTAAGAAGAGATTGAGGATTGCGGAGCCTCGTCGCAGGCAAAACGCGACGCGCGAAATCCACGCGAGATGAGTGCTCGGGTCAGAACCTGCAACGTGACTCCTGAACAACTATTACTATGGGAGCAAACAGATCGGAGCAAAAAAAAAATCAGCTGTTCCGTACTAAACTGCACCCGCCGCCGCCGCCGCTGCCTTCTCGACTCAAATCGGAGCAAAAAAGAATCATAGAAAATTCTTTTTTTGCTCCGATCGGTTTGCTCTCATAGTAAAACTTGTTCAGTTTGATGGGTAAACTCTTAGTTTAAAAGGATGCTAGTGATATCAATTTCACCATGTATACTTGTGTACTTATATGTATATTTTTAATTTAATTCAACACCGAGGCTGCTAACTATACGGACACGAATCTGCTGGCAAATGAGGAAATCGAATTTTAGAGTAAACAACACTGGGGCAATTGGATTAGGACCCCTTACACATTGCGACTCTTTGCAGCCCGTCTGCATCGATTCAGTCGTGAAGCAGCATCAATACAAACGCGATACAGCCACGACGCAAAACTTTGGTAATATTTGATCAGTTATTCGTCGACAGCCCTTGCCACAATGCAGACGAGCGTGTGTAGCGACAGCGATACAGTCACGCCTACTAACACTAACTAACTAGACTAGGACTAGAGCCTACCTCGTACCTAAAATTATAAACAATCTCCCACTAACTTTAAATGAAGGTGTAAGTATATCTACATGTAAGACAACACTTAAATAAGATAGTGCTATAATTTTTCGAAGAAAACTTGTAAAGAATCATACCAGTCGTATTTAGTGTTAATTTCAGTGTCTTTAAGGCATGTTCATGTTTTGGTGTTGAATTAAATTAAAAATATGCATATACATACAAGTAAATAAACAGGGTGAAATTGATATCATTAGCATCCTTTTACTAAGAGTCTACCCATCAAACTAAACAACTTTTACTATGGATGCAAACCGATCGGAGCAAAAAAAAATCTGCTGTTGCATACATTTGAGTCGAGTAGGCATTGCAGTTTAGTATGGAACAGCTGATTATTTTTTGCTCCGATCGGTTTGCTCCCATAGTGAAAGTTGTTCAGTTTGATGGGTAGACTCTTAGTTTAAAAGGATGCTAATGATATCAATTTCACTGAACATGCCTTAAAGATAGGGGTAGGGTAAGGGAGGGTAGGCCTATGCCCTGCAGTGGGACGTTTATAGGCTGATGATGATGATGATATTATATCGTACCCAAGTGTGAGAACTGTATGTAACGTGTAATAAAAGTGAAATAAATAAATAAGTAAATAATAGACATTTAGCGTCTCTTTTTATGGCTGCATAAAGTCGCAGTCTGCACCGGGCCTACTTATTTTTATACCGATAGCTGATCGCCTGGAGCTCCTTGGCATTAACATATCGTCCGATTTGAATTTCGGGCGGTATATTGAGTCCATGGCAAAAACCGCAGCGAAAAAACTGGGCGTCCTTTCGAAGGTCAGACGGTACTTCACACCGGGACAGCTTCTACAACTTTATCAAGCACAAGTCCGATCGTGTATGGAGTACTGTTGCCATCTCTGGGACGGGTCTGCCCAATACCAGTTGGCCGCGTTGGACTCAATCGACAGGCGTGCCAGGAAGCTCATAGGTGATCCAACCTCGGTGGCGAAGCTGCAAAGTCTTGAGCATCGTCGCAAGGTAGCCTGTCTGTCTGTTTTTTATAGGATACATTTCGGAGAGTGTGCGACGGAATTACACGATCTAATACCTCCGTCTCCCTTTCATCTGCGAGGGACGAGACGCAGGCTGGGTTTCCACCCTTATGTTGTTGACATACCAGCAATTCGCACTAAGAAGTTTGCTTCTTCTTTTATAATGCGCACGGCTAAAGAGTGGAACGTACTGCCTGCGGACCTGTTCCCTGAGCAATACAACTTGGGCCTCTTCAAGGCGAGAGTGAATAGGCACATTTCTAGGTAAGCATGCTACATCTTCGGCCTCATCGTCACTGAACATCAGGTGAGATCGGGGTCAAATGCTTACCTATCAGACATAAAAAAAAAAAAAAAACTTTCATTAGATAGATGACAGTTTGACACTACCATGTCAAAATATATATATATATTTTTTTTTTGTGCCATGAGATTCTGGTTGAATCATTCGCTTTACGTCGTTCGTCTCCGTACGTCGAGTCTCCCAACAGTGAGTCTCTGAACGTCAACTGTCGCTTTTGTCTCCCTAAGTCGAGCCGATGACGAAAGCGTTTTGTTTTCGGTGTTTAACCCGTGGACCCGGCGGGTTGACCCATTACCGGGTCCACGGGTAATTTTAATTACCCGTTGTCCCATGGCATTAGGGATTGTTCCCTGGACTTCTGACGATATCGATAGAACCTATTTAATTTCGTGACGGACCCACCACACCATAACCCTGGTGGTTGGGTGGGACCCTAACCATACCCCTATAGTAGTGATGTGACCATCATGTAGGTACCTGCTTGTACCTACAGGTTTGAGCATTGAGATGTACCAGGAGAGCAGAAGTGTACATACTTAACGGGCCAACATTTTTTCGGTTTTCATATCCATGGACTGTCCAACTAATAAAACCTTAGTGTACACCACCGAAAAGTTTTTAATCTAAGACCACAACTTATGTACTTTTATAAAATTAAGCGAATGACCTCTTGTACACTTTTGCTCTTCTGGTACATCAAGAGAACTTAAATACATAAACTCTTGTACACTTCTGCTCTTCTGGTACATCAAGAGAACTTAAATACATAAACTCTTGTACACTTCTGCTCTTCTGGTACATCAAGGAACTTAAATACATAAACTCTTGTACACTTCTACTCTTCTGGTACATCAAGAGAACTTAAATACATAAACTCTTGTACACTTCTGCTCTTCTGGTACATCAAGAGAACTTAAATACATAAACTCTTGTACACTTCTGCTCTTCTGGTACATCAAGAGAACTTAAATACATAAACTTACGACCAGTCCCTCACTACCAATAATTTTCTTTGTACCAACTTCGTTTATTAACATCATTCTTTTATTGATTCTTTTGATTAAAAAATCATTATTATATTGGGACGATTATTTAATATTCATTTGCATTTAGTAACCAGTCCATATTTCACATTTGAATTACTTTCAAAAACAATTTTTTTGTAGATAGTACCATTAGAAGAATCACCGTAAATATGTAAGGGGAATGATTCGTCCATACATAGGACAAGCTCTCTAACAACGTGGAAATTTCATACCTAAACCCCTAGGGTTGACACCTGTTGCAAGTAAAAAAAATCGGCCAAATGTGATGTGAGTCGTGTTTTACATGAGTCGGTCACAAACATACTACCCACCATAGATAGTGATAGTGGTATATGAATAATATAAAGCAAAACATAAAAACGCTACTTGACATACATTCGCTCTTATGAATCTTATGATAACCGCCCATTAGAATAAGTAAGATGTCAATAGTAAATAGATGTCATCTTAAAACCTTGTGTCACCACGGACGGATCCAGCTGGAGGACTGCGTTATGTCCTTAGTTTAAGCACAGAGTACCTACTAGATTGAAATTTGCTAAAATGTCAAATTTTTTAAGCAAATTCTAGAAAAAAAAAATTAAGTTTGTTTAGACTTAGAGAATATAACAAGCTGATGTTGCCGGTCTTTAGTTGATAAGTTATTGCTACCAACCGACCGTAACCTAGGTGGGTAGCAATAACTTATCAATTAAATTGTATTCGTAAAAGGTAGCTAGTACTTGCCTAGTTACTACACATAATAACTAGGATGAAAAAAAATTTAGATTTTATTTAAAAACGTTCAATGCTTACTGTGCAAATTGGGAGCATTTTTAATTTTTATATTTATCAACACTAATCACAAAATCATTCCCTTTTGCCCGTCAATTTTTCTCGAATGCGCGTGACGCAGCCCTCGTGTTCGTCTCGCAATGGAACCGGTTCCTTGAGCTCGCGCCAACCAAAGAAGTTCCTACGACAAAACCTTAATCCATTGCACTAAGGATCAAAATCGCGTGTACATGGGGCTAGCGGCTACTACTTGTTCATTTACACGGGCTGAGCGTCGGTGAGAGGTCACGCACACATCGCCTCTATAGGTATGGGTACTATAGTTTCCGCTTAGTATGAAGCTTCCGATCTGTAGGAATATTTAATCATGTGTTGATAGGTTAGGTTAGGTTAATAGCTTTATATCTTTTTTCCTCCGGGATGGATTGGCGGGTGCTTTGCTAATAGTTATTATTGGTGATAAGGTTTTTCATCTTCGGGCAACACCAACAAAATATGGGTCGAAAAAGCTGATTTATCCTTTAACTTTAAGTAAGTATAGTTGGATCCTTACTAGACGACTACACTCTGCGTTTGGTGGTAAGTCTCAGGTTGGGCCTTCAAACGAACAGTGCAGGTGTGGTGCCGCTGTAGACAGTGCAGGTGTGGTGCTCTGAATGACGTTATTCGTCGGGCTCTTGTCTCAGTGAACATTCCGGCAAATTCCGAACCAAACGGAATTGTCTGCACTGATGGCAGGAGGCCCTACGAGCTAACGCTCATTCCTTGGCGACAGGGGAGAAGCCAGGTACGATATTTGACCTGCGGGACACCCTAACCCCGTCTCACCGCCAGGCTACTTCCGAGAGCGCTGGTGCTGCTGCTGCGGGCGTTGAAGTCCTGAAGTGTCGAAAGTAACGCGATCTGACCGGCAGTTACATAATTATTCACGTCAATGGGTTTGGAGACACTGGGTCTTTGGGGCCCAGAGGCCAAAGCGATTTCAATGAGACCTCTTGTGGCGGCAGGGCTGGCAGCTTCCTGGCACAAAGAATCAGCCTCACCATCCAAAGGGAGAATGCTGCTAGAATGTTGGGCACCATGTCTTACGGCGATGCTTTTGAGTGTCTGTGTATTTTATAATTTTTGTGTTTAGTTTGTTCTTTGTTGTATTATTTTTTCTAATAAAAGTAGGTAAGTTAAACGGCTCCGTACGCGTGCCGCGGCACCGAACCAACGCGAGGGCAGTCGGTTATATGTCGCGGAATCCGTCGGCAGCCGTACGGAGCCGTACGGCCGTCGCGACGCGTTGCGGAATGCGAACAGAGACAATATGCATAAGATGCATGCAAATATGAACTGTAATTCCTATTTACACATTATCCTTTGCCGCATTAAAAAGTGCCGTCCGGGCCGGGCCGGGCCGGGCCGGGCCGATGCGAGACGGTAGGTCTGAATCGTACCTAAGTAGTGCAACTGTTTACCATAAACACTTTGTATTTTGTAATTGTATTTTACAACACTGTTACATACTGTATTACAACATTAACGCTAACAACGTTTTCCCCTTGATACAAGCTGACTAGTTAGTTAGTACCTGTACCAATAATATTCTCGAAGGAAAATTTACTATTAGTATAATTAAACTTCACAAAAATGTCTAGTTAGTCTTTGTTACTGAAGCTAATAATAAAACATTTTAATGCAGCCTTTTTAGTATTTTGCAATAGTTTATTAATTTTAGGTTTGGTTCATAAGTTTTGTATGCAGTCTGATAAGAAACTAAATATGTGCGCTTAGCAGAATGATAACAAGTTCAGTTTAAATCAAAACCTTTAGAAGCCGTTTGAAAATTACGCATTTTTATTGAATTTTAACGTTTAGCTTTTTACCTTAGAGCATTATCTAGGCGAATCGAAGACAAAAGTCTTAAGCGACACTTTTCTTCTAAATCTATTTGATTGATGTCATTGGATTGATGTCATAACTTAGCTTGCATAATTGGCTTTCAATTCAAGAAGGTTTAAAATCTCAATTGTTAATGTTTCTGTGCATGCATGTTAAGGGTTGCAATCTAGATGAAATGTTTTTTTGTGTTATTATTTCATTGTTTTGTGTGTCTAATAAATACACTCGTATGCTATCATAATGAAACGAATACTGTTCGATTGGGCATGTAATGATACAAATAATGAATAAATTGAAACTTATGTGTACCTTCATTCTTATTCTCAAAATAAAAAAAAACTAAAGTAAGAATTTTCTTCCGGAATCTTAAAAAAGATTGTTTTTTTGCTTTTTTTTCATTACATGCATAATTTTAATAATTCCCGAGCTCTTCTTGCAGCTTCCAGGCGATTCGGCATGCTGAACACCAAATTTCGGAGCCGGTTCTGAGGAATGACTTCCCTTTCCTCCATCAGTGCTTGTCTGAGCTCGGGTAGCGGGAGTTACGACATTTTACGCAACGCTCAAGCTCGTCCCATGCATGCTCTATGGGGTTTAAATCAGGGCTTCGCGCTGGCCACTGCATCAGTTCGATACCGACCTCTCCAAGGTATTCATTTACAATTCCGGCGGTATGGGGACGCGCATTATCATGCATTAATATGCCATCCCGGTCCATCTTCGCCATGAAAGGTCACACATGCTCATTCAGAATCTCCTCTTGTCTGTATCTCTGTCTTGCAATTCGACGTTGCCGTTCCAGTTTGGGGCCATTGGCGGGCCTTAATGGTTTCAATTTTGCCTCAGCAAGACGTCTCCTCACTGTTTGTGCGCTTAAATTGCTACCACCAAAGCGAAGTGGTTTTTTAGACCAACTGCAGTTTGAAAACGATTTCGGAGCATTGTAGCCACCAGGTATCTGTCATCCCTGGCCGTTGTGCATCTTGGCCTGCCATTTTCTGGTCTCCGAAGGTGCAATCTGGTCTCTCGGTACCGCTGGACTACCCGCTGAACAGTCGATACACCAATGTTTCTTGCTGTTTCACGCTGGCTCCGCCCAAGTTCCAAGAAAGTCAGGATTCTGGTACATTCATCTAACGTGACTGCCATGCTCCACCTCACAGAATACTGATTATGCACGTGGAAGTCGTTCACAATATTTTTTTTGTGACAGAATAGAAACGGAAAGAAACCATAATGACATAAAGCAAAAATTTTCTTTTCAAAAATTTCCATTTTTCAAATTTTAAGTATAAAAAGTATGTAATAAGAAGCGCAACTAAATAGTCTTTATTCTGTTTTTTATTTCATTGATCTACCTCTTACAGTTCTGTAGATATTCTAACTTATGTGACTGACCCGTTATTTTTGGAACCGAGTGTAAAAATACAAAAAAATAAATAAATAAACCCAGATGAAAGATATGATTTTTTTTCTTAAAAAAAAATTAATCGCTCTACTGTAATGTTTATGAAATGGCGCTTTAGGCTTTTTCCATTGTAGGTGACGATATGCTCCTTTAAATTTTCTATTGCGGTACATTTACAAGTATTTTATTCAAATGTAAACATTTGTGTTCGTGGGCAACGATGCGCGATGGTGGGCCGGGATCAGTCTTATTGTGAGATGAATGTATGTGTAAAAGTTTCGTTTTTGAGAATTGATCACCAACCCAGCATCGCGTGCACACTTACACAATGCATTCAAGTTTTGTTGCAGCAATGTTTCTGCCTCAGAAATGTCTTTGTTAGCTACTGCAAACTGATATACAGAGCCATTCTTTATTATATTGCACATATCATTAACGTACAGTAAGTACTCAGTGGGTGCCAAAATTGAACCTTGGGCCGTTCCATTCTCTGTCTGGACGCTGTCGCTAAGCGACGTAGCCATCTTAACACGACTACTATTTAAATGATAGCCTTTTAGTAGATTTAATAGAGGGCCCTGTATACCATTCTGCTCCAGTTTGAGAAAAAGGGTTATAACACTCTCACAAGAGTATGAAAAATGCTTTGCTAAAGTCAATGAAAACAACCAACACATGTTTATTATACGAGTATACTGATTTAATACCTGAAATCATAATATAAGGATTAAAGTCTTAAAACATCAAAAATTATAGAACTTTTCTTAGCCTATTTCATCCCACTGCTGGGCAAAGGGCAAAGGTCTTCCCCCTTTAGACCTATTACCTATAACCTACACAAAATTATTATTATAATACAAATTGTATAAAACCAGGCCCTCTAGCATGATTTCTCTACTTACATGCGAATCGGTCTTTTTTCACACTCGTCGCGGCAGGTAGGTGCGAATAAAAAACTATATTTTCTATTTTGTAGTGAAGGCGCGTTGCGTGCGAGCAGAGAAATCATACTAGGGCTTACCTACTTAAATATTATGCCTATATTTATTTCTCACAACACTTACATTCACCAGTATTGTTCTGGTCTAGGTATTTTTCTGAAAAATTTATGTAGTAAAAAGATAATGTTGCCAGTCACTGCAGCCACCAACAGTAATACCATTGTTGTATTACACCATAAACTGCAAAAACATTTTATTAAACTAAACTCCACCGAACCTAAGCGGAGATGGATAGAGCTAACAAGAAATGAAAAAGTTTCAGTTATTCATCTATACTTAAACATAAAGGGTGGTCCAAACGGAGACGTCCAATTACGACGGATACGGTGTATCCGAAAATATGCCATGTATGTTCCGCGATTTTTTGTAGTTTAGAAGTTATGAATTGTTTAAGGTGTATTTGAGAATTTTCTACCGAAGCGGCTTAAAACTGTCATAACTTTTTTACGTAGTAATAATATTTCGAATGTTGTTTTTTGTAACATGATTGTATGGAAACACTCTTCCATATGTAAAATAATCAGCAACACAACTTCCACACAAGTTACCGAAAAAAGTGTCGAAAGTAAAAATTTTTGGTTTGTGTTGGACGGAGCAAAATTTTCGAAATTCACTTAAAAATATGTATTTCTCTTAATAATACTTCAGTGATTATTTAAATTACCAAATAAGGAATAAAAAGTGGTTTTAATAGGCCATTTTACGCTGGAATCGGCTTCCTAAGTTCCAAAGGTGAAAAATGTGCTAAGAAAAAATGTTATTCGAATCAATTTTACAATCAATTTTTTATTCTTATGGCAAGCATTAGTCAAATATTATCAAAAAAATTTAAATAAACTGAAATTTAGCATTGAATTGTTTTTCCGTGTACACTAAGTTATTATTGTTTATTTGAATAAACAAAAACGTTTGTTTAACAGTCGTATTGAAATGTGTATTTGTCATTGCAATGTGTATTGTGAATTGAAATTTTGGTCCGTCTAAGTCAAACCAAAAATTTTGACTTTCGACCCTTTTTTCGGTAACTTGTACGGATGTTGTGTTGCTGATTATTTTACGTATGGAAGAGTGTTAAAAAATTCTTACTATGAGAAAAGTTACGACAGTTTTAAGCCGCTCCGGTAGAAAATTCTCAAATACACCTTAAAAAAATCATAACTTCTAAACCACAAAAAATACATGGGGTATTTTCGGATACACCTGGAGGTGAGGAATCTAAAAAAAATGTTTGGACGTCTCCGTTTGACCAATTTGAATCATGATCCACCGTTTGAATCTTTTAACAGCAAACTTTTTTTATACTCGTACGACAAGGTTATGTCTAGTAAGTAGATAGTATCTACGATGAGTCATGAACATGATTCAAATTGGCCGATTCGATCGGTCGAATATTAATTAAGGGCTTTTAAGATATTAGTAGGTGTAATGGTTCTATGGAACCAATGACATTAGTAAACTAATGTAATTGTATGGAACGCATTAGACTATTATATTGTTAAAATTTTTGCCTATTTGTCTGTTTGTTTGTGTCCGGATCACTTAAAAACTATTGAACCCAAAAGCTTAGCTTAGTTTCAATTAATATAATGGCTTTATTTCATCGCAATCAGTTCATTCAATCAAAAGTTATGAGTATTTAAATTCAGTGGCCTTTTGCGTACGGAGTTACGGATGCCGCTAGAAGGTCGCTAGTTATAAAATTGCCTTTTAAGTCTTCTACTTTCATCATAGGCCTTTCCACAGACACTGCATCGCCTGAGACGGGCATGGGTGTTTAAGAAAAGCAAGCTTGCCCATCACTTGCGCCACCCTCTTGACGTCGATGACTGTACCCACAGCCACAGGAACGTCGAGTCGATACGTGTGGAGTCAGTTCAGTTGCAGGAGTTGGCCGCGTAACGCGACTATGCGCCTAAAGTTAACTCCAGTGCCGGGTTTGATTTTGGAGTATCCTTCTCCTAGATGGCTGCAAATCAATGCTAAGGAGGTCCATCCCCCCCCCCCCCCCCCAATCTAATGTATGACTATAATATTGGTTTACGTAGTTATTTGAATTAAAGATAGATGAATTAAAAGAATTTAAAGTAGAGGGCAAAAAAAGCGTCGGCAGGCCACGAATGTCATGGCTCGCGAACCTAAAAGAGTGGACAGACATCGCCAGCCAGCATCGAATAGCTGTCGTTTGGCGAGAGAAAGACAGGGATATGCAGAGCTGACTGCCAACCTCCAGTAATTGAGAGGAACCCAAAGACGAAGAAGAATTAAAAGATTTGAGTCTTGTCTTCTATAGAAGGCACTTATAGGAACAAGGCAGGATGGATGAACACGAAGACCAGCCTGCGTAACATGACAGATATGAGAGCGACACAGGCCACTTCTAAATATAAGTCTATGCTTCTAAACGTCGAATTGGCGGTTATCTACATATAGTATCTCACTCAAATTTGCCGTTTGGAAGTGACCTGTGTCGCTCTCACCTCTGTCACGTTACGCAGGCTGGACACGATTGGGGAAAGACCGAAATTGATGGCAAAATGGGTAGCGAGGCGAAGGAGTTTATGCGGCGGATACTGGCTGATGATGATGATACTGACAAGACTTGTATCATTGTTGATCATTTTATAAAATACGATAAATCCAAAATTACAATGGAAAAGACAGTAGCTATAAAAGAGAGAAATAATCAGTTACTGTATTGAAACTTACCACATTTTCTTTAAATAAAATAACTTATAAGGAAAGCCTATAGACTGTTGTAGATATTTGCGGTTCTATTACTCAATAAAAATGATTTTAAAATAAATATGATTAATCGTCAGTATACATTGTTTTGTGCAAGGAATTTGAATTAAGGAATATATGATTTGAATATACTTCCTGTAAAATAGTTGCTTATCTATGGAATATATTCTCTACCAAAGAGAATTTAATACGCTAACGCTTTCTCTCTGCCAGAAGGAAGCACGTGTCTTATCACATTCACTCAATAAGAGATGCACATAGCAAATTCGCTCTAGTTAAAAAAGGAGATCGCTACTTATTGCTGTCCTTATCGACGTAACCACTTTTTCGTACTACGACCAATGACATTAGTAAACAGTAAATGGACAGGTTGAAAGCGCATTTTGTTAAAGCATATAAAGTGCCCTAGCTAGCACACATGGTCTCAGTCAGTCGAGGAACGTGTTTGAAGTCTAACGTACCACTAGATTTGACGTTTACGAGATTTGTCGGAGAAAAATAAGAAAAAAAAATTCGTTCTGTGCATTTCCACAATGCAAAAATAATACAAAATGGAACCAAAAGTCCAGGAGTCACAATCCACTTATGAGTAATTTCATTATTAATTTAATTCACAAATAAATAATTTTAACAATCGCCATTTTGTTTCGATGCATGACAAGAATAGATAATAAGCAAATACACCAAGTGCGATAAAGACAGATTCACGTCACTATACACTATATAGTTCCACTCACTGACCAAGCAATGATTCCAATGGATGTGGAACAAAGGACCGATAGCAAGGAAGTTAATAAGAATCTGTACCAAAAAGGTACATTCAAAAGCATTAGGTATGTTCTGGCATAGGACGCTCCCCTTAGGTAAACGCTCGACCGGGCCATATATTGCAGGTAAAAACCAGCCAATATACCAGTTTCTGTTTCCTGTACAATGTATTTTATGTTTGGTGTAAATAAAGTATATTTCATTCATTCATTCATTCAATATCGAGAAAGTAAAACATACAAATTAGTATCTAAACTATTATAAAACTGTAACAGAAAGTTTGTCTGTACATTGAAGATATTTACAAAATAAAAGTTACGATATGGTTTTTAGGTATCCCGGATTCCACATCACCAATTTTTTTATTTTTTGTCTGTCTGTTTGTTTATGTGTTTGTTTGATTGAACGAGCATCACGCTACATAACTACTGAACCGATTTTGATGAAACTTTTTTTGTTTGATAGCTTATTATCTGAGTTAAAATCTGGTATATAATTTGTGCGGACAAAGTCGCGGGTTAACGCTCGTTATATTCTAAAATTATTGTTTGTCATTTCCTTATCAAGGGACATAATTAAGAGTCCCGGACTTGTGGATGGCATGCGTGGAGCCGAAGCCAACACGTAGACCCTTTAGAAAATTTAATTTTAAAGGTGATTTTTTTTCTAATTTTTTAATTTAATTTTTTTATTGGGAAACCAACAGTGTTACAAGATAATCCTAACATAGTAATATTTAACTTAAAATAAGACCAATAACAGGTTTCCTCATTAAATCTAAAAGTATATGATGTATCTATCAATTATCGTGCGGTTGTAATATGTAAATAAGTATTATAGTAACTTGTAAGTATGTCTTAATACATATTAAGTATGTATTTAAGTATTTGTCAGTTGTGATGTACATTATTTTGTATGTGGTTGTGTGTGGGGGTGTGTGTGTGGGAGGGGGGGGGGGGGATATATATGTATGTCGATGTCCAGGTGAAAGCTTTCATTATGTATTGGATATCCTAGTGTTTACGGAATTTTGCCAGTAGGTCGACGACGGAACAGTTTAGTGTGCCTTGTGCGGCGGACGGGTGTTTGGGATCCAACTTCGCTAACAAGAGCTGGGCAGTCTAATCGTCCTGTCACAATATCATGTAGCATGTATCAGAAACCGTTCTCCGTTTAGTATGATGTGACACCGACTGGCGGTTATCCCTGAATACACTATAGAAGTTAAATATAACCATGTACCTACTTAAACGTTAACCGAGCGGTGACGACAACATTTGCTATTCGCATAGTAACAGGCGCTTCAACAGTGTATGTATAAATGTTTGTATGTATATTTGTCCACGCATTTCTCCGAAACTATTATTCGGATTGTAATTAATCTGTTTTAATTAGCTTACACATACTTTAACTTAGGGAACAGTGTAAGTTCAATCAAAATCGGTTTAGTAGTGGTTAAGATATGGACTAATACGTGTAAGTGTGACGGCCTGTATATACGCGATAACTTCGGCATTTCTTGACCAATTTGGGTGATTCTTTTTTAGTTCTGAAAGATGTTAATCCTTCGGAGGTTACCCCGAGATGGTTTCATTTTAATTTGGTGAAGATCTGATGACGCGCTTCGGAGCTACACGATAGAAATCCTTGAAAGTGGACGGCAAATGATCTATTCGAATAAGTCGCAAGTCTTGCTTGCTTGCAACCATTTGAGGGATTGGTAGAGGAGGGCCGGGCCACTCCTTGACCTCCAAGAAGCCCCGACTTGACTCCATGTAATTTTCATGTCTGGGGACACATGAAAGACCTTGTTTATCAAACCCCAGTAAACGATGTAGAAGACTTAAGGCAGCGCATAATAAATGCAGCTGAGGAGGTAATGAGATTTTACCTTTACTTCAAGAGTAACTAAAAGTGAACTAAGAAAGTGAGGAACAGAGGAGCTCACTCTGAGTAAGATGTGTAGATTTAAATTAGTAAATAATGTTATCTAAAGAATTTTCGTATAATTTTTCTACAAAAGAATGTTGCCTCTACGTATCATGTACTAAGTAAAAAACCTTTTTTGACATTATAATCCATTTATTCTTAGAACATTTATACATTTTTAGAAAGCTAACGAAACGAGAAAGTTATTTCAGTAAAACGCACACTTTTTGTCATACAATTTTTTGGAGATAAATCGCATGATTTCAAGACTTTCTAATTTTTTTTAATTCACCGTCATTGTTATAGATTTATTTGGAACTGTTCAGTATCAACATTGATTTATGAAAAAATCTTCAAAAAAGTGTTAGTTCAAAAAAGTGTTAAAATTCAAATCGACGCCTTAGAATAAGCATATTTTTTTATATAGGAAAAAAAACCTTAAATTCCAAATATCTCGAAAACTATTATTTTTATTTCCGACCCCGCATATGGTTCACATAATTTCATTTAGGCTGCCCTTTAACGTCCTGAAAGGAATACGTCAAATTACAAGTAACCTCTAACCTAACACGCAACCCTGTAGAGGCGAATGAAAAACTCATCGGCAGCTATATTATTTTTTACTTTTTGAATTTTTCTGAAACCGGTTTAATATTTGTTTTTAGATTGTGACGTTCGGAAATAGGTACATTGTATCACATTTTAAATAAATATATTTTTGAGTTTGAGTCCGACGCGCTCTCGGCCGGTACAAATATCTACAATTCTTATACAGTTTTATAATAATCTCGTTTATTTTTTATTGAACGCATTTAATTATTAGGTACATCAAGCTATACAAAACCAATATAAGCTGGCACGCGGCCACGTTATATATACGTCACTCGTCCTACGCGCGGCCAGCTTATTTTTTTTGTTTTATGTAGCTTGATGTGTCTCCGTGTGTTCACTACGGATTATATTTTTTAATCATACTTAGATGAAGTTTAGGTAATTGGTGGAAACATGTTACTGAATTAAGTAAATGACGATAAAGATAAAGACTTTATTTTCTCTTCACAAATATACATAATAATGACATTGACGACGACGATAATTGGTGTACTTAATTAATTTGTGAGAGACTGGTGGCTGTGTTAGATACATCCTGAAAGGAAGACCTGTTTGACATCACACCAGGTCTTCACCATTCCAAACCTGTTCCGGCTTTACGACTGCGCCAGAAGGAGGGTTATGTTTTTTACTGGTACTAAATTGTATAATTAGTAAAAAATTCTGTACCAATTTTTTTTGCTAACTCTACCACAAGAAATTTAATTTGGAAATTGACATATTCCAACTACGAAAAGAGGTGAAAAAAAAAATAAAAAAAAGGTTGTATCAAACAACAAAATGCCAATGTTGAAAGACCTAAAGAAGCAGTGGAATGAAGTTTAGCTTCCTTTGCGCTCTCGTTATACATTGAATAAGCCTATTTCTTTCTATACTATATTATGAAACGCATAATATTTAAAGCAGTGTTCTCTTTCCTTCGCGTAGTTTTTCAATTTCTTGTCTTCTTTTGTGACTTGGAAAAGTATATATGTCCGGCCAGATCGAGATCTGGCCGGACATTCTATGATACGCCGCCATTCCATGATTTGGCTGATTATTTCATGATGTGCCCCATGGATATGGAATAAAGTTGGGCAAATAGA
Source organism: Agonopterix arenella (assembly GCA_927399405.1). NCBI lineage: Eukaryota > Metazoa > Arthropoda > Insecta > Lepidoptera > Depressariidae > Agonopterix > Agonopterix arenella. The sequence goes on from OV656690.1 coordinate 150,237, forward strand.
CTTCCATATATTATCATGAAATGGCTGGCCACATTGCATTACATGCTACTAGTGGTACTGTCTCCGCGATGTCCGCTTTGTAGTACAAATAACATAAAAACCTTAAATAACATAACACAAATAATAAATGGTGCCAAAAATAACAGTGCATTTTTATATATATATATTTTAATTGCTACCCAAGCATGGCTGGGCACATCGTCAAACGCTACGTCAAACGATGAGAGTTGAATGATATGGCGGGTTTTAGATGGCCAAATGATGATGATGATGATAATATTCTTGACTGACAGAGATAGCATTTGTTTTAACTCGTTTTTCTCGTTTGTAATGTTCGCGCATGGCCTGTCCATTCTTGTTTACTAATGTCATTGACTACGACGGCCTTAGATTAAAAACTTTTCTCTTTATGACGACGGCTGTCTGACTCCGAAGTCAGTCATCTAGTTTCAATAAATGAGCGTCTTTCTTTTCTTTCATAGTGAAAGAAAGTCAAAAAAGAGTCAAAAATATTGCAAATTTTCGAGCTTGCTTCGCTCGCTCAATTTTTTAATACTTTATTTCTGCGCTCTGAAACAATCCAGTTTTTGGTTCACATACAAATCTACTACTACACTTAATACTACACTACTACAGCTACTCTTGCATGTTATTATGTAGTCAGCATAATCATGAGCTCGCTTCGCTTGCTCCAACTTTTCGAATAGCCTTAATTTCACCTGAAAAATGAGTTATAATTTATAAAAATCTCAAGCTCGCTTGGCTCCCTCCTGGTTTTAAATCATATTGCAATGATCTCATTTGATTCCAGTAAATTCTCGAGCTTACTTCGCTCGCTCCTCATTTTGTACCTTTTGCAACGACCTGGTTGTAAAACCTCGATTTTGCTACGCTCGCTACGGGTTTTCGACCTAATTGAGGGAATCGCAATAAAAACTCGAGCTCGCTCCGCGCGCTCCTGGTTATAAATGTATCTCCAGACGCATTGGATGTAGATCATGTGAAATTATTGGTTTTTGTCAATGTTGTTTAATGGTTAAGAAGCTCGGATTCGGGGCTGGGGTTTGCAACAAGGTTTGCAATGACCTGATAATATTGTTGTAAAATCTCGAGCTCGCTTCGCTCGCTCTAGCTAAATTTAAGGGCGCATCAATCTCAAGCTCAATTCACTTTTTTTCACATGGAGGGAAGGGGCGCCTATGTCAAGTTTTTGCCACGGCTCGAAAAAATCATAGATATAAATTTCTGGAAAGACCGGGGGGCCTCATTTAGTTTTGCCGCCCCGGGCCTCCGACGGTCTTAGTCCGCCACTGATCGACAACCTTCTCTTTAACTTTGTCAAAGTCGGTTAAAAAATTGCAAGCACACACAGTCTGAAACATAGTAGGTATACCAAACATAATTATAGCTGTTAATTGTTTATGAACTCTAGCAATTCAGAGGCGTCTAATTAAAACTATACACGTACGAAGATACAGGAGGAACGTTGTATGTATAACGTGAACTTGGTGTACCGCTTTATCAAGAGTGAGGGCACTCCCCTTGAGACAGAGAGTAATAGTGCCTATTTTTTTATTTCTGACCTCCTGGGTCGAACTAAGGTATAATTTAAAGGGGCCTAGAGCAGTTGATCCTGGATTGATCCGTTAGGTACTATGCAGAACTCTATTAAAATTTCTAATCCTATATTCATTTAGTAACAAGAGAATTTCTCATGCTTTACATATTAACAATGTCAGTTTGATTTTATATACCCCAATTTTTTGGACCTCCCATACAAAAGTATCAGCAAATAATTTTTTTCTGGAATATGGTACAAATGTTCATTAATCAACAGCTAGCAGCATAAAACAAATACAAAATTACACACAACAAGTTATACATTTTTGATACATTAAAATACTTATACAAATCTTATTATTATATTTCTCGCTAAATCGCTATTTTCAATTATAAACAAAAATACACAAACACTAATCTATTAATAACAAATTAAAATGTCAGTATAAATATTTATTAAAATAAATTATAATGATTATAATATGATTATTTAATGTGTGTCATGATTGTTAAATAAATAAATACTCTACGAATATAATTATATCATTATCATTCAAAAATTCCTGCACAGAGTAATAACATTTTTCCACCAAATACATTTGCAGGCTCTTTTTAAACAGCTGGAGATTAAGATCCATACAGAATCAATTATTTGAGAATAATTGCTTTCTCTGAACCGGTACGCATAGTTTATATTTTTACTTTTCTCTTCTATTCCAAACATCCTCCTTTTATTATTAACACGCTTATATTAGCTTCACCTGTATGTAAGTATGTAAGAAAATCAAGGAAGTCAATTTTAACCAACTTCTAATTAATAAATAGATTTGAAACTTTGCAGGTGTATGTAGTTCACATGACAATACAATAATTTGGTACTATCGAGCTGATCTGATGATGGAGTCATGAGATGGATAGTGAAACTCTTCAATAGCTACTAGTAAACCACTCTAGTTTGGGCTCGTTTGGTATGTTTTGATGAGTCCCATACATTATATATGGTGTCTTGGAACTCATGATGGAGCCAGAAGGTGGATAGTGGAACTCTTCAATGGCTACTAGTAAACCACTCGAGTTTAGGCTCGATTGGTTTGTCTTGACGAGTCCAGTACATTATACATGGTGTTTTGGAAGTCGTGATTGGGCCAGAAGGTGGATAGTAAAACTCTTCAATGGCTACTAGTAAACCACTCGAGTTTGGGCTCGTTTGGTTTGTTTTGACGAGGCCCATACAATATATATGGTGTCTGGGAACTGATGATGGAGCCAGAAGGTGGATAGTTGAACTTTTCAATGGTTACTAGTAAACCACTCGAGTTTGGGCTCGATTGGTTTGTCTTGACGAGTCCCATACATTATACATGGTGTTTTGGAACTCGCGATGGAGCCGGAAGTTGGATAGTGGAACTCTTCAACGGCTTCTAGTATATCGCTCGAGTCTGAGCTCGTTTGGTTTGTCTTGACAAGTTCAATATAATGTACATCGTGTCGTGGATCTCATGTTGGAGCCAGGAGGTGGATAGTGGAACTCTTTAACGGCTACAAGTAAACCCCTCGAGTTTTATGCATTACATTAGGTGACGTGATAACGTGGATCTCTTGATGGTTTAAAACTAAAAATTAAAAATAAAATATTATAGTATAAAAAACTAAAAAACACACTTATTAATGTACTAAAAAGAACAAATTAGTCTGATTTACTTAAAATATAATAAGTTACGATAATTCTGCGTCCTACCATTGTACACTTGTAAACGCAAACTTTATTTTTTTTAGTGTTCAATTTGTAAATAAGCGTGGGGCGCTTTATCGAAATAAATTTATCTAAGAAACGTTACCTACCAATGGACCCCTAATGCGCCCCACACTTTTTACTTGTACATTGAACATAAAAAGTGAGAAGTTCACGTTTACAAGTGTACAATGGTAGGATGCATAATTATCGTGACTTATTATATTTTAACTAAATCTGATTATTTTGTACTTTTAAGTACATTAATAAGCGTGTATTTTAGTTTTTTAAACTAAAATATTTTTACAAATAAGTTTGAATGTTTGTAGACAAAAATACATATCTCTAATGTGTTGAAACAAGGTAATGGTAGAATTATTAATTTTCTGAATTGAGGTTTACAACTATCTAAGAAGTTTCCTCCACGCGCTCGTATGGCTGCTATCGCGCGTTGATATCGAAAGATGTGTATGACATGACAATCATGCTGTAGTGGGATGTTTATCCAGTCAGCGATGGTTGTATCGATGTTGACTGCCCAGAGTGCACAAGGTGAAGTCAAGTTTGGTAAACACTCGGGAAGGCTCTTTCCTTGCAACCCAAATATATGTTGGTGTGTACAAACAATAGGTCGTTATTTTAATTAAAATTCTGGGCCCCAATCTCCTTCATCCGGCCCTGTGCCCATCCGTACAACAGCTTTATCTGTGCCCTAACACGTTTCTAACTTATTCTCCTATGAAAATAAATATAAATGCTTACGAGCTACGTTAGTGAGATAGACTATGAATGTTATTTTGTTACTTTTCACTTTTCGCTTATTGTGTGTAATAGACAGTGACGGAGCATAATTGCATTGCTTCTAACAGGTCATAGTTTAGGCCAAAGATTTTAGATGCCACTCCTCCTTACAAGCATGGAAACAAGAAAATTGGCCATACATGGCGGTCGGTAATGTTCGACCTTCTTTCGTACGTCTCCATCGTCGATATTTCCAACGTTTTTGTGTCCCTTTCTATAAGAACAAAAATTGAATAAAAACTTTAATCAATCAATCAATCAATCAAATATACTTTATGTTACACCAAAAACATAAACAGTAAAATACAGAAATAAAATACAAGAGGCACAAAATAAGGCGGTCTTATCGCTAAGAAGCGATTTCTTCCAGACAACCTTAGGGTAGAGGAAACGGTGAAAAGAAGAAAGGTAGGCGGTGTTTCCAGAAAAAAATATCAAAAATCAGCAGTTATTAGTAAAAACAAAAAGTAAATATACAAAATAAACCTATTATAAATACATATATATTATACATACTCATATAAATATATATATATATATATATATATATATATATATATATATATATATATATATATATACACACATACATCATACATAAATACGCGTACTACACAACAAAATACTATAGGAAAACATGAACCTGAACATGAATAGGAAAACAGTTCAGTGATCAAGGAAATGAGACTTAACTTTCGACTTAAAAACATTCAAGGAAGGTGCACGTCTGATCGACTCTGGCAACAAGTTCCAAAGCCGAACGGCATGCACGGAGAAGGAATAGGTGTAGAAATTAGTGAAGTAGATGGGCATATTGAGGGAGAGGTTTTTAATCATTTTTGTCATTGGATTAGAAAGGGACAAAGTAACGTCGAAAACCGAAGAAAGAGAAATAATAGAAGGAAGCACATGTATTGTCATATTCACTCAATAAGAGATGCACATAGCAAATTCACTCTAGTAAAAAAAGGAGATCGGTACCTTATTGCTGTCCTTATCGACGTAACCACTTTTTTGTACTGACTCCACCTGACTCCGACTTGTCACTTCATATAAATTGTATAGGATTTTCATACAGGTAGTAAGTACTACATCTATGAGGATTTTATGACTATCGCTATCTCATACCCGGTTACACTGATAGCGTAAGCGAAAAATACTTCGTCTATGTCGAAAACATAGACGGGAATTTACGAAAGAAGAACGATCATTACCGACAACCAAAGAGTATTATCATGTTTCACCGCGTGTGTGTGGCCACAGTATTATAAAGAGTCCAGGGGCACGGTATTGCCCCACCAAGACGAGCCAAAAAAAAGAAGCACTACCGTACCTTTTCTCGAAGAGATTCGGCGTTTGTTCGGGCGCTCATAAGCTTAAATTTTCAGATAGACGACTACAAGGTTGTCACGTTAATAAAATGTACCAAATTTCATATTTATAAATAAATAAATAATAATAAAGTCACACGGTGGACCGACGACCTGGTGAAGGCGGCGGGAACACGTTGGATGAGGGCAGCGCAGGACCGGTCGTTATGGCGGTCCTTGGGGGAGGCCTATGTCCAGCAGTGGACGTCCATCGGCTGAGATGGATGATGATGATGAATAAATAACGTTCACAGGCACATACATTGTAATGATCCCAAAGAAACACTATTGGTGGTTTATTATGGAAACCATACAACAAAGGCACAAAGGATTCGAACCCAGGACCCTGGTTTGGCAGCACTGCGTGGTAACCATTACACCAACCGGGTCGTCATAGCCCCGCTACTTTAGATTTTATTAATACGCAATGTATGCGATTAGGGTTGTTGATACAAGAGAGAAATTAAAGATGACTGAGTTTACATCGGTTTACTGTACTTCCGAATAAAGGTTTTAACAGAGATAGCATCCATTTATCATACATACTATAATGCGAAAAGACTTTTCCCCCAACCTATTATTTATTTCAAAAGTCCGTTTGCATTTTCACCTAATCTTTCGCCCGATTACTACGGTAAATAAAATTATGTTTTTAGAGTGTAATACAATCAATAAACGTAACCATTTGTGGGCCTTCAATAAATTGATGACTCCTTTACGAAACACTAATGGCGTTGTGTATTGGCACAGAATAAATACTAGTACTACCCGTAGTATTGGTTCTGTTCTGATAGTGTGTTTGGTAAAACAGTGATATACTTAATTTTTCACATTACACAGTTGTAATTGTTTGTAGTATGTTAAATGATAAGCAGGGTCTTTGTTCAAGGTAACGATAAAATAAGTAACAATAATATAACTAACTAACAATAGTGATATTGGAGAGGGGTATATGTTTGTTCCCTTGGGAGTGGAGACCCTGGGACCGTGGGGACCCGATGCAAAACAGCTTATAAAAGAGATTTCAGCACGCCTTATAGAGACCACTGGTGATAAGAGGGCTGGCAGTTACCTTCGTCAGCGCATAAGCTTGGCGATACAGAGGGGGAATGCTGCCAGCGTTCTTGGAACCGTCCCCCAGGGAGAGGCTTTGGAGGAGGTTTATAGGTTGTAGGTCCCCCCTGACGAAGCTTGTTGCAGATATTCAGGATGTATTTATTGACGAAACGAGTTGTGGATCTGAGTGATGTACTTTTTTTGACGAAGCCTGTTGTGGATGTGAGTGATGTATATACCTATGACGAAGCCAGTTGTGAATATGAGTGATGTATTTTGTTTAATAAAATTCACTAACAATAGTACTATCTTAATAAAATATGCAATAAATAAACAATAAACAAGGGTATGATTTGAGCCAGGGTCGCGCAGGGCAGTGCCTTTAGATTCAAAGTTAGTCTGACAAAGATTGTTAAGAAAAACAATAAATTTTAGCAGTATCTACAATATTAATTTATCTACAATTTATGTTACCTCTGCTATGTCCCTACGTTTTGCTTTTATGTATAAATTAGTTCCTGTAAGAACGAGCTGCGGCAAGTAGTTCGTAGTATAGTTTTTCCTTTAAAAAGTCAGGTAACTGGTATCGATATGAAAAGTTACGTTAAAGTCTAGTATCTTCCATTTTTAATGTTAACTTATCAAACCCCCCTTTATTTTTAACACTCCCCTACAATAACGGCATTTTAGCGGCATCTCGTGCTCTTCGTTCAGCATCATACAAACACGATGCTCGTCCCAGGTTGCTCATCATGATGTACCCCGTGGAATGGATGCGCGACCTTTTTTTTTACTCCTTTGTTATCTTTAACTGCATAAAGTCACCATAAAGTGCTGGTTATATAGGGTGCGATGGGAAGTTTCGTGACACGATGATACAGTAGTAATATTTATAAGTCCATTTTCACTTCTAGCACTCTACAGTTACACGGTGCTGACAATGTCTTCTTTTTTCTTCTTCTTCTATCTCTCAGCCATTTTGACACGTTATTTTCAGACGAATCTAATTATATAAATTGTCCGGTCACAAAATCGATGCTTAATCGACACAAAACACATTTGATGGAGTTCACTCTATAGTCTTTATTTGGAAGCCACGCGCGCACTTTCGGTCGAACCGCGTCGCATGGCAAGGTTGCCATGTAAAGATGGGCGTTAATAAACAGAGACGTGTGGTTTATTATACGTATGCTTTAATAATAATTTAATAATATCGAATACATTGATAGGTACTTATAATTACTTACTCCACTACAACCGCCTTATTTGTACCTACTTGTAATTATTTATCTTTATTTAAATGTATGTTTTATTTTGGTGTGCAATAAAGTATAATTTAATTTAATTCAATTGAGGTACCTTTGAAAATGAATAATTTTAACGACCGTTTTCAGACATCCAGGAAACAAAGACGAATAAAAACAAAAAAAATAAAACAAAGAGACATAGTCAAAGACTTTCTCATATTATTCTTGAAAGAATAATTAAAATCGGTTTAGTTTTGAAGGAGGAAATCGGGGAATACGTAATGCTGATTTTGTCCATTTTTATGTAGATTAAATCAATCCGAGATGCAGTTGTCTCTTTTGCACTCTAGTCGGTGGGGTGTGTCTAGTCGGTGGGGTGTGTGGGCGGATCGGACAAATAGGTATACAGTTAAAAATTTGGCCTATTCTCCAAATTTATTCGAGAGCTCACCTTTCCTCGCAAGTATCATGACACTAGTGAGGCAAATATAAAAACTCGATGATTTTAATGATCATAAAATAAATAATTATTGATAAATAATATTTACTTTTTTTTATTTGGTAGCGAGTTTAGAAATATGATACACATTTTTATAAAGATTTGGATGTGTTACACCCAAATCCTAACCAACTTCAACAACAAAAGTCCCCTATTTCCTCCATTCATTCACCAACCGTCATTTTCAGGCGTCATTCCTCTTCCCTTATCCCCTAACAATAAGGTTGAATTTCTCACAAATTTCCTTGTCATTGTTAAGAATTTTCGGCGCCATAATAACCTTAAGGCTCTAGTTATTTATGTACCTAGTTAATAGGGGCTTGTCTTTAATTTTACTTGGCTTTTGTCTTCCGTTCCTGCTTGTGACAAGACGGATGGATTTTCTTTTATCTTTGAAGTTGGAATGCTTTATAAGCGATATATTTCAAATGATTTTATGTTGTTGCTTGTATCCATTTTTCATGTATTCTCAAGCAAATGCAAGCTCATGAACATGAGTGCATTTTTTCGATTCTCACCTACGGAGCTCAAATGTGGTCTTTGACTAAAGATTAGAGGTCAAGCGTTAAAGTTTATCAAAGGGCTTTGGAGCAGCATCCTTATGGCTTAAAACTGATCGACCGGGTCAGAAATGAGATCATTCACTCTAGAACCTAAGTAACAGACTTCAATCTACGTGATAAACGCATGAAAAATTCTTCGTCTGATTAAAAACTTTTCGCTTACGCCAATCTAAGGTATTGTCTATACTGATCACATACTAATAGCCATAAATACTAAAAAAGAAAAAATTATTGTCATCCACAAACTAATTAGAAGAATTGTCGTCAAATTGTCATCTAAGGCATTTTCATCGACCTTTTGATTTTGAAAACTTTTCAGCGTAATAATTGCTGTTTTTTTATCTTGAACTCTTGATAGACTTGTAAAAACTGAAAACGAAGACTAAAATGTCTAAGGAGACAGGTACTGTTGGCGAAGGTGAGTACCGTACAATCAATTTATTAATGTGGTTAGTATTCCTACTCCTCATATCGTCGTTGATTAAATCATTGCGGGTTCCAAGACAGATTAGAGTCATCCCCCGGGCTCGCTGGACTTCATTGTCCAGTGTTGTGATTGTTCGCCGCTGTTTTCTTGTTTACAGGAGTTACAGCGGTGGGAATGTGTGGTGGGCCTATGCCCGATAAAAAAAAGCACTAGGTCAGTGATGGGTGTCATTGATTTACACTTAGGCTAGAGGTATTATATAATTATGTCAGTGAAAGATAAAGTAAAAAACTGCGGCACCACTATCACTACTGCTGTAACCGAGGTTACTTGTGGTTTTAATTTATAACCAAATACTTACATTCCCTCAAATATAAACTTTAAGTTTTGCGATGAAGGCGTAAGACGGCCATCTGCTAAACCTGGCCAGCTAGAAGCACACCTTTGGTAGCACACTAAAAACTGTGTTATATTCATATTCATTTATTCATGCAAAAATGGTACAATGTAGGACTTGCGGTAACATCATGGTAAAACCAGCACATGATACCCATTGTGGGCATAGCAGATTTAAGGTAGGGTAAGTATTATATAAATTATTGTCCTATTTGGTAAAAAACTAATTTTATGTACACACCATGTAAAAACCTAAATGATTAATTAATTATACAATAATAAAATGGTACCTATAAATACCTACAGAAACCATGCTCGTTGCCAACGTTTGAACACTCCTTGTATACTTCAATGGATTCGATGAAGGCCTCCAGTGCCTCGTCACTGAGGGCCGGACTTTCGTATCACGCTGTGCACTTTGCGATGTTGCTGGATCGGAGTCGCGGTGGTCTTCGTCGGGTATGGGTGATGAGTTTGCTCCGACACCCGTTGATGATAGCTGCGTAGATAAAAAGCTCTCGAAAAATTGCCGGTTAGAGTCTGCCCTGGAAACCGCTGCAACAACGGCCGTCAAGTGCGCGTCGGGCATTGTCACGACACTGGTCCTGGTGATGTTCGGGTTGGATTCCGTCATGGTGTCGTTGTATTCACAATCAAAATCGTCTCTATTGTCGTGGTCTCCTGCGGGTCGTCATCGGCATCGTTGGTATTTTTCCTGAAAGCCTGCGTTAGCGTGTAGCGGTTTACTTTCGCATTGTTGTCGAGGAACATTGTACTTGATATTTTTAGTTGGAATCTGTATGTTTTTAGGTCGTGTAAGCATCGTGCTCTTCTATCAGTAAGGTCAGATTTTCAGCGCAGTCAGTGATTGTAAGCCAGGTTCGTTCCGGGACATGGCTGTTCACATGTCTGAACGTACAAAGGGTTCGATTGAATTCTTTATACGTACGTTCTTCTTTGGAATAAAATAATACGAAAGTCAAAATGCATAACAGACTCTTAAAACGATTGTTAGAAAGACTGATTGTTAAATGCATTACTAGTCCTAAAGTTCAATAAAATTGTCAGAATGAGCAAGTATCACAATGTACTAATTGTTACAGCGAGCAAATGTTACAACAATTGAGTTTCAGAATGTATAAAATTCGTCCCGACATCATTGATATGATATGACTAATGAGTTTCTACGTCATTTCGTTGATATTTTAACTGCAGATTACATTTTTCACATAGAAACAATTTAACTTTAAAATGTTATGTTCGTTATGAAGGCATTAATCGATAAAACTTTTACAATTACGTTGGTAACACTGAAACCATATTTTTAAAGGAAGCTGCTTATTTAAAGTAGTAGTTCTAAATAAGACTTAAAAAAAATTATAATGTAAAAAAATTTTTTAAAACGCTGGTTCTCTGTAGCCTTTTTGCCCGAGTATAGGAGACTTGATCCCCCTCGGATCAAGTCGGATTCAGGCAGGAAATCCAGTTTTCGTTGGATCAGTGATATCACAGACAAGTCCGTTTTATTATTAAAATACGCTACTGTTGAGTGTTAACTCATACGCAGATAACCTAGCTACCGTTTGCTATAAAGTGGGGGATCAAGTGTCCCCAGTCTCCCTATTATAGTCATTATCAAAAAACATAATTATTACTTCCGGGGAAACAGCGCAGATTGCACTCATTTACCACATGGGAGAGAGTCCGGTGCCCCACAGTCGCACGTCGGAGACTTCCTCAAACCCTACTTGTGGAGGTGGTAGTTGGTTCTTCCATGGTTGGTTCTGAATCGGTTTAGCTTAACCCAGGTCTTACAGTCCTTTTCAAAACCAACCGGCTCGACAGTCGGGTCACGCATGCGGATGGTCAAAAAGGCCCCAGTCTGCCCGCCATGCATTATTAACATCGTACTGGCAGTGTATTCGATCGTCGGTCCAGATTGGTGATCTGGATGGGAGACGGTATGTAGGAATCGAGTCCAGCGTTTTCCTTATAGGCATGGGGGCCGAATGATTCAGTTGGAAGCACTTTTTCCACTCGTTGGCAGCTGATTTATTCCTGCGGAGCTCCGGTGGAGGAATGTCCGATAGAACAGGAAGCCATGGCAGTGGGCTTGACTTGATTACTCCCGTAATTAGGCGTGGCATTACGTTAGGCATGACCAACCCAGAACATGACTAAACCAGAATTCAACATGACGAAAACAGAGCATGACTAAACTAGAATATGACCCAATCAGAAAAAAACATGACCAAACCAGAACATGACAAAATAAGGTTTATATTGTGTTACTTTGACTATCCGCCACCGCCACACGTCTCTTCTGTATAAACCGCGACTTATGTTATTGTTTGGTTTTTATGATAACTTTGCTTCTTACTTACCTTTACCAGACTTCTATACGTATTAATACTTATTTTCATATTCGGCTCTTAGTCGAACTATTACAGTAAATAAAATCCGTATTTCTTTACTCTAAGGTGCTGTTTATACAGAAGAGAGGTGTGGCGGTGGCGGATTGTCAAAGTAACACCAATATAAACCTTATAGTACGTACCATAGCGTCATTTTTGTCGTAAAGGAAAATCGCGCCCGCGCCACCGACGCGACGTCGCCTGGAGGCGCGGGCGTAATTCTCCAAACGACGCTATGCTACGTACTATTAGGTTTATATTGCCACACCCCACCCGCACCACGGCCGCGCCCCGGCTCTTCTATATTATTTATCAAAATTTATTTTTGATACTAAAATGAAATTGCTACACTCGCATAAATACTGCGTGCACACAAGCATACACACAAGCTCACTCCTATACAGACTGCACCCTCACCAGATTCACAAAAACACCCTACTTTTTATATCTATAAAAAATGTATGCTTACTCTATGTATAAATTGTAATATACCTAATTAAGAATAAATTCGTACTTTTAGTAAACAAACATTGTAAGCGGCCGATGGCCACTTGCACAAGCGTCTTTGTATTTTTATACTTAGATAGCTTAGCTTGGTCACCGGTATGCTTAACTTTAGGATATAATAATTAAGTTCCCAAACAAGATTTACTAGTGTTTTCAGTTGAATATGGAATAAAAAAATTTATTTATTATTTTATTATATAAACCGCGCCTAAGATAGGTACCTACCAAAGAGTACTATAATCAGTGATAATTAAAGTCCGTGGGCCTAGGAAATGACCTTTAGGTCTAGGGTGACAGCTACAATAGATCTGTCCACGTCGCAGTAGCTATAGGTCATTGACCAAGCCCTCACAACCAAATAATTACCACCGTAAGTTATAATTACCTAGGTACGGTACATTGCTAATTATAAGTACCGAATGTTTTTGTTTTGTTCCAGCTAACCCGACCACTAACCCGGCATTAAACACAGGATTACGACTACCAAAAAGCTCCTTTTCCCATTGTGTGCTCGCGACGATCGCCATATTAATGTCTTATATCCTCGTTGCCATCTTATTTCCATTTTCACTTTTTATGTGTTTTAAGGTAAATGACCGATTACTTTTAAAAAACTATAGGACTTGCATTTTATTTCTAAACGAGATTTACCAAATTACGTCTTTTGACAATTTATGTATTTTAGATTATTTCGCGGCAAAAGACATAAGTAATGTTTTGAAACTTTTGCTGGTTTATACCCTTGTGTGAGTACGCACGGCGAAACATTAAGCTATACAAAACCAACGTAAGCTGACCTCGCGTAAGTTGAATGACATATAAAGTCACGCGGCCAGCTTATCTTGGTTTTTGTGTATCTTGATGTGTCGCCGTGTATACATTAAAATTAGTAACCCTCCTTCCCCCTCCGCACAACACTTCACCCCCTCCACCCCTCGAAAAGTGACACATATTTTAGATTTTCTTAATTTTCAGGAAAACGGTACAAGCTAGGACAAAATGATCAAGGGTTGAAGAGCTCCTCATTAAATCTTATATATCTATCTATATATTATACGAGCGTTAACCCGCGACCCGCACAAATTATATACCAGATTTTAAGTCAGATCATAAGCTATCAAACAAAAAAAGTTTCATCAAAATCAGTTCAGTAGTTTTTGCGTGATACTCGTTCAAACAAACAAACACACAAACAAACAGACAGACAGACAAAAAATCCATAAATTGGTGAAATGGAATCAGGGACACCTAAAAACCATATCGTAACTTTTTTTTTGTTAATATCTTCAATGTACATACAAACTTACTGTTACAGTTTTATAATAGTATAGATAGATAGATAAAAATGAATCTCTATTTCCCTTGGTCACGACATCACGCGAGAACGGCTAGACCGATTGCGATGAAACTTTGGTGGGTTGTTGTGCACACGCCAGGAAAGTTTTATAAACAAAAAAAAGCCCAAGTATGTGTTGGAAAAACTAATTCTGAGGCGGTACGAAGTTCGCCGGGTCAGCTAATTACCAATAAATATGGATAACATTTATTTTCACGTAGATCTTAGTTCCCGAGCTATAGTTAACTGAAATAAATGCGATGATTTACTACTGCAAGAACATTATTTTAGGTATTACGTCATATTTTGCTACGGAACCCTATTAAACTATAACAAATAAACTGGCCATCATCGAATTACCTGACAACGACACCACTTGACTCAGATGTCCAAACACATCACATATAGAGTGCTTCTTCTGAGTGCTGGGAATTCAGTAATTTGAACCCCCTCCGCGAAGTTATTTCTTGCTTATCAGGCTTTTTGGGCTAAGATAGACCTGTACTACATCCGTATCAAGTGGAATTGCTCTAGTCCACATTTTCATACACTCCACAAACTGATAGTCAGTTTACTGACATGAATTTTGAATCTCGTCGTCGCCAATGGAGAATACACCTTTTCTCTCAGGGTTAGTTGAGGTTGAGGTACATAATAAAACACAGATTTATAGAGTTCACTAGTGATTATGGCTAAGCGTACGTCCGCACGGCGCGCGCGGTGCGTAGTCGTGGCGTAGTCGGTGAGTGAATGCCAAGCGGATGCACGATAGACAATACCACAGACTCACCTGCTGGTAGATGGCGCTACCGGTGCTTTAGGGAGGACAACAGTCACAATTTCTGCACAGCGGACACCAATCGACTCAGCTAGTATACACATTTACTTGAGGGCTCATTAAAAAAGGTATTTGCATGTTCTATCGGATGTATACAGGGTGAAATCGAAGACAATCGACAAATTTTGGTGGCAAGTTGTACTCCTGATTTAGATCTTATATTACAGGATTTTCTTGAAATCTAAATTATAAAAAAAAAATACAATCTAAGCATGCTAAAACATTCAGAAGGTGTTCATAATAAACGCTCTGTATCATAAACATTAAATTAAAAAAAAAGTTAAAATATTTTTTTTTTACATAATTCCTCACATACAATTTTTTTTCAAGCAAACTGTACATTTTACCGGCCGGCCCGGCCCGGTCAACGTTCATCCCCTCGCAGGCGGGGCACCCCCTCGCAACTCCAGCGAGCCGAGCATATCCCCACCTCCCCCACCCCACCGCACGGCACAGTCACTTGCGCATCCCGCAAAAAAAACGAAAACAGTTCCCGTTCGATTGCGATCGAATGAGGTTACCGCTCTGTAATCAATCAGTGCCCGCTTTATCGCGATACTTTTGAACTTGGATTTCAGTGCAGTGTCATATTAGTTTCAACCTGAATTCGTTTAAAAATGTCATACACAAATCGGCAGTGGATAGGGCGAGGTGGGCCAATCAGCTGGCCGCCGCGATCTTCTGATCTAACACCCCTAGACTATTATTTGTGGGGGGAAATTAAAAGACGTGTGTATGAAACTGAATCGACCACAGTGAGTGAACTGAGAGAAAACATTTTTAGTGCATTTGACTCTGTTAAATCACAAAGTTATGTGTTGCGAAAATTTAAAGACAACCAGTGTCGCCGGGCTCAACTGTGCATACGAAACGGAGGTGGTCACTTAGAACATCTGTTAAAATACACTTAGGTAATGACATTTTCTATTACCTACAACTCTTTTTGGTATACCAAATGGTATACCATTGATTTTTATACCAATAAATATCGTGCTTTAAATGTTTAAATTCGCCAAAACTCAATCGTGGTGAAGAACTGATGAAGCGCTTCGGAGCTACATAATAGAACTCCTTAAAAGTTGACAGCAAATCATCGGCGATTGAAACAATTGCTTCGTATCGATGTACCCTATGCGTGTATAACTGATATCTGAGTCGGAACTAATGAATTTATCACTGAAAATTGTAAAATAAACAAAATTTTAACAAAAAATAAAGACTTCATCGTTCGCATCATAAGAACATTAACTTGTTTTATTGAAGTCGGTCTCAAGCCAAGCCAAAAAACGAATGCAAGCCCTGTTGCTGATCGTACCGGCTTGAGAGCGACTTCTATAAAACAAATTAATGTTCTTATGCGAACGATGAAGTCATTGACTGCAATATTATTATTTAAATTTCTTAGTTTTTCCAGTTTAATAAGCATTCCTTCCATAAGGTGGCGCCGTTAGCATTTTAAGCAACGAAAGGATTTTGAATCGTTGGTGGTTTATTTTCCAAACTGTGCGGATATATTTTAACCAACACAAAAGTGTTAATTAAATTTTTCCCTAAGGTGCGGTTAATACAGAAAAGACGTGGCGCGGACATGTGGCGTGTGGCGTGGCGCGAACATTCGTAATGTCGCTTCGTAAATTTTAATGAAGTAGCGGAGAAGCCTGGCGCGGCGTAAGCACAGTTTGAAAGAGTATCTATTACTACGTACAGTATGGACACTCCCTGCCTCCCATCAACATATTACCTTTTTTTAAATTTATTTAACTTCTACGTTTTATAATCTAGACTACCCAATTTCTCTCCAAAAATCCACAAGCAGTTTACCGGGAGATCCACATTTGCTACAAGATATTTGGATTTTAGCGTTTTTTTGCCAAAAAACCCAAATTTTCACGATAATACTGAAATAAAAAAAATATTTGCGTATTCTATGGCATCGATTTGAATTTTATTTCATGGCTAATACTTTATGTGCAGATTACTAAAATAACTTTCTTATTTTGTTAGCTTTCTAAAAAGGTATAAATGTTCTAAGAATAATGGGAAGTATATGTCAAAAAAGGTTTTTTACTTATTACGGGTTACGTAGAGGCAACATTATTTATGAGTTAAATTAAAAATTAAATGAAAATTCCTTATACTTCATTCCAAATAGGGGCGAAAAGAAGGTAAAAAAGGTTCCTTATAGTACACACTTTAAAGATATTATGAATATGGTATCAAATAACAAAATGTGCGATGTTGAAAGACCTAACGTTAACGGTTCGTTTTTGTTTGCACGGAGGGCTTATCTAAAGTGAGAATCAGAAAGTGACGTCATACGCAGTAAGCGTTGGCCGGACGAATCTCGCAGCGCGCACCCATTTTCGGAAACTAATTGACGTAGGTATCAAAATAATTTTTTACACTTATTTTTTATTTTTAGTAGGTAATACGATAAGCCAAAAATCAAAATTTATCAACATTGTCCATTCTAGCGTGTAAATTGTGGTGTCAGTCTAGGCTACAGGTAACTGCCGAGGTAATCAGAGGGCAATAGGGGGTTGAGGTAAAAAGTTGGTGGGAGGCAGGGTGTGTCCATACTGTGTGTGTAGTAGATAATTGCGACTAACGTGACGTGCGCCACTCAGTGGCGGTGGTGCGTCACCTAGTGGCCAATGTCGCCTGGAGGCGCGGGCGCGGGCGCGATTCTTCTTTACGACAAAAACGACGCTATGCTACGTACTATAAGGTTTATAATTATGTTGCTTTGACTATCCGCCACCGCCGTAGGCCTCTTCTGTATAAACAGCACCTAACGTTGGTTAGATTTTTAAAATAAGTTAGTTTAACTTTTGCAAATGAGTATTGAAACAACGACGGACCGCCAAGGAGTATTTTCATGTTTCACCGCGTACTCTAGGTATAGACAATACCTATTCCATCTTCCTGTTCTAAACTCATTGTTGCAATTATTTTTGAATGAACACAATGACATTTTTGACCGTTTTCACCAGGTGACCCAAGAATATGAGCGTGCAGTGGTTTTTCGCATGGGCCGGGTGAGGACAAAGTCTTTGGGGCCAGGGTTGGTCTTTATACTACGCTGCGTGGACATTTACTATTTAGTGGACCTCAGATCGAATGCTTATGATATACCAACGCAGGAGGTAAGGTCATTTCGGTCCGTCACATACATTTGGAATCGCGAAACGGAAACCTGAATCGGAATTCCGAATCGGGATACCTGATGCAATCCTCACACATCCGTTTTTTTTCCGTTCGGAATGACAGGGCTCAGTTGCCAGACGCCAGTGGTCGAGTGCAGATGTCTTGTGGCAGCTGTGTTGCCAACTATGGTTACAAAAAATATTAGAGTGCTCTTTAAAAAATTCCTAAAATAAAAATGTATGAAACGCCGATAGTAAGTATGACTCAAAACAAATACTATCGACAGTATTGCACACAATAAATCGGTCTCATCTATATTGTTACTATTGGTCTTTAAACAGGCTCCGAACTCAAGTCGGCTGGAGTAAGGAGAACGCAAACTTGCACGCGAATGGAGCGTATGGACGCTGCTGGTAGTGCTATCCGCGTGGCAAAATACTGGGCTGGAAAAATATAAAATGACATGCCATCGAGTCGATAGAAGAAAATGCACGCAAATTGACAGCGAGTGCTGACGAGGCCATGTACCCGGACTTTAGATTTTCGATATAACGCCACCGTTTCGGTTCCGGTCCGAACTTCATTGTAATAGAGTTGACATTGGAACGATAACTTTCATGCAATTTCGACGTTCGAATGTCCGGGTCAAGAACAAAGAACATTGTATATAGTATTCGTCCGGGTAGACCCCTGCTGTCAAACGTCAAACGGTGACGTTGCACTGGAATGCGGCCGTCACCGATTTCGCGCGCATCTGACCGGATTGCAAGATGTATAGGGTCCTTCTTATATGCAGACAGTTTTTTAAGGGAAGGACCATCATACTGAACAACTTTCTTTATGGGACCAAAGTCGAAATCACGAAAAAAAATCAACTGTTCCATACAAAACTACAATCCTACTCTACAAAAATGTATGGGGCAGAAGATTTTTTTCCGCGATTTCGATGTTAGTCCCATAGAGAAAGCTGTTTGATGGTCTGATCACCTCTTAAAAAAGTGTCAGCATATTAAGTTAAATATATAAAAAATAAAGTAATATATATATAATGCGCCCCGACGCGTTCCGTTCAGTGATAATCATACTTAAAAAATAATTTTGTATCGGCCAGTACACTTGATTGTTTTCAGTAATGAAAAATGCCATCACGAAGAAGAACTAATAATCTCACTAATATTATAAACGTGAAAGTTTGTGACGATGTTTGTAAGGTTGTAATGTTGTATGTTTGTGGCACGCATAAACGGCTGAATGGATTTTGATGAAATTTGGCACGCAGATAGAATGTGTTCTGGATTAACATATAGGATACTTTTTATCCCAGTAATGGGTTCTTGTGGGATAAATTACAATGTTTTATCATGCTGAAACATGTACCACGTTTTTATTCTATGCTCACTAGCGCCAATTTGACGCTGAAAGATGCATTTGTGTAGATTTCAGTGATTTTTTTTAATTCTTTTGTTTTTTTTTTTGGAGCTTTAACCCTGAGGTTACGTCAGCCCATTTCAGTGATAAAAATAGTATTTGCTTTTTTCAACAGTTTTGACAACAGCTGTGTAGTATATTTGGTATATGGTTAGATTTTCGTGCATGAGGTGGAGGTTTGATTCTTGGTCGAGAATATTTTTTTTTTAATACATTCAACAACTATATCCATTTTTCACCGGATTAGACAGAGGCAGTTAGGCTTGATATGTTAAGGGCCTGACCTTAATCGTAATACTATCCTGAGATCATATCAGATCTAATAATAGCGCAGGATGTTTTCTTTTGGTTTTTTTCTAATTTTAATCCTACCATCCTACTAGGTATCTCACTAATATTAATTATATGTTTGTGGTTCAATCATCAACATGGCTCAGAAATTCGGTCTTACAGATTTGATTATATAGGTACTGGGCGAATTGGAAAAATATTTTTTTTTATCGTGTCGACTTCAAATTCTGAACAAAGTCGCTAAATAGTAGCTTGCCAGAATCGGGCAACCGATTCTGCACCGTTGCTAGCGGTCATGAGCTCCTCCTGCGTGCAGATGTTAGGACACGCAGGGCACGATGTGAGATGGGCCATCGTTTGTGGAGTTCCACACAAGCAAGTCACATTTTGCGCATCCGAGTATCCCCACCTGACCATGTTGTCCTTACTGCGACTGACCTGGGTTCGAAGTCGGTTTAAAGACTTCCAGGTCGCCCAAGGCAAGTCATGTCTAGGCGGGAGGCTCTCAGACGGCGACACAAATGGAGTTGGGAGGGACACTTTTTGTCGCCATAGAGTACACCTTGCTTGCGCTGGGCCAGTGTTCAGGGGGTCGACACACTTCATAAAGCTGCGTCAGCTTGGCAGCCTTTGCGGCACAGGAATAAAGCCATGCATGGGATGTCGTGTGTAGTCCACCATTTGGGCTCTCTCTGAGGAACCTGCCACAGCCCTACTTACATCTGGGGGCACTATGCCAGCCAGTGGGTAAAGCAACTGTACCGGTTTCAAGCAACCAGTTATAATCCGAAACGTTTCGTTCAGTGCCCGTATCCACCATCTTGGCGTGGGCAGATCGGCCCCACACCGGGCACGCGTATTCTCCAGCGGAGAACGCGAGAAAAATAATTAAACAAATAAATAAATAACGCTCACAGGCACAAACATTATTTTAATTATCCGAAGCAAGCATTATAGGCTTTTTATTGTGGAAACCATACAACAACGGCATATACATATAACATCCAAGACCGAACCGGGACTCGAACCCAGGACTCTGGTTTGGTAGTCCGGCGTGGTAACCATTACACCAACCGGGTCGGCAAATACTAAAAATCCTCTTTCTTTTAACCTTTTCTAAAGTTAGTGTTCATAATTTTATCGTAGTATTTTTTGATCTTAATAGATGGCGTTGGGAGTTTTTTTGAAGCAAGTACCATACTTAATTCACGCTCAAGACATCTTAGATATTCGGTCTTACAGATTTGATTGTATAGTTACTTACCGGCTGAATTCGAAAAATAATTAAATAAATAAATAACGCTTACAGGAACATTGTTATGATTCCAAGCAAGCACTATAGGCTTTTTATTATAGAAACCATACAACAACGGCACAAACATTTATAACATCCATGACCGTACCGGGTTTCGAACCCAGGACCCTGATATCGACATAAATAAAAAACTAATAAACGACGAACAGTAGAAAAATTAAAGTGATGGATCCAGTGAATGACTTTTATCTGATACCTACAGACTTACTTGGGGTACTTTCTGATTTTGATTTATCTTAAGTTCATGATTTTCTTATCTTATTATGGGAAATGGCAAGCCAGCAACACTTCGACCCAATGGTATCTTTTGTATTGACCCCTACATATTATTTTCTTCATCCTTGAAAAACTTGGAAAATGAGGGAGGCAATAGCGTTCAGGGTAAGAAACCTGTAATGAATAACTATCTCTCAGGAGTCACATACGTTTACCCACCAAGACATCGCAGTCACACAGTACAAATGTTCCATGGTTTCCTCCTTCTCTCCACACGCTCGGCAACCGGGATCTAAGAGTGAGCTTTATCGTGCCTGTTGCGTAGTGCCCGGTGAGGGCTCCGACGATGGCACGAGCTTTGCTCCTGCTGTTGTTCAGTATGAACTGTGGGATTCGTGTTGTTATATTTGTTATACTCTGACACCAGGGCTTTGCCCACACGATAATAAGAAGATTGCTGATGAATTTCCTGCAGTGTTGCAGACCCGAGAGGCCAGAGCATTCTAGCCTGTGTCTTTTATCAGCCCATTCCTTAATCTATCCATTCTAATGTTACATGCCAGGATTCCTAGACTTGGTTCGGACCATGACCTTCATGACCTTAGACGAGACATTAGACAAAATTACATGTCCACGCAGACGAAGTCGCGGGCAAAAGCTATTACAGTATAAAATCGTTTAAAAATGACACTTACACATCTCAGTGTTGCCAGATCCCAGCCAGTCCAAATCGCCAAAAAACTCAGGCCAAGTAGCCTAAAGTCGCCCAATTTTTTATCTGTATAGAGTAGGCTAAAGTAGCATAAAATACCGAAAATTGGCAAGTAAACGAAACGGTGATTTTTTGGCTGTTCGTGACAGATAAACTTTTTTTCACGTCGCGTTTTTTGTTTGCGCTAAAAAGAGTATAAGTATTATTCAGTATGAACAACATCACCACAGCCTATATAGGGTGGAAATTAAATGGGACACTTACCTAAAGGGGTGCTTCAGACCATCAAACTGAACAACTTTTACTACGGAACCAACATTCAATCGCGAAAAAAATTCCGCTGTCCCATACAAAACTGCATACATAAATTGACGGAAATATATAGGACAGCAGATTTTTTCGCGATTTCGATATTGGTCCCATAGAGAAAGTTGTTCAGTTCGATGGTCTGAAGCACCCCTTTAAGTAAGTGTCTCATTTAATTTTACACCCCGTATACGTCCCACTGCAGGACACAGGCCTACCCTCAGGGAGGGTGTATGGGCGTTAGTCCACAGTAGATAGCCTAAACGGCGGCGACCGGTCGCTAATCGCTTTTTTTGGTCGCCAAAAGACCCCCTAATGTAGCCTAAATGACGATAAATCGCCTAATCTGGCACCACTGCAGATAACATTTGAGCACATATTTGAGTTTGACGTTTAAAATAGTGCTGTCCACTTCACCACACGCACAATCGACCATCGATTATAAAAGTAACACCTAGTATTTTTAATACTCGTGGTAAGCCCTAAACGTTTTGAGTTTGGTTTTGGTTTGGTCACGTCAACGATTTCACCGTTCAGAAACAAATAGCGCGATAGCATTTTTAACATAAGCTACGCCAAATATAAACCAAAACTACAAACGTTCCGTCCGAACGGGAAAACCGTATAAAATTGCGCAATTGACCCCCAGGGCCAGAACGACGTCACAACTGCAACGTCACGACACGATATAGTTCCGTCAACGCCTACGCTCAAAAATAGCTTGTGTGATCTGGCTGTAAATCGGGTCTATATTAGAATCCATAATTGAAAATGCCTATATTGAGCCCTTAACACCTAAAACACATAATCATTAAAATCCATAATGTTGAAATGTATAGCGTTAAAAAAACGTAAAATAGGTACACATAATTTTAAATTCCGAACGGAACGCACCGTCGGTCGCGGACGGAGTATTGTCGTTTTCGGAGAGTTTTTCAATAGATCTAGTGAATTTTTGATTTCTTTGGTGGAATTACTTGGTAAATTACTATATATTACTATATAATACTAATTAGGATGAACAAGAGAGTAGAAGTCCTAAAAACCATTATAACTCGGAAATTACAGTACCTCGGTCACATTATGAGAAGTGATAAATACCAACTTCTCCAAATTATTCTGCAGGGGAAAATTTTGGGAAGACGAATGCCTGGCAGAAGAAGGACATCCTTGTATAAAAACCTGTGCGAATGGTTTGATGTGGACACAACCTCACTGTTCAGGGTTGCAGTCTCCGGGGTCCGAATAGCCCTATTGATAGCCAACCTCCGATAGGAGATGGCACCACAAGAAGAAGAAGGTAAATTACTGGTTATCAAACTTGGTTTTCTACAAGGAATATTCGATAACTGAGTAATTTATCTATCAGAAATAATTTTAAATTTGGTTTCCCTTTTAAAGGATGGGGCCTGTGGCTCAACAGTGGAACGATGTTAATGGCTGTTGATATTATGAGTCGGTATTAATGAGTCGGTTTGGCTTTTGACTTCGAATAAATATGTGATCTATACATTTCATAACTTTTACATAAACAGAAATTGAGCAGAAATATACATTATCTTGTTATTGACTTCGTTCAGTGGGTGTCCCGCCACTTCTGAAGATGTAAGCTCGACGGGAAGCTGGATGAATAAACTGGATCATTGCCAACAATTATATTTTATTACTTGTTTTATACATTACACGATTCAATCACTTCATAATTAATATTTAGTACCACTATGCACGAAACATGTTAACACGGCAACGGCTAGTTTTCGAATGATAACCGTTCTGAAAGAGTGAGCAACCGAACGAGCGATGAATGAGTCGATTCAAAGAATGATCGTTATCGAATGGAGTAGAAGAGCTATACCTCAATGTTGCCAGCATAGATATAAAGTAAATAGGCGGCCCTATCGATATGCTTGTTACATTCATTTCAATTAAATAATTGTCTGCTCTATAAATAATTTGTATAAGTTCGTGCTTTGTCTTCAAAACTTCTTCTTGATTTTTGATTCTTCTTTTTTGTTTTAATTTTTTTTTCTTAAACTGGCATTTCAAAATGTGCTATTTTTTATCCTCGTTATCTTTTGTCTTCAAAACTTCTATATTTTAAGTTCTTATTTTGTGATTTTCGTGTTCAATCAATTAATATTATACCTTATAGCTTAGTCAGCTACCACGTTTGTCACAGTGTTGCAGCGCGTAACGTTAAGTTGCGGTAAAAGGGCAAACTTAGGCATATACTACAAACTAATACATTTAAATTATTACGTATTAGTAATTATAATTAATAAATTATTATATGTTAGTTATTTAGTTTCATTGCTAAACTAAAATAATGGATAATATACATTATTTTTATAAAAAAGAATAATAACAGATGATGCAAAATCAATAAGTGTGTTAACACACAAAACTGCAGCAAAAAAAAATTGTTTTTAGAACATTAGGAGTAAATTAATTTATTACGTGCATGAATTAATTATGACGTTTTAGGTTTATTTCAACAATTGTTATGCCTTGATTTAATAATGCGTAAATCGTTTATGCGTGAAAAACTGATGGGAACAGATAATTATACCATCAGAAATTATAAACACAGAAATTATGTCTAACAGTTTATTTTCCGGTAACTAACGTTATGTGAAATTATGAACCTGTCTAATTTAGTTATTATTTTATGACATTTTATCTATTCGAATTTCATGCAATCCAATATGGACCCGTTTGAACTTGAGATTAACTGAGTAGGTTCCTGCAGTAGTGGAGCGCTGCGGCAGAGTGGGGATATGACGTACACTTGCACGTTATGGAGCGACGTTATATTTTCACTTCCTCCCACACTGCTTCACGACCACAGGCACCTACTCGTTAAACGCTACACACATACATTTGATAGCATTAAAATATCTCGCTTTCTTTTTCCGCAAAACTCCTTAATTACTGTGTTCTGTTCTACTGTGCTAACGCATCTTGTGAAGTGTTCCATGAGTTAATCCCTACTACAATCCCTCTTTTATGTGTGCTAATTTTACAAAGTTTTCAAGTTTGCATAGGATCAAAAGGCTCTTATTTTTATGTTGTTCTTTTTAAAGGATTTATGAACGTTTACAGATAATAACAAGAGATTTCGTGACGGTGGATGTGGAAGCGGTCGTATACTACTCGGTCGTAAATCCTGTTAAATGTCTTACCAATGTGCTGGATTACACGTAAGTTTGGAATACCTACTCGTAATCGTCATAACAAATTCATAGGTAGAATCAGGCTTCCTATTTTATTATACAGGGTAAATTTTATATCACTGCGGATAACTTCAGCATGTATTCTACTCATCAAGAAAAGAAAAGAAAATAATAAAGAAAGAAAAAGAATAAAGAAAGAAAAAAGAATAAAGAAAGAAAGAAAAAAAAAAGAAAAAGAAGAAAAATAAGAATAAAGAAAAAGAAAAAGAATAGAAAAAGAAAAAAAAGAAAGAAAAAAAAAGGAAAAAAGAAAAAATAAAAAAAATAAAAAATAAAAATCTGATAAAGAATATTTATGTTATGTTATTTTATCAATCTGAACCACCTTCAATATCAGCTGTCCCATACATTTGAGTCGAATAGGTACTGCTGTTTTTACTTCTGATTTCGACGTTGGCTTCATAGTGAAAGTGGTTCAGTTTGATGAGTAGTTATTCGCAGTGATATAAAATTGATCCTAGATAGTACACATCGATTAAGTATCCATTAAATAATTAATAATATAATATTATAATTTACTATTATAACACTGTAACAGGAAGTTTGTCTGTACATTGAAGATATTAACAAAAAAAAAGTTACGATATGGTTTTTAGGTATCCCTGATTCCATTTCACCAATTTTTGGATTTTTTGTCTGTCTGTTTGTTTGTGTGTTTGTTTGTTTGAACGAGTATCACGCAAAAACGACTGAACCGATTTTGATGAAACTTTTTTTGTTTGATAGCTTATGATCTGACTTAAAATCTGGTATATAATTTGTGCGGACGAAGTCGCGGGTTAACGCTCGTAATTTATAAATTATTACTTGCTTATTTTGCCCCACAAGAGGGTACATCTGACTGACTAACACACATATTCCCACTCCAGTGAATCAACGTGTCTCCTAGCAGCCACAACTCTTCGGAACGTCCTCGGTACGCGGGACCTAGGAAAGCTGCTCTCTGATAGAACAGCCATGAGCATCAAGATGCGAGCCATTTTGGATGAAGCCACGAGCCCTTGGGGAGTTAAAGTCGCGAGAACTGAGATGTAAGTTGTTAAAGCGATCACTACTAACAGGCACAACATACTCTTAGCTCTTTATCTAACCACTATGACGTAAAGGACTTTCTCTGTTTCATTCTTTAGTCATTTCTTCGTCTGCCTTCTGTCAAGTCAACGGCATTTTATTTAGTTTGAATTGCCATTGGTTAGAAGAATCGCCAAAAATCATTAAGAGCTTGTTGTTTGCCCAGAGTGCTCCGAAAGTAGTGGGGTACACGGTACGTCACTCAGGGAGGCTCTCTTTGTCGTCTCATATTATGTTTCCTATTCCCACCGTCTCATATTATGTTAAGAGAAACACACCTATATAAGGTCTAACAAAATCAGCTGAAACTATTTCAAGGGGATGATCAGACCATCAAACTGAACAACTTTCTCTATGGGACCAATATCGAAATCGGAAAAAAAATCTGCTGTTTAAAAGAATAACAATAATACGTATCTACCACTGAATCTGGCCCTGTTGTGCTGTGATGAGAGTGAGTCTGACTGACACAGACTCGCTCACATCACAGTACAGCGCACTCAGGTGCGGTGCCGGGCGATGTGAGGTCAGTGAACTTGCGCGCAGGACACGCGTACTAGTTGACAGTTGGACATTGTTTTATTATGGATGTGTAGTAGGCAGATATTGTACGTAGATAGCATTTTGCTTAAAAATTTGATTACCAATATTACCATTTCCCGTCACACATCAGTGGACGTTAAGACAATGGAATACCTACCTATTTAAAAAATTAAATGAATACTTGACAATTATTCTACTTAAGCGTGTTTTAAAATGGGTCCAATGGTATGGTAAGTAGGAGTAGGTAGGGAGGTAGGTACTTACATAAAATTTTGTACATTACACCTTTTTCACTGAACTTTATGTCACGTGTTTGGATGTGTCTTTGCACTTTGATTAAAACGTTACGTTTCTAACGTATTTAATAACATCACATGCGTACACTTCCCTGTCCGTTGTTTGAGCTCATGGGTGGCTCATGGGTCGTCCTGTCCGTACACTAATGTTTTTGCACGACCCCATACATGGAACTCAAGTGGCGTAAGGTCAGGTCAGGCCCACCTCTGCCAATCCACCGAAGTCTGTACCTGTAGGTATCGTCCAAGTAGGTCGGAACACTACACTTGTCAATACACCATGCTGGTATAACATACCACGTACGTAACCCAACGCAAGAGGTTGAGGCGCGCGCGCGCGATTTCATATCGATAATCGATCTCTCGGCGCGGCGGCTCAAGCGCTACTGATCGTCAAAGCAAGGTCGCAATCGCAAGCGAGGGCGGCGGGGGTGGCGTTGAGTTCAAAGGAAGCCGCCGCGTGTCGTGCGGCCATGCGGCGCTTGGTTAGTAGAAGTGTAGAAGTAAACAAAACACAGGTCCCCATTCAGGGATGATACCCAAATATTAGTAGATCAGTGTAAATTATTATTTTAAAAATTTTTGATTTCGATATTGGTTCCATAGAGAAAGTTGTTCAGTTTGATGGTCTGATCATCACCTTAAAATAGTTTCACCTAATTTTGTTAGACCTATAAGGTCTCTATGGGACAATATCGAAATCGCAAAAAAAAAATCTGCTGTCCCATACATTTAGGTCGAGTAGGTTTATATGGAACAGCAGATTTTTTTTTCGCGATTTTGATATTGGTCCCATAGAGAAATTTTATTCAGTTTGATGGTCTGATCATCTCCTTATATTATATGCTTTCTCGACCTATATAAGGCTTTTAACCTGGTTTCCTACGACATATTGTGAATAATCTAACAAGCTCAAATTTACCGGCTGAAGTTGTAAATATCCTTGAGGAGGATATTTGAATATTGGTACGAAAACCAGGTCAATAGCCTACGATGGGCTGCGGTTTTCTCATTTTCGTATGGGCTGGAGTGCGGGGTGAGGCAGGGAGGGTTGGCTCACCAACGCTCTTCAACCTTACATAAACGAGCTGATCGGCGAGCTCAGCAGCACCAGAATCGGGTGCCATATTGACGGCGTCTGTGTCAATAACTTAAGCTACGCAGACGATATGGCGTTGCTGAGTGCGTCGGTCTGCAGACTGAGAAATCTAATGGCTACATATGAGGCCTTCGCTACGAGTCATAGACTATTACATAACGTAAAAAAGAGCGAGTTCATGGTCTTTGGGGCCGAAAATAAAATTCCTACTACAATATCACCTATAAAACTCTATGGAGTGCCGCTACAAAGAGTATACAGGTTTAAGTATCTGGGACGTATACTGACCCCGGCCTCAAAGACGATGAAGACATCGAGAGGGAGTAGAGGGCGCTGTCTGTGAGACCGAACATGGTAGATCCGAGGTTTGCACGTTGCTCAAAAAATGTTAAAATTACACGTTTCGAGCATACTGAACATCTTTTTATACGTGCAGCCTGTCGACTACATTTATACTCAAAAGGCATACAGCCCGTGCCCTTCGCGTCCCGTATATAAAAATGCATTCAGAGTGCTGATGGGGTTGCCCCGTTTCTGTAGAGAATCAGGGATGTTCGCCGAAGAGCAAACAAATTGCTTTTACGCCACAATGCGCAAGAGATGCGCGTCTCTGGTGCGCAGGGTGCGGGCTGGCTCCAACTGCATTCTAGCCATGATCGCGAGCAGGTTGGACTGCGCGTATATGACTCATTGCTGCGCTATCTCAAATGGAATGGCGCAACGATGACTCATACCGAAGATGTCGCTGACGTACCCTGTCAATTTAATATAATTTATTTTTGTGTACTACTAACATAGAATAAGAACATACTAAGTATGAGTCCTTGTTACTTGAAAAAATTTATATTCATATTATATTATATTATTTGTGCATCGTTCGTGCTTAGTTTTTTAGTCTCTTTAGGAAATAACGATGAAGACATACTGACCCTTGAGTGTGACTCTTGAATAAGAAATCTTGAATAGTAAAAATGATTTGGCAGATTTCATACCCATTGATATTGGGTTCAATCTTATGTAGGTATTCTTTCAGTCAATACGCTGCAAATAATATGATGAACTCAATCCTATAAAATTCCGGAAGTTTATCATATTTATTAACATGTTACTCACTGAACAAGTAACTACGTTTTATCTTACCTACATGCTACAATTCCAGCAAAGACATCCGGTTGCCGATAGAACTGCAAAAAGCAATGGCTGCAGAAGCCGAAGCGACCCGAGAAGCACGAGCCAAGGTTATAGCAGCTAAAGGAGAGATCAAGGCAGCTACTGCCCTGAAGGAAGCCTCTCTTATTATGATCGAAAACCCTATTGCATTGCAGGTAGAATCTCATGTTACAAGTAATAACAATCTAATTATGAACCACTATCCAGTCAGAACAGAAGCATCTGGGCCTTTATGCACCCTTATGCGTTAGACTTCCACTCAGACAAGTGCCTCAATCCTAAGCAACTTGGCTGGATCGACGCACGCTTTTGACTAAAAATATTATTACTTACCATCATTTATTATTTCATTATTCTGTTATTTATCTTTTGTTTTAGAAACTTGAGTTTATTTTTATTATATTATAATCATATTATACAACTTATCCTTTTCAGTAGGTATGAATCGCTAAGTGGGAGTTAGGTACAAGTCATAATAAAGTTTGGCCCCGTCGCGGTAACTATAATATATTTTGTTCTTAATTAAAATAACGGAGGGGGGGGGGGGGGGGCTGGGGATATGGGGCAAACTTAACTAAAAAATGGGATCCAGTTGAAATGTGTTTGTTGTTTTTTTCTTCGAAAAATTATTGTTATATCTCGGAAATACTGAGTGCAACAAAATAATATTGTAAATAGTCTTTCATTAAGCGCTTCCTACCTTTAAATTTAAATAAAACATAATGTGTGTGAGATACCATCGACATTTTTTATTCGTTTGAAAATCCTATTGACACCACAAGTGAGGTGACACATAATATGTGTAACATCGTTCGAATGTCCGCCGTGGCTTCTCTGGATGCCACGCCACGTAAGATGACCATACGAAGTTTGTAATCAACGACCTATAGCGCTCGCCGTTGACGGTGATGGCCTGACCAAAGTTGTTCTCAAAGAAATCATCATATCGTATGACATTTTTATCTTCCTTCTTGGATCCGAGGGGGGGGGGGGGGGTCAGATTTCGAGGTCGAGTTGTTTCAGCCAGTCTTCCTGGAGTTCTTCGATTTCACCGGGGAAACAGCACAGAGTGCACTCATTTCCCACATGGGAGAGGGTCTAGTCACGTGCCCCGTAGTCGCACGTCGGAGACTCCCTCGAGCCCCACTTGTGGAGGTGATAGTTGGTTCTAAACCGGTTAAGCTTAAACCAGTTTTTACGGTCCATTGGTGATCTGGATGGGAGATCGAGTCCAGCGTTTTCCTTATAGGCATGGGGCCGAATGATTTTGTTGGAAGCACTTTTTCCATACATTTCCGTACAGACATGGATACATATGCTTACGCCTATGTCCCACTACTGGGGTAGGCAGAGACAACAGATCGCCACATGGTACGATTCTGACACACATATTTCGCCTCCTGAACATCCATAAGTTCCATTCGTTGGCGGCTGATTTATTCCTGCGGAGCTACGATGGAGGGGTGTGCGAAAGAACAGGAAGCCATGGCAGTGGGGTTGACTTGATTACTATCGTAATTAAGCGCATGGCTTCGTTGAGCTGGGTGTCAACTTTGTCCACATGTGCGCTGTGATACCGTACCGGAGCGCAGTATTCCGCGATGGTGTACACCAGCGCCAGGGCAGACGTGCGGAAAAAAGGAACTGTAGCGCCCCAGCTTGTACCGGTGTTAGGTTTCAGATGATATTCAGCCTTTTTTTACCTTTTGTGAGGTGAAATGATTAGACCTCTGTTTTTGAAGGGTTAGGGCAGAGACGCCACTTGGTGTAATAGTCAGTCATCGTTTGTAGGTATTCAGTTAGAGCTGTAGCGTGTCTAACATTCTTACCGTCACCATCCCATCCATAGCATCTCTACACCTACCATCCTTACCCTCGTCCTTCGTTGCATTGCATCTGTCTACGCATCTACAACCTAAGCCTATACCTATATATACATCACTTACCTGCTATACTTACCTGAGGGGAAGGAGCGCGGCGCGCGGAGGGACCCGTCCTCACTCGATTCGATACCACCGTCACTATCACATCTAAATTTTCTAAAAACCTATATTTTTGCTTGTAAAGCTTCAGTTCGTAATTAAAACTATATTAAAATCAAGAAACCATCTATCATTTCATTGGCATCATACAATATATCCTGAGGAACGAGGGAGAGGCGCATTCTGACTAGACACGAAAGCAGCATCATCAACATTTTTGGTCTTCGAGCCGGATTCGTCAAGAGCCTACAGTGAAACGGTCAGGTTATCCTTCCTTTTAACAATCCTCCTTCATTCGCATTGTGTTAATTTCGTGCAATATCGGTACAATTTCAGTGTTAGTGCTTTGAGACGCAGGCATCGTGATTCGTGACGCGTGGCGCATTAGGTATATCCATCCACCGTCACTTCGCAGCTTCCAGAAAATCGTGAGTGCTTTTGCCTTTCATATACGCCAAAATGAGTGAATACGGTGACCCTTCTGGTGATGTGGAAGATACTATTCGAGATTTAATCAAAAAGAGAGGTTCGATAAAATGCAAGTTAACTTTATTCACAAAATTCGTAAATTCGTTGGAGGGTAAATTAACCAGCATTCAGCAAATTGAGTTCGATATACGGTACAAAAACGTCGAACTACTTATTGGTGAATTCGATGATTGCCAAAGTCAAATCGAATCTTTAGTCAAAGAAGTTGATTTGCCGAAGCAAGTGGAACAAAGAGAGTTGTTTCAGAATCAGTATTATCTCATTTTGGCTACTGCTAAGAGTATCTTAGATGAGACTGGTGATGGGGTTCGTATTATTAAGTCTGAATGCGAAAAGTCGTGTCATTCAGACAGGGTCGCATTAAGCACAATTAAATTGCCCACCATCGCGTTGCCCTCGTTCGATGGCTCTTATGATCAGTGGCTAGAATTCAGAGATACATACATGTCATTAATTCATAACTCTAACGAAATAGGTGAGATACAAAAGTTTCATTACCTGCGTTCATCCCTGACTGGTGACGCCAGCCAGGTTATAAGATCTCTCGAGTTCACCGCTGAAAACTATGGAATAGCGTGGGAACTACTTGTGAACCGCTACAATAATAACCGCATATTAATCAGTAATCATGTTAAAGCCTTATTCACAGTACAGTCTTTGAATAAAGAATCGGCATCTCAAATTCGAAAATTAATTGATACGGTTTTGAAAAACCTACGCGCACTTAACAACTTAGGCGAACCCACTACGTATTGGGATACCTTGATTAATCACATAATTGTATCTAAGCTGGATGCATGCACGGCACGTGAATGGGAACAATATAAAGGTACTATACAGAGTGTTTCACAGAGCGATAAGATCTCATTAAATGACTTGCTTAAATTTTTGCGAGATCGCGCGGACATGTTAGAAACTATACGGTCTGCTAACATTTCACAAGAAAATATTATCAGAAAGCCTATACAGTCGAAATCTCTAGGGTATATCGCAACTGGAAATTCGGTTAACTTTAACAACACCAAACGTGCCGTGCGTTCATGTAGTTTGTGCAACGAAAATCATCTGCTTTATTCATGCTCGGCCTTTCTTAACTTATCTCTTACAGATAAACTAAAGTTAATCCACAAAAAGAATCTATGTCATAATTGTTTACGATCTGGACACATAGCTGTTGACTGTTGGTTTGGTGGTTGCAGAAAATGTAACAAAAAACATAATAGCCTAATACACGTCGACTGCTATGATAAGGAAGATCCGTTATCGGTCGCTAATAACACACAAACTTCGCCACCTACAAACGAAGTCACTGACTTATCGTTAGTGCCTTTACAACCACAAACATCACAATCAAATCATACTCGTAATTCGCACACAAACAAATCGCATTCCTTCGCATTGGAACAGGTTTTATTATCAACTGCGTTAGTTGAAGTCGCTGATAGCAACAATCAATATCACATGGCCCGTGCCCTTCTGGATAACGGCAGCCAACATTGTTTTATAACAGAATCATTAAGCAAAAAATTAAACGTTAAACAAATACAGTCCACTATACAAGTAAAGGGTGTCGGTCATACCGTTACTCAAGCCACGCAGGCATGTCAAGTACAACTAAGATCAATGCATGATAAAAGTTATACGATCAATTTAAATTGCCTAGTGTTACCCCGCATAACTGATAGCATACCGTTGTCATCGCACTATGGTAGTATTACAATTCCGCAAAACGTTCAATTAGCGGATCCAAAGTTCGATGTTTCTTCTAACATCGATATTTTAATCGGTTCAGATAAGTTTTGGGAGTTGTTAGATGATGGTAGGATACGCTTATCAAGCGGTCCATACTTGCAAAACACGAAATTAGGGTGGGTTATATCAGGCGCTTTATTAAAATCGAACCCATCATCAAAACATTTGAATAGCTCAGTTCAATGTAACTTCACAACAACATTAGACGCACAATTAAAACAGTTTTGGGAATTAGAGGAGATCCCTAATACCATAAATAAGTATTCGAAGGACGAGCAAGCGTGTGAAAATTTATTCGTTACTACGACACAGCGCGATGATAACGGTAGGTTTATCGTGCGCATGCCACTCAGGGAATCAGCTGATGAGTTAGGTGACTCACTCATTACCGCACAGCAGCGATTTTATGCGCTTGAGCGTAAATTGGAAAGATTACCTGATTTTAAATCGATGTACTGTGACTTTATGCGAGAATATTCAACTCTTGGTCACATGACACGCATTGATAAATATTCGACGCCTTATTATTTTTTACCCCATCATGGAGTGATCCGTGAACATAGTACAACAACTAAGCTCCGTGTGGTTTATGACGCGAGTGCAAAGACGAGTTCTGGCAGGTCACTGAACGACATTCAGTTTATAGGGCCTAAATTACAAAACGACATATTTTCAATATTTCTACGTTTTCGGCAGTACAAGTATATCGCGTGTGCGGATATAGAGAAATTTTTTAGACAATGTTTTTTGTGCGAAAAACAAAGAAATCTACAACTTATTCTATGGAGAGAGAAATCCTCCGATCCACTCGACATTTATTCATTGAATACCGTTACTTATGGTACCGCGTCCGCTCCGTTTCTTAGCATGCGTTGTTTACAACAGCTGGCGGCGGAATGCGGTGATGACGTCACACGTCGAGTGATAAGAGAGGATTTTTTCGTAGACGATTTGATAACTGGACACGACGATAAATATAAATTATTGTCCATTTGCGATGACGTCACTAGAGTCTTAAAATCAGGGTGCCTTCCATTACGAAAATGGGTATTTAATTTTGATGTCTCAGAATCAAATAATTTGTCAAAAGAATTGTCGTTTGGTGAGCATTGCCATAGCAAGACCCTCGGGCTTGGTTGGTTCTATAATAAAGATGTTCTACATTTTACTACAGAAATAAATTTAGAGTTGAGTAATTTAACTAAACGCAAAATATTATCCGTAATCTCTCAAATTTATGATCCGCTAGGCATTCTATCGCCTTCTATCATCATTGCTAAATCTATTTTACAGAAATTATGGTTATCAAAAGTAGGATGGGACGACGAGATACCCCAGGACATCGCTAGAAATTGGCGTGAATACATTCAAACCTTTCAGTATTTACCAAACTTACGTGTTCCGCGTCACGTTCAATGTGAAAGTGTAAAACGTAACGAACTTCACATATTTACCGATGCATCCCAGATGGCCTACGGAGCATGTGCTTATGTACGCACGTACTTAGATAACGAACATTCACCTATATCAGTTCACTTGTTATGTGCAAAAACAAAGGTCGCGCCGGTAAAACCGGTCACTATACCTAGATTAGAACTCTGCGGTGCATCGGTAGGTGCAAGGTTATATTCTAAGATAATTAAATCGCTTCGTCTCACTTTCGATTATGTTTACTTTTGGACAGACTCCACTATAGTCCTGGGGTGGCTACGGACGTCACCTAACTTATTAAAAACTTTTGTTCAAAATAGGGTTGCAGAAATTAATGAATTAACCGACGGTTGTTTATGGATGCATGTAAAAGGCTCGCACAACCCGGCCGATTTCTTATCGCGCGGGATAACAATAGATTCACTTAATGATAACTCGATGTGGTGGTACGGACCACCGTTTTTAAGTACGCCTAAATTGAATTGGTTAGTTGAACATGACAC
This sequence comes from Agonopterix arenella, assembly GCA_927399405.1. Taxonomy (NCBI): domain Eukaryota; kingdom Metazoa; phylum Arthropoda; class Insecta; order Lepidoptera; family Depressariidae; genus Agonopterix; species Agonopterix arenella. The sequence continues at coordinate 185,967 of OV656690.1, forward strand.
ACAAGATGTTGACTTACCTGAAATAAAAACACATACCGTTAATATGCTTTCAGAAACGTATTCGAACTCATTTCCATTCGAAAGATTCTCTTGTTTTAATAGAATGAATCGCACACTCGCTTACATGCTACGATTTAAAAATAATGCATCTATAAAAAATAAAAGTGATCGCATAATAGGGCCTCTCACCGTGGATGAGCTTAACGACAGCCTTACCATATTAACTCGAATATCCCAAAGGCAATCTTTCTCCAATGAAATAGATATTCTAACAAATAATTCTAAAAAACGAAGCGCTAGAAATGTTAATGGACTAAACTTATTTTTAGATAACAATAAATTAATTAGAATTGGAGGAAGATTGCATAACTCACCTAGTTTTTGCTATGATAAAAAACATCCATTGTTGTTGTGCTCTAAGCACGTGTTTACCACTCTTTTGTTTCGTTATGAACATAAAAGATTGTTGCATGCGGGACCTCAACTATTATTGTATTCTATTCGCGATAACTGGTGGCCATTAGGTGGCAGGAACTTAGCTAGGAAAATTTTCAAACAATGCGTTTTATGCACACGTTTAAGAGGTAAAACTTTAACCCCACAAATGGGCAATCTGCCGCCTGAAAGATTGAAGTCCGGTTTCGTTTTCGAATACTGTTCTGTGGACTATGCTGGTCCTATGTCTATTCTAAATCGTAAGGGTCGTGGGGCTAAGTTAGAAAAGTGCTATGTGTGCCTGTTTGTTTGCATGACAACACGCGCGGTTCACTTAGAACTAGTCACCAGTCTCACCTCAGAGGGGTACTTAATGGCATTTAAAAGATTTATATCGCGACGTGGTAAACCTATTCAGGTATTTTCTGATAACGGTAAAAATTTTGTAGGTGCCGCTAGAGAAATCACGTCATTTTTTAAAAATAATTCGCATAGTATTATTGAACCTCTCGCAAACGATCATATAAAGTTTACTTTCATACCACCGTATGCGCCTCATTTTGGTGGTTTATGGGAGGCGGGAGTGAAGTCCTGCAAGTATCATTTGAGACGTGTGTTAGGTAACGCGCGATTAACTTTCGAAGAATTTAGCACGACATTAGCACAATGCGAAGCCGTCCTGAATTCCCGTCCTATATCACCAATGTCCGCAGAGCCAAGTGACCTTCAACCACTCAGTCCTGCTCATTTCCTCGTCGGCCGACCGCTAACTGCTCCAGCCAGCAAGGATCTAACTTCAGAACGACCCAGTCGCCTACTGCGTCACGACCGGGTAGAACAAATGCGACAACACTTCTGGGAAAGATGGTCCAAAGAGTACATCTCCGAACTTCAGAAAAGGACTAAATGGAAGGAGTCCTCAGAAGATATAAAGCCTAACACACTCGTCGTTGTAAAGGATGTTAACATGCCACCACTCAAATGGCGTCTTGGGAGAGTGACGCACACGTTCCCTGGGCGCGATGGTGTCTCACGAGTCGCGAGCATCCGCACGGCTTCAGGAGTCATCCAACGAGCCTTCAATCGAATATGTCCTCTGCCTGTGGAGATGGATGACGTCACGGCATAAATCCACTTCGCTGACTGCCCATAAGGATTTGAAGACTGCAGCAGCCTTCAAAGGGGGGAGGAATATGTCTACGCATCTACAACCTAAGCCTATACCTATATATACATCACTTACCTGCTATACTTACCTGAGGGGAAGGAGCGCGGCGCGCGGAGGGACCCGTCCTCACTCGATTCGATACCACCGTCACTATCACATCTAAATTTTCTAAAAACCTATATTTTTGCTTGTAAAGCTTCAGTTCGTAATTAAAACTATATTAAAATCAAGAAACCATCTATCATTTCATTGGCATCATACAATATATCCTGAGGAACGAGGGAGAGGCGCATTCTGACTAGACACGAAAGCAGCATCATCAACAGCATCCTTATATCTATTATGCTTACCATTATCATTCGTTGCATAGCATCTTCATACTATGCTTACCCTCGTCATTCGTTTATAGCATTTTATAATCATACATCTTCCAGTTATATCGTATTTTATCATATTTTTATAATCTAATATTAATTTACATTACTTGACAACCACATCTCTCATAGTGTAACTTATAATTTTCAGTGTAAAGCAGAGTTCATTAGGTTTCTTTCAGTGAGCTCGTGAGATACCCAAATATGGACCTTTTTTGAGTACCCAGTTTTTTTCAAATGCGCCAAAACTGTTTTGTGGTCAATTACCAGTTCTTCAGCTACGTCGTAACTACTGATATGGAGATCTTGCTCCACTTTTTCAAAAATGGCATCAATTTTATCCGTAATAGGGAATGCGAAGAAACTTTTTCCCTAACCTAATATAAATATTTGTCCCTTACGGAATTCAAACCCGCGACCCTTGGCACAGCAGGCAGGTTCACTACAGACTTGGCTACCGGGCTCCTGGGCACATTCGCCGAAGTAAGCATAAGCATATGCTCACGACTATATTCCCCGAGAGGGTAGTCAGAGATATTCTGAAACCCTGAGGTTTCAGAATATCTCTGAACATGAACATCCACGTTTCACTAGTACCGAAACTCAGTCCAGTGCGACGGGGAGTGAGCCCGTCGACACTTGAAGCCATCGAAGTGTATCCTCTAAAACACCAACAGACAAAGCGACCAATCGTCGGTGTTCGAGACTATGTAAATTAGCCTCGACGCACTCATCATCGTCGATTTGTCTCTTGGCTCGACACTCAACTGAGTCCAGAGCATCAAGTTGGTATTTTACAGAGCCGTCCCAAAGATGACTGTAGTACTCCATGCAAGATCGCACTTGGGCTTTGTAGAGAGTAAGAAGCTGTGCAGGCGTGAAGTACCGCTTAACCTTTTTCAGAATACCAAGTTTCTTAGCTGCGGTTTTAGCTTTGGACTCAATCGAGCAGCCGAAGTTCAGGTCCGACGTGAGTTCAAGACCCAACAACTCTAGACATTCGGAGATCGGAATGGAGATACCCCGGAAAGTAGGAGACACATTTGAATGTGACCTTTTTGCGGTAAATAGACAGGCCTGTGTTTTGGTGGCATTGAATTCAACCAAGTTGGCATACCCTATTTGGACACTGCCGCCATGGTCGAATTCATATGCTCGACCATGGCCTCTCGCTGTGAACGTATTTCATGGCCGTCGGCCAGTCTAACAGACAGATATCTCTCGGTTACCGTGCTGTCGTCTGCGCACCCAAGTATACCGGGCTCTATCAGATCATTGATGTCTATCTATCTGTCTATAACGTCACGCCTCTTTCTCAGTGGAGTAGGCAGAGACCAGGGCGTGCCACTTACTACGAACCTTACATACTTCTTTTGCCTCATGCACATCCATACATCTCTTCATACATGCCCATTGGTTTCGAGTACTCCGCACCTCCCCTTTTTGTAGGACGCAACTGATTTGATCAGCATTCGTCCTACGAGGGCGCCCTCTGCCTCATTGATGTGCACAGCAGTAGCAACTCCCACTATTTCTATGTTTCTGCTTCTCTCGGCCTGCTCCAGCGCGCATACTCTGGCTTCCAGGGCTCCATTTAAAGATTTCAGGTGTGTACAGCAATTCTTCACGTCCTGTAATTTGTTGTTAGTTTCTCGGAGTACATCCGGCTTCTTCTGGTGGCATTTCAGCGGCTGGTCATATTTTTCAGCATAGAAACTTTTTTTGTTTTTGATTAAGGTGCTGGTACGCTTATTCGATATTCTTGGGGTCCAACTTCAGGGGGGTGTTCTTATACGGTCTATTTTCACTGTCACACACCCCACACTCGCTGCTTCGGCTGCACTTCTCATAATTCGGTAAACAACTCTTGTGATAAGTTTCTTTACAGGATCCTTTGCACGTAAAGAGATCCTCTGACTTTTTCAGAAGAAACTTGGAGCATTTTTTACACTGCATTGTTTACACCGTTAATTAAACAGACGTAGGTATTATCACGAACGGCCTGCCTAACTAATTATCTATCTTCAAATCAGTGTCTTGTGCATTTTGGTTTCCTAAATGCAGACCTTTGGATTTAAATAACCTGTTGTAGGAACCTTCAAACATTGAACATCTTTCTCCATATACCTTACTAATATATATTATGAAACACCATTTCTTTTGTTCACAGTTACGCTATCTACAATCATTAAACTACATAGCGGCTGAAAGCAATTCCACGATCATATTCCCTTTCCCTATGGATTTCCTCAAATCATTCTTAGGAAGACGAGGCACATAACAATATCTGGCTATGCAATTATAAAAATATATATTTTACAAATAAATGATACTTAGCATTAATCAAAATTCTGATTAATATTAACCCACCTGTTACTAGCGTCTGATATAAGGATCAATGAAGAATAAAAAATATTATAAATAATAGAAGTAGTTTTCTTTGTTTATGTCAAGCTTTACCTACGTGATTTCTTTATCGGACAGAAGTGATTTAGACTTGTTTTTGTTAATCGTTTAAATTCTACACGTGTTGATATTTTTGTAATTTTTATAAGGTGAATACAAACATGGGCTGTATTCATTTTTGAGTGTTTTTTGTATGAATATGAAAGATGATAATAGTCTTTATATTAATAAATAACATATTCATCAACACTAGCATTAGACATAAATTATGACAAATTTGACGATTAAATTGGTGTTCCGTATATCAAACGCAAGTAATAAAAACTGCAGTTTTTTCTTTACTTAGTTCACAGTTTTCCCGACATAAGCAATGCATTTGAATGGAATTGATGAAGAGTTAAGGAGGACGCATATTTATCCGCGGCGAACGAGCCAAAGGAGGCGAAAGAATAAAATTGTAGAATTCTTGTATAAACTTCTATGACACGTTGCACACTTATCCGCGGTGAATAGGACGAATCTTCAAAAGAATTAAAAGGAAATTCGTTTCCTTCGCCTTGTTCGGCTCCTTCGCCTCGAATAGATATAATTGTGTATCCACTCTTAGTGTGCTACTCAAAATCTAGCCTTTGACTGACACGATTACAATTTTTCTTCCGGAAAATCAAAACGCTGACTTTGCAGAAGAATAGTCTGGTGACCTGTTTTATTTTTGTTGTATATAAATGACTTACCTGATGCTATTACATATAAATCTATATTATTTGCTGATGACATAACTATAATTATAAAAGGTGACAATTTACAATTAAATGAATTCGAATCGGAAATAAATGATACCGTAGGTAAAGTTGTAACTTTTGGCTTGAAGAAAACAATCTGAAAGTTAACATTAACAAAACTAAAATGATACAATTCCGTACACAGCAAGCTACATCAATTGACTTAAACATTGAATATGACGAAAGTAAGATCGAAGAAGTTGCAGAAACAACGTTCTTGGGAGTTGTAGTAGACCAACACTGCAACTGGAAGTCACACATTGATTTCATATGTGCAAGACTAAACAGATTTGTGTATGCCTTGCGTCGCCTTGCTGAAGTATCTACGATAGAAACAGCTCTTACTGCATATCACGGTTACGTTGCATCGGTTTTGCAATATGACTTGTTGTTATGGGGCAATAGCACCGATTTTCAAAGAGCATTTCTAATACAGAAAAAGTGTATCAGATCGATGTGTGCTGCACATTATCGGGATTTATGCAGACCATTATTTAAAAGCCTAAAAATTTTACCACTTGCATGTCTATATATAAAGCAGTTATGCATGTTTGTGAAGCAGCATCCTACATATTTTTTGACAAGAAAGGATGTATGCGTTAGGCAGCTAAGGAAAAAGCTGGATAATACTCTACACATACCCTACTGTAGGCTAGCTCTAGTTAAAAAAAACGCATTCTTTATGGCAATCACAATTTATAATAAACTTCCTGATGACTTAAAAAACTTAACGGTAACCCAATTTAAACGAAACCTCCAATCGTGGCTCTTGAGTAATTGTTTTTATTCCGTAGATGAGTTTCTCGATCACAGTCAATGATTCTATTGAGGCTAGGCATTATAATATGTAATACAATTTTGGGATTTCTTATAACATAACATTTATTTGGTCAGATTTAAATGTTGATAATTACTACTAATAAATATAATTAATCGAGAATATTTTATATGTAAACTGCATGCAAAATGGTGACTTTCTTTCTTTTGTAAATTGCACGTAAATAATTGTCTTCTATGTACTGTTCTCTTTATTGAACCAAATTTGTTATTGAATAATTAATGTAAAATGTAAGAATCCTGTAGCTTCTTAACAAAATATTTGTACGCCATCACGGCAGATTTTTGTTGTATCTGTGAGAACTTATTACTAACATCCTAAGTACCACCAAAAGTCTTTCAAATGAATGATTTCATTTCATTTCATTAAAATAGTAATTCTGCTACAGCATCCTGCCTGGCTCACTACTAACAACCCTTGCAGAGATCACTGCATGATTTATGATTCTTCAGATGATGGTGACGAGGACTTTTGCGTAACATTACTTAGCTATTTAAGTACCCAAGACAGGATTTTAAGCTCGACGGGAAGCTAGATGAATCAAACTCGATTATTTCCAACAATTATAATATTTAATTAGTTGAGTATGGAATAAAATAATGAAAGTCGAGTGATTGCAGTTGAAATGAGCTCCTTACGAGGTATATAGGTATGGTATGCGATGGCTGGGTCATGTGTCTCGAATGACGAACGAGAGAATGGCTAAGCGTGCGCTATACTCTGAACTCCAAAATGGGAAGCGCAAGCAGGGCGACTAACTTCTCTGCTTCAAGATTGTACAGAAGACATGAAGAACTGTATCATTCAGAGGTCAGATTGGGAACGAAGTGCTGGAAGCAGATATGAGTGGAGGCATCTGGTGCAGAAAAGCGTGTTTGACTTCCAGGAGCGCAGACGTAACGAGCTAGACAGAAAGCGTGACCCACCGCCCACCTGTGGCCTATCATTATAATTATGTGGATGGAGTGCTGACGTGTGCTCTGTGCAGCCGAACATTCAAGGCGAAAATTGCATCAATCATCAATCATTATGCTAGTCTTATTAAAATTTACATATCTCGTGCCTTTCACGACCTTCTTGTACACACGGCGACACATCAACCAATACAAAACCAATATAAGATGGGAGCGAGACGTTATATAATACGTTACTCGTCCTTCGCTCGGCCAGCTTATATTGGATTTGTATAGCTTGATGTGTCGCCGTGCGTACATTAAAAAACCGACCAAGTGCCATAAAATATATTTGTGGTTTGTATTTACAAAACAAAATGTGTTTAATTGTTGTTCTAATAGAAAGGAACAAACCTAAAGTTGGAAACATCGACGTACGAAAGAACCGTTGAAAATTACCGACTGCCAAGGACTATTTTCATGTTTCACCGCTTGTAAAGAGGGTGGTATCTAAGGTGGTGTCGGTATTGTGGCACAGTAGTGCGTTTTTATGAAACTCATACTTTGAACTCAGCAGTTGAAAATGTCAATATTACTGTGGAGATCTTTCTACTGCTGATTTGACTTTCAAAAATCATACTTCAGCAGTGCGATTTTCGACAGTCAAATCAGCAGTAGAAAGATGCATATATCTCCATAGTAATTTTGACATTTTCAACTGCTTTTCAACGAATGAGTTTTAAAAATCGCACTCCATGTATTGGTTAAACCATAAACTTAATCAACGATCGTGATCCGACGAAAATTAAAAAAAGAGTTTTTATTTAATGTTTGTCCTGACAGAAAGGCTTTTGTGTATTATTGTCAATTGGTATCCTTTATCATTCTAAATCCAGGGGTTAAACCTACACGAGATTGGTATCTTGACATTTTGTAGGCGAATCTTGATATTTAACATGGGAGTTTCGTGTCTATACTTTTCGGCCCCATCGGCCATCCGCTCTGCAAGAAATGTCCACTGCCACTTTAGTTTAGCAATTCTTTGGGCAATGTCAGCTACTCTCGTGCTTCTGCAGAAAAGTTCTCGAGTGGCGACCGCGTACCGCAAAACGCAGCGTGCCCCACGGTGGACCGACGACCAGCTCCTGTAACATGACAGGGGTAAGAGCGACACAGGTCACTTCTAAACGTCAAATTTAAGTGAGATGGCGGTTATCTCCATAGTATCCATCAAAAATGTTGTATAGAATATTACATACAATGTTCTTGGTATCCATATAGTATCTCACTTAAATTTGACGTTTAGAAGTGACCTGTGCCGCTCTCACCCCTGTCATGTTACAGGAGCTAGTGAAGGCGAAGGCGGGAACCCGATAGATGAGGGCAGCGCAGGACAGGTCGTTATGGCGATCCTTGGGGGAAGCCTATGTCCAGCAGTGGAAGTCTAGCAAGCTAAATTTCCAATAAATGAAGCAAGGTGAGTGAATTTCTTTGTAATTTATAAACCCCGGTTCATGTTTTAAACAAAAATTCAAATATTGTAAGCTCTGAAAAGTGTATTTTTTTATATAGTGCTTTGATTATTTATGAAAAATATCGATATCGATATTTTTGATGATTTCATAATATTTAGGGCCTGTTCCACCGTTTTCTGAAAAAGCTTCTGTTAGCAATCCGAGAGATAAAATATCTACTTGTTAAAAGTGGCAGATATTTATTTTTGGTTTCACCACTTATGTCCAAGATAAAATACTAGGTAGTTAAGTTCCCAAAATTTTAGTTGCAAAATTGAAAGTGTCAGAGCGGCAACGTCGCTTTCGGTTCTGACGCGTTCCAATACAAGCAGTTGTGAAAAACTGATAATAACTTTTTTATTGAATTTATGGTACAATAGTTGTTAAAAATATGAGAAAAACAACGGAAAAACAGATCAATTTTCTTCAATTCACATCGAATAATTGAAGAAAAGTATTTATAGCAAACAATGCACTACGAAAAATATGTCACTGTAAATACCTAAAATGAACAAAAAAGTTTACGTGAAATGAATCCTAATCTATGCTGACATATTCTGTGGCTTTGTTTTTTACTATTTTTTTATTTTATTTTTTTGGCGGGACACCAAAAGAGATGTTTACCAAAGAGAATGTATTCGTGGTTGAAAATCCTGAAAATGTTTGTTGCTGCCTCATGGTCAAACTCGGTAGTCAACTAGCACATCTAGTATGAGATCTTTGCACGCGCGTGACGCGTCTTCGCTGCAAAGAAAATAACCCGCGCTTTTTGGAGCGCGAAAGTCGCGCTTGCCGTGACATGTTGTATGGAAAAAAGCCAACTAGCGCGCAAGCTGAGTAATCATTCTAGACGTGCTGGTTTCACCACGAGGATAACCAATTCCCAATAGTCAACCTGCCCTTCCGTTGCACTGTCATAGCCATTACTCGGTCAACATGAACAACTCAAACAACATGAACTCGAACAAAGTGAACAACTCAGAAAACACGGTCAACTCTGACAACATGAACAACTCTGAAAACATGAACAACTCGGACCTTTGTCCGAGTTGTTCTTGTTTGTTTGTTTGACAATTAGGACTACTCTGAGAACATGGACAACATTACCAAGTCAACTCAGTTGTCCAAGTTGACAGAGTAGGTAGTCCATATTGGCCAAATTGTTCACGTTGTCTGTTTTCAGAATTGACCATGTTGTCCGAGTTGACCATGTTGTGTTGTATGAGTTGTTCATGTTGTCCGAGTAATGGCTTTGACTGTACAACTACGTTTTACAGAAGGCCTCGAATAAGACCCCCGAGAAAAAGATAAAAATCGAGAGGTGCCTCCATCTTTGTTATTTAACCTAGGCCATGAAGAGCGCGCATGAGGTTTTTCTCGTTTTATCGCTTTGTCGCGGGTGGCATGCTAGCCGTTTTGTCCAGCAGGAGCTGTGTTTCCTTATAGTCGACCACATACTTTGATCACGTGGAAAATGTTGAATTCTGTGCATTGTGCAGTGTATTTTGTTTCAAAAGTTATGCGAGAAACGAAAATCATAGAATACATTTTCCAAAAATTTCTATAAATCCATTGGTAAGCGCACTATACTTGAATCTATGAAAGCTCTAAGAAAGTTCACGTAAAAATGTTCAAATATAATTTAAAAAACGCTTCCTGTTCACATTAAAAAGTAATCTTATGTGACAGATAAATAGATAACAGCCCCTTGATCTGACTGTTAAGATAAAAGATACTTTACTTGGCAGTTACCGTTAACAGGAACCTGTGAAACGGAAAATACGATTTACAGGCCGAATATCTTCTTGTTAGGCTATCTCACACTTTATCAGGAAGTGATGGATCAGGCCCTTAATGTTTTTATTTTCAGGTGTCAAAAATGGGTTTTAAATCACAGGAAAAAAACGAAGAACTGGCACGCATACCTACCAAATGAAAAATTGTATTTAGTACTAGCTTTTGCCCGCGACTTCGTCTGCGTGGACATGTAATTTTGTCTAATGTCTCGTCTAAGGTCATGAAGGTCATGGTCCGAACCAAGTCTAGGAATCCTGGCATGTAACATTAGAATGGATAGATTAAGGAATGGGCTGATAAAAGACACAGGCTAGAATGCTCTGGCCTCTCGGGTCTGCAACACTGCAGGAAATTCATCAGCAATCTTCGTATTATCGTGTGGGCAAAGCCCTGGTGTCAGAGTATAACAAATATAACAACACGAATCCCACAGTTCATACTGAACAACAGCAGGAGCAAAGCTCGTGCCATCGTCGGAGCCCTCACCGGGCACTACGCAACAGGCACGATAAAGCTCACTCTTAGATCCCGGTTGCCGAGCGTGTGGAGAGGAGGAGGAAACCATGGAACATTTGTACTGTGTGACTGCGATGTCTTGGTGGGTAAACGTATGTGACTCCTGAGAGATGGTTATTCATTACAAGTTTCTTACCCTGAACGCTTTTGCGATCCCTCATTTTCCAAGTTTTTCAAGGATGAAGAAAATAATATGTAGGGGTCAATACAAAAGATACCATTGGGTCGAAGTGTTGCTGGCTTGCCATTTCCCATAATAAGATAAGAAAATCATGAAATTAAGATAAATCAAAATCAGAAAGTACCCCAAGTAAGTCTGTAGGTATCAGATAAAAGTCATTCACTGGATCCATCACTTTAATTGTTCTACTGTTCGTCGTAGCTTCAAATCTTTGTGATTAAGAATAAATGTTTTAGTTTGAAATTTCTACAGTATAATTATTAACACAACAAAAATCTCTGTTTCTGTTTTAGTGGTTTGATTGACATCACTCCATCATCAAGACATAAATAATTATTTCAATCAGCCGCATACTTTTTCATTTTCTACAATTATCGACATCGGTAGATAATTCAAATACAGCACATCACTACATTATAATTTGACATGATGATTTTACGCTGGCTATGAATGGTATCCACGAAGTATTTTATTTAAATATCGAGAATAAATATTAAAATAAATATTAAATATATCATTATGTATCGAGAACTCTTTTCCATCATCCCACTGCAACATAAACAGTCACCCTAGGAGCTCAGCCGTCCCCGCCGTCAGCGCTCCCCGTCAGCTTTCGTTTCGACCTGAAGCCATGAGCTTTGCGTTGCTGGAAAAAAGTGATGTTGAATAGAGACGATGACTGATCCTGGAAATCCATATATTGCGACGAATAACAGAAACAGGCTAAATTTAATAGCTACTCAAACGAAACTAGAATAGAATAGAAAACAAAAAAGTTATATCTCTTTCATGCAAAAGTATGACACGTCATCATTATTTGTATGACAATACTCAATTATGACGTCACTTATGTTATATGCCTTGCGCTCTAAACGTAAATTTTGAACTCTTAAATTTCAGTCATTTTTAAAAATATATTTAAAAATTAAGATATCAAAGATTTTTTTTAAATGTTATAAATTTATTTTTCATCATCCCTATTCCCAATAATCACCTACCAATTTATGTACAAATAGGAAAACAAAAGTAGAACACAGCTAATAAAACAAAGTACGCTCGCGTGCAACGCAACGGTCGCAGTTGAGAGCCACTTGACGTTGAAACAAGTGTCCACTCGCACTCTGTGTGTACACGCCCTTGACGTCGTGTCGTATGCAGTCCATACAAAAGTTTGACGCACAATACGCGTAGACGGAATTAATAAAAGTAATATTTTGTACACAAATAACATTTGCGATTTATAATATAATTACGAAGATATAAACCTTTGCAATTTTTCATACAAAATTTTAAAAGCTTTATATCTTCGTAATTATATTATAAATTGCAAATGTTATTTGTGACGCGGTAACTAGATTTTCTAAACTATTTTTCCATATATTAGGTTGGGGAAAAAGTTTCTTCGCATTTTTTAAGAAAATTCAAAACATTATTTAATATAGTTTATTTACATTTAACTAAAGTATGTAGGTACCATTTTGTTCGATAACTTTTTGCCATCTTGTAGGGACATGATCCCATTGCTATAGAAATTTTGGGGCTTCTGATCAAAATACCGCGACAAGTAGTTTTGGCAGTCCTCTCGTGATGTTAACCTGACACTGCCTAAAGAATTCTGAAGAGACCGAAACAGGTGGAAATCATAAGGTGCAAGGTCAGGACTATACGGCGGATGCATTAACACCTCCCAGCAAAGCTCTCTTAATTTTTGCTGAGTGGCTAAAGATGTGTGAGGTCTAGCGTTATCATGATGAAAAACCACACCCCTTCTGTTGATTAATTCCGGCCGCTTTCTCTCAACTTCTTGCTTTAATCTCATCAGTTGTTCGCAGTAGAGTTCAGAATCGATGGTCCTGTCTGGTGGTAATAGCTCATAATGAATAATGCCCTTCCAATCCCACCACACACACAGCATGACCTTGTTGCGAGTTAACCCGGGTTTTACCACAGTCTGTGAAGCCTGACCGGCCTTTGACCACGACCTTTTCCGCACGTTCTTGTCATACGTGATCCACTTTTCATCACCAGTTATCAGCTTCTTCAAAAATGGTTCGGTTTCATTACGTCGTAATAAAAAATTACAAATAAGTACCCAGTTTTTTTCAAATGCGCCAAAACTGTTTTGTGGTCAATTCCCAGTTCTTCAGCTACGTCGTAACTACTGATATGCCGATCTTGCTCCACTTTTTCAAAAATGGCATCCATTTTATCCGTAATAAGGAATGCGAAGAAACTTTTTTCCCAACGTAATATACAAAGTTACTTATATTAATACCTTTTACGCGTATTGTGCGTCGAAGATTTGTATAAAATTGACCCCTCGGCAACCACCTTAACTTATTTAGACTTATTTCACTTGGGTACTTACATAAAGTACACAATAAAATTAGAAGTCGCGTTGTAGGTCTGCTATTGCGTGTCGGTTGCCTGCTTTTCGGCCTACAACGAAGCTCAAATTATAATGTGGCTCAAAAAAGTGTTTTTTTCTTCTTGAAAAACAACTCTTGGTGTCACCAAATTATTTACAGGGTGTAAAAAAAATATGCTAGTATTATTTAAAGGGGTGACCATCAAACTGATCACCTGTCACTATAGGTTTAGACCATCAAACTGATCAACTGTCACTATAGAAACAATATTGTGAAAAATATCAGCTGTTTCATACAAAACTGAAGAATTTACACTACGCAAAATAATGTATGGGACATTAAAATTTGAGTCGAGTAGGACTCAAATTATGTGTGAAATAATTTGCAGATTGTTATTCGAGGTTTGTTCTTTGGTGAAAGTTATTCAGTTTGATGGTTTAATCTAAACCACCGCTTAATATAACACAGGGTGAAATTAATATCATTAGCATCCATTTAAAACTTTTACTATGAGAGCAAACCGATCGGAGCAAAAAAAAGTCTGCTGTTGCATACATTTGAGTCGCGAACTCGCGCGACGACATTGCAGTTTAGTATAGAACAGCAAATTTTTTATTTGCTCCGATCGATTTGCTCCCATAGTGAAAGTTGTTCAGTTTGATGGGTCCACCCATCTCTTAGGTCTTAGTTTAAAAGGATGCTAACGATATCAATTTCACCCTGTATATATGAAATACTCACTGCAGTCTTTGACCTATTACAATTTTAAATAATGCAGATTACGAAAACAAACGAAAAAACCAAATCAATCAAAGCTTCCCTACGAAAAAATTAACTATTAATATACAGCTACAATAGATCTGTCCAGGTCGCAGTAGCTGTTTGGTCAGTGACCAAGCCCTTATAACCAAATAATAAAAACTATTAATAGCCTAAAGGAAACAATAAAAAAAAGAATAAAATGTAATCCCATTGTACGGAACCGAGTTTCCTATCCTCAAAGAACTTGAAACGGGTTTGAACTGGTTCTGAAACGGATCAAACCGGATAAGCCGCACTAAGGTTGTCTTTGGCAATGCGGGGGAAGATACATTGGAGAAATGTTAGTTTTTTTAGACATTGGACGGATTTCTTGTTTGAAAATGTTATTACGATATATTTTTGTAGAAAAACGGATCACTGTGATGTACGGTAGGTAGTACTAGGTTAAAAAGTTCCCCCGATTTACCTGCGCAGAAGACACATTTTAATAGCGCGCGAAGTTATATTGACCAATCAGAATGTTCCACCTGCAATGCCTTGCCATGATTGGCTAATAGTTTTCGCTCTCTTTTCCATACTTTTGATTACTAAACGACATCGGGTTTTGTCGGGGGACTGCGCAAACGAAGATTGACGAGGTTAATTATTTTACACCCCTCCGGACGGAAAGCGTCTACTTTCGTTTGCCGCTTGCCGCCTCTATCGAGGAGAAAAATAGTGTACTAACCTCGGGCATTAAATAAGAAAGCCTCAGATCACATGTTTGTTGAACAATTACATGAGATCTGAGACCTTTCTTTATTTCCTGCCCTCGGTGTGTAATCTACTATGAGAATGTTGAGATGGATGTGTGGTCTAACTAGAATGGACAAGATTAGGAATGAGTATATTAGAGGAAGTTTGAAAGTAGCACCTATAACGGAAAAATTGCAGGGTAATAGATTATCGTGGTATGGGCATGTAATGCGGAGAGACGAGTGTCATGTTACGAGACGAGTGTTAAGTATGAATGTGGATGGCTGTAGTAGGAGAGGGAGGCCGAAGAAAAGATGGGTGGATTGTGTGAAGGATGATATGTGTAAAAAAGGAGTGAGTGTTTCAACACTTATCTCCATTATCTCTTATTCTCCATTTATCTCTCTTAGCCGTCGTTTCAACGTCGTTTCGTTTCAACGACGGCTAAGAGAGATAAATGGAAGAGGATGACATATTGCGCCGACCCCAAATAATGGGAAATGGGCAAGACAATGATGGTGTGTAATCTACTATTCCTGGTCGTACTGTACAGGTATAGATTAAGATATAGAATGGTAGAGATAAGAAAGGTGGGATATTATATCACTGAAATGAAATGAAATGTATTTATTGAATTGGGATCGTAGGTAAATTAATAGATGTCATTAATTATGATAACGAATATTTGTTACAATACGAAACAGTTCCTGACAGTTTTCGGGTAAAAAAGACGTTCTTTTTTTTATAACGTGATCGCAAGGGAAAAAACGGATAAACTTGTGTTTTACAAAATAATTGATAGCTGCGTAAGTTTAACTTCTGCAGAGGGTAACTAGATCAACGTAGAGAAAGTTGACCTTGTTGAGTTTCAAGCTATCTAGCTAGTATTGGCTCCACTGTAAAAGTTGTTTTGTTTGATGGTCAAAAGCACCATGTCTCGACTTCAAAATGACCCCAATTCCTTAGTGCAAGTACAAGACTACAATCTTGACATGCATAATAATAATATTTCGGGTAATCTAAACTATTATAAAACTGTAGCAGAACGTTTGTCTGTACATTGAAGATATTAACAAAAAAAAAGTTACGATATGGTTTTTAGGTGTCCCTGATTCCATTTCACCAATTTTTGGATTTTTTGTCTGTCTGTTTGTTTGTGTGTTTGTTTGTTTGTTTGTTTATTTGTTTGTTTGTTTGAACGAGTATCACGCAAGAACTACTGAACCGATTTTGATGAAACTTTTTTTGTTTGATAGCTTATGATCTGACTTAAAATCTGGTATATAATTTATCTCGCTACGTTGACGGGAGCCGGAGATATAAACATATAACCGCAAGTGCAACCAATGTACGGTACCATTTCAATTTCAACTAAGTAACACTAATTAAAATTAAAAGACTTGTAATAAAGTAAGCTAATTCTGAAGACTGTTTGATTTATAAATAACGAAAATAACAATAAATTACAAAATAAATACCAATAATTATAAATTTTATCATTGTCCAGTGCTGATGACTGCACCGGTATAACATTGTTTTTCTTTTTGGCTATAAAATCTTTCAAACTCCATGGAGAAAACCTTTGCATAACAAAAAAAAACCTTAGTACTGGCCACAAGAAAACAAGATTCGAATTACAAATTTCTTGACATTTTGTAGAATTACAGTTCAAACAAAGCAGGAGTAATTACTCCTTATTTAAAAAAAAAAACTGCACGCCAGTTTCAAACAGAGAGAATATAATCATGATTTTAAATCAGCAGCCGAAAGATGTCTAAAACTCGATTTTTAATTCAGAATGTTTTTATTTACGGTGTAATCACACAGTTACGCAAGACTGGATAATAGCTAATATTTTAAAGCAATTATAAGACAGGTAAGGAACTATTTTGAAATAGGTACCGTAAATTATTACTAAAATACAAACGAACAACTCTAACAAATTAATAAGGGTCGGTTTTTTATGCCGTCGATGCGATGTGCCGCCGTGCCTTTTGCGCATTTTTCTACGGCGCTCCATACAAAACGAAGCTTAGTTTGAACATTTAGTAATTAAAGTAAAAAATTAATGGTTTTAAAACAATCTAGAAACCAATATCTGTGATTTCCTTTTAAATGTTTAGTTCTAAAGTTGTCTTGACTCAAAGTTTGTAGACCGTGCTGCGGTCCGTCCGTGTCGTGTGTCGTTCACCATTTGGGCTCTCTCTGAGGAACCTGCCACAGACCTACGGACTGTCGCTTGATATGAGCTTTACATAAATTAATGTAACATTCGGCAATAGCCGACTGCGTCCTTCCGGACGAAATTATATGCTGGAATCCAGGCGCATACGTGCGCCTCAGCCGTTGTTTCAAATGCACGCAAATTGACAGCGAGTGCTGACCAGGCGACGTTGCAGTGGAATGCGGCCGTCACCGATTTCGCGCGCATCTGACCGGATTGCAAGATGTATATGGTCCTTCTTATATGCAGATAGTTTTTTTTAGCATACTGAACAACTTTCTGTATGGGACCAAAGTCAAAATCACGAAAAAAAATCAACTGTTCCATACAAAACTGCAATCCTACTCTACAAAAATGTATGGGGCAGAAGATTTTTTTTCGCGATATCGATGACAGTCCCATAGAGAAAGCTGTTTGATGGTTTGATCATCCTCTTAAAAAAGTGTCAGCATATTAAGTTAAATATATAAAAAATAAAGTAATATATATATAATGCGCCCCGACGCGTTCCGTTCAGTGATAATCATACTTAAAAAATAATTTTGTATCTGCCAGTACACTTGATTGTTTTCAATAATGAAAAATGCCATCACGAAGAAGAACTAATAATCTCACTAACATTATAAACGTGAAAGTTTGTGACGATGTTTGTAAAGTTGTAATGTTGTATGTTTGTGGCGCAATCACGCATAAACGGCTGAATGGATTTTGATGAAATTTGGCACGCAGATAGAATGTGTTCTGGATTAAGATATAGAATACTTTTTATACTAGCAATGGGTTCCTGTGGGATAAATTACAATATTTTATGCTATGCTCACTAGCGCCAATTTGACGCTGACAGATGCATTTGTGTAGATTGCAGTGATAAAAATAGTATTTACTTTTTTCAACAGTTTTGACAACAGCTGTGTAGTATATTTGGTATATGGTTAGATTTTCGTGCATGAGGTGGAGGTTCGATTCTTGGTCGAGAATGTTTTTTTTTATTTTTTTTTTAGATACATTCAACGACTATATCCATTTTTCACCGGATTAGACAGAAGCAGTTAGGCTTGATATGTTAAGGGCCTGACCTCCTTCACTCGACTTCAATCATAATAATATCCTGAGATCATATCAGATCTAATATTAGTGCAGGATGTTTTATTTTGGCTTTTTTCTAATTTTAATCCTACCATCCTACCAGGTATCTCACTAATATTAATATTATGTTTGTGGTTCTATCATCAACACGTCTCAGAAATTCGGTTTTACAGATTTGATTGTATAGGTACTGGGCGAATTGGAAAAATAATCTTCTTCTTATCGTGTCGACTTCAAATTCTGAACAAAGTCGCTAAATAGTAGCTTGCCAGAATCGGGCAACCGATACTGCACCGTCGCTAGCAGTCATGAGCTCCTCCTGCGTGCAGATGTTAGGGCACGCAGGGCACGATGTGAGATGGGCCATCGTTTGTGGAGTTCCACACAAGCAAGTCACATTTTGCGCATCCGAGTATCCCCACCTGACCATGTTGTCCTTACTGCGACCGACCTGGGTTTGAAGTCGGTTTAAAGACTTCCAGGTCGCCCAAGGCAAGTCATGTCTAGGCGTGAGGCTCTCAGCCGGCGAGACAAATAGAGTTGGGAGGGACACTTTTTGTCGCCATAGAGTACACCTTGCTTGCGCTGGGCCAGTATTCAGGGGGTCGACAAACTTCATAAAGCTGCGTCGGCTTGGCAGCCTTTGCGGCGCAGGAATAAAGCCATGCATGGGATGTCGTGTGTCGTCCACCATTTGGGCTCTCTCTGAGGAACCTGCCACAGCCCTACTTACATCTGGGGGCGCTATGCCAGCCAGTGGCTAAAGCAACTGTACTGGAGTCGGTTTCAAGCAACCAGTTATAATCCGATACGTTTTGTTTAGTGCCGGTATCCACCAGCTTGGCGTGGGCAGATCGGCCCCACACCGGGCAAGCGTATTCTCCAGCGGAGAACGCGAGAAAAATAATTAAACAAATAAATAAATAACGCTCACAGGCACAAACATTATTTTAATTATCCCAAGCAAGCATTATAGGCTTTTTATTGTGGAAACCATACAACAACGGCATAAACATATAAAATCCAAGACCGAACCGGGACTCGAACCCAGGACTCTGGTTTGGCAGTCTGGCGTGGTAACCATTACACCAACCGGGTCGGCAAATACTAAAAATCCTGTTTCTTTTAACCTTTTCTAAAGTTAGTGTTCATAATTTTATCATAGTATTGTTTTCATCTTAATAGATGGCGTTGCGTGATTTTTTGAAGCAAGTACCATACTCAATTCACGCTCAAGACATCTTAGATATTCGGTCTTACAGATTTGATTGTATAGTTACTTACCGGCTGAATTCGAAAAATAATTAAATAAATAAATAACGCTTACAGGAACATTGTTATGATTCCAAGCAAGCACTATAGGCTTTTTATTATAGAAACCATACAACAACGGCACAAACATTTATAACATCCATGACCGAACCGGGTTTCGAACCCAGGACCCTGGTTTGGCAGTCCAGCGAGATAACCATTACACCAACCGGGTCGTCAAATATTAAAAATCAAGTGTTCAAAAATTTTATCGTAGTATTGTTTTCATCTTAATAGAGGGCGTTGGGAGTTTTTTTAAAGCAAGTGTGCTACAATTATTAATTCAAAAACCTAGCTATAGCAGGAGCTTACAAATTTAGTTGATTATATTATCGTTGTAATACATCGTTGTAAGTATATTGATTGTTTGAGTCTGATCTGAGCCAATGCTACGGAATGATAACCTTATTTTACAGAAAGGACGAATTTTGTTGCAGTAATTCTTGCCAAATTTTTGTTTTGTTTGATTTTCGGTCTCAATTATGATTTTTTGAGGGCTTGTGCAACTTAACTATAGAGCATCATTCTACCACAACGTATAAAAAGGTACCTACGTATCTAAAAGGTCCTTATAATATAACACTACAGGTCGGTAATGTAGCTACTTACGTAATTGAAAATCTTTTTTAGCAAATTGACCATTAGCTTCCTAGAATATTATCGTTTTAGCCCTTGCCTTCACCATTTTACAGTAGCCCGCGTGGTAGAGTATCCTCTAACGTTTATACGTGAGTGGAGGTCTGTGACCCGCAGTGGGTCGTAAGATGATTATTATGCTGCTCGACATAAATAAAAAACTAATAAACGACGAACAGTAGAAAAATTAAAGTGATGGATCCAGTGAATGACTTTTAAATCTGATACCTACAGAATTACTTGGGGTACTTTCTGATTTTGATTTAGCTTAAGTTCATGACTTTCTTATCTTATTATGGGAAATGGCAAGCCAGTAACACTTCGACCCAATGGTATCTTTTGTATTGAACCCTACATATTATTTTCTTCATCCTTGAAAAACTTGGAAAATGAGGGAGGCAATAGCGTTCAGGGTAAGAAACCTGTAATGAATAACCATCTCTCAGGAGTCACATACGTTTTCCCACCAAGACATCGCAGTCACACAGTACAAATGTTCCATGGTTTCCTCCTCCTCTCCACACGCTCGGCAACCGGGATCTAGAGTGAGCTTTATCGTGCCTGTTGCGTAGTGCCCGGTGAGGGCTCCGACGATGGCACGAGCTTTGCTCCTGCTGTTGTTCAGTATGAACTGTGGGATTCGTGGTGTTGCTGTTGTACTCAGACACCAGGGCTTTGCCCACACGATAATAAGAAGATTGCTGATGAATTCCCTGCAGTGTTGCAGACCCGAGAGGCCAGAGCATTCTAGCCTCTGTCTTTTATCAGCCTATTCCTTAATCGCCATTCTAATGTTACATGCCAGGATTCCTAGACTTGGTTCGAACCATGACCTTCATGACCTTAGACGAGACATTAGACAAAATTACATGTCTACGCAGACGAAGTCGCGGGCAAAAGCTAGTTTAACATAAAATTTTGAAAAAATAAAATAGAGACCCTTAAAATTTATATTATTATTATTATTATTATTATATTATTATATCAGCCGTCGCTGTCCCATTTATATGGTAAATTTTTTTTTATAACAGGTACATTTCTATTTGTTTCGATCAGTGCCTAGAAAAATAGTGGGTAGTTTCCACCTTATACTCTAAGCACTAGATATCTTCCGAATGACACAGTTAAACCTTAGTTACTGAATAAGTAGGTAAATAAATAATTTAAGATTATAACCAATAAAAAGCATGATATTATTTTATTGACATTATTTTTTAATTTCCAGGTACTTTAAATGTGACTAGATAATTTGTGTGACAATGTCCAAGATATTTATTATTATTATTATTATGTATCTCTGTAAAAGGCTTACTCACGGGCCGGAGCCCGGACCTTTGGAAGGCTTGCGTGGGGACACAGGTCCAACACGTAGAGGCACCTTTGAGACACTTTTATCTAAATGTGATGGGATGCACTAAGAGTGGTCTATCTCTGAATGCATTATGGAAATGCACTCTGGTGCATTTCCATAATGCATTCAGAGATAGAAGACATACCACATTCGGTGCTATTGTAGAAAGGACAGAAAACTACTAGGGTTATGGGGGGTGAACTGGGTGGGCCGGGAAATCTGGGTTATTGCGGAGAGACTCGGGACGCCTGCCGTAACAAATGTCTCTGGTTTGTCAAAAATGGCAGACGGTGACTTGCCAACTCATTTGATGGGCCCCCAACAAGGCCGCTCGCAAGGAGCGACAAGGCGGCAACATCTAGTGAGCGGCTAAGGTTGTAGAGAGGTGAGTCTGCGGGCGCCGGTTCCCGGTGCTAAGCGCACCAGTCAGCAGGTCCCGGCGTTATGACATTTTACACTTCCAACCTGGAGCATAGGTTCCGCTCTTGCGACTCCACTCCTGGCCGGCCGGTTAAGGCAAGACAGGAGGTAAGGGCCAAATCAATCCGGGCCCTCTGGAGAATCGGGTCCGTGGTGTCGTCAATCACCAACAGCTCGCCACAAGCTGCCCTGCGGGCTTATTATTATTAATTTAATGGATGGATTTAATTTTATTAATTGTATGGATGGAATGAACAATTTTTATTTAATTAATAAATTAAATTTAAAAATTGTATATTCTTCGAATAAGTAACACGAACTATTAGACACCTGTTAATTTATCTGAGATTAGACAATACCTAAGCTGTACTTAACGCACATGTTAAAATTTCCTAACATTTTGAAATTAGCACAGAATGAATGTTATCTATCCACCCAGTAAAAATAAAATAACTTTAAAATTATCAGTAACTTTTCTGTAAACTGATTGCGCCACGAGACGCGACTATTGTAACAAGTTAGGAATATGTTAACCGGGATTGCAAATGTGTAAAATATGTGAAAGGCCCCAGTTCGACTATGTCCTGCCACATGGAAGTTAAAAAATATAAATAGTGTAACGAGCATATCGATAGGGCCGCCTATTTACTTTATATCTATGCTGGCAACATTGAGGTACAGCTCTTCTACTCCATTCGATAACGATTATTCTTTGAATCGATTCATTCAACGCTCGTTAGCCGAGCGCGAGGCCGAAGGCCGAGCTAGGCGTAGGAGCGAAGCTCCGAAGCGCCCCCCTGGAACCTGGTGGACCTGGTCTCCGGGGTCAGTCTGCCAGCCAAACGAGGCCGCAGGCCGAGCGGCTGGCAGACTGACCCCGGAGACCAGGGCCACCAGGCTTCCGGGCGATACGGCCCGCCCCAACCCTCCCTAACGTCAGGGTCCTTGCTCACTTTCTCACCCTTCACTGCCCCTTTTTTCAGCAAAATTCAAACTCCACATCCAAACACCATGAGCAAACTGCAACACCTCCACCCCTCCCCCTCTTTTCCTTTACCCGACTGATAGGTTTAATCTGACACTGGAAACTAAAACTCCACACCCCCCGCATGTTACGAAGCCCGCGGCCCAGCCCAAAGACTAGTCTTATGTATATATATATATAAAAGAATGTCGTGTTAGTTACACTATTTATAACTCAAGAACGGCTGAACCGATTTGGCTGAAACTTGTTAGGGAGGTAGCTAAGAACCAGGAGAAGGACTTACTTTTTATACCATTATTATTATTATTTTTTTGCCTCTAAGGCGGAACAAAGTTCGCCGGGTCAGCTAGTTAGAAATAAAAATAATTTAACGGGAAATATGCCTAATTGCGCCTTGAGATTCTGTAAGTCACGTTACGGCAAAAGCGTTACGTGATATCAGCTTATTTTCGTAAGTTTCGTGTATATATTTATTAATAATTTGAATAAAACAAAATCGTCAATAGACATCCATCACCCAAGTAGCACACAAGCTCTAATAACAAGCCAAGGCCGGAAATTCTTTATAACGGCATTGGCTCTATAAACAAGTTCTACAATTAGATAAATAGGACTCTTAATGCAATATTTCTTGTTTATATACCATCAACTAAATATATACAAATAACATAGTATATTCACTTATCTAAATCTAAACTATTATAAAACTGTAACAGGAAGTTTTTCTGTACATTGAAGATATTTACAAAAAAAAGTTACGATATGGTTTTTAGGTGTCCCTGATTCCATATCACCAATTTTTGGATTTTTTGTCTGTCTGTTTGATTGTGTGTTTGTTTGGGTTTGTTTGTTTGAACGAGTATAATGCAAAAACTACTGAACCGATTTTGATGAAACTTTTTTTGTTTGATAGCTTATGATCTGACTTAAAATCTGGTATATAATTTGTGCGGTCAAAGTCGCGGGTTAACGCTCGTTATTACTATTGTTAATGTTAGTTAAATATGCTTTTATAATTATTATTTTTTCCCTTAAGTACTATAATAGAATAGAAGAACAGATAGCGATCAGGGGTGGGAGCCTGGTGATCCGTCAGAAGGGTACTCCTAGTTCGGGCACCAGTCTCTCACAAATGTTTAAAAAACCATTCTATCCTATCCTAATGTATCGCATGTTTAACCATTGTGAAGAGAGAAAATAAATACTTTTTTCATTTTCATTTCATTTTCATTCTTACATCTGCCAACAAACTGTCATGCAGTTTGGCAGATCTAATGTAAAGAAACCTTTTTGTAATGTCTTTTTGGATTAATAAATAAATTGATAATTGAATTCGAACCCAGGACCCAGTTGTTTGGCAGTCCGGTGTGGTAACCACTACACCAATATAGCAAATATAAGTTTCTTCCCGATTTCTTTACCAAGAAAACCAGTGGTGCTACAAATAGATAGATGATTGTCGATAATTCGCAAAAGATTCTAACCAAAATAATAGGTAATGATAGTGAGGTAGTCATTACGGAGTACAATAGGAGGGCGGGCGATTAGTGAATCTTGGCGCGGATCCAATATAAAATCGGACCCGTTTTATTAGTCCCAGTGAATTTTCAACGGAATTATAGCTGAGTCGATAGGACGATATTTGTTAGGACAGAGTCGTGGAGACGACAATAATTATACATTTTTTAAAGATGACTGTGAAGTAGTGGAGATGATAGAGTTTCTTCTCTGGAACGTAACACCTTCCGACACGGTGGTTAGAGTCAAAAAAATTTCATTAAAAACCATGGGTTTTAAATAAAATATTGCAGTAGAATACTGCCTCCGTGGTCTAATGGTTAAGAGCATTGGCTCTCGATACAGAGGTCGTGGGTTCGATTCCCACGGGGGACCCCTAGTGAAATGTCACTTTGTGCCTTTTTCCCCAGTTGGTTAGGACATTGCAGGTTGAATCACCTGATTGTCTGAAAAGAAAAATGATTCCGCGCTTCGGATGGCACGTTAAGCCGTTGGTCCCGGCTACTATCTCTGGTGGTAGTAGTCGTTACATAAAAACCACGTCAGAGGCCGTAAGGCTGTCTGATAAAACTCTGACACAAGGGCTCTGCCCATACGATAAGAAGGAGAATAAAATATTTGGAATTTTTTAAATTTTGACTAAAGGGGTGTCCGAATTGTTTCCAAGCGAGGAAAGGAGGTCAGTAGGTACACAATAATGGTCAGAAGATATTGATCAGATTAGCACATGCCAGTGAGGAATGGCACAATAAAATGGGGCCTATGCTTAGCAGTGGCCGAGGCTGATAATTTTAATTGATTGAAGTGCCGTATGGTGTTCAGTGTATCTATTCAGACGTATAAATAACTAGCGTTAACCCGCGACTTCATCCGCACAAATTATATACCAGATTTTAAGTCAGATCATTAGCTATTAAACAAAAAAACTCGTTCAAACAAACAAACAAACAGACAGAAAAAAAATCCAAAAATTGGTGATATGGAATCAGGGATACCTAAAAACCATATCGTAACTTTTTTTTGTTAATATCTGCAATGTACAGACAAACTTCCTTTTACAGTTTTATAATAATTTAGATATAGTATAGATAAGAAGACAAGATAAGAAGATAGATAATCACAGGTTGCAAAGTTTCTGACTATCTAGAAAGATATCAGAGTTGGGCGCTAATGTATGAAGGCTAATGTACGTATGAATTTCGTAAATAAAAAAACATACTTTGGAAGGCTCCACGCATGCCTTAGTTCCATTGTTTGAAGTGTAAGTAATTAAAATCGGTGCCTGTGATATTAGTTCTTACCTGCGGGGGGAACTGCAGAGGGGTGGGAGGGGGGTTCGATCCCGTTAAGTGATAGCATTCATTGTTTTATTTTATAACTTCATTCTCAATGGAAGGTCTGCTTCAATGGAAGAAAGTCCTTTGTCCATTATGTTTTTGTTCATCCTCTTATGTCCTTTCTTTTATACAAATTGCAGTAGGAAAAAAATCTTAATTGCAACAAACTTTCTTTTATTTACTTAAGTTATGTAGTTATTAGTTTTGTGTTTCATACTATACTACTTTAGTGTACTTAAATATTGGGCTGCATTGACTTATCAACTACTGGACGTAGGGTCCGCGCTCAAAATTATCCGAACCAAAAGAGCACCAAAAAGTATTAAGAGAACAACTCTAATGTGGGATGCTGCATATGTGCTTACACAAGTGGCATCCCATAAAAGGCAGCGGCCCTTATGCCACGGTACTAAGGTACGACCATCGGGCCTTTTCCCGTCCATGCGGCACAAACCGGGCGGCTCCAGCATACAAGGTACATAGGCTGCAACAAGCGCCCTCCGGATAATGTCATTAAGTGTATGGTGGCGAGGCCTCCTTCCAACACACCTCAAGCAACCCAAAGCGTGGTGGCCATCAGCTCCCATCATCGCACCACAAACACAACGATGCGGAACATATACGTCACAACCCAACGTTAAAGCTGCTGCTATACGTAAGGTACTATTGTCGTGGTATGTACCCAGTTGCGGCGACGGCAACGCTTGAAGCCACGCCCCGGACTCTGGCTTCGAAACTGCTTTTAGGCGGGCTAAATCGCCCACCCCCCCGCATTTTCCAAAAGCCTCGCTAACACCATTCGACACGAAACGAAACGTTATCCCAATCCATTTGCACCCCCGGGCATTCTGGTGCAACTTGATCCGGATAGAGCTCAGACCAACGCGACAAAGCCACATCTACGTTCTCCACCGATAATTCCGTCGTTCAGGTACCACACGTTCAAGGAAGACCTCAAAGATGAAACAATGTCGTGAATGGTCAAGCTAAAGATTAACGGCCCTAATGGGTGCCCTTGCTGCGCACCTACTTGGGACAATATCGTGCTACCACCAAAAAAAGGTTGCTTGGTTGAAAATAGCATTGATGCAGAAAGGGATAAAGAGACGGTATGCGATTTTTAACCTCCAACAAAATCGTATCCCTATCCACACTGTTAAACGCGTTCTTTATATCGAATTTCAGTACTACATTGTCCCCGCCCTCATAATCAAACACGAAAGACCGTGTAGCGTGTATCGCCGCCTCACAACCAAGCGGAGAACCGAAACCCATCTGATGTGGACGCAAGTGAGAAGATATTTCATCTTTCACCGCACGGCAATCAAGTTTAGCAACAAGACGGAGAAAAGTGGTTCCCACCGCAATCGGCCGAATACCCCCATCCTTCTTATTAAGGGCACACAGCGTGGCCCCATACAAAAAAGGAACCACGAAACGACACGGTTAAGCATGCCTCGCAGCAGGAAATTGCAGAGACTAGTGAGCGAACCCAAGAGATGTCGCCCATTGTCTCCAGCAGAAGCAGAGGTCAATTCCTTTAGGTGAATCGGCCGAATCCCATCCAAGCCCGATGCCGAATGTTAAAAGTAGACAATACTACGGACACCTGCTCCACCGTCACCGAAAGAAAGGGGCAGAACGAGCCCGGTTCATCAGGAAACGCCATCACACGAGACGGAGCCGGATGCTTCTCCCGTAAAGCGACAAGTGTCTCAAATCACATTACACTAATTTAAGTAGTTATAATATGAGCAATTAAATATAAAATATGACGGACAAATTCTTAACAAGGCTAACAGTGTGACATTTTTAGGTATAATTATCGATAAATCGATTGATTGGAAAGAACAAGTGACAAAGATATGCAAAAAAATCAATAGCCTTTCTTTTGCTCTCCATAAAACAGTTGAAACTGCTTCTTTAGGTGCCGCTGTTATTACATATCATGCATACGTATTGTTGATGAAGGAAAATTTCTACTCTATCAAAGAATTTTTGGATTATAAATGGTTTGACGTTTACAAGCTGATGGATTTTATTGTTTAATTTAATTTTGTGTTGTTTAAGATTCTGCATACCATGCTTACTGCAAATAAATCTAAATCTAACAATAATTTTGCCTTTAAAGCTTAATATTTAGCTAACGGATCCCTAAATCAAAAAAATGGAACACCATCGGATAGACGAGTACAAAAATTTCACCCCCACTTTACGGTAGAGGAGGCACCATAAAATTTTTTTTTTAAAGATTTTATTGCACTACTGTGTCGGCGTAATAAATATGTATGCCCATGCCAAATTACAGTTTTATAGTACTAAGCGTCTCTGAGCTAAGTCGTGGACAGACAGACGGACAGACGGATGGATACAGCCAAACTATAAGGGTTCCCTGTTGACAACGGAATCCTAAAAATGGGAGTAACTACAGTCAACTACAATATCAACCCCTGGTAGCCGTGGCAGGATATTTTTACGTGCATGTATGTATGCGCTAAGCACATATGCACTCTGTCGTCCGTACCCTCCCGAATCTGATGAAACGAGTAACCGATACGATCAGAGGCGGAGTCGGATGCAAGAATCTCACCAGCACATCGGAGATGTTGACACCTGTCTGAGTTGGTGCTGGTGCTTCGAGTGACCTACTGACCCCCCGATATGCCTGGCGCTGGCGCATCCTTAGGCTTCGCATGCCACCCCCGAGAAAACGACAAAAATCAAGATGTGCCTCCATCTTTATTATTTTACGTAGGCCAGAAAGAGCGCGCATGACGTTTTTCTCGTTTAAACGCTTTGTCGTGGGTGGCATGCTAGCTAGGCTGGGCGACGGCGCATCGTGGGTAGGCCCCCTCAAGGTGAAGCGACGACCTGGTGAAGGCTGCGGAAACGCGTTGGATGAGAGCAGCGCAGGACTGGTCGTTGTTGCGATCTGCGGGGGGGCCTACGTCCAGCAGTGGATGCCTATCAGCTGAGTTATGATGATGACTCTTTAACGCCATAGAATTTAGAGTAAACAACCTAAAATGTTTATAAATCATCGTTTACTACAGAGACTAAAGTATAGATAAATGGGTGTATTGTTAATGTTTTATTTATACATGGTTACATTGTACTATGATTGTTAAAAAGCAATTTGGTTAACGATTCTAAAGTTAGACGTGAATTGTTTAAAATGGAATCATCAGTTCAACACAGGGATGTATTATGGTCTAGTTAATATTTCAACTTTTAAGGAATTTTGAATTGTATTATATTTCCTACCCCTCTCAGAGGGTGAAGGCCTCCTCCAGGTTGCTCCACTTTTCTCTATTTTTGGCTACTGTAGACCAGTTTTTACCATTACCATTACTTTAGTTTTATTCACATTCACTTTCATTCCTTTTTTCTTCAATGCTGTATTTATGAGAGTTACAATGTCTTGTAACTCTCCCGCTGACGATGCAAGTATCACTTGATCATCAGCGTACAGGACGCACTTGACTAGTAACTCTCCCATTCTTAAACCGTTTTCGCATTCTTTT
Source organism: Agonopterix arenella (assembly GCA_927399405.1). Taxonomy (NCBI): domain Eukaryota; kingdom Metazoa; phylum Arthropoda; class Insecta; order Lepidoptera; family Depressariidae; genus Agonopterix; species Agonopterix arenella. The sequence continues at coordinate 215,129 of OV656690.1, forward strand.
AGATCAGTGAGACAACTATCCATATACAGGTTAAAAAGCCAAGGGGACGCAACACAACCCTGTCTAACACCACTGGTGATGTTAAACCATTTTAAGTGTTCCCTGTTGACCCTGACACAGGCACTAGAACCCACGCCATCATGAGGAAACGTTGCGCGTCCGTGCTGACCCGCATGCGAGCCAGCACCAACAGTGTCCTGAGCGTGTTAGCGGAGAGATGGGACTCCCCAATGCTGAAGCGTTGGATACAGCTGCATGCTGATAAAATGTTAAAAATGTAAATGTTAATGTGACTGTCTGTACCTATTAAGTATTCTGCACCTACTAACATTAGTTTTCTAAGTTTTTATTATGTATACTAACAAATTTTATGGACACCATGTCTGAAATAAACTGTTTATTATTATTATTATTATAGAGATTTTAGTGCCTGCACCAAGTGGTCGTCAACACCGTATATAGATAGCGTAGACCACAATTCTTCCCTCCACAATCGATCATACGCCTTTTCTAGGTCCACGAAGGCACAATATACCTTCGCGTGCTTTACCAGGTATTTTTCGGCTATGCACCTCAGGGAAAAGATTTGGTCCGTACATCCCATTCCCTTTCGAAATCCTGCCTGCACATCCCACATTTTTTCTTCACTAACATTTATCACTCTTTCAATCAATACCTTAGCATACAATTTGCCAACAACACTCAAAAGACTAATGCCGCGGTGGTTTTTGCACTCTTGCTTTGAGCCCTTTCCCTTATAAAGAGGAACGATAACGGCCTTGCACCAGTCTCCAGGAACGTGACCGCTTCGCCAGCATTTATTAAAGATTTGGCAAAGCAAACTTGACACCACCATGCTACCACTCTTCAGCATTTCGACGGACACTCCATCATACCCCGCACTCTTTCGTTATTTCATTCTTTTCATCGCTTTCATAATCTCATCCAAAGTTATCTCGCTGCTTTCATTCTCATCTATCACCAAATTCTCCGACTCCATCCATCTACTAGACGCCTGGGGTGAGTTATTATCATCACAAGTATAAACACTTTCAAAATATTCCTTCCAACGTTCCAGCACCTCATTTTCCTTACTTAACAAATTTCCTTCCTCTGCTTTAACCAAAGTCACTGTAGAATTATCCAATACTCCACGAGCCAACCGAACCTCCTTCCAAAACAACTTTTGGTTGGCTCTGAAGTTTTTAGAAAATTTTTTGTCATACTTATCTTTCATTTCGTTTTTCTTCCTTTCTACAATTTCTTTCACTCTTCTTTTTGCATTGGTGGACATTCGTTTCTAATTTTCAATTGGTCCATTTACACTCGTTTCAGTCATTCTACTATTGGCTTTCAACGCCAATACATCCAACCAAGCCTTCTTCTTTTCATACAAGCCTTTCGTACTTCATCATCCCACCAACCTTTATCCATCGCCCTCTTATTCTTTTTCTTAACAACTCCACAAACTTTGGAAGCTGCCTCAATTAGGCTCGATTTCAGAATAATCCACATGTCCTCTAATTAATCAATTTTTCTCGTATCATCCCTAAGATTAGCAGTTCTTTGACATACTTTTTTCTTATACTTTTCTTTTATACCTTCATCTTGCAACATCTCCACTTTTATCCTTTCTAACATAGAAATTGGCTCAGGATCTCGATAGCGCCATCGTTTGAGAAGACCATTAATCCGGCAGACTACCAAGTAATGGACAGTCCCCACACCACGATATGATCTCGTGTCAACAACGGCATTCTTCATTCTATCATCCACAATTACGAAATCAATCTTACTTCTACTATTTTGTCTCTCCCATGTGTACAAATGGATCTTTCTGTTTTGAACATGGTGCTCATCACAGAAAGATTCCGTTCTACACATAGGTCTAGTAGTTCCACACCGTTTCCGTTCACTCTCTCATCACCAAACATACCCAACACTTGCTCATAACCCTCTCTTCGAATACCCACCCATGCATTAAAGTCTCCTGTCATAATTACGCGTTCATTTGGTCTACTTTTATCCAAGGTATCTCGTAAGCTTTCCCAGAAAATGTCTCTCTCCGAAGGTTTGCAACCCATATTTGCGGCTTAAGCACCGACCAAAAAGATACGGGTTAAACCAACCTTTAGTCTGACCCACATAAGCCTAGGACTCACACATTCATATTCTTTCATAGATAGAGTCATTCGATCAGACAGGACAATCCCAACACCCTGACAGCCTCGGTCCGTCTCGGCAACTCCCGACCAGATTGCTGTCAGCGGACCATGGTGAGAAATGCCCTGTCCTTTCTTCTTGGTCTCACTCACACACAATATATCAATTTTCCTCTCTTGCATCATTTCGCATACCTCATCCATCTTATCTTTCATACCTCCCTGCACATTCAACGTAGCTATACGGCACTATAGTTATACGGCACTCCGTAACCCGCGTTTCGCCCCGTGATGACCATTGGCGTGACGTGTGGTGAACAACATCGCCGCCTCTTCCGTGCTTATAAGTTTTTTCGCACATCTTTAGTCCCACGAGTAGCTAGGGAAAATCGAAGTCGCTTCCTACAGAGCCCCGCTTGTAATTAAAATTAGTGCCTGGGGGTACCAGGTACCAAACAACCAGCACGCTTGCGACTAGGCTCACCCCTAGCCATGCATCCATCAGCACGGCAACCTTGGATTGGCAAAAGGAAGGAAAGGAATGGAACATGGGGGAAATTTGATAGGATAAAGGGGGGAAAGGATACTATTGTCTCGGATGGATAAGGAGGAGACAATAGTAGCTCAAGGACCAGGGGCGCATACCCGTATCTCTCTTGCTGATTACCGGACAGACAATCACAAGGAGAGACAGAACCTAAGAATATAAGGCTTTTATTAACTTTAAAATTGTGGATAGAATTAGACTGACATTATTATTTGACAGAACCAGTCACAGACAAGTATAAAACATATCATTCACCCCCTCCAAGTTGTTAACAGTAGTCTTCCAAGTGTAAGTGGGATTGCTTTGAAGGAGTTCTACTTCTTTTACGTAGGGATCGGTTTTATTTCGAACGTTTTTCTTTACTAATACTGGGCCTGGTATCAGCCACGTTGGTAAAGACTCTCCGTTTGCAGTTCGTCTTGGATGCTGAAATAATCTCTCATGAGGAGTGGCATTTATCAACGTACAGAGAAGAGAACGAACCGCGTGTAGAGACACCAACAGGACTTGCTCCCAATTTTCGACTAATAGTCCTTTAGAGCGCTAATTTAGCTGGACAGTTCTCCACAAGGTACCATTCAGGCGTTCCACTTGCCCGTTGCCTTGAAGATTATATGGTGTCGTGCGGCTACATGCTGTGCCTAAGGATGCCAAAAATTTCTTTACTTCTTCTGACATAAAAGACATTACTCTATCACTATGTAGATATAATGGTGTACCGAAGGTATAAAATAATTCTTTTAAACAGCTTATCACCGTGGAAGAACTCATATCCTTGCATGGGAATGCAAAAGGGAAACGGTGGCTGTATTTGTCAATAATCGTAAGAATATACTTATTCCGAGAATTTGATGGTAAAGGGCCTTTAAAATCTATATTTAATCTCTCAAAGGGAGCTGTAATTAAGTGGCCTTTCGTTTTCATAAATCGTGTTTTAAGTTTTTCATTCTTACCCAGTGAACCATTCTAACGATTCCCGGTTGACACAGAGATTCATGTAGCTCTCTTAATTTGTTGTGATTAAGATAAGAGCACACTCGAGAAAAAGCGTCAGCAACAGTGTTCTCCTTGCCGGGTCGGTAAACAATATTGTATTTGTAGCAGGACATTTCTAAGCGCCAACGTTAAATTTTTTTCATTTTTAATCTTGCTGGTGTGATGCTGATTGTACATAAACCCCACCGATTGTTGATCGGTTATAAGCATAAAGTGTTTACCGATAAGATAATGTCGCCAATTGCACAAGCTTCCTTTTCTTGCTTACAATCAGGGTCTCTACCCGCACATTCGAACTTCGCAATTGCGTGAACGTTTTCGTTCCAATGTCAACTCTATTACAATGAAGTGCAGACCGAAACACTGGCGATATATCGAACATCGAAAGTCCGGGTACAGGGCCAGATTCTGATAAAGTCCTTGAGAAAAATGCGACAGGACGTCCATTTTGCGAAAGAGTGGCGGCTAATCCGTATTCGAAAGCATCGGTTTCGACCATGAAGGTTTCATTGGGGTCAATACCAAATTTACATTCGTGAGCTAAAAGTTTCAGCGCTCGAGCGTAGTCGGAAACGGATTCGTCAAAGCGTTGTCTTCTAGATGTGAGCATATGACGGGCTAAAATCACGTTTTTGGGTTGGTTATAAACATTTTCGAGCCATTTAATTGCTTCATCGTATGAGGTGCAATCTTGTATAAAAACGCATAGACGGTAGGCTAAAGATGATTGATAAGGATTTTAAACTTCATCGTATCTTCCATTGCATTTTCCTCTTGGAGGAAGTTATTAAATAAATAAATTAAATAAATAAATAACTTACAGGCACATACATTGTAATGATCCCAAGTAAGCACTATAGGCTTTTATTATGGAAACCATACAACAACGGCACGAACATATAACATCCATGACCGAACCGGGATTCGAATCCAGGACCCTGGTTTCGCAGTCCGGCGTGGTAACCATTACACCAACCGGGTCGTCATTATTGAAAGTAGCATACCAATGGATCCATTTCATATCGGCGGCCATTGTGTTGGGCTAATAATATATAAGTCTATGGTTGGACTCAACATCGAATCTGTCCGGGAGTAGGTACCGAGACATGGTGTTCGCCGGTATTTTATTTTCATCGGGCATTTAATAAATTAAATTTAATAAATTTAAAACCACTACCACCATTATTTAAACCATGTCAGAGGCCGTGAGGCGGTCTGAAAAAACTCTGACACCAGGGCTCTGCCCACACGATAAGAAGAAGAATAAAATTGATACATGCAAACGACAAAACCTAAGAATATAAGGCTTTTATTAACTTTAAAACTGTGGATAGAATTAGACTGAAATTATTATTTGACAGAACCAGTCACAGACAAGTATAGAACATACCAATGACCAAAAAAGCTAAATCGATTTTCGTGAAGTTTATCAGCTACCTCGCACGATGCAATGCATACTCTATCATATCACGTATAATATAATAGTATCGACTATAATTAACAACTGAGTCCCTCCCTGCTGCGTTACAGTTCATTACCATGCAGAGGTTCGGACAACCATTAATAATTGGGCAGCATTCTTATAACGTTTGCGAAAAATGACCACTCTAAAAATATTAATTTTTGTTTTTTGCATCGTGTGCTTATTCAAGATTGATGTGGAAATGGTAAGTTCTAACGAAATTAACGCGAAATTCTTATGAAAAGCCAAAAATAGTTTTGTGCGAGTTTTGACTCAAAGGCGCATCTTTTCATCGTATTTCTAAAATTGAGAATTTCTTTCTCTAATCAGTAATCACCACCTTGTACATTTTGATATACTAAAATTACTAAGTCAGCAGATTTTTTTCGCGATTTCGATGTTTGTGCCATTTATATAACCTTTTATATAAAAAGGACACCCTTTTTAATATGCTGACACTTTTTTAAGAGGATAATCAGACCGTCAAACTGAACAACTTTCTTTATGGTTCCTACATCGAAATCGCGACAGCTGTTCCATACTAAACTGCAAACCTAATTGAGCCTAATGTATAGGACAGCTAATTTGTTTTTTGTGATTTCAATGTTGGTCCCGTAGAGAAAGTTGTTCAGTTTGATGATCTGGGCATGCCATTAGAAGGCCCCTCAGAATATTAAGAACGACCCTATTCAGGGTGTAAAGGACAACCCTCCGGCAGACTGAAACGGTGAACTCAGACCATCAAACTAAACAATTTTCCCTACCTCAGGAAACGCGAAAAAGAATCAGCTGTTTCATACAAAACTGATGTACGTACCCGACTCAAATGTATAGGGTAAGTTGTTCAGTTTGATGGTCTGAGTTCACTGTTTCAGTCTGCGGAAGGCTGTCCCTTACACCCTATATTATTTATGCTCAAAATAATGTATTTTTTTTACAGAAAAACATCAAACTTAAATTAGTATCGATAGAGAAGTGTCCAGGCTTTAAGATAAACAAGGACATACCACTGACATTCACAGTGTCTGCGAGGAAAGTAAGCAGGACAAGAACACTCATCAGTACAAATTTCACTCTCACTGCAAGAGCTGGTCCGGTGTTTGTGAGTACTCATAAACTAGTACCTGGGCAATTGAACTTTGCTCGGCGTCTTCCGAGTTAATTAAGTTAAGCACCATTTTCACAAAAAAATTTGCTATAGAATGCATATTTCGGTCTACTGATATTTCAACGTGAATAGAGAATTATTTTTCTTTTTTATAAATTCAAATTCAAAATAGTTTATTGCTTCCAGTGTTAATTACAGACAGTATGAGGGGTTTGCAGTACATCATGAGACCCTTTTGGGTATGGCAACATTAGTGGTTACTTAATCACCAAGTTTACAATCATAGTATTAAATCTAATCAAATTTACATTATTTCCATTTACATTTCTATCTTAACCTTTATTATTTTATATGTCATTATTTATAATTTCAACATTCGATTAGAAATTCAGTTTAATTTTAACATTTTCGTCATTTTAGTAAGAAGGTATTTTTAAGCATTATTAAGTATGAACGTATAACGGTTGTGTTGTTCTCATAGTTAAATATATATAAATTGTGCATTGATCGTGTGAGAACATGTAAAACATCTAAATAAAAAATAACATCCAAATCGATAGAGAAGATTCAGAAAAATTATATAATATGCGATAAAAAAAATCTGTTGTTCCATACAAAACCGATTTTTAATCGAAATTTAGAAATTAGGTCCATAGTGAGAGTTGTTCAGTTTGACGACTTTAATGCTTGGTTCAAGATTCCCCGATTATACAGCGGACGTACTAAGGGACCAATCTGGACATCATCCGTGGATTCGTGGACAATCACACCCACACGTTATAGCAACGAAGCTAACAGATTGCACTACAGCCGCACTAGCAAATGTGCACGTAAGGCAACTTGCGACGTCACATTGGTAACCCGCTAGCAGCTAACACGTAAGGTTCACAATTGTGTACAAGACAAGAATCGCAGAAATAATCACAGAGATTCGATATAGTATACAAGGGCTTGAACCACGGCCGCTCCCCAGGCTTCACACATAGTCTTGCAAAAGATCTTCCCTTTTCAATTGGTGGTCATTCCAGTACCACCTCCAATAGCTCTTTAGTCGATATTTTAGCTTCCGGAATCCATCGTTTCGAAGCCAACTGATGAGAATATGAAGCACACGAAAATTTCTTTATTCTGCCGCACCTTTTAAATTTCATCACCCATGGCTGCGGCAGCCGCGCGCGCGCATGTGTTTCGGAAATTATACAGTTCTAAATTGTGTAATAACTTCTCTTGCAGTTCAATTTCAGAGGCTATCAACAACAACAGAACTCGGCAAAGGACCTCGTCATAAAACTGGAACGGATGACCTGCAAGAACCCTATCACATTCCAGCTGGTGAAGGTGCTGACCTTGGTCTTAGATAACGATTGCTATGTTATGCCGGTAAGTAATACGACTAGGAAAATAATTTCATTTGGCAATCTTCATTTGCGCACAGCAGACCCGAGTCACCGTCAAAAACCGAAATCACTTGAATGTTTTCCTTCTATCCAACACATATTCCTTAAACATATATCTGAAAATACATTGCTCGCTGAACCGAAGGCCAATGGGGCCGAAAAGTTCTCGAGTGGCGACCGCGTACCGGAATGCGCAGCGTGGGTAGGCCGCACTGGCACCGGCAACGCAGGACCGGTCGTTATGGCGATCCTTGGGGGAGCCCTATGTCCAGCAGTGGGCGTCCATCGGCTGATATGATGATGATGATATCTGAAAATGAAGTACGTCACCCAGGTATTGCGCGATTAATGCGAATCAGAAAGTGGCCCAAATTCCTAACCCTTTGGCTTCCAATTCTGCTCCGTCCTTGGTATCTGCTCCTTCATTGCGATAAAATTTTAACGAAAAATAGTTTTTCTCAAAGATTTTTTTGTTCTTTGGTTTTTCTAGATTGTGTTCAAAAAGTGCATTTACTTTAATTGGTTAGCATTTGAGAATATCGCTGTGACACATATCTTTTTAATTAATCGACCCTGTCAACAGATGACACTGTTCGATTTTAATTCGCGCTATTATTTGATACCAAAAAATCCAATAACGTTTACTAAAATTAAATTAGTTGCACCTACCACTACAGTATTGCACGTCAAGTATTACTTATTATTTTTTGGTGGCACGTTTCCTGTTAGCAGTGTGCGTGCCGGATAATAGCGCAGTCGCAAAAACATACGAATTTTAATAGTGACTCTACAGATAATTTTGTCATTTGCTGTCATCATATCAGCCGACAGACGTCCACTGCTGGACATAAGCCTCCCCCAAAATGGGGGGATTTGCCATAATCGCCACGCTTGGCAGGCGGGTTGGCGATCGCAGTTGGATTGAATGTGTGTACTCAGAGGGTGCTGCTGCCCATCCTCCGGTAGATCCCTTAGTCGCCTTTTACGACACCCACGGGAGGAAATGGGATGGTTACATCGATTTTCAAATCACAACGGTGCTAAAGAAGTTTTTACTTCAAAAACTAAAATACGTAGTACGTAACGTACGTAATACGTGAGTCGAACGCGGCCCATCCAATATCTGATGACGAAACCAGGAAAGTCTCCGAACGAGTGAACTCCTCAACGGTAATTAGCACTGGCTTGGCATTTTGTGTACACATTCAGCGTAGACGACCCGGTTGGTGTAATGGTTACGACCCCGGACTGCCAAACCAGGGTCCTGGGTTCGAATCCCGGTTCGGTCATGGATATGTTTATATGTTCGTGCCGTTGTTGTATGGTTTCTATAAGAAACAGCCTATAGTGCTTGCTTGGGATCATTACAATGTATGTGCCCGTGAGCGTTATTTATTTTTATTTTGTTTTGATAGAAAATCTAACATATTGAACCAAGGTCCGGAGCTGAAGAACGGATCGTACTCCTCAACAATTAACACTTGCCATTTAGTGTAGACGTTCAGTTTTGACAGCAAAACAAATCAAACATATTTAACCAAGAATTGGTGCTAAAAATTACAAATTAAAAAAAAACCCAACTCCAAAAACAAACAGTAACTTGCGAGAGTGTTCTACATGAAAACTGCTGAATTTCATGAAACAAAGTTCATGACATAAAAATAAAATACTATAACATTAAAATACAAATTTAATAAAGCTAAGAACACTCTCGCAAAACTTGGCTTTCTATTTAAAAAAACCGTATCGAAATAGGTTTACCTGTTTGGGAGCTACAATACCATAGACCGACAGACTGACAGACCGACAGACATCAAATATTAGGCATCAATAGGCATCAAACTTATAACACCTCTCTTTTTGCGTCCTGGGTATATATAAATCAATGATGCGTGGTAGTCAAACGGCGCAAAATCTGGTGCTACTAAATCTTTTGTATCTCGCTCCAAGTTGAATAGCAGACTAATGGGTGCCTCACGTCGGCGGCAAAAACAATTTGCAATTAAGGGCAAAGGATTTCAGCGAGGATAGTACGCCAACCCGCGATAGCGACATTTAACACATCCATCTGTTAAATTTAGTCTTTTATCTCGTTCTTTCGCGCGCAAATAGAAAGAGATCGGAACCATGATAGCGCTATATCACGCTATCGCGGGTTGGCAAACTAGCCCCATAGGTGCGCGGAAGGTACGTCAACCCGCGATAGCGTGATATAGCGCTACCACGCTTCCGCTCTCTCTCTTTTCTTGCGCGCGAATGAACGAGATAAAAGACGTGATATAGATGGATATACCAGTATCACGTGCAACGTTCTAGCTAGGCTGCTGGGTTAGCATCTATATTATGAATATTACTGTACTATTATGTCTCAAGACGAATGACTTTGACCAGTGTGTACTGCCAGAGATGGCATAAGGAACTGAGACGTGGTCTGGTCGCTCACTAAAGTGTTTATAAAAAGTCTAAGAGTAATCGAGAGGGTTATATGCTCGGAGTCTCCCTGCGAGATCGAATCAGAAATGAAGAGATCCGCAGAAGAACCAGTGTAACAGACATAGCTAAAAAAAAAAACTAAAGTGGCAATGGGCGGGGCACATTGCTCGTAGAACCGATTAGAAGAGTTCTCGTGTGGCGACTGCGTACCGTAAAGCGCAGCCTGATTGACGACTTGGCGAAGGCCGTGGGGACCCGTTGGATGAGGACAGCGCAGGACCGGTCGTTGTGGCGATCCTTGGGGGAGGCCTATGTCCAGCAGTGGACGTCCATCGGCTGATATGATGATGATGATCATTGTGTTTTTGAAAGTGTGTGTGCGCTAAACAAATATGTATTATCTTTGTTCAAAGCTCCTATATCAGATTCGGCCCATTACCAAAATGTTCCTTTACCAAAATGTCCGTATCCCAGAATGCCTCTTTACCAAAATGTCCGTATCCCAGAATGCCCCTTTACCAAAATGTCTCTATCCCAGAATGTCCCTGTTACTATTTTTTTTTTTGTATGGTCCTCTCCTCAGAATAGGCCTTTCACAGAATGAAACGTCTATCAGAATTCCTTTGTAACAATTTTTTTTCAGGGTAATTATACTACGAATAAAATCAATATTGATGATTTTTCCGCGCTTTTTGCTCAAATAATGGTGGGTCCAGGACAGTAAGTACTTTTCTTTTTACTAACCGACTGTAAAAAAGGGGCGTTGTCTGTCTCACCCGTGTATACCGGTATCCCACAGAACATTATAAGAGGGGCTAGAAGTGCAAAGTAAGCGTAAGTAAGCCCTGAGCGGGAAGACAAGTGGCGACAGCCGTCTCCGAAGCAAAAGCGCTACTTTGCAATTCTGATGATGAAAAATTATTACATACATTGTGGTTAGGCAGTGATACACATTCCAGTACAAATATAGACTGGTGTGCCAAAACTAAACGTCAAGCCGAAAACAGGAGGTACGCCAGCTTACAACTGTTAAAAATAATTAAAAGAATCTAAGTTTTCAAAATAGTTTCTATAATACACTTGAACCTTTTCTTTCTTTCATTTTTTTTCGCCTGGCAGACAGCCGCGTGCAAAAATGTTGTTCTTGTTTATTATCGATATACCATTTAGGTATTAGTGAATCATACAATAAGTGACACCATTATTAATGATTCCATCACTTATTTAACTATTTTTTTTTTTTTAGTAATACTTTTATTAAAAAAAATTATACGACGTGTTAATGAATAAGCGCAAAACGTTTTAACGGTTTTAAAGATAATAACAACAAAAATTATAAAAACAAATCCGCAGTGACCCGATAAATTGAAAATCAGCAATGAAAACAATGTGACATGCTTGTTTTTTTTTTAATACTGTTTAATTTTTAAGAAATAAAAAAATATGACTGGGTGCAGCACAATAAGCACGGTACAGCCTTTAAAAAGTACGCGAGGTAATTTCGATTCAGATCAGATAATTAAAAAAAGTTAATCTTAGGATGCTGTGTACATTTCTTCTTATTCTTATATTGTAAATAATAAAACTGTTACTAGACATTTAAAAAGATATTTATACTCTTTAAATAAATAAATAAATTATTAGCAATAAACCACAGGTTAAGCAACAATTTAATTTTGTCATGAGATGATGAAATATTATTCCTTTCTGATTTATCGGTCGTTTTAAAGTGTGATCCACGATATCGAACACATACTCGAGCTTGGTTACGTGCTTCTGTGGTAGTTATCCCCAGTCGCATCTCTCCTAAAAAAATGTTTGGAGACTGTTGGTCGCGACTCACTATTTCTTTGACGTTAATAAGTTCCTTTACTCTTCCTCATCCAGAAAATCTCAAAATTTTACAAGAATGCATCATTTTTTTTATTAACTTGACATGACTCACTATTTTCTTCGACGGAGATAAATTCCTTAAGTCTTCCTCATACAAAAAGAGCTCATTTCTTTTTATTAACTGATTACGACTCACTATTTACACCCTGTGTACTGTACTGTATTATTAATTTTTATTTCTTTTATTATTTTTTTTATTAACCTATTTCATCCCATTGTTGGGCAAAGGTCAAGCTTTTCCAGCCTTCCCAACCTTTATCATTATCATTCATTTATCATTAAATTTCAGTTAAAAAAGCCGAGGAAAAGCTATAGGTACCTTTTTTCACTTTGTAATGAATTATAAAATGTATTTCAGATACGCCTTCGATCTAGAATTTCTACGGAATAGAGATGTTGGTGCCTGTATTACAATTGCTGCAGATTTAAGTGAACTCAAATAAATATTAATAACAAGTACACATGAAGGTTTTATTTTATTACTCATAACTCACCATTTATAAACTAATAATTTTGTTGATCACCACCACAACTATATTATTGTTCCTTGTACCATTATTGTAAGAAACCACCGATTTAAATCTGATGATAATTATTCAATTCTTTGATTCACGCCGTCACTGAGGTCTCAGGGAGTATAGACAGTTTATTACCGCGGAGTGCGGACTATGGGAGACCACACCAGTGAAGACGAAGCGCCCTGGTAGGTCAACTGAACCATGCTTATAATGAAGCAAAATCTCCTGTATTTAGATCATACTGCATTGATCAAATTTCGTGCTCGCTCCGCTTGCTCTTGGCTATTATTTTGGGGCGCGAGAATCACCAATCAGCAGGACAGTGTCGTATGACGTAAAAGATGATAATACAAATTTTAAGGTTTTAAAAACTATTAATGAGATTTGAGATTATTGTAATGATTATTAGGGTCGAGATGAGAGATTAAGCACGTGTATCTATATCTAAAAAAGATTTAAAACGCGAATCCGTAACGTGATATCCGAAAAGAATGTCCGTAAAACCCTATTAAGGCTATCCAATATTGCTTAGGGTGTTAATTTAGGTTAGATTTATTGTAGCCAATTGCGAATATATTACACCACCGTAGGGATGGGACACAATGGTTGAAAAATCGATATTTATTACTAGCTTGCGTCCGGTAGACAAGCTCGATAATAATCATAATTTTGTGTTTCGTTGATCGTCGCCCCTAATGTCTGAAATTTAAGAGTCCGGAAAAACACTTAACTTATAAGAAATGAAAAGATAGTCGATTTGTGAACTCCTTCCCTTTTAAGTAGGTTAAAAAAAAGGTTTTTCTAATTTATAAATTTTTTGTAGTTTAAGAACCATATTATTATACATTTTATTAAATAAGCTAGTGCTAAGCTTGTGTTTTTTTTGTTAGCCTTGCTACAACTGCATGATTAAAAATGATGTTAGTTGTTGTAGCAAAACTTCTGACCACCCCGAAAGGGATTATGGTCGTAGTTTTATGAATAAATAAAAAAAAATAAAAATAAATATCTTGGACATTGTCACACAAATTATCTAGTCACATTTAAAGTACCTGGACTTGTATTATGATGACTAGACAACGATATAGAATACATATATAGATACAAACATCCATGACTCGGGTACAAATATTCATATTCATCATACAAATATTTGTTCCTTACGGGATTCGAACCCGCGACTCTCGGCACAGCAGACAGGTTCACTACAGACTGTGCTACCGGGCCGTCATGTATGTTTTATACATTTTAATAAATTAAACATACATTATAACATAGGTAAGTCACGACTAATGCGGAGAGATAAGTATCATGATACGAGACGAGTGTTAACCTATGAACGTGGATGACTACGGTAGAAGAGGAAGGCCGAAGAAAAGATAAATGGATTGTGTGAAGGACGATGATGTTTAAGACCAACTGGCTCCAACTGTATATAATCATGTACCTAAATGTATAAGAGACATTGCATGCAATTTGACATTTAGAAAGACATGTAAATTTTTAATAGAAAATACATTCTACTCAGTTGACGAATTCTTGACATGGAAACCTAAATAATCATAGTTTTATTATATTGTATAAATTTGTACGCCTAATAGGCTGATCACAGAGGTCTTCCTTAATTTATGTAACAACTTTTTGTAACCTGTGTTTCACGAATAAATGATTTTGTATTTGTATTTGTAAGAAAGGAGTGAGTGCTGAAATGGCGGCTAAGAGAGATGAATGGGAGAAGATGAAATATTGCGCCGAGCCCAAATAATGGAGAATGGGCAAAAGAATGACGACTTTTTGGTGTAAATAAAGTATATAAGGTCTAACAAAATTAGGTGAAACTATTTTAAGAGGACGATCAGACTATCAAAATGAACAACTTTCTCTATCGGACCAATATTGAATTCGCGAAAAAAATCTGCTGTCCCATACATTGAGGTCGAGTAGGGTTGTATGGAATAGCTGATTTTTTTTCGCGATTTCGATATTGGTCCGATAGAGAAAGTTGTTCAGTTTGATAGTCTGAGCATACCCTTAAAATAGTTTCAGCTAATTTTGTTAGACCTTATATTTTAATGGATTGATTGACCCTATCCTTTTAGAGGATTCAGACAACTACTAATAATAGATTTATGAAAAATAATCGATTAAAACAAACAAACGATTATTTTTTCACAGTCCTATTAGGCTAGGAGACCGAGCTTGGAAAAGTATACTGATTTATGCGATGCGGTCGCTTTAAAGTGGATTGGGGCCTGAGCAGGAAAATGGATTTGGTGATTTGTTTATTAGGGGGCTTATACTACCTTTGCAAAAAGGTAATTTTAGACGCAATAACAATTAGCGGCACGACATTAGGGCAAACATCAATTGAACATTTACGGAGCCACCTTGTCATCAGTCATCACCGATAACGTCTCTGAGGTTCAATCGTCCCTCTAGTCCTGCCGTAGAATAGACGAGAAACATTGCTTCTATTTTTAAGTCACTCAATCATTCATACAAAGGAAGTCTGGTTATATTTTCAATAATAACAAATTACAGTCAATGTTTAGAAACTAATCCCTATACGTGTAACGTCATATTTTCGTTATAATAAGTAAAGTAAAAACAGCTTTACTTGCATATTTTGGGCATGTGCACTCGTTAATTAGTTATGGTGTAATATTTTGGGGTAACTCTGTAAATGCGATTGAAGCGTTCAAAGCACAGAAACGCTGTGTTAGAGCACTTTGTGGGTTGTCGCAGAGGGACTCGTGTAGACCTCTTTTCAGTAAATATAAAATACTTCCTCTGCCAAGTGTATATTTGAAAGAAGTGGCAGTTTTTGCAAAGAAATATATACATTTCTTTGAAACCAAGGGGCAATATAAAAGGAACCTAAGACGCAATCACGACCTCATTCACTCGGGTGCATATAAATCAAGTTTCTTCCATAGGAGTATTTATTACATGGTCATTGAGGTGTACAACGGCATTCCTGACTGTTTTAAAAATCTTAACCATCAACAGTTTAAGACTGCAGTAACAAAATGGTTACTTGATAAGCTCTACTACAGTGTACAAGAATTCTTTGATGATGTAAATAAAAATGTTGATATGGCTTAATGGACAATATTTAGATAGTAGTTAGATAATTTTATGTATTTGGGACTTACAATAATGAAGTTATTAATGAATGACATATATTTTATAATTATATTGATAAAATTGTTCACTTACTTGTTATAATAATGATGATGACATTTTTATTAATTTTTAAATTGTTTAATGGTTTTGTTTGGTTTTGTTTTTCTTTTTCTTTCAATTCTTAATTTTGTTTACAATTATGATTATTGTTGTGCGCCTCTCTAGGCAAACTATAGAGATACATTTTCATTGTAACAACTTTTATAACCAACCTATAATATATCAATTTAAAGTAACAGTGCCTCACAGAATTCCATACAAATATTAAAAATTAATCATAGCATTGAAACTGTATATTTTTACGAAAATCTGACTCATTATAAGCATAGAGATTAGTTTCTAGATTGTTTCTGAATCATCATTAACTCATAATCATTGTTTCATTGACTTTAATTGGTTAATGATGATGATGCTTCATGGCCGTGTTCGCCCACAGCGACTGATTATGGCTGTTGAATTTGAGAGCTTCGTTGATGTGCTCTCAGGTGGCTGTTGTAGCCTATCCTGGCTTTAAAAGTGCGTCCTCACAGGCTACATGTCAATTTTCCATTAAGACAGTTGTATTGGATGGCCGCGGGTCATCTGGCTTTAAGTTCATTGCGCTTGGCATCGTGATCTGCCCTTCGCTTAGCCTCAAAGCCAAACACTTTATTCTGGACAGTGAGCCAAACGGATAACGGAACGGAAACGGACGCGTGGCCAATGCGGATAAGACTTCACATACGCGTCAGAATTTCTTATTCAGTGTATGCAGGTTTCCTCACGATGTTTTGTTTAACCTTTTAAGAACAGCCGGTATTACGTACAGTAAAAGTTAGTATAACTCTATGTGGCATGTCTTCCGTTCGGATTCGAACCTCGTAATTGAGTGTACCTCCATACAATGCGCCACTGAGGCTCTAAAACTGACGTTCAGAATATAAATTGAGTCGTACTACATTATCCATACCAGGTGTTACAAAAATACTAATAAACATTTAAAATAAATAAATAAACGAAATAAAAAAAATAAAAAGCCATTTATTTCTCATGTTAAGTAACATGCATTAATTAATGCATCTTCTTGAATTGAGTCAAACTTAAAAATAGTTATCACAACATTAAAACAATAGTATAGGCAAAGACATTGTACATGAGAATATAATTGTCAGTAAATTGGAATTATTGATTTTATTTCTATTTAATATTAT
Source organism: Agonopterix arenella (assembly GCA_927399405.1). NCBI lineage: Eukaryota > Metazoa > Arthropoda > Insecta > Lepidoptera > Depressariidae > Agonopterix > Agonopterix arenella. The sequence continues at coordinate 232,021 of OV656690.1, forward strand.
AATAATGTCATGCATGAAATAATAAATAATTAGGTAACATGACATTTTAACCATTTGGTATTTCAATTAAATTACATTTTCACAATAGAATTCACTATTAAAATGGTTAATTAAATTGTTATTATTAATGAGAACCCCTCTCTGAAGGGTAGGCCTCCTCCAGATGTCGCTATTTAGTTCGGTCTCTCGCCACAGTCCACCATTCCATTCCAGCTACCTCTCTGATATCGTCTGACCAGCGTGCGCGTGGTCTTCCGCGTTTCCGTGTTCCTTTTGGTTCGGTCCACTCGGTTGTCCTTTCACAATAGAACTTAATATTCACTATTAAAATGGTTAATTAAATTGTTATTATTAATGAGAACCCCTCTCTGAAGGGTAGGTATAGGCCTCCTTCAGATGTCGCTATTTAGTTCGGTCTCTCGCCACAGTCCACCATTCCATTCCAGCTACCTCTCTGATATCGTCTGACCAGCGTGCGCGTGGTCTTCCGCGTTTCCGTGTTCCTTCTGGTTTGGTCCACTCTGTTGTCCTCTTTGTCCACCTTTAGTCTTCTAGTCTGGCTAGATGGCCTGTCCGATTCCACTTTAGGCGTTTTAAGTGTTCTATAAAGTCTATTAGCTCGGTTTTCTCTCAGATTTTTCGAGGATATCGTTTCAGATTTAGTGTTTCTTGTGATAAAATATTGTTTTCTCTTCTTTTAGCTCTCTGGGATGACTGCAATCCATGTTTTATATTTAATTCTAGTCTAACGTAAAAGTTGTGAAATTTTGTGTTTTTTGTATTAGACTGGTTGTTATATTTCTTGTTATATTTCCCTATAGAGTTTTATCTCATCGTCGTTCTTTAGTTTTTGAGTAGAGTTCTTAAATTGGGCTCTGCTTTTCATTGGTTGAGTCATAGTCATTTTCGCTCTGACTAGTCTATGATCTGATGGGAATAAAACGTTGTTTAGTATTTTTACGTTACGACAATGGTTAGGCATATTTGTCGATATGAAATCAATTTTATTTTCTGTATTGGCATCTGGTGACCTCTAAGTCCAGTTTTGATTTTGATTACCCCTGGAAAAGGAGTTCGTCAATGGACGTCCACTGCAGGACATAGGCCTCCTCCAAAGATCGCCACGATATATTAAATTAATAAATCTCTGACTAGCTTCGAAGTATTTTCTTAAACAATATAGGATTCACTAATACCAATTAAGCTTCTAAATTGTTATAAGAAAACCAAAACCCAACTAAACGCAGTTAATTAAAACTTTTACCTTTTTGTTGTTTCGCAAAATAAATAGCAACTCTTTTACTTTTTACGTAAGTTTATAAACCCATAAAAGAGGCACTAAGGTCCCATTCGCATGAGCGTAAATATATCGCGCAATGAACGATTTTATTCGTAAAAAAAAGAAACCATTTCATTTCCTATTTATAGAAGCGAAACAAAACATTGTATATAGGGTCCTTCTTAATATGCTGACACTTTTTTAATGGGATGATCAGACCGTCAAACTGAACAATTTTCTCTATGGCACCAACATCGAAATCGCAAAAAAGAAATCAGCTCATCCATACAATACTGCAAACCTATTTGAGTCAAATTTATGGGACACCAGATTTGCTGATTTTTTTTCGCGATTTCGATGGTGGTGTCATAGAGAAAGTTGCTCAGTTTGATGGTATGATCATCCCTTTAAAAGAGTGTCAGCATTTATTAAGAAGGACCCTGTTTTTATAGAAGAAAACAGTGGCGGCCACTTGAGACTCGAATCTGTCTTCAGAACCCGCAACGAATTTAATCCAAGGACACAGCATTAGTAGTTATTTTCGTAACAGATACGTCAATCAATCAATCACAACACGCGCACAAGTTGCTTCGACGGAATACGATGAATATAAAATGGCGCTGCACATTTAAAGAAACTAAAAAGGCGCGCGACCGCCAGGTGTCGCCACTGGACCGGAAACACGAGGGAATAAAGGTACGAAATTGGTAGAAAATCGTCGGAAACGGATATGCTATCTCAATATAAAGCTTCCAGTGAGGTAAGTATTTTAATATGCGTTTTATTTCAGGTAAAACGCTGCTATTTAAACGCACTGTACGAAATCAGGCGGCGTCATTCCATTTCAAATATCTGGTCATCATTCCATTTCAAATATCTTTCTACTAATACCTTTGTAGGGACTTGCTACAGATGTCAGCACCCACAAGTTATAGCAAAAATACCAACAGATGGCAATACCGTCGCACTCGGAAATATGTTGCATACATATACAATGTTCACCGTGAATACGTAACTCGTAACCTACTACAAATAAGGTGACAATCGAATGCAAGACATACATCACGCAAGAGAAATAATCACAGACATTCGATACATATACAAGGTTCAACTAAGAACTGTTGGACCACGGCCGGTCCCCAGGCTTCATACATAGCCTGGTGGAAGATCTTCCCTTTTCAATGGAGTAACATTCCCAGTAGCACCTCCATACCTTTCTACTAATTCCAACGAGGTAACGGTTACTTCTCACTTGTCATTATGCAGGTTCGTACTAGGCGATTAGTACTAATGACAAACACTAAGTCCGTGTACCCAGCATAATGAAGTTGACTCAACAGCGAACGTTGTTATTACTTCGGACAGCGCACTACTGCGACGTTGCCGTCTGAAGCGAGTGTCAGGAATAGGGTATTTGACATGTTATTAAAAACTGTTCTAAGTTAATCACTGATGTCTAAGGACTCTACAGAAAAATTTATATTTTACGTTCCATTACATATAGTGCAAGAAAGAACGATAACAAAAAATATTATTTAAATATCCCGCGAAAACGCTTTTCTTGACAATGTACGCGGCTACATGCACTTGACGTCATCGTGACGTCAAGTGCTTGTGATACTCATACTCTACCCGCTACTGTCTACATGTAGTTTACGTCTTCAACCGTTTTATTAACAGCAAGGTTGCACATCCTCTAGTCAATGCCATCTATCGAGTCATTTTGATATTATTTTCCATTTTGATTTCCTTTCAGAAAACCCAAGAAGCTTTAAATAATGTAGGTATTTAAAGCTTCTTGAGAAAACCCCCATGGTAGCTGTCGCCGGAGGCCCCGTATACAGCGAACCTTAGCTATTCGATAATTAAATAACTAGAACATACTTTTATCTAACTTAGCAGACAGGTGATTACACCTTTATACTTGACATTCAGCTAAAGCTAAGCCGTTCAGAGAACTATTCGAAAAAATACAGTCAAAAATTGCAGATATATACTGGTAAGTACCAGATTTATAAGTTCTCCCGATGTACACACGGTGACACATCAAGCTATACAAAACCAATATAAGCTGGCCGCGTGACGTAGTACGTTACTCGTCCTACGCGCGGCCAGCTTATTTTGGTTTTGTATAGCTTGATGTGTCACCGTGTGTACAGCTGATTTTTTTCGCGATTTCGATGTTGGCTCCTTAGTGGAAGTTGTTCTGTTTGTTGCTTTAAAATCCACAAACTGTAATACCCGCCAGAGGTGTTACAAGTTGTCCACACGACTACACGTCAAATTACAGGGTGTAAGGGACAGCCCTCCGCATACTGCAACAATGAACTCAGACAAAACTCAGACCATCAAACTGAACCACTTTCACTATGGAGCCTACCTCAGGGAACGCGAAAAAAATCTGCACCGTTTCAGACGGCTGTCCCTTACACCCTGATATACATATAATTTACCAGCAAAAGCTGGCCATGCGACGGCAACGTTATACCTAAGCGTGTCTAGCTTAATATGGTTATGTATAACTTGATATATCGCCTTTTGTGCGTACAAATTAAAACCCATCATAATGAAAACCCATGAGTATGAAAACATATGGATTTTATAAACAAAAAACTTCACACGGTTTTCTTCTGTGGCATCCATTTATAAAATAAATGAAGATCAGATGTCAATTAATTTTGATATTATCATTAATTTTGATGTTATCTTAAGAGAACCCGAGCGTTCAACACAAAGGAAATCAGTTAATTATAATCTCTAATAACGTGCCCCATCTTTTGTGTCTAGGAACCTAATTAGAATAATTTAATAAACTAAGGAATATATTCTTTATAATAGTTGACATTGACGGGCGCACAAAGGTAGAGGGGAGCGTATAATTTATCTGTGGTATTAATAATAGGGAGTCGCTTGGTAGCAAGGATTTCAGAATCATAAAGGATGACAATCCTCCTTACAAGCATGAAAACAAGAAAATTGGCCATACATGGCGGTCGGTAATGTTCGACCTTCTTTCGTACGTCTTCCTAGTCGATATTTCTATCAGAACAAAAATTAAATAAAAACTTTTTTTTTTAATTTTTGTCCTTGGATTAGAAAGGGACAGAGTAACGTCGAAAACTTAGACGGGAATTTACGAAAGAAGAACGATCATTACCGACCACCATGGAGTATTATCATATTTCACCGCTTGTTAGGCAGTGTGCCCTCCAATACCTATGCCTGCTTCCTGCTTGGTAGTCTTGACTGACGGTCGTGTTGTAGGTATGTGATTTTCTAGCTTGCCACGATTGGCTTCACAATTTTATTACAAAAAAAAATCTGTGTTATTAAGGGCCTATGTCGAAAAATAATTGAAGCCAAATGGGCGTGTGATAGCTTATATTACTGCCTGATGCGAGAGAAAGAGATGGGGCGGCGCGCGCTCCTGGAACGACGCAAGCGTAAAACAAACTTTATTTAATTGTGATTGCACTATTTATGTAAGTTCAATTCTGCTCTTAACGAAATTTGTAAAATATCAATCTTTTTTTTTAAATCAAGTCTCGTTTCTCTATTATTCACCGTTTAGCAGTTCTAAGCGTTTATAAATAAAAACGGAGGGTACTTTGGCATGTTTTTCTATCGAGAAAATGTGTCTTAATCGTGTTTTGGCTCTTGTCAAAACTTCAATTATATGTTCAATTTACACATATCCGCTAATCATACTCCTACTGTTCGTACATCACGATTATGACGCTTTGAAGAATCTTATTTTTTCACATAGCCTCTTAATGTGTCCTACTGGTATTGGAGAACATATAATAAATGTTATTTTGTACATGCTCCTAGAACTCAATCGACATTGGAAAAAATGCTTTTCAAACAAGGAAAAAGCCAATTTTGTAAACTGTTTTCTGTGCATGAGGTGTTCATCTCTAAGTGGTTGTGCATTAAGTTAAGTACTCAATGTAATTGTAAATTGTACCCATGTATCATTTTAACAGCTGTTGATGAACCTGATAAAATAAAATAAAGATAAACGCTTCTTGAGTAACGCTTTAAAAGATACAAATAAATACAATTACGTAACAAAGTTAAACCAGTATCTATTCCATTATAGGGATACGCCACACTGCACGACGGGCATACCGCCTGCGCGACTCATGTTCGGTCGGGACTTGCGCTGTAAACAAGACCTTATTAGTAGGCGCACACGAGTCACGCCCCTCTTCAGCAATCAGTGGTTCAAGAGCGAGTGCTAATGAACCAAAAACGCCAAAAAGAAAATTACGGAGGAACGAATAGATCCTTTTCTAACTTAGATAATGTATGGATAAAAGACTATCGCGGTGACCCTAAGAACCGTCTTGGGTCTTAGAGTCAGTCGTGGACCGTGTCGGAAAAGTAATCTATGAAGTAAAAGTAAAAGACACTAGTATAGTGTGGAGGCGACACGCGAACCAATTAATGTGTGCGAGAAAACACCGCGTTTCGATTAATTATAGCGACTGGTATTATGATGATGAAACCAAAGTATGTCCCCCGCCGTCGCCGACTCCCCCGCAAGCGCCCGTCGTCTGCGCAAGCGCAGCGAGTCCTGTCGCGTGGGGCCCGCGAGATTCCTCACCACTGCATGGCGAGGACAGCTCGCTGTATGTCCCAACAGACGATGAGTTTTGCACACCTAACGGTTCGCGTCCGTCGCCACCGTCTGCTAACAACCGGTCCCCGACGACGGATCCGTTCCCTCGCACTCGCTCGGGTAGAATTATAGTTCCTCAAAAAAATACTGTTCTAAAAAAAATATTTTGTACTTAATTTGTTGGCCATCGTTCAAATGGAATGTTTTCTTTTTTAATTAACTTTATTGTGGAGGAATGTGATGTGTTCACCTACAATCATGTAGGTAGTTTGATAACTTGTTACTATGCGCTGTCATCGGCATGTCAAACAATAAATAAATTGGTACTCTTCAAGTCGGTTGTTTCATTAGCCATCTCCTGAAATATCGTATATCTATACTATTATAAAACTGCAACAGGAAGTTTGTCTGTACATTGAAGATATTAACAAAAAAAAGTTACGATATGGTTTTTAGGTGTCCCTGATTCCATTTCACCAATTTTTGGATTTTTTGTCTGTCTGTTTGTTTGTGTGTTTGTTTGGGTGTTTGTTTGTTTGTTTGAACGAGTATCACGCAAAAACTACTGAACCGATTTTGATGAAACTTTTTTTGTTTGATAGCTTATTCTCTGACTTAAAATCTGGTATATAATTTGTGCGGACGAAGTCGCGGGTTAACGCTCGTTACATATACATACATAAACTCACGCCTTTTTCCGAGAGGGGTAGGCAGATACTATGGATTTCCACTTTGAGCGATTCTGACACACCTCTGTTACTTCCTCCAGGCACACACATCTTCTTGTCAGCTGCCTTTAACCTGTTATTTTTTAATGACGTCTCTAACCTGGTCAAGGTACTTAGATACGCCCTCCTAGATCTGCCTCTACCAATATTTCTTTCCACACACGCACCTACACGACTTGAACGTATGAAACAGCTGTTTTGTTTGTTCTGACAGGTTTGCGCCATGGTAAAAGTTATTCAGGTCTATAGGTAGAGTACGTGGTTTAAAGGTTTGCCCTTAGTTAGTTTACATACTGTATACAGGGTGTAATATAAAACGGGACACTTACTTAAACGGGTGCTTCAGGCCATCAAACTGAACAACTTTTACTATGGGACAAACACTGAAATCACGAAGAAAAAATCCGCTGTCCCATACATATTACACAAAACTGGAAACATAACTCGACTAAAATGTATTGAACAGTAGATATTTTTTTCGCGATTTCGATATTGGTCCCATAGAGAAAATTGTTCAGTTTGATAGTCTGAAGCACCCCCCTTTAAGTAAATGTCTCATATAATTTTACACCCTATATGTATAAGCATAAGAATAATTAATACTCTATACTATAGAGTCTATAGAAACGAAACTCGCGCGCCAGACGCGCTCAAGGTCATGTTAATAGCCTACCGCCTCGCCTCTGCTTAGCAGAGAAGTCTGACAGGGCTTGCGTCTGTAGCCAAGCGCTCACTCGTGCACGTTCCGTCTGATTTTAATTATCTATTTTCACTAAACATACCTTGTTGCAGTATTTGGGTGTATATAAGGTCTAGGTGAAACTATTTTAAGGGGATGACCAGACCATCAAACTGAACAACTTTCTCTTTGGGACCAATATTGAAATTGCGAAAAAAAATCTGCTGTCCCATACATTTAGGTCGAGTAGGTTTGTATGGAACAGCTGATTTTTTTTCGCGATTTCAATATTGGTCCCATAGAGAAAGTTGTTCAGTTTGATGGTCTTATCATCCCCTTAAAATAGTTTCAGCTAATTTTTTAGACATTATTTTATAAATTTGCAGTTTTGTGTAGTAAGGCAGATTTACTTTTTGATTTCGATGTTATTGCTATAGAAAAAGTTGTTTAGTTTGATGGTTCTCACATCTCCTTAAAAAACCGTTAGCATTAAAATAGTTTCACCTAGTTTTGTTAGACCTTATATAATGACTGATATCTGAATCGAACTAATATTACTTATTTTACCACTGAAAACCTTCTTCTTTTATTGAATTCGGTTAATACGTTGTAATTGTAACACATAATTATATACACCATAAATAACGTACCTGTAAAATACGAAGTATGTGGCGCGTTGCGGAGAGGTATGGACACCCAATTATGGGGGTCCGGGTTCAACTCCGCACGGACGACATGCCATGTACCAATGAGTTTTTGTACGTAATACCAACTGCTTTCAAACGGTGAAGGAAACCATCGTGAGGAAACCTGCATACGCTGAAGAAGAAATTATGATGTGTATGAGAAGTCTACCAATCGGCATTGGGCACGCGTGGTGGACTAATGCCCATACACCCTCCCTGAGGGTAGGCCTGTGCCCTGCAGTGGGACGTTTATAGGTTGATGATGATGATGATGTAACAGTCCTGGCGGCCACAGTGGGAGTGGTGGGTTGAGGCGAGAAGTAGGTATTTATAAGGCGGCGTTTGGAGCACGCACAAAAGAGATTCCATTCTATAGTGTATTTGTTATTAGTTGTTCTATGGTACAAGGCTGTTTGCCAGAGGCTACAGGTCGTGGCTTGGGTTTTTGGGGTTTAGTCTCAAGCCCTGGGATTCGGCGCTCCCTGTATTCAGCAGTGGATGATGACAAGCTGATGATGAACTCACACTAGGCCAGTTTTTTGGAATAAATTTCCTATTATCCTCGTTAGTGAGAGAAATTTTGCCCGGCATTGGAATTTAAAAGGCTTTACTCAAATGCCACCTAGTACACCCATACTAGTCTATATATTTTTGTCATATCGATCCGTTCAGTACGTAACTAAACTGTCGAATCAAAAAATAAAACAACCTAAACTTTTTTCACGCATCGATTCCACCCATTGACGGATGCCATCCATATTTCACGACGTAAATTTTATAATTGATCACCATTGCCGGCGCAATTTTTCGAGTGAATAATAACTGGTATCCTTACTTAGAAAAATTTAGCGCCCATCTGTTTTTGTTTGCATTTTTGAACAGTTTTCCGTATTGACATTAATTGATACATCGATGACTCTTTGATAAGTTTGACAGTATGAAAATAGATTTATTTTAACGCGCATAAAGTTAACTCCATTCCAATAAAAAATCACGTAGGTATTAGTGCTAGCGGTTCATCGGATATTTCATATGAATACTGCACTTTTGTTAAAGGCAAGCCGCTTGGCACAGTGGTTGTTAGGACCATTTAGAATGATTTGACCCTTATCCTTAAATTCTTAAAATTGCTAATCTTTACCGATATTAGCGGTTAAACGTGGTATCACAAAAAAAAATTGGTATCTCCGGGACTCTTAGCGCGAGCCCGACACACACTTGGCCCAATTTTATTATTTGTTATTATACTATAGAGTTTGCACTATAATTTTACTAAATTTGACGCTTGTATGTACGACCGTTTTTACAATAGAGCAAAAACTATAAACGTTAAAAAAATGAGTTTCTTGTGTGGATACCCCCCTTAATTTTTCACTTTTTGTTTTTCTTATTATTTTTTAACAAATCCATTATAATAACGCATATTCTCTGAAAATGTCAACCATCTAGCTATTACGGTTCAAAAGATACAGCCCTTTATAGGTAGGACAAGCAGTATAGGTAGACATGACGGACGGACAGACGAACGGGTGGGCAAGGGTTCGAAACCCTATAAACAATACCAAATTCGATTAAAAAAAAAAAATTTTTGGAGCATTTTCGTACCCCCTCAAAATATACTTTTGAAGACTTATTTTGATTCAGCGCCCTCGAGTTTCCAGAAGTTGACTCTAACATGGCTTCTGTATGACTTTTTATAATTTTTTAAATTTCACACGTAATATACCCTTACGCTCCAAATTATCCAAAATAGAAGTTTGGAGGATCAAAGTTACTCCAAATTCGAATTCAGCGTCCTCAAATTATGCGAAAAAGAGGAGTTTAAGGAGTAGTTCACCCCACCCCCCACCCCCCAAAAATTGCCTCCTAAGGAGTAAATCAAAAATCAGTACGGGTCAAATCATTCTAAAAGGTTCTAACTACCACTGTGCCAAGCGGCTTGCCTTTAACAAAAATGCAGTATCGTGCAATAGTTTACTGGTGCCCATCTATAAAAATAAGGGTGACGTACAGAACTGCAACAATTATAAGGGAATAAAGCTAATGTCACATAGTATGAAAGTATGGGAAAAAGTGGTAGAGAAACGACTGAGAGAGGAGAGTGACATAACGCAAAACCAGTTCGGTTTTATGCCTGGTCGGGGTACAACGGACGCTATTTTTTCACTACGCCAACTTTGTAAATTATACAGGCGTGCTCAAAAGAACTTGCACATGGTGTTCGTTGACCTCGAGAAGGCATACGATCGTGTACCCCGGGAGGTCTTGGGGTGGGCTCTCAAAAAGAAAGATGTGCCTGGATAATACCTTGAGTTGATTCGTGCAATGTACAGCCGATCCAGCACATGCGTCCGATCATCTGCTGGTACCACCGATAAGATCAATGTCGCTGTAGGTTTGCACCAAGGGTTGGCTTTAAGCCCTTACCTCTTCCTGTTGATTATGGATGCTTTAACATCAGACATACAGGAAGAGGCACCCTGGTGCATGCTGTTTGCTCATACAAAACCATGGAGAGATAGATCGGGACGTAAAGCACCGAATCAACTCAGGGTGGATGAAGTAGCGGCAGGTTACGGGAACGATCTGCGACTCCCGAATCCCCCTCAAATTGAAGGGGAAAATATTTAAGACCGTAATACGACCTGTCGTTATGTACGGATCAGAGTGTTGTGCCACAAAAGGGACGGATGAGAAACGATTGCATGCAACTGAGATGAGAATGTTGAGATGGATGTGTGGTGTAACTAGAATGGACAAGATTAGGAATGAGTATATTAGAGGAAGTTTGAAAGTAGCACCTATAACGGAAAAATTGCAGGGTAATAGATTATCGTGGTATGGGCATGTAATGCGGAGAGACGAGTGTCATGTTACGAGACGAGTGTTAAGTATGAATGTATGTGGTGTATATATGGCTGTAGTAGGAGAGGGAGGCCGAAGAAAAGATGGATGGATTGTGTGAAGGATGATATGTGTAAAAAAGGAGTGAGTGTTGAAACGACGGCTAAGAGAGATGAATGGAAGAGGATGACATATTGCGCCGACCCCAAATAAAGGGAAATGGGCAAGACAATGATGTCTGTCGTCAATGATTCCGACTTTACGTTTGTCACTTTCCATCAATTTTTGTCGTTTATAACCCGCGCGGATAAAATGCTTCACTCACGGTTCCGTACGGACTGCAAAAACATACATTTTGATTATTGTCGTAATATTAAAAACAGTGTTCTCTTTCCTTCGCGTAGTTTTTTAATTTCTTGTCTTCTTTTGTGACTTGGAAAAGTATATAATTATGTCGTAGTCCTATCGTAGAATTGGCCAGATCGAGATCTGGCCGGACATTCTATGATACGCCGCCATTCCATGATTTGGCTGATTATTTCATAATGTGCCACATGGATATGGGATTTTCGCTCAGTTGCAGAAACGCTCTTAGAGTTAATCCTCCATTAAATCTGTTGCTGTCACTTTTTGTCTTTTTGATGTAGTAAAAGCTAGCAAGAAATTTAATTGAGGGTTAACTTTTTTTATTTATTTATTTGTAGGACGACAAAAAAACAAGACACAATATACACCTTAAAATAGACTCAAGTAAGCGTCTCCAATATTATGCAGGTGTTGCAGTAACAACCCAAAAAGACCGAGGCCTATATATCAGGGTTAGCTACAGTCTACAGTTAACATTGGTGAAAAATTCCAAGAGCGAAAGATTCCGGTACAGTGGTTATACAAAATACAATTAAAAAATCAAATTAAGTAGATATAAACCAATACATGCATCAGACATGCATAGTTTTTGAAAACCTTCAAAAAATGATCTAATGGAAAGAGAGAAAAACAAATTATAATATGAAAATACCCCGTACCCTAAAAAAAGAAGATATATGTTTTTTTTTAATTAATAAAAGATTTTACAAATATCGTACCTAAACATAATATATTATATTAATTCTTCTATTTATAAGTTATATTATTTATAGAAGATATAATTTATTCAATTAACAGATGGGAATACACAATTGTAAATAAACTAAATAATTATCTAAACTAGATCTAAACACATTATAATATAGAAGAAGAACTTATAACTAATGAATGAAATATTTATAGGCGACAAAGGTTAAAAAAGAAAAAAAAATAAGAGAAAGAAAAGATGAAAGATGAACCTATGCTATTTATAGTATAATATGTATATTATATATATCTATATACATACATATATTTATAGATATTAATGTGTGTAATATATATGTTTTTATATTTTGTATGATGTATGTTGTAATTGCTCTATTTTTACCAGTTTTATAAATTAGAATGGATTTTCTTCATCCTCTGTTATTCCAGTAGACCTTTATATAATGTTCGAAAATCATTATATTAAATTTGCAAGATGTGTCTTTTTAGTTTGAAACTAATTTTGTTTAGAACCGCACGCTTATTGAATACATTATCGTCATTTAGGCATGTAAAATGGTATTTTAAATCCTCGGGAAGATATTCATACATGCGCGGAGCAATTGACATGTAGTGATTTCTCGCCGCAGCAGAGAGCGCTCTTTCCAGGGAATCCAAAATGGTAGCTCCGTAACTACCCCAAGCGACTATCCCATATAGCAAAAGTGACTGCGTAAGTGCAAAGTAAACTGATTTTAGCGTGGCTTTGTCAATCACATTTCGAAGATCCAAGTAGATATAAGATATTCTTTTGATTCTGTCAATCAACGATTGTACGTGTAAATCCCACGTAAGATTCTCATCGATTTCTATGCCCAGATTTCTAACCGACGACGCTCTTCTAAGCACACCACATACGCAGTCAGGTCTTAAGGGCAATAGACAAGGACACGTGTGAATTCTTAATAATATGCTCTCCTTGGGCAAACCTGCTTTAGTAAAACCGAAACACATTATATGTAGTTTTTTCTTCGTTCAAAGACAACAGGTTGCAGTCAAACCACTCCTTAGCTTGTCTGAGACCTTCTGATGTCTGATCTACACTGTTATTCCAAGTTTCTCCACAAAAACTAGTCACAGTATCATCAGCGAAGCACAGCGTCTGTGTATTTGGGAGAAGCTTACAAAGATCGTCTATGTACAATATAAACAGAATCGGCCCCAACACGCTTCCCTGTGGTACTCCAAAACGAATGCCTTGTTCAACGCTATAAATGTCATTAATCTTTACTACCTGCGTGCGATCAGAGAGATAACTAGCAAACCATTTCAGATTTTTCCCAACTATTCCAAACATTTCCAGCTTTTTCATCGTATCAAAAGCTTTTCGTCTCAAAAACGTATCAAAAACTCTAATGAGCGTTTTTGCAACTGAGTGAAATTCGGGCAAATAGACTTCCCCATATTATAATGATATGGCTGGCCATATCGCATTACATGTTACTAGTGGTGCTGTCTCCGCGATGTCCGCTATATAGTACAAATAACATTAAATAAAAAACCTTAAATAACATAACACAAATAGTAAATAGTGCCGAAAATAACAGTTACATTTTATCTCATTTTAATTTATAATTGCTACCCAAGCTTGGCTGGGCACATAGTCAAACGATTAGAGTTGAATGATATGGTGGGCATCGCATCACAAAATGCCCAGATCGATCACGAAATTCTACTATCTGACTGCGACATATATAATGGTAATATTCTTGACAGACATAGATAGCATTTGTTTTAACTCATTTTTCTCGTTTTTAATGTTTGCGCAAGAACGTGAATGGACTACGTAGTACTTACTATCTCTATGGAATGGACAAAATAAGTCAAACGCAGTGTTCAGGGTATCGCTGTGCAAGATGCATAACTACAAATTTCAAAGTAAAATTATTAAAATTCAGATTTAAACTTTAGCAAAACCTAGGAAACCCAGACAAGTTAGGGCGTAGTTTTGGCGCTTAGTTAGAGTTCCGTCCGAGATAGGACTCAGACGAACCGTTTTAATAGTTTCTAGTACAAATAATTTAATATTAATTATCATTCAAGTTAACTTGAAATAGTCAGTTGAACTTAATATGTTACTTTTAAAATTATTAGGTTTCGAATAACTAGGTAAGTACTAAAAAAAATCTCTTTTGATTTAAACAACTCTTTTTTTTTTAAATATCTTTTGTGTTAAAATTTACAATATGGATAGACGGATAGATAAACAATTCAACATTTAATTTTTTTTTGTATTATATAACTACAGCCGCATTGCAATGCATACTTGGCATGCATTGCAATGCGGCTTTTCATTTCGTTTTTTTTTTTTTCTAGAACCTTCGCTGGCTTGTGCACAGCAACCCACGAAAGTTTCATCGCAATTTCAAGAATAGTATAGGAACGTATTTTATCTTTATTGGGAAAATCAACAGCCTAATACAAAAGTAACTATTCCTTAATCTCAACAACACAAAGTAGGTACAAATACCGAAATAAATATTAAAATAACAACTTATATTCTATTGTAGCACGTCTGAGTCATCTTAAAACTCAGTGCAGCTTACAATCAAAATTTTGCATATCCCATCCAATTTAAAATTTAAAATTCATACTTATTCATTGTACTTAACAGTTTCAGTAGATCTTTGACTTTTAACTTATTGAGAGATATTTGAGTATTAACTTATGTTTGAAACTTAACTTTATGTCAGGATTAACAAAGTTTAAAGTTGACGGTTTTTTATTTGGATGTTGAAATAAGATTCATTTGAGGTATCATTTTTACGGTTTCTTCAGCAGCGTTTTATACCACCGCGCACCGGTCGTCGTCACAGTCTATACAGGGTGTAAGGAAAAGTATAATTGACCTTTAAAGCACATACTTTAACCCATCGAACTGAACATTTTCGACTATGGGAGCAAACCTCTCAGAGCACCAAAAAATCAGCTGTTCCATATTAAACTGCAATACCTACCTACTAGACTCGATTGTATGAGGCAGCTGATTTTTTTTGTTCTGAAAGATTTGCCCCCTCGTAAAAATTGTTCAGTTTGATGGGTAGAGTTAAGAAGTTAATTATACTTTTCCTTACACCCTGTTTACGTCCCACTGCAGGGCACAGGCCTAGCCTATGAGCGTTAGTCCACTACGCGTGCCCAATGCGGATCGGTAGACTTCACGAACGCATCGGAATTCCTTCTTCAGCGTATGCAGGTTTCCACACGATGTTTTCCTTCACCGTTTGAGAGCTGTCGGTATTTACGTACTTTGTAGACTCATTGGTACATGGCATAATTAAGAGTAGCCTGGTACTAAGAGGTTTAATCGGGTGATCGGATTCGGAATTTTTAAAATTTTAATGTCCTTATAATCCAAATAAGGTTTTTATGAAAAGTAAAAAACGGCCTAGTGTGTGTCGAAAAAGGGGCATGGCAATACATGGCGAGCACAGCTAGGTACATACGAGCTGTTACAAAAACACAAATATACATTTAAGGGATGGTTTAGACATAGACCATCAAACTGAACAACAACAAAAATGAAGTTTGTTTAATTGTTTGTTTGATCGGGCATCACGCGAAAACTAATCAACCGATTTTTATGAAACTTTTTTTATCTTAAAATCTGGTATATAATTTGTGCGGACGAAGTCACGGGTTAACGCTAGTGATAAATACAATCGTACATAAATTCCGTAGAACTAAGTGGTACAAGCAGGCCTGTCTCACTCCACAGCTCAGGTACGTTTGACAACCGGCCCCCAGCGAGGGGTCAAAGGCAATAGGTTGCCATTCACCCCTCGGTGGTCACCAAAAATATTAAAATAAAGTACAGCTTGGCCATAATCCTCCATAACCTATAACTACCGTTTAAACTTCTTGGTCAAATCTCATTAGACTTGCCGCCATTTTGTAAGTAGTCAATGCGAGACTTGAAAACCGCCGACAAACAGCGATGTCACGCTGCCAGCACGTGAAAGAATGAAAGAGGGAGACTTTGTAAAGGAAGCTTTCATGCCTAATGATTCGGTTCATTTTCGTTCGTACGCGCGCCGTTGTGACAGTTGGCAGGTTATTCGCGGGTTGTACGATAGGACGGGCGCGAATAACTTTACACCTAATTGTTGTGAAGAGAGAGTCGTTATTTATTTAAATCTGTTTTCGAAGTGATCCTTCTGTACGGGTAGTACTAGTACAAGTCAGGAATCGAACTGCCGCGCCGCCTCATGATTCAATCGCAAGCTCTCTTCCGTATGGACTATCATCGCTGTAAGCAGTCACTTAGTAAAGTGAAGTAAATCTTTATTGTGCCTAAAGGCCTATGGGTATTTTTTATGGAGGGTGCCGTCGTTTTTTTATTCAAGCGGCCAGTTACCAAATGTTGTGGGTATTTTAGCTCCATAATAATATAAGGTAATATTAGCCCTAAAATACCCACAATATTTGGTAACTGGCCGCTTAAAAAAAAGACGCCAATATTACCCATACCCAGGTTCAACAATTTGCAGGTGTTAGTAGAGTAAACCGGAATATGCCAAATCTCGCTCTTTCGAATGTATACACAAAATTAATAATATTCGTTTAAATATCTTCAAAATTAAAAGTCAACAACGTTCAATATTAAATACCCAAAGAATTGCTAAATTAAAGTGGCAGTGGGCGGGGCATATTGCTCGCAGAACCGATGGCCGATGGGGCCGAAAAGTTCTCGAGTGGCGACCACGTACCGGAAAGCGTAGCGTGGGTAGGCCCCGCACACGGTGGACCGACGACCTTGTGAAGGCGGCGGGAACCCGTTGGATGAGGGCAGCGCAGGACCGGTCGTTATGGCGATCCTTGGGGGAGGCCTATGTCCAGCAGTGGACGTCCATCGGCTGAGATGATGATGATGATGAACATTCAATATATAAAATAGAAAAAGTTACAATTAACGAATTTATATGAAAAAGAAATAATCCATCAGAAATAATAATTTATATTTATTTATTTTAATTTAAAAACAAAAATAAATCTTAAAACAAGCCATTACTGCCACTCAACTGCGATAGTTCTCATTAATGCACGGACGAACAAAACGATCAGTTTTATACCTTTTTTTATATGGAGCAATTAAATTTTATATGTGCTCTACTGTGTGGAAGCGACGGGTGAATTTACTGAAGTGTGGACCGAGCATGCTGGCATAATAGCTGGGTCCAAATTGGGCGAGCCGCCTCGCGAGGCAACCTCGGGGAATGACGTAGAATTTTAATATTGAAATTTGACCACTCCCTATACCTAGGGAGTGGTGTAATGAAATCACAAACAATGTTTGACATTTTTCATGAAATTCTTATGAAAACAACGCGAAACTCTCAAAAACTGAATTATTATGAATATATTTTTATAAACTTGAAGAGTTTTTTTTTAATTTATTATTGTTCGAGACCTCCTTTATTAATTTATTCAGTATAGGAGCTTGAAAGCTACCACCGCGTTAGAGCGTGTTGTCGCTTTAGAGAAGATGCGGCCAGAAAATCTACAACATAACAAGACAACATTACTATTACAATATAAATTCTTAAGCTATGGTCAACAACAGATAAAACTAAAATATAACTAGACTAATAAGCTATCTCTATCTCAAAACATAAAAGTCTACAAATAATACACACACTCCAGCGCGTCGCCGCAAATACAAATACAAATAATTTATTTGCCAATAAATAGGGTAGGTACAATTCAGATGTAATTAGATAAGCATCTAGAGCCCTTGGGTTTGTGATGCGGAGTTCACGAGACTTCAATAAAGCTAAAACTTTCAAAATTCTTTATTGTACCTTTGTCCGGAGTAACCTAGAGTATGCATCGCAAATATGGAATCCCATGTACGATACTTATATAGCCCGAATTGAAAATATTCAAAAAAAGTTTATTAAATATCTTTCATACCGTATTAGAGACCGCTACGATTCGTCCATGTATTTAAATTTCTGTAGAAAGCACCACCTACTCCCTCTAGAGAAACGGCGAGAGATCTCTGACACTATCTTTCTTCTCAAGGTAGCCTCTGGTTCCATTGACTGCTCTGAGTTACTCTCGATGATATCTCTTCGAGCCCCAGCTAAATTAATAAGATTTAATCCACCTCTATACACCCCTTTTGCCCCCACTAATTATAGGCAGAATACGTTTATGTGGCGTGCGAGTAACAATTTTAATAAACTATGCAATACTTATAATATTGATCTATTTAACTCTAGCGTCGAGTCGACAAGGAGGTTGTTAAGTCGTAATTTCTTTGCTGATGAAGTGTAGAGGTTATTGTTAGACTAAGGTCTTTTCTTTTCTTTTATTTTGTTTGTTGTTTTTGCAATGCTTTTTATATTTACCTTTAGGCTGACATGTGTGCTGACTCATGTGCATTTTTTATAATTGTTTACCATTTGTTTTTTTACAACTACTCCTGTATCTACCAGTGAAAACCTGTTATTGGCTTTCTGCTTTATACTCATGTAACTACTGTATTATATTGCTGTTGGTTTTCCAATAAAATAAAAATAAATAAAATAAATAAAATAAAGATAAAATTTTGATCACGCCTATTTAGCCATGTCAGTAGCATGCAAATATTAAGGTCATTGAGAAATATAATTAAATTTATACATTATTATCATGTCAGAACAAGACTAGGGCTTTCTTACTAGGGTTAAACCATGCATTGAATATCTGTTACCGTCAAGATCAGTGTACATCAAAAATTCGTCTACCGAGTAAAATGTTTTATCAAGGAGCCATCTGTGTAATGATGACTTAAATCTATTAAAAGGTAGCTCTTTCATGCCTGATGGTAATTTATTATATGTATACTTTTTACCCGTTTAATATATAAGGCTATATAAGGTCTAACAAAATTAGGTGAAACTATTTTAAGGGGATGATCAGACCATCAAACTGAACAACTTTCTCTATGGGACCAATATTGAAATCGCGAAAAAAAAATCTGCTGTCCCATACATTTAGTTCGAGTAGGTTTGTATGGAACAGCTGATTTTTTTTCTTGATTTCAATATTGATCTCATAGAGAAAGTTGTTCAGTTTGATGGTCTGATCATCCCCTTAAAATAGTTTCAGCTGATTTTGTTAGACCTTATATAGTAGGTTATGTTGATATTATATTTTAAATTAGATGTTCTTTGTTATACTTTGGTGCCGGTGACTGGTGAATTGGTCTAGTTGAGACCGATTTCCACGAAGCCTAACTAAAAACATTCCACCAAAAATGAGTATTCGATAACGAAAAACCCGCATCCAACTCACACTACCCGTTTCGCCTCTCATAAACTCATAACACTTTGGTTATCATCAGACTCTGAAAATATTGAATCCCTGCAATGTCTGAATATTTGAGCCCAAACTCGATATTTCTTTGTATGATTTTTGCTGGCTAAGATCCCTTAAAGTCTAAAAAATCTAAGAACGGCATTGAGGTCAAGAGCAAACCCAACAGAAATAAAAAAAAATATTATTTTAAAAACTGCTGAACAGATTTTCATGAATTATCATTCGATTAAAAAAACAGCATTGAAATCTATCCCTCGTTTTTGCTGCTAGGTAGCCATAGACAGACAGACACACATGCAGACAGATTGGTTAAGCTAATTAACACCCCTCTTTTTGCTACGTGTAGGTTAAAAAAGTAAATAAAATAGACAACGACAAATCATAACCAAATGATACATATTTTAAGAGAATAAAATCTAGATTACTCTGTATCAAATGGATTCTAACCAGATAAGAATAATGGAAAAACGAGAAAATCTAGGTCACAGTATAAATAAGCAAGCAGTAGATCGACAGCTAAATGTGTTATGGAGCAGATTTTGACTTGAGCCTATTTAAATGCTGTCGCGTCGAAACACTATTCATTAAGGAGTGCCGAGTCCGAGCCGAGTCTAAGCCGTGCGTCGGCCGTAGCACAGTCAACTGCGATCAAATATAGGTAGATTTACAGTCTCATACAAAATCAGGAACGATTCGCGGCCCCGCGTCAACTCCTACTTATACATATATACCTCTTCAACCTATCATTTTAATATAGACCTTAATGCTCATTAATAACGTCGTAAGCCATTTGTTTCAGTTTTTACTAATTATAAAATATTCATTTTGAAATTAACTTTACCGTATAGCGATAAAGTACAAAATCGCCACAACGGATATTCGTGTAACATCATTTTGGAAGTGCGCCACCTATATCTTTGTACTTTTTTATCGTACGCATGCTGCTATTTGCTTCGTCTTACTTACACGCAGGAACAAGACGTGCTCATGTAATTTTGTGTGTATTAGAACAGTACAACGATATATAGCTGCCTGCCTTGCTCTAAAGCAGTGTAATCGATTCGCTCTTTCTTATGAACTTTCGCAAATGAGTGAAAGGGATAGTTGCGTGCTTGGCGCGAGATTGTAAATGAAGAAAAATATTTAAGAAATGCGATTAAATGCCATAATATATGAAAAATATTTAAGATAGTGAGTACAAAGCGATGCTTATTTGATTACTGAAAGTATGACACTCCATCCTATTTTTGCACCTTTAAAGTAATTGTTTTTGTAGTTCTTAACTGCACACTTTAGCATCATTGAGCTGGCGCGGTCAATTAGCGACCGAGAGCGAAACAAGGCGCACTGCCCGATTGCGCCTTGTTTTGATGGCTTCAGTTTTCTAGCGGCGTTCGTTACTCTCTCGAAGAATATCACATATATGACAACTCACGCTATACCGAGTAGCAACCGAGCCGGGGCAGGGCCGAGCCGGGTCGGTTGCCTACGGCCGACACTCGGCTCGGACTCGGCTTGGACCCAGCACGGTGTAGCGTGAGTCATCACTAAAAGGAAAAGTCAGAAGTATTCTAAATATAACATAATAAAATGAAGGCGTCGGTAGCGATGCGAGCTATCCGCTATGGAATCTAAATCTTGAGGTCCAGGTTCGAATCTGCATGGATGACATTCCATGTACCATTGAGTTTTTCTAACTAAAGGTGGTTGCAGAGGGGTCAATTTTATACAAAACTTTGACGCACAATACTCGTCGACGGAATTAATAAAATTTATATTTTATATATGGAGCAGGACAGAGAAGTCGCCCACCGGGTAGACAACGCCTGGAAGAGCTACTGGTCCATGAAGGAGTTGATGAAGGGTGACCTTCCTTTATCACTCAAATGCAGACTCGTCGACATGTGTATCCTGCCTATCCTAACCTACGGTGCTCAAACATGGTCTTTAACAGAATCACAGAAGTCCAAACTCAAGGTTTGCCACAGGGAGATGGAGCGTAGCATATTGGGAATCAAACGGACAGATCACGTCAGAAACACCACAATACGCCAAAAAACGAAAATAGCCGATGTTGGTGAGAAAACCGCCAAGTTGAAAAGGGATTGGGCCGGCCATGTCTGTCGATTGCACCCGGAAAGATGGGCCAAAGTCTTAACACCTTGGATCCCGGAGAATGGGCGTCGCCGTCAGGGTCGACCCCGAAAGAGATGGAAGGACGACCTGGATACATTCGACGAAGAGTAGCTGGAACTGGCTCAGGACAGGGTTGCATGGAGGATAAAAGGGGAGGCCTTTGCCCAGCAGTGGGATGAAATAGGCTAATAAAAAAATATATATGGAAAAATAGTTTATAAAATCTAGATGCCGCGTCACAAATAACATTTGCTAATTACGCGTAAATAAACGCGTGTTGTGCGTCAAACTTTTGTATGGACTGAAACCACCTTAAGTACGTCTACTGTCTGCTCTCAAACGGTGAAGGAAACATCGTGAGGAAACCAGCATACGCTGAAGAAGAAATTCCGATGCGTATGTGAAGTCCACCAATCCGCATTGGGTACGCGTGGTGGATTGACGCCCATACACCCTCCCTGGGGGAAGGCTTGTGCCCTGCAGTGGGACTTATATAAATGAAGGTAATAAAATATAAAAAAAAAAATTAAAATTGACCAAAAATATAAATTAAGTAGGTATTTAATACAAACATTGTACTAGAAATAAACATTTTAACGGGTTCTTACCGCGTTTTGGTATATTTGAGTTCCCGATATTTCGGCAGTGTTACAACTGCCATGATCACGGGATGACTGAGGAACTGCAGGTAGATTTTTAAGAGCAGACAAATCTGTCTACCCTCACTCTTCGTCGTTTGCTCTGCACACTATCGGAACTTTTGTCACTTGGAAAGGGAGATATCGGGAACTCAAATATACCAAAACGCGGTAAGAACCGGTTTAAATGTTTATTTCTAGATTAAATAATAACCGCGTAACTCTCAAAAACTGTAAACATTGTACTAGCTTATTTTCAGTACTGTGTCTAGGTTATACCAATAATATTTCGGAGATTCTTATTTTCATCTATGATCACTTGGATCTCGTGATTCTTTTTGTACAATAAAGTAAGAAGAAATTATATTTTTAGGGTACCTTGTTTGAGTAACTCTCGTTTCTACAGGGTGATAAGGTAAACAGTTGCACTACTTTAAGGGGTGATTGTACCCATGATACTGAACTACTTTTCCTAAGAAACCTATAGGAAATTCGCAAAAAAAAAATTTGGACTTCCCGTACTAAGTGCAATGATCGGAGTTTTGTATGAAATGTCAAAATTTTTCCTTTCCTATTTCCTATAGGTTTCTTTAGGAAAAAATTTCAGTAACATGGGTATAATTACCCCTTATAGTAATGCAACTGTTTACTCTAACACCCTGTATACTGTACTATTATTATCTATTCATATAATGTCCCTGCCCCTCTCTGACTTTAGATACCGCAACTTATCCTGCACTTTGTGGTGTCCGAGCAAGAAGCACATACAGAAGCGCACGTGTGTGAGCGGGACGGCAAGCGTACCAACGCCATCTTGTTCTGTTCAACCCTCGAGAGTTATTTGTATGCTGTTTGTATGGAGTGCCCGATGTGTAACCCAGTAGTGGAGATTAATGAGGCTTAATTTTGTTAAAAATATAATCATACTGAACCCTGGACATAGTTTGTTCCCACTTAACAAAAATATTTAAATAACTAGGATTTTCGTAGACTTCCCGAGAGAAAATATATTCCGAAACCTAATTTTGTTGGATACTTGAAGACAATTTATTAATATTATACAATCCTCTTTCTTTTATAATTGTTTTGGTTACTAAATTGTAGGACAAACGCTGTGATATTATGACTATTTCCGAACATAGTAAAATAGTATTGTCACGGGTGCTGTGAATATTTGAAAAGAACCGGAAACAATTGGAATGTTCTAGAAGAAAGAGAGAGAAGAAATATTTGAAAAGAAACAATAAAAGTGGTTGCGTGTATTAGAAAATTCGAGAAAGAAGGCGGGATTAAGAAATATACGGAAGGGGGAACAAAGGAATAAAGAAAAGACTAACGAAATTCGGGTATCTAGAAAATTCTAAGGAGTATATTAGCCCGCGAGTTTGCGGCCGCAAGCCAGTATTGGTTTAACAGGTATATCGTGCGTCGTGACGTCATAGTGTGTCGCGTGACGTGCGTCGTGACGTCATAGTAGTGCCGCGTGTCGTGACGTCATAGTAGTGACGTAGTGAACAGTGAAAGTAAGTGGTGTAAGGGGAAACCCCTGCGAGGAGGACCGTGTAAGGGGAGAACCTCTGTGAGGTGGACCGTGTGTAAGTGTGTAACCCAATAAACTCTGTAAAAATTGGACTTAGCGTTTCACTCCAATCCCGAAACCCGTCGCTCGTAACAGTATGTTGAAAAATTTTGTAAAAATCGTGTTGTAAAATATGGCAAAAAGCTTGCGAGGTACCGAATAAAAGAGGCATAGAACGTTTAAGACAATGAGCATTTGAGAAAACCAGCGTCCAAGCAATGGAACGTAGAGTAAACGAACATTCGAGGCGGCGACTCCGTGGCTTTGTACATCGAGCATATGGGGTAAAAATCTATAATCAAAAAGAATCTTCAGTGGTCGTTTATCAGCTAAAAAAACTAAATATAATATTAAGGGTGCAACAAAACATCCTAGTAATATTTAATGGGGACTTAAAGATCATCAAACTGAACAATGTTATGTTATTAGGATAAACAGTTGCATTACTTTAAGAGGTGATTTTACCCATGATACTGAACAACTTTACCTATGAAACCTATAGGAAATTCGCAATTATTTTTATTGAATTTCAATCAGCTGATTGCATATAGTATGAAAAGTTAAAACAAAAATTGGGTACAATCACCCCTTAAAGTAATGCAACTGTGTACCGTAACACCCTGTATAACTATAGATGTAAAATAAATAAAAAAACTGCTGTTTCATACAAATTTCTGTTTTGGGACTAATTTAAAATATTTCCGAATGTTAAGATATTTATTTACAAGACAGAGGCCGCGGCCAGCCACAATGAGGTGGCCTGCGGACCGCATGATTGCCGACAATGGTAAACCACTCCTATAAATATGACAAGGGTGTTTTGTTACATCTTGTACGACTACAATAGAGCCTATACTATCACCACTATACAGGGTTAAATTGATATCATTAGCATCCTTTTAAACTAAGAGTCTTCCCATCAAACTGAACAACTTTCACAATGGGAGCAAACCGACCGGAGCAAAAAAATAATCAGCTGTTCCATACTAACCACCACGAGTGCCCAATGCGTATTGGTAGACTTCACATACGCATCTGAATTTCTTCTTCAGCGTATGCAGTTTTCCTTCCTTTCCTTATGTAAGTTTATTTATGTGTAATTATTGTAATGATGATCAACGCATTATTATCTTGATGTTACATCAGTAATCTCATTCTATCACTATAGACTGTAAAGAAAAAGTTTTTCAGAAAAATACTTATGAAAATTAGGCTTACGTCTCGCATCAATCTCCATTACCTGCTGAACAACTTTTTAATCTGTTTGGTAGAGTTTTTTCTTGTTCAATAAGTGTTGGTTTTCCGCTGCGGGAGCTGTCATTATTTTAGTATCTGTGTGTGTGTGTGTGTGTGTGTGTATGTCTGTGTTTGCGCAAATCACATAAATAATATAACTACTATATATAGGTTGTACAAATACAATGCGTTAGAATTAAACGGGATGCTTGAGTCCATTAAAATGACTAAATTTCACTATGGAGACAACATTGAAAGCGCTAAAATAATTTGTGTTGTTTCATAGAAAACGGTAATGGTTA
Source organism: Agonopterix arenella (assembly GCA_927399405.1). Taxonomy (NCBI): domain Eukaryota; kingdom Metazoa; phylum Arthropoda; class Insecta; order Lepidoptera; family Depressariidae; genus Agonopterix; species Agonopterix arenella. The sequence continues at coordinate 257,170 of OV656690.1, forward strand.
CTCGACCCACATCGGCTGTATGGAACAGCAGTTTTTTTTTCTAATTTTTTTTTTATGTTTGATGAAAGATGTTCCATAACATATTAACTTTATGAAAGCCCTTTGATATGTAGTGAAAGTCCTGTAGTGGGCAGGGAAGCGAACTTTTGATAGTGGCTTGAAAGCTGAGACACTTGTCATGTGCCCTCAAACGGAAAGTGTCTGCATCGTTCTGCCAAATATCCTGTATAATTGGTACAAACTTGGGTAAAACTTGCATTGATTCTATTGTAACATTCCATTTTATGTATACATGCATGCTTTTTGCCATATTTTACAACAAGATTTTGACAAAATTTTTCAACATACTGTTACGAGCGACGAGTTTCGGGATTAGAGTGAAACGCTAAGTCCAATTTTTACAGAGTTTATTGGGTTACACACTTACACACGGTCCACCTCGCAGAGGTTCCCCTTTACACAGTCCTCCTCGCAGGGGTTTCCCCTTACACCACTGTTCACTACGTCACTACTATGACGTCACGACGCACGACACTACACGACGCACAACACACAGTCACGGCACTACGCTGACACTTGTCTACTCACGGTTCCACTTTACTTTTCACTAGTACTTTTTAAATTTTTCTTAAAATCTAGAATTATTTTCGTCGAGTTTCGAACCATCGACCCCCGGCATGGGAGTCCATGCCTCGACCGTTGAGCTACGAAGTTTGTTGACAAACCGGCCGAATTTTTGAATGCCTTTCTATAGCTGCGTCATTAGAAAGAAGAGACAGATTAATATATCTTCGCTTTGCTGAAATCCTATTTATTATTAAAAACGCAAAAGTTTGAGTCGATGTTTTGACGAATGTGAATTTCAGTGAGTTGGAATCTGTTATACAGTTTTTGTGTAACGCGTACAAAAAAAAAAAATAGATAAACACACGAACAGACAACCTACAAACTAGATTACAAACTAGGTGCTAAATTTTTTTTTTAATTATTATTAAAAATAAAAATGCTTTATTTGATTACAATTTTGTGGTATACAAATCAATTCCCTGACTCCCAAAGTCGGAAAACCGTGAATTGGGCTAAGATGTTTTTTAGGTAAAAATGGCAACAAAAAAGCAAGGTAAATGCCCTGCTTTCTCATAGTCACGTCCCGTCTAGTGTAGGTACGGGCTACACGTCAATGTATCGCGCCATTTTAAAGTCCAGATGTTGGCGTATGACGAGTCTATTTGTAAAACGTCATTGGTATTGGGAGACTATTATGTTATTTTCTAGGTACCTATATTGCAACAAACTATATATACATTTTTTAATAGAATGAATAAATGAATATACAGGGTAAAATTAGCATCCTTTTAAAATAAGAGTCTGCCAATCGAACTGAACAACTTTTCCTATGGGAGCAAACCGATCGGAACAAAAAAAATCTGCTGTTGCATACAATTGAGTCGCGAACTCGCGAGTCGAGATTGCAGTTTAGCCTAGAACAGCAGATTTTTTATTTGCTTCGATCGGTTTGCTCCCATAACAGTTGTTCAGTTTGATGGGTAGACTCTTAGTTTAAAAGGATGCTAATGATATCAATTTCACCCTGTTTGTACTTTATTTGCACCAAATACAAAATAGGTACATTACACAACAGGAAACAAAACGTATTTTGGTACGAATAAGGTTGTCTTATCGCTAAAAGGCGATTTCTTCTAGATAACTTTGGGGTAGAGAAAATATAACAAAGAAGGGGTTGGTGTTCTAAAACGATTAATAATAATTGGTGTGAATTAATAAATTTGTATAGTGTAGATATTCGAAGACGAACAAATTCTTTCACTACCGCATGCATTTTCTAACCAAAAATACTAAATGTCAGACAAAACTGGCGGCTTAGCAACATCCATTAAAACCCGGCTCCTAGTTTCCCCACCGCAACCATTAACATATCAATATGAACTTCAACTCATACATAACACTGTGGTACAAGTTATAAACTTGCAGCTAATCTTGAGGACCTTTCTTGGAGTACCTGGCAGTCTAACACGCGATTCTTTGAATAAGGTCAACTTTGGAGAGGCAATAAAGCTTTGGTGCAACACCCCAGGCACTGGCCACTCCAAAGCCCTTATCAAAGGCTACAATCGCAAACTTGCGAACGGTCTCCTTGCCCTCAGCAAAGATCAAATTTGTACAATAGCAAGGTCACTCAGAGGCCACTGCAAATTAAATAAGCACATGCACACACTGAAACTAAGTGCAACCACCGGCTGCAGATTCTGCAAGGAGGAAATGGAGACTCCTATGTGACTTTGGCCCCCTGATGTACAAACGTAGTACTCATCTAGGTAGGCAGGTTCTGTCACCAGATGAGATACAAACTATCCCTATCAAGAATCTACTGCGTTTTCTGGCCGCAGTAGGGATTGGTAAGGAACTTTAAAAAAGGGCGTTCACAAAGGACCAGCGATGGTCTACGTGGCACAGGCTCAACAAGCCTGTCAAGGCCCAAAAACCCCCCTAATAATAATACCCCCCTGAAACCAATGCTCAGAGATATTTTGAAAACTCAGAATATCCACATTTCACTATTAGTACCAAAATACTTTCCAGCGTGATAGTTAGTGAGCCAGTCGTTGCAACTTATAATGGACAGTGGACTGGGTACGATGGTCGAAATTGATACATGGAGGTTTAGGATGTTCTCCTGTGCGATTCCACAAGGAAAAGTCGTTGACAAATAACAAAGGGCCAGTAACTCATCCAAGGAAACGGGGTACCTAGCACCAGGTTTTTAAGTCTTACCGTTGTACCTGCGCAGTTGAAAAATTTTAACAACACACGAAATTATATTGTCCAATCAGGATACATCATTATGCCATCTTCAATCTCTTGCAGCGATTGACTAGTTATTTTCGCGCCCTTTTCGCTGCTTTTCAACATTGAATATAAGAGAATTCTTTATTTTTCTTATTGTACATAAAGATTATAGCTAGTTTATACAATAAAGTACATGACATATTACGGCAGTTGGCAGCTTTGCACCATTTGATTACTAAATGACTTCTGGTTTTGACGGGAACTCAGGTCTATTCTGCGCAAACGAAGTTTAAAGGTCTATGTCGAAAAATAATTGAAGCGAAATAGGCGTGTGATTGCTGATTACTGCCTGATGCGAGAGAAAAAGATGGGGCGGCGCGCGCGCCTGAAACGCCGCAAGCGTAAAACAAACTTTATTTAATTGCGATTCTACTATTTATGTAAGTTCAATTCTGCTCTTAACAAAATTTGTAAAATATCACTCTTTTTTTAAATCAAGTCTCGTGTTTCTATTATTCACCATTCCAAGCGTTTATCGATAAAGACGGAGGCTACTTTGGCTTGTTTTTCTATCGAGAAAATGTGTCTTAATCATCTTTTGTCTCTAGCATTGGCTTTAATCAAAACTTCAATTATATGTTCAATTTACACATATCGCTAATCATACTCCTACTGTTAGTACTTCATGATATATGACGCTTTGAAGAATTCAATTTTTTTCACATAGCCTCTTAATCAGAATTATTTTCCTGTAGGCACATGTGGAATTAACCTGACCCAGCCGCCTCTCGCTTATGACTTGCGCCACAAACAACATATTGCTATCTGTGTTTGACGTTAGACCTGTATTTAGCATATTAGGTCTAGATTTCTACTTCAGGCTTCAGTTGAATTATTAATGACTTTCGGCACTCAGCTAAAGATCAACATTTTACTTAGTACTCTGTGGAATAAACGCTTTAACTTTATTATATTATATTTATATTTATTTATATCTTGGAATCATTATAAATTATGTGCCTGTGAGCGTCTATATTTATTTGTTGAACAAAAGTTTTTATTTCTGGTTGTAAAACATTTATAAAGCAAATGATGATACTAAAATATGCTAAAACTAAAATATAACTAGACTAAACAAAATAACTAATATAGGGAGAAAAAAAATTATTCTAGAATGTCGCTTCTGGCCGTATCTGGACCAAAAGTGCCCATTGTGCTGGCGGTTTTATTTATAACTAGCTTTTGCCCGCGACTTCGTCTGCGTGGACATGTAATGTTGTCTAATGTCTCGTCTAAGGCCATGAAGGTCCTGAATCCTGGCATGTAACATTAGAATGGCGATTAAGGAATGGGCTGATAAAAGACACAGGCTAGAATGCTCTGCCTCTCGGGTCTGCAACTTCATCAGCAATTTTCTTCTTATCGTGTGGGCAAAGCCCTGGTGCAGAGTATAACGGCAATATGACACCACGAATCCCACAGTTCATACTGAACACAAGCAGGAGCAAAGCTCGTGCCATCGTCGGAGCCCTCACCGGGCACTACGCAACAGGCACGATAAAGCTCACTCTAGATCCCGGTTGCCGAGCGTGCAGAGAGGAGGAGGAAACCATGGAACATTTGTACTGTGTGACTGCGATGTCTTGGTAGCTAAATGTATGTGTCTCCTTCTTCTTCTTATCGTGTGGGCATAGCTCTAGTGTCAGAGTTTTTTCAGACCGCCTTGTGTGTGTCTCCTAAGAGATGGTTATTCAAAACTGGGAGATCACATGTTTCTTCCCCTGAACGCTATTGCCTCTCTCATTTTCCAAGTTTTTCAAGGATGAAGAAAATAATATATAGGGGTCAACACAAAAGATACCATTGGGTCGAAGTGTTGCTGGCTTGTCATCTCCCATAATAAGATAAGAAAGTCATGAACTTAAGCTAAATCAAAATCAGAAAGTATCCTAATTACTATAATTATGTGATGAGGTCATGTCATTACGAATGTTACGATGATGGTTTGTAAATTGTATTCCAATATTAATGCAACTATATCAAAAGACTATCGATAGTTTTAACATTAGAAATAATCTGCATACAAAATGGTATGAACCGTTATCACACAAGCGGTTATTGAGCGTAGGCGGTTTTGCAACTATGCCGCCACGACGTCGCAACTGCACCGTCACGATACGGTATCGTTCCATCAACGCCTACGCTCAAAAATCTCTTTAAAATATGCCACTTAAGACATAAAAACTCACTAGATCTAGTGAAAAAGTCTCTGAAAGCGGTAACACTCCATACGGAATCTAATTCCGAATCAGGTTTTTCCCGGATGTATGTGGCGGACCTTAAGGTCAGCAAACTGCTTCTGTCAAATCTGGTAATAAATAGATACTCAGTTGCAGAAACACTCATTAGAGTTAATCCTCCATTAAATCTCTTGCTATGTCAACAATACAAAAAGTGACGGCAAGAGATTTAATGGAGGATTAACTTTAATGAGCGTTTTTGCAACTTAGTGTTAGTTGTTGAATGTATTTTTATTTACAGGTGCTTGCTCGCTCGCACGCGAACTGCACATTTGTATGAAACAGCAGATTTTTGTTGTGTGTAATGTTTGCTCCATAGTCCATAGTAAAAGTTGTTCATATTGATAATCTAAACCATTCCTTTATATTAATAGGGTGATTTGTTACATCCCACAGTATGTTTTTCTGGCAGCGCAGTGGCGTAGCGTGGGTTTCTGCCACCAGGGACCATAGACCATAGACCGATTTTACCGCCCCCTTATCTTCAAGAGAAGACCTTAACAAAAAATAACGGAGCGAGCGAAGCGAGCTCGACATTTTTTAGCACAACTATTTAGATAGTGACATCTTTTGCGAGTAAAGCGAGCTCGACTTTACTTCTAAATACGAATCAGTGGGAACCAGAGTTTTTTACGTACAAAACATGTACAAAGTATCTTAAGGAAAAGCTAATATGGATCGAGCGAAGCAAACTCAAAATTTTTAGCATCACGTCTCAGCTTTGGTTAGAACTGTTTAGGATTATGTGTAGGTAGGTACAATAATAATTACAGACGAGCGACATTTTGCGATTGCCGTGAGTCGCGACAGTCGCGCAACCCTCTGCGAAAGCAAAGTGTCGCTCGTCTGTAAGAGGGGGTGTCTTTCTATCTCTGCGCAAATTTAATTCAAAAATACATAAATTATCGTATATTTGTGGACAAAAAGGACTTAATCATAAACTTTAAATATAAAAAGTAGTAAAATAGTGCAGAATAAAAGTGAATCAAAAGTATTTTAATATGATTTATCACGTGAAGTCATAATTAACAAAACGTAAATTTTTCACTTTACACTAAAATTTTTATGACTTTCATCAAAGTTACGAAGCCGAATATTTTATCCATAAAAGGTAAACTTTTGAAAATTAATTAGCAAAAAAGGAAATTTGAAATAGTCGTTTAGTTTTTTTTTTGGAAATGTTTTAAGTGGTCGAGATAGAGAATTCTCTAAAATTCTGAAAAAAATTCATAACTCGAAAACTGCAAAAAGTCGTAGAACATACATGGGGTGTTTTGGAGTGCCCCAAAGGGTGCTCTGTCCATGGACTTCTGCTTGACACTATTTTTTGGGACACCTGTATATAGTGAGATATATTTATTTATTTATTTGCGATTTCGATGTTGGTCCCGCAGAGAAAGTTGTTTAGTTTGATGGTATAATCATCGCCTTATTAATTCGTCATCATATTATTAAGAGGAAATGAAATAGAAATTTGGAAAGTGGGTCACTTTTTTGACTGTATACGAATTTGTCCGATCCGTCCTTTTTTTTTTGTTGACGGGGGGGAAATCTTATCATAATCATAATCATAATCATTTTTATTGTGAATCATAGGTAAAATTTACAGATGTTACACAGGTTGTAAATTACATTACAGTTTCGCTATGTCCTGCCGCATGGGCGCACAATAATTAGTCCTAGCATGCATGAAAACAATATAGGTACAAACAAGAAATTAGAAGGAAACCATTTTGAAAATACAATAACAACTAAACATGGCACAGCACTACAGTTTACCAATGGAATCGTCAGCAAAAAAATCATCAAGGCTATAGTAACATTTGTTGACCAAAAATTCGTGCAGTTTATTTTTAAACAAATTAAGCTGTTCTGTGTCACGTATCCCTTTAGGGATGTTATTATACATATGAGGTATCTTACAAAATAAGCTTTTGTGTAGCAAAGCCGTTTTTGACGGCTGTACTAACATTTTATCCTGATGACGTCGGCGAGAGTGAAAGTTAAATAGGTTGAGGTTCATTTTAGCAAACACGGCGCATTCATAAATATATGTACAGGGTAGGGTTAGAAGTTTTGATTGTATGAAATGAGGCCTACATGAGTCTGTCTGTTTTAAATTAAAAATTGCACGGATACAGCGTTTCTGAGCTTTGAATACAAGATCTCTATTCGTTGAATTGCCCCAAAATATTATTCCGTATCGTAGAATCGAAGCAACGCATCCGTGGTAAGCAGTTATGACCGCAGAATGATTAACTACTCTGTTTAATTTAAAAAGTGCATATGCAGTTTGCAGAAGTCGTTTACGAATATGGTCAGTATGATTTTTCCAATTCATTTGACTATCAACATGTAAGCCTAAAAATTTTGTTTCCTTTATTTCATTAATACGTGTTCCTTTAAAATTTATATTAAGATTTGTTAAATTATTTTGTTGTCTAAAATTCATTAATTTTGTTTTATCAAGATTTATAACTAGGTTATTATTGTCAAGCCAATGAATTATAGATGTCAACGAGTTTATTATGTCCGTCCTTAAATTGTTTGCGTCTTTATTAACAAATAAAACTGTACTGTCATCTGCAAATAATGTCATTTCATTATTGGTTGCAGATGGAAAATCATTTATATATATGAGAAAAAGTAGAGGACCAAGTACACTACCCTGTGGTACACCATATGTAATTGATCTCGTTTTTGTTGTATACGTCAGTTCATTTTTTGTTTTAGAACAAATTTGGGTAATGTGTGTCATATGTTGTCTGTCGCTAAGGTATGATTTAATCAAATTATATGCATTACCTCGTATTCCATAGGTGTACAATTTATGTAGCAATACAGCATGGTCTACGTGGTCAAATGCCTTTGACATATCCATGTACAGGGCCACCGTTGGTATTCGACTGTCCATATTAGTGATTATAGTTTTTAAAAAGTTATAAATAGCCAAATTACTGGATTTATTTTTTCTGAATCCGTATTGTTGTGGAGATAGGATATTGAATTTTTCAAAAAACGAGTAAAATGATTCGTAAATAACCTTCTCGAAAATTTTAGCAAATATTGTAATAAGTGCTATTGGCCTATAACAACTTATGTTAGTTTTCTCACCTTTTTTAAATAGTGGTTTAATGATAGACAGTTTCATTAAGTTTGGAAACACTCCTAACTCTGTACTCAGATTAAAAATATGACTTAAAACTGGAGAAATAACAGTGGAAACTGTCTTAACAACTTTTGTAACTACCTCATCAAAACCAGTGCTGCTAGTGTTTTTTAAAGATGAAATAGTTTTGTTGATGACATTTACCCCAAATAATAAAAATATAAATATTTAATCAATTTAATTCTATATTCATTAGTCCGACTACCCCAGTCGGACTAATGAATATAGAATTAAATTGATTTGTCAGCTTAGATGCTACGTTAAATGTCAGATTGGAATTAAATTTAGAATTAGAATTAGATGTTAAGTTATTTGTCAAATTGGATGTCGATTAGGTAAATTGTTCAAATTAGATTTAACAATGTCAGCAAAGAAATCATTGAAAGCATTGGCTATAGCTTCAGGGCAAGCATTGGCTAGCTTTTGGTCTCACTTCAATTGTTGCGATGAGATCTTTGTGGTACCAGTAAGATTGAGGGTCTGATAATGGAGACGAAAGGTGTTCAAGGGATCTCCTCAGTAAATAGTAGCAGTACATCCGTGTTTGATATCATTTACTTTGTTTTGATAAGGACTTTTTTGTCCCGATAAGACTGAGGGTCTGATGATGGAGATGGAAGCTGGTCATGGGATCTCCTCGATGAATTATAGAAGAAAACTTGTGTTTTGTCTCATTTCAAATGTTGCGATAAGAACTTTGTGGTACCAGTAAGATTGAAAGAAGACCAACTTTGAAATCGCGAAAAATATTACAGCTGTTCCATAGAAAACGTAAACAGCTACTTTTCCCAAATGTATGCAACAGCAGATTTTTTCGCGATTTCGATTTTAGCTCCTTAGTAAAAGTTATTCATTTTGGTGGTCTAAAGCACCCTGTTCAATATGGAATGCATTTAATTTTATACTCTGTATAAATCAAAATCCACGCGGACGAAGCTGTGGACATACTATACCTTTTGTACGAGTATTTGTTTTCTGTTTTTGTGTGAAAAAAGTATAAATTGATTGATTATAGATCTACGGATAGATGTATCGTGTTTCAGTTCGTGATGGATCCTGAATTTGAAAAGAACGTCCTGCCAGTTTGAAGCGAAAAAAATAATTAAAAAAAAATTTTTTTTTTCTTTCTATCTTTTTCGTATAGATAAATATATCTTGGACATTGTCACACAAATAATCTAGTCACATTTAAAGCACATGGACTTGTATTATGATGACTAGACAACAATATAGAATGCATATATAGATACAAACATCCATGACTCGGGTACAAATATTCATATTCATCATATAAATATTTGTCCCTTACGGGATTCGAACCCGCGACCCTCGGCACAGCAGGCAGGTTCACTACAGACAGTGCTACCGGGCCGTCAAGTACGGAAAGGTATAATAGAAAACTCACCATTTAACATATATGATTTAATTCAATTAATGTTGATTACACAATCATGAGCTGTATGTTAATAATAATAACATCAAAGTCACATTTGGAATTATCGAACAAATTTACAACCTTATTTTACTATTACGCGGACTTATTTTACAATGAAGATGAATGGCGAAACACTTTTATTATCATTATACTTAAAAAATAACTAGTAAAAATATAAGTACCACTACATATAATAACCGTAAACATTTAAATGGTGCATTCAGTTCAACTTTCCATGGGTCAAAAAATGAGAACAATTTTTGGATGTTCAAATGCGTATTTTCTATGGAAAGTCCAAAAAAAAAAACGTTTTTCGATCCATGTTCCTCAGGGAAATGTATTTAGTTAGGTACATTATATGAATACACCTTTAAAATTATTATACTAATTAAAAAGTCGTATATAATGTATTTAACAAATTACAAGTAATTTAAAACATGGTTTTGTCTTCACGTATTATGTGATTTACAGGACAGCCTATTTCATCTGATTTCAGAAATTAATATCTATTTATTTAAAAAAATATATTTCTGAGGCCAGCCATGAGTTAAAGGGGCACCGAGCCTATTGTGCTGCCCGCAGTCGTATTTTTTTCATTCCTAAACAATTAAACAACATTTCCAAAAAAAACAAGTCAATGTCACATGCATTGTAGTCATTGCTGATTTTCAATTTATCGGGTCACTGTGGATTTGTTGATACTTTTGGCGGTTTTAACAATAATTACTACAAGCATAAAACATAATAATCCGATAAATTGAGAGCCAATCACGACTACAATGTATCTTTCTTGTTTTTTGAGAATGTTGTTTTAAATTATATGGAAATAAAAGAAATACGATTGAGGGCAGCATAATAGGCTTGGTACCCTCTTAACTTTGCATACAGGGTGTAAAATTAAATGTGTTACATAGTCTTGGGCATTCTAGGGGATGCTTCAGATCATCAAACTGAACAACTTTCACTATGAAGCCAGCAGAGGTTTTTTACGTATGAAATGTTGGTTCCGTAGTAAAAGTTGTTCAGTTTGATTGTTTAAAGCACCGCTTTAAATATGTAACGTATTTAATTTTAAACCCAGTATATCTAGCAAAGTAGTTTTACTTAGTATTCTATCCGTCAGTTGCAGAAACGCTTATTAAAGTTAATCCTCCATTAAATCTCTTGCTGTCACTTTTTATTTGTTTGAAGTAGTAAAAGCTAGCAAGAGATTTAATGGTGAATTTACTCTAATGGGCGTTACTGCAACTGACCGTTAGAGAATAAATGTTGGCATATAATACGACCGAAAGCTCGCAGAGTGTTGCCAACTTAGTGGATTCTCCACTAAAACTGGTCGTTTCTTAGTGATGAAATATTGCGTTTAGTAACTGATGGTTTTTATGGTGGTTCAGTAGAAGAAAATTCAGTTTCAAGAGAGCTATTTTTGAATCTCGCACATACTAATGCACACTCGAAAGTGTCTTACGCTTATAGAATAATGTAATTGTTCGATCATGATTTTGAAAAAGTGAGATTTAAAAAAAATAGCACTCCAATTTGTAGCAAAATCATCACTCAACCACTAAGCCGATATTTTCATACAAATTTAATATTTTGTTACACAATATGTTAATAATAAAGGTAGTTAACTAATTAATTACCAATAATTAATATAACCATGGTTTTCTCGTTTAGCGGAAAATTTTGTGATTATGAGAGTAGGGCCACTTTCTGAAAGTGGTTTTCTGGTTAACTTGCTAGCAGGTCAGGTCAGTCAGTCAGGTCCGATCCTGTATGGAGTACTGCTGCCACCTGTGGCATGGCTCAGCCAAGTATCAACTTGCCGCACTCGACTCGGTTGAACACAGAGCCAGGAGGCTCATTGGCAACAGTAAGCTGGTGGAGACCAAGCTTCATAGCCTAGCCCACCGCCGCAGAGTAGCCTGCTTGTCGGTCTTCTACAGATTGTATTTCGGTGAGTGTGCCCAAGAGCTACATGAGCTCATCCCACCTTCCCCTTTCTACTATCGGACTTCCAGACGCACCGCGGGATATCACCCCTTTTTGGTTGACATCCCACATATCCGAACCAAGCGCCTTTCTGAATCTTTTATAATGCGCACAGCCAAGGAGTGGAACGCCCTGCCTGCGTCAGAACTTCCGAGTGCTTACAACCCGAATTCCTTTAAAGTACGAGTGAATAGGCTTCTTCTGGGTGAGCTCGGTACATTTTCGACCCCCCATCTTCGTCCTGGACTGTGTGACGCACATGAGCTAGAATATCCTGTTATCAAGACTGGATTGTCGCGATTTTTAGGAGGATAGACCAGTACGGTTTAGTCCATACAAACGTATTCCCCTGTTTTCTCCCTGGATAATGACCCTAGATTAAATATTTTTTTACCATACAATCTATGCTACCTCTGCCATGTCCCTATATTTTGCATTTTTGCGTTAATTGATTACTGTAAGAACTAGGGACCTTCGAAAATGACAAATTTTACCGACCGTTTTCAGACATCCAGTAAACAAATTTGACGAATATAAACAAATAAAGCAAAACATACATACATAGTTAAAGTCTTTTGCATATTATTTTTGAAAGAATTATTAAAATTGGTTTAGTCTTGGAGGAGAAAACAGGGGAATACGAAATGCTGATTTCGTCGATTTTTTGTCTATAAAATTGGTCCAAGCTGCAGTTGTCTCTTTCGCACTCTAGTCGGCGGTGTGCATGGGTGGGGCGGATCGGACAATACGTATACAGTCGGAAAAGTGACCTATTCTTCAAATTTGCATTTCAGCCCGCCTATCCTCTTAAGCACTGGTGAGAGCTTGTCGCGGAGGAATCGTGGCGATCGATGACGGTAGCGCCCCGTTAACGCCTACTACGCTCAGAAATAGCTTGTGTGTCTTAATTTTTAGGTAAATCTGTATAAATTAAAGTTAACAACAAATTTAACAAACGTTAACGGAAAATTTTTAAGTTATAATGTAACAACCCCGTCCGTAACTTAACATTAAACATACTTTTATTTTACATTGACTTGTTTAATTTAGCTTTTTTAAAATTAACCGTATTGACAACATGTTTTGAACATTCGATTGGCACTTACACTATTACGACAAGCTCTTGATTTTCAAAAATTGTTAAGGCGAATCGTCATACATATCTTCTCCACAAACCGAAAGGTATAAATATCAATTTTAAAGCTTAAAAAAGCGCAATTATGTATACTAAAGTGCGCGCGAGATGATGATGATGTTGATAGCCATCGAGGCCTGTGGCACAGATCACTAGTTACCTACTTCGTAACAGATACATCACTACCTTAGAAAACGATAGGTAAATTCTCACGCTCTATTTAGTTTCGAACAAAATAGTTCTCATGCTATTTCTACTCTTTGCTTTCTATAGCTACTAACCTCACGTGCCGTCAGTCGTTTAACATGATTAACTTCCCCGCAGAGACAAAGCTGCAAAGGAGAGTACATAATGATGACGTGACGTGCTCGCCAATAATATTGTCCTCTGGACGAGATGGTTTTTCCAAGGGTCATGTAGGCACCAAATAGATATATCCTACCAGTTGTCGAAAAAAATAATATTACTTTACATAAACTGGCAGCTAAAACGTTAAAGTTAACGTTAGGCATGACCAACCCAGAACATGACTAAACCAGACCAGGACTAAACGAGAACATGACTAATCCAGAACATGACTAAGCCAGAATATTACTAAGCCAGAATATGACTAAGCCAGAACATGACTAAACCAGAACACGACTAAACGAGAACATGACTAATCCAGAATATGACTAAGCCAGAATATAACTAAGCCAGAACACGACTAAACGAGAACGTGACTAATCCAGAATATGACTAAGCCAGAATATAACTAAGCCAGAATATGACCAACCCAGAACATGACTAAACCAGACCAGGACTAAACGAGAACATGACTAATCCAGAACATGACTAAGCCAGAATATTACTAAGCCAGAATATGACTAAGCCAGAACATGACTAAACCAGAACACGACTAAACGAGAACATGACTAATCCAGAATATGACTAAGCCAGAATATAACTAAGCCAGAACACGACTAAACGAGAACGTGACTAATCCAGAATATGACTAAGCCAGAATATAACTAAGCCAGAATATGACCAACCCAGAACATGACTAAACCAGACCAGGACTAAACGAAAATATGACTAATCCAGAACATGACTAAGCCAGAATATTACTAAGCCAGAATATGACTAAGCCAGAACATGACTAAACCAGAACACGACTAAACGAGAACATGACTAACCCAGAACATGACAATGCCAGAATATGACAAAGCCAGAATATGACTAAGCCAGAACATGACTAAACCAGAACACGACTAAACGAGAACATGACTAATCCAGAATATGACTAAGCCAGAATATAACTAAGCCAGAATATGACTAAGCCAGAACATGACTACACCAGAACACGACTAAACCAGAACATGACTAATCCAGAACATGACTAAACCAGAACACGACTAAACGAGAACATGACAAATCCGGAACATGACTAAGCCAGAATATGACTAAACGAGAACATGACTAATGCAGAATATGACTTAGCCAGAATATGACTAAGCCAGAATATGACTAAGCCAGAACATGACTAAACCAGAACACGACTAAACGAGAACATGACTAATCCAGAATATGACTAAGCCAGAATATGACTAAGCCAGAACATGACTAAACCAGAACACGACTAAACGAGAACATGACTAATCCAGAATATGACTAAGCCAGAATATGACTAAGCCAGAACATGACTAAGCCAGAATATAACCAAGCCAGAACATGACTACACCAGAACACGACTAAACCAGAACATGACTAATCCAGAACATGACTAAACCAGAACACGACTAAACGAGAACATGACAAATCCGGAACATGACTAAGCCAGAATATGACTAAGCCAGAATATGACTAAGCCAGAACATGACTAAACCAGAACACGACTAAACGAGAACATGACTAATCCGGAACATGACTAAGCCAGAATATGACTACACCAGAACACGACTAAACCAGAACATGACTAATCCAGAACATGACTAAGCCAAAATATGACTAAGCCAGAATATGACTAAGCCAGAACATGACTAAGCCAGAATATGACTAAACCAGAACACGACTAATCCAGAACATGACTAAGCCAAAATATGACTAAGCCAGAATATGACTAAGCCAGAACATGACTAAGCCAGAATATGACTAAACCAGAACATGACTAAGCCAAAATATGACTAAGCCAGAATATGACTAAGCCAGAACATGACTAAGCCAGAATATGACTAAACCAGAACATGACTTATCCAGAACATGACTAAGCCAGAATATGACTAAGCCAGAATATGACTAAGCCAGAACACGACTAAACCAGAATTCGACATGACTGAAACAGAACATGACTAAATCAGAATGTGACCTAGCCAGAAAAAAACATGACCAAACCAGAACATGACAAAATAAGAACATCTCAGAAAAACAGCTTCATACATGTTCTCATCGGCCGGTACACTCCTCGTCGGTCGGCAATACGTGACGTGAACCGTGAATGTTCACGTAAGAGAATATGCGGCATCTGTTTATCTGGTTAACTATTCTATGATATAGATGTACTCGTCAGTGAGTGGTCACGCACACTTCGTCGCGCCTTGTAGTTGTGTATCGTGGCTATCGTAGCGCAGTTGTATAAAGCTTCGTCTATGTGTGGCGAGCGCGTTACATGATCATTTATGCAATCGACTGACTCGAAAACTCTGTAACTCATGTGACTGGGCCATAATAAGTTTGTTCTCAAAATAATTAATGCTTTTTAACTTCTCATTGATACCTGCCTTTTTATATAAAGCTAATGTCTAACGATTCGCATTGAACAATTAAATTGGATACATTTATTTAAACTAATAAATAAAAAAGAAAAAATTTATTATTTATTACCTAATTAATTGTTAATTTCGTATTCAGAGGCTAGTTTCAGAGAATAGGGAAAATGGAAATGTATTTTTAAAAAGCCGTACGTAAACTATTTCAACGTTGCAAGACTCTCTGTCTCTGATCACCTCACAAGTGCATCTAAAATATTATATAATTAACTATGAAACTATAATACATCCCAGGATGCACTTTTGTAAAGCACACAAGATACAAATAGCTTCCTTCTCCAGGAGTAAGATTAACTTTTAGAGGCAAGATAATTTAGGCTAAAACTGGTGTATCTCCGATTTTGGTATAACGTATGTACCTGTGTATGAAAAAGAGATTTATGAACCGAACAAAATGGTCTGTGGAGCTTGTAATTAAAATACCCAAAAAATAAAATACTTAGTTGTTTTTTTTAACTTATTTTAAAAGTAAATTGAAAACAAAATCAGCTTTCTTTATTTTTAAAACGTTTTCCCGAATTTCTGTGAAATCGCCTGTATAAGTTACTTATTATACCATTTCTAAACAAAGATCACTTATACCTATGAATTTAATTTAGTCTAGATTTTTGGCAATACGTTTATAAGTGATATTTTATTCTCAAAATGGCGTAAAAGTATAAGGCACGGTCTTTTTCTAAACTTTACTTAATTTTTAAATGTAGAAGGACGTATAACATGGCTACGATATTTTAACTAATGGTTATTTTTTGCAAAAAAAGTCCTAACAAACACCTACATTTGGCACTTTTTTAGTACTTACTAATTTATTTAAAAAATAAATACAAAGCTGAAATTAATATCATGACTGATATGTTTTTAATAATTGGAGATCTTTTTTTTTTGTAGAAAAAAATTAAAGAGTAAAAATTAAAAGGATGTAAAATAAAACAAAAAAAATTGTATCATTAGATTTTTTATTTAAATTCGAAATGTAACAGTAATTATTTTTCTGTAAATATAAAATCGTATTTCGTCAATGGATGGATTCTCAAATTTAATCATTCTTAAATGAATCGTTACAAATTCTGAATCATTCCAAAAAAAATCAGTCAATCAACATATTGAATTTTTAATTAAAAAATAAAAATGTTACACATTCGGTAAAAACAAAATGAAAAAAAAAGTAAAGTAGCTTAATAACTTATAAATAATAAAATAAAAAAAACTTTGGTATCTGTATTAAACCGATTAAATTTTGGAGTAGAAAAGCTATTAATTTAATAGACAAATTACAATATAATTTATGTACAGTCAATCTAAGCGGTGATATAAATTAAAAATTAATTAAAAACTTATATTATTGTCAGTTCGCGCTTGAGTATTATTTTGTTTTATTTACATTCGGTAAAAATGCAGGAAAGAATCTTAAGAGTAGAAATGTATTATAAAAACAAAGTTCTATGAAATAGACAGTTTATGTTTTTGTTCTACAAACCGAACTGTGCTACAAAAACAATTTAAAATATTTATTTATTTAAAAGAATAAAAATAAATCAATAATTAAAAATGTAAGTAGGCAATGATTAAAATGTATAATTTATAATGTTGTTACTTAAATTTAAGTAGCACTTTGTTTATAGAAAAAACAATAGCTATTTTAAATAACAATAAATGCACTTTAACATTTAGAGATGAACAATTTAAACAAACGACGATTATAATCATCGGGGCAAATTCAAAATTCTCCCATAAATTTTGTAAAACATTGATTAAATTTATTATTAACAATATAAGAATAATCTATCTAAAAAAAGACTTATAATTTAAAAAAAGAGATCCTTCGTCGGAATCGTTTTGAAAATTCTTGCAAACGTATTTTGAAGAAAGTAAATACAAAAATGTCTCAATTAGTACCTAAATATAATTCTAAAAATGATTATTACGATTGGACTATGAAAATGTCTTTTTTTGTCATCATTTTGGACGTTATTTCGCCTAATACGCAGAAGAACAAGCCAATAGAAAACACAAATTAAAAGTCAATATCGATTCTAATTGGTTCAAAATCATTGGCATTATTACTGTTCGTGGTCAACACTCTGAATCACTGTCAAATCACCAGTAGTTTGAACCACTTTAGTTTTAAATGTGTTTTCTGTTGAATCATAATATGTGTTCTGCGACCTAATATGTAATTACATTTATAATGATAAGTCAGTCGAACAGTATTTTAATTACAACCAGGCATTACGTCCGAATAACAATTTGACTTTTCGGACAATTAAAATCATTCACTTTACAATTAAATGTCTTTTCTATCTAATATTCATGGATACTATCTCCCTTTAAAGTTCGTCATTCATATCACATTCAATGAATTTAATTCTATCTACAATTTTAACTAGTCCCAACTATTTACACTTCTTAACTGTCACTTTGAATCAACTTGTTCACTTTGAACCACTTTAGTCATGAACCACTTTATTTTCAAGCACAATGTTCCGTTTAAACAACGTGCGTTTCACTTCTTTTGTTATACGATTCATCTATGGTCACGTTCTGTTTTTTATTTTCTTTTCTAATCGTTCCGTATTGAGGTACGTCCGAGGTAAGGTTTTGAACTGTTAGAATTTGACTTGAGTTACTATTTTGCGGTGTGCTGGATGATATTGGGCTTCCGTATTGGTTGCCATATTTGTGTCTCGATGGGTCTTTTAGTATGGACTGAGGCTGCTTAACTGGCGCGGGCGTTTGTGACATCTGATGCTGAAACAAAAGGAGTCAATTTATTTAAGGCCCACAAATGATGATATTGTTATTTATTACACTGCAAAAACATAATTTAATTTGTTATAGTAATCGAACGAAAGATTCAGTAAAAATGCAAACGGAATCATGAAATAAATATAAAAAATTCCCCAAAATGGAGGGATTTGCCATAATCGCCACAGTTGGCAGGCGGGTTGGCGACCGCAGTTGGATTGAATGTGTGTACTCAGGGGATGCTGCTGCCCATCCTCCGGTAGATCCCTTAGTCGCCTTTTACGACTACCACGGGAGGAAATGGGATGGTGCGATTCTTAGCCGACACCACACGGACAACTGTACTGTACCCCTTACTTGATGTAAATAGAGAAATTTCCGTCGTGCTTTAGATTCATTGGCCATTCGATAGAAAAAAAGGTCTTACTAAGCTCTACTACAAAAGGTATATTAAACTATAGATTAACCGGTATCGATCAATTAACTATATTCCTTTCAAGTAGCAAGTTTGTTATAACTATCAATTTATGTTTTGAACCTTGTTAGTTTTAAGGGTTTCAGGTTAAAATGACATATTATCACTTAAATACGGCTACATATACGTGTGTTGACTTTTCACTGACAAAAACACAGCAAGTAAAATATTTTTTGCCAATAATAAACGAGATAATCATCAGACATCAGACGTTAGTGTGGCCTAGGTATATAAGTGAAAGTTATTGTTACCTGCGTGCAATTTCCCTGATGAAGGACGGTGACGTCAGGTGGCGGGACCGCCATTTTGTCGAGTCTCTGCCGCCTCAGAGTGCCGCCAGCCGACTGCCTATCCAGAGAAACTGAAAGAAAAACAATTGTTGATACAAAAAAAATCACCATAGAGTGGGTTCCCTAGGATGACTCAGAAAACATTAACAAATGAACATGGACGTCTTCTTGGAGACTTGGTCAGTAGTTAGTCAAGTAAGAACAATAAAGAGGATTGGAGGGTGGCAGGGGAAGCCTCTGCCCAGCCGTGAGACACTGCACAGGTTACAAAAAAACAACCATCTCGTTTATACCCATAGGGGACAGTCAGAGATATTCTTAGTGTGGAGTTAAGTATGGTATCCGGCTTCAAATAACACCTCACCTCATACGGGTGTCATAATTATGAGGTGACTTATCGTATAAGGTATAATCATAATTAGATACCCTAAATACATACTCACGCTAATCCCTAACAGATTGGTGAGATCCTTTCCTACAACTATCAACTTGCTGGAACGGAGGCCTATCAAAGAGGAGTATAACTAGTCTAAACGTAACATATTTTAAATTGAATCATCTGCTAAATAGACGTTATGTTATAATAATAATAATAATAACTAATTATAAAACTGTAAATTTAAAGAAAGAAGTTTGTTTGTTTGTTTGATCCAGCATCACGCGAAAACTACTGCACCGATTTTGATGAAACTTTTTTTGTTTGATAGCTTATGATCTAACTTAAAATCTGGTATATGATTTCTGCGGACGAAGTTGCGGGTTAACGCTAGTAAAAACTAATTGCATTCAGTACTGGTTGTCTGCCCGCCTGACATTCATTTGTCATTACCTCCAAGCAAAACATCGAGGGTAAATATGTCTGAATATTATATAATCTAATCTAAACTATTATAAAACTATAGCAGAAAGTTTGTCTGTACATTGAAGATATTAACAAAAAAAAAAGTTACGATATGGTTTTTAGGTGTCCCTGATTCCATATCAGCAATTTTTGGATTTTTTGTCTGTCTGTTTGTTTGTGTGTTTGTTTGGGTGTTTGTTTGTGTGTTTGTTTGTTTGAAAGAGTATCACGCAAAAACTACTGAACAGTTTTTGATGAAACTTTTTTTGTTTGATAGCTTATGATCTGACTTAAAATCAGGTATATGCGGACGAAGTCGCGGGTTAACGCTCGTAATATAATAAAAGAAAAACGGATGTCATGGGATGCCACGACACTGATACATCTTTTGATTTTTCAAAAAACATTGTTAATCGAAACTATAATATTATAAAACTGTAAAAGAAGTGTGTAATGATGATAATGTTGTATTAAGAAGAAAAAGATTACAATATGGTTTTTAGGTGTTTGTTGGTTCGAGGATCACGCAAAAACTACTAAACAGATTTTGATGAAACATGTTTTGTTTCATAGCTTACGATTTGTGTGGACGAAGTTGCGGGTAAACTCTAGCATACATATTTTTGCCCTAATTTTACTTTTACCTTTTCTTAAGATATCTTAGACATCGTCACACATATAAAATCCTATAAATTACGATGCTGGAAATATAATAAAGACAAAAATACTGACGAAAAGAAGATCAAATTAAAGATTGAAAAATTTGTCTCGGGCGGGACTTGAACCCGCACTTTTCCAAACCGGGGAACTGCGTTATCCAATTTCGCCACCGAGCCCACTACCCAGAGAACGACATTTTCAATCTGTTGCGTCTTAAGGGGACGTGAGCGCCATCTACTGGTAATTGTTACAAACTAACCAACCCGCAAGTCCAGCATTACAACTGGAATTCATACGAGATTCATATAGATGATACACCCTGTTCCAATTTCAAATATTATTGATTTTTAAACATGTTATAGCCATGTTGTGCTATTTCGAATCAAATTAAAGATTGAAAAATTTGTCCCGCCCGAGACAAATTTTTCAATCTTTAATTTGATTCGAAATAGCACAACATGGCTGTAACATGTTTAAAAATCAATAATATTAGAAAAGAAGATCCTTCCTAAGGTATAGGAAGTAGGCTAACAAAAAAATGTTAGCGTATAAGTATACGCTAACATTTTTTTGTTAGCAACTAAGTTAGTTGGCGTATAGTTATGGAACTCATGTCGATTTGTTTCTCAAAAATCGCAGTTGGCGCACATCTGTTCTCGTTAAAATGAGTTGGTTTTATACATTGAGGTACCAACTAGAGGCGACACCTAGACTAAATTTTTTGTACCACTCGTTTGAGCTGATGGGCTCTAACTTACTTAGCATGTGCCGGGCGCGGATGCACCGCCGCGCCCCCGGTACGCGCCCCGTACTGCTGACCGTGGTGCACAGATTTTGTTCGCGTCGTCTGTTCTATACATAATTATTCAATGGTTTTATATTTTTATTTTCACATGAACATCTAAGACGTTCCTATTCACGCATTGCTTATACATATGCCGTTTTAACAGAAAAAAAAAAATCTCAGTAGTTCAGGCAACGAATGATTCTAGATGGAAAAGTCGAAAGCAGGATATTTGACAACGGAACTTTATTTGGACTAGCTAGGGGATAAATATACTAAAAGTCCTGACCCCTCTGAGATAAGCCCTAGGATTTGGTTGGCGGTAAAAAAAAATTCAAACGCCAAAGCAGCTTTTAAGGTTCACCGAATGGACTGAAAATTTGTATCCGAGGGTTTTCGGGGTCGCTAATCAAGAATATGAAATCATTTTCTTTTTATCTTCAACTTTCATGAGGGTCGCCATACAAATGTCATAATTTTTAAAATGCTGTTACTTTCGCGGCCCTGTAGCTCTCAAAGGTTAAGAAGTCCTATGACAAAAGTGCATACAACTAGTTTTGTAGGAAATTTAATCAGGTTTAATTTGTACCTACAAAACTTTTCGATTAGACTTATAAATTTGGAATTGTAAGCAAAAAACCAAAAAATGGGACCTTCTTTGTGCCCCCTCCCCCCCTCGGGCTCACCTCAGAGGGGTGAGGACTTTTGGTATGTTTGTCTCTTATCTAGTCCAAACAAAGTTCCGAAGTTAAACTTTCTGCTTTCGACCTTTCCGTCTACACCCCCCTTGCGAGCATTTACTGAACTAATAGCGAAAAAAGTCAAAACAGTGTATTTTTTATATTGCTTTTATAATTTTTACCTAATCTTTCGTCCGATTACTATCTAAACTATTATAAAACTGTAACAGGAAGTTTGTCTGTACATTAAAGAAATTAACAAAAAAAAAGTTACGATATGGTGTTTAGGTATCCCTGATTCCATATGAATTTTTGGATTTTTTATTTGTTTGTTTGAACGAGCATCACGCAAAAACTACTGAACCGATTTTGATGACACTTTTTTTGTTTGATAGCTTATTATCTGACTTAAAATCTGGTATATGATTTACTAAAATAGATTTACTCCTTTACTTACTGTCAAGAGCGTAGTTATGCGGCGGGCTGGCCAGATGAGACGGCGATCCTCCGACACCACCATTAATTAAATGCGGCTTCTGCAATGGTTGTGCACCGTACTGCTGCGGTGGAGTAGGGGTGCGGCCTGTTTGCTGCTCGAGAGTAAAAAAAACTATCAGTTGCCTTATTTTAAACCAAGAATTTTAGAATGATAATGGATCCTCCTTTCAAGCGGTGAAACCAGGAAGCTGGCATAGGTATTGTCTATACCTTGGAGGGCACACTGCCTAACAAGCGGTGAAACATGATAATACTCCTTGGTGGTCGGTAATGATCGTTCTTCTTTCGTAAATTCCCGTCTATGTTTTCGACGTTACTTTGTCCTTTTCTAATCCAACGACAAAAATAAAAAATAAATTATTTAATTTTTGTTCTGATAGAAAGGGACACAAAAACGTTGGAAATATCGACTACGGAGACGTACGAAAGAAGGTCGAACATTACCGACCGCCATGACCAATTTTCTTGTTTCCATACTTGTAAGGAGGAGTGATTCTACAATCCTTGACCAAGAATTTTAGAATGATAATCGATAAAAATCCTCCTTTCAAGCGGTGAAACTAGCGGTAAATACTCCTAGGAGGTCGATAATGTTCGTCCTTCTTTCATAAATTCCCGTCTTTGTTTCTGACGTCAACTTTGTCACTTTCTAAAACAACGACAAAAAGTGATAGAAAGGGACAAAGGTAAAATGAGAAACATTGACGATGGCGACGGACACGTACGAATGAAGTAAGAAAGAAGGGCGAACATTACAGACCGCCATGGTCAGTTTTCGTGTTTCCATGCTTGTAAGAAGGATTGGTATCCATATATATTCTTGTTTCAAACAATAGTGACAATGGCGTGATGACAAGCCAAGTCGGTTGATGGCTCGATAGTTCAGTTGCTTTTGAACCTGTCTTCTGAGCTAAGGGTCACCGGTTCGAATTTCAGAAGAGGCAAATTATTTTGTATAATCGTTATGAGTATGAGTTTACTCAAAACTCATAATGAGTAAAAACTCATACTCATAACTCATAATGAGTAAAAACTCATACTTATAACTCATAATGAGTAAAAACTCATACTTATAACTCATAATGAGTAAAAACTCATACTCATAACTCATAATGAGTAAAAACTCATACTCATAATGAGTAAAAACTCATACTCATAACTCATAATGAGTAAAAACTCATACTCATCACGATCAATCATACAAATAATTTGAACCGGTGACCCTCGGCTAAAAATGTGTACCCAAGTCATGGAAGTTCGTATCTTTGAAGTATAAGATTCTTGTTGAGGTGATTTGATACTCAACCAGCAAATAGAGTGAAATCGAGGACCGAGGTATCTTGCCACTGTGGAAACTCAATGAAGCTCGCGTGGTGAAATACAGGGTGTTAGGGTAAACGGTTGCAATACTTTAAGGGGTGATTGTACCCATGTTACTGAAAAACTTTCCTCGACAAACCCATAGGAAATTTGCAATTTTTTTTTGTCTTTTCATACAAACATTCGATCAGCTGATTGCATTTAGTATGGAAAGTTCAATTTTTTTTTTTGCGAATTTCCTATTGGTTTCTTAGGGAACGTTTTTCAGTATCATGAGTACAATCACCCCTTAAAGTAATGCAACTGTTTACGCTAACACCCTGTATAGTCGATCTCTCTGAGCTTCAGTGATAAGAGGAGGTATTTATCCTGCTCTATGACATAATGAAGCATAACGATAAGTGGAAACTGTAAGCGCTGTGTCGCGGAGGGTCGCGCGACCGTAAAGTCTATGAGCGCGACTCTCTGCGAACCACGGCGACAACAAAGTGTCGGTCAAAGAGTATTATGTAAAATAAAACCGGTCAAGTGCAACTGGCGTACCGAGGGTTCTGTACTCCCCCTAAAGTTATTATACCTCACGGAATAGAGGAACTGACAGCTGAGAAAGCGAGATGTACCTAGCGGCACCACAAAGAGATACGTGACGCGAGGCAATAGACCCGTTTTTGGAGATCTTATCACTGGGTAAAAATTCGGTTTCTGTGAATAATTGTGAATCGAAAGTGAAATCGTAGATAATTTTGTGAAATATACTAACACTATTTCATTAAATAATCCACGATTTCACGCTTGACTCCGTATTATAGACAGTGCTCGAATTTTTGCCTGCCGATAATCTCGAGAAGACCTCCAAAAATGGCTTGATTTGTCAACTGATGTCAGTTCCTCTATTACTGTAAGTTATAATAACTTTATGGTGGTACCATAAAGTTATTATACCTAACATTAATTATAAACACAACATTAATTTATAAAAAATAAATTATCGGTTCCTTTAGCACGAAATGACGAAACCGACTCACACTTGGCCGATTTTTATTATTTATTGTTAAACTGTAAAGTTTACTTTTTTAAAAAAACACGAAGTAGACACTTATTATATTATGTAATACTATTTTTACGATACAGCGAAAAGAAAACACATTGATAAAAACTAGTTTCTTGTGCCTATATGAGGTAGTTTCTTGTATGAGGACGCCCCTTTTTTTGTAATTTTTATCATTTGTTAGCAAATGCGCCATAATAAAAAATATTATACAGTTTTTGAGAGTTACGCGGTTATTGATCTAGAATTAAACATTTTAACGGGTTCTTACCACGTTTTGGTATATTTGAGTTCGAGTTTCCGATATTTCGGCAGTGTTACAACTGCCATGATCACGGGGTGACTGAGGAACTGCAGGTAGATTTTTAAGAGCAAATCTGTCTACCCTCACTCTTCGTCGTTTGCTCTGCATACTATCGGAACTCACTCGATTGACATTGTGACTTTTGTCACTTGGTCCAGCCCGACAAAATACACTGACTGTGTCACTCAGACGTTTGTTCGAACCCGAGTATGACGGTGAAGCACTAATACCTATAACCACAGGATTCCTCGTACTTGACAATTTGAAACCATCCTCTCTGTTGAAATTTCAACAGATACCAAAACGCGGTAAGAACCCGTTAAAATGTTTAATTCTAGATTAAAAAATATTATTCAAAAATTTTAACTGTTTAGCTATTACGATTCAAAAGTTATAACCCTAAATAGGTAGACAGACAGAGAGACGGCCGGACGGACAACGTTGGCTTATGAATAGGGTCCCCTTTTGGGTACGGAACGATAAAAGCAGAGTCCAACATACCTGTTGGTGTTGATGCAGATATTCTCCAATCAGCGGTGGGTACGACAAATATCTGTCAGATGACATATTGTAGTAGGAGCCGTCTAATGGCGGCATCGGGCTCGGTGCAGGCACGTAGTTCTGTTTACCTGCGATAGAACAAAGTGGTTCATGTATAAGTTCGTTTTTAACCATGAGTTACGATGTATCGTGGATGAAGTTTGGAGGACTGCCCTGATCACTGTGCATTTAGATCGGTTGGCCCAATATTCAAGGCAGTAATGATGCTCGGGACGAGCAGGACTAAGGGAGGGTCAGTGTCACGGATGCTGACAGAAGTCAAACGTTAAAAAGGCATTCGAAAATTCGGCCGGTTCTTTGACAACCTCTTTAGCTCGATGTGGTCGAGCGTGCGTCTCGATATAAGCGTCCCATGTCGAGAAGTCGATGGTTCTAATCCGCACCAAAAATATTTCTAGATTTTAATTTTAATTTTAATGGTGTTAGAAATATTCTAGAAGTAAGAGGGTAAAATATTTGGAAAGATAAAAAAAATAGGCGTGTTTAGGAATGTTCTAGAATAAAGAGAGAAAAGGAATACTTAAAAAAAAAAACAAAAAAAGTGAGCGTGTTTAGGAAAGATCGAGAAAGAAGGAGGGATTAGAAATATCCGGAAGAGAACAAAGTAATAAAGAAAAGACTAACGAAATTCGGGTATCTAGAAAATTCTAAGGGGTATATAAGGTCTAACAAAATTAGGTGAAACTATTTTAAGGGGATGATCAGACCATCAAACTGAACAACTTTCTTTATGGGACCAATATCAAAATCGCGAAAAAAAATCTGCTGTCCCATACATTTAGGTCAATCAATCAATCAATTATACTTTACTTCAAGTACGTTTGTATGGGAAAGATGATTTTTTTTTCGCGATTTCGATATTGGTCCCATAGAGAAAGTTGTTCAGTTTGATGGTCTGATCATTTCCTTAAAATAGTTTCAGCTAGTTTTGTTAGACCTTATATAAGCCGGCGAGTTTGCGGCCGCAAGCCAGTATTAGTTTAACAGTGAAAAGTGCGAAACAAAAAGGAAGAAAAGTGAAAAAGTACAAGTGAAAAGTAAAATGCAAAGTAAAGTGAAACAGTGAGTAGACAAGTGTCAGTGTAGTGCCGTGACGTCATAGTATGTCGCGTGTCGTGACGTCATAGTAGTGACGTAGTCAACAATGAAAGTAAGTGGTGTAAGGGAAAACTCCTGCGAGGAGGACCGTGTAAGGGGGAACCTCTGCGAGGTGGACCGTGTGTAAGTGTGTACCCAATAAACTCTGTAAAAATTGGACTTGGCGTTTCACTCCAATCTCCAATACCCGAAGATCGTAACATTTAATTTGAGACCCAGACTTAGAAGTCCCGTACATGAATGAAACTTAGTCATACGTATAGAGTGAAACAAAACTAACAAAAAAGTATATTGGTTGTAACCTGTAGAAGTTGGGGGAAAGGTATTACTCCTTATGATACCTTTTGTATCAAGTGTGTGAAACTCATAAAGATCTTCGAGAATTAGTTGTCTCACAGCAATGACGTTATCTTCAGTGAAGGCGGATTTTGGGCGTCCTTCGCGAGATTTGTCACTAACACTAGTATGTCCACGCTGGAATTCTAAATACCAGCGTTCGACAGTCTGCAGACATGGAGCTTCATCACTGAACACAGATGTTGGCTCTTCAAAATACTGAAGCCGTGTCAGGCCTCTTCTAAAGTTGTAGAAAATTATTGCACGAACACTTTCCTTAGAAAGATTCATTTTCGTACGTAACCTGACAGATTCCAATCGACGCTGTGACTAAACAATAGCATTAATCCTAATACTTTGCGTATTAATGCGTAACCCCGTTTCTAGTAGCACCGACCTAAAGTGTTATCGAAGATTGTCTTGCGCCAATGAGAACTAGTTCATAGTTAACTAACCTGACAGTTCTCTATCTTTCGCTGGCACTTTCCTAAATGACCATAGAGTTTATGTAATCCGACAAAATACGAAAAGTGAATGATGAATGAACATAATATATGCACGTCTCTTTCACACTGCATCTCTTTGTATTTGTCTGTCTCATTTGTTTTATTTTGGCAATGACATTTCGTTTTCATCGTTCATTCATGTTATCAAAGAGCATGTAACACACTACGTTATGAGTCGGGACTTCCATACTGAAAACTGATCGTGACCGGTTATCCAGAATGAATGAAACGTGTGCAACCGTTCATATAAATTTTGTTTGTTAGAGAGTCGCGCGAGCCTACAACAAAACTGTAAAAACAGCTGTTGCCTCAATTTTGACATTTTTAGCACGTAGTTTAGTGACTTAAACCTACCACATCGGGGGTTTAAATATAACACAAGTTTAGCCCCTAAAACAGGATGGTGCAAGACATAATTCTAATTTAATTTCAAATTAGCGTCTAGTTCCGAGTTAATAACGATAACCCTGCTAGGCGCAAGCGGGCCTTAGTATATTATATATAACTTACCAGAGCTCCTCCCCAAGGTACTGTGTCCACTAATATCCTTATGTCGATGTGGGTGTGGCAGAGTCCTGGCGTGATCTCCCTCGTACACTGCGTAGTTCGGAGGTGGATAGTCCAGAGGCGGTGGAATGACGAGTCCATCGTCCATTAGGTACGCGTCAGTCTGCTGTTGACAATGTTTTATATTTAGATGATCAGATTACGAAATAATTTGGAGGTTATGATTCATCTTTATTACCTCACGATTCTATTTCCATTTCTAAGCTTTTTATTTTACGTGTATGAGCTTCTGTGCAAGGGTAAGCCTGTGCTTTTGTGTATTTAGAGAAAAAAGAAAAAAGGTTTGGTTTTAATTAATTATTCTATTTATTCATAATGGGTTTGCGCTTGGCTTCAGCTAACCTGATGGAAAGTATAGGTGAAGCCGAGAATGTAAGGCGCTCGCCCAGAAAAAGCCCAGCCAAGCAACCAGGATATTTTTAAAATAAGAGTTAAAATAGGTTTAACTCTTCTTTTAAAAATATCCTGGTTGCTTGGAAAAACAGACGCAGGGAGAGAGTTCAAAACCTTACAGGTTCTCATTACGAAAGAGGAAGCAAACCTATTTGTGCGGATCGTTGGAATATTGACTACGTATGGATACAGTCTCGCACTATGTCTTGTCGTACGTTTCGGGAAGGGGGATGGTGGAATCATCTGATTCCTCGAATAGCTCCTACGCAAATTCGCCGAAGTGTATCCGATAAAACAGCGACAGTCAAGCTACCTATCGCCAGTGTTCCAGACTATGTAAGATGAGAAGAGATAGAAGTGGATCAAACAAGCGGACCTAGTATGAATCAGAGGCAGAGGCAAGTTAGTAATCAACTTGCTATCTGAATAATTTCACAACATTAGCCTCAAATTCAAGGGGGATGATGACAGGGAAATAGATAAAGGATGCAGTGTGAAAAGGTGGAGGTTTTTTTGTTTTTTTGTTTGTTTATAAAACATGGGTTTGCTCTTGACCTCAATCTAGTCCTCAGGACCAAGATGGGGTCGAAAATGTAGCGAGCTTACCCAGAAGAAGCCTATTCACTCGTACTTCAAAGGAATTCGGATTGAACAGTGTTTATGATGAAATAAGAATTATCCAAGCTTACCTGACTCAACATATGCCTGTTGGGCATCGAAGGTACTTCAGGTATAGGAGGAGGCTGCCGATCGTCACCATCATCCTGGGAATAAGTCTCTGATTTCTCCGACACAGATGATAAAGTTTCACCAGTCATTGTATCGTTGTATGACGATGGTGCGTACATTTCTATTGTAGCTGATTTTGAAGCTTGTCCTGCTTGCTCTGCAAAAACGTTTTCAGTTAGGTTCTTGGAGACGCTGTTGATTTTGAAAACTTAATGATATCCTCTACATTGTTTGGTTTAATACTATTTGAGAATAATTTCGACGTCATTCTCTTCCCAGGTGGTCCAATCAATTTTCTTTTTGAACCTTTATTTAGCTCACGAAAACAAATCAAAAGAAACCTCAACACTGCTTTCTTTCATTATTAAAGTTGTATTCTTAATATTATTTGTTGACCTTTTCTTTGAGTCTAATAATATTTACTTTCATCGATGTAACTTTTGTTAATATTTAAACAAGACAAGACTATTTAAGTAAGTCAAGAGAAATTATAATTACCCAATATACAAGTCTACAGGACTTGAATATTAAAATCAAATATAACCTAATTTGCCCTACAAATATGTTAATGCTGTCTAGATTTTTACATTGTAAATCTAGGTACGAAGAAATTTGACTATAAATTTGATATAGCATTCAGTATTTAAAACTTTACGAATCTAATCTAAAAGTAAAACATAACATTAAGCTAAATCTAAAACGTCAAAAGAAGATCACATTATACTAATACAGAAATCCTTTGTGACTTCTAAATTATTATAATTAAATCTACTTCTAAAAGCAATGCTCACAATAAAATAAAACGAAAATAAGAAAGAGTTTTAAAAATTGTAAAATAAAATAAAAACTTACCTTTCATTCGTCTTGAGCGACGTTTTAAAACAAAACAAGCAACTAAAGCGGCATTTATCAAAACCAAAACGGCTCCGGTGATAGAAACATATACTACAACAGATTTCGAAACATCTGCTGTTTCTACATATTCTGTGGATACTACGTTCAATTCTCCTACTTCAGATGTAGCTATAAGGGTAAAAGAAAAAAAGAAATTAGCAAAATAAAAAATATACAACGAAATATTTGGAATGTTAAAAATGTGAGAGTTCATAGAATCAACAAAATATTTCGTTTTCTGTATCATTGATACAAATAACTTCTTCGTTTAATCTTTCTTGGATATATTTTATTTAAGTCATCTAATGTATTATTATTCACAGATACCTTAGTCAACTCAAAGAAAATTCTAGCAATCTCTCAAATTTTTATCAACACAAAGAATAAACAACTTATTACAAACCTGCCAATCATTTTTTTTATTTATTTACAATTACACATCATAATAATAACAGAAATTTATTTTTAGAACAAATTCGGGCGTCCTGTTTTCCCGATCGAGCACAGAAAAAAATACTTTCTAGAAACAAGAATCAAATATGTTTCAATCTATACTCGTTCATAGTTTTTACTTTAAAAAAAACGATTACATATGAATTAATTATAAAATTGGCAACATGCCTCGTCCACAAAAACGTTCAGTCAAAAATCCACAACAGGCTTCGTCACAAGTGAATACATATAAAAATCCACAACACGTTTCGTCAGCAAAATAATAAATAAACCTACACTAAACGGCATCTTCAATATGTTTCAACTGATATTTCTTAATCTCAAATATAAATATGTGACATTTTCAAAATTCATAATCGAATTTCTTGTGACGAGAATTGTATTACTGGGTTCGAAACTTGTCTTGAATCAAAACAGATTTGTTTCTCGCATTATCAATGAGAGACTTTCTTTTATTAAAAGAAACATTTGGATTTTGATACAAGGAATTAGCAAATGCTCACGACTATATTCCTCTAGGGGGAAGTCAGAGATATTCGGGGAATATAGTCGTGAGCATATGCTATGCTATGCTATGCTATGCTATGCATGCTATGCTACAAGAAATTAGTTCTTGGCCCTAAAACTATAATACGAAACATTTTATATTTCAAACGAAGACATTTTCGAGTTTCCTTATAACGAAATGCGAAAATATCTTGTCTCAAGTGATTTTTTTTTCTGTGAAGTTACAATTGCCTACAATTATTAGCTTTGATTAGTTATATGATCGAACCTTACGCTTCTAAAGAACAAATAAATAGGCTTCTTATGTTGGTGTGCGTCAGGCCAATCATAGGTACATACAACACATCTCTGTGTGCGTGTATATAGATAGGGTTTATCAGCCTTGTGATATTTTTTTCGACGCGTTTGTAGCTTCGAATATCTATCTTGACCAGGTTTGGGTAGAACTATCCACTACGTCAGAATAAAAACTATTTTATATAAAAATAATTTAACAATTGACAATGATTGGCAGTGATTGGCATGCTTCATAATAACATTTACAGCACAACATCGGCACGCAAAAAATGTACTGGAAAATAAACACATAATGATAGAGTATCAATATCAAACCTCTTATCCTCTTATTAGTCCTCTTATGTAGACAGAATCCGATCAAAAGTACATTCAATAATATCAGAGCAGTACCAACGATTGTTCCTGTTATTATAAAAACTCCGGGAACGTGATAAGAGTTATATTCTTCTGAACTTGATTGTACTGATGAAGGGATTACGTCTGAAGCAGCATGGGTTATTGGTTTTGTGGTTAATAATTATCATTTTCAATTGTTTTGTTAAATTTAAGAACATTGCTACAGAACGGGCGTCTGTAGCACTATTCTTATATTTATCACTATTATTTATACTTCAAAATCATGATCCTTTTTAATTTGTTAAGGGTTAAGGGGATGATCAGACCAGCAAACTGAATAAATTTCTGTATGGGATTAACAACAAAATCGCCTATTCTGCACTGCTACTGGACCCAAACTAAACGGGACAACAGTTTTTTTTTACGATGTCGATATTTGTCCAAAGTTGATCAGTTTGATGATCTGAACTTCCCCTTAAAAAACTGTCAGCATAATTATTAAGAAGGACCATATAAATTTTATTTTAAAACTCGTACTGGCTTGTTTTTAGTTAAATAAACTGTTATACAAAATTATATTACGGATTTAAAAATCCTTTACAAACTTAATTGAGCTAAAATTGGAAATTAGATCACTTTTCAGATTGATTTTGATGCCATTTTAATAACAACTTTATTAAATAAACAACTGATTGCAAACAACTGTGATATCATAAGAGAAAGGCAATAAATAATTTTTTTATTTTTAAGTATAACATTTTCATGATGGTTATTTTAGCCTATTCAGTGTTCATTATGACCTAAAAATGCCTTTTATTTATCCTAATAAAAATTTTGTGAAATAATATAGTTAATTTACTCACTCAGTGTCGTAGCTTTAGTGTCATCAGGACGATATTTGCTTTGTCCTATTTTATTTATCGCCATAACCGAGAAAACATAGTCAGTATTCCTTTCTAAGCCTCCGATAGTGTATGTTGTTGCATTCTTCGGCATCACATCTTCGTATTTGTAGGAATCATCGTAATTTTTTCTGTAAAAGAGTTTTCTTACTGAATTTGCTTTAAACAAAAATGAAATAAAACTTACTCATAACCTAACAACTTATTTAGGTTATGAATCAGTATAAGAAAGAGTATAGTAATACAGTGCGGACACTCTCTGCTCATTTCTACCTAACCCTTTTTGATAATATAATCTGTTTCTTATTATTAGGTTTATATTCTTACCTATATCTAATTCGGAACCATGAAGACAAGCCTCCATCAAATCCTGGCATCCATGACAATGATACAGAATTGTACGTCACATTTGTCACTTCCATCGACATTACTTGATCTGAAATAGATATAGAATAGTTAGAATTAAAAATTAGAATTTATAGGAATAGGATGGGACATAATCGAGTTATTCGTTTTCCTTCGTTAGCTATATTATAATTTAGTAAATACCTACTACTACGATATCCATTATAATCGTAATAAAAGTTATTCTAATATCATCCTCACGTAATCTATATGTTCGTACACGCTAGTCTCCGAAACCACCTAGCCGATTTCAATGAAATTTTGTGAATGTATATTTATAGTTGTTTCCAGTTTAAAAGATAGGATATTTCTGGACTCATTAGGTGGCGCCATCCTAGCGAAGCTGGGGCAGGTCACGAAGTATATTATAAATTAGGGGACTTTAATTTATAATATACTAGTGACGTCGCCACGTTTTTCTATCTGTCTGTATAGGCTAATCTCTAAAACTGCTGGTAGGATTCTGATACGGTTCTCACTAATAGATAAACCGATTCACGAGGTTTATGTACCCATGCGAGCAGGGTCGGGTCACTAGAACCCTAACACTAGAATTATTGAGCTTCTAATATAAAAATTTGTCAAATGCAAGAAATTTTTTCATTAAAATTTTTCACTGTAAGAGGGATTTCCATGAGGATTTTGTTTTCGACTCCAATTTTCTCCCTTTTGGGGGTTTTTTAGGAGGAATAAAAAAAGGAAATCGCAAATAAATTCAGAATCGAATATAACATGCCTAGCATATTATTCAGGACACAAATTCATCATCTTCCTGTCCTTATCCTATTATATGGGGTTGGCGCGTAGACTTCCTCAATTAATCTCTAGTAGCCGTCATTTCAGTGAACACTCCTTTTTTACACATGTCATCTTTCACACAATCCATCCATCTTTTCTTTAATTGTCCCCTCTTCATTCAGCCACCCATTCATTATAATATCAGCCGTTGTTGTCCCATTGTTGGGCAAAGGCCTCCCTCCGTTCTCTCCATGCCTCCCAGTTTTGCGCTTCGTTAGGTCAGTTCTTCAAGAAGCTATCGATTTCGTCCCACCACCTTCATCTGGGTCTGCCTAGACGCCGATTTCGTTTTACTGGGGCTTTTGGTTGGTTTTGGTTTTGGCCCATAGGTCATCAGGCATGCGGCAGACATGTCCAGCCCAATCCCACTTTAGATCGGCAGCGGTGGTGGCGACGTCTGTCACTTTGATTCTGGCGCGAATAACCTCAATTCTGACCCAGTCGATCAGTTTTAAGCCAAGGATGCTGCGCTCCATGGCCCTTTGGGCTTGAGGCAAACCTTGAGGCTTGACTGCTGATCTTCTGTCAAAGACCACGTTTGAGCACCGTGGGTGAGAATGGGAAGCATGCACATGTTCATGAGCTTGCGTTTGAGTGGCAATGGGAGATCTCCTTTCATGTGTTCTTTTATGAACCCAAAGCTCTTCCATTTTCAGGCATTATGAGTGCGATTTGCAACTTCTTTTTTCTTATCTAGCCTAGAAGGAAACTATTTGGCCCAAGTAGACGTACTCACAAACATATTCCATTCCTTCGCCATCCATTACTATCCTACTCTTCGTGCTACTTGTCATCAACTTGGTCTTTGACATATTCATTCTAAGCCCAACCTCTAGGCTTGCCTTACTCAGATCTTGTAGCATGAGATTCAGTTACGTCGCTGATGAAGAGAAGAGAACGATATCATCTGCGAAGATATTTTACACTTGTCTTGTAATATGACGCGTATCTCTTCTTCTCCCTTTTCTTCACATGCTTATACTACGCTATTCGATTACCGCGCAGTTTTTCATTCACAGGAGCTACTTTGAAACTTCCTTCAATATTTCCTCTAATATATATTATTTTACTATTACATATTATTTAGTAAAATTTTATTAACTCACCAGGAGCACTAGTAATATCCAACTTGACCGGTGTCGTACTAAAACCTAAATCATTTCTAGCCCCACATTCATAGGAACCGTAGTCCGCTGACGACACATCGTTTATTAACAGAATAGATGTGTAAGTGATTTGATCTATCTTGTGGTATTCGGCAAAATATTTTGTTGATGTATTGACTGGGAGTTTTGCACCGTTTTTAGACCATATAAAGTTTGGCGCTGGCGCTGATTTGCATCTAGAAGAAAAAGAAATCATATTCATAAATAATTATAATACAAGTTCATAGATAATTGCTACATGTATTATTAATGGTACCTTAAAAGATTTACAAACTTCAAGGTGGTGTTTATAAAGAGCATTAAAGGCGCAGTAATGTTATGGCTGGTGATTTTTTAAACACATTCTAAATTTATTGGGGTGGTTCAGACCATCAAACTGAAAAAAACAGGTAGTAAAAAATTTTCAGTTTCATGGTCTCAACCACTCCTGAAAATGTTTAGTGTCTACAGAATCGCATACCTAGTATAGAGAGAATATAGTAGGGGTACGCATACCTAGTATAGAGAGAATATACTGCAATAACTCCAAAAGAAGGTTTATAAAAGTCGATAATCATATTTACGATACAGGTATTAACTAAGAATCAAATTCTTGATCAATCGACAGTAGGTACAGTAAATATATCTCTATTAGGAAACGCTATTACATGAAAAACCAAAAGATAAAAAGTAAACTTACTTGCACGTTAATCTTCCAACTTGACCAACATTAGAAGCAGATTTAACCAAATTAGGCGAAGTATCTATCTCAGGTTTAAATTTAACGACCAATAAGACATCCTGTTGACTTTCTCCTCCAATACTATTATCGACAACACACTGGAAAATTCCAACGTCCTCTCTTGACGCCTTTTCTATTAGAAGATAGCTTGTCATGTTCTTTGGTTCAAAAGTTACAGCTCTTGGGTCAATATTGTAACCTTTCCTTTCCCATCTTATATGATCTGCTGTCAGAGGATTGCCTGTAACAATTATGTTTCTGTTAGCATAGTTTAAGTTTACGAATTTATACAGGGTGTATTATTTGGTTATAAGGGCTTGGTCAATGACCAAATAGCTACTGCGACCTGGACAGATCTATTGTAGCTAACAGGGTGTAAACTTAAAGCGTTACACATACTTAAGGGGATGCTTGTTTCTGCTTCTTTTTCCTGCTTTTATGATTTCTGGTTCTAATTCCATTAAACTGAAAAACTTGATGCGACCAACTATGAAATAACGAAAAGAAATCGGCTGTTTTATACAAAAATGTTGGTCTAGTAGTTATTGTCATTTCGATAGAAAAGCAGAATTTTTCACCATTTGGAATTAGTGCTATTGTAAATTTTTTTCAGATTGAGGATCTGAAGCACCCCTTTTTAAGTATGACAGATTTAAGTTTATACCCTGTATAGTTAGGGAGGCTTGGCTTCCTTGAGGGTAGGCCTGTGTTCTGCAGTGGGACTTAAACTATGCTGTTGATGGCCGCTATTAGATTATAGATCATATGATTTCATATCTGTCAAATTCTATGATCATAGGTAAATGATGCTGTTCTTAATTTTTACATAAAACACTTATATGATCATATTAGGTTTTTGCAGTTTCGATATTCCAGTCGAAATTCTTTGATTTGGAAGGCACCATTTTTTGAGACTAGATGGATATGACCCTACTTGTACGCCAGCTGTCGAATAGGGTCCCATAACTATGATCATAGAAAATATGAATCACATTTAGTTATGACACCTGTGTGTAGCTACCGGGCCTTTCCAGCGCAGCCCGGTAGTCGTAATAGATGACAACGTATGGGTTGTCATGGATTATCCTCCATATTGCAGCGTCGTCGGCATCTAGCACAACTTCTTAGCCGATTCATCTCAGTAGTTTAATCCCTCTTAGTTACAAATCAACCTATACCTAGGATTCCGATACTGAGATTAGGCCTCATTTCATTCATCATCATCATCATTATCTCAGCCGATGGACGTCCACTGCTGGACATAGGCCCCCCCAAGGATCGCCATAACGACCGGTCCTGCGCTGCCCTCATCCAACGTGTTCCCGCCGCCTTCACAAGGTCGTCGGTCCACCGTGGGGGGCCTACCCACGCTGCGCTTTCCGGTACGCGGTCGCCACTCGAGAACTTTCATTAATGAAGGTAAATTATCTTGGACAATATCAAGCAAGCCAACAGTGATCATCTCGCTCCGTAGTATTTGCTCTAACCGTTTTGTTATATCAAAAATTTGTTATCATAAGTTCATAATATATCTTACCTGTGGCTGTGCAAGATAGAATAGCGTCTTCGTTAGGATTAGTTATTTCTTGTTGAGAAACAGACTTTATACTTGCCGGATCTGTAAACAAAGTGATAATTAGGATAAGAGTGACATTGTAAAATATTATAAAGGGTGAAATTGATATCATTAGCATCCTTTTTAAGTATCTACCCATCAAACGGAACGACTTTTACTATGGGAGTAAACCGAATGGAGCATAAAAAAACAGCTGTTACATACATTTGAGTCGAATAGGAGGCATTGCAGATTGCAGTGTAGTATTGTATGGAACAGCAGATTTTTTTTTGCTCCAATCTTTTGGTCCCATAGTAAAAGTTGTTCAGTTTGATGGGTAGGATGGACTTTTAGTTTAAAAGGATGCCATTAGCATCCTATCAATATCACGTAAGTACCTACCTAGTTTTCTTAATAAACAACGTTCTAAAAAGGATGACATTATACTTTATTTACACCAAACACAATGAAGGATAGAAGGAAAAGACTGATATTTTGTCTTTGTTTTATCTATAATTTGGTTCTAAAAGTTTAGATTTTGGTAAACAATTCTCTCTTCCTATCCAATTCCTCTAATTAAATTTTAATTAGGTACTATTACAATCTGTCATGTATTATTTTTATTTAAAATTTGGTACCTTTAAGAGCATGAGGATACGGTACCTACCATTCTTGTGATAATTACTTTTTAAATACAAGAATTATTCTTTAAGATGAAATCAATTACCAAAAATTAAGTACCAGGCGAGCATAAGATGTAAGTACTTACAATGAACAGAAACGGTAATATTAGTTGTAGAAGCCCCCTGAGAGTTGACTGCTTCGCACGTGTAAACGCCAGCGTCGTGTCTTGACAGCCGAGTCATATTCAACATGCTGCCTTCTGATATTATTCTATCGTCTAGAAAAGAAACACGCTTTTGAAGACATAATATACAAAGAAAATTAAAAGCTGTTTTTGTTATAAAAAAATTGCTCAAAAAGAACAAATAGGCAACCTACTTAACTTTAATACAGTTGTAATTGATTGCCAAAAAATAGGTGTACATATTTAAAAAAAACATCTAAGTTAAAGTAGTAGGTACCTACATAGATTTGACAATACATAAAAAAGAAATCTTATGATTTCTTAATTAAAACATGCATCAAAGAGAGTATTAATTTTTATGTGTTTTATGACAAGCATTTTTAATAGTAAAACTCTATCAAAAGTGAATATTTTTTTATCAAAACTGTTAAATATTCATGGAGAAAATTAAATATGACGTACATGTATACGTAACACACGAGTAAATATGTGTTAAATTGAATATGTCATCCAATAAATTTCATTGCAATCCAATAGCATCCCACTGCAAGGAACTCCACTTTCATCTATCGACCAAATCTTTTCTGACCAAGCTTTGGCCACTTGTCATCTAAAGCATCCAGATCGTCTCGCTACCTTGTCCAAGTCAAACCTAGATACAGGCGACAATTTTCTGGGATCTAAGACAATATCGGCAGACCTCTCCTGGTGCATTCAATGGATACAACTGGCCTACTACTTTAAAATATTTTACTAGGTAAAAAATCTCACATACGGTTCTGAAATATTTTCTCCGGAACCTCTATTGTGAGACTGACTCACACTTGGCCGATTTTTATTATTTGTTGTTATACGGTTGTAGAGTTTGCTCTATAATCACACCAAGTTTGACGCTTGTATGTATTTTTTAACGATTTAACGATTGAGTGAGAAGAAAAACCGTTGATTAAAACTAGTTTCTTGTATGAGGACCCCCCATTAATTTTTAACTTTTTGACATTTTTATGATTTGTTAGCAAATCCGCCGCAATTATGCATATCCTGTGTCTAGTTGTCAATTGTCTTTCAATTGTCCAGCTATTACCGTTTAAAAGTTACAGCCCTAAACAGGTAGGTCAGACGGACGGACAACGTAGACTTAATAACAGGTTCCCTTTTTCACCCTTTGGGTACAAAACCCTAAAAAATTGCTACTCCCATGGAGCTACCGTCCGAATGAAAGAATCATTTTGTAGTGTTATGAAATCCTAGGCTTTAACTAAATTTACTGACTACCCCGTCAGGGAATAATATCATGAGCATTATGCTTATAGTGATGCCATTTTTAAGGATGATTTGTTCATCATCATCTCAGCCGATGGACGTCTGAATGGACAAACTCCCCCAAGGATCGCCACATCGAGTTATTCTGCGCTGCCCTCATTCAACGGGTTTCCATCGCCTTCACCAGGTCGTCGGTCCACCTTGTGGCCTACCCACGTCGCAACTCGAGAACTCTACGGCTCCATCGGCCATCGGTTCTGCGAGCAATGTGCCCCGCCCATTGCCACTTTAGTTTAGCAATGGTTTGGGCTATGTCAGCTACTCTGATTCTTCTGCGGATCTCTTCATTTCTGCTTCGATCTCGCAGAGAAACTCTTTCAGCCTTTTTATGAGGCCTTGAGTGAGGACGAACGCTGCCCAATATTGTATATTACATATATACATTTCGGAGAGTGTGCGACGGAATTACACGATCTAATACCTCCGTCTCCCTTTCATCTGCGAGGGACGAGACGCAGGCTGGGTTTCCACCCTTATGTTGTTGACATACCAGCAATTCGCACTAAGAAGTTTGCTTCTTCTTTTATAATGCGTACGGCTAAAGAGTGGAACGTACTGCCTGCGGACCTGTTCCCTGAGCAATACAACTTGGGCCTCTTCAAGGCGAGAGTGAATAGGCACATTTCTAGGTAAGCATGCTACATCTTCGGCCTCATCGTCACTTAACATCAGGTGAGATCGGGGTCAAATGCTTACCTATCAGACATAAAAAAAAAAAAAAAAAAAAAAATATATATAAGGTCTAACAAAATCAGCTGAAACTATTTTAAGGGGATTATCAGACCATCAAACTAAATAACTTTCTCTACGGGGCCAATGTCGAAATCGGAAAAAAAATCAGCTGTTTAAAAGTAAACAATAATACCTATCTACCACTGAATCTGGCCCTGTTGTGCTGTGATGTGAGTGAGTGCAGTGCGGCGGCGCAGCGCAGCATACGTGGCGATGTGAGGTCACTGAACTTACGCACGGAGCGCGCGTGCTAGCTAGTTGACTCATTGTAGTTTTGATGTGTAGGCATTACTAATTCACTAGGCAGATATTCTTCGTAGGTAGCATTTTGCTTCAAAATTGGATTACCATTTCCCATCACACATCAGTGTACGTTAAGACAATGAAATACCGACCTATTTTACACATTAAATGAATACTTAACAATTATTCTACTTAGGACTGTTTAAAAATGGGTCCAATGGTATGGTAAGTAGGTAGGTAGGTACTTACATTAAATTTTGTACCTTTTTCAATGATATTTATGTTATGGCACGTGTTTGGATGTGTCTTTGCACTTTGATTAAAACGTTTCTATTGTATTCAATAACATCACATGCGTACACCTCACTGTCCGTTGTCGGAGCTCATGGGTGGTTCTCACCATTTAACCGTCGTCCTGTCCGTCCGTACACTAATGTTATGCACGACCCCATACACGGAAATAAAGTGGCGTACGGTC
This sequence comes from Agonopterix arenella, assembly GCA_927399405.1. Classification (NCBI taxonomy): domain Eukaryota; kingdom Metazoa; phylum Arthropoda; class Insecta; order Lepidoptera; family Depressariidae; genus Agonopterix; species Agonopterix arenella. The sequence goes on from OV656690.1 coordinate 298,266, forward strand.
AGGTCAGGGTCAGGCCCACCTCTGCCAATCCACCGAAGTCTGTAGGTATCGTCCAAGTAGGTCTGTACCGTACACTTGTCACCAGTTGTCACGTAGTGTGCTGGAGTACTACGTGATACTGCATGCTGGTAAATCATACCACGCACGTAACCTTGCAAGAGGATAAGGCGCGCGACGCGCGCGCGATTTCACAGTTGCAAACTTGCAAAACAAATCGACCGTTCGACGGCGCGCGCGCTACTGACTAACGAAGACGTCAAAGCAAAGTCGCAAGCAAGTGCGGGGGCCGGAGCGGGGGTGGCGTTAAGTTCAAAGGAAGCCGCCGGCGCCGCGCCGCGTGCTTGCGGCGTGGCTAATAGAAGTAAACAAAACACAGGTCCCTATTCAGGGTGATACCAAAATATTAGTAGATCAGTGTAAAATTTTTGATTTCGATATTGGTCCTATAGAGAAAGTTGTTCAGTTTGATGGTCTGAGCATACCCTTAAAATAGTTTCAGCTAATTTTGTTAGACCTTATATAGTGCTTTACTGGTACCGTCGCGTCGGTACGTGAGTTGTCCCGACTCACACTTGCACTAGGTCGGTTTTATTTTACACTGAATGATTTTAAAGTTCATTTATAGGACAGCTGTTTTAGGGCACGCATGCTTCTTACAGCATCACGTGCCTCCAAAAAAAGAAGAACATTTTTTATTAAAGGTGTTCATAAATTAATAGTTTTTTTATGTTATTGGATTTGAAGTAACAAAATAATAGCGCGATTTAAAATCGTACAGCGCCATCTGTTGACAGGGTCGAGTAATCCTCTTAGGATAGGCGGGCTGAAATGGAAATTTGGAGAATAGGTCACTTTTCCGACTGTATACGTATTGTCCCATCCGCCCCACCCATGCACTCCGCCGACTAGAGTGCGAAAGAGACAACTGCAACTCGGACCGATTTTATAATACAAAAAATCGAAAAAATCTGCATTTCGTATTTCCCTGTTTCCTCCTCTAAAACTAAACCGATTTTAATAATGATTACAAAAATAATATGAGAAATACTTTAGCTATGTCTGTATTTTAATTTGTTTACTGGATGTCTGAAAACTGGAGGTAAATTGGTAATTTTCGAAGGTCCCTAGTTCTTACAGAAATTAATTAATGCAAAAAAGCAAAACATAGGGACATGGCAGAGGTGGTATAGATTGTATGGTAAAAAAATATTTCCTCTAGTTGTATTATCCGGGTAGAAAACAGGGGAAGACGTTTGTATGGACTAAACCGTACTGGGCTGCAATCGCGTTAAATATTTGGCGATTGAACCGTTATGGGACTACGTACGAACCATAACTTTTGACACATTTGGTATTGCGCTAATCGCGGTACAGCCGTTAGAGCCGTTTTGACAGATCGCTCAGACGTTATTGGCAGTCAGTTACACAGAGTTTAGCGCGAAGGGGAATTCAGCACAGTTGAATAAACTTCGATGTTTTAACTTAGCGCAATCGGGCTTCTGGTCTACCCTCTTAATGCCGGCCGGCTTATGTGTATAGCAACCCTTACTTGATGAACTATACGAAGACTGAGTGATAGGCAAGCCGTCTTTGGTCCAGGTGTAACTGATGCTTCCGGGGTTGCCTTCCGCTCTCAGAACTATGATGAGAGGTTCGTTTTCCACTCCAACGGTTGTGTCCGGCGTTGTCTCGTCGAATATTGGTGCATCTGGATAAAGTTAATTAGTATTGTAACAGTTTAAATTTAAACCACAAATTATTTTTCTTTATATGAAATTGCAATGAAATTGAAAAGTACATAATAAGTATAATGATGAAGTCTTATTGGAGTTAAGTTCTTTGGCCAGTTACCACTATCGTATAATTCTAGAAATATATCATACAGGGTAAGGTGAACCGAGGAAAGTGTGACGCAGGCGCGGGTGTAAGTGTGACGCAGGCGCGGGTGTAAGTGTGACGCTTGCTAATAACACCGCTCAACGTTATTATACCTTAAACCGCCATCTATCAAACGTTGCACGAACGATTACACCATCGTTTGAATAGATCGGTTCACCATATAAGTGACAGCCGAGCCTAGTAAATACTGAAACGATGAACTGAGACCATCAAACTGAATAATTTTTACTATAGAGCCTACCGCCTACCTCAGGAAACGCGAAAAAAAATTGCATAACGTAACATAAATATTCGTTATTTGCACACCAAATACATACAGCAACAAAAACAGAATAAGAGAACGTAAGGGTACAAAGGGCGGTCTTATCACTAAAAGCGAGTGTCAGCGAAAATCTGCTGTCTCATACATTTTAGTCGGGTGGGTACAGCAGGTATGTGCGGGTCAGCTGATTTTTTTTCGCGTTTCCTGAGGTAGGCAAGTGAAAGTTGTTCAGTTTGATGGTCGGAGTTCTCCGTTTCAGTATTTGCTAGGCTGTCACTTACACCCTGTATTTCAAAATGATGATAAAAAATTCATCATTATCACGCTTGATTCACCACTATAATGGTATTGTTTTGATTAAACACAATAATATCTTGACTTTATCTTATTATGGAGCTGGTAAGCCAGCAACACTTCGACTAAATGTGATTTTTTGAGAGCTTTTGACATAAAGTTGTAACTACATATTTAACTACGAGTACCAAACATTATTCAAGAAAACTTTAAATTGGATAATTATTGATCTCCCAGCCAAGTAGCACCACAAGCTCTATAATATCTTCTTTAGAGCTTGCATGTAATTGGGCCTTTAGCGTATCCTATGAATAATCTGTGGCCTATCGTTCAATTCGTTCTCGTAACATTTGAAGTCTATTACAAAAAGTTCCTCAAATCACAACCCGAAACCCACAACCTTAATTCCTAACCACGTCAATTAGTACGTTCCTAGCCCTAAGTGTTACGGCACGCTTGCGGAACGTTCCGCGCCAAACGTTCCGCGCCAAACGTTCCGCGCCGAACGTTCCGTCGAATACGCGTCTACTAGGAAAAATGGCGCGTAATGACGCGTACAGTAGTACCAGGTTTATATAAGTCTCACCGATGTATCTGCGCAGTCGACAAATTTTAATACGGCGCGAAATAATATTGAACAATCAGGATGTGCCACCTTCAATCCGTTTAACACGTTCCGGGGCAGTGAACGAGACACAATATAACTTTTATTGTTATCACGTCTATAGCCGGTCACTGTCCCGGAACGTGTTAAGGTATTGGCTAATTTGTTTTCGCGCCCTTTCCGCCGCTATCCGATTTTGCACCCTTTGATTACTAAATGACTTCGGGTTTTGTCGGGGACTCGGTCCTGCTCTGCGCAAACGAAGATTGACGAGCAGAATAATTTTCCTGGTCATACTGTACTGGTGTGTCGCCAGTATAGGGAAAAGCGTTGCGCGCGTGTTCGACGGAACGTTCGGCGCGGAACGTTCAGCAGGTGCGCCGTAACACTAAATCAAAGCAAAATGTCTTGTTCAACTTACAAAGAACTTTCAAGGCCAAAGCGTCATGTACACTTCGCTGCAGAGCTTCGTTCATGGCCTGGCATGTGTACACAGCCCCGTTCATCACCTTGGTGATGGTCAACTTCAGCTCAATGGTTGATACGGTCCCACCGTGTAGACCATTCTTGAGCTGCATTGGGAGACCTAGAAATAGGGGAATTGCTAAGACAGTGTAATTGGAAATTTTGTTGAATTGCATAATATTACCTAGTTTGTAAACTAATTTTAATAACAGCACTTTTCAATTGCCAAACAAGTGTTTTCTCAACTGAATGCAGTCATAACAATTCAATTACAACTATATTAAATTTAAAGTATATTCTATTAAAGTTTTCACAGCATAATTAAGAAAGTAGTAGTGCCTCTAATGCTACTTCAATCGTATTTAAAATAAAATACGAATAAAATACGATTGATGGAAGTATTGGAGGTGCTCACTCCTAGGGGAATATAATTCGGAGCGCGCTCCATACAAACGAAGTTTGGTGATATTTTGAATACTAACCAATGAAAGTCGATGAAATTTTTCAGAAACAATCTAGAAACTAGTCTCTATTTGTTTGTATTTAGTCAGATTTTTGTTTAAATATAATACAGTTTTAATGCTAGGATTAATTTAAGATTTGTATGGAAATCTTTGAGGTACTGTAACTTTTAAACTATACATTTTAACGAAAATCTGACTCCATACAAATATAGAGATTAGTTTCTAGATTGTTACTGAAAAATGTCATTGACTTTTATGGGACAGTATTGAAAATATCACCAGAATTCGTTTGTATGCAGCGCGCATTGGCGCATTGGTTAGGACATTGCAGGCTGAATCACCTGATTGTCTGAAAAGAAAAATGATTCCGTGCTTCAGATGGCACGTTAAGCCGTTGGTCCCGGCTACTATCTCTGGTGGTAGTAGTCGTTACATAAAAACCACGTCAGAGGCCGTAAGGCGGTCTGATAAAACTCTGACACAAGGTCTCTGGCCACACGATAAGAAGAAAGATTACATTAATCATTGACTTGAGTCTCGGTCATATCATAAATCATGCATGACTTAGGTCATGTCGTATGACTCATGATATTCTGAAAATAAAGGGTCCTTCTTACTAATAATATGCTGATATTTTTTAAGTGGATAATCAGAACTTTCTCTATGGCACCAACATAAAAAAATCAGTTGTTCCATACAAAAATGCAAACCTACTTGAGCCAAATGTATGGGAAAGCTGTTTTTTTCGTGATTTCGATGTTTGTTTAGTTTGATGGTCAGATCATCCTCTTAAAAAGTGTCAGCATGTTAAGAAGGACCTTGTATAAAAGGTTTTCGAATAAAAGTGCTAACCTTGTACAGGAATACCATCTCTCCACCACGACAGTGTCGCAGGAGGGTTACTAGACGCAGCGTCGCAGTACAGTGTAGCTTCGATTCCCGGTTTGAGCTCGTCTGGATCAGCTCGCACTTTTACTGTTTCTGGTGCAACTGGAACAAACAATATTTTGTAGTTAGATGGCAGTGTAGGTGTACCTATAAGGTAAGCTATTGAAACATCATAAGGTCGTATGAAAGAAATCTCTTTTTAGCGAAAAGAGCTTTTAGGTATATTTAATTCATTGATTATTTCAAACAATTTGAAAATACTTTGACAGACCTATGAACATTTTTTGTGCTATATCTAGGCCTAAGATCAAGGACCACTGATGATGATGACGATGTTTGTATGTCTATTTCTTTGCACGCCCTATCGCCTAAACGGCTTGATGGATTTAAACGTATGAGGTGTCGTTAGATTTGTAAAAATCGTGAGAGTGACATAAATCATATTATTTTAATATGGCGTCTGCAAATAAAAAAAAGGGGAATAAATATTTTTTTTGTTAAAATTACAATAAAGGTATCAAATGAAAGCTATTGAACGGACGATTCCAAATATACATACATATATATATGTATATATATATATATATATATATATATATATATATATAATATATATATATATATATATATATATATATATATATATATATATATATATGTATGTTATAGTATTTATATGCTACCATTTAAGAAAAAAAAAACCCGACTGCATAAAAAGATTATTAACTGAAAATAGAAAAACAAGCTCTATAATCACTTATCAGCTATAACAACTTTGTTTGAGCAAATATAATTTTTCTGAGGCATAATCTCTTTGATCTAGGCTTACGCCGGAGAAGATCTTGAAGATTTTAGTATATTGATAGTGATTGAGTGAGTAAGCAAGACTTATTACTTGCACTAGGTAATCTGCTGTGTGGTAAAATATGATTTGTTTTTTAACCGACTTCAAAAAGGGAGGAGGTTTCTCAATTCGATGGTAAAACATATTTTTTTTATGTGTGTTCGCATTTATGAACCGATTTTGATGATTTTTTTTGTTGGAAACTTCTTTTCATATTCCAAGGGTGGTACCATAATAAGGAAACCAGGATCTAATGATGGCATCCCAGAGAAATCGAGGGGAACCTTTGAAAATTGTAGTGCCGGCTAGTGCGTTTGCTAATTTAAATCAATACTATTAAATTGAACTAATGAATTCACCACTGAAAATTGTGAAAGAAACAAAATTTTAACAAAAAATTTAAAACCGCCTTCAAAAAAGGTAAAAAATAATATTGCAGCCGATGACTTTTTCGTTCGCATCATAAGAACATTAATTTGTTTTATAGAAGTCGGTGTCAAGCCGAGCAAAAAAACTAATGCAAGCCCTGTCGCGAATCGTACCGGCTTGACAACAACTTCGATAAAATAAATTAATGTTCTTATGATGCCAACGAAAAAGTCATCGTCTGCAATATTATTTTTCAACAATTTTATTTTTTTTGAAGGCGGTTTTAATTTTTTGTTATTGTAATGCCTCTTCGTTATGTGTCTCGTCCTTTTCAAAACGTAATTAACCTTTAAACTGCCACAGAAGCCATTATGAGTGGTAACAAGCTCACTACCCGTCATCAAATCCCGACAGAGTTTCGTTACGATTAGTGAATATATCTGACTAACCCTCATCATCATCATGATCATATACTAGGCATACTATTGCCCGAAGCGTAGATCCAGGCTGCGAACAACAGATTTTCTATTGCGTCAGGAATTCATCCATGAATAAAACAATAATACTTACAGTGAACATTTAGTGTAACCGTCTCAAACAGTGGAATCTCAGTGGCACTGTTTGTGGCCTCACATCTATACTGGGCCAAATTATCAGTGACATTGGTAAGTATTGATAATTCAGCTGCAACTGACTTGTCCGTCGTTTTTGTCACCGAATGGATCTGGAAAAAAAACAATTATTAATTAAATTCGAAATCTAGTCGTCGTGGTTCAGTGGCGAGAAGCCTGGCCCACCGCGTAGGGCGAGAGGGTTCTATCCCCACCAAAAATTGCTATTTTTGAATCTCACATTTTCAAAGTCATGATCGCATTATGATGCATAATCTAATAATTATGACACTTTCTACTGTTGATTAGATGATGGCCCTGATAATTATGTATTTTCCCTGGCAAGCTTGTACAAGGGAATTTTTAGAAACTTGACGTACGATTTGTAAAATCACTGGCTTTTCGGTAAAGGAAAACATAGTGAGGAAACTTGCTAGCTTCAATATCGACACGTATATTTCATATTGACTCTCCATTGAAAGTGACGATGACGGGCTCACTAATTGAGTGACTGAACTCTGGAGCTCTAGACAAAGCACAGACAAAGTAAGGTTAAAACGGCGGCGATTCCATTATCTTTGAGTTAGGTGGTAACCTATATTACATATTTCACTAGTATTCGGTAGAATACTTCCTGTTACCTTAGATTAAATTAAATATTATTGTTAAATTTAATTATTAAGAATTTTGACATCATTTATAATTTAGATCATTCATTTTATTGTTTATTTTAATATGGAAATTGAATGTGTATACGTCTGCAAAGACAAGATTCGGAGTGATCTTTAAAACGCAACCTGTCATCTTATGTACCTGAATTCTATGCACAATAAAGAATTATATTATTATATGTAATTTAGTGTTTTTCAAATAGGTAATGTATATTTACAATATCTTTGACTAGTTTTCGCGGAATATAGGCAATAGTGAACAAAATGTATATTGGAAAACATAACTATAATTCTCATTATTTCCGTCACAGAACGTCTAGAATTCTGAATAAAATGATAGATGTTTGATAACCAAATTTCCCCAAGAGAGTTTATCAATTTGACACAGATAATAAATTCAGAGGGAATCGTTTCATTGGGATTCCGCACGAATAAATAACAAAGTTCCAAGTTATCTCTGTTAGGTAATAGATTCAGCAAAATTTGATGTTTGACAAAGGCAAAGAATTAGTACGAGTTCGCAATAATATTGGTAGAAATATAACGGGCCCTTCTTAACACATTCGCTGCTAAGCTCAAAACAATGATACTCCCGCATTGCTAACACTGTGGAATGTTATATAATTCTGACTCACCGAACGAGTCGTGCGCACTGCGGCCCATTTGTTGCTGACCTACGACCATGCTTACCATCATTATTCGTTCCATAGCATCTTTATATCTACCATGCTTACCCTAGTCATTCGGTTCATAGCATCCTTATTACATCCATACTTACCATCATCATTTGTTTAAAGCATTTTATATCATATATCTTCCCACACACATATGCTCACGCCTATGTCCCACTACTGGGGTAGGCAGAGACAACAGATCGCCACATGCTACGATTCTGACACACATCTTTAGCTTCCTCAACATCTATAAGTTTCTTCATACAAGCTCGTCGGTTCCGGGTACATTTTATTTGGCCCTTCTTCAGTACGCATCCGATTTGGTCAGCATACGTTCGCCTAGGGCGACTCCTTTCAACTATTCCATTCCCACTTGCCTTGTAAATTTCATACGTCAACCTACTTTCGCTCATTCTTTCCACATGGCCAAACCACCTCAACATACCTTTTTCAATCCTAGTCACTACATCTTCTTTCATACCTTCATACATTTCATAATATAATATTTATTTACATACAATCAGCATACAATACATTTATGACTGACATTGACATTTCTCATTCTCTCATAGTGTAAATTTTAATTTGGATTGTAAAGCATAGAGCTTTCCGGCCATGGAGTTTGGTATCTACCTTTTCTCTAACCGGAGTGGGCTATATCACGTCTTTTATTTCGTTCGCGTGCAAATAGAAAGAGAGCGGAGGCGTGATAGGGCTATATCACGCTGGCATACTAGCCATGCAGGGTGCAAAATCACGTGCTACTAACTAAACCTTTCTCTATCTCGCTCCAAGTCGAATAGCAGATTAATGGACTTGGAATGGCTTCGGCGGCTAGCCATGCAGGCCGCGCAGGAAGCTGGCATAGGTAGTGTCTATACCTTGGAGTACAGACTGCCTAGCAAGCGGTGAAACATGATAATACTCCTAAGTGGTCGGTAATGATCGTTTTTCTTTCGTAAATTCCCGTCGTTGTTTTCAACGTTACATTGTCCCTTTCTAATCCAACGACAAAAATTTGTAGTTCCTGTCATCATTAGTACTTACTATCTCTATGCCTGTCATACATTACGTCACGTCATTGGATAGAAAGGGACACAAAAACGTTGGAAATATCGACGACGGAGACGTACGAAAGAAGGTTGAACATTGCCCACCGCCATGCCCAATTTTCTTGTTTCTATGCTTGTAAAAAGGAGTGGCATCCTTAATAATTCCAAAATCCTTGAGGCCCCGTATCTTTATGGTAAAAATGTTCAAATTAAAATTATGTTAGATAGGGACTGTCACTCAAAGAATATAATCAATGAGTACTTTATTAAATGAAATTCAATACTCCGAAGGACTTTATAATCATAAAGGATGCAATTCCTCCTTACAAGCATGCAAACAAGAAAATTGGCCATGGCGGTTGGTAATGTTCGACCTTCTTTCGTACGTCTCCGTCGATATTTCCAACGTTTTGTGTCCCTTTCTATCCAATGATGAGACGTAATGTATGACAGTTTAAAATTGTGGCATCCATCTTGGTGTTGATGATTTTTATTTATCAAAAGTGCTTGACGTTGTATGGTTATCTATACTATTATAAAACTGTAACAGAAGTGTGTCTGTACATTGAAGATATGACCAAAAAAAGGTTACGATATGGTTTTTAGGTGTCCCTGATTCCATATCACCTCATCCATATCATGTTTGATCGAGCATCACGCAAAAACTACTGTACCGATTTTGATGAAACTTTTTTTGTTTGATAGCTTATGATCTGACTTATAATCTGGTATATAATTTGTGCGGACGAAGTCGCGGGTTAACTCTAGTAAGTTATAAGTACTCATTACGTGAATTCCATTTGTTTGTCAACATTCCACAGTATTGACATTTTGCCAAACAAAAAAACCGGCCACGGTGACCATAAAAAAATAATATTTCCATAGACGAAAAATTTTTCGCTTACAATATAGACAATACCTATGCCAGCTTCCTGCTTACAATATTTCTGTATTTTTTTTAATAACTGGCTATCTCGCTCTCTCATTTCTTGGCTCCATCTTTCAGCGTAAGCGTAAGACTTAAGATACTGCTGTATTTGGAACGAGGACTTGTTTTATGAAAAATGCTTTCGTAGTAAAATAGGGGTACACAAAGTATAATCACACACACACACACCCCAACTCACGAAATATACGCACAGACCACAGAATTAATTTTAAGAATTTATAGTTGTACTTTTAACTTTTAACTTTTTATTTATAACTTTGATCTTCCAAGACTGACTGTGACACAGTTAAGATGTGGTACTACTTTCGGAAGGAGGGACCAGGTCTTCCAAAACAAGGGCACTGCCTAGTTTGGACTCCTGTCTCCCTTTACAATATTAGTTCTTTTTGTTAATTTACTTTTTAGTTACTTTATTGTACTTAGTTTTAGATATCTGTATTTGTTGTAATGGGAGAACAATAAAAATTATCTTATCTTATCTTATCTAATAAACTTTATACAGCTTGGACATAAGATGTAACAAACCTTCTTATCATTCTTGAACCAGGTCAGGGTAGCCAGAGGGTTGCCACCAGAGGAAATGCAGGATAACTTCTGCACGGTACCAGCAGCTAGGGTTGTTCCAGGGATGTAACCGGTTATCATTGGCGCTGATGGGGGATCTGTGGGCAAATGAAAAAAGGATTTAATATTTTATATTTGGATCAGGCTCATAATGCTGTGTTTTTATGCGGGAAAAGTTAACCTAAGATTTGACATTACCACTTTGAAATCTTAAACTTGCTTAAGGTAAACTTACGACCTTGATACTTTCAGCTACATACAGTACCACCAGGAAAATAATTCCGCTCATCAATCTTCGTTTGCGCAGAGCAGACTCGAGTCCCCGTCAAAACACGAAGATATTTAGGAATTCGATCCAATTAAAAATTTATCATCCACGGTTGTCAAAGGTTGCAAAATCAGGTTCTAAACCTTTCTCTATCTCGCTCCAAGTCGAATAGCAGATTAATGGACTTGGAATGGCTTCGGCGGCAAAAAGGCTGCGAAAACAGTTAGTCAATAGCAGCAAGGGATTACAGGCATGCGAAGGTGGCACTCATTTATCATTACTGTATGTTTAATAGTGTTCATCAGGTCGATCTAGGACTCCTACTTGGATATTACAAAAAAAATATTGTATTTTGAATTAAATACAACAATCCACTTCTTTTTCATCTAGTGTCATCAAAAACCTAGAGTATAATACCCAGGTCTTATAGTTATAATAAGTCAACAAAAGTTTAATAACCCTTACATAATACAAAAAATTACCACAACATAACCAAAAACAAAACACGACACTTATAACAATAAAGAGAAACATTTGTATCTTTTTGTCTCTCGTACACGGATGCGACAAAAACTGGGCCAGCCTGCAATAACTCATGCTAGCTACAAGATAAACTGTGTTAAGTTTTAAAGTCGGACATAAATTACTTTTATAAATGTCACTTTAATTAAAAACACAAATGTTTTTAAAGCTTGATTAATGTGCTTGGCGTATGCTTATCGTGACTTGACGTGCACATTAAGTATATTTCAGTTTAAGTTTTCTATTACCATATCCTGATAGCTGAGGATCGCGGGTTCAAAGTTATGGTACTACCTGCGTATATGTATTCTACAGTTGTATATTCATTATAATACAGGTCAATGCTAGATTCTGGTATTTTAAATGTAACTAGATAATTTGTGTGACAATGTCCAAGATATTTATATCATAGGAAACCGTCGACCTGAAACAGGTAGCTGAAAGAGACTGGATGAGGAAGGAAGTGGAACTAGATTTGTAACGCGCCTTGGGAAAGGCCTATGTTCATCAGTGTGACGATGACATGGCGATGAACAGTGGTGCCATAGTGTGTAGTTGTGCCGTGTTGTATCAGGTTTCAAATAGCACCAACCCAGACGGGTGTTGTAAGAGGCCTTATTCCTTGAGACTATCGTCAACATCTCTGATGCCCTCACAGTTTGACTGTTTGTTATAGTCACTGCATCCGACGCCACCTCTGGTATTGGTTTACCGTTCCATCAGATTCAGGGCTGCAATCGCGGTAAATATTTGAGGATTGAACTGTTATTGGACTACGAACGAACCATAACTTTTGGTATTGCGCTATTTGCGGTACTGCTCATGACAGCCGTTAGAGCCGTTTTGACAGATCGCTCAAACGTTGAGGGCTGTCAGTTACATTGAATATTAATTGGATTGCAATGTAATTAGAACTGAAATTGGATAAGAATAGAACTTCGATGTTTTAACTTAGCGCAATCGGGCCAGGAGGGTACGAGAGAGTGCATCTGTGTTCAGCGCACACTTATGCACTAACAAATATCCTGCGTACCTGACTGCTATTCTAATAAAGCAATAGTCGAAGTCGACTTTGAATTTAAATGTAATTTATGTTATTGACTCATCATCATCATCAGTCTACAGGGTGAAATTTAATCCAAGAGTCTACCCATCAAACTGAACAACTTTTACTATTGGAGAAAACCAATCGGAGCAAAAAAAAATCGGCTGTTGCATACATTTGTGTCGCGTAGGCATTGCAGTTTAGTATGCAACAGCTGATTTTTTTGTTGCTCCGATCGGTTTGCTCCTATAGTGAAAATTTCTCAGTTTGATGGGTAGACTCTTAGTTTAAAAGGATGCTAATGATATCAATTTCACCCTGTTTCACACACTGATCGAAAGTCTTCGATTAGTGTGTGTTGCCAGTGATGACATATGGAACAGAGACGTGGTCGTTCACTCAAGGCCTCATAAAAAGGCCGCTGTTTCAGTAGAACCAGAGTAACTGACATAGCCCAAAGAATTGCTAATCTAAAGTGGCAGTGGGCAGGGCACATTGCTCGCAGAACCGATGATAGATGGGGCCGAAAAGTTCTCAAGTGGCAACCGCGTACCAGAAAGCGCAGCGTGGGTAGGCAGTGAGCCCCCACAAGGTGGACCGACGACCTGGTGAAGGCGGCGGGAACCCGTTGGATGAGGGCAGCGCAGGACCGATCGTTATGGCGATCCTTGGGGGAGGCCTATGTCCAGCTGTGGACGTCCATCGGCTGAGATGATGATGATGATATACGTCCCACAGCAGAGCAAAGGTCTACCCTCATAGAGGGCGTATGGGCGTCAGTTCACCACTCGTGCACAATGCGGTTTGGTAGACTTCACATTCGCATCAGAATTTCTGGTTCCGCGTAATTATGCAGGTTTCCTTACGATGTTTTCCTTCACCGTTGACTAAGAGTACAATAAACTGATTGATTGAAACTTAATAAAACTATGTACTTGAATAGGTAGTTGAAGCCGAGTTCCCTCCCGCGAGTTTCTAATAAAGTCGTGCTCACAATAATTCCATTATACACCTCGGCAACAATCGTTTATCTTCGTATATTAGAAAGAGAGAACAAGACCAGATTTGTCTAATAAAATGTTTACGTTAGGCATTAGTTGGGGGCACGTTAACGTGTTATTCGAATCACGTAAAGGCAGGATCAACGGTTTATCGATTGTATTCCTGCTTTAGCAACTGGGATAAATAAGGGATTAGGGAATGCTTGGGATTTTGCTACTGATTTACAATTTTTCTATTAAAATTGTAACATCGTGAAGAAACGTACATACAAGTTCAACAAGCCTAGTTGTAGGTTGGAGTTAGACCACCCCGAACACTTTTTATACAACCGCGATAATAACATTACACTTCTATTCACTGCAAACAATTTAAAGGAATGAATTAATATCATAATTCAATTTAAAGTGTCTAACATAATATTACCAGTGTAATCTATCATCCACATACATTATCATTATGACTAATCAAATCAAAGTGATAACACATCAATTCGCTTATTACTAGTTTGTGACACCCCTGGGTGTGATTAAAGGGTTAAGACATTGATTAATGCGGCCCTGGGCAAAATTAGGTTATATTAGGTTATAATAATAATGTCTTATCGTTCTCGCAGAATACCGAACTTTTTATATACGAAGCGACTAAGGGATAATAATGGTTTAAGAGCGTTTACGCCGTTCAGTGGCGCCCTCGACACAAAATTTTTGATTTATCAATCAAGAAAATCAGAAATAGAAATGTTCCATACAAATTATATCCGAAAGACTAAAAGCTATTTTTATACAATACTTTTATAGGTGCCAAACAAAATTGACGGTCAACTAAAACCCGTATGGCGGTCGTCCTCAATCACTTGCACGACAAAGCTTAGGCTCTTCAACTCAAACGTCAAAACTGTTCTACTATACGGCATTGAAACTTGGTTCGTCCGAAAATCGGTCACAGATACTAGTAGAGTCTTTATCCTCAAATGCCTCAGGCAAATCTTAAAGATCTTCCGTTCCAACACCATCTCAAACGAAGAGCTATGGTAACGGGCGGGTCAGCAGCGTATACAGAAAGTGATCGTTATTTGAAATTAGCAGTGACTAGGCCATGTATTAAGGAGGCCTGACGATCACCCATCCAAGAAAGCCTTAGAATGGCACCCACCAGGCAAAAGAAAGAAGGGACGCCCTAAAATAACCTGGCGCCGCTCTGCGGAATAGAGGCTGAAAGTCTCAACAAAACCTGGAAAGATATATACAGTGCTGCCCAAGATCGCAACCAGTGGAGACTACGTTACTATCCGAGCCCTTTATCCCACGTAGAGGTAACAGGAAGAGAAGAAGAAGATAAAGAAACAAAAATAGTACCTAGTAGTGGTAGTTTTCGTCTTAGCTACGTTACGTCTTTTATGTTTAAACCTATTACACTAATGTTGAAAAAAAAATTTCTTTCAGGCTTGTGGATAAAGTTAGGAACATTTTTGTTTTCTTGATTGAGAAATCTTAAATTTTGTGACAAAGGCGCCAGTAAATGGCGTAAACCCTTTTAAAGCATTTCATGCTCGCTAACAAATGTTTGCAGTGCCTTACAACTAAAATGCAATCACAAATGATCGCCATATCTAACGCTATAGTAGCTTATTACAGCAAAAACATGCTGGAATCCCATTAAGCAGAACGTGTTTTGCCGCCATATTGGTTGTGTCCGCCATTTTGTATTGCTTTCTCTAACTGTTCTGAATAAGTATTTTGATTGTAATGTTATTGGCATCGACAGTTGTGAATGATGATCATTTCTTATCGTGGATTTTTTATAATGTAATTTTCAGCTGGGAATGGATAGCATAACGTAATATGCTATTTGACAGCATGTACAATATAGGATAGTCTATTGATGGCATCCGTATTGAATATGAATTTCGGAAACCAACTATTTAGGCAGTTAAAATAAATAAATACTGGTTATTTTAAGAGAAAATCGACGACGTCAACTGCATGCAGACAGTTGCGTGTAGAGTATGAGTTTCAAATATTATTGATTTTTAACATGTTACAGCCATGTTGTGCTATTTCGAATCAAATTAAAGATTGAAAAATTTCTCTCGGGCGGGAATTGAACCCGCACTTTTCCAAACCGGGGAACTGCGTTATCCAATTTCGCCACCGAGCCCACTACCCAGAGAACGAAATTTTCAATCTGTTGCGTCTTAAGGGGATGTGAGCGCCATCTACTGGTAGTTATTACAAACTAACCAACTCACTCACGTCCCCTTAAGACGCAACAGATTGAAAATTTCGTTCTCTGGGTAGTGGGCTCGGTGGCGAAATTGGATAACGCAGTTCCCCGGTTTGGAAAAGTGCGGGTTCAAGTCCCGCCCGAGACAAATTTTTCAATCTTTAATTTGATAGAGTATGAGTGTTACAAGCAGGTGACGTCATCATGACATATAGCCACGTATTTTGTCAAGAAAAGGGTTTTCGCGTGATATTTAAATAATAATCAATCAAATATTCTCATTTAACATGTTTTGTTTTCGTTTTTTCTTGGACCTACTGAAGGATGGGCAGCAGCATCCTCTGAGTACACACATTGATTCGATCCAACTGCGATCGCCAACCCGCCTGCCAAGCGTGGCGATTATGGCAAATTCCCCCCATTTTGGGGAGGCTTATGTCCAGCAGTGGACGTTTAATGGCTGATATGATGATGATGATTTTTTATTTATACTTATGCTTAAGTATGGGTGAGCACAATATACAGGGTGTAAACATAAATGCATTACTTATATACTTGACGGGGTGCTTCAGACCATCAAATTGAACATCTTTTACTATGGGACCAATATTTAAATCGCGAAAAAGAAATGATTGTTCCATAGAAAACGTCAAAAAATACTTAACCCAAATGTATGTGGACTTTGCTGTTTTTAGTATAATTAGCTTTATGGAATCTATCTATCTAATCTATCTATCTAAACCATTATAAAACTGTAACAGAAAGTGTGTCCGTACATTGAAGATATTAACAAAAAAAAGTTACTGTATGGTTTTTAGGTGTCCCTGATTCCATATCTCATAATTAAAGATTTTTTGTCTGTCTGTTTGTTTGTGTGTTTGTTTGTTTGATCGAGCATCACGGGAAAACTACTGAACCGATTTTGATGAAACTTTTTTGTTTGATAGCTTATGATATGACTTAAAATCTGGTATATAATTTGTGCGGACGAAGTCGCGGGTTAACGCTAGTGATAATTAAAACTAAATCTTAATGCATATACGAAAACCGCTAGGCGGTTGTGTTCCGCGAATGTACCTACCTACTTTACGTGTTTGTACCATTAGTGTTTAGTGTTACGATTGTTAAGAGGATAGACGGGTACCGTTTTTTTTCGCCTGTTCCCTCTCTGGATAAGGACATTAGTGCAAAAAAAAAACCATATAATATATGTTACCTTTGCTATGTTCCTATTTTTTACTTTTTTGTATTAATTAATGACTGTAAGAACTAGGGACCACCGAAAATGACCAATTTTATCGCCCGTATTCAGACATCCAGCAAACAAATTTGACGAATATAAACAAAAAAAGCAAAATCTACAGACATAACCAGTCTGTCTCATATTATTCTTGAAAGAATTATTCAAATCGGTTTAGTTTTGGAGGAGGAAACAGGGGAATACGAAATACTGATTTCGTCGATTTTTTGTACATAAAATCGGTCCGAACAGCAGTTGTCTCTTTCGCACTCTAGTCGTTGGAGTGCATGGGTGGGGTGGATCGGACAAATACGTATACAGTCGGAAAAGTGACCTATTCTCCAAATTTCCATTTCAGCCCGCCTATCCTCTTAATTGATTGTAAATGTTATCAAGGTTTCATTGCATACCGACATACTGTTATGCAGATTGGCATTAAATGTATCCGTGTGATGGACTGTGTTTTATGAAAAATAAATAATTAAAAACTAAATTATTTATAGAAATAAATAATTAAGAACTTAAACTACATAAACCTAGGCACTTAATTAAAAACACACAAACTAGAAGTTAAGGGTTGTCACAACACTATAATAGTTTGAGCAATTAATTCGAGCTGCGTCCGCAGACTCATTACTTTAATGAGCGAAACGTGCCGGACGGGGCAGCCCTATGAGTTAGGGTTGGTGCACATTAGAGTTGTTGGGGAAAAACTTGAAAGTTAGTAAAAGATACACGTATTTATAAAATAATTAAGTTTATTTAAGGTTTTACTTGTATTTCAAATTTCGAACACACCAAAATGGTCGTGATTAACATAAGTTTCTTTTACCGATTCAATTTATAAAGATAAAGAAAACAATTTTTAAATACAAATTCAAATGTATTTTACCAATCCGCATTGGGCACTCGTGGTGGACTAACGCCCATACAGGGTGTATGGCCCTTGGGGTAGGCCAATGCCCTGCAGTGAGACGTAGTATATAGGCTGATGATGGGATTTCGATGTTGGTTATAAGTGAAAGTTATTCAGTAACGCATTTAATTTCAAGTGTCTAGTTGTAACGTTTTGCAAAAAGGAATATTTATAGGGATCAAATTCTAAGAAAATTGCGAAGATAATTTCTATTAATTAGGTAGTAATCATATTATATTTATAACTATACAAGACATTTAGAACATTATTGGCATATCCCGAGAACAGGCAATTGTCTGGGAATCAATGAAACTAAATGAAAAAAACTAACAACTAAATAATTGCTAGTAGTGCTACTAGCTAATAAATAAATAAATAACTGCCTCCGTGGTCTAATGGCTAAGAGCATTGGCTCTCGACACGGAGGTCGTGGGTTCGATTTCCACGGGGGACACCTAGTGAACTGTCACTTTGTGCGTTTTCCCCAGTTGGTTAGGACATTGCAGGCTGAATCACCTGATTGTCTGAAACGAGAAATGATCGGATGGCACGTTAAGACGTTGGTCCCGGCTACTATCTCTGGTGGTAGTAGTCATTACATAAAAACCACGTCAGAGGCCGTAAGGCGGTCTGAAAAAACTCTGACACCAGGGCTCTGCCCACACGATAAGAAGAAGAATAAACACATTTTTATAAAAGAGAAACAAACAAAGAATATTGACAATGTCTGAAACGGCATAGTTATTATTAATTACTTATATATATTAATAGACATTTTGGGGCAACTACCTAGGGGCCAGGACCTATTTTAAGGGGATGATGAGACTATTAAACTGAACATCTTTCTCTAAGGGACCAATATCGAAATTGCGAAAAAAAAATCTGCTGTCTCCGACATTTAGGTCGTGTACGTCTGTATGGAACGATATTGGTGACGACCCGGTTGCTGTAATGGTTACCACGCCGGACTGCCAATCCAGGGTCCTGGGTTCGAATCCCGGTTCGGTCATGGATGTTTATAATGTTTGTGCCGTTGTCGTATGGTTTCCATAATAAACAGCCTATTAGTGCTTTCATGGGATCATTACAATGTATGTGCCTGTGAGCGTTATTTATTTATTTATTTAAAGAAAGTTGTTCAGTTTGATGGTCTGATCATACATACATATTCTCACGCCTGTCTCCCACTGGGGTAGGCAGAGACAACGGAACGCCACCTGCTACGATCCTGAAATACCTCTCTAGCTTCCTCCACATTCATAAGTCCTTTCATGCAAGCTCGTCGGTTTCGGGTAGATCTGATCTTTTTAAGCACGTCGCAAATTTGGTTCGTATATGTACGTCTAGGCCGTCCCCTTCCAACATTTCCACTTACGCTTGCCTTATAGATTGCCCTCGTCAATCTGCTCTCATCCATTCTTTCCACATGACCAAACCATCTCAACATACCTTTCTCTATTTTTGTCACTACATCCTCTTTCAAACCACAACGTTCTCTAATAAAACTATTTTTCAATTTGTCCATCACAGTCACACCACACATACTTCTCAGTGAGCGCATTTCCTTAAATGGTCTGATCATCCCCTTAAAATAGTTTCAGCTAGTTTGGTTAGACCTTATATAGTTTACGAGATATTTATATGATCATGCGATATAGGTGTATATCACATCTCAATGGTGTGTATAGCATTTGCCACGTAGAAACACTTGCCCTAACTAGTCTTATGTAAGGTATCGATTAAATTAATAGTTTTGACGCAGTATAAGAAAGACTAAGAGTTGCGTAGGTCTGCTATTGGGTGGTCACGTCTCGCGCGTCGGTCGTCGTTTGCCCCCTCCCCGGCCTACAACAAAGCTCCAGTGGTGGCTCAAGATAGTGTTCTTTTCTAAAAACAACCATTGATGTCACCGAAATTCATTTATTTAACTGTACAACGTCAAGCATTTTCGCTACTAAAACTAGACATTTGCTAAATCATCGAAAACCAAGATGGACGCTATTACTTTTAAATTGGAATGGAAGAAAGACTTCTATCTAATTTTGACCTCACCCATTATCGGTGGTAGGTACGGCAGGTAGACAACAATAAACAGTAGTTTTTTCTCTCTCACTCACACAACAGAATAGGTATATCTCATACTCAATATTTTTTCCTAATTAATTTTAAAATTACCCAACGTCGCTAAATTGCTCGATAGCTGGCGCAAACGTAGAAAAATATAAAGCAGATTGGAATACAACTAACGTCAACGCCATCTATTGCGGTATTTTGAACTACGTTTTACTAGCTGTCAGAATACGCCTCATTCTCAAATTCCCCAAACACGATGTACACACACCCTTACTGTTTGGGTATTCCATACTGATCCGGTGCAAAACACAAATTGCCCAGTTCATGTATATTCAGAAGATAAGGGAAGTTCTCGTCTTTAAAAAAAAAAGCTCGAATTGTTAACTAATCCCTTGGTACAAAATTTTGTATGTAAATTTTTACAGAACTTTTTTTTTTGGTAATTACCCGTTCAAGTTTTGTATTTTTTGAGCTCGTTTAACTGCTTTTGTTAGGGTTTTGAGTATCTGTTTAATTTACTTATCGCTTACCTAGACCTATCAGTCAGAGTAATAATAATAAATAATAAATATCTTGAGTTGGACATTGAAACACAAATTATCTATTCACATTTAAAGTACTAGAATCCAGCCTGGACTTGGTAATGATATCATAATACCAATAGCTCAGTCGATAGAGAACCTGCCTGCTGTGACGAGAGTCGCGGGTACAAATCCGGCAAGGGACAAAATATTTGTTTTGTTAATATGTATATTTATAGACCGAGATCCGACCGTAAAATTGTGAACCTATTTGTTTGGTGAACGAAATGTGTTATTCTAGTGAATGTTTACACAGGGGTTCATACAACACCGCCAGGTTGCCTAGAAAAATCTTGCCGCAAGTACCTTTTCCATTATGATTTTTGGTACAACTCTAGGGTTGCCAGGTTCAAAGAAGTTTTGAACCTGGCAACCCTGGCAGACAAAGAAGTGGCAAGCCTAGTTTTTCCACTTCTTTAGATCGATCTCCTTCCGATGGCACCTCATTTACTTCCCAAACAGATAGGTAGAAAAAATCGTAACAAAAATCATAATGGACAAGCGTCGTTGTCTGAACCGCTTTGTAAAGATTCACTAGAATCACACTTCGTTCACCAAACAAATAGGTACATATTGTTACTGTTGGATCTCGGTCCATTATTTGTCCCATAGTCATGGATATTTGGATCTATATTATGTTTTATATGCAGAGTGTAACAAAAAATCGTAGTTATATTTAAAGGGGTGGTTTAGACCGTAGATAAATTATTGGTCTTACGAGATTTAAGGCTCTTTATTCACATCCTTAACCCGATTTCTTAAGGTGTATTATTCACACACTTTGAAAACACCGAATTTTATCAGCAAACGCTTTCACAAATTGAATGGTATTTTAAAATACATCGTGACGTCAAGCCGCTTTTCAGAGAGCCCTGAAAAGAGTTTTTGCATCGTCACCGTCGCCATGGGCTTTCCATATTATTGAGGTTTAAGTTATAAGCGATACAAATAAATCTTGCAAAGGTACCCGAAACTTAGATACAATAAGCATAAGCATTTGCTCACAACTATGTTCCCCGAGGGGGAAGTAAGAGATATTCTGAAAACTCACAACATGCACGTTTCACTAGTAGTACCGAAACTCTGACCAGTGTGTACAATATACACTTGTAATGGACAGTGGGTACAATCCATGCCTCAAAATTGAAGCATGCTGGTTTCCTCACGATGTTTTATTTTCCTCACTGAAAAGCCTGTTTCACCACTTCTGAATAAGTTCTTGATAACTTATCTGACAGATCGTTTCACATATCTTTTATACCAAACTATGTCAGACGATCAGGCTTTTTTCTCGAAGAAGTGAAAATATGTTTTATTATGCTATCTTGTATTTATCATATTCAAATGTTTGTATGCTGAGTGAGCGCGAGTGAGAATGCAAATTGCCGCAAAAAATATTTTAAGTAATTGTATCACAATTCCTGACTACGCTGTAAGGGATCATGGTCGTGCATTTATTTGCTTCGTATATTAGTATCACGCTATTGTGAAACCGAAACAGAAGTGTGTCTGTACCTACATAAAAGATATCTAAGAAAGTTTATGTGTAATTATAGATTTTTTATTTTTGTCTGTTTGTTCGAGCATCATGCAAAAACTACTGGACCATGAATATTGATGAAACTTTATGTGCACGTATGATTTAACCTATAAACATGTAAACAATAACACAGGATATACCCTGTTAGCCCCTGCTAGCTGGATGTGAGTGATGTTAAATACATCACCTTTGACGAAGCCTGTCGTGGATACGCACTTTGTATTTTATTTCATGCTATGTTATCTTAGTACAAACTAAGTGGTACGCTGATTTTCCATAGACAGCTTCCGCCATCTATCGGCTATGGTTCGAAGCACTATGTGTTGAACTAGGGTTCATATCGGAGTAACAGCGCCAACACTTCACGCGCTGCGCTGTAGTAGTGAGAGATTTTGCCCATATCAATCACTGTCTTGTTGGTCTAGACCACCGGCTTACGATCCGGGTAGCTAAGGTTCGATCCTCGTGTCGGCCGATCGTCCTTTTTAATTTATTTCATAATGTGGCGCCCCCTAGTGCTAATAAGCGGCAACGCAATTAGGACGTCCTAAAATTCAAGGCGAGTTACCTATCTATATCCAATACACATATTAATCTACGTTTTATTTCGAATACATATATTTTATTACGGGATATACCTATAATTTTATATCCCTACAATAACGGAGCAACGGCGGACGAACTCACGAACAAAATCTAGTATCCTATAAAAATTCCGATGGTATACTGAATTAGTATGGAACTGTAAAAGGGGCGGTCACAACAGACCAGGGACGGTCGAAATGGCACCTGTGCAGGCCTTTGAACGCCCCAAACCCCAAATAATAATGGTATTCGAGCACATTTTACTTCTCGCTCAGATCCTAACCCTTGTACCACCATAAAACATGATTAATGCATGCCAGATAACAAGTTTGAGTTCGTCCTCAGTATGCTAAAATGCTGGTTAAAGCATATGCTACCTCAAAGGGTTATAGAATTAAGATCTACACCCCCTTTGGGGGTGTTGTGATTTTCGTTCTGTTATTTAGTTTTAACAGTTAGAATATACGGTTTATTCCGACTACCCACTGGATATAGTCCTAATGCAATGCTAATGTGAAGGCCATCTGGGACTATACTTGTATATTGTCCTTCTTGATATGCTGCCGGTTTTTAAGGGGGATGACAGGACCATAAAACTGAACTACTTTCTCCAAAGCACCAACAACAACATCGATAGAAAAAAACAGCAGAAAACATTTCGATCGAGTCGGTTTACAATTCTGTATACAGGGTGTCCCAGAAATGGTGAATCAAACTGCTATGGGAGGCAGCTTGACTAATGTCCTGTCCATAAAAAATATAAAAAAAAATAAAACGCACATGACCATAAAAAAAAAGATTAAAAAAAAAAGATTTCGGTTCAGAAAAAACAATTAAACTAAGTGGTCTGTGCTCGAAGTGCAGACATTTTTTTTTGTAAAATGTTAACAATCAGTCGAAGCAACCTCTAACAATTAATATTGGCAGTTTGATGATTTTCCCGTTTTTTTGGATATTCTTTTTTTTTATGGTCATGTGCGTTTTATTTTTTTTTATATTTTTTATGGATAGGACATTAGGCAAGCTGCCTCCCATAGCAGTTTGATTCACCATTTCTGGGACACCCTGTATGTATAGAACAGCAGATTTTTTTGTCGCGATCTCGATGTTGGTCCCATATAAAAAGTTGTTAAGTTTGATGGTCTGATCAACCCCTTAAAAAACCCTTTGTTGGACCCTGTATAAAGGGGAAACCCATAAGAGGAATAACCCTTTTCTTAAACAAAACAAACGTTATCTAAGATGTAGGTACAAACAAAACAATGTAACATCTTAAAATTGTGATTACAAGGCAAAATGACCCTAAAATTGCTTTCCTTGATAAAATCTAAGCGAAATAATCAACAGTAGAGAAAACGTGGCGTGGATAGAGACAGGTATAGTATGAGGGTATGTCTGAAAGGGATGCAAGAGGACGTACTTAAAAGCAGCTTAAGCCAAGGGTTTATCGCGTTAGGCTAAAGGAAAAATACGGTTGAAATGGTTTTTAAATTTACGGTTCCGTATTTGCGGTAGATGAGGAAAACTTACAATGCTATTCGAGGCGAATATTGTTCTCATGTTCCAGGGAGTGTTCAGGGGGTGTTCAGACAGCTATTAAAATGTAGTATCATTAGCATCCTTTTAAACTTTGAGTTTACTCATCAAACTGAACAATTTTTACTATAGGAGTAAACCGATCGGAGCCTGCAATGCCTACTCGACTCAAATGTGGGCAACAGCAGATTTTTTTCTGTTGCTCCGATCGGTTTGCTCCCATAGTAAAAGTTGTTCAGTTTGTATACGCTATTATAATAAGACGAGCGTTAACCCGCGACTTCGTCCGCACAAATTATATACCAGATTTTAAGTCAGATCATAAGGTATCAAACAAAAAAGTTTCATTAAAATCGGTTCAGTAGTTTTTGCGTGATACTCGTTCAAACAAACAAACAAACACACAAACAAACAGACAGACAAAAATCCAAAAATTGGTGAAATGGAATCAGGGACACCTAAAAACTATATCGTAACTTTTTTTTTGTTAATATCTTCAATGTACAGACAAACTTCCTGTTACAGTTTTATAATAGTAATAGATACCAGAGGATATTCTAAACTTGCCAGACAAAAAGTTTAAGTCCCATGTTAAACAAGTCCTCTGTAATAAAGGCTACTATAAACTCGATGACTATTTGAATGACCAAAATGTCTGGTCTTGACAATGTTACTCTATGTAATGCAATATTGTATTTTGTATATTTTGTTTTGTTTAAAAGATGTGTGTTGTAGAGTTTCTGGCCGCATCTTCTCTCAACGAAACACCTTCCGACGCGGTGGTAGACTCAAAAAATGACGTCAAAAAGCTATCTATGTGATATTATGTTGAATAAAAAAATTTGGAATTTTGATGGGCATCCTCTTAAACTAAGGTTTAAGAGGATGCTAATGATATCAATCTCAGCCTGTATGTGCTGCGATAAATGGCGTTCATGCAACTTGGCTCCCAAGACTATAAAACAAAGCTCGCTTTGTTCTGTTGCGCTGACGCGTCAGATCCGGAAAACTCGACCCAAGCCTTCCTACGTCTACACTTTCAATGCCCCAGGGTAACTGTACTGCTCTTCACGTGACCGAATTTGAAACCAAGTTCTGTTTTGCGAGTCATATTAAGGCCTATCACAATTAGAATTTAGTAGTGTAGTAAGTAATAATTTATTTAATCTTATTTATAATATCTTAATATAATTTTGTTGTCGAAGTCGCCATATCCGAACACGGTCAGGAGAACTATTGATTGTCGTCCGAATTACAGCTATTATTTTTTAATAAACCTTGATAACTTTTTTCACGTAAAACAGTGCCGTTTTTGTATATTTCGCAGACGGAACCCTGACGTCAGCCATGTTGTCCCGCGCATCCTGTTTCGTAAATATGATAATTTCTGGACCGGGCGACCTGCCCCGTTATTTATATGGGAAGCATAGTTCCATCTTTTTTTTACAGTGTTATCTACATTTTAGCAACTATTTAATGCAAATTACAGCGGGTGGCAGAAACGTTAGTGTTTCATTGCGGAAAGGCACGGCTTTTAAACTAGAGTCCAGGTACAGGATTGGTAATAGTATATAGTTCTACATACAGAACGACCATTCCTCGCCCCCCTCTGATTTCTGATACCCCACACACTTTCTGGGGACACTTTAAGAGAGCCTTCCAACAGAATGCAGTCAGGCGCGCGCACGCGTTGGATTTGACTACAAAATGTGTCTTTTCAGTGCATAAATTTACGTTGAAGAATAACGCTAAATTCACATTTTCAGTAATTATTTAGTTTAATACTATTTTTTATAACATAACGATCAGTACAAGTATCGAAATGTAGCGGCTAAGCGCGGCTTTCAACCCTACACAAAGTGCGCATGTGCAGACGCCATTTCTGTGGTCTGGGTTCGAATTCACAATACAAGACTAATGTCTGTTTCTATAGTATCATTAGGTCCGGTTTGGATGGATGATAGTATAAGGGTTGAACCTCATCTGGCAGCACTGCATCGCCTTTTTCTGTCGCTCCATCATTTTCTGTAGGCAGCACCGCCGCGCGGGATCGCGTTCCGTCTATCTTATTTGCTCTAGCAAATGACGTTCCTAAGTGACAGAAAAGGATGGAGCGACAGAAAAAGGTGATGCCGTGCTGCCCGATGAAGTTCAACCCTAAATTGGTAAGACACACACTAGTATCCGGATAAATCCGTCAGATGGCGGTGCCATACCACTTCTTTTACTGTGCCATCATTTCAAATGTTAAGGCCTCCCCACTAAAATTTAAAATACCTGCCAAGAATTTGTACGAGTACCATTTAGGCTGGAATCAAACTGCCATATCCTGCACAAAAACGGGGCCACTTCCCACTAAGCCGGCTGCCGTAATTGTAACAAATAACAATGGACTTTCCGCCTATCGACATTATTACAGGGTGAAATTGATATTATCAGTAGCATCTTTAAACTAAGAGTCTACCTATCAAACAGAACAACTTCTACTATGGCAGCAAACCGATCGGAGCAACAAAAAAAATTGCATACATTTGAGTCACGAACTCGCGCGTCGACATTGCAGTTTAGTACGTAACAGCAGATTTTTTATTTATTCCGATCGGTTTGCTCTTACAGTAAAAGTTGGTTTGATGGGTAGACTCTTAGTTTAAAAGGATGCTAATGATATCAATTTCACCCTGTATATTTGAAATATAATTTCCGCAAAGACTGCAAGTTTCTAAGTAAATCTGTGATAGCTTTTCTGACATTGGCAGCAAAAGAGTTACCGTGAGTAACGAAACGGGTTAACAGGATTTAGAGTGAGTTTTTTAAGATAATAATCCTTGCAAAGCGCTCGAGTGCGCGGCATACAAACGTAGTTAGATCCTATTTTCAATAACTAACCAATTAAAGACAACAAAAAATTTGTTAAAAACAAAATAACAATTTGTTGCCAAACTCTACTAATTAAAGCTCCAACAAGCACAAATCTTTTGAGTTTGAATAAATTACAAGGAATTTTACATAAATTATGGGTAGGCATTTTCGTATTTTGATTCTTGGAAAACTTAATCAACGTATTACACATATTACAATTTTCATAAAGATTCTTGGAAATTCGTTCCTAAATTAATTATTATACCCAGAATATCTACCTACTTGTAAGAAAATGAAATGAAATTTATTATTACCTTAACCTGACACACCAATTTTGCCTCTTCCACATTCGTAAGTCGTTTCATACACGATCGTAGGTTTCCGGTACATTTGACGCTGCCAATTTGGTTCTAGGCATATGAATAGATAATAAATAGTACCCTGAAGAAACGAAACGAATCACCTACAAAATGTCAAGATACGCCTACCAATCTCATATTGGTTTAACCATTGTTTCGGTTCTATAGTGTACTGTTATTATCTATTCATATTAGCCCAGTCATTCTGCCTCCGTGGTCTAAGAGCATTGGGTTCTCGACACGGAGGTCGTGGGTTCAATTCCCACGGGGGACACCTAGTGATATGTCACTTTGTGCGTTTTTCCCCAGTTGGCTAGGACATTGCAGGCTGAATCACCTGATTGTCTTAAAAGAAAAATGATTTCGTGTTTCGGATGGCACGTTAAGCCATTGGTCCCGGCTACTATATCTGGTGGTAGTAGTCGTTACATAAAAACCACGTCAGAGGCCGTAAGGCGGTCTGACCCCAAGGCTCTGCCCACACGATGAGAAGAGAGCCCAGTCATTTTACAGAGTATCGTTAGGAGGGGCAGGGAGTAATTATGAATTGCACTTTTAAACTGTAACCAGCACCATTTAGTGACAAAAAGACTATCTAAAAACATATTTAAAAAAAATCCCTACCCAACATAGAAATCAAAATTGTATCTCCCAGAAGGCTTTTAAATTAATAATATTAATACCAATGTACTAAATTTAATTAGATTTAACAATTGAAATTATTTTTGAGCAATAAAATAGGCATTGAAATGTAAACAATGCGATATTTAACAGAAAATACTAATGTATTTTTCAAAGCCTAGTAAGTACACCAAAATATTAACAATCAATCAATCAATCAAATATACTTTATTTTACACCAAAACATAAACAGTAAAACACACACACACACAACACACACACTAACACTATGTTTAAAGTATAGTATAATGGTAAAACTTAGCCTTAAAAGCTTGCAAAAAACAATTTACCATTCGTTTTTTTAGAACAAGATAAATGCTAAATTTAAAATTTGGGACTGTTGCTGACGTGATATTTTTTCAATTTTGGTACATTTCTAAGCTTAAATTGGCTCTTAAATACTATACAGAAAAAAAAATCCATTATTAATTAGTCCCGGCTCAAACCGTAAAATGACTGGGCTATATGGTCTAAGGGCGACCTCTTTTGACTGTTTCACTCACACTCACTTTATCGATTTCATATACGTCAGTCTACATAAAATAAATTGGAACAAACTCTTCCTCTACCCAAGCCATTCCTAGCTCGATGGTACTACGTGCCTAGAAAGCATATTGGCAAAGATATAGACATACGGTTATATGGACTGGGATAACATAAGTTGGGCTCTAGTTTAGATCGACTCCAAGTTTAACTACTAAACACAGGGGTATTCAACTCATGGAACTTTCGGTAAAAAAACTGATTTTCTTCAAGAAAATTACTTTGCTTTCACATTCGCATTTTAATTTTTTTAATTCTTAGCGTTTGTTTCAGCGTGTATGTATGTATGTTAATTTGCGCTAAACATAGATGCAATCTTTCAACTTTTTTTATTTATTTCTCTTACCAACAAAATATTATAACATTTTAGAATACTGGCTAGCATCGTTAAACCTATGAGGGATTTTCCAGAAGAAAAAAAAAGTTAGTTCCTAATTTCTCAATAGATGGCGTTGACCAGAGAGGGGTCTAATAGGTATGAGCAAATATAAGGTCTAACAAAACTAGCTGAAACTATTTTAAGGGGATGATTAGACCATCAAACTGAACAACTTTCTCAATGGGACCAATAGCGAAATTGCGAAAAAAAAAATCAGCTGTGCCATACAAACATATTCGACCTAAATGTACGGGACAGCAGATTCTTTTTTCGCGAATTCGATATTGGTCCCATAGAGAAAGTTGTTCAGTTTGATGGTCTGATCATCCCCTTAAAATAGTTTCAGCTAATTTTGTTAGACCTTATATATTAATTAATATTAATAATAAAAATACACAAGTTATTACCAATCTGGGTGTTATTGACGACCCGGTCGGTGTAATGATTGCCACGCCGGACTGTCAAACCAGGGTCCTGGGTTCGAGTCCCGGTTCGGTCATGGATGTTATATGT
This sequence comes from Agonopterix arenella, assembly GCA_927399405.1. Taxonomy (NCBI): domain Eukaryota; kingdom Metazoa; phylum Arthropoda; class Insecta; order Lepidoptera; family Depressariidae; genus Agonopterix; species Agonopterix arenella. Next base: position 327,741 of record OV656690.1, read on the forward strand.
ATGTGCCGTTGTTGAATGGTTCCCATAACAAAAAGCCTAAGGCTTACTTGGGATCATTACTAAGTATGTGCTTGAGAGCGTTATTTATTATTTATTTATTGTCTGTCAAAAACGAATAAAGTATCAGACTTGGCTGTATGGGCTTCGTATCCATTTTGAATACACGAACAATACTTAAATTGGTCACTTCACTTTTCAATATAAAGAATATTGAAATTGCTTTGCTAATAAAGAGCGAAATTTTTCGTCTATGGCTTTGCTTTTCATTCACGGAATCTGAAATACGATTTAAATATTTCCAGTTTATTTTTATTGAAATTCTCAGTTTCTGTTAGGTTTTGTATTTTCTTATTGTTAAAACAGATACGTAGCCCATACAGCCACGTCCGATACTTGATTGGTTGTTGACGGACAATAAAACCGAGATTGCTAAATAATAAACCAACAACAATAAGAAAGGGTTTGTACTGTGTATTTTTACTATTAATATTAATTAATATAATTCATACCTATTGGACTAAAATTGTTGCCAAAAGCCGACCGGCATAAGTCGGCAGTTGCCGAACCGAGTGATTGTGTGCGGCTCGGAGCGGTTGGAGGTTCCCGAATATTCATCTGCATACATTTGATTGTTTACCGCCCGGCTTTGCCGATTGTATCATCCAGCTTTGCTCGGCTACTGTATTCATGCGACAAAGACGAGCTGTTTTTTTCCCGAACATTCATCTACACATATTCGATTTCACCGCCCGGCTGTGCCGATTAATGCCGGCCCGCTTATGTATGTAACCCTAACGGACCACCACACGGCGATGACATCAGAGATGTTGACGATAGTCTGAAGACACCAGTCCAGATTAGTGCTATTCAATGGACACAACACGGGATAATCACTACGCTTTTTACTTACATAAAACGTTGATGGTGTGTGTAGCGAGCACGTTTTCAGTCAGCTGTCCGTTGACACCGTGGCAGACTACAACTATCGACCTCCTCTTTGGTTCGACCACCACCGTGATATTCGATGTTGTTATCCAGCCTCCTGTTGAAATAATACATTGTTATTAGTAAAGAGGAAGACTTAAGGCAGGGTTAACTAGCACAGATTGATGTCACGACTCACGTCATTATTCCTATGCTATGGTACTACCGGCCATTAAACAGCACAACTTTCGCAATGGGACCAATATTTAAATCAAAATTATTAAGATATAATTTTTTTTTTGCGATTACAATTTGATCCCATAGTAAACGTTGTTCAGTTTGATGGTCTTAAGCACCTCGTTTAATACAGGGTATTAGGGTAAACAGTTGCATTACTTTACTGAACAATTTTCCCGAAGAAATCTATAGGAAATTCGCAAAAAAAAATTTTTGACTTTTCGTACAAAAGTTCGTTTAGTATGTAAAGTCCAACAGTTTTTTTACGAATTTCCTACCTATGGTTTCTCAGGGAAAGTTGTTCAGTTGTTCATGGGTACACTTACCCCTTAAAGTAATGCAACTGTTTACCCCAGCACAAGCATTTATTTTATGAACTGCATAAACTGAACTGCACATTTTGATTTAAAAATCAAAATAAAATTAAAAATAAAATTTCACATATTATTGATTTCTAAACATGTTACAGCCATGTTGTGCTATTTGAGAAGTGCGGGTTCAAGTCCCGCCCGAGACAAAAATTTTTCAATCTTTAATTTGATTTAAAAATAAAATGTTTTAAAAGAGAACTCAATTGTTCAAAAACCCGCAACGGAAAAGAAAAGTAAAGTTAAATTTTTCGCAGATTACGAAAACTAGTTATGAGAGTCGCTGTAAGATTTCATTCCAACCAACTCAAATAACTCTTCTAACTCTATTGTCCAACTTTACAACTAAACAATAAGCTTTACTAAAATGCACTAAACTTTAGTGCTCGTAGGTTCATTTGGGAGAACTGAAGGCTTTGTGTCTGGGCACAGTGCCAGGGGTCACTGTATTGATGTTAGCTTAGGCATGCACAGTTGACTAAGTTATTTCGAAGAATAGAGTTTACTATTTCACACTGAATACGAGCCATGGACCGGGAACCTGGCGTGGTATATAAGGTCTAACAAAATTAGGTGAAACTATTTTAAGGGGATGATCAGACCATCAAACTGAACAACTTTCTCTATGGGACCAATATTGATATCGCGAAAAAAAAATCAGCTGTTCCATACAAACCTACTCGACCTAAATGTATGGGACAGCAGATTTTTTTTCGCGATTTCAATATTGGTCCCATAGAGAAAGTTGTTCAGTTGGATGGTCTGAGCATACCCTTAAAATAGTTTCAGCTAATTTTGTTAGACCTTATATACTATTGTTTACCCATAGACACATAAGAAGCAAAGATTATTTAACAATTAGTCTATACCATAATTATACCATCCGAACTTTTTGATACTAGAACTGAATAGGGTATTTGACAGGATTTTAAAAACTGTTTTACGTTAATAAGTGATGTCTAAGGACTAGCAGCGAAAGTGTTAAAGATAAGTTTTTTTGTTTTGAGCGTTTTCAATCAACGGAATAAATTTTTTGTCAGTGCGGAAACTTAGACCATGCATTCTCATCGCCAAACTAAAAAATTTCACTATGAAGCAAACTTCGAAATCGCGAAAGAAAAATCAGATGAACTTTCAAACCAAACTGGTATCCACTCGACTCAAATGTATTTTCCCGATTTCGATGTTGGTCACATAGAGAAAGATGTATAGTTTAAAGGTCGTATCATCCCCTAGCAAACCGTAGAACTTAGTAGTATACGCCAGGAATCGAACCGCCGCCTCGTGATTGAGTCTCAAGTCTAAGGCTTTACCATTATACAAACAAACAAAACATGCACATGCATGCATGCTTTCAAACATGGTTTTAATATTTTTGTCTACTTAGAAGGCTTTGAAAAATACATTAGTATTCTCTAATGAATACCTCATTTTTAAAATTTAAATTGTTATATCTAATTAAAATGAGTGCATTGGTAATAATATTATTAAGTTAAAAGCCTTCTGTGAGATACAATTTTGATCTCTATGTTGCGTAGCAAATTTTTTTCAATATGTTTTTAGATAGCGTTTTTTGTCACTAAACGGTGCAGGTTATATTTTAAAAGTCCCGTTAATAATTACTTCCCACCCCTCCTAACAAAACTCCGTAAAATAGGCTATAAAGGCTACCTCTCGTATCTTATCTACCAAAAAATATCAACACAACATACCTTCTGGCGAAATAACAGTTCTATTGCTGGCGTCCTTGTGATGCTTCCCGAGTACCACCCACTTGATGTCAGCGGCTGGATTGGAAGGTGCTGTGCTGCAGGTTAGAGGCACGGGATCTCCAACGCGGGCTTCTGAAGGTCCAGAGATTGTGACGTGGGAGGGAGCGACTGTGGGTAGAAGAATAAAATATTAAACGTCACATTGGACAGAGTTTCGGTTCTATTGATACGTGGATGTTCTGAGGTTCCAGAATATCTCTGACTACCCCCTCGGGGAATATAGTCGTAAGCATATATGCCGCCTTTTTGTCCTTCTTGTTCGTATATGTAACTTTTGTTTTTTTATTTTGGTATGCAAATAAAGGATATCTTATCTTAAAGGTTAAAAGAAATGTTCATAATAAGAATAAGATAATAAAAATAATAAAAAAAAAATTCAACTTAATTCGAACAAAAAATTAAAACAAAATCACAGAGTATTTTTCTTAAAAAAGAAAAAGCAAATACAAGCAGACGGTCACAAAGAAAAACAGATACGAAAAAAGGAAATTGTTAAACCAATCTTTGAAAAGAAAACTTTGAAATACCTAAAACTCTACGGGCGTCAATGGATTCAGAGAAAATTAAAACTTCTTACTTTTCTTTACGGAATAAATGTCAAATAAACGGAAAGTTTTCGTGAATTGACGAAAATTACCTACTCATTGAACTTTTCTTCTTTTATTTTTGGATTCGTCAGGAATTTCTTTTGGATTAGATATAGTATTATATTGTTAGTGTTCCGCTACGGTGCTCAAACGTGGTCATTTTACAAAATCTCAAATATCCAAGCTCCAGGTTTTCCAAAGAGCAATGGAGCGTAGCATATTAGGTGGTAGAAGGATCGACCGTATCAGAAACACCACTCTGCGCTCCAAGACCCCCATAACCGAAGCAGGCAGGTGCTAAGGCCGCAAAACTGAAGTGGGACTGGGCTGAACATGTTTGTCACATGCATACAGAGCGGTGGGCAACAATCGCGACCCAATGGGAGCCCGACGATGGAAGCCGGGGCCGGGGCAGACCAAGAAAGAGATGGCTCGACGACCTGGATGCCCACGAAGTAGAATAGCAACTGATGGTATGGGATAGAGAAGACTGGAAAAGCTTGGGGACCCTTGCCCAACAATAATTATATCTCTTAATTAACTTTGTTAATGTAAATTAATGAGTTCATTTTCAATTTTAATAATTACCTACTTTGGTTTAATACTATTTTCATTTTTGGATTGGAACGAAATGCTAGTTAGATAATTGAATGTTGATGCTTATTAAAATTTGGGTGCCTTGCCTATGTATACTTAAATGTACTTGCTTCGTTTCGCTTCGATGTTTTAGGAATTAATTAGGATTTTAATTTATGTAACAAACTCACTCCGCCATGTTTTAAAGATAGTGATGCTGTGTACATGTGTAATTGTATTACAATCTAGTTCTACATATCTTATTGCAATGTAAATGGTTTCATCTTGACTGTAATCTTTACGTGTGCCTATACAATAAAATAAAATAAAATAAAATACCACTCTCGGTCCCACACCGTCTACTTAGATACCCTATGACGAAAACTTTCCATACACCTTACTGACAAACCTAGGTCTGAGTTCACCGCTCATAAGAATATGTCGCGAATACAACCGCGTTGGTGAAGAGATTCAGGATCTGGACATTTTTCACGACTCTCTGAATCGGTTTGAATCCAAGGTGCTGAGGTATTTGACCACCAACCAATAGTGTCATGGGAACAGTCGCAGCCATCAGTCCTCTTCTCTCTATTGTACTTATTATTGTTATTTTCCTGTTTGTTTGTCAATTGTTACCTAAATTGCTATACCCAAATTGTTAAAATGTTGAAATTTCCTATTTTATAAGATATTTATTTATTTATTCATGTATAGACTACTTGTGTAACTGGCCAATGCTGTGTGCACCTGTTAGATGTATAAAAAATCGATTTTTAGCGTTCTTATGTTATTGTAAATGTTTAAATATGTACACTGAAAAAAATGTTTTGTTAATATAACTGAACTTTAGTGACTCCCAAACTGTTTGTAGCACATAACCAAACGTTTGGTTAAAATAGCATAACTTTTTGCTATTATATACAAACGTTTGGTTATGTGCTACAAAACAGTTTGGCAGTCACTAAAGTTCGGTTATATTAACAAAACATTTTTTCAGTGTATACTGTTGATGTGCCATATTAAATTAAATAAAATGGGACGAAATAGGTTAATAAAAAAAGTATTCCATACCAAAACTGGCAAAACAGAAATGGAATCACCTAGGTGTCCGTCCGTCTATCACAGGCATTTTTCTCGGAGACAGGAAGCTGAATCTTATTACAGTTATAGTAATTATTAATGGTCCGACATTAAATGTAGTAAAAACGTTATTTTTATATTGAGGAGCAGTTTTGAGGGGCAGAAAGAAATAATAAACAATGTTTTTTTCTGAAAGGAATAATTTATTTTAGGCTTACAAACAGTAACGTTTATTGATGATATTATTATTCATTACACTCTCAAAACGGAATTATGAAATCAATATAAAAAATGCACCGTTTTAACTTTTTTTCTAAGATTATTAAAACGGCTCATGTAAAGCAATGCGTTAATAGGAACGTCTTAGATGTTCGTACAAAAATAAAAATAAAAAACCAACATATTTTACAAAAACAAGATATGCGCCAACTGCAATTACGCAACACTCCGTTTAGATGAGGTATAGCTAATATTACCACTATAATCTAGAGATTATGAGAAACAAATCGAAATGAGTTCCATAACTATACTCCAACTATACGCTAACTGTTTTTGGGGACCTTTTTCTCATAGCTGGTAAAATTATCTTCTTTCGTGTGGGGGTATCTAATGAAAGTTTATAAAAACACGAGTCCAAAAATACTTTTTACAATTTTTCATTGAATTTGTTAAACATATTTTTCAATAAACTCCGAAAATCAGCTGTCCCCAACGATATTTCAAAAAACTAGAGCCAAATGAAATATTGTATGTCCTACGAAACAGTTTGGAAGTGACAAAAGTAGTTATATTTAAAACAACAACATTTTCTGTGTTGCAGAGTCCTTCACGCGTTATGGGAGGAACACCAATATACTATGACAAGGAGACAATGATGATAGAAAATTCACTCACATGTTGCAGTACGAAGCTCGAGGTAATAACAGTAATGGCAAAGCTAAAGCTCACGAAAAAAAACCTTTTTACCCAACTGCGCCAGAAGGAGGGTTATTTTCTTTGATACTAGAACCACGACCGCTCGTGCGTGTTTTGTTTCAAATGTGTGGCCTCAAAAAATTCGCTGAATACCGGCCGTACTTTGACTATTCAACCAAATGGTTCCTTCGTACAGTTGGCAAAATAAATGTTTGTTACTTATTCGTATCGTTATCAAATCGCTGGCGTGGATAATTGTTTGAAACTTAAGGAAGTTAGAGAGAAAAAAATGCCGAAATTAAAGAACTAGCTACCTTTCCAAATACCATTGGTGAGACAAAGGCACGGAAGGGGCACAGAAGCTGACGTAGTGTGGAGGCTGATTTCCTTGAGCTTTAAGTCAGTAACTGGCAAGAAGATTGTGAAAAGTAGTTCTCCTATTTGGAAGGCCAAGCAAGACCCACGTTGGATCGCTGATTCAACTGAGTTAAAGATTTACATGTCAGCTATTTTCGATTCAATTTAAAAAAGAATTTCATTGTTGAGACTGGAGCCTAACGTAGGTAAACCAGAAGGTATAACTGTGAATTGTAAGTCTCCAGGCACCCGCAGCTTATTTAAGTATCAAAAGTAATAATAATCTGATTGATCCATGATGCAGTTAGGGGTTAGGAGAAACAAAGTATAATAAGTTATAACTAGAAACATGTTTTAAAAACAACACATTAAGAGTAAATTAAGACTGTGATAATACATTGATTTTACATTGTACTGTAGCCTGATTCAAATAAATAAATAAATAATAAAATATTTTCATATACACAAGTTGATTGTGGTTTGACTGTGGTGTGTAAGTGTGGTGAGTGAGTGTAATGTATGAATGCCGGGCTGAATTTAGTGACCAACGCTAATCCGTTGGCTGAAGAGACATCTCCAACACAGCAATGTCACATCAGCCAACCGACCAACGCTGAAACAGCCGATCCGAAAAACAAGGTAAAACAAGCTTTTGGGCACATCCAAAATAGCCCTACGACTACGACGAATCTTTCATTGAATATGAGCTGCACAAAATCTACTATTGTCGACGTTATAATGCCTTTCAGGAAGAACAGAAGGGATGTCATGCAGGTGTTACAACTCAGAATAATCTTTTATCGTCCTTCCTTTTTTATCTCCCAGTTACCTGTCTCAGGTCGTCGGTTCAGCGCCGGAGCGTCAAGCACAACGCCTGACAGTTCGTGATCTACATTATGGAACTCTGACTCCCCATCGGTTGTCCGTTTCTCAGCAAATGTAACCTTCCCATTGCCACTTCAGCTTGCTAATTTTCAGACTTATATCAACTACAGAAAAAAGAACAAGAGTCAGACATCATCGTTACATTTGCTCGAGAAGTCAAACTCTCCGGTTATCAGTTCTCCCCTATCTAAACAGCTTAAAAGTTTTGCAACTTAACCTTATGAGATCAAAGGGGTTAAGTTACTTGTGTAACTGAATGTACGCGAAAAGGTTATTTTTCCTTTTCGGACTGTACCTTTGTGCCGATGGGATGCTACCTGTTCTTTGTAAATAAACAATGAGTAAGGGACAGAAGAGCCTTTACAGTCTAAAGTAAGAGAGAACGCGGATTCGACAGTCACTTTTCTTTGGTTTTCAACTCAAAACAACAACAACGCCGTATGTTGGCTTCCTAATAGCCTTTCTTTTCTTTTTGCTGTCTCTTGTTTGCTAGGGAAGGCAATCTGATATATATTTTTCCTATTTAATTAAATATATTGTGGGGTTCTGAGACAGTTAAGAGTCTTTGCCCGAGCTGTAATCGCTAGACTTCATCGTATCGTACGGTGATCAAAATTAGCATGATTTGCCTTCTCCTTGACTTTGATTAAATTGTCACTGAACTGAACTGTCCAGCTGAACTGTTCAGCGCTGGGCCTATGACCTGACACAGGTATCTGGCTTGGTCTGAATTAGTAAAGCAAAGGACAAACTTTTGGGCATATTATTGTCAAAACTCTTTCTAATACGACATAGAGCATCTTTATACCAGAGGCTTTTTTATCTATTCCAAGATGTTCCAAGGCTTATAAGCGAAGACTTTGGCTAATAATTTATATAAAATAAAAATAAAGAAATTAAACATTACGTTTGATTTTGCGTTTCAAGATATTTTATACGTTTTTTTTTATTATATTTGGTTTGAAGTATTTTGTTTTTAATATGGGCACGTGGCCTTGAATCAGAAAGCTGGTACAGGTATTGCCTTTAATATACTGAATTTATCCACAACACAAGAGCTTTTATAACTCCATATACTAGAAAATAAATTTCTCCTTTTTTGATATATGAGATAGATAAACATTTGACCCCAATCTCACCTGATGTTAAGTGACGATGAGGCCGAAGATGTAGCATGCTTACCTAGTAAAATCACTCTCGCCTTGAAGAGGCCCAAGTTGTATTGCTCAGGGAACAGGTCCGCAGGCAGTGCGTTCCATTCCTTAGCCGTGCGCATTATAAAAGAAGAAGCAAACTTCTTCGTGCGAATTGCTGGTAGGTCAACGACATAAGGGTGGGAACCCAGTCTTTTATTTTATTTCATCTGAAGTAAAGTAAAATCATTTATAACTTGTACCAAATCGTATTTGAATTACTGCGCTTTTTGACTACGCCTTGTTTGATAGGGTTACCTTATCAAAGGATTTGAGAATTTTGCAAAAGGAAAGAGTTGTGCGTTTACAGAAATACGTACCTACGTTTAGATCTTAAACATAAACTTTTCAAAGAGTTCCCGAGAAATCCATTCAAACAAATGTTTTGTATTGAATGTGACGAGAATTTTGTTACAAAATGATCAGGGAAATATTTTGTGAAACAAAGTTGAAGGTTCAAAACACATGAATATGTACACAATTTTGATTAACTGAAGTTTGAATTGATAATTTTATGAAATTTTCGTGTTAATTGTTTTGAATTTGAAGCGAATCTTTACTGTATTGGTATTTTTTTAATATTCACGTTATAAGTTTTTGAAACATTCCGTCGAATATAATAAGTATGAAATTTTCATAGAAAAATGTAAAACTGAGTCTGCACAAATTTTTGACTCTGCTATAAAGGAATTTTACCAAGGTTGAATGTCGATTTGGTGATTGGTTGGTTATTAGGTGAATGAAAACATCGTGAGGAAACCTGCATGCTTAAATTTCGAGGCGTGTATTGTACCCACTGTCCATTACAAGTGGCGACGGGCTCACTACCCGTCACACTGGACAGAGTTTCAGTAGATGTTCCTAGTTTTCAGAATGTCTCTCATTACCCCCTTGGGGAATATACTCATAGTCGTGAGCATATTCTGAATGCCGATTTTAACTGAACTATTTTGTGATTTCTATAAAATATAAAAATAGATAGGTAAGGTACCTAGTTTTCAGCTTCCAAGGATGGGACCTTTAACTTCTTTTTTACTGCTTTACAAATAAGATGCATACAAAATTAAATACTTACACAAAACAGTAAGGTCTATTTCAGCTTTCAAAGTGTTACTGATCATTACGTTTTTTGCTTCACAGGTGTACCTCGCCTTATTGTCCGATGCATCTGCTTTGAAGGAGAGGACATTCTCTGACATCCTGCCACTGGTTCTGTAACAAACAAACAGAGAGATCTTAATGTTGTATAAAGCTTAGGTACGATCCTGTATGGAGTACTGCTGCCACCCGTGGGATGGCTCTGCCAAGTATCAACTTGCCGCACTCGACTCGGTTGAACGCAGAACCAAGAGGCTGGAGACCAAGCTTCATAGCCTAGCCCACCGCCGCAGAGTGGCCTGCTTGTCGGTCTTCTAAAGATTGTACTTCGGTGAGTGTGCCCAAGAGCTACATGAGCTCATTCCGCCTTCCCCTTTCAACTATCGGACTTCCAGACACACCGCGGGATATCACCCCTTTTTGGTTGATATCCCACATATCCGCAAAATGCGCCTATTCGAATCTTTTATAATGCGCACAGCCAAGGAGTGGAACGCCCTGCCTGCGTCAGTATTTCCGAGCGCTTACAACCCGAATTCCTTTAAAGTATGAGTGAATAGGCTTCTTCTGGGTAAGCTCGCTACATCTTCGATCCCATCTTCGTCTTGAGGACTGGATGGAGATCAAGAGCAAACCCATACGTAATAAAAAAAACAGTGTTTTTTAAAGTAACAATTAAGTAACAATTATTTTCAGTGTTATGTGCACAGAGAAAAAAACTAGTTTAGTTTGTGACAACTACTCATTTTGGTAGACCGAATTATGTTTGTTGCTGAAATCAATATTGTAGATTGGAATAAAATCAGTACAAAAAATATAAACAATATTATTTCTCTTGAAAACCAAATTCTGATGTGTATAATGAAGTCTACCAATCCGCACTGGGCACGCGAGGTGGACTAAGACCAATACACCATTCTTTAGGGTAGGCCGTGACCTGCAGTGGGTCGTATTTAGGTTGACGATATTAATAATGTACTTAAATGTCCCGAGTACTTGACAATAAAGCAGACACTTAGACTTTGAGTATGAATAGGCTGTTATGACACCCTTTAGTATAACCCCTCGCAGTAAAAGCTCTTATTCAGGAAAGATTATGAACTTCTTTAAGAAACAAGAGAAGTTCTTAAAGTTTTAATACGTAGTACTAGTTTTCTTGTTAACTCCAACTAAGCTTGAACTAAGAAATAGTTTTACTATACAAAGTATGAAAGAACGTTCTTTAAAAAAAATCGGGCTTTGCTCTAACTCCGCCATTGTTGCATTTTCTTTATTGATTATTACTATTACACAATTATTGTATACTGTCCGCAAGCCTCACATTCTACGCAGAGGCAATTCAATTCCAGACCAGATCAATTACATAACATAACATAACATAAATATTCTTTATTTGAACACCAAAATATACAGTAACAAAAACGAATAAAAAGAACGTAAGGGTACAAATGGTGGTCTTATCACTAAAAGCGATTTCTTCCAGATAACCATGGGATGGACGAACTCTTAAGTAAAAAAACATGCTATGGCGGTGTAATAAGATATCAAGTATATAGCTTACAATACATTTCAGGTATGTATATATGAATATATACATACAAAATATCCAACAATAAATAATAAATATATTATATAATAAGTCTAATGGATCTTAGTGTCATTAATAATTTAATAACAATGAGTCAAAGGGCGAGATAGTGATCCCTTACTCGTTTTTTAAAAACGGGCAGGGAGGGAGCTTGTCTTATGGTAAGAGGCAGGTCATTCCATAATCGAACAGAATTACAATATTATAGCTAAAACTATACGGAGAGAAAAATCGAGTTAGTCGCTTTTACTAAAATTTTATAGTATTTATTTTGATAACTAGAACTTAAGGTGCCATTAGCTATTATAATTTATTACTATAATAATATTAGATGCGACTAGAATCTGTTTTCTTTTACATATTAAAATTAAAAAATAAAAACACAAACATGGTGTTAATGTTTAAAATATTTTTCTCCGGATACAGAATCAATCGAAAACAATTTTTCTGACGTATTTTTTTACATACTGTAGTCAATTTTCATTGAAACAATATGGAAGCACGCACACATTCTTCTAACCAAGCCAACTAAACAAATACTTAGTTAAAACAAAGACTGTAATTCATTACAAAAACAAATTGAAATTCTAATCCGATTCTATATCTATCTTTTATCTCGCTTCCCACTAATCTCTCTATTCTCACAGTTCCAGAGACCTCATGGGAATGTCGACCCATGCGTGGCTTTTAACCCCCGGGTGAGCGTGGTCACCGTTCCGTAAAGGTTTTGTTATAAAGATTTCAATTCTGTCTGACCACACATGGTTACATGTTTTAAGAAAGGTTAGTTAAGTAAAATATTTGGGAAATCCTTCAAACAAGGAAATATTACATTTTAAAATTAAATCCAAAATTCTCCAAGTAAATTTTAATGCTTTGGAAATCGAAAAAGGCTGTTTTATTTTCTTTGTAAATTATATTTATTATGTGATAGAAAAAAAAAGCACGACGATAATCTATTTTGGGGTCGACGAAAATTTTGCTGTAGCTCTACTTATTTGAAAATAATTATCCTTTCGAAAGAGATAATGGCAAGTTTCTTCAGGCAATTATATCAGTTATATCAAAGACTATATTTTAAGTGTACTGTATGAGCTTAACACAGGAGTGCAATTCACTAAGGCCCACTTGCGCCAAATACTGAGTTAAATTGCGTAACCCCGTCTTTAGTAGCACCGACCTAAAGATTGTACGAGTGTTATCGAAGATAGTCCTGCGCCAATGAAAACTAGTTCATAGTTAACTAACCTGACAGTTCTCTATCTTTCGCTGGCAACATCCTAAATGACCATAGAGTTTATGTAATCCGACAAAATATAAAAGTGAATGATGAATGAACATAATATACGCACGTCTCTTTTACACTGCATCTCTTTGTATTTGTCTGTCTCATTTGTTTTATTTTGGCAATGACATTTCGTTTTCATCGTTCATTCATGTTACCAAAGAGCATGTAACACACTACGTTATGAGTCGGGACTTCCGTACTAATTACTGGTCGTGACCGATTATCCAGAATGTATGAAACGTGTGCAACCGTTCAAAGGAATTAAATGGCGCGGTGCACGTTTCATATAATTTTGTTTGTTAGAGAGTCGCGCGAGCCTACAACAAAACTGTAAAAACAGCTGTTGCCTCAATTTTGACATTTAGCACGTAGTTTAGTGACTTAAACCTACCACATCGGGGGTTTAAATATAACACAAGTTTAGCCCCTAAAACAGGATGGTGCAAGACATAATTCTAATTTAATTCCAAATTAGCGTCTAGTTCCGAGTTAATAACGATAACCCTGCTACTAGCGTCTAATCGTCGGAGTTTTTACATGAGCTTGACACATGACATAACCATAGTGAATACTGAATTGTCTGCTCGTCAATGTTTCAACGACGAATTTAAGGTTGGGACGATGTTTGTTTGTTTGTTTGTTTCTCTTACGACACCCGATTGGATTGATGATATTTTATACTCTAAAGTTTTGAATAAATATTCAATGAATATTTATTCGAAAAAAAACCCGTCTGCGTAAAAAGTGAAATTTAAATAAAACTGAAAAGAAAAAAACAAGTCCGGCACGGCTAGCATGCCACTCACGATAAAACGTTTAAACGAGAAAAACTTCATGCGCGCTCTTTCTGGTATACGTAAAATAATAAAGATGGAGGCACATCTCGATTTTTATCGTTTTCTCGGGGGTGGCATGCTAGGCCTACAGTAGTCTTGAATTCCGTTAAGTAATATTGAAGCGAGTTTCACAGTTGGAACCCATTATTGGGAAAATTTGATCCGGTCTAGAATTTTTAATGGGTCCCGACTGTGAAAGTCGTTTCAATATTATTTAATGGAATTCAAGACTACGGGACTTGTTTTTTCTTTTCAGGTTTATTTTAATTTCACTTTTGACGCCGACGGGTTTTTTGATTTTATATTTCTTTATTTTACACTTTTTAGTTTTTCAACTTTAAATCAAATCATTATAGATCCTAAACGGTCATTCAAAATGAAAAATAATAATAGAGAAACGCTTGAGAAACCTTAAAATTATTTTTCAATACCTATTCAATGATACCCCACTCAATATAGTTCAACTTTAATTTTTTTATTTTTCACAATAATTATGGCGTCTGGTTGTCGCCATATTGATTTCTGATTATCGTCATGTCTTCAGTGACACTCGCTAGGTTAAGACAAATCGATTAACGTAAGATTCATCAAAATCGGCCCTCGCATTTGGTCTCTAGTGGGCCACAAAGGCACCAACTTACATACATACATAGACTGATAAACACATTTCCCTTTCTTTGCGTCGCGAATTCGGGTAAAAATAAAGAGGCAATGATTATGCACCCTTATTTAAAAACCATTATCTCTGTGAATATTCATTGGGTGATGCGCTGAAATGTCATAAGTCTAAAGTTGACAAACCCTAGGGAACGAGTTTGACTTGTAAAGACTTATCCCTTTTCGGCTTTACGCCTTTGAATTTATAATTAAAGTTATAAATGTTAAAATTAAGGAATTTTGAGCTTTGAAATATATAAAAGTTTTAGACTAAAATTTTCAAATAATTTTTGAAATTGTTAAAGCTCCTCTTTTATACTAAAATGCTTCATTCTCCACTGATTTCTTTTCTTGTATAATAACTCTTTCACCATTAGAATGCTAAATTATCGCTGATGAACATAGGATAAAAAAAAACGGCCAAGTGTGTGTCGGGAAGATTCCACGGTGGTATGAAGTTGGCCGCGGTCATCTAGTATATTGTAATTTTGCATTTTATACCTAATAGTACAGAAAAGTAAGAAAATGTTATGAATCGCGAATATTATGATGTTTTGCAAATAAGGTGTTTTAAAAATGTGGTACCTGGAGAATGTGTTATTTTGAGAATATCGCAAAAAAATCTGCTGTTTCATACAAAACTGTATAATACACTCGAGAGCAATGAAAGCGGGTCACCAACATACCTTAATATCTCGAAAACTAAAAATGATAGCTTATTCAAATAAAAAATAATTCACAGTCGATTTATTACTTTTTAAATTAATTGAATAACATTTTTAGTTTTCATTTGTTTGACTTATTTAAAATACATAAATAATTCTATCGCAGGCCAAAAATTTAAAATAACCATTTTTTGTCACAGATATAACATTTCCCCATACTTAAGTGTATGTTAGTGATAAAATTACCACATTAATAATAAATGTTGAATACTAAAAATTAAATTTTCAAAAAATAATGTATTTAGGTTTTTGCCTTTTTTATTGGCATTACTTTATAACAACAAAAAATTTTATTAATTTAAGTAGTAGTATTAAATTGTCTATAGGTAAAATACTTTTTATTTTAATAAGCTATCATTCTTAGTTTCCGAGATATTAATGTTCATATTGTCTTTTGTTAATGAAATGAAATGAAATGAAATAAATCAAATAAACTGCTTCTTCTTCTTATCGTGTGGGCAGAACTCTGGTGTCAGAGTTTTTTCAGACCGCCTTAAGGCCTCTGACGTGGCTTTTATGTAACGACTATTACAACCAGAGACAGTTGCAGGGACCAGCGGCTTAACGTGCCATCTTTCTTTTCAGACAATATAAGGGATTCAGCCTGCAATGTCCTAACCAACTGGGGAAAAACGCACAAAGTGACATATCACTAGGCGGCCCCGTGGGAATCGAACCCACGACCTCCGTGTCAAGAGCCCAATGCTTTTAACCGTTAGACCACGGAAGCAGTTAAACTCTGCTGTATTTCTAAAATAGCAGATTTTTTTCATATTGAATGATTTTGTTTGATGGTCTGAGTCCACCGTTTCAGTATTCGAAGGGCTGTCCCTTGCACCCAGTATTTTGTGAACATGATATTTTGCGAATGTAGCGTTTCGCGAACCAAATATTTTTTTAATATGATATTGACGGAGGGCAGGATCTAATTGCGTAAGGTTCTGACTCCACCAATTGGGATCGTGGTTGTGAGCATGTATTGTATCATTATCATCAGCCTATCATCGTCCACTGCTGAACATAGGCCTCTCCCAAGGCGCGCCACAAAACTTCGTCCTTGGCCTTCCTCATCCAGTCGCTCCCCGCTACCTTTTTTATGTCGTCTGTCCAGCGGGCAGCAGGACGTCCCACACTACGTCTACCAGTTCGCGGTCTCCACTCCAGAACCCTGACTCCCCACCGGTTGTCAGTTCTTCGGCAGATATGACCAGCCCATTGCCACTTCAGCTTGCTAATTTTCTGAGCTATGTCAACCACTTTCGTTCTCTGACGTATCACTTCATTTCTGATGTGATGAGAAACACCGAGCATAGCTCTCTCCATAGCTCGCTGCGCGACTTTGAATTGATGAACTAGTCCTATCGTCAGGGTCCATGTTTCCGCACCATAGGTCATTACTGGCAGGACGCACTGATTGTATGGTATGGGGTAGTCTAAATACGAGTGTGACCAAATGTTTAAATCCGCAGTAACTCATACAAGCGTCAACAGAGGGGCGGACCATGTTCTAGACACCCGTGTCCTACATTTCTCAGCGAAAATTATTCTCGGTTCAAAACTTTGTAAAACTGCCGTTTACCGGGTTCAGAAGGATTTTCAAATATTTAGCTAAAAGGCGGTAGGTAGCAGGTTAACTTAAAGTTTTTAGTTGGAGTTTCTCAGTTTAATGTTTGAAGAAAATTTTTATGGTTTGGGTTCTTCGGTGTATAAGTTAGAGTGTTCAATACATTAAATATAACACAGAGAAATAGAAAGAAAAGAGAAATATTGTGGAACAATATTCGGTACAAAAACATTTTTTTTTTAATGTTATCAGGGCACGTGCCTACCTTCAAGGAGGTTGTATGGGCGTTAGTTTACCACGCGAGTCCAATGCGGATGGATGCGGTGATTTAAGAGCATACTCTAAAGTAAAACAACTAATGATTAAAAATGACCCAAATGTATGGAACAGCAGATTTTTTTTCGCGATATCGTTTTTGGTCCCATAGTGAAAGTTGTTCAGTTTGATGGTCTGACCACCCCTCCAAATATGTCACGTAAACTAACGTAATATGTTCTTCAGTTATTGAATAGACTATTAACTTAGAATCGAACTCAATACCTGGGGATATAAAAACTCCCAAGAGCTCTCAAGCTATCCAAATCCCACGATTCTATAATTGAATGTAAAGATGAAACTAAATCCCATTTGCGGTCAACTTTTATCCCATGGGATTGTATTACCGATAGCCATCGATGGGAAAATAGGTTAGCCTTTTCTTTTATCTATGGTTTTTATTTTTATTTCCTTAGGCCCGCTTGCGCCTAGCAGGGTCATCGTTATTAACTCGGAACTAGACGCTAATTTGGAATTAAATTAGAATTATGTCTTGCACCATCCTGTTTTAGGGCTAAACTTGTGTTATATTTAACACTTTCGCGGACACTGAACGAGACACAATAGAACATTTTTTTTGTTATCACTGCTATAGCATGTCACTGTCCGCGAACGTGTTAAACCCCCTATGTGGTAGGTTTCAGTCACTAAACTACGTGCTAAATGTCAAAACTGAGGCAACAGCTGTTTTTACAGTTTTACGCAACTCTCTAACAAACAAAATTTATATGAAACGTGCACCGCGCCATTTAATTCCTTTGAACGGTTGCACACGTTTCATACATTCTGGATAATCTGTCACGACCAGTTTTCAGTATGGAAGTCCCGACTCATAACGTAGTGTGTTACATGCTCTTTGATAACATGAATGAACGATGAAAACGAAATGTCATTGCCAAAATAAAACAAATGAGACAGACAAATACAAAGAGATACAGTGTGAAAGAGACGTGCATATATTATGTTCATTCATCATTCACTTTTCGTATTTTGTCGGATTACATAAACTCTATGGTCATTTAGGATGTTGCCAGCGAAAGGTAGAGAACTGTCAGGTTAGTTAACTATGAACTAGTTTTCATTGGCGCAAGACTATCTTCGATAACACTCGTACAATCTTTAGGTCGGTGCTACTAAAGACGGGGTTACGCAATTTAACTCAGCATTTGGCGCAAGTGGGCCTTTGTGTATTATGGTAGCACATTGCTTGCTATTTTTAAAGGAGACAATATTTTAGGCACACAAACGATAAAGTTTTTAGATGGTATTACACTCATCATCATCATCATCATCATCATCATCTCAGCCGATGGACGTCCACTGCTGGACATAGGCCTCCCCCAAGGATCGCCATAACGACCGGTCCTGCGCTGTCCTCATCCAACGTGTTCCCGCCGCCTTCACAAGGTCGTCGGTCCACCGTGTGCGGGGCCTACCCACGCTACGCTTTCCGGTACGCGGTCGCCACTCGAGAACTTTTCGGCCCCATCGGCAATCGGTTCTGCGAGCAATATGCCCCGCCCACTGCCACTTTAATTAAGCAATTCTTTGGGCTATGTCTGTTACTCTGGTTCTTCTGCGGATCTCTTCATTTCTGATTCGATCTCGCAGGGAAACTCCGAGCATAGCCCTCTCCATTGCTCTTTGGGTGACTTTCAGCCTTTTTATGAGGCCTTGAGTGAACGACCACGTCTCTGTTCCATATGTCACTGGCAACACACATATCGAAGACTTTCGTTTTAAGACACTGCGGTATTTGGGACGTGAAGATGCTACGTAGCTTCCCGAACGCTGCCCCACCGGTATTACACTCTTAAAATATAATTTAATTTATTATAGTAATCAGACGAAAGATCATGTAAAAATGCAAACGGAATTATGAAATCAATTTTAAAAAATTGACCGCTTTGACTTTCTGGTAAGATTCTTTTTCCCTGTTAAAACGGCACAAGTAAAGTAATGCGGGACGTTTTAGATGTTCATATGAGAATAAAAATAAAAAACCAACATATTTTACCATGAGAAGATGTACGCCAACTGCGATTACGCGACACTCCGTTTAGATGAGGTATAGCTAATATTACCACTATAATCTAGAAATTATGAGAAACATCGACATGTATTCCATAACTATACGCCAACTATACGCTAACATTTTTTGGGGGTAATTTTCCCATAGCTGGAGGAATTATTTTCTTTTCACAAGTTATAATTTCTTCAAACTTCATTCAAACTGCATCCGAACTGCACCATACCCACCCGCCCGCACGCTCCGCCCTCCCGCGCATGGAATCAGTAGTCAAAAAGTCAGCAGTTCGGATGCAGTTTGAATGCAGTCGGTGTGCAGTTTACACGACTGCAATTAAACTGCAATCGGACTGCGCGTTTGGTTTGCAGTTCTATTGCAGTCGTGTCAACTGCATTCAAACTGCATCTGAACTGCAATTTTGCAGTCGGAATGCAGTCTGTCTGTCTAGAGCCTAAGTTGTTCATACTTTCAGCCCTTTTTAATTTTTTGGAGCCTTTGCCTTAAACCCTTTTTTTAAATGTATTTTGGTGTGCAAATTATTATTACTTTTATCTTATCTTATCTTATCTTATAGGACTGGAGCACTTCACTACTACCAAAGAGTATTTATCCCATCGAAAAAACCTAACCTGCAGTGCAATATACACTCCGTGTTATAAAACTTTATCTTTCATAGGCTGAAACCTGCCAAAACGTTTAAGAGCGTTTAAACCAAATGAAATTGAATCTAAACCTAATTGAGCGTACAGTTTCAAAGGCAACTGAAACTGTAGTGCGTTTGAAAGTCAAAGTCCTACCAATCACGCTACTATCGAACTTAAGACTCTGATATAAAGGTTCTCCCGAGGGACCTGTCAATTGATCTGAAAGCCGTATGAGCTCGTAATAGGTCAAATGGTTTGATTGCCACCAATCAGTGCATTCAGTTCGTAATCATTTGTGGTTTTGAGTGAGAACGAAAGTGGAGAGGTATTCTGTTTTGTAAACTAGATAGTTTACCTATAATGGGTTCAGTTTATTTATACTATACGACGAATATTGGAAGGAAAAAATAAACTCAATTTGGGGTAACAATAAACTACAGCTTAAGTTGCTGATGATGATGACATCTGGCTTTTCTAACCGACTTCAAAAAAAAGGAGGAGGTTTCTCAATTCGACCGTATGTATTTTTTTTTATGCGTGTTCGCGGATAACTTCGCCGTTTGTGAACCGATATGATGGCATCCCAGAGAAATCGAGGGGAACTTTTGAAAATCGTAGAGCCGTTTGTTAATTTAAAGCACTACTATTAAATTGAATTAATGAACTCACCACTGAAAATTGCGAAATAAACAAAATTTTAACAAAAAATTAAAACTACCTTCAAAAAAACTAAAAAGCTTAAAAAATAATATTGCAGCCGATGACTTTTTCGTTCGCATCATAAGAACATTAATTCGTTTTAAAGAAGTCGGTGTTAAGCCAAGCCAAAAAACTAATGCAAGCCCTGTCGCGAATCGTACCGGCTTGACACCGCCTTCTATAAAACAAATTAATGTTTTTTTTATTTTATATATAATTAATGGACTCTTGCTGGTGCGTTAGCACTGCATTTCCGCCAGTGTCAAGTGTTTATGGGAGAATCTATCCCAATCTCAGGGATTGTTTTTGGTCAAGAACAAGAAGAGATTGAGGATTGCGGAGCCTCGTGGCAGGCAAAAACGCGACGCGCGAAATCTACGCGAGACGAGTGCTCGGGTCAGAGCCTGCAACGTGCCTCCCAAATTAATGTTCTTATGATGCGAACGAAAAATTCATCGGCTGCAATATTATTTTTTAGCTTTTTAGTTTTTTGTTGTATTGAAAAAGAACTGAGATAGCAATTTTACCTGGCGTTAATTGCATAATATTAAGAACGAGCGTTAACCCGCGACTTCGTCCGCACAAATTATATACCAGATTTTAAGTCAGATCATAAGCTATCAAACAAAAAGAGTTTCATCAAAATCGGTTCAGTAGTTTTTGCGTGATACTCGTTCAAACAAACAAACAAACACCCAAACAAACACACAAACAAACAGACAGACAAAAAATCCAAAAATTGGTAATATGGAATCAGGGACACCTAAAAACCATATCGTAACTTTTTTTTTGCTAATATCTTCTATGTACAGTACAAACTTCCTGCTACAGTTTTAAAATAGTTTAGATAGATATGCCGATCAGAATCAACCCGTAAAAATCGGTCTCTTTCAAGTTAAAACTCTTAACATAAATCAGTTCAGAGGTAACAAATCGAAAGAAGTGTGTTCATATTTATAATTATAACGATAGCAATCGTTCCCACGACACACCCGTCAGGGGCAGTCAACCTTGGTTAAGATTAACATTTTTATAATTTCTCTACCTTTCTTCCTTATGGGTAATCTAATTAGACCTATTTAATTGAAATAATTGACATGATGGGTTTGAGTTCATAGTTTTGGTGATGGACTGAATTTATTAAAGTTTAAGTATTTTTTAGGGTTCCGAAGTCAACAAAGAACCCTTAGAGTCGTCTGCGGCTTCGCTAAGAGACGCTGAATACTAGAAAGCTGTTATTTGGCATATCTATACATATTCATCACGCCGACGAACTGGTAAAATAAAAATCTTGAAAAAAAAAAATGTTTACCTCAAGTGCCCCCCCCCCCCCCCCCTCTGCCAACTAAACGGTTGTTTTTGGATATGTGAAAAAATTTACGGCAGTAGTATATATAAAGAAATTAAAAGGAAAACTATTTGCCGTTAAACCGTAGTATAAAATAAAAAGCCCCCTTCTGAGTCCGTATATTGTGATGGGCAACCACGGAACCCTACCCTGCGCGTGGCCCGACACGCACTTGGCCAGTTTTATTTTTTTCATAAATAAGTCAAGCCAAGCCTTCATTTTATTTTCAAAGAAATTGTCTTATTTCCTGTTCCATACAACACTTCAAATCCTTCTTCCTGGAATAAAAGTATCAATACCTAAGTAATAAGTAACTTTTTGTCCCAAAAACACAGCTTCGGAAACGTTATCCCTTAGTCGTGTTATACGATACCCACATGAATAGATATTGTGGTCGATTCTAAGCCAGAACCTTCACATTTAAGAATTTTATAGTTCACATTTAAACCAACATTTCAAAATAATCTTTTACTCTAAAAATTATTATAAACGAAAAACGCGTTTCATATCGAAAAAAACTCGTTAAAAAAAAAGGAAAGCACTTCATATGTAGATTCGAACAATATTCATCAGGGCAAGTTTCCGATAAACCGCTGGTATCAACCCTAAATAAAACTTTTCAACCGCAGCCCTGCACGACCCTTGTTAAATTTTCCATTTCCGTCTTTCAAAACATTTTCCCACACTACCAGATCCAATCTTTTGGTTGGAATGACTGTGATTTTGGTTTTTATGGGACACCGTTAGGAAAAATAAATTGCTTTTCACGTGTTTTCGGTTATGTTCCTTATTGTCAATAATTTTTTTTATTTTAATCTAAAATAACAGTAGTTCATATTTTATGGCGTACTGCCTTTGCTAAATATAAAGCTCATCATCATCATCGTCAGAGCTGGACATAGGCCTCCCCAAGGATCGCCACAATGACCGGTCCTGCGATGCCCTCATCCAATGGGTTTTCGTCGCCTTTCTCAGGTCGTCGGTCCAACGTGTACCTACCCACGCTGCTTTTCGGCCCCATTCTTTGGGCTATGTCAGCTACTCTGGTTCTTCTGCGGATCTCTTCATTTCAAAGGCAATCTCCATTGCCCTTTGGGGGACTTTCATCACCCAAAGGGCAATGGAGAGGGCTACGCTCGGAGTTTCACTGCGAGATCGAATCAGAAGTATATCGCTCGTCATAAAAAAAATTTCAAGCGACAATTTCAATGATAAGTTAATTTCATATCTCGTTTCAAATAAAATTCTACACTCGTAACCTGTTGCGAACTTATAATATTTTAATAAGAAAAATATTGTCAATAAGTGATAGTAATAAAATAATAAGAAAATAAAAAAAAAACAGTTTGGTACGCAGGAATTTTTAAATGTATTCCTCGGTACGTTTAACACACATCAGTGAAACCGTTGTGAAAAGAGGTGGGTTTACCGCTTGGTAACTCGGTTTGGTCTGTGTGACTGGCATCGAATAGCAGCTGCAGAAAGTTTTCAACAAACGTCATTTATTCCCATAAAATATCCCATAAATAGCAGTCAAATCTGGTCACACCACAAAGACCCTTTCGATATAAGAAGTTGTTTGGCAATTCGATAGATGTCGCCCTATTTGACCTACATAACAGATGTTAGTATTGAGACGACCGTACGTGGTACATTTTATTACGTTAGATTAGTTCCGAACGGTCGGCGGTCCTATAAACTCATTAAATCATTTTGAAGAATCGAAAGGATTATGTAAATACAATACAAAATCCAACTTCATTCATTATTATCATACTGGTACCTGCTCTTATACAGGGTATACACTTAAATGCGTGACATATTTTATTAAGGAGTGCTTCAGAACAACAAACTGAATTCCTTTTTTAACCGACTTCAAAAAAGGAGGAGGTTCTGAATTCGACTGTATTTTTTTTAATGTTTGTTACCTCAGTACTTTCGACTGGGTGAACCATTTTTGATGATTCTTTTTCAATTTGAAAGCTGGTGCTTTCTGTGTAATTACATTTTATTTTGGTGAAAATCTGATGAAGCGCTTCGGAGCTACACAATAGAACTCCTCAAAAGGTGACAGCAAATCATCGGCGATTGAAACATTTGCTTCATATCGATGTACCCTTTGCGCGTATAACAGATATCTGAGTTGGAACTAATGAATTCACCATTGAATATTGTAAAATAAACAAAATTTTAACAAAAAATTAAAACCGCCTTAAAAAAAACTATAAAATTAAAAAATTATATTGCAATAATTATTATAATTATTTATCCAGTTCCTCAGTTATCCCGTGATCATGGCAGTTGTAACACTGCCGAAATATCGGGAACTCAAATATACCAAAACGCGGTACAGATCAGTTAACTAAAGCTGGCGCGTTCACAGTACTCACACTTATGCAATTTCACTATACAGGGGATGTTTAAAAATAAATGATTTTCAAATAATTGATTCATAAGTGTAGACTAGAGTTAGTTTTTAGTAAAATGGGTGCGTTGTAGATAAATAAATACAAATATATGTGTTACTTGTTTTTATTATGATTATTACATCACACGTGACTGACTGACGCTTACATTTAACATCACGCTGTATTTATAAACAGTAGCAAAAGAAAAACAATAACTGTCCCCTTCACGCTCATAAGATAGACCGCGCGCGAGAGAGACGGGCAGACTTTTCATGATGCGTATGCAGTACGACGTCACGCCGCGCGCTTATTCACAGACACTACACAAGCGCAATGTGTAAATGTGTTGAACGCGCCAGCTTTAGTTAACAGACCTGTAAGAACCCGTTAAAATGTTTATTTCTAGATTAAATAATAACCGCGTAACTCTCAAAAACTGTTTGAATAATATTGCAGCCGATGACTTCTTCGTTCGCATCATAAGGACATTAATTTCTTTTATCTTGCTTTTAAATGCTTATAAAAGTGTGATTTTACTGGTTTCGTACATCGTGCAAACCTTCGTGCCAGCATATTACAACAATGTTAAGCTCGATCGAGGAAAGAATCGTGACTTTACTATGAAAATGTAACAAGTTACCTTTTCATAAAAATTCATAAAGAAAGATAAAAATGAGACATTGTGAGTTACTTTAGTAATCTTCCGTACAACTTGAGATATAGAGGCTTTAAACTGTGTCACTTAAGTTTAGCAAAAATCCAAGAACGACTTTAGCTCTTAGGTACTTTAAGATCGAGGTCAGATGACAACCTTTATAAAAAACTGGCCAAGTGCGTGTCGGGCCACGCGCAGTGTAGGATTCCGTAGTTACCCTTCACAATATATGGACTTAGAAGGGGGCATTTTGTTTTATACTACTGTTTAACCGTCTCCGAGTACATTTTTTAAGTTGATCGACTAAATTTCGTTAACTTGTAAAGCCTACCTAGCCGTAATAGTTTTCCTTTTAAATTCATTATATATAAGGTCTAACAAAATTAGCTAAAACCATTTTAAGGGGATGATCAGACCATCAAACTGAACCACTTTCTCTATGGGACCAATATCGAAATCACGAAAAATCTGCTGTCCCATACAAAACTGCAAACATAACTCTAACTCAAATGTATGGGACCATCTCCAACTACAACCGTTTTGCCGGGAGAGGGGGGGGGGGGGGGGGGGGGGACGTAAAGTTGACTCTAGCAAAAAAATTCGCTTTAAAGCTTAATATTTATAACATAAGATACTGCAATATTTCATTCGCTTATCACTATACATTTCCACGGCGTCTACAAATTGACGTTGAACGACATAGTCTCATGATCTCATCCATAAATTCATTCAATCATCCCGCAGTCTATGACTGAACATTATGCAAGCAGGTTCCTTCGCAAAAAAGAAGGAATAAATTCTGTTATTCCTCAGTTAGGAAGGCAAACATTTTTATGCTGACGCCGTAAAGAAGTTTTTGTTTGGAACACTTAGACGGATTGGTTAATTATTTTTGACTTCGGATATAGTCCGTTTTGTGAATGGATACGAAAGTCAGCAAAGAAAATTTCTTTTTATGGCGCTTTCCATGCTCATCGAATAAGTGTAGCTAATAAGGAAAATGCCGTCAGCATTATGGGGACAAGTCGTATGTCTTATTCGCATAATTTCACATTCACTAAATGTCATATTAGCTAAATGTCACATTCGCAAAATGTCTCATTCACATAAAGTCACATCCACTAAATGTCTTATTCGTATGTTCGTTATGTTTGTGTGTATGTTTATGTGTTTCAAAAGGACCCAATAATCATTATTTAGGTTGTCAGTCTTAAGTTATTTGAAAAATAAGACAAATGTATCTTATTATTTTTATAACTGTAATAATACAGATAGTTTTTATACCGTCTCAGTATTTATCAAGCATGTTATTTTGGAACCTGTTTTATAAATTTTATTCATGGAAATTAATTTACTCAGTTTAAATTCCAGGAATCTAAAAGTCGTTATAAATTGCCTGTTGTTAACACCATCCTTCTAAGAAACAGTGGAGTGTAGGTACCATAAACGTAATACCCTATCGTAATAGACGAACCATCTCCTCATGATTGCATCACCGAAACCGAAATGTCAATATGTGCGAAATTGATACTTGTGTGAGTTTTAGTGATAGATTTTGGAAATCAATCTCTATGCGAAACGGTTTCTTTTTCACGTATATATTTTTTGATCTTACACATAATTATTTGAAATAATATATTAATTAGAAAACAGGACGTTTACTGCATGTAATGAATGTATTACGCAATAATTTTAAGAATAACATGTATGAAAAAAGTATTATGAAAGTAGTACTGTACAAATGGTATTTACCTTTGAAACTTCTCTGTAATTGATTTGCTGGTACAAGTTACACTGCATTCCAACACAGAATATGGTACTGTAATGATTTATTATATTTGTCTGATAAAACACAAAATGAATTATATAGAAAATCATAAAATAATAAGCGATAATTTTTTGACAGGATACCAACCGAGACTTCATTGTTTAAAAGTGGTTCTACGGCTATTATATTATAATCTCTTTCGCACGCGTAGGTTTTTCGGTAAGGTCGGAATCTCATTCGCACACTGTGTTGATCTACTTACGGTAGTAATATTAAGTTTATGGTAGGTACTTCTAATTACATAAAAACAGAATTATCTTGTTAACCATAAGAATAAGCTTTGACCTTCATTCGTAGCGGGGTAAATCAGAAATCTTTCATAATTTTGGTTACTACGCCGGATGCCGACGACCCGGTTGGTGTAATGGTTACCACGTCGTACTGCCAAACCAGGGTCCTGGGTTCGAATCCCGGTTCGGTCATGGATGTTTATAGGTTTGTGCCGTTGTTGTATGGTTTCCATAATAAATAGCCTATAGTGCTTGCTTGGGATCATTACAATGTATGTGCCTGTGAGCGTTATTTATTTATTTCTGTAGCATTGTCCAAATTCTGTCTGGTGTGATAGCACATAAGCAAAATGTCACATTTTGTCTATTGCCATTTCTGTTGACAGTAGACACAAATTCTGTCTGGTGTGATAGCACATAAGCAAAATGTCACATTTTGTCTATTGCCATTTCTGTTGACAGTAGACACAAATTCTGTCTGGTGTGATAGCACATAAGCAAAATGTCACATTTTGTCTATTGCCATTTCTGTTGACAGTAGACACAAATTCTGTCTGGTGTGATAGCACATAAGCAAAATGTCACATTTTGTCTATTGCCATTTCTGTTGACAGTAGACACAAATTCTGTCTGGTGTGATAGCACATAAGCAAAATGTCACATTTTGTCTATTGCCATTTCTGTTGACAGTAGACACAAATTCTGTCTGGTGTGATAGCACATAAGCAAAATGTCACATTTGGTCTATCGCCATTTCTGTTGACAGTAGACACAAATTCTGTCAGGTGTGATAGCACATAAGCAAAATGTCACATTTGGTCTATTGCCATTTCTGTTGACAGTAGACACAAATTCTGTCTGGTGTGATAGCACATAAGCAAAATGTCACATTTGGTCTATCGCCATTTCTGTTGACAGTAGACACAAATTCTGTCAGGTGTGATAGCACATAAGCAAAATGTCACATTTGGTCTATTGCCATTTCTGTTGACAGTAGACACAAATTCTGTCTGGTGTGATAGCACATAAGCAAAATGTCACATTTGGTCTATTGCCATTTCTGTTGACAGTAGACACAAATTCTGTCTGGTGTGATAGCACATAAGCAAAATGTCACATTTGGTCTATTGCCATTTCAGTTAACAGTGGACACAAATTTTCGCATACTAGGATAAAGAATTTGACTGCTTGCGAATATCAAAGCACAACAATACAAGTGTACAATTGCCTGTGCACCCATATTTGCATAATAAATGACTCTTCTATTCAATCCTATTCTAATAAGACATTTTTGAGAACGGCTCTTGTGAATGTTATAATATGAAATAGCAAGCAATGTTGCGTTGACTAAAAGAAGCTATAATCTTTATAGGGCCGCGTTCAGATGACCCACCCGCCACGCATGCATATCATGTCTTATGGTATTTTGCTGTGGGGCCGTGCTGCAGATGTTGAGGCGATCTTTATCCTTGAAAAGAGGGCAATTCGAGCCATTTATAATCTGCGTTGTCGAGATTCACTACGAGATCTTTTTAACGATATCAGTATCTTGACTTTCTACAGTCAATATATTTACGAAAACTTATTTATTTAAAGGAATAAAATAGTAAAAGCACAAATAAAACTTACCCTAAACTTAAACCATTCTAAACATTCTAAACTACAAATTTAACTAATCCTATTTAGTCGAAAAGCCCGCCCCAGGTCATACCTGGCCCGAAGGTGCCCATAATGCTGGCTGCATTTCCGCGTTGAATCGCTAATGATATGCGTTGGGCTAGGTATGACCCGGCACGAGGACCGTTACCCGCATCCCGTAAACGTTTGCCCAGGTTCCTCATAAAAGTTTTTGCTTCATGACCCCACGGGCCCGCCGTCTCCACAGCGAAGGGCACGTAAATATTTTATACGTTCGGAAAAATTTGTATCTCTTTCCCAAAAACAGTGACGTTCATAAATACAATACAAGAAATAAAAATAAATTAGTATCCCCACATTTTCGACTCAGTAAGGTCAACACATCTTTCATGGGGCACTATATACGCTATTATAATAAGATACCAGAGGATATTCTAAACTTGCCAGACAAAAAGTTTAAGTCCCATGTTAAACAATTCCTATGTAAAAAGGGCTACTATAAACTCGATGACTATTTGAATGACCAAAATGTCTGGTCTTGACAATGTTACACTATGTAATGCAACATTGTATTTTAATTGTACTTTGTATATTTTGTTTTGTTTAAAAGATGTGTGTTGTAGAGTTTCTGGCCGCATCTTCTCTCAACGAAACACCTTCCGACGCGGTGGTAGAGTCAAAAAATGACGTCAAAAAGCTATCTATGTGATATTATTTTGAATAAAAAACTTTTGAATTTTGAATTTTTGACGCGCTCAACCCGCGCTCTCCCCGCGCTAGCCCTGCAGCCTATAATACATTGCTTGCTATTTGAGTCTTATGACGCGATAATAAGGGCCTTTTTCACCACTTCTTAGTAAATTCTTGTTAGCTTATCAAACAGATATTTTGAAATATCTTTCATACAAAATATCTCGTATTTTATTTTGATGAGCGGTCGCGGGGCGGGTGCGGGCCAGGTGCGGGGCGGGCGCGGGTGCTCTCCTAAAATATAATACCAGATTTATTATCGTGTCATAAGACTCAAATTGTAAGCAATGAATTTTTGGAAGCGGGGTGAGCTCCAGTGAGGGATGAGCGGGTGCGGGCCGGGTGCGGGGCCGGTGCGGGTCGTCTGGACGCGGCCTAATCCAGTGTACATTCTGTGTACTAAGTATCGGGAATTTGTCAATAAAACAAAAAATACAAATTATTCATCTAAATTTATTTTATCGCCTTCAAAGTAGGCCACATCGCTTGCAATAATCTCCACCGCTTCACCCAGTCTTCCATACATTTTTCATAGGCTATTTGCGGTATGGCCTTTAGTTCATTCAGCGAGTTTTCTTTTATGGCTTCTATCGACTCAAAACGTTTTCCTCGAAGTGGTAATTTTAACTTGGGAAATAAAAAAAAGTCAGACGGAGCCATATCAGGTGAATACGGTGCTTGGTCGAGAACTTTTGTTGAATTTTTCGCTAAAAACTCTTTCACTATAATGGCTGTGTGTGATGGTGCATTATCATGGTGCAGCATCCATGAGTTGTGTTGCCACAAATCTGGACGCTTTCGGCGGATACTCTCACGCAAACGCTTCTTTGCCGCGGTTTTTTGGGTTTCGGCTCGTTTTCGAGACGCCATTCTGAAGACTGTTGGCTTGTTTGCATGTCGTACTCATAAATCCATGTCTCGTCGCCAGTTATTATACGTTTCATAAAGGTCGGATCCGTAGAAGCTCGGGAAACCATGTCTTCAGCGACATGCTTTCCCTGCGCTTTTTGAACAAAATTGAGCTCTTTTGGAACTAGTCGAGCGGCGACGCGTTTCATGCCTAAAATGTCAATGAGAATGTTGTGAACGGACTTAAAAGATATGTTCACCTCACTAGCCAACTCTCTCAGACTCATACGTCGATTTTCGAGCACTAGCTTCTTGATTTTGTCGATGTTTTCTTTGGTCGTAGCGGTTGAAGGTCTACCAGAACGAGGCAAGTCTACTACTACTTCTCGGCCTTCTTTAAAAGCCTTATACCATTCATAAGCCCTTGTTTTCGATATACACGATTCGCCGTAGGTATTTCGCAACATTTTTAGTGATTC
Source organism: Agonopterix arenella (assembly GCA_927399405.1). Classification (NCBI taxonomy): domain Eukaryota; kingdom Metazoa; phylum Arthropoda; class Insecta; order Lepidoptera; family Depressariidae; genus Agonopterix; species Agonopterix arenella. The sequence goes on from OV656690.1 coordinate 358,263, forward strand.
ACCACATGAAATATCATTTGAAACACAAAATTTAAGGCACACTCTTTGTTCAACAATATTTTCCATTGTAAAAATCGCCGAGGACTCAAAACTATGACCAACAAAAAGTGTAGTTTAAAACAAATTAAATGACAGATCCCGCTCAAATTTTGCGCGCTAAATCAATACAGTGCTACCAACATGCAGTAAAAAAATTAGAACGACCTCTTTTACGCGGGTCTTTTTATTGACATATTCCCAATACTTTTTACACAGAGTAGTATGTGTCAGCCGTTTACAAACTTTCACATTTATAATATAAGTGGTACATAGGGTGTTAGGGTGAACAAATCCACAAATTTTTTTGCCAATTTCCTTTAGGTTTTTTAAGGAAAGTTGTTCAGTATCGTGGCTACAATCATCCCTGAAATTAATCTTTAGCTACGATACTGAACAATTGTCCCTAAAAAACCTATGGTAAATAAGCAAAAAAATTTGTGGACCTTCCATACTAAACGCAATCACCTGATCTAACGTTTGTATGAAAATTCAAAATTTTTCGTTACGAATTTCCGTGTATTCCTTTGGGAAAGTTGTTAAGTATCATGTACAATCACCCAATAAAGTAATGCAAATGTCTACCCGGTATCACTCTGTATCTCAATTTTTAAAATTCTTTAGCGCTTAACCTAATCATTGAAATATTACAACAAAAATAAAAAATGTGAAAACAAATTAGCAGTAGGAAGAATTTCAAAAGCTATAGAGGAATTATCCAAGACAAAATTAGCTTATAAAACGAATACAAAAAGTTATCAAGTACAACGTTAGAACATCTCAAGTTCCCTAGCACACAACATATTTCATTCACAGTTTGTTGCATGGCCATAAAATATATCTAAGGGACTTGTACAAGATGCAACGGGAAGATGGCAGATGGTTTAAGTGATGAGAGATACAGGGCACAGTGAAAGGAATGGAACGTCAATTTAAATGGGCTTATGATCGCGTAAAAACGATGAGAAACACTTTAATTTGATTAATATAGACGCTTTATTACGAGCTGATAACATTTTGAAATATGGGGTAGTGGTCCTGGCAAAATGCAAGCGACAAAGGCTCACATTGCGCTAAGAGAGCGTTTAAATACCCTGGAGCGTGACAACGCTACGCAACTATCTGGACCGGGAAGAAAGAAACAGTCGAGCTAAATAATAGGTAATGTTAACCTGACACTGCCTAAAGAATTCTGAAGAGACCGAAACAGGTGAAAATCTGAAGGTGCAAGGTCAAGACTATACGGCGGATGCATTAACACCTCCCAGCCAAGCTCTCTTAATTTTTGCTGAGTGGCTAAAGATGTGTGAGGTCTAGCGTTATCATGATGAAAAACCACACCCCTTCTGTTGATTAATGCCGGCCGCTTTTTCTCAACTTTTTACTTTAATCTCATCAATTGTTCGCAGTAGAGTTTAGAATCGATGGTCCCGCCTGGTGGTAACAGCTCATAATGAATAATGCCCTTCCAATCCTACCACACACCTTGTTGCGAGTTAACCCGGGTTTTACCACAGTCTGTGAAGCCTGACCGGCCTTTGACCACGACCTTTTTCGCACGTTCTTGTCGTACGTGATCCACTTTTCATCACCAGTTATCAGCTTTTTCAAAAATAGTTCTGTTTCATTACGTCGTAATAAAGAATCACAAATGAGTACACGGTTCATTAGGTTTCTTTCAGTGAGCTCGTGAGGTACCCAAATATCGAGCTTTTTTGTGTACCCAGTTTTTTTCAAATGCACCAAAACTGTTTTGTGGTCCATTGCCAGTTCTTCAGCTACGTCTTAATTACTGATATGCCGATCTTGCTCCACTTTTTCAAAAATGGCATCCATTTTATCCGTAATAGGGAATGCGAAGAAACTTTTTCCCCAACCTAATATCCTGTTTTTGTGCTCGAATTATGTGTATGATGATACTAAAGACTATTAAGTAGTTATTTTTTGGGCAAGAAAAAATGTCATGAGTAATGAATAAAGTGATAAAGCAATCCATCTTACATTTAATTCGTGAGTTTGCCCTGCTTTGGGATCACACAGACTAAAAGTTTTGACGGCCCGGTAGCACAGTCTGTAGTGAACCTGCCTGCTGTGCCGAGGGTCGCGGGTTCGAATCCCGCAAGGGACAAATATTTATATGATGAATATGAATATTTGTACCCGAGTCATGGATGTTTGTATCTATATATGTATTCTATATCATTGTCTAGTCATCATAATACAAGTCCAGGTACTTTAAATGTGACTAGATAATTTGTGTGACAAAGTCCAAAAACAAAAAAAATACAGGTGTCCCAAAATCTTAACGTCAAGCTGAAAACATAGCCCAGTCGTTTTACGGTTTGAGCCGGGGCTAGTTAGTAATTGACATTTTTAAAAGTAACTTTTTTTGGAATCACCACCACTCGCTCGTCACTTAAACCATGATCATTATAAATGTCTCTCTCACTTTGGTAAGCTGTTACATTTTATAAAGTAATTAAAACGGGAGCATTCTTGATTACATTTAATCAAACTAATGAAAACGAATGTTCTGCTTACTAGTCGATTACGAAACGTATGTAGTGCTTTCGGTGTAAGCCAACTACATGGATTATTTTATATTCAAAACCTACCACGGCTTAAACGGCGTGGCGAGTAACGTTGCCTGCCGTGCAGGAGGCGATGGTTCGATCCCCGTCCAGGCCGACTCGTACCAATGAGTTTTTCGGAATTTATGTACGATTTGTAACACCATTGGCTTTTCGGTGAAGGAAAACATCGTGAGGAAACCTGTATGCTTCAACTTCGAGGCATGTATTGTACTGTTACTGTCCATTTACAAGTGGCGACGGGCTCACTCCCCGTCACACTGGACAGAGTTTCGGTACTATAGTGAAACGTGGATGGTCTGAGGTTTCAGAATATCTCTAACTACCCCCTCGGGGAATATAGACGTGAGAAAATGCTTATGGATTTCAAAACCCTTCTGCATCGTAGTTCCTAAACAAGCATCGGCACAGAAGAAATGGCACTGATATACCATTATAGCACAATATAAGACAGAGTACTTTCCGAACGCTCCCCTCCCCCCATAAATATTTACCTCACCTCCTCTCGGTAGTACGAGAAGTGGACGATAGAAAGTAGAAGTATAGTCCTCTCTCACTGGCACTAACTCAGTATACACATGAGCTCTTCTTGTCAGTGTAAGTTCATTTGTATGAAGAATATGAGTACATGGTGTTAGGGTAAACAGTTGTATTACTTTAAGGGGTGATTGTATCCATGATACCTAAAAAATTTCTCAAAGTTTGCATGTCCTCTCTCAAATCAAATATTGCATGCTCATGGACAGATCACAGAGCTCTATCTAAAATACCCTTTGACTACTTATATAGGAACTACTTACGCGTGTAATTCTACTAACAAACATTTCTGCCACTTTTTGCGGGGGGCGAGGTAACATAAAATCCGCTACTTTGGATTTTATTACCCATAACTTTAGATTCTAATTTTGAACGTTAAAAATTATGAAAAGTAGACTCGTGTGAACCCCAAACGTTCTAAGTTCCAAATTATTGTTTCGCAATTGTAGGGTGTCTCGTTTAGTGATAAGGTATAAAATTTAATGTAAATGCACATGATCAGTTAACCTTATACCGTGGCGGAAGGAAATGCTACCGCAAGCCTAGTCCTTATAATAAATAGTCAAAGAAAATACCGAATGTACACCAACTTTATTTAAATTACCTGTGTCGCAATTAAGTCTTTGACGAAACCACTAGGAGTTGCGAAAAATGATTTTTGAACTTTCCATACTAAATGCCATCAGCTGATCAAACGTTTGTACGGAAAGAAGATTTTTTTGCGAATTTCCCTTTTATTCCTTTGTCGTTAGTTCAATCATCCATTGAAGTAATGCAACTGCTTACCGTAACACCCTGTATACAGAGTGAAATTGATATCATTAGCATCCTTTTAAACTAAGAGTCAACCCATCAAACTGAACAACTTTTACTAACCAATCGGAGCTAAATAAAATCGGCTATCGCACACATTTGTGTCGCGTAGGCATTGCAGTTTAGTATGGAACAGCTGATTTTTTTGTTGCTCCGATCGGTTTGCTTCCATAGTGAACATTGTTTAGTTTGATGAATAGACTCTTAGTTTAAAATGATGCTAATGATATCAATTTTACCCTGTAGTTTCTAAAAGGGTATATAAGTAATCAATATGTCCCCTAACAACAATTATTGTACCTCATTTTGACACAAACCCAATTTAAATAACTTTACTAAGCGTGAAATTACAACCGTTCGTTCATCACTTGAGCCGTATCATTATAAATTTCGCTCTAAATTTTCTGAGGCGTTATTTATTACTTAATCTCGAAGCTCTGCAAATGTTTTTAAGAGTAAACTGCTTTTAGAGAGATATAATTCTTTCTGTCTTTTTTTATTCCGTAACTTTAGGAAAATCTAGGTTTAAAACCTATTCTTGGTAAAGCCCAACGACTTGTATTAAGCACTTAAGTTAGTACAAAGTTATGATTTAAAAAAAAATAAATCATTTAGTAGCCTGAACTTATATTAATACTGACTAGACATCGTTATAAATGCTGATTTTTAAACAAAATAAAGGCATGAAATGGGTACAAATTATACGTGCCTGAATCCAATACTTAAAATAAACTTGGTTGTACAGTCGCCATCATATATATCGTAGCATACAAGGTGTTCAAATATTTCTGAACCATGCTAATATTCCTACACTGCTCAGATGTTTATGATCACCCTGACTGCGTTGATATATTTATGTTCTGGGCGTTCAGATATTTTTGATTGGTTACGTGTAAAGAAATTATTGAAAATTAGGAACTGCTTAGAAATATTTGAACACCTTGTTTGCTATGATATATCTGATGGTGACTGTACATACAAACATAGAATGTAAAACACAAAATAGCATAATCTCTTTAGAGATATCGGGTATAGGTTTTAACTATTAAACTTCCCTCGGAGTATAAGTGTACACGCAAACTTGTTTGTGTATAAGTACTCTGGGGAAGTACCATTATTGACAAGAGAAAACAACACTTTAATTTTTAATGTCCTTCTGTCTTGTATTACCTACTTCTATTTGTGTCTTTGACTATTTATTATAAGGACTAGCCTTGCGGTAGCATTTCCCCTCTGCCACGGTATAAGATCAATTTGATCATGTGCATACATTCAATTTTATACCTTATCACTAAACGAGACAGCCTATAATTGCGAAACAATAATTTCGAACTTAGAACGTTTGGGTTTCACACGCGAGTAGTTTTCATGATTTTTATCATTCAAAATTAGAATCTAAAGTTATGGGGAATAAAATCCAAAGTTGCAGATTTCATGTTACCTCGCCCCCCCCCCCCCCCCCCCCCGCAAAAATTGGCAGAAATGTTTGTTAGTAGAATTACACGCGTAACTAGTCCCTATATAAGTAGTCAAAGATTTGTGTACAAATGCAAAAGACAAATAAAAGATTTTAAATTTAATTTAATTTGAACAAGATGCGGCATAGGCCCCAACCTAGTTATTCAAAAGTACGAAATACCTAACATCTTTAAAATAATTCATCTTCCAGAATATATTTTTGGGCTCAAACAATATAAATCCAAGAGACTAGGTCAAGTTGGGTCCATTAATCAATCGTTAAAACACTCCACATTTTTTGTATAGTCTACCAGGGACGTAGTTAGGGAACAAATAAGGGCAATTACTAGCATAAAGTATATTTCAAACGTGTATATTATACTGATTTTAAAGAGCTACGACCTACCACTTTAAAAGTCATGCTTACTCTTGTACAAATAAGTTTGTTTGCATCACACACATACAGTTTATATCGTATATAAACAATGCTTACCGGTACATATACAGGGTGGATTTTTGAGACGGGGCAGTAAGGGCAGGTACGTTAACCGTTGCAACTAGAGGGAAACGTTCTTTCGAGACTATCCTTAACTTTTTGAGACCGTTTTACCCCCCTTTACAGATTTTGAAAAAAATTTACAGTCAGCAAGAAAATGGACCATTTACACAAGAACTTTTTTTTATGTCAATCGATCCTGTTTCTTATAAAGATCAAAAAGTCTACGGTAAAAACGGTCTCAAAAAGTTAAGGACAGTCTCTTAAGAACGTTTCCGTTTAGTTGCAACGGTTACTGCCCCGTCTCAAAAATCTATCCTGTATTGCTTTGTTCTAATCACAAAAGGAAGCTAGGGTTTTTATTATAGACACTATACAACAACGGCACAAACATGACACATTTATGACCCGGGAATCTAACCGAGGACCACTGGTTTGGCAGTCAGGATTGGTAGCCATCACACCAAACGGGTCGTCAAAATGTCATCGCATGTTATGTAGTTACATCCGTGTTGAAAATATTAGTTTCCTCTTTGATGTTTATTAGGCAAAAAGGAGCTGGAAATTAGGACCCCAAAACTAATTACGTCCCTGTCCCAAGGTCGATGTAAGGGCTGTAACATTGAAGTGTTTGTCTTAAGTTTCACCAACTTCAAGTAAAGGGAGGACTGTTTTTGTATTAGTTTTGGGAGTCAATAAGGGTAGAATCGATTGGGGTTGGGGTCCACAAAAGTATACAAGGAAGGGAGGACTTATTTTTCAAAAGTTACAACACTTTAAAGCACGTATATTTACAGTTTTTCTGATTTAAATGTTGTTCCCATGACCTACTTAACCCTAAATACAATGGACGCGATATTATGGAACCACCAATTTTGTTCGCTGTTTGTTGTTGGTTGGCAGGGTTGCGAGCGGTTAAATTATCTTAACCACGTTTGATAATTTGTCCAGCCATCATCATCACTTCAGCCGATAGACGTCCACTACTGGACGTAGGTCTGACGCAAATAATTTGGATAGATGTGGCGTTCTGTGGGAAAAGAAACCTTATCGTCAGTTTCAGTTTTCAAGATATCTATACTATCAACTAATATATGTTTATATGTCTTAGATGTATGTGTATTTGTTCACAAACATAAAACAATCTTTCAGCAAACGAAAGATCTTTATTCTTGCAAAGTAAGATCACAATATAAGTACAAGCTACATAAACCATTTCCCAAATTGACAGTAGTGTCCAAGAATAGCTACATTATGAGCATTACTGTTCTATTAATATTAAATTATATTGTTACTTATATTGTTATTAAAATCTTATATTACCCTCTTTAATGTACAGATAAATTGAAAACCAACAATGTCTATATGTAATAAGCTTCCTGATCACTTAAAAGATTGTGAAATTGCAATTTTAGGAAAATGTTACATTTGTGGCTGTCAGAGAAATGTTTTTACAGTATAAAAGAATACTTAGACTATAGGAAAGAAATATAATTGTACGTATATTTGACATTTTAGTATAGGGATTCTCTCTTTCTTGTTGTGTATTGTTACTTATTGTAAATTGTCTGGCATTTGAATAATTTTATTTTACTAGAAGTCTCACTATGAATTAATGAAATAATGTATCTCCTTAACTTTATTTTTCCTAGACTAAATAATTATCTCAATAAGATACTATTAGTGTATGTGTCTGAAAAGACAGAGTTCGGTGAAACTACGTAAGAAGCAATGTAAACTGCCAACTTGTACCTGAATTTCCTACACAATAAAGAATTTATTAATTTATTATTATTATATTATTATACATATTTATTTAGATAAATGGGTATGAAGTCAAAGTATTGTAATTTTTTTTACAGTATAATAATAATTATCTAAACTATTCTAAAACTATAATATATTTAATATTTAATATAATATTTATTTATTTCCCTTAATAGAACTGTATCAGAAGTTTGTCTATACATTGAAGATATTAGCAAAAAAAGTTACGATATGGTTTTTAGGTATCCCTAAATCTATATAACTAATTTTTGGATTTTATACTGTCTGTTTGTTTGTGTGTTTGTTTGTTTGTTTAATCGAGCATCACGCGAAAACTACTGAACCGATTTTGATGAAACTTTTTTTTTCAGTAGCTCATAATCATCTGCCTTAAAATCTGGTATATAATTAGCGCGAACGATGCCAAGGGTTAACTCTAGTATTTTATAAACTCACAACCGTGCAGTCCAGTTAATATATTTTACTTGACGTCATAATGGTTTTCCTTCAGCTTTACGAACATTTTATTAGACACATTATACCTTAGTCGTCTTATACACGACACCCATGGGAAGAAATAAAATCATCCATTCTAAGAACCACACGGCCGAGTATAATTTGTTAATAAAGGTCACATTTTGATGTATGACGTCACACAGTTACAAACAGGTCGACAGGGCGACCGCTTGAATTATTTATATACCGACACGTTGAGAGGAGATTATTTGAGGTTTTTTAGGGTTCCGTATTATTGACGGTCTGCTTTTATAGGATTGGAGTCTTGTCGAATATTTAAAGAAGAAAAGAAAAACTAACACGTCGTTCTATCTTGAGACCTTAAATAATGCTAAAATGGACATGCTTAGCGTGCTTTCCAAAGCACATATACAATCAACATGAAATACTACTTAACACGTTCGCGGACAGTGACCGGCTATAGCAGTGATAACAATAAAAGTTCTATTGTGTCTCATTCACTGTCCGCGAAAGTGTTAAAGGGTCACCCATCCAAAGACTGACAGCAAAAGATAAAAAAAAGATAAAAAAATTGGAACCCTTCGTAACAAAAATACATTTTACCACTTAGCCCTTTTTTTAAGGAAACGTTTCGTATAAATCAGCTAGGTAAGGTCAACTTTACGAAGCTGTTGAAATATGTAGCAGTTTCTCATGTAATGGCGGAAACCTGATAAAAATACAGAGTAACGAAAATATCAAATAGGAATTCAATTTAGAAGCTTATTGGGCACTACTGGGTTGAACAATTTGAAATGTGGATACAACATGAAATAAGTAAAGTTGATCATATTTCTCTAAAAACAATTTCAATCAATCAAAATATACCAATCTAAATCAGACTCATAATAATACAACTTCCAATGTGCCTGCGGTACGTGAGCCTTCAGGCATTATACGTACCGATGGGAAGCGTCCTGATGGCATGACTGTAGGGCCTTGGAAGTTGGGAAGGTCTTTGGTTTGGGACGCGACTTGTGTGGACACATTGGCGGCGTCACATATTGGTCGGACATCGTTGGACGCGGGTGCTGCTGCGGCATCGGCAGAGTCATCGAAGCGCCGGAAATATGTTGATATTGGAGAGGGGTATATGTTTGTTCCCTTGGGGGTGGAGACCCTGGGACCGTGGGGACCCGATGCAAAACAGCTTATAAAAGAGATTTCAGCACGCCTTATAGAGACCACTGGTGATAAGAGGGCTGGCAGTTACCTTCGTCAGCGCATAAGCTTGGCGATACAGAGGGGGAATGCTGCCAGCGTTCTTGGAACCGTCCCCCAGGGAGAGGCATTGGAGGAGTTTTATAGGTTGTAGGTCCCCCCTGACGAAGCTTGTTGCAGATATTCAGGATGTATTTATTGACGAAACGAGATGTGGATCTGAGTGATGTACTTTCTTTGACGAAGCCTGTTGTGGATGTGAGTGATGTATATACCTATGACGTGATTTATTTTGTTTAATAAAATAGTTATTTTTAGAATCAGACTCATCATCAAAATTTAACATTTCCTCTTTCCAAAGGTTGTCTGGAAGAAATCGCTTTTTGGCAATAAGACTATTTTTATATATTATGTATTTCGACTGTCTGTTTACTATTTGTTTACTATATTTTTGGTGTAAAATAAAATATAATTGATTGATTCATATACTTTTCATCTCACATACACTGAATGTATGTCATTGTTTATCTAAGAAGCGGTTTAAAAAAAATCTACGTCTATACTGAGCAAAGGCAGAAACTTATACAACCACACTTGGATAAAATTATATTAATTCTTATTTTTTTATAACTATTATGATCAATATATTTGAATTATAATAAAAGTTAATTTAAATAACAATATCTTTTGTCATTTGGAGACTTTTGTAAAAATTATAAGCAGACAGAAAAAAGTGATCTCGCTTAAAACAGAGTCAAAATAGAGTCAAAAATAAAAACGTGCTGGCTGGCTTCGATGGATCCTTGTTGAAACGCGTAAAAATCACTCAGGAAGCCTATCTGTCTCACTCTAACATAGGTACATATCTTCGTATGTATTTCTCTTTAGCATTGGCATCCCGAGTGATTTCAATTTTTTTGAAACGTTTTAGTCTAAAATTAATTCATCAAGCGATTCAGAAATTGATTTTGCATATTATATCTGACTTTTGTTTACTTTTCTCGTATTCGAAATAAAAAACAGGATGTTTAACTCGGGTGAAAGTCACCCATTTCACACTCGAACTATGGGCGCCCTTCACATTTGTTCGGGGCGCCAAACATCTCGTGTGAAATGGGTGACTTATATCCCTTGGTTAACAATCTACTATTACTAGCTGATCCCGCGAACTTCAGTATAAGTTGTGTTAACTTACCCATCCTCTCTTAAGTGAGATACTCTCTTGCTTATGTGAGAATTGATCTTCTCACTTTTAAATAAGAATCATAACTTTTATATGAGATTCTCAATTTTCTCACATTGCATAATGAGATTCTCACTTTGCATAATAAGATTCTCACTTTACATAGTGAGATTCTTACTTTGCTTACTGAGATCCTCACTTTGCATAATTAAGATTCACACTTTTCATAATGAGATTCTCACTTTACATAGTGAGATTCTTACTTTGCTTAGTGAGATCATCACTTTGCATAATAAGATTCACACTTTTCATAATGAGATTCTCTCTCTGCATAGTGAGAATCCTCACTTTTGTATCTGATTATCCTTTTTTCTCACTTTTTAATATATACAGGACTCATGTTGTATTAAACTGTACAAACATCGTTTTGAAGTATACAGGGTGTTAGGGTAAACAGTTGCATTACTTTAGTGGTGATTGTACCCATGATAATGAAGCACTTTCCATTAGAAACCTAATAGGACATTCGTAAACAAAATTTGGACTTCCCATACTAAATGCAATCAGCTGATCGAACTTTTATATGAAAAGTAAAAAAAAAAATCCAATGTCCTATAGGTTGCTTAGGGAAAGTTGTTCAGTATTATGGCAACAATCACCCCTTAAAGTAATGTGACTGTTTACCCTAACACCCTGTATACTAACAATCTATGGACTGTGTCTGAAATAAAATTATATTGATTTGATAATGTGATTCTCAATTTGCATAGTCGTTTCATACAAAATAACATGAGAACAGTTTTCGAGATTTAATAAAAAAAGCAGTTCAATACAAAATGTATGAGAAAATGAAAATTCTTTAGAAATTATAAAATTTTCTTATGTTTTAATAGTTATTGTGCTATCCAGGGTGGAAACAAATACAACAAATCAAGGATCATAATAGTACATCATGGTACAAGTGTGTAATGTTGGTGATTACCGCTGAGGCGCCATTGAGACCCGAGCCGTAGGCGAGGGCCTTAAGAGAGCCGAGGACGGTAATCATCAATACACACGTGTATCATACGACGTTTTTCAACACACTTGTGAAGAAAATAATAATAAAAAATTATTTTATTTAGTAAATAAAAAGTTTATTTAGAGAATTTATTTGTACTATTGAATATGATCTTTTTTGTATCGAAACTTTTTTAAGAACAAAGCAACTCAAGAACTCAACCAAGAAGTTTAGATACCTACTATAAAAAACCTATAACTCACTTGTGAATAATGGTAATGAAAAAGTCACAGTTTGATTATAGGTGTCATTATGTGCCTAATTGCGGTGAAATAAGGGCCATTTTATGAGCAAGTGTGTTGAAAAATCTATTCAGCCGTTTTTGACTTATGAATAGTATAACTAACAACTAACCCGACTTTTTTCAAGAAAAAGAATAAGATTTCACAAACAAAGCAGCAAACATTGACCTAGAATACTAAGGACGCCGGATCTAGTACAACAGTATCGAAAAAGTGTCCGAGACTATACTACACAAACCTAAGTACGTGTTGTAATGTAAACCAAATAAAAACATTGAAAATGCTGAAATTCTTTTCCGTAACACGCACCGAGGCACGGCACCTAGTCGGCCGATTAAACGAAGACTGTCGCGTAATTGGTTCTCTTTTTACGTTTTGGTGCTCTTTTGGTTCGGACACTTTTGGGCGCGGATATCATCTAACGTCCAGTAGTTGATAAGTCAATGGCAGCAAAATATTACAATGATCGAATCCGCTACGACGTAGCTTGCCTACGGCGTAGACATTCGTAGCAATTATTTTTCTTCGAATTGATTTGTCTAGTTTCACTCTTACTGGCAAGAGGCTAGCAGATGTATGCTGAGCTGCGTAGGTGCGAGTGAGAGAGGATTACACCGCTAATTACTGTCGTCCCCAAAGACATTACCTGTATAATCTCTTAACTGGTTTTTTTTTCGTGTTTTCGATGTTGGTGTCATAGAGAAAAAAAAATTCCACTGTCCCATACAAAACTGTAAACATAACTCGACTGAAATGTATAAGTCATGAGCAGAGGCGAAATGCAATAGAACTTGACCCCCCTCGTAGGACTTGCGCACAGTCGTAACGTGGAAACGATAAATGTGGCTCGCGTCGTGGGTTACCCGCGCAGGCATATGGTTTTCGGAGATTCGTGCGGTAGGTCATGAGCATAGGCGAAATGCAATTGAACCGGCTCGTAACGTGGGTTCTTCAGCACTGTGGCCCATTTGTCGCCGACCTATGGCGTAGGTCGTCAGCAGCGAAAGAGTTAATCTAAATTTTTGTATGAATTAGCTATGTAACTAGTACTATGTTTACATTTCCTTAAGAGGAGCGGTACCTTCTGGCACAGGTGTTTTAATAACATTTTTCAGAAGATCCCAACCACATGACAAAACTATGTATAAACCATTTTTATTTTATTTTATTATAGATAGTCTCTTTCACTATCCATGCTGCCCGGTTGTGGAACTCACTCCCCGCCGATATTCGTGATTGTCAAACATTTGCGTCCTTCAAAAAGCAAGTGAATGAACACTATCACTCTCTAAAATAAGCCATAGTTTATTTATGTTTATTGTATCTATTTGTTTATTTATAATTATGTTTATTTATATTATATTTACATATATAAGGTCTAACAAAATTAGGTGAAACTATTTTAAGGGGATGATCAGACCATCAAACTGAACAACTTTCTCTATGGGACCGATATTGAAATCGCGAAAAAAAATCTGCTGTTGCATACAAACCTACTCGACCTAAATGTATGAGAAAGCATATTTTTTTTTCGCGATTTCAATATTGGTCCCATAGAGAAAGTTGTTCAGTTTGATAGTCTGATCATCCCCTCAAAATAGTTTCACCTAATTTTGTTAGACGTTATATATATTTAACTTCCATTTAACAACAAGTATCTAGTTTTTATCATTTGTGCTGTACACATTTTGTCTGCCTCACACTTCAGAACTGTCTCTGTTGCGGGTTTGCTGGAAGAGATCTCTTTAGAGATAAGCTCGCCCTTTGTACATGTCTACTTTAATTGTTTTTTCTGTAATGTTATGTGTACAATAAAGTGTTAAATAAATGTTCTGGTCATTAAAAAACTGTCAGCATATTAAGAAGAACCCTGTATTCTACATTTCACTGGCAGCACCGAAAGTCGGTCCAGTGTGACGGGGAGTGAGCCCTTCGCTACTTTCAATGGACAGTGGGTACAATACATGCATCGAAATTGAAGCATGCAGGTTAGGCGTAGGTACTATTACTTTTCTTATTATAATTTGGTCAAACTGTATGTTTGTTAGCCAGCGGTTCCCAAATTCTTTTAGCTACGGAACCCCTTTTTGGTTCACCGTTTTTGGGCGGAACCCTAGCACAAGTAAGATGGAAATTAGTCCACTACGCGTGCCCAATGCGGATTTGTAAACTTCAACAGAATTTCTTCTTCAAGTTTCCTTCAACTTGTCATCAAGTAACATAATAAAACAGAGAGGAAATTCAATGGAATTATTAAATGTTGGTCACACCATCTTAAATGTAATTTTGTACAATTTCTCCGTCGGTGTGGATTTACAAAGAAAATCAACTCCCTGCGAAGTGTTGACTTACAAAATGGTTTAAGTTATAAAGGAGTAGCGGGTTTTACTAAAATGTATAAGTGAATAGCTGTAAGGCCGCAGAGATAGGTGCCATTTCCAAATCCCATATAAGATGCAAGAGCTGATCTCCATACGGCGATTCCGCAGTATTTCAAGACAAAAATCATTGACCAGTTTGTACTCGTCGTGATCGAGACGTGGTAGGTCAGTCAAGGCCTCGTAAATAGGCTGAAAGTCATCCAAAGGGAAATGGAGAGGGCTATTCTAAGAATTTTCTTGCGAAATCGAATCAGAAAGAAGAGATTCGCAGAAGAACTAGAGTAGAAGAGCTGGCCTAGACCAAAGAAGTGCTGAACTAAAGTGGCAATAGGCGGGGCACCGATTCCCGGCATTGATCGTAGATTCGATGGCACATGGGCCGAGGCCACCTAGTACCGGCACGTGGGTAGGCAGTGAGCCGACAAGGTGGACCGACGATCTGGTGAAGGTGGCGAGCAACCGTTGGATGAGGGCAGCGTAGGACCGGCCGTTGTGGCGATCCTTGGGGAGTTGTATGTCCAGCAGTGCACGTCTATCGGCTTATTATTTATTTATTTCCTTTTTGAAGAACTTACAGCTAAATAACAGTTTGGTTTCTACAAAGACTAAGAGCGACTACACACGACGTCAGTCCGTCATTTGTGAAGCAAGGAGTTGTATGAAACCGCACGTAGAAGCATACACGGTGCGTCAGTCCGTCACCGTGTGTGCTTCTACTTGCGGTTTCATACAACTCCTTGCTTCACAAATGACGGACTGACGTCTGCCGCTCCGTCGTGCGTCATCGTGTGTAATCCCACAAATTGATGGTCAGATGCTGACAACAAGTTCCCATAGTTCGGATTATCATTTAGTTTTTGTTTCATTTTATCGCAATGGATTTTCCTTTTAAATAGTAAAGTGTATTTAAGTTTTCAAGTACCTACGTCTTTCAGTGGTCTACTCGAAGGTCTACTCATACGAAGCAACGAGCTCAATTAGTATAGTTGCCATCAGACATAAATCGTAGCATACAAGATGTTCAAATATTTTTGTAAAATTTCAATAAATCCTTTGCAGTAAATGCTACCAATTAACAACAACTTATTTTCAATAATTTCTTTGCAATGTTATATAAAATTGAAATGTATAATAATTGAGTAAATTCTTTAAACTGCCCAGATTAATGATCCCTCCCCCATGCTGCGTAGACACATTCGATGTTCTATTTAGATGTTTTTGATTGGTTATGTGTAAAAAATATTGAAAATTAGAACTGTTTAGAAATATTTGACCACCATGTTTGTTATGATATATCTAATGGAGACTGTATACAGGGTCCTTCTTAATATGCTGACACTTTTTTAAGACGATGATTGATGACATTTCACAGTGTTAGCACTGCGCGAAGATCATTGTTTTAAGCTTACCAGCGAAAGTGTTAAATGACCACTCTCGCCCTCTCACTTGCACCACACGCGTTCCTACGTTTGTTCGGAAGCTCCCATTGTCTATCCCTCTTTAGTTTAATACCGTTTGATCATGCTCCTTTGTGATTCTATCTGATAGTTTTGCCTTACTGCTGTCACCGCATTCAGAGCTTTGCCTTGATTTTACAGTTTGACGTTTAAATTATTTTAGTATTGGAACCATAGAGAAATTTCGCGCTTCCCTAAATTGGAACCAAGGATTTTAGAATCATCAAGGATGCCACTCCTGCTTACAAGCACGGAAACAAGAAAATTGGCCATTGCGGTCAGCAATATTCGACCTTTTTTTGTACGTCTCCGTAGTCGATATTTCCAACGTTTTTGTGTCCCTTTCTATCCAATGACGTGTCATACGTAGTACTTACTATCTCTATGCGTTACATGATATATGACAGGAGCTACAATTTTTTTCATTGGATTAGAAAGGGACAAAGTAACGTCGAAAACAACGACGGGAATTTACGAAAGAAGAACGATCATAACCGACCACCAAGGAGTATTATTATGTTTCACCGCATGTTAGGCAGTGTGCCTTCCAAGGTATAGACAATACCTATGCCAACTTCCTGATTGGAACAAAGTATTATATGAGAGCGGAGAGAGAGAGTCGTGGCGTTTATTTGACGACCCAGTTGGTGTAATGGTTACCACGCCGGACTGCCAAACCAAACCTGGGTTCGGATCCCAATTCGGTCATGGTTGTTATAATTGTTTGTGCCGTTATTGTATAGTTCCCATAACAAAAAGCGTATGGTTAACTTCGGATCATTACAATAATGTATGTGCCTGAGAGCGTTATTTATTTATTGCCAGTAGTTCCGTGACTTTTTCCCCACGAGTGGGACCTTAAATACTATTATTTCCCATATTTTTTTATTATTAATATGTTCCAGTCATGCAGTGCTATTTCAATTCGGTTTAAAGAATATTAATTTTTCTCAAAAGAAGTTTACATTTCACTTCTTCGAGAAAATTATATAAAAAGAAATACTTATACAAGTAAAAACAAAAATATTCGTATAATAATTGTTGATTTACTTCAGTTTTCTAATTTCTTTTATTAGCCTACTTCTTAGAAATATCACTTCTTAGCCTAAATTAAATTAAATATTTTAAAATGAAGTGTCAGTTGCAGAACCGCTCATTAAAATTAATCCTCCATTAAATCTCTAGCTGTCACTTGTTGACGTAGTAAATGCTAGCAAGAGATTTAATGGAGGATTAACACTAATCAGCGTTTCAGCAACTGACCGAAAGTATCGGAACGTTATTTGAACCAGGAAACCAAGACCGAAAGAAAGAAAGCCAAACGCCCCAGTTTTCGTTCAATTAGGCAACGGAGCCTACTACTTACTTAGCTCATTGCAATGTATGTGCCTGTGAGAGTTATTTATTATTATTTATTGAATGCCTAGCTCTCAATTTAGATAGCATGTCAAATATTAAACTTTCATATTGAAAAAAACAATTCAACTGTTTTCGACAAACAATTTTAGTTCCTTTAACAAACGAGAGAGGGCGCTGGTATCGTGTGAACCCGGCATCTGTACAAACTAGGCAATGAATAACGAAATCAACGAGAACCTATCGAAGGCTTTGCCTTATCAAGTCTTCAATGGTCACAAAAACGTTACGGAAAGATAAATGATGTTGGGGGATTAAGTTGAAATCGGTCAGTGTTCGATGCTTGGGTTAGGCCTTTTGGATTTCGTAGTTTTTTGTTTATTTTATCACACAAAATGACATATCAAGCCTAATTTCTTTAATATTTATCTGATTTGACATATTGTAAGGAGCATAGCATAGCATATGCTCACGACTATATTCCCCGAGGGGGTAGTCAGAGATATTCTGAAACTTCAGAATATCCACGTTTCACTAGTACCGAAACTCTGCCCAGTGTGACGGGGAGTGAGCCCGTCGCCACTTGTAATGGACAGTAGGTAAAATACATGTCTCAAAACTGAAGCACGCAGGTTTCCTCACGATGTTTTCCTTCACCGAAAAGCCAATGGTGTTACAAATCGTACATAAAATCCGAAAAAACTCATTGGTACGAGTCGGCCTGGACGGGGATCGAACCATCGCCTCATGCACGGCAGGCAAGGTTACTCGCCACTGGACCTGTATTCATGCAAATAGAAATGATTTCTATTCTAATTTATTCTTTTTATTCAATTCTATTCTATTTGTATGTTTTTTTTTATTTGATATAAAATAAAGTAGGTACTTATTAAAAATTATATATTAAATCTTATTGAACCTACATTATTTTATTCCTGAGAACAGAACATTGAAAACCCTAGCTCCTAATCAAGATGGCCCGACTCGCACTTGGTCGGTTTTTTTAAAGTCCTTATGCGAATAGTAGTGAACTTATCTGAGGGACGCGGGATGGAATCCCGCAAAGGGTAATTATTTTAGTGAATAATTGTACCATAGTTATGGATGTTTGTGTTCTATCTATTGTTCTCGGGTCATAATTTACATGCCACTTCTAGATTCTGGTATTTTAAATACATACATACATACATACATAAGCCCACGCCATTTTCTACTTTAAATGGGTCTAAGATAATATGTGCAATAATGTAATAAATGTTTAATTTGTTTACGTTTAGTACAGTTTCATGTCGGAAAGGTGAACAATAAAGGCAATAGTCGGTTTGCACCCCATTTTTTTTAAATATAGCTTAATCTTTTATGACATTTACAGGAAACAAATATGCATTATTAATTTTCTTGATATTTTGAATAATAATAAATAAGTGAGACAATTTAAAATACGTAGACAGCTGAACAGTAAAACTAAAAATTTTCCAAAAATTTTCGCTAGTGATGCCCATTATAGCTTTTATCGATAGTCGATATATTGTACCATGCATGTGACAATGGAGTGTCGACATTTTTACGACTACCGTCGACGCTAGAGGCCCCTAAAGGTATTGTGTTTTAGCGAAAACGGCGTTTTCCTTTTAATATATTTTTCGGTTTATTGCCCTGTAAATTTTGCGGGACTTTTGTTTAGAAATGTAAGAGTTAGATAACGTTACGGTTGTAAGTATTTGTGTTCTGTGCCATGGTTAAAAACGTTGGTACTCAATTGGCAATGGCAACAACTTAAAGAGGTTGAAAATGGTATTAATGTGGCTTCTTCTGTCAAAGTCGATAGCATATCATTAAGTTTGTCTTGTTATTGTGGTGAAGATAGCGCCGGATGTATCTGGGATTATTTTGCTAACTAGGGGAGGCTTACCTCCAACAGCTGATTCTATAGAATGGTGTATTATTTATAATATGTCTGTTTTAAAACTACTTAATTATATTACTTTGGTCCCGATTTTTCAAACCATCCAACATAGCAGTTTATAAAGTGGCAATGAACTTGTTATTTTTCTAGAACGGTTTTTTGAAAGGCTGAAACTGATATTGTGGATATTATGTTATCGACGTAGGTGAATCCAACTCTACTACTAACGACTGTTATAAGAGTGATTATATCATCGATGAATGCAAATTACGACAACATCAGTCTTAGGAATTTTCTAATCGATAAAGTCGATTTCTTTATGAAGCGTTTAGAATTTCTACCTTATAACTAGTAGGTTAGGTTACAAGTCGATGCTTGCTTTGTTCGGAACTGAGTGAATATAATAACTTCCTGTAAGACAGTTATTTGGAGGAACATTTTGTTCATATCGCGAAATGAGTTTTGACCAAACAATAGATTACGCTATCTGAACCAATAATGTAAATTGAAACCACATGATTACCATTGGTATCGATAGGCATTTTAATGTTGTCAAATACAGCATTTATTTAGAAATAATTTATATCCGGTCAAAATGATGTGGAAATTGAACACATTTGATGATTATTTACGTTGTAATGTGAAAGATGTAAAACCTGTGCTTTATAAAATTATTTAAAAAAGGTTTTGAAATTTCGGGGTGGTCAGAATCTTTGTAACAACTCTCAGTAACTAATTAGTGTGCATTTACAGCAAGGTGAGTTTAAAACAAGTTTAGTTTTGGAATAAAGTGTCTGTCAAGTGGTACAGTACAACCGCCTTTTTATTTGTCGTATCGTAAAGGCGCGGTTTATACAGAAGAGACGTGTGGCGGTGGCGGATAGTCAAAGTAACACAATTTAAATCTTGTAGTGCGTTGCATAGCGTCGTTTTTGTCGTGTCGGGCGACGTCAGTCGCCTGGGTGCGCGGGTTTAATTCTCGAAACGATACGTACGATATGTACTATAGGGTTTAAATTGTGTTACTTTGACTATCCGCCACCGCCACACGTCTGTTCTGTATAAACCGTGCCTTTAGGTTGGTCAAAGGACAAACATTTCCACATGATACTTGAAACTGCTGCTGATATAATAAACTTTATGCTTACTTGTTTAAAGTGTGAAATTGATTTCTGTAGTCTAATGACATCGACTAGTCCAGTCGTGAAATCAATCGACCAATAGAAGTGCAATTGTTGAGTGTCAGGATTGGTTCACGCGGTTTTGAATATACAGGGTGTGTGGGAAAACAGTTGCATTACATTAAGGGGTGAATAATTATACCCGAGGTACTGAAAAACTTTCATTAAGAAACCTATAACCAATTCTCAAAAAAAAAAACGAGTTTTGATACAAACTTTATGGAACTACTGCAACTGGATACTAGTATGGAAAGACGAAATTTTTTTTTTGAGAATTTCCTATGTTTCTATGGGAAAGTTGTTCAGTATCATGGGTACAATAACGCCTTAAAGCAGTGCAACTGTTTACCCTAACACCCTGCAGTCAACCATCCGTAGACTTATGAATTTGCGCCTTTAGTAGATGTATTTACTTGAGCGCGACTAGGCTTTCATTGTACTTGTCCCTTGGCATGCACCACGTTTACTATATGAAAAAAGCAGGAATAGAACATTTTATATACAGCGAAGAAGCGTGTTGTGCCGCTAGAAAAAACATACTAGACATCCTGGTAATACTGTTATTTTAGATAGGGATAAAAACTGCAATAGAAAAGATATACCTATAGATAAAATATGAATATTAAATGACAGACTTGAGACGCAAAACATTGCGTTACTCAATATTTCGAGCTAAAATTGCCATCTCATTTTACCTAAAAACATCGTCAATTCAAATATTTACAAAGGAGACAACAAATATTACCTCTCCAAAATGGAATTGTCTTAGAAAATTTGTGAACACCCAAAGTTCTTACTCGGGGGAAATCTTACAAGTTGTTACTCGAATCTTGATATTTAGATAATACTAAAGTTTTAAACATTCGTTTGTACTTTGTGCCCATTTAGGGCGTAATTTTGGTTAAATTTTCTGGCCATTTTATGTTCCTAAAGTTGCGTTCTTATTTGTATAATTTACTTGTATCAGTAGCAACTTTATTTTATTATTTCTCGGTTGGTCATGATTTCATGAACACTAGTGTGGAAAAAACAATATTGTTGCAGATATAAAACTTCAAAGGAGCGAATATTTTATTTATGTGATCTTAATGTTAGACAATGGATTATGATGATTACTGATCACAGAGAGACGACTTCGGACGACATCCTGCGTCACCTCTGCATCAGGTTCAGTGTTCGGCGCGACGGGCCTCTGCCGGTGAAGGTGCGGGAGCAGGAAAGCAGGTCTTCGGATTTCAAGGCCTTCAAGCTGAGAGTTCCCGCAGCTCACCTGAAGATGTTAATGGCTCCCGGCGTATGGCCGACTAAAATGAGTTGGCAAGTCACCGCCTGCCATTTTTGATAAACTAGAGACATTTGTTACGGCAGGCGTCCGGAGGCTCTCCGCAATAACTGGGACAAACCAATAATAGGTAGGTATGTTTTATAATTCTTCTTTGTCCCCGTTTGCGATACCTACCTCATTAATAATAAATCATTTAGACATTATTATTCAAATATAGAGTAGAGAAATGGTCACGTCTGAAATTAAGAATCATTTTATTTTAATTCTTCGTCTGACATAGGGTTAAAAAACTGTCTCGACTTAACCCTTCATGTGTCTGACATGTTATTCGTTGTAATGACCCGACGCGGAGACTAGAGGTAAAGAGAAAAATCCCCGGTAAAAGTTACGGGAGAAAATAATAAATAGGGTTGAATTTTTTATATTTAGTGTTGTACTGTTTATCGATATTTATCGTTTACTATATAAAAGGTATTTAAAAATATACAGGGGCTAACTCAATTTGATACGGAATAGTGAGATTAGAGAAAGATGTGGTCTGAAAGAAGATGTAGTGACCAGGATTGAAAAAACCAATGTTGAGGTGGTTTGGCCATGTGGAAAGAATGAGCGAAAGTAGGTTGACGTATGAAATTGACAAGGCAAGTGTGAATGTAATGGTTGAAAGGGGTCGCCCTAGGCGCACGTACGCTGACCAAATCAGATGCGTACTGAAGAAGGGTCAAATAAAATGTACCCGGAACCGACGAGCTTGTATGAAGAAACTTATAGATGTTGAGGAGGCGAAAGATGTGTGCCAGAATCGTAGCATGTGGCGATCTGTTGTCTCTGCCTACCCGTAGTGGGACATAGGCGTGAGTATATGTATGCAAGAATGTACTTAATATGCTGACTGGTTTTAATAGGATGATCAGACCATCAAACGGGACAACTTTTTTCATGGCACCAAACATCGAAATCTCGCAATACAAAATCATCCGGCCCATAAGCTTGCGTGTAAATGCGTGAAAAAAAATCTGCTGTCCCATACATTTAAGTCGAGTACGTTTGTACGGAACAGCACTTATTATAAGGTCTAACAAAATTAGCTGAAACTATTTTAAGGGGATGAACAACTTTCTCTATGGGACCAATATCGAAATCGCGAAAAAAAAATCTGCTGTCCCATACATTTAGGTCGAGAAGGTTAGTATGGAACAGCTGATTTTTTTTCGCAATTTCGATATTGGTCCCATAGAGAAAGTTGTTCAGTTTGATGATCTGATCATCCCCTTAAAATAGTTTCACCTAATTTTGTTAGACCTTATATAAACATTTTTTTTTGTATTTATTTAACTTCATTCTTAAGACTGTTATAATAAAATACAAATTCGCCAAACATACACTACACTCATAGTTATTCACTTTAGGTTAATACATAAGTACATACATACATAAACTCATGACCATAATCCCTTATATGAAATAGCTAATTATATTTTTTGTGATTTCGATGGGGAAAGTTGTTCAGTTTGATGGTCTGATCATCCCTTTAAGAATCGTCAATATATAAAGGAATACAGGGTGCTAAGCGGTATACAGTTGCATTACATTAAGGGGTGATTGATCATAATGATCAACTTTCCCGAGGAAACTTTACACATAAGCATATGCTCACGACTATGTTCCCCGAGGGGGTAGTCAGAGATACTCTGAAACTTCAGAACATCCACGTTTCACTAGTAGTACCGAAACTCTGTCCAGTGTGACGGGGAGTGAGCCCGTCGCCACTTGTGATGGACAGTAGGTACAATACTTGTCTCGAAATTCAAGCACGCAGGTTTCCTCACGATGTTTTCCTTCACCAAAAAGCCAGTGGTGTTACAAATCGTACATAAATTTCCAAAAACTCATTGGTACGAGTCAGCCATGCTATGTTATCTTAGTACGCTGATTTTCCATAGACAGCTTCCGCCATCTATCGGTTATGTTTCGAAGCACTATGTGTTGAACTAGGGTTCATATCGGAGTAACAGCGCA
Organism: Agonopterix arenella; assembly: GCA_927399405.1. Classification (NCBI taxonomy): domain Eukaryota; kingdom Metazoa; phylum Arthropoda; class Insecta; order Lepidoptera; family Depressariidae; genus Agonopterix; species Agonopterix arenella. The sequence goes on from OV656690.1 coordinate 381,708, forward strand.
CTACACCTCACGCGCTGCGCTGTAGTAGTGAGAGATTTCGCCCATATCAATCACTGTCTTGTTGGTCTAGAGGTCTAGACAACCGGCTTACGATCCGGGTAGCTAAGGTTCGATCCTCGTGTCGGCCGATCGTCTTTTTCAATTTATTTCATAATATGGCGCCCCCTTGTTCTAATAAGAGGCAACGCAATTAGGACGTCCTAAAATTCAAAGCGAGTTACCTATCTATATCCAATATACATATTAATCTACGGAGTCAGCCTGGACGGAGATCGAACCATCGCCTCCTCCACGGCAGGCAAGTTTACTCGCCATTGGACCACCACGGTTTAACGGCAAATTTTACACTTTACATACTAAATGCAATCAGCTGATCGAACGTTTGTACGAAAAGTCGATTTATTTTTTATAATTTCAATTAAGTTTTTTTTTGGGAAAAGTGATCAGTATCATGGGGAAAATCACCCTTTAAAGTGATGCAACTGTTGAGCCTAACACCCTGTAAAGGCTGATGATAAAAAAAATAAATTCAAAAGATATCAACAAACAAACATAAATAAAAATTCAATAAACATTATCTTATCCCATCTTATTTGCAGTTGTTACAAAGTTTCTGACCACCGCGAAGGCCCGAAAGGAGGAAGCGTCTTGAACATATGAGATACATTCGAATTAGTCAAGAACTGTTGAAAGAATGTGAAAATGGAAACGCAAAACCAGGTAAAGAGAAAACGATAGTAAACCAAACAAGGTCACCAAATGCCGGTCTAAAAAAAACTATTTTCCACTACGTTTGCCCGATTCGAACCAAAATGGAATTGAATTGTTATTATCAAGCCCGATTTGTTCAGATCGGAGTCGCTCCTATTCAATATGGCTGAAAGTGTATCTTTGTTTTAGTCAAGTTTACTTTTTTTTGTTGAATTTTAAACGGATCGTTTTCATTGCTGGTTTTTTGGTTTTATTTGTGAGATAAAGAAATGAAGCTCTAATACGAGTTTTAGCGATTGATTTATTTAGATTTTTGCCGTTATTTTTAACGTAAATTTAGAGTTTACTTTTTTATATTGGTTAATTTTATTTTTTTTACTAGCTGTTGCGTGGCATTCGTTGCAATGCCCCTTTTTTTCTTTTTTCTTTTTTTTTTTCTACTCAGTTTTTTTTTTTCGTAGTTTATACGGATAATGTAGCATTCTAATGGTAAAAGAAAAATCAAATTTTTCTGCTTTAAAATATTAGTGTAGATTTTCATATAAAACAGCAACAATCAGGGAAATAAATCACTTAAGAGAACTACGCTAATTACTAGATGTAAGGTTAGGCTAATTGATACTCTCTCTTATACTGTGGTTAGGCGTAGTTTATTTTAAACTTATAATAAAAAGTGTTTCCTGTGTATCATCACCATCATCCACAGCCTGAACCAACCCTCTGCGCGGTATAGGCCTCTATTTGTTTATGCCACCCTCTATCCTGAGAATCTCGTAGCTCCCGCGACTCTCTTTACATCGTCAACCTATCGTGTCGCCGAACGACCCACACTTAGCTTCCCTTCCCTGACACCTCGCCTTGCCATGTGTCTTGCCTTTTTTCATTTGAGATGACTTTGTTTATAAATAAGAAATTTAGAAGTCCACTATGGGCCCGCGACTTATCGTCTGCTACCGTAACAAGCTTATTTTGTGAGTATTTATTAGCCTTTGCTCTGCTGTTTGATGTATATAGGCTGATGATGATAATAAAGATGTAAAAACAAAACCCTGGCATAAACAGTCAATCGATTTTGGTACACCATAATTAACCAAAATGTGCTTTCCAATTCATATTATATGTGCTTTCATATTATAACCTATCAAAATACTGACAATATTATTTAAACTGAACTAAGATAACAAATTTGTATTAGCTACCAGCTCGTTAGCACTATATCACTTGTCGACATTTAATATCGATATATGTCCCATCACTAGAAGTGCAGTTAGTGAGCCCCATAAATCAGCTTTCGTCTCCGATAGGCACGTCTTAATACAATTTTATAAGTGACGTGTACAAACAAACAAAGAGGGTATCGATAAATACTTTGACGTCGCTTTTATCGAAGGAATTTTATCGAATTAACCGATTTTTTTTAATTTTCTTCTTGGATATAAAGATTATGTTATGTGTATTCACATTCATCGACAGGTCTTATAGAAAATATCATTACCTTATAGGGTTTTACTTATTTAGCTAGCGTTTACTTATTTAAAATCTGTAAAGAGATTCTAATTCACTTATTAGTTTAATTTTTATCATTGCCATTATGTTTTCAGTATTATAAATTAGAACGTCAATCGACATTTTGATACCTACTTTTTAAATTGAATTCGTTTATTTTGGTATACTTCATCATTTAATTAATTAATTAAAAATGTACTTCAATTGCATTTTATTCTAATCCCAAATAATATAATAATATTCTTTATTTAAAGGTTTCTGATCAAAAAATAATCTAAATATAAAATTTTGCTACAAAGCTTGTAATATTGGTTATAACAGATTTTTCAGACAAGCATCAAAATTATTTATTAAAATTAAAAACAATAAATACCAAAAAAATCGAATTCGCAACGCAGGATTGTTCTAATACTTCTGAAATTAATGTTATTGTTGTTGTGGCATTTATTACTACAAAGCAAATGAAAATGTAGATTATATTATTATAATTGTTACTAAGTAACAAAATATTTAATCATGCGCTTTATTTGGATGCTAAAACAAAAATGTGGTTTAAAATTCCACCATCAATAAAGATGTTTTTATCGATACCGATAACTCAAATCCACCGGCTAAGTCCCAACACTGGGTTTTAGCCTACATAAATCATGGGAGACATACGCCCTATCTGTTGCCAGCTTAATACGATCCCCTGAACCGTCTGGGGGTCGAGGGGGGGGGGGAGTGTTTTTGGGATCCGTTGGGGATTAGAAAAGTCATTTGTTAATATCCGTGTCCAGTTGGGCTATTGTGCAATTATTATTTGGTTATAAGGGCTTGGTCAATGACCAAATAGCTACTGCGACCTGGATAGATCTATTGTAGCTGTCACCCTAGACCTAAAGGTCATTTCCTAGGCCCACGAACTTCATGAACCGTGTTATGCTTTTGGAGGGAAGGTCCCTAATGTCAGTAGGTGTTATTATGTATCCACCTAGATGGCGACTTCTGCTGTGAATGAGAACTTCGCATTCGCAGAGGAGGTGTATGGGCGTTTCCTCTGCTTCACAGCAGAATCTGCAAGTGGGTGAATCTACAAGCCCCATTCTGTGTAGGTGTTTGTTTAACTTGCAGTGTCCTGTTAAGGCTCGTACTAAGAGCCTTAAGTCGTTGCGGTTTGAATTGATGGCATCCGAGGTACCTATGTCTCTTTGAAAAGCCGTTCACAAGTTCTTTCGCATGCCTCAGTCCTGGTGTATCCGACCAGAGCCTACGGCTTTGGTTCACAGCCCTATTGCAATTTAAAAATTATACAAGATACAACTTAATATGATGACTAAATGGGTTCAAATTACTTGTGTCGAGTAGAATTGCAGTTTTGTTTGGGACAGCTGATCTTTTTTTCGCAATTTTGGTTTGATCCCTCAAAAAACTGTCAGCATATTAATAAGTACCCTATAATCGTCCTTCAATTCAATTATTCTTTATTGCACACCAAAACAAAACATACATTCTGTCCTCCTTAATAATTCCCCGTACATTTGGGTCGAGTAGGTATTGCAGTTTAGTATCAAGTTATGGACAGGTGATTATTATTTTTTTATTTGGAAAATGATTAAAAAATCTGCCAGTATAGATTACTATTAGGGCAGAATACTACGAACTTCTCTCATGTTGTTATATATAAAATTGTTTACGGAACCCTTCTAATTTTAATTCTATTCCAACTTGGTATATTTTTTGCAATCTGTATAAAGGCACAAAGATGCGAAGGATATTGTTATATAGTGTATTTTCAGGGGTTAAAGGAAGTACAACTTTTTTTAATGTAAAGAAATCAATAGGAGTTCGTCCTTGTACAGAGGTCGTTGGGTCCAAAGTTTGTTAGCAGAAATTAAATATATTGTTTTATAACCGTCGTAACATGCAAATTCTTGGACGTATTAGCTTTTGGAGTCGTTAGAAACTTTCCTAAAACTACTATTTTGCGCGTAGCATGGATCTAAGCTTTCTTAATCTTATGTTCTGTAAAGTTATAGATTCGGAAGGTGGAAATAATTTCATTTATATTAATACAAGGTGTTACAAAAGTAAAAATAAACATTTAAACTTTTAAGGGGGTTGTTTAGACCATCAAACTGAACAACTTTCACTATGGGACCAACATCGAAATAGCGAAAAAAAAACAGCTGTCCCATACATTTAGCTCCAGTAGATTTTGTAGTTAAGTATTAGAAATTAATATCTTTATCTTATATCTATTATCTTATATCTTTTATCTTATATCTAGGATCTTTAGCGAACGCCCGACTCACACTTAGACAGTTTTTATGATGTCGTTATTTAGGCGAACCGGTTGGTGTAATGGTTACCACTAGCCCAGTTATTTTACGGTTTGAGCCGGGACTAATTAATAATTGATATTTTTTTTCGGTATAGTATTTAAGCGCCAATTTGAGCTTAGAAATGTACTAAAATTAAAAAAAAATCCGTCAGCATCAGTTCCAAATTTAAAATTATGCCATTATCTTGTTATAAAAAACCTGATGGTAATTTTTTTTTACACATATTTAAGACATTACACATTATACATACTTCAGACATGGTATAAATATTTGTGTCTACTTAGAAGGTTTTAAAAAATACATTCGTATTTTGTAATAAAAAAAACCTCATTTTTTAAATTTGAATGCCTATTTTACTGCTCGTAAATAATTTATTATGTTAAATCTAATTCAAATGAGTGCATTGGTATTAATATTATTAATTTAAAAGCCTTCTGGGACTCGCAATTTTGATTTCTATGTTGCGTAGCGAATTTTTTTAAATATGTTTTTCGATTGTCTTTTTGTCACTAAATGGTGCCGGTTACAGTTTAAAAGTCCAATTAATAATGACTTCCCATCTCTCCTATCAAAACTCCGTAAAATGACTGGGTCCTGGGTTCGAATCCCGGTTCGGTCATGGATGTTTATATGTTGGTGCCGTTGTTGTATGGTTTCCATAATAAACAGCCTATAGTGCTTGCTTAGGATTATTAAAATGTATGTGCCTGTGAGCGTTATTTATTTTATTTTATTTATTTATTGTACGTTAAAGTATGTACTAAGTTTGACTGACGCTTGTATGTTTTTTACGATACAGAAAAAACAAAAAACTTTGATCTTTTGACGGGTCATTTCTGAATCTGAGCTAAAATCCAGGTCTACCTTTCTTGGAATTCAGGGCTATTTCTAATGAATCTAACCTTCTTTCTATCTTTAATGTTTTACTTAACACTAACCTGTAAGCCATTCGGATCTGCTCCCCGTTCTTGTACCAGATCAGCTGCGCTGGCGGATTCCCCCCTCGACTCCTGCACACCAGCTCGAGGCTCTGCCCCCGCCGCACCGTCTCCCCCTCTGCATAACCTTCGATGTACGGCGCTCCTGGTGGATCTGGTGATAGAAAGAGACATTTGAGTGGGACTGAAGATGACATGGTGGTCCAGTACCGGTTACCGGTTACCGGCAGTTACCGGTGGTAAGGAAACCGGCTTGCTTCAATTTCGAGGCTCTCATTGTTCCCACTGTTCATTCAGCAGCAGCTATAAGAGCAGCAAAAAGAAGAGAGTGTTAGCGTTAACAGTTGCATTATTTCAAGAGGTGATTGTATCCATGATACTGAACAACTTTCCCTAAGAAACCGATAGGAAATTCTTTGGCCTTTCTATACTAAACGCAATCAGCTGATCGAACGTTTGTATGAAAGGTAGAACATTTTTGTGTATTTCTCTTATTTCCGTTGGGAAAACTTTTCAGTATCGTGATGCAACTGTCTACCGAAACATCCTATTTAGGGTCCTTCTTAATATACTGACAATTTTTGAAAAGGAAGACCAGATCGTCAAACTGAACAACTTTCTCTACGGCACCAAGATCGAAATCCCGAAAAAAAATCTGCTTTTCCATACAAAACTGCAAACGTACTCGAGCCAAATGTATGGGACAAATGGAATTTTTTTTCGTAACTTCGATGTTGGTCCCATAGAAAAAGTTGTTCAGTCTGATGGTCTGATGAACCTCTTAAGAAACTGTCAGCATATTAAGTTGGACCCTAAATAATAGAACCGAGAAGTAATTTGTTATTTAAGGAACTTTTAATGAGATAAAATCACACGCTCTAGTGTCTATAAACATTGTAAAGCCTACATAAAACTCGGATACTTCTTGTTAGGTTCACGACATGACCTTTCCAAAGGTTATAACCTAAAAGGTAAACGAACTTGAAAGTGTTTACCACGGAACACGAAAAGTGGTCGAAAGCACCGTTATGAAAATATTTAAAACTACACTTCCGTTTCTTTAGGTGAATCCGCAAACAATTTCTTTGGCAGACGTACAATGGATCACATAATCCCTAAATTACTAAACACAATACCGCTAATTAAATACTATGTACCCATATTCGCAAAAATAAATGATATTCTGTTCTATTCTATTCTATTCTAGATTTAAAACAAACTGAAAACAAAAATAAAATTGTAAAACTAAATTGAAACAATCTATCTAATCTAAACTATTATAAAACTGTAACAGGAAGTTTGTCTGTACATTGAAGATATTAACAAAAAAAAAGTTACGATATGGTTTTTAGGTATCCCTGATTCCATATCACCAATTTTTGGATTTTTTGTTTGTCTGTTTGTTTGTTTGGGTGTTTGTTTGTTTGAACGAGCATCACGCAAAAAGTACTGAACCGATTTTGATAAAACTTTTTTTGTTTGATAGCTTATGATCTGACTTAAAATCTGGTATATAAATTATCTAGCTACATTGACGGGAGCCGGAGATATAAACATATAACCGCAAGTGCAACCAATGTACGGTGCCATTTCAATTTCAAGTAAGTAACACTAATTAAAATTAAAAGATTTGTAATAAAGTAAGCTGATTCTGAAGACTAAAAATACAATTTAATAAAAATACCAATAATTATAAATTTTATCATTGTCCAGTGCTGATGACTGCACCGGTTGTTAGTATAACATTGTTTTTCTTTTTGGCTATAAAATCTTTCAAACTCCATGGAGAAAACCTTTGCATAACAAAAAAAACCTTAGTACTGGCCACAAGAAAACAAGATTCGAACTACAAATTTCTTGACATTTTGTAGAATTACAGTGCAACCAAAGCAGGAGATAGTAAGTACCACGTACACGTACAGGAGCAATTGAGCAGGAGTAATTATTAAAAAAAAACTGCACGCCAATTTCAAACAAAGAGAATATAATCATGATTTCAAATCAGCAGCCGAAAGATGTCTAAAACTCGATTTTTAATTCGGAATGTTTTTATTTACGGTGTAATCACACAGTTACGCAAGACTGGATAATAGCTAATATTTTAAAGCAATTATAAGACAGGTAAGGAACTATTTTGAAATACCGTAAATTATTACTAAAATACAAACGAACGAACTCTAACAAATTAATACGGGTCGGTTTTTTATGCCGCCGATGCGATTTGCCGCCGTGCATTTTGCGCCCGATTCGATTAAGGGGATAATATATTTTTCTACGGCGCTCCATACAAAACGAAGCTTAGTTTAAACATTTAGTAATTAAAGTAAAACAAATTATGGTTTTAAAACAATCTAGAAACCCATATCTGTGATTTCCTTTTAAATGTTTAGTTCGAAAGTTATCTTGACTCAAAGTTTTCCATAAAAATCTTAAATTAATCCTTGAATTGAAACTATACAGGATGTAAGGAAAAGTTTCATTAATCTTTAAACCATATACTCTTCCCTACAAAATCTGCTGTCCCATACTAAACTGCAATACCTACTCTATTCAAACGTATGGGACAGCTGATATGAGCTTACGCGAAATTGCCTACGCTCAAAAACCGCTTGTGTTATATTATAATGGTTCATGCCATTTTGTATGCAGATTATGTGTAATGTTAAAACTATCGATAGCCTTTTGATATAGTTGCATAATGTTGAAATACAATTCATTATAACGTCATGACCTCATCACATGATAGAAATGATCATGTATGGAAATTGTTTGTTTTGTTTTAATAAATACTTGATAATGTAATTGTCATTCTTTTGGCGTTTCATACATTTTTATTTAAGGCATTTATTAAACTGCACTCTAGTATTTTTTGTAACCATAGTTGACAACACTGAATCCTGAATCAGGATTCCGGATCGCAATTCCGTCTGTGTGTTGTGGGGCTTAAACGTAGAGTGAGAAGGAATAAGGGTTGGAACACAGACGTTGTATTGTTCCTAGGGTAAAATGTTTTGAACTTAATAAGAGATGCATATCGCTCTAGTTAAAAAAGGAGATCGCTACCTTATTGCCGTCCTTATCGACGTTACCAAAGCGTTGCGGCGACAATTTTTCATATAAATTGTATGACTTTGCTGTCTCATACGCGGCGTAAGCGAAAAACCATAATTTATTGACCCCAAAGAACTTATTCTTACGTGGGTACATAAGTACACACACTTTTTTAGGGTTCCGTACCCAAAGGGTGAAAACGTGTCCCTATTACTAAGCTTACGTTGTCCGTCCGTCTTACCTATCTAGGGCTGTAACTTTTGACCCGTAATAGCTAGACAGTTGAAATTTTCAAGTTATTACGGCGGATTTATTAACAAATAATAAAAATGATAAAATGTTAAAAATTACGGGAAGACATCATAGAAGAAACTAGTTTTTAATCACCTTTATTGTAAAAAGGGTAATACACACAAGCGTCAAACTTGGTGCGATTATAGAGCAAACTCTACAGTATAACAACGAATAATGAAAACCGGCCAAGTGTGAGTAGATCTGGCCCGAAAGGTCCCGCAGAAAAGAAAACTTTTTTCTAAGTTAATGTATTGTGGTGGTGAAGTACGGAACCCTCGGTGTGCGAGTAGCCCGACACGCACTTGATTGGTTGTTTTATTTAAAAAAAAAATAAAAAATTGTTGTTGACATCTCAAGTCTGAATATTAAATTACAAATAAAAACTCGCGTCTCCAATCAAAATATGTTCAGAGTACTCATGCCGGAGGCTTCGAGTGGAAAACGAAAACCCTTTTCTTCAGAAGACAAACCCCGAAAGCTTTTTCCCGTCAATTAAAAAGAAATTTCATCATGTTTCTTTTTTTCTCAAAGCATAATTTCGTAAAGGTCTTCACCACAAAGGAGACTAAATGTTTTTCCGAGCGAATGTACAAGAAAATTGCCTACTTAAGTTCATTAACCTTTATGCAACAATACAGTAATCAAACAGTAATGGTACAGTGCAGTTATTTCAAAATAGCCTATTTGCCTTCACAATATTTTTGGCAGCAATTTATACCGACTACTCTCAAATGGTGACGGAAAACATTGTGAGGAAATCTGCATACTGTAAAGAAGAAATTCTGATGCGTATGTGAAGTCTACCAATCCGCATTGTGCACTGGAATAAGAGCATACTATATTATACTATTTTTTATACAGGATGTAACAAAACACCCTAAAAAGAACAACTTTCATAATGAAACCAACTAAGAAATGAGGAAAAAAACAGGTGTTTCATACGAAACTGGAGTAAGTATATAAGGTCTAACAAAATTAGGTGAAACTATTTTAAGGGGATGATCAGACCATCAAACTGAACAACTTTCTCTATGGAACCAATATTGAATTCGCAAAAAAAAATCTGCTGTCCTATACATTTAGGTCGTTTGTATGGAACAGCAGATTTTTTTTTTCGCGATTTCGGTATTGGCCCCATAGAGAAAGTTGTTCAGTTTGATGGCCTGAGCATACCCTTAAAATAGTTTCAGCTAATTTTGTCAGACCTTATATACCTTCTAGACTCAAATATATGGGATCAGCAGTTTTTTTTTTTCGACATTGTCTCCATAATGAGAGTTGTTTAGTTTGATGGTTTAAAATAAACCAGCCTTTAAATATTACTACTATGTTTTATATGCCTATACGAATCAGGTCGGTCACGTCCTTTTCCCTGAACGTCCATCGCCCGAATTCCTTGTACGACCATTTTCCCAGACGGACATTTCCCCGAACGGCCATTTCCTCGTACGTCCATTTCTTTGTACGGACTTTTACCCTTACGTCCCTTTCCTTGAATTGAAATTACCCCTTAGTACATTTGTTACTTATAATAGGGGAGCGGACTGCATAAAATATATTTCAGTTTTACGTTCTTAGTAAAAAACATTTGAAAATGACGCTTAACTCACATTTGTAGTTTTTTTAGCTAGAATAATATTTTAATGACTTGGCGAATTATCAAAAGTAATGAAATGTTGATGACGTCACTTGTGGGTATTTAGTAAAATTTTTCATACATCGCGCGCATTTTGGCGTTTAACTAACTGTCCGATCCCCTATTGTCAAAATATTTATCGAAAATTCAAAAATAACATAATACTTTTACACGGGCAGTAGAGTAAAAAATTCCTGCAAAAAAAAACTATATAAGGTCTAACAAAATTAGGTGAAACTATTTTAAGGGGATAATCAGACCATCAAACTGAACAACTGTCTCTATGGGCCCAATACCGAAATCGCGAAAAAAAATCAGCTGTTCCATACAAACCTACTCGACCTAAATGTATGGGACAGCAGATTTTTTATTCGCGATTTCAACATTGGTCCCATAGAGAAAGTTGTTCAGTTTGGGTCTGATCATCCCCTTAAAATAGTTTCACCTAATTTTGTTAGACCTTATACAAATAATATTTTTACTACAAAATGTTATCAAAGGGTTCCACTTAAGTCAAAGTGAAACTTAATAAAAAAGCTAGGGATCCCTCACTTATCATGCTCCGACGGTTTTATTATTATTATCCATTACTTGTCCTTTGTAAAGGCTCTTGGGTATGATGCAAGTCTTATGATATACTTTGCTTGGTGACCCATTTAATAGTTTTTGTTTTATACACATTGACGTGGAATACTATGGACGCCGTACAAAATTCTCGAAAAAAGTGTCCAAGAATAAACTACACAAACCCAAGTAAGTGTAGACGTACTATCGTAGACTTTTCCACCTAACCACCACTAGGCTCATTTTTGCTTGCATATTTATTTTTGTTTGCAAGCGTTGTCTAGCCCTGCCCTATTGATGAATAGACCAATGAATGAATAATTTCCAAAAAATAAATTATGTGCGAAATTATGAGATCAGGCGGAAAAGTCCCCGATAGTACGTGTGTGAGCGTTTGTGTACGTATAAATGAACTAAAAACATTGAAAATGCTGAAATTCTTTTTCATCCCACTCCCCCATCGGGCCACGTAGCGTGCGCGTAGTCGGTCGATCAAACGAAAATTTAACGTTTTGGTTTGGACACTTTTGAGCGCGGACCCTACGTCCAGTAGTTGGTAAGTCAATGTTTATACAGGATACATTTTTACTCAGTGCGGAAATATAAACCATGGATTCTATTAGTCAAACTGAACAACTTTCTTTCAAAGGGACCAATATCGAAAAACCGGCTAGAAGAATGATGGAATCGCTCATGATAGGATTCCGTAACCATTGTACTTGTTAAAGTCATCATCATCATCATCATATCAGCCATTAAACGTCCACTGCTGGACATAAGCCTCCCCCAAAATGGGGGGATTTGCCATAATCGCCACGCTTGGCAGGCGGGTTGGCGATCGCAGTTGGATCGAATCAATGTGTGTACTCAGAGGATGCTGCTGCCCATCCTTCAGTAGATCCCTTAGTCGCCTTTTACGACACCCACGGGAGGAAATGGGACTTGTTAAAGTAGAAAGAGCTAAATAGCGCCCTCTACAGGTTCTAATGTTCTAATGAATCGATAAAGTCCATCAAACTGAACAATTTTAACTATGGGACGATGGGGAGTAAAGGATTATTCACGCTACACCGTGCCGGGTCTGAGCCGAGCGTTGGCCGTAGGCAACCGACCCGGCCCGGCCCGGTCCCTGCTTGGTTGCCGCTCGGTTTAGCGAGAGTGTGTCCATACAAAATATAAGGTCAAACAAAATTAGCTGAAACTATTTTAACGGTATGCTCAGATCATCAAACTGAACAACTTTCTCTATGAGTCCAATATCGAAATCGCGAAAAAAAAACAGTTGTCCCATACATTTCAGTCGAGTTATGTTCGCAGTTTTGTATGGGACAGCAGATTTCCCGTTTGTATATGTCATTTTGATTCCGATAAATGTTTTTCAGTTTGATGGTCTAAACATGGTCTAAACCAAAATAATTCGGAGCGCGCTCCATAAAAAACGAAGTCTGGTAATATTTTCAATAGTAACCGATGAAAATCAATGAAATTTTTCAGACACAATCTAAAAACTAATTTTTATATTCGTATGAAGTCAGATTTTCGTTAAAAGTATAGTTTTAAAGTTCTTCATCATCATCTCAGCCGATGGACGTCCACTGCTGGACATAGGACTCCCCCAAGGATCGCCATAACGACCGGTCCTGCGCTGCCCTCATCCAACGGGTTCCCGCCGCCTTCACAAGGTCGTCGGTCCACCGTGTGTGGGCTCACTGGCTACCCACGCTGCGCTTTCCGGTACGCGGTCGCCACTCGAGAACTTTTCGGCCCCATCGGCCATCGGTTCTGCGAGCAATGTGCCCCGCCCACTGCCACTTTAGGTTAGCAATTCTTTGGGCTATGTCAGTTACTCTGGTTCTTTTAAAGTTACAGAGCCTCAAAGATTTCCATACAAATCTTAAATTAATCCTAGCATTAAAATTGTATATTATTTACGAAAATCTGACTTCATACAAACATAGAAATTAGTTTCTAGATTGTTTCTGAAACATTACATTGACTTTTATTGGTTAGTATTGAAAATATCACCAGACTTCGTTTGTATGCAGCGCGCATTTGCGCTCTCGGAATAAACTTCAGATTACTATGGTGTTCCGTGACCCCATTTTTATAATAGTCTCTAATAGAGAACATAGTCTCGAGCATGTACTACAATTTCCTAAATACGGTACATCGTATCTCGTAATTAAACTCACATTGTAACAAGGAGCTTACGAATTTTGTTCTAAGAACGAACATGTCAGCCTGTCACACCGCCACGTAATTTAGTTTCCGAGCAAATTTCTGTGCGAGACGTTTGTTTTATGCTTGTTTTTGAGTGTAGGAATTTAGGTCGCACTGTTTTGTGTTAAGTGTGTTGTACTTGGATGTTACTTGATTCTCATTTAATTTAATTATAGAGGAAAATGTTTTCGACATTTTACACGTTGTGGGTTATGAGAGAAATGCATGTAGTCATTATTTTTCCTTTACAATTTGAGAGCAGTCTCTTTTGTTTGTTTCATACAATACCTAAAATCATTCTACTTGTTGCTTTTCTATTCATGCAAACATTATATGAAAACACTACGCAACTACGTGAAGCAGAGGAAACGCCCATACACCTCCTCTGCGAATGCGAAGTGCTCATTCACAGCAGAAGTCGCCATCTAGGTGGATACATAATAACACCTACTGACATTAGGGACCTTCCCTCCAAAAGCATAACACGGTTCATGAAGTCCGTGGGTCTAGCAAATGACCTTTAGGTCTAGGGTGACAGTTACAATAGATCTATCCAGGTCGCAGTAGCTTTTTGGTCATCGACCAAGCCCTTATAACCAAATAATTTGTAAAGCCTGCGATAATTTTTTGTATTGCTAAGCTGAATACTAGTATCAATGGCCCCAGCGGGTCACCCTGTTGTGCCCCGAACTTATCTGACGCTCCTCATAAAATAAAATGCTGGAGGAAGAGTAACATTGATAGAGGAATGGGTACGCCGCCGGGATTCGGTCTAGGTGTCCCCCGTGGGAATTGAATCCACGACCTCCGTGTCGAGAGCCCAATGCTCTTAACCATTAGACCACGGATACAGGCAAAGAACATTGGTAATGAGGTGTAGATGGCGGAAAAAATTTCAAGTTGGCACATTGAATAGTTTTATTTCTAAAACCAAAAATGTAATACCAGTATATACTGATCTTCACTTATTATGTACATTTTACAGATCATCAAACTCAACAACTTTTAGTATGGGAGCAAACCTGTAGTGATATTTTTGAAAGTCACACGTTCAAATCAGCAGTAGAAAATGACAAAATTACTATGGAGATTGTGCATGTACATGTCATTGTACACGGTACCCTATTATTATATTATACTTGCATCAGGCTTTTTTGGATATTTTCCTCGTTACCATTCCACTGGAATATGTATCAATGCCTAAACAAATACTATATTAGTGGAAATCTTGGAATATACATGTTGTTTTATTAATCTCCTCGAAGTGATTTTCAAATTAACTATGTCACTTTATTTACGGTGTGACAAAAGGATAACCAAGACACTCTGTTATGTTTGGTTATGTTCCACTCTTTAGCGAGTTGATTGTTTATGTTGCCTAACTTTTGTTATTTAAACACCAAACTCCGTATAAGTTTAAATACTTTGTTATTAAGCTTTTAAGGTTTTTATAACGTACCATCATATATAAGTTAATTCCCGACTTCGTCTTTAAATTTGAACGGTGTAAAAGATTAACAGTTTCTGTGTAGTTTATGTAATGCACTTTGTAGTTTGATATTCTAAACATCATTGACGAAAAAATGTAACACATGCATTGAAGAAAAATATTGGCATTCAAATCAAGTTCAATGTAAAACAATTGTCAACATGAAATGAATTCTTGAAATTAAAATTTGCGTTCGAAAGGAAAAAGATAAAGACACGAGAGTTCATTAAAAATCCTTATCTTTTTATAAAAGGAAACATTTTTGCACAAAAGGAAGACGAAAGGTAATGTTGTTCAAATCGTTTTGAGGGAAATTCTAAGATGAATGTTCTGGGATGTGGCCTATTAATATGATTTGAATATTTCAAAATTTTCAAGTTACCTACGGTTTTTTTTACACTGAAATATATTCAACGTGTTAATGAATAAGCGCAAAACCTCATACACCCCAACTGATTTATAACAAAATAATTAGATTGAAACAATAATTTCATTATTTTGATAGTTAAAATTTAAAGTTATTCGCATTTTAGGTTTTGAGGCAAAAATGATTTGTTTTCATTTCAGGAATCAATGAAAGCGCGAACGTACTCATGGATATATTTTAATAATCTTGTTTTGGTAGTAAGTAGGGTGATTGTGCCCGTGCGGTGGGTTGACAAGAGGTTCAGAAAATTTTAAATTTTACAAAAAAATTAGGTACTTAATATTTAAAAAAAAATTACCTATGTTTAAACCGCGATAATTCGATTCTGCTCTCGATTCTAAACAAACTACTTTCTAGTTTTGCGTTAATTCATTAACACGGTGTATACAGGATGTTACAAAAATACAAATAAACATTTAAGGGGGTGGTTAAGACCATCAAACTGAACAACTTACACTATGGGACTAATATAGAAATCGCAAAAAAATAAATCGATGCGTTTGCGATGTTCCATACTAAACTACAGATCTACTCGACCTAAATGTATAAGATAATTTTTTTTTTTTTATTGCGATTTCGAAGTTGGTCCCATAGTGAAAGTTGTTCAGTTTGTTGGTCTAAACCACCCCCTTAAAAATTTCAATTTTTATTTTTACTTCTTTAACACCCTGTATACATTTTTAAAATATAACAATTAAATAAATAAATAAATAAATATCTTGGACATTGTCACACAAATTATCTAGTCATATTTAAAGTACCTGGACTTGTATTATGATGACTAGACAACGATACAGAATACATATATAGATACAAACATCCATGACTCGGGTACAAATATTCATATTCATCATATAAATATTTGTCCCTTACGGGATTCGAACCCGCGACCCTCGGCACAGCAGGCAGGTTCACTACAGACTGTGCTACCGGGCCGTCAATTTTTGTGACTTGCTTTTTTAATTTTCATCATCATCATATCAGCCTAGCATAAGCCTCCCCCAAAATGGGGGGGATTTGCCATAATCGCCACGTTTGGCAGGCGGGTTGGCGATCGCAGTTGGATCGAATCAATGTGTGCACTCAGAGGATGCTGCTGCCCATCCTTCAGTAGATCCCTTAGTCGCCTTTTACGACACCCACGGGAGGAAATGAGATGGTCATAACCGACACCACACGGCAAATTTCTTACGGTTATTTTTATGGCTATTTTTTAATTTTGCTATATTTAATTTTTTGTGTTAAAGGTCAAATTATTAGTCTGGTTTTTGTTTCGTTAATTTAAAAGGGGTGCATAAAAAAGAGCCTACTGAACAAAAACAAAGAAGAGTACAAACGAGCATCGCAATTGTGATCGTGACCGCAGACCGCACTGATTTGGTCCTATCTGTATTGTATTCTTAACATTTCCATGTTTTGTAGTATTTTGGCCTTCTGTGTGAATTTGGAAACCCTATAGTGATGTTACAAAGTCGATGAACGTTTTATCGATAAAATAGTTAAAGGTATATACCTATATTTTGCAGTGATAGCAGAATAGTATGTGGTGGACCCCGCGTTCCATAAATATAAATACCTACGTATAAACTACATAAAATACTAAATAAACATAATACTGAATATTACATAGATCACATATCTAAATAACACAAAACATATTAGTATATAACTATAAATATATAAACATAGTGTATAGTAACTTAAGAAACTATTGTATTAAAATAAAACATAATAATATTACAATTACATACTTACAGTGTGGGATGCAAATTATGTGTCGATGATCGGATTGTATCGGCAGCAGTGGAACAGTTATATTTTTTAACGTTTTTATTTTATTTTGTTTATTTTTGGCTTCCTACCAACACGACACAAATATAGTTTAACATTCACAATGGTAATTTAAGTATAATTTTGAGTGTTTACATGTCATACTTATATGCTTTATACAATTGATATGAGACAGGTGCGTTCCGTGATGCGTAATACATTAAGAATTTTATTTGTCAAAGTTGTTCCAAAGAACCTTTGCCATGAAGTGGGATAGTATAAAATTACTTATCCAATTTAAAGGTAATAATTTCATATTCAATAATTTAGATCGAAATTTTTTTTATTTAATTATCCTTTTTTGTAATTCGTTATAAGATAGTTTCCTGAATCTGGTACTTACCTAAGATGCAATATTTCCTAGTATTTAAAGACAAGGATATCGATATCGACAAAAAAAAAACCTTCTCATCACTAATGTGTAAATCGAGCATAGGGGCAAAGAAAACAAAGCTTGTACAGTAATTATACAGGCCGATGGAATTTTGCAACCCCCTGTCCCCCACGTGAACAAAACACCCTCTGCGTCACACTGAGCAATTTAGTGGTTGAGGTTTTGATATAATTTCGTTTGTACACATCGTTGCTTTTGAAATGTAATGTTATTTTGGTTTTTTAATAGCTGTATATTATTATATTCTTAATTTCAGTAGGAAGACTAACAGATCCCATGATTTTGTGAGGGTGACTGCCATGCCAGTTGCACGTACCTTCACCTCCATTAAATCTGTTGCCTTCACTTTTTGTTTTATTGACGTCATAAAAGCTAGAATGAGATTTAATGGAGGATTATCTTTAATGAACGTACGTGCAACTAGCAGTGAGGGGTTTAAATTAGTAATGAAAGAGACTCAGTCTTGACGACTCGCGACTGACTCAGTCTTTTAGTCCCCAACCTTTAGTCATAAGACTAGTATTTTTAGTTGAAGTCTTTTAATGTAAAAAACTGAGCAGTAGTTAGTCGCCAGTCTTCAAGCTTAAAGGACTTAAACGACTAGCGACTCATCACCCAGGGAGTCGTGGAGTCGAGAGTCTTATAAGGCGTATGTTGATTAATGCAACTAATGCTTATATTACGAGACATTCGAAATATTTAATTATCCATTCAATCAATATTCACAATTTCACTTCATATAAAAAAAAAAAACTTTACACGTCCATCTTTGGGTCACATACTTACATAATTTATGTGTATCATGTTTTAACTTAATCGCTTAGTTTCAAAAAAGTATCAAGATTTTTTTTTTCATTTGATGGACCTAAAAATCCTAAAAGTAATCTCATTTCAGCCTAAAGAGCTTTTAATTACAATTGTCACGCTTTACTTGGTGAAGGCTGCAGGATCACGATGGATACAAGCCGCTTCCGACCGAGACGACTGGAAATCATTAAAGGAGGCCTATGTCCAGCAGTGGACGTCCTACGGCTGATAATGATGACGATGATAACGCTTTATTTAAACGCCAGTTTTTTGCAAAGGACTGCAGTCGTTTAAGTCGTTTTAGTCTACAAGTCTTATACGTTAATTGACTGAGTCATATTAATTAAGACCTACAGTAACAGTCTTAATTTTAGAGCCAAGTCGTGTAAAAAGAGGCTAGTCTTATAATAAACGACTAAAGGACCCGAGTCTCTTTCATCACTAGTTTAAATTGAAGTCAAGCGCGACTTTATTACTTCTTTATTCGTTAAGACACAACATGTAAATTTCTAGAATGAGCCTCATGCTTCTACCGTATGAAACAAAAGGGAGTAAGAAAGGTTTTTTAGGTTGGTGTGCATGAGGCGCCTATATGGATAGGGTTTAAAGGCCAGAACTGGTTGCAATTTTTTTCTGCGCGTTCGTAGCTTTGACTGTCAATCTTGACATATAAATTATCCAAGGTCAGAAGCTTGATTGAAATTCTCTGAAAGCAAGTTGACCACTAAGTTGCCTCCACCAATCCGCACTGGGTCCGCGTGGTTGACTATGGGCCACTCCCTCCAATAATTATGAGAGGAAGCCTTTGCCTTCCAGTAGGATCCTAAAGTTTATTACTTTTATGCGGGCACCACATTCTCGACGAGAACAGCCGAGAACGAGAGTGTGGATGCCCTTCATTGATCTCGTGGCGTCATAAGCCGTAGTAATTCTCGAGAGTTCTTGAGAGATTTTTTGAGAGTTCTCGCCGAGAATTCTCGCCGAGAAGTTCTCGCGAGAGTGAAGTGCCTGCTTTAGACTACGTTAAAGCACTTCTCGGTGTCTGATCCCCCTCCATTTTCTTGTGTAAATAACACCTAGCAGCCCCGTATAAATCAACCCCCGAAATTCCCTAAAATACGTTCCCAAAATCCTATTAAATTTCAAACAAACGTTGACTAAAACGCACTCAATCGAATGGTAAAATTAATAATTCATTAGACCGAGAGAGGGCACTGCTAGAAGCTATGAAAACGACGCCATTTTCCAATTTAAAATTTAGAATTTGTTTTTAGAAGCCAGGTTAGTGGTGGTCAGGAAGCTGGCATAGTTATTGTCTATACCTTGGAGGGCACACTGCCTAACAAGCGGTGAAACATGATAATACTTCTTGGTGGTCGGAAATGATCGTTCTTCTTTCGGAAATTCCCGTCTATGTTTTCGACGTTACTTTGTCCCTGTCTAATCCAATGACAAAAATAAAAAAAAAATTTATTTAATTTTTGTTCTGATAGAAAGGGACACAAAAACGTTGGAAATATCGACTACGGAGAAATGAAACTCGGAAAGAAGGTCGAACATTACCGACCGCCATGTATGGCCAATTTTCTTGTTTCCATGCTTGTAAGGAGGAGTGGCATCCTTTATGATTCTGAAATCCTTGGTGGTGGTATTCGATAAAAATGTCAAAAAATTTGAAAAAACATGGCGATGACTCGTTAAGGGGAACGCGCATAGGAGCCGTCGCAGCGGACGCAGATGTGGCGGGGGCGTGGTCAGCAATACGGATTTTGTGGGTGCCGTATTGACGGAGAATGCTAATGCTGTGGACGCACTTCCATAGAAATCCATACAAAGCAAGAAATCCGTGCGCTGCGTCCGCTGCAATGCGGCTCCTGTGGGCGTTGACCTTTATATGTTCAGGATCCTACTATCCTAGGGTATTTTTGAATGGAACAGTCCTCGTTCGCTCTCTCTCTCTCTCTCTTGTTTCTTAGTTTGATGGCCCTTCTGAATATTGAGGACGATCATAATGCATTCATTTTATAAGATAACGAGCTTTTGACCCGTAACTTCGTCCGCATGGATTACCCCTTTAGGGGTTGGTCTTCAAAAAATCCTTTCTTAGTGCACACCTACATCCTCTGTAGAATATACATTCCTCATGTTTCTATCTTTAGCGGTTTACGCTGTACGTTGTCTGTCAGTCAGTCAGGGACTCTTTTATAAGTATAAATTCATTCTCATTCAGAAGAGTATTATATTGTATTGAATGAACGAAATACTTACCTATACTTTATTTACATCAAATACAAATATACATTACGCAACAGGAAAAAAACGGATTTTGGTACAAACAATGCAGTTTTATCGATAAAAAGTGATTTTTATGGTATGTTTGCTTTGTATTTTGTTGTGAGTTGTAATCGCAATTATATTCGCTCCGCTCGATTAAAAGTTATCAAAAATGCCTCATAAAAAGGCTGAAAGTCACCCAAAGGGCAATGGAGAGGGCTATGCTCGGAGTTTCCCTGCGAGATCGAATCAGAAATGAAGAGATCCGCAGAAGAACCAGAGTAAGTGACATAGCCCAAAGAATTGCTAAACTAAAGTGGCAGTGGGCGGGGCACATTGCTCGCAGAACCGATGGCCGATGGGGCCGAAAAGTTCTCAAGTGGCGACCGCGTACCGGAAAGCGCAGCGTGGGTAGTCTTACCCTTACACGGTGGACCGATGACCTGGTGAAGGCGGCGGGAAGCCGTTGGTTGAGGGCAGCGCAGGACCGGTCATTATGGCGATCCTTGGGGGAGGCCTATGTCCAGCAGTGGACGTCCATCGGATGATGAGATGATGATGGTTAAAAGTTAAGCTACTTTAAAGTTTCCAGCGTATTTCTGTGGTCTGCGCGTTCAAAGTCGCAGGCAAAACTAGTTTATAACTTTTATAAATAAAGTATTAAGAAATTGACTTAGTTACCTATTTCTACGAAATATAACTCGATTTGGCTTTTCCAGCTATTCCAAATTGGGTCAACTTAGTTTGTACTATTTACATTTGATAGCAAATACGCTATTGTTCAAATAATATACCTAGTTATTTCGATACCTTAAGTAAATATTAATGTTTTGAACTATATTTTGTGGCATCGACATTTCATAATACAATTTTAAAACGAAGCACAGTATTTTAGGGTAGCTAGAAACTTTGTTATAACTTTAATGGACTGCTCCTAATTTTGAGGTCGTGGTTTCTATTCCTGACTGATACAGCTAAGTTTAAAATGAACGAATTCTGCCTAGCTAGCATGCCACCCACGACAAAGCGTTTAAACGAGAAAAGCGTCATGCGCGCTCTTTCTGGCCTACGTAAAATAATAAAGATGGAGGCACATCTCGATTTTTGTCCTTTTCTCGTAGTACTATTGAAGGGATGGAGTACGATGTAAAGTTTTTGTTTTTAGCAATGTTAATAATTGATAAGAAATTTAAAAAATACTATTGAGTGAAGCGCCGGAGCCTCGGTGCCCCCTTAAAGTAAATATGTAATGACATTTTACGCACGCTCATTATCATTGATAAGGGGAGCAGAAACTTAGATTAACACCAATTTATCTTTTAATATGATAAGTACAAAAAAGTGTCCCAAATATGTGAATTCTAGCTGTCAGATCATAAAGCCTATAAAATAGGGTGTCCACACATCATCCGAATAGGTAACCATTAGTAATGTTAGAGGAGCCTCTTATCTCAAGCTATTCACTCATCCCTACTTATCAGGTCTGTTACCCGACTTTCTTCTAAGTGGGGTTAAGTGTTTCACGTGAATGTAAAAAGCATTTGGACATTAATGAAAATAATGCTTTTTTTTGTGAGTGCTTCGTTTTGGGCTGTTTGTTTGTACACAGTCAAAATTAGATGATATGCTAATCGATATGCTCATGCTATTTTCTCACTGTGGTAGGCAGGAACTACAGCTCCCCACGCTACGATTCGACGCCAAAACGCCTTTGTTATTGGTTTTATTTATCAATTAAAAGTGACAACGGTCTCATTGCTAGTGTAGCCTAACCATCGATTCTCTGAATATCGAGGGCTGACCTTGAAACATATTAAACACTAGCGGCGCCCGGGACTTTGTATGCCCATATCACTGACTTAAAATACTCATAACTTTAGATTGAATTAACCGTTTGCGATATAATAAAGCCTAAATATTAATTCAAACAATGTCCTATGCTTGTATAAAAACCCAATCTAAATTGGTGCAGTAGTTTTAAGTGATGCGTGCACGAACAAACAGACAAAAATTCTAAAAATGATATCTATGCATTCCATAACGTATGCTTAACGCTCCCAACTAATTTTAATTAATATATTTTCAATGTACAGAATCGCTAAGTTTACTATTTTTGACATCCAACGCATAAAGAGGGGTATTATAAATAATAATAAATGAATAAATATCTTGTACATTGTCACACAAATTATCTAGTCACATTTAAAGTACCTGGACTTGTATTATGATGACTAGACAACGATATAGAATACATATTATAGATAGAAACATCCATGACTCGGGTACAAATATTCATATTCATCATACAAATATTTGTCCCTTTCTTACGGGATTCGAACCCGCGACCCTTGGCACAGCAGGCAGGTTCACTACAGACTGTGCTACCGGGCCATATAAGTTTGACGCCTATGTCAGTTTGTCTGTGGGTCTGTCTGTTGCTTCGAAGCTCTCAACGAACGTTTTTTACAATCCGTTGCGGTCCGGACACATTAATTAACCTAAAATATCTTAAAGAGAGTTAAAAAGATAGGTGACCGAATTATTTACTTTTCAAATGTTTGTTTTTGCCGTTAGGTTTTTTTAAATTAAATTTATAGATATCGATAGTACTATTATCGATTGTATCAACTATCGATAGTATTGAGATGGAATAATAGCAATACTATCTTTCGCACTGTCGATATTCTTACTATTTTTCGAGGTCACGATAGTTTTTTATTGTTAGGCAACACCTGGTGTATCCTGTCTATCCTAACCTACGGTGCCCAGACCTGGTCTCTCACTGAGTCTCAAAAGTCCAAACTCAAGGTTTTCCAGAGGGCGATGGAACGTAGTATACTGGGTGTTAAAAGAACGGATCATGTCAGAAACACAACACTGCGCTCCAAAACACGAACGATGTTGGAGAAAAATCCGCCAGATTAAAGTGGGATTGGGCCGGCCATGTCTGTCAAATGCACCAGGAAAGGTGGGCAAGAATTGTCACGCCCTGGATCCCAGAAAACAGTCGACGGCGTCCAAATCGTTCTAGGAAGAGGTGGCGGGACGATCTGGATGCTTTCAATGACGCAAAGCCAGAGCATGCTCAGGACAGAGATGGTTGGAGGATGAAGAGGCCTTTGCCCAGCAGTGGGATGAAATGAGCTAGTAAAAAAAGGCAAAACCAGTTGTAGCAATGCTTCTGTCTATTTAGGAACTTTATAGTACCTATGTTTGACGTAAGAAATCATATTAAAATTGGGTATGATTTCGTAAAATGACACCTCTCTTATCTGAAATCGGTTAAAATAAACAGTAAGACTCATTACGCAGGCCCAACTGACACGAGAGCTCGGCCAGGCCACGGTCTCTACATGAATTATTAATTTGCCATTTAAACGCTCCTCAATGTTTACCCGGCTTGGCTATTGACTTTATAGCTTCCAAAAGCAATTTGGTTCGCTGTTTATGAAGAATTTCTACTTTTTGGTATTGTAGGTATCAACAACAAAGGGTCCTGCATTGCCATCGGTCGTTTGTCCTTTTTATGGGAGGCCTATCTACTACTACTTCAGTTTGGTGGTCTGATCATCCTCTTAAAAAACAGCATATTAAGAAGGACTCTGTAGAATATGTACCCCTGCAGGGCACAGGCCTACCCACTCTCAGCGAGGGTTATGAACGTCAGTTCACCACGCGTAGCATGCACAATGCGGATTGGTAGACTTCACATACGCATCAGAATGTCTTCTTTACCGTATGCAGGTTTCCTCACGATGTTTTCCTTCACTTTTGGAGAGCAATCGTGTCGTCCGTGCGGAATCAAACCCGGAGCCCATCATTAAGCGTACCTCTCTGCAACACGCCACAGATATACCGATATTCTTTATCCGAAACCAATGATCTTATAAACAATTCGAATTATTTCTGTCGACAATTCAAGAAACACTTTAGCCCAGTCATTTTACGATTTGAGCCGGGACTAATTAATAATTGTTTTTTTTTTTCGGTATAGTATTTAATAGCCAATTTGAGCTTAGAAATGTATCAAAATTTAAAAAATATCACGTCAGCAACAACCCCAAATGTTAATTTTAGCATTTATCTCGTTCTAAAAAAACGAATAGTATATTTTTTTGGAGGCTATTAAGGTTTTACCATTATACATACTTCAAACATGGTGTTCATATTTTTGTCTACTTACAAGGCATCGAAAAATACATTAGTATTTTCTATTAAACATCTCATTTTTTATAGTTCAATGCCTATTTTATTTTATTACTCGAAAATAATTTATATTGTTAAATCTAATTAAATGAGTGCAGAGTTGGTATTAATATTATTATTTTAAAAGCCTTCTGGGAGATGGGAACAGCAGTTTTTCTGAGTTTGTTGAATTTGTTATTAAAATTAATTTGTGAAAAGTGATTGAAGAAAACGATATACAATTTTGATTTCTATGTTGCGTAGCGAATTTTTGTTTAATAATTTTTCACGTAGTCTTTTTGTCACTAACTGGTGCCGGTTACAGTTTAAAAGTCCAATTAATAATTGCTCCCCACCCCTCCTAATAAAACTCCGTAAAATGACTGGTCTACTTTCCCTAATTAAACACGTGTCGAAGTTAATTTTCGTAAGGAAAATCGAAGGTATTTTCTTCGTAACAATTGCTACTCTTACTGATTAAATGTTTTTAACATTTTACGAGCAGATTTCAGAAATTTCGTTACATTTAGAATTGAACAATCGTTAATTATTAATTTGACATTACTTGATTCCCTGTTCGTTGTTATTGAGCTAATTAAAATATTTTTAAGATTCTGTATATATTTTTTTTCTTTGTCAGTGGATAGATATTTTGGTTCGACAATTATCTTTTATACTTTTATAATAGTAAAGGTAGAAGATTTAAGGAATGAGCGATACCAACTGCTCCAGACTATAATAATGGGTAAAGTGGAAGCGTCGGCAGGCCACGAATGTCATGGTTCGCGAACCTTAAAGAGTGGACAGGCATCGCCAGCGTCGAAGAGCTGTTTCGTTTGGCGAGAGAAAGACAGGGATGCAGAGCTGACTGCCAACCTCCAGTAATGGAGAGGAACCCGAAGAAGAAGAAGAAGAAGATTTACATATTCATGAAGAAGATTTACATATTCAAAAACAAAATGTCGCTAATCAACGTAGTATTTTCGTTTTGACTGGGATTGGCCATTTAAATCTTTCATACATGCACTATGGCGCTCAGCTTCGAATAGCATTAACCTAGACGGGTGTCGTAGAGGTTACTAATTCCTTTGGACTATTGTCAACATCTCTGATGCCCTCACCGTGAGGTGGCCGGTTATTGGCACTGCATTCGAAACCACCTATGTGAGTATCGGTTTGTCGTTACATCAGATTCAGGAAGGTAAGGACGAAAGATTGCATCTGTGTTAGTGTTAGCACATTTATTATACTTAAAAATATTCTTATAGGACTAAATTATGTACAACTTATGGCTAAATATGGTTATAATTAAAAATAAAAACAAATACAAATAAGTGAAGAAGAAATGAGCCACTATATCGAGCATAACTTCCGTTCGACTTACACTAAACAGAAGACGTGCTCGAGGCCACCGTCCTGCGGGAGGGTGCCCAGGAGGCTGGCTGCGTTACCTCGTTGGATGGCAATGGATATTCGTTGCCCGAGGTACGCGCCAGCCCTTCGGTCACCGGACACCTCGATCAAGCGCGACGACAACTCTTTGAATAGCTGTCGGGCGTCCGGCCCCCACGGCCCCAGGGTCTCTACACCGAATGGCGCAAGAATGTAAGCGTTACCCAGGGTGGCATATGTGCGTCGCTTGAGACCCTCTGCACCAGCCGCCGCCGCGCCCGCTCTTACTCAAATATTCTGAGTATATCTGACAGATTTTCTAGTAAAGGGGTCACGAGAGATCGGCGAGAGAAAAGCGAAGATCTTTCTAAAGGATCCCCGGAACATGGACGAGAATTCAGTATTATTGGAGTTAATATATCACCAAAATATATAGTAAAGCCATGTCAACGTCGTGCTCGGGTACAACCACCGTATTCACTGGTGTGGTCGAGACATAGACGAAGAATTTTTCGCTGGTCGAAAATAAAAAATCAATTGTCGATAATTGCTGTCATTGAGCATCAATGTACGTGCGTCATTCACAATAAATTACAATTTTTATCATTTGCTAGCAATATTTGACGAACACTTCAATCACCTGACGTAAACGATCAATGAGCGTCAATCTCGTAAACATTGACAATCGTAAATGATCGTCTCGGAGACCCTTAAGAGGATAGGCGGGCTGAAATGCTTATTTCGAGAATAGGTAACTTTTCTGACTGTATACATATTTACAGGATCCGTCCCACCCATACATCCTGACCTCGGGCCGATTTGACATACAAAAAATCAACGAAAAGAGCATGTCGTATTCCCATTTCGTTCGTATTTCTCCTCCAAAACTGAAGCGATTTTAATAATTCTTTCAAAAAAAATATGAGAAAGCCTTTAGCTATGTCTGTATGTCTTGCTTTTTTGTTTATATTCGTCATTTTTGTTTAATGGATGTCTGAAAACGGGCGGTAAAATTGGTAATTTTCGAAGGTCCCTAGTTCTTACAGTAATTAATTAAAGCAAAACATAGGGTCATAGCAGAGGTAACATAGATTGTATTGTAAAAATTTGTTTGCTCTAGTGTCATTATCCAGGGACAAAACACGGGAATACGTTTATATGGACTAAACCGTACTGGTCTATCCTCTTAATCATAGTTCCGATAAACTTTGCTTTCTTCTTTCAGCCGCACCTAACCTATTTCTAATTTCAACCCCACCTAAAATGGGCGCCAACCAACAAAAATAACAGAATAAAGCATCGTTATATTCCTTATAACAAGACATACTAAAATACTTTTACATCTCCCGGATGGATGGTTATTTTGTTACCATCAAATTAGGTCGAGACTCCCGCAGAGTTAGAATTGATGACGTGTGATCCCAGTGTTATTTTTAGGGTTCCAAAGTCAACAAGGAACTCTTATAGTTTCGTCATATCCGTCTGTCCGTCCGTCTGTCCACGGCGTAGCTTAGAGACGCTTAGTACTAGAAAGTTTTAATTTGGCACGGGTATACAGAATAATCACGCCGACAAAGTGGTAAAATAAAAAAATAATCTCGAAAAATGTATTTTGTGGGTACAAAAAGTTTCAAGAGTCAAGTGTCCCGGCCCCTTCCCAGCTAAACGGTTGTAGTTGGAGATGTGAAAAAATTCACCGCAATAGCATATAAAACGAATTTAAAATGAAAACTATCACGGATAAGTAGGCTTTACAAGTTTACGAGTAATAGTCGAAGTTCCGTATATTGTGACGGGCAACTACGGAACCCTACACTGCGCGTGGCCCGACACGCACTTGGCCGGTTTTTATATTATTTTCTTGTTGTGTTTATGACACGCAATTTGGGATATATCAAAGATAAATAAACTAAGCCATTGTTGGGTGCGGGTAAGAAAATAATTGAGTATTGTGCCCTATTGTAGATTGTGTCAACAAATTCTGACAATACTCATAGAAATGCCTCCTCTACAAATCTAAACGTAAATAGTGTCAAAATGCCTGCTGTTCTGTAGACAACTGGAAACATCATCATCATCATCATCATCATCTCAGCCGATGGACGTCCACTGCTGGACATAGGCCTTCCCCAAGGATCGCGATAACGACCGGTCCTGCGCTGCCCTCATCCAACGGGTTCCCGCCGCCTTCACCAGGTCGTCGGTCCACCGTCCATACTTGACCGAAATGTATGGTTTTTTTTTGCGATTTCGGTGAACGTCCTATAAAGAATGTTATTCACTTGAAAAGCTGTCAAAACACCACTAGTTTTTAATTATTAACATAACTTTGAGGGTGTATGCAGTCAGACCACGAATCTAATTAACTTTACCTAAGAAACATAGCATAGGTCGAAAAATACGCATCAGAATTTATTCTTTCAGCGTATGAAGGTTTCCTGAGGACACGTTTCCTATGAAACAACAATTCCTTTTCGATGATGGCTCCTTTACTATGGAGTTGTTATGTTACGCATATAATTTTACTCCCAGCATCACCACCAACAGAAACTTATTACATTTATGTAAATTGACATCAAACACAATGAATTTAAAGTTCAAACTTTATAAAGAAATACAAAAAGGTACTCACATAAAACGCTAAGTTGCACAGTGCTTCGCATAGGCGAATCTCTTTGCAAAGCCTCATGTCTTGCTTCACAAGTGAAGTCTGCATAGTCGTCATCGGCTGCCGCTTTAAAATGAACCCTGTTGGCAAAGGGAGAGAGCGGAAATTAGTACTACATTTAACACTGACTTTAGGTTCATATTCTTTCGCTGTTGGAAGTAATAAGGCAGGCTTTTAGACCTTGTAAGTGAAAGGGTAAAGTTGAAATTTAGTTGGCGGAAACAAAAGATTGTCTTTTTTAATGTTGTACTGAGGAAGCTTTTTGGTTGCCATTTTTGAGCAGACTTCTAGACATTGCTATTATGTGAAGGATGCTTTGACTACTTATATAGGGACAAGTTACGCGTGTAATTCTAATAACAAATATTTCTGCCACTTTTTGCGGGGGGGCGAGGTAACACGAAATCCGCAACTTTGGGTTTTATTCCCCATAACTTTAGATTCTAATTTTGAACGTTAAAAATCATGAAAAGAAGTCTCGTGTGAACCCCAAACGTTCTTAGTTCGAAATTATTGTTTCGCAATTATAGGCTGTCTCGTTTAGTGATAAGGTATAAAATTGAATGTAAATGCACATGACCAATTAATCTTATACCGTGGCAGAGAGCAAATGCTACTGCAAGGCTAGTCCTTATAATAAATAGTCAAAGACAGGATGTAATTATGTACCGTTACTTTAAGGGGTGATTACACACATGATACCAAACAACAGTCTCTAAGAAAACAATAGCAAATTATCAAAGAAAATTGTAGACTTTCTATCTATACTAATAATTATAAATTGATAAAGAGGAAAGATTTGATTTCTTGTTTGTTTGTTTCTTTGTTTGTATTGAATTGGCTCCGAAACTAATGGACTGGTCTGAATAATTCTTTCATCATTAGAATACTACATTATCCGTAATGAACATTTGCTTAAAAAAACGGCCAAGTATGTGTCGGGAAGATTCTAAGGCGGTACGAAGTTCGCCGCGGTATTCTCATTTAGTACTAAATAAATACAATCAGTTGATTGAACGTTAGTGTGAAAAGTAGAATATTTTTTTGCAAATTTCCCTTAGATTCATTGAGGAAAGTTGTTCAGTATCAATAAATATAATCACCCTTTATAGTAAAGAACCTGTCTATAATTATACTTTGTATATTTATTGGACTCATTTATACATACTCACAACCTTAATTCCTTTCGGGGTAGTCTGTATCTTTTTATTTACATAAATGCGATTTGAGTGCATGTCTATGTAATGTAATTTTAGAAACATGCACTGTTAAATTGAACAAATTAATTTATTATCAAAGAAAGAAACGATTATATGCTTCGTGAACTAAAAGAGAAGCTTGGATGCTACTTGCATAGAAACAAAGGCAATTATATTTTACTTACACGTGACTTGACTTGCATTTGAAAAAAGATTTAAAATCTTTGTAATTAAGTTTTTTTACATTCCTTTGTTAAATGTCTACGGAATACGGTGAAGTGGAAGCGCAGAAGGCTGACCCAACACCATAAGGGATTAACAAGCTAGTAAGAGAGAGAGAACTTAATATATTTTAGACTGAAAGTCACCCAAAGGTAATTAAATAAATAATTAATAAATAACGCTCACAGGCACATACATTGTAATGATCCCAAGCAAGCACGAATAGGCTGTTTATTATGCAAACCATACAACAATGGAACATACATATAAACATCAATGACCGAACCGGGATTCGAACACAGGACCCTGGTCTGGCAGTCGGACGTGGTAACCATTAGACCAACCGGGTCGTCAATGGAAAGGGCTATATAGTTTTCTTACGATCGTATCAGAAATGAAGAGATTCGCAGAAGAACCAGAGTAACAGACATAGCCCGAAGAATTGATAAACTAAAGTCGCAATGGGCGGGGCACATTGACCTGGTGAAAGCGGCGGGAACCCGTTGGATGAGGGGAGCGCAGGACCAGTCATTAGTGATCCTTTGACGGGGCCTAGCAGTGGACGCTTATTGGTTGAGA
The DNA here is from genome assembly GCA_927399405.1 of Agonopterix arenella. NCBI lineage: Eukaryota > Metazoa > Arthropoda > Insecta > Lepidoptera > Depressariidae > Agonopterix > Agonopterix arenella. The sequence goes on from OV656690.1 coordinate 412,418, forward strand.
TGATGGTGAATTGATTTTGTAACGCTGATTCAGCGTAAACATTTAGGGGACAAAACTAAGTATCGAAGGATTTTTTCTATAATTTTTTTCTTATCTTGTCACGCAAATTTTTGATTCACCAATGGTGGAAGGAATGTTAAAGAAATGATGATAATAATGAACGTAACTATTTAAAAATAAAATTTCCGTAAAAATATCCGTTGCATTGGCCACAAAGTTTAATTTAAAACGTGTCGGGTCGTAATTCCCGCAATGTCACTCCTCCTACGTCTCTTTACTCGGTTTAATCCCACAAAATCTGCAATAATGCAGAATTTATTTTCGTTGTCGACTTTCTGCTCGCTTTTAATGTTTTAATTGTTTTCACTATGACGTGGGTTGGCACGTCAAAGGTTATGTAAATAGGATTTAACGTTTCAAAGCGGATATATCAACGGATATTTTTGTTTAAACGTTGTTTGTTATTAAAATCTCGTTGAGACTTATTGGTGTATATTTTAAATGTAGTATGGGTCATGAAGATGATTATTTCTTTATGTAAAGCAGTGAGGATGTTAGGTATTAATTATTGTCATTTTCTTATCCCAAACCGGAGCAAAGTGCAAACCCATCTTTAATAAAGAAAAACGTATGAGACCCGGCCCTTTGGAAACCGTGCGTGGAGCCGAAGCCAACACGAAGAGGCCCTTTAGACAATTTGCTCTTAAAGGTTATGTGACCGACTGACGGCTATCCCCGAATACACTATAAATTATTATTATAACATTTTATTGTACACACAGACAAAATAATATACAAAGGTGAGAAAACATGTACAAAGAGCGAGCTTATCTTTGAAGAAATTTCTTCCAGCAGACTCGCAAAAGAGACAGTTAATAATTACAAGGCAAACTTATTGTGTACAAACAAACAATAAAAAAATATATTATAATATTAGGTATGGTGTTGATAATAATACTGCTAGTTGTATCTACTTTTATGTTATTGAGTGTTGTTAATACAAAACATTTAGGAACATAGAGAACAATATCTAGTTTTTTTAGCAATTTTAATACACTTATAGAATACTAGAGTTAACCCGCGACTTTGTCCGCACGAATTATATACCAGATTTTAAGTCAGATCATTAGCTATCAAACAAAAAGAGTTTCATCAAAATTAGTTCAGTAGTTTTTGCGTGATGCTCGTTCAAACAAACACACAAACAAACAGACAGACAAAAAATCCACAAATTGGTGATATGGAATCAGGGACACCTAAAAACCATATCATAATTTTTTTTTGTTCATATCTTCCCACACACACACACTTCTGTTACAGTTTTATAAAAGTTTAGATTAGATTGTAATATATGGGACAACTATTCGTTTTATTAGGCCTTGATAGATTTAACCAAAATCTGTTTTCATAAACTATAATTCTTGGTAATTCTGAGGTAACCAAGTTAATAATATAGTTAGGTACTTTTTTTTTTCGTGTATATTATGTCATACTAATTACTTACTTATACTTACTTATACAATACTTACTTACCATTGTGGATCGCAGTTATAAAATAACATAACATAAGTATTTTTTGTGTTCCTGCATTTTATCAAAACCTCAGATAAATTTTAATTTATCTGAGGTTCTGTATATTATTTCTTAAACGAACATGTTCGGATATTTATCCGAGTTTTGTTCACATATGCATCCAAATGCATTCGTTCTTAATCCTAAATTCTTAGAAAGCGTTAAGTATATTGTTTTTATTGAAAAAAATCTTTGGCAACAACATAACTTACAGACCAGAAGTTTAAGTGCCAGGCAGAATGCCAACCGGATTCGAAGTTAAAAATGAAAAAAAAACATAAAAACTTCTGTTTTAATCTGTCCAGCAGACCGGAACCACCGGAACTACATATTTCATAGTCTCATGCGAATTTAACGTGAAATTAAAATGGACAGTTTCAAAATTGCGGTGATGCGACAGTTCGTGTTACGTTAACTTTGTTACGTGCTTTTTTTTGAGGTCGCATTTTTTTTATTATTTAAAATATGCATTTTCCTTCTGGTTTTCTAGGCCCTAGAAAACCAAACCCTAGAATCTAGGGGATCGATAGATGGCACTACAAAACGCGCGAGTAAAGGTCAAAATTTCAAAATGTTTTTCTTGTCTTTGTTTAAAAGATTATCAAAAAGATGCTAACGGAACTTATAATAGAATAGTTATATCATTATTTTATCAATTTAATCGAAAATTTGAAACTGTTTACGTCTGACATGGCTGTATGGGTTTTATCCCTTGGCCTTTAAAAAATAGCAGGCACAGTCTTGACATGATTTTGACATTATCTCGCACACCTTCTCCATGGAGCGATGAGCATGAGTTTTTTAGGAAGTAAATTTAAAAAAGAAATGAAAAACGCATAATAGGCTTGAACTGTTGATGTAGTACATAACAAAAAAAGAGTCATTTTTTTTAAATCTTGCATAAAGTTTTTGGTCACCTGCCGCTTAGGCCGTGAATGTAGGATATTTGAGTCACAGAGTACTATAATTTCTAGTTAAGATTTTTGGGGACTGAGATTTTAATTTTCAAGTCAACTCAAAAGAGTTTCTTTTCAATGCAATTGTTATACAGAATGTTATAAAGAACAACTGACTGAAAGGAAAATTTTAACCTTGCCGTACTCAATGCAATCAGCTGATGAAACGTTGCTGATGAAAAGTTGAAAAAATCTAAATTCCTATAGGTTCATTGAAAAAAGTTGTTCATTATCATCCATCCATCATCAACAGCCTGTATAAGTTATAATACGAGTTTGTTCCAAACGGTTTAGAGATTTTATTTTTTTTGTTAACAATTTTTATACAGTGCCACTACTTCTACTTAAGTAGTTCACTCAAAATCACAAAGAATTCTCTCATCTTCTAAGTCTTCCTACCAAATGGAATGAAAAACAGGATAAAGCTTAGCGGTAATAACTAGTCTAAACTGGTTTGCGCCGAGTTGGAACCGGATTGATCCAGATAGAATTGGGTAAGTTCAATTTGTTTAAAGAAGGTTTACATAAGTAGAGTAAGCAGTAGAGTACTAGCTTAGTGTAAACTGCTTTGGGATAGTAGCAATAACTAAGCTTGCTAAATCTCTTTGATTTATTACTGTAAGTTATTATTTTCCCAAGATTACTTTAAGGGTGGTCAGAAAGTGTCCTAGAACTTACACCAATTATAATTTACTATACGGCTTTGAAAATCCATCATTACAATGTATTCTTTATTTAGGCCCAATTTGACCAAACGGGAGTAAATTTTATTCTTAGATTAAGTCGCCTGTTACTCTAGAGTAAACTGATTTTGCGTTTTACCAACCCTAATCTATGAATAAGTTGAGAGTAAATTTTACACGGTCAATTTTTAGGGTATAAAGCTTATACCGAGACTAATGAAATGTCAAAGTAACAAAATTAAAAACAATGAGTCGAAAGAAACCTAAGAAATTAAAACTGTACCTCACATTGCAATAAGTACGGATACATCGAGCTCTTTCTTTATGTGGATTATACATTCGTTCTTTTAGGGGCACAGTATAAGAAAGAATATCTGTTAGTACATACATACAGTACGGAAACTTCCTTCCACCCACTAACTTTTTACCTCACCCCCTCTATCGCCTTCCAGTTACCTAGCAGTTCCCTAAGGTTCAATTTCTTTGATTTTGCATGTGCTGACATCATCTTGTCAATTTCAATTTGTGTGCAGTGTCCGGGCTGTGGTATGGGTTTAGTGTGGTAGACAAATGAATTTATTTCAGAGTAAACACTACGAGTAAAATTGTTCCTTGTATAGTTACTTCTATAAATCAAAGTTTGGTCGAATCCAGCCTAAGAAAGCGAATACTGAACCACTTTCAAAAAATATGTCGACTTTTCGTACAAATATTAGATCAGCTGATTGCATTTAATATGGAAAGTCCAACATATTTTTTTGCGAATTTCCTATAGGTTTTTTTTGAAAAGTTATTCTATATCATGGGTACAATCATCCCTTAAAGTAATGCAACTGTTTACCCTAACACCCTGTATATTCAAACAGTATAATTTGGCATATTGTTGGGAAATACTTAGTTACTATCCATCAATTATTAACAAAGAATTTGAGAGATAACTCGATGGACAATCAACAAAAAGTGCATTTTCAGAAAACATATTTTAGTTAAATTAGGTAGTCCTAACTTAATATAAGTACTATAGCAATAGAGGGTGAAATTGATATCATTAGCATCCTTTACAACTAAGAGTCTACCATCAAACTGAACAACTTTTATTACCGGAGCAAACCGAAACAAAAAAAAAATCAGCTGTACGATACTGAATTGGAATCTCGACGCCCGAGTTCGCGACTCAAATGTATGCAACAGCAGATTTCTTTTTGCTCCGATCGGTTTGCGTCCAAAGTAAAAGTTGTTCAGTTCGATGGGTAGACTCTTAGTTTAAAAGGATGGCAATGATATCAATTTCACCTGTATATTAGATCAAAAAAAAAAGTTAAATCAATCAGAATTCTACTTATAACAATTTTTCTAGCATAAAATTCTAGTAAAAGCAACTAGATGTTTTTCTCCTTGTAATTTAATATCAACTGTGCTAAGTTTAAATACAGGAAACGTCAAACTGTGTTCATAATATGTTATTACCAAAAGTTCACGAAACATTCTCTAAATACACGCGCATTCAAATAATAAATTACTTTTTGCAAAATTTCACAGCTTGACAAGTACTGGGTTGTAATATGGAAGTAGAGTGACTGGAAGAGTCTAGTAGAACAGTTGACGTCACAGATTTTTTGGCAACAGAAATGTCGTCAAGAAACTACATGCTTTGGACCAGTCATTAGGCGTTTTCACTACGTGCTGTTTTGACGACTATTATTTTTCAGTATCTATATTTCTACCTGTCACTACAAAACACATTTGAGTTTTAAACTTTTGACTGCATTGGCCGAAAGGCCCCGTTGGAAAAAGGACAGTTATATTGTTATTTTTTTTAGTTGCTCAAATCACAACAGCCGTATCGTGTGAGCTCGTCCCACACTCTCATAATTAAAAACGATCTCGATTAAAAACTAAAAAAAAAAGTTAATAATTTGAAAAAGTAACCTAACAGCGAAAGCCAAGCGTATTCGTGTAGTGGTGCCACTTTACAAGGCCTATAATGACAAATATCACGCATGACAAATATGCACTTCTATGTGTAAATCTATACTATTATAAAGCTGTAACAGAAGTGTGTCTGTACATTGAAGATATTAACAAAAAATAAGTTACGATATGGTTTTTAGGTATCCCTGATTCCATATCACCAATTTTTGGATTTTTTGTCTGTCTGTTTGTTTGTGTGTTTGTTTGTTTGTTTGCTTGGAAGAGTATCACGCAAAAACTACTGAACCCATTTTGATGAAACTTTTTTTGTTTGATAGCTTATGATCTGACTTAAAATCTGGTATATAATTTGTGCGGAGGAAGTCACGGGTTAACGCTCGTAGGCAATAAAATTATAAAAAACGTGGATCCCAAGGGATTTTATTGATTTGCATGCATTATTTGCCTATTTCACTGCTTTTTTTGCCACTCATTGTTGTCATGTAACACACAACTTTGATTTCCTACCACTGACTATTTATCTATAAAATGTGAAGAGCGCTGACTCTCATAGATAAGATTTTCATTGTTTGGGAGACAGAGTTCCCCTAATTAGTGTCACAGCATTCTTCTAAACATACCTAACATTTTGAGCATCATAAAATGTATTTTTTTTTTTTTATCGGGCATAGGCCCACCACACATTCCCACCGCTGTAACTCCTGTAAGCCAGGATCAACAGCGGCGACCATTCACAACACTGGACAATGAAGTCCAGCGAGCCCGGGGGATGACTCTAATCTGTCTTGGAACCCGCAATGAATTAATCAAAGAAGATAGGAGGAGTAGGAAAACGAAATATCCGACTTCCCTCCATTGCAAACGGGAGACAGCAATAAGAAGGAAAAAAACATGGCTATTAGAGAGCCAATTCAAGAGATCATTTATGGCAGTGTTGAAGACACGACCGCAAAAGCACCAAAAATACAAAATAAAACAATAGGAACCTAACATTGTACTGAAACTATGACCTATTTTGCTTCCAGTAATAAGTATGGCAAAAACATCTGAACGCACGGAAGTTATCCCTAGTCGCAACAAGATCCATGTAGTAAGGGACACCAGAAAACGATTTTTTTTTATCATAAAATGTATGTAATTCTATTCTATTTTTATTAAATGGCGTTTCCTTAAAGATTTCGCCAGTATCAAGTGTTGAAGATATTATTATAATTCAAGTTAACGTTCATTGTACGGTAATTGATATGGCGATCTCAAAGCCCTGTTTTTATACAAAAACACACACCCGAAACCGCCATAAAATGGCGGAGCCGCGTGGCTACCTAAATCGCGAGCCGAACGAAAGACGTCTATTGGAGAGATCTCTAGCCACGCGACTCCCATGTATGTAATTGTAAGGCTTAAGTGAGTGAAATAAACTTTTTTTTTATGTGGGTAGAAAACCGACAGACGTCGGGAAAACGCGTATGAGTTATGTGTGATATTTGTCAAATAGGCCTTGCATAACAAAGTCATTTGATGTAGAGCGCACTTGTAATCTCATACCACATCCAGTATCACAGTATGCGTGTTTCAGATATGTGACATAGGGACAAAACTTTGTGTGGAAGTTTGAAATTGATGTCGTGGACAAATGACAGTGCCCTCAGATTTATTTATTTTGTTTGCTGACAGTTTATTTCGTTGTTTTGTGTCTCGTGTACTTTGGTTCAAGGTGCAGTTTTCTACTACAGGATATTTGTCTTTTCTACTAGGTCTCTCTTCATTAATTACTGAAGTTCATTGTCTAGTATTGTTAGGTATTCGCCGCTGATGATCCTGGATAAAAAATGGGAGGTGGTAGAACGTTACAATTTTTTTTTTTACTTTAATGCGTTATATAGTAATTTAAGTTTAGGGCTTCAGACCATAAAACTGAACAACTTTCACCAATTTGGACCAAAGATTGGACCAAACTCTAAATTGGCAAAAAAATCTGAAGTCCGGAAAAAAATCTGCTGTCCCATAGATTTAGCTCGAGTAGATTTGTGGGTAAGCATGGAACATCCGTTTTTTTTCGCGATTTCAATATTGGCCCCATAGTGAAAGCTGTTCAGTTTCATGGTCTAAACCACCCCCTTAAATGTTTATTTGTATTTTTGTAACACCTTGTATATTCTTTTAAATTGTTTTTCTCTGTTTCTCTTCCATAATCTAAAATTGATCCTAAGTAATAGTAATATTAATAGTCATTATTGTTTATAGCTTTATACAGGGTGTAAGTGACAGCCTAGCAAATACTAAAACGATGAACTCGGACCATCAAACTGAACAACTTTCACTATAGAGCCTAACTCAGAAGACGCGAGAAAAAAATCAACTGTCCCATACAAAACTGCTGTACCTAACCGACTTAAATGTATGGGACAGCTGATTTTTTTTCGCTTTTCCTGAGGTACGCTCCATAATGAAAGTTGTCCAGTTTGATGGTCTGAGTTCACCGTTTCAGTATTTGCCAGGCTGTCTCTTACACCCTGTATAGTAACATATTATTAATTAAGGTCCAAAATCTAATGCCAGGACAAGATCAAATTAATACTGTTGATTATTTTGACCTCAAAGTTTTACCCGTTTCCAAAATTTGACAGGAAAATTATGTACGAAATTAGTTTGAAAGGTTATAACTACTTTAGTATAATGTAAAACTTTTAGTTGGTATCATTATAAGAGATGACGTCATCAACATAAACATTAATCAAATATTGGCTTCGAAAATCGTAAAATTGACATTATAGGAAGTCACTTCGTTTTCTTACTCATCCTATCTTCTTTGATTAATTCATTGCGGGTTCCAAGACAGATTAGAGTCATCCCCCGGGCTTGTTAGAGTCATCCCCCGGGCTCGTTAGAGTCATCCCCCGGGCTCGCTGGACTTCATTGTCCAGTGTTGTGAATGGTCGCCGCTGTTGATCTTGGCTTACAGGAGTTACAGCGGTGGGAATGTGTGGTGGGCCTAGACCCGATTTTAATAAAAATATATGAAATCAGGAAAATAGTATAATTATAAAAATAGACGAAATGACATAGTAACAAATGGTTAAGTGGTTAATTCAGGAAATTGAACGAATCGGAAGAAAAATTAAGTTGACAAATTGCTGAAAAAAACTAATTAGTCGTCTTGTCTTACTAATCAGAAATGTGGACGAAAAGCGAATTATACTTGTAGACTTATGAAAGTTAAAGTGGTCAATTCAGGAAAGTGGACGAGTCGGGAAAATGGCGAATCAGGAAAGAATACGTTTTGTGACTTTCTTTCGTATCAGCATGAGCTGTATCTCAGAGTCATGACACCATCCACTCATCCACTCATCTCATCCACTCATGCTGTGGAAAAAACAAGTGTTATTATACAGAGTGAAAGGAAAAGTATCAATAAACTTTAAACCACATACTCTACCCATCAAACTGAACAACTTTTACTATGTGAGCAAACCTGTCAGAACAAAAAAAATCAGCTGTCCCATACGTTTGAATCGAGTAGGTATTGCAGTTTAGTATGGGACAACAGGTTTTTTTTGTTCTGACAGTTTTGCTCCTATAGTAAAAGTTGTTCAGTTTGATGGGTAGAGTACCTATTTGGTTTAAAGGTTAATAATACTTTTTCATACATACTGTATACTGTGTTTTGTATCTGAACTATTTTGACGAATGACGACACATTGGTAATACGACACGTGAATTCATTGAAGACTATATAAGGTCTTAACTTAACATGTTGGCGGTTTTTAAGCTTTATCGTGCCTTTGGCGTAGTGCCCGGTGAGGGCTCTGACGATGGCACGAGCTTTGCTCCTGCTGTTGTTCAGTATGAACTGTGGGATTCGTGGTGTTATATTGCTGTTATACTTTGACACCAGGGCTTTGCCCACACGATAATAAGAAGATTGCTGCTGAATTTCCTGCAGTGTTGCAGACCCGAGAGGCCAGAGCATTCTAGCCTGTGTCTTTTATCAGCCCATTCCATAATCGCCATTCTAATGTTACATGTCAGGATTTCTAGACTTGGTTCGGACCATGACTTTCATGACCTTAGACAAAATTACATGTCCACGCAGACGAAGTCGCGGGCAAAAGCTAGTATTATAATCTTTATTGTGCATAGAATTCAGGTACATAAGATGACAGGTTGCGTTTTAAAGATCACTCCGAATCTTGTCTTTGCAAGAATATCTTTCCATAAATCTGAACAGCTTTCACAATGGGGCCAATATCGAAATCGCGAGAAAAAAATTAGCTTCCCATACATTTGGTTCAAGTAGCTTTGCCCCCTAATGTCCCCAGAAATTGTGAGATTCGAAAAGGGCGAGAAGTGGCCGTTCTGTATGTAGTACTATATACCTATTCTGTGGCTAATGCAGGCCATACACCATACTTCCTACCGTCCAATCAGCATGACGCTGCCGATTGGATCAGTTAGAACTGACCATGTGTGGGTGTCAATGCATGTTGTCTAGGCTTTTTCTAATCGTTTTCATTTTTTTTTACAGTCCCCAGTCCTATACATTTTTGATGTTTTCTGCTGTCGCGCTAAGCAGGAGATACTTTGTCTAGGGGCCTAGGCCTGGTCAAGTGTTAATCCGGGGACTGTACGTAGGTACGTACGTTAACTACGTAGGGCGACCGAGCTCTGCTCAGGACACATGTAAAATGAATTTTCCTAGAAATGAAATATCTACCTACTGAAAAAATAACCATAAACACATACGTACTTGTTGTGATATGCTTTGCTTTTTACTTTCCATAAGCACGGTTCACTTTCATACATAGAAATGAACTCCAGTAGCACTTCGCGGTACCGGGCTGTATTTTGCGACATGTTCGCGTACGACGACGTCTACCACAGACAAAAATCTTGACTCTAATGAACTGACGATCGCCGACCGACCGACATACACGCTCCAATCGGCATGATCAAGCCAAAAGAATTGAAATTTGATTGTGCCGTCAAGTATAACTGTCATGCCAATCCACGCCCACAGACGGTCAGTTAGGAAGTATCGTGTATGGCCAGCATAATACTATATTGCACAACATTGGACATGGTCACACAGATTATCTAGTCTCACTGAAATTACCAGAATCTAGCCTGCACTTATATAATGATGACCAGACATTGATGTAGCACACATCATAGGGTATAAGGGTAAAGTTGTATTACTTTAAGGGGTGATTGTACCCATGGTACTGATCATCTTTCTCTGAGAAACCTATAGGAAATTCACAAAAAAATATATTACTTTCCATACTAAATGCATTCTATAAAATCAGCTGATCGAACGTATGCATGAAAATTCGTTTTTTTTCGAATTTTCTATTTATAGGGAAAGTTGATCAGTATTTTGGGTACAATCACCCCTTAAAGCTGATGATGAGTTAAAAATAATACTTACGTTGACTTAGTTGTGTATCTCGTTGCCTTTGGGTTCCCATTCTGGCTCTCGACTGGTTTTATACTTTCTTTTACTGTAACAAAAAATAAAAACATTTTGAGTTTTCAAAACCAAAATCAAATGTAAATTCTCGAGGATTGAAACCACATTATAATAAGAGTTAGAAATGCAAAGCGCTTTTGCTTCGGAGACGGCTGTCGCCACTTGTCTCTCAAGGAACCAAGAAGTGGAAGGTCGCTACGTGCTCACGCTTCTACAATTACTCATGCCCTCTCGCTCGCACCACGCCGCGCGCCTTATGGTGTTATGCAAATCATTGCATAACCAGTGGCGACACGTTCCACGCCTACTTTGCACTTCTAACCCCTCTTATAATGTTCTGTCATTGAAACCTAATAGTTTATTAAGTGTGGTTTTGGCTAAGAAAAATTCACTCTATTTCTACCAGTGGGTGTTGTACCTATGATGCAACAAAGGGATATCCGAAGGAAGGAACCTAGTAGGATATTTTGTCGGCAAAAATCTTTACGTTGCGCTACTGTCATTCTGCCTCTTTGACTACATATACAACGTGTTAATGAATTAACGCAAAACTAGAAAGTAGTTTGTTTAGAATCGAGAGCAGAACCGAATTATCATGGTTTCAACATAGGTAATTTTTTTCAAATAATTAAATAATTTGTTTGTAAAATTTAAAATTTACTGACCCCGATGTCAACCCACCGTATGGGCACACTCACCCTACTTACTACCAAAACAAGATTATTAAAATGTATCCATGAGTACGTTAGCGCTTTTATTCATTACTGAAATGATAACAAATCATTTTTGCATCAAAACTTAAAATGCGAAAAACTTTAAATTTTAACTATCAAAATAATGAAATTATTGTTTCAATCTAATTATTTTGTTATAAATCAGTTGGGGCGTATGAGGTTTTGCGCTTATTCATTAACACGTTGTATAGGGACTAGCCACGCGTGTAATTCTACTAACAAACATTTCTGCCACTTTTTGCGGGGGGCGAGGTAACATGAAATCCGCAACTTTGAATTTTATTCCCATAACTTTAGATTCTAATTTTGAACGTTAAAAATCATGAAAAGTAGTCTCGTGTGAACCCCAAACGTACTAAATTCGAAATTATTGTTTGGCAATTATAGGCTGTCTCGTTAACTGATAAGGTGTAAAATTTAATGTAAATGCACATGATTACGTTGGGCATCTTATACCGTGGCAGAGGGGAAGTGCTACCGCAAGGCTAGTCCTTATAATAAATAGTCAAAGTTCTGCCTTGAATATGCTAAAAGAGCTCACAACTTCATGCTTAAAAATATAGTTGATAGCTGTACCAATGTTTCTGATCTCCCCGAAATCATGGTCGGGGATTTATGTATTTCATACGCTTATTTAATGTCAATGGAATTGTGAAGTCAGTTGATGTGCTCGTATAAAATATTACAATCAAACAATTATTTAAAACAACAATGAGTTACGTTCATTAATAGACAGGTTGCAGGAGTGCAATTACAAAACCTCATTCCATATCCGTATTGACATCCGGGTTGACAGAAACCCCGATTTTATACGAAACTATCCGGAGATCTCTATTACACAGTTAGGGGACACCGAGCTTATATACATTATATTGCATTACTTTAAGGGAGATACTGATAAAATTTCCCAACGGAACAAAGAGAAATTTGCAAAAAATATTTCAAGTTTTCATACAAACGTTAGGTCAGCTGATGGCATTTAGTATGGAAAGTCCAATTTTCTTTTGCGAATTCCCTATAGGTTTCTTAGGGAAAGTTGTTCAGTATCATGGGTACAATCACCTCTTAAAGTAATGTAATTGTTTACCCTTGGTTTACCCTACCACTCTGTATATACAGGGTGAAATTGATATCAAATCAGCTTTTGCATACATTTGTGTCGCGTAGGCATTGCAGTTTAGTATGGAACAGCTTTTTTTTTTGCTTCGATCGGTTTGCGCCCATAGTGAAAGTTGTTCAGTTTGATGGGTAGACTCTTAGTTTAAAAGGATGCTAATGATATCAATTTCACCCTGTAATGCTGCCCTCAATCGTATTCATTTCATTTCTAAACAATAATACAACATTTCCAAAAAACATAAATGTCACAATTTCACATGTCACAAATGTTTTTAATTTATCGAAACTACGGATTATTATGATTCATGCTTATAGTTGTTATCACCGCCAAAAGTAGGCACGTGAAGCCCGAATAAAACACTGCAAAATTTAAAGAAAAACAATAAATATAAAAATATCCCGGTTTCCGGATATCCGGACTTTGTAATAAAGAATTCTCACCTCTACACTGAAAATTCGACTCCGCATAACATTTGCATAACAAAACTACTTTAAATGTCATGTAACATGGTTTATTTGGTACATTACGTTTCTGTCCTCGTGCATAGTCTCCGTAATCAAGCTATTGTCGTCCTTACGGCGATGACACAAGAGCTTTGTCGGGTGACTTCTTAATTGGTACATTAAGGTAGTAGCACACTCTCGGGGTCGCTTGCGTTAATTCCCGCCATTCCGGCTTTACTGTACCAGAGGGATGAAGTCTGATGGCGCCTTTACGTTAATGGAAATATTGTGGATTACTGCAATTTTCTTTTTTGTTATTTTTACAGTTTTTGGTCTGGTCTAAAATTTTGGGTTCTTTTGTACGAATTTACTTTTATTTAAACGTCAGTCGACGTCATCGACATGTGTATCCTGCCCATCCTAACTTACGGAGCTCAAACGTGGTCACTCACTGAGGCCCAAAAGTCCAAGCTTAAGGTTTGCCAGAGAGCGATGGAGCGCAGCATTCTAGGTGTTAAACGAACCGACCGGGTCAGAAACACCACGTTGCGCTCCACAACTCAAATAGCCGACGTCGGAGAGAAAAGTGCCAAACTTAAATGGGAGTGGGCCGGTCATGTCTGTCGGATGCATCCTGAGAGATGGGCAAAAATCATCATGCCCTGGATCCCCGAAAACGGTCGGCGGCGTCCAGGTCGACCGAGGAAGAGGTGGCGTGATGACCTGGACAAATTTGACGACCAGTGGCCAGAGGTTGCCCACAACAGGAACGAGTGGAAGAGCAGGGGAGAGGCCTTTGCCCAGCAGTGGGATGAAATAGGCTAATAAAAAAAAAAAAAAAATTTTGTATTGGAGCTTTCAAAATAAATAGAAAGAAAAAAATATTATGTTGTATCAAATGCGAATGTTTTCATAATTATAATTTGATTCATCTTCATCAGCCTATACAGGGTTAAATTGGTAATGGACCGGCAGCTCAGAGGGTTGGAACGCTGTGATATTCAGGGCGTAAATTGAATAGCTGAGGGGCTAGGAGGTCATGAGAGATTACCGAAAAAGTATCTGAGATTTTTCAGATAGGAGCCCACATATTTTGTGACAATGTATCCAACATACCCGTCACACTGGACAGAGTTTCGGTACTACTAGTGAAACGTGGATGTTCTGAGGTTTCAGAATATCTCTGACTACCCCTTCGGGGAATATAGTCGTGAGCATATGCATGCATGCTGTGTCAAACATTGTAACTAGTGAGTCATTACAAAGTTCCAAATCAGTTTTCTGCCACAATATTGTACTGGAGTTGTAATATTTTGCAACGTAGTGTTTTAATGGGATATAAACAAAGTACAGCGCCTGTAGGATAGAATGCGACATGCCTAAATAAACTCACTACCAGAATCCCAATCAGAGTGTTCAGAAACTTTGGTATAACTATAAACTATCTACCACAACGTTTTTTTTGTAGCATGATTAGCTTTTTACTAGTGGTGACGGGCTCCCTCCCCGTCACATTGATCAGAATTATGGTACTAGTGAAACTAAGTAGGTAGGGGGTAGTCAGAATATCTAGAAATAAACATTTTAACGGGTTCTTACCGCGTTCTCAAAAACTGTATTAGTCAGAATATCTCTGACTACCCCCTTTTTTTTTTATTACGTATGGGTTTGCTCTTGACCTCAATCTAGTCCTCAGGACGAAGATGGGGTCGAAGATGTAGCGAGCTCACCCACTCGGGAAATATAGTCGTGAAAATAAGCTATTTAGCTTTTATCGTTTTTTTTAATACAATCTACATGAGTAGGTACTTTAGTAGGTGTATTATTTTAATTGAAACGAGCATATGCATACGAATTATTGTAAATTCGAAAGCAACACTGTTTACCTTCCACTGCTAAACCACTAAACAGATTTTCGTGAAATTTGGTACTTCAAGATAGTATAAAATTTACATAGTATATTTCACAAGTCGCCAATATTTCGCCAAATAAGATGGCGTGTTACAACTAGTGTTGTAAAGAATCGGATAAAAAATTATTCAAAAAGTGTTCACCCTTATAAAATGACGAGCGTTAACCCGCGACTTCGTCCGCACAAATTATATACCAGATTTTAAGTCAGATCATAAGCTATCAAACAAAAAAAGTTTCATCAAAATCGGTTCAGTACTTTTTGCGTGATACTCGTTCAAACAAACAAACAAACACACAAACAAACAGACAGACAAAAAATCCAAAAATTGGTGAAATGGAATCAGGGACACCTAAAAACCATATCGTAACTTTTTTTTTGTTAATATCTTCAATGTACAGACAAACTTCCTGCTACAGTTTTATAATAGTTTAGATATTCAAAACATTGTTGGTTGAATAAAACTAAACCACACTACAACACTAAAAAGATAGTTAGTTGTAGTAAAGTTTCAGAACATTCCGAAAGACTACGAGCTTAATAATATATATTTAATCAAAACTAAACCTAAACCAAGCACAGTCCTCCAAAACATTTTTTCTTACTAAACGAAAATAACTAGCGAATTTCCGGAAGTTGCCCACCAAAGTTGTTAAGTTTGTTTGTCTGGTGTGGTCGGGCGATAGTTATCAAAGTATTTCCATTAATAATAATAAAGGCAATTTCACTCTGAATAAGTTCTGAACCGCTGAAATGTAAAGCCGTGGTCACACCTCAGGGATTAGGATCCGGATAATCAGTTAATTAATTTCGAATTCAGTTAGTTCGGTTTTACAGAAAGGTTAGATTGTGTGTGTTATTAATATTTTTGTAAAGATTAGTAGCTTTTAAAATTTGATAAGTTTAAAGGTTGGTGTGGTACACTCACCATCACCACCTACATACCATTACCCGATTGGTGTTTCATGTTCTTTTTATTTTTGTCGTTTGAGGCAGGATCAATTTGAAACTGTCGAAAACTTTGTCATTGTATATAAATTATAAAAAGCTTAAAAAAAATTATTATTTCATTCTTCTCTTAAGGCAAATCAAATTGGACAAAAGAAGATATAATTTGAAATTTCTTTTCTTAGCTTTAGTAAATTATTTAAAACTCTTTTATTTAATTTCCGAACTCGTAAATATCATACGAAATATTTAAAATTTAAATAGTAATTTAACTATCATTGTTCAATAACGATGACACAAAAATTGCATCGTTAAAAGTAGATGACTGATGCAATGGAATTTAAAAAATTAATAAAAATCCTTACATAAAAAATCCGGTTTTTACACGCCGTGTATACCGGCCCTAACAACCAGCTAATTAACAACTACGAAAACTCCGGATCTTGAATCCGGACTCCGGACGCGTGAAAGAGGAAATTTAATAAGTTCACCGATTTTCATTACAGACCTAAAACCGGATACGGAACTGACAGTTATAGAATGGTATCGTTTAATTGGATGTTCAGAAGTCATATTTTGTTATTAGGGGAATCGCGATTGGATTTGGGGATTTTATTATGTAATTTGATTGGTTTTGAATTTAGGTCGAAGAAGGACTCGATAGGAAAATATTGAGGAATTTATTTCGTTTTGATGTTTTGAGCAATGGTAGTTTATTACCCAGCAGGTACTTCATCCTAAAACCTTCAATATCACAGTAGAAAAACCCTGCTTCGCCTTAAGGCTGCACCGACCCTATTGTTTTGCCCCTAATCGTATTTTTTTTATTTTTAAACAATTAAACAACATACATACATACATACATATACTCACGCCTGTGTCCCATTGGGGTAGGCAGAGACAACGGATCGCCATCGGCTACGATCCTGACACACCTTTTTCGCCTCTTCCACAGTCATAGGTCGCTTCATACACGCTCGTCGGTTTCCGGTACATTTGATCTGACCCCTCTTAAGTACGCTGCCAATTTGGTCCGCATACGTGCGTCTAGGGCGACCTGTTTTGACTGTCCCATTCACACTCGCTTTATATATTTCATTCGTCAGTCTGCTAACACTCATTCTTTCCACATGACCAAACCATCTCAGCATTCCCTTTTCAATCCTTGTTACTATATCCTCTTTCAATCCACATCTATATCTAATTACAGATAAACAACAATTAAACAACATTTCTAAAAAACAAGAATCTCACATTATAGTCCTTATAGGCTTTCAATTTATCGAAACATTACTGATTATTATGTTTTATGCTCGTAGCTATTATCGTTAAAGATAATAATTACAAACATTATAAAAACAAATCTGCAGTGACCTGATAAATTTAAAATCAGCTGTGACTACAAGGTGACGTTCTTGTTTTATGGAAATGTTGTTTAATTGTTTAAAAATAAAAAAAATACGATTGGAGGCAACACAATAGCCTTGGTTAAGCCTTAATAGAAGTTGCATGCAACTGAATCCTACGTACCTCTTATATGTTCGATATGGTATATCTATTCATACATGTCGTTCACGAAAAAGTCATAACTCGATGCCAATTTTAAGATAAGGTCGAATTTCATTTTGTTAGTATATTTAATAGTTTTTTTTTGATCACGCTGGTTGTCGAACTAAATACCTATCTAGTTCTCATACGATTTCTACTGGTTCACTGGTGGCAAAAAAAAACTGCTTTTTGGTCAAGTAGCTTTTACACATCTTGACATTTTCTATGGAATGGCAGTTATTTTCACGATATCCAGGTTCCATAGTAAAAATTGTTGAGTTTGATCAATCAAGTATTTATTTGCATAGAATACAGTGGTTACAATCGATAAATAATATTTATATGGCAGTCAATATATTCAACCTGCATTCAGGTGTACACATTTTTTAAAATATGGTCGAGCTTAGTTACAATTATAAATTACAATAGTCATCCTAATCTATATCTATATACTATTATAAAACTGTAACAGGATGTTTGTCTGTACATTGAAGATATTAACAAAAAAAAAGTTACGATATAGTTTTTAGGTGCCCCTGATTCCATTTCACAAATTTTTGGATTTTTTGTCTGTCTGTTTGTTTGTGTGTTTGTTTGTTTGTTTGTTTGTTTGAACGAGTATCACGCAAAAACTACTGAACCGATTTTGATGAAACTTTTTTTGTTTGATAGCTTATGATCTGACTTAAAATTTGGTACATAATTTGTGCGGACGAAGTCGCGGGTTAACGCTCGTTAATTATATTATCATTCAATAACGTATATTTTAATTTAAATATTCATTAATACTATAAAACCATTAACTATTGAAAAAACAAAAAGAAACAAACTAATACTACTTACAAAAAAAAAATGTCTTCGAAATTGCCGCCGCTTGGCGGCAAGGTGCCCAGCCTAGCTAGCATGCCACCCACGACAAAGCGTTTAAACGAGAAAAACGTCATGTGCGCTCTTTCTGGCCTACGTAAAATAATAAAGATGGAGGCACATCTCGATTTTTGTCGTTTTCTCGGGGGTGGCATGCTAGCTAGGCAAGAGCGCCTGGCAGCGTTACCTCTTTGTATGGCCAGGCTGATGCGCTGACCGAGGTAGCTGCCAGCCCTCTGGTCACCGGGGACCTCGATTAGGCGCGCCGATAATTCTTTAAATAATCGCCTCCAAAAGCTAACTACTTAATTCTGATATCAATATGTTCCCATTTAGTAGTTTTATGCTTTCCGGTAAGCCATTGAAAATTTCAATGCTCATGTTGTATACGTTTCTTTTGTAAATATCTGTACGGGAAGGAGGTTGATAGAGAAGATTGATATACTGATCTCTAATATGCCTTATGGACACAACACTGCGTTTTTTGAAGTAGGTCGGATTTGATTTAACAAAAAGACAAACTTGCTTTATGTACATAGACAGTACAAGACGATTTTTTTTTAAAAGTGGTCTGTAACTATCCAGATTCCACGCATTAGTAATGGCGCGAATGCACTTTTTTGATATTCCGTTGACGTCAACCGAATTTGGTTGTGGATGGTTTGAAGCTCTCCGTTAAGTATGTAACGCATTTAAATGTACGCGTATACGAAAGTCTTTAATAACAAAAAACATCAACACAAACAAATTAATTAAAAATCCATGTACCGTACGAAAATAAATCTTAATAGGCTTATAATAAGTATTTTTTTAAAACATTCATTCCAATATTTTATGAAAGATGTAAGTTAAAGACGGTGGAAAATATCCGCTTTGGGGCGCAGCGAGGCGTAACATGAAGTTCATAAAGGTTGGTTCCGTAGCCTTTATTATTTTAATCCAATTAATTTTCATGCGGAACGCTTTGGAGGAATAATTTGCTGCAAAGGAAAATCAATGTGCCTTGAAGCGTTGTTTTGAATCATATTTATTATAATTTCGACGGTTACGCTATAGAGGGAAACAGACTAACCTATCTTAACTTTCGTCATCGTATTATCAACGTAAAACATAATCCAACTATTACTAATTCCTTACTTGAGATATCGTATGATTTGATGTTTTAAAGATAGTTTGCAGTGATATGACTCTTTGAAAGCGTCTCCGAAGAAGACGTCATACTACAGAATAGAGTAAAGTGGAGAGAACAGACGCGAAATTCTGACCTCACCAACATAATGGGATTAACTACCTTGAGAGTCAACATGCTAATCAAAATTGCATGTAATGTTTTCATGTGTCATTGTATTGTTCATAAATAATGTTTATAACTAGCCAGGAAGAGAGAAGAGAGAGTATAATTTGATTTAGAAGAAAAGAGAGACGTGATTGCTATGTATTCTCTGCCTATGCCCCATTGAACATGGACATGCTTATAATTTATGTATTATGTATAATATTTTCACAGTAATATTTTCAGAGTTCAAGATTAGCCCTTTTACACATAAAATGACCAGAGAAGAAGAAGAAGAAGGAGTCTTTATTTTAAAATAAAGAAAATTTTACATTTACAATACAAATAAGGATGAAAAGACCATCAAAAACATGAATGTAAAATGAGAGCCAAGTTCAATATTATGATAATATGCCTTGGTTGTTTACTTCAACAACAAAAGAAGTGAGATCTAAATGGGTGCCAAGTTCAATTGTCAGTCCTGAAATTTATTTATAACAACATAAGATATTTTATAACAACTTAAAATATAATTTCTTCTTATAACTTAGGATAATATAGCCTAAGGTCTGTCTTGGCTAGTTCTCATATACGAATTATTATTAAGTATCAACCAAAACAGTCATGGAAGAGCCCTATATTCGATGGATAGTTTCCACCAGCAAGCCAAATTTTCGGAAGAATAAAACAAGAACTTACAGCCTTAGAACTTGCGAAAGCTATAATATAATTTGTATATGACAACTAGCCAAGTCAGACCTTAAGCTTCAATATATTATCCTAAGTTACATACAAACATACATATACTTACGTCTGTGTCCCATTGGGGTAGACAGATACAATGGATCGCCATTCTAAGTTATAAGAAGAAATTATTGTTTTTGTGGTTATAAAATATTTTATGTTGTTATAAATAAATTTCAGGACTGACCATTAGCCACTTAGCAACTTGGCGCCCATTTAGATCTCACTTCTTTTGTCGTTGAAGGAAACAACCAAGGCAT
Organism: Agonopterix arenella; assembly: GCA_927399405.1. Taxonomy (NCBI): domain Eukaryota; kingdom Metazoa; phylum Arthropoda; class Insecta; order Lepidoptera; family Depressariidae; genus Agonopterix; species Agonopterix arenella. The sequence goes on from OV656690.1 coordinate 432,880, forward strand.
GTATCATAATATTGAACTTGGCTCTCATTTCACATTTAGGTTTTTGATGTGATATCATTACTTTTTGTACATAATAAAAATTTACTAGTTTGTGATTTATTCCTTTGTATTCACCCAACTACCTATCTGGATGCCAAATTTTAACTTACTAGGTCATCTGGAACTGGGTTAGAGTTTTGATCATTCAGTGATAAAGATGATGATTTTTGGACTTTAATATCTAAATAACCGTTTGATTTGAGGTGTGTGTACCGCCCCCACCCAGTTGCTCAACGGCCGTCACCAATATAAGCCAAATTTGACCTGTTTATTTATGTAAAAATAGTTTTTATGTTATGAGGGGGTTAAAAGTGGCTCCAAATGGTTCGTGTAATATTACACACGGTACTGCTCGCCAGTTCTGTTGGCTTGAACTTGGCTTGACACGCTGCCGCGTGTCTCTATCTCGAGAAGAGAATCAGAATGATTCCTGTTTAGCTTTTGGGCCAATTCTGATTAGTAAATATAATTATTTTACCATTCTTTAACCTGAAAGATAAATTATTCGACATGGACGTAAATAAATCTGTTTCAAAAATTGAGTCAGAGTACTCACTCTCAGAAACGGAGATTTGATTGATTTGTAATTCAAAATAACCTTAAAATGTCGTTGTAATTTGGTGTATAGAGAATGGAGTATAGTTTTATGGAATACGAGCGCTAACCCGCGACTTCGTCCGCATAAATTATATACCTGATTTTAAGTCAGATCATAAGCTATCAAACAAAAAAGTTTCATCAAAATCGGTACAGTAGTTTTTGCGTGATACTCGTTCAAACAAACAAAAAAACAAACAGACAGACGAAAAATCCAAAAATTGGTGAAATGGAATCAGGGACACCTAAAAACCATATCGTAACTTTTTTTTGTTAATATCTTCAATGTACAGACAAACTTCCTGTTACAGTTTTATAATAGTATAGAAAACAACAAAAAAATATTGTAACATAAAAAAAAATCCAAGTCAAACTGAGAACAATATACAACTCGAACAAAAAAAAGTTTAAGCACAGAATTTTCTTATTCGCCCCGACGAAATAATTACGCCAAGTACACAATAAGAAATTAATTGGACGGCCATAACAAAAACCTTGTCCGCAACAGTTTCCGTTTGACTATTGTCCTTAAGGAACCCTAAAACGAGGACCTATTTTAAAAACAACGGAGCGTGCTGGAGGGTACTCGAAAAAAGTAAGAGGTAGAAAATTATTTCGACTTTTATAATAACAAGTGAATTTAAAGGAATATTTTTGTATGGTCTTGCTTTGTAAGTGTAATATAATTATGGTCACGACTTTGTTTCTCAAGGGGTAGTCAGATGTTTTTGCCATACTTATTACTGGAAGCAAAATAGGTCATAGTTTCAGTACAATGTTCGGTTCCTATAGTTTTATTTTTTATTTTTGGTGTTTTTGCGGTAGGGTCTTCAACACTACCATAAATGATCTCTGGAATTGGCTCTCTAATAGCCATGTTTTTCTTTCTTATTGCTGTCTCCCGTTTGCAATGAAGGGAAGTCGGATATATCTTTTTCCTACTCCTCCTATCTTCTTTGATTAGTTCATTGCGGGTTCCAAGACAGTTTAGAGTCATCCCCCGGGCTCGCTGGACTTCATTGTCCAGTGTTGTGAATGGTCGCCGCTGTTGATCCTGGCTTACAGGAGTTACAGCGGTGGGAATGTGTGGTGCGCCTATGCCCGAAAAAAATAGGGGGTAGTCAGGGACTATACAGGGTAAAGTCAGTCAGGTGGAGTCCATTGAAATCGCGAAAAAAAGTCAGCTGTTCCATACAAAACTGCAAACATAACTCAACCGAAATGTATGGGACAGCTGTTTCTTTTCGCGATTTCGATATTGGTCCCATAGATAAAGTTGTTCAGGTTGATGGTCTGAAGCAACCCTTTAGAATAGAATAGAAAACTTTATTTTCGACCAACTGAGATCACAATATTGTTAGTTACACACTTAGCCTATTGTTAGTTTATACACAGCGACATATTTCTTTTTAATTATAACTGTTTGTTTGTCAGCAAGTGAATCATACAGCAATGGTTCACGTACTGACAGTCAAACCTACTTGCAAAAATGGTCAGGATGCTGTTGGTGCTGGCGCTTATCCTACGCACGAGAGACGTACACCTTTTGCGCATAGTAGTGTAAAAAAAAATCTACTCGCGCATCGGCGAACATCCCCGATGCACTACAGTATCGCGGCAGCCCCCACCCCACCAGCACCCTGAACGCGTTATTGAACTGGACGCGCAAGGCACTGTACTGTTTCTTCGTATAGTTCAGCCACAGGCTGCTCGTGTAAAAGGACGTGCAGTATGCTCTAACGAGTGTTATCTTGACTGATGTGGAACAACGAGCAAACCTGCGGGCTATCATATTGGCTCGTACAGACAACGCCCTGCGCCTCTCAATGTTTTCATTGTCCTTCAGGTCGGAGGTCAACCAATGTCCGAGGTATTTAAATTTTTCTACTCGGTTCAATAGACTTCCATTGATCTTGATATTTGGTGCTTAAGTCATTTGAACTACCATTATACAGGATGAAATTGATATCATTAGCATCCTTTTAGACTAAGAGTCTACCCATCAAACTGAACAACTTTTACTATGGGAGCAAACTGATCGGAGCAAAAAAAAATCTGTTGTTGCATACATTTGAGTCGAGTGGGCAGCGGCGGCGGGTGCAGTTACTAAACTGCACCCGCCGCCGCTGCCTAAAAAAAACTGCTGTTCCGTACTAACGAACAGCTGTTTTTTTTTGCTCCAATCGGTTTGCTCCCATATCAAAAGTTGTTCAGTTTGATGGGTAGACTCTTAGTATAAAAGGATGCAAATGATATCAATTTCATCCTGTATAATGGTAGTTCAAATGACTTAAGCACCAAATATAAATGGCAAGAAATAATAAAGGCTTCTTTATTAATATATTGTATTATAATGTATTTACCATAATACGGTGGAAAAGAAAATGGCGAGTAACCTCGTGTAACATTTGATACGTTGAAAATATGCTGAATAACTCTAAACCGTCGAATTCCACTGTCAGGATTTAAACCTGACACCAACGCAATCAAGCAGAACTCCGAAAAACCTAATAAAAAGAAAAGCCCTACCCTATAACCAATAAAATGCAAAGGAATCAAATTAAAAATCGTATAAAATAATTCTGGAGAACGACAACGAAGCGAATTTCGGAATATCGGATCGAACAGAGGGTTGTGTCAATGTCACTCAACATTATTGGAGTCGAGCAAAACCACGTGACACTAATATAGAAGTACTGGATACGACATTTGATATACAGGTCGCCAAATTAAATAGGTTACCTTATATACATATACAGGGTGTAAGTGACAGCCTAGCAAATACTGAAACGGCGAACTCAGACCATCTAACTGAATAACTTTCACTATGGAGCCTAACTCAGGAGACGCGAAAAAAAATCAGCTGTCCCATACATTTGAGTCGGGTAGGTACCGCAGTTTTGTATGGGATAGCTGATTTTTTTTCGCGTCTCCTGAGGTAGGCTCCATAGTGAAAGTTGTTCAGTTGGATGGTCTGAGTTCACCGTTTCAGTATTTGCTAGGCTGTCACTTACACCCTGTATAAGGTAACCTATTTATTTATTATAATATTAACTAATTTCCTTTAGGTTTCCTAGGGAAAGTTGTTCAGTATCATTGGTACAATCACCCCTTAAAGTAATGCAACTGTTTACCCTAACACCCCTTTTTTTATCCCTTTTTTTTTAAGGTGCTTCAAACCATTTAACTGAACCATTAATATATATATATATTGCTCACGTGACGAAATGTATTAGTTTCAAATCGTTTCACAACTAACGAATGAGTATCGATCAAAGAACACATACAAATAGTCATCATCATCGTCATCATCTCAGCCGATGGACGTCCACTGCTGGACGACCGGTCCTGCGCTGCCCTCATCCAACGGGTTCCCGCCGCCTTCACAAGGTCGTCGGTCCACCGTTTGCGGGGCCTACCCACGCTACGCTTTCCGGTACGCGGTCGCCACTCGAGAACTTTTCGGCCCCATCAGCCATCGGTTCTGCGAGCAATATGCCCCGCCCACTGCCACTTTAATTTAGCAACTCTTTGGGCTATGTCAGTTACTCTGGTTCTTCTGCGGATCTCTTCATTTCTGATTCGATCTCGCAGGGAAACTCCGAGCATAGCCCTCTCCATTGCCCTTTGGGTGACTTTCAGCCTTTTTATGAGGCCTTGAGTGAACAACCACGTCTCTGTTCCATATGTCATCACTGGCAACACACACTGAGCGAAGACTTTCGTTTTAAGACACTGCGGTATTTGGGACGTGAAGATACTACGTAGCTTCCCGAACGCTGCCCATACAAATAGTATGATAGCTAAAACTATACACAAAATAGAAGGAATATCATACTTCTCAAGGAAATGGAAATTGTCTTTTTCTATTGTAGAATTTCTTATGAAATTCAAATTCAAATTTACCAGTTTTGTAGGCGAAACGGGATTGGGGGATTACCTTTATTTATTTTTTATTTAATTTAATTTATTTCAGAAAAACTTATGTACTTTATTACAGTATGTAGGTATAATCATTTTTTTTTTGCAACTAAAAGTTTCTACAGGTAAATATTAATAATTCGTTTTACAAATTTATGTAACAACACCAATTTTCAATCATCATTTTGAAGTTACCTTACAAAATTGTTACTTTAAACCATCCACAAAAGAAAAAAAATAATTAAGTTTTAACTTTAAGTAAAGAGGTGCTGAGTGAGCTGGTCTTTAATCTATGTAGGTATTTCCCTACTCGATTAACTGAGGGTATGCTTGTGTAAAACAAACCACTTTTTTACACAAATGTATGGAACGACTGATTTATTTCGCGATTTTTACGTTAGTTCTAAAAAGAAAGTGGTTCAGTTTGATGGTTTATTACTATTTTTTTAAATAAGACACTGAAACGGAACTGTATCTGATTAATAAATAATTAATATTGTTAAATGTAATGAACATAACATTACATAAAATTTAATAAACTAAACTTGCCAGACAAAAAGTTTAAGTCCCATGTTAAACAAGTCTTCTGTAAAAAAGGCTACTATAAACTCGATGACCATTTGAATGACCAAAATGTCTGGTCTTGACAATGTTACTCTATGTAATGCAATATTGTATTTTAATTGTACTTTGTATATTTTGTTTTGTTTAAAAGATGTGTGTTGTAGAGTTTCTGGCCGCATCTTCTCTCGACGTCAAAAAGCTATCTACGTGAAATTATTTTGAATAAATTTTTTTTGAATTTTGAAAATAATCTTATTAATTTATTCGCATAGACAAATATTTTCACAACAGGAATTAGATTGGTTCAAAAGGCAGCTTTATCACAAAATTTGTTATTTCTAACCATTAGAATGAAATGAAATCTTTTAATTGCCAGCTGCTTTTCATTTTAAAGTCATTTTGGTACTCTTCCTTTATCGACGTACCTATGTTTGTTTTATACAATTTATTTTGATCGTATCCAGTACAATACACATCTTTCAATCGCTAGTGATGCAACTAACGAATATCGACAGCTAATATTTTATGCCGACAAAATTCGGATACGCGTATTATTGAAGTATAATATATTACGATGCCGGTGACGGCAGATTTCTATTAATAATGTGAAGATTTATAGTTTTGGTGTCAAAAATGTGTTTTATCTTTACAACAGCTAGGTAGCCCTACCTACTTTATATTATAGTATAACTGTAAAGGCTTGTGAAGGTGTTTGGATGTATTTTATGTCTGTGACTCAATCAAGCATAAACGGCTGAATGGATTTGGATGAATCTGGCACACAGATAGAGCAGGTTCTGGATTAACAAAACTTATTTAAAAGTAAATATAGACGAAGTTCCGGGCAAAAACAAAAACAAGTAAAACGCTTGTTGATAATTTCCAGCCATTAAAGATAATTTATTAATTTAAAACTCATTGGCTAGGCTGAGAGCAAAGGCAAAATATTTTTAAAAATATCGATAAAATTTCCCAACACTGTTCGTTAGCGAAACGACAATTGTGTGCTAATTGAAATCGAAAACTTTAATTAATGACGGAGTGAGACAGAGAGACAAGTTTTAACGCTCATATGAACCAATTAGTTTTGTTGTAGCCAATTATTGAGATACGAAATAATTAATATCGAACATTTTGACAGTTCATTAAAACTTACGTAGGCTTACTAAAAAATGTTATAGTATGCGAGTAACTATAGTACAATGAGTAGAGGCGGCTTGCCAGAAAGAAGGGTTATTGATTCGACACGGGGGTCACAACTGGATGGCATAGAGCGAGAGACAGAAAGAACGTCAAGCATGAATAAGGCCTATGTCTGAAAGTCTGAAGATGGACTGATCAAAGGCTAGAGGATGACTCACGCTACATCGTGCCGGGTCCGAGCAGATTCCGAGCCGAGCGTCGACCGTAAGCAATCGACCAGGCCCGGTCCGGCCCCGGCTCGGTTGCCGCTCGCTGGGGCTTGAGTGTGTCCATACAAAATTCGGCTCGGACTCGGCTCGGTCCCGGAACGGTGTAACGTGAGTCATCCTTAAGGCAAAGACGCATACGGAAGTAATAACAACGGGAGCAAGTAATTTCTCTATGATTACAACGCTGTGGAAAGCTTCATTAGGTAAATTTTTGCTATTACCCTGTGGCAGAAGGTAATAAATGCGTGAGAATTTATCGCTTTCTAAAAAAGTGATATGTCTGTTACGTAATCTATGGTACAGTGACTTGCCTTGCGCGAGAGTATATTCTCATACCTAATCCGCCGGGCGCTCATTTCAGCCAACGTTCCGAACGTCAGCGAGCCTACTGGACTGTGTCGCACCGATGGCAGAAGGGCCGCTGCCTCCTATGGGATGCCACCTGCTCGTGCACCTTTGCATCAACATACCTTCCTAGTACCATGCAGGTAGCCGGGTCAGCTGCCGAACACGCGGCGCACCTGAAGCACTCCACATACTCCTGCTTGGGAGTGGACTACATATTTGTCCCGTTCGCCATGGAGAGATCCGGCCCCTGGTGTGCAGAGGCAAAGGGCTTCGTTAAAGAATTGAGCCGTCGGCTCCGGGACAGGGGCTGCGACCCCCGCTCCGGCTCGTTTCTGGTCCAACTCATAGCACTGGCAATACAACGCGGTAACGCCGCCAGTATTTTAGGCACCATTAGACCGGAAACCAATAGTGGCGGGCTCCTGGAATAGCATAGGTTCATCTTTCATCTTTCCTTTCTTTCTTATTTTTTTCCGTTTTAACCTTTGTCGCCTATAAATATTTTATTCATTAGTTATAAGTTCTTCTTCTATATTATAATTAGTTTAGATCTAGTTTAGATAATTATTTAGTTTATTTACAATTGTGTATTCTCATCTGTTAATTAATTTTTATATTGTTAAAAAAGCAACTAGATTTGAGACATATACTGAGAGCAGACATAAGAGAGTATCGGGGGCCTACACGATGAGGGCATCAGAGATATTGACGATTCCTTGACTGGTTACTTCTTACGACACCCCTCTGGGTTGGTGCTATTCTAACAGAGTATCTTCGGAAGACTAACTGACCTGATGCTGCTTAACTTCTGTGATCGATTCCAATTTTTTTCTGGCTCCTAAAAGCCTGTGCCACTTAGACCATCGCTGGTCCTTTGTGAACGCCCTTTTTAAAGTTCTTTACCAATCCTCACTGCGGCCAAAAATCACAGTAGGTTTTTGATCGGGATGGTTTGTATCTCATCTGGTGTCAGTACCTGCGTACCTAGATGAGTACTGCGTTTGTACATCAGGGGGCAGCAGTCAGGTAGGAGATGCAGTCCATCTCCTACTTGCAGAATCTGTAGCCGGTCGTGTCACTTAATTTCAGTGTGGGCATGTGCTTATTTAATTTGCAGTACAGAGATCCTTGCTTAGGGCAAAGAGACCGTTCGCAAACTTGCTATTGTAGCGTTTCATATCTGCTTTGGAGTGGCCCATGCCTGGGGTGATCGATTCCAATACCGAGGCTCTACAACGCTCAATGTTTTCTTATAAAACTGTTTTTAACCAATAAAGGAGTCAATTTATTGTAGGCCAACAAACAGTTACATTTATTGATGGTATTACACTCTGAAAACATAATTTAATTTACTTTAGTAATCGGACGAAAGATTAGGTAAAAATGCAAACGGAGTTATGAAATAAATATAAAAAATGCTTTATTGACTTTATTTGCTATGATTCTTTTTTCCTATTAATCGGCACATGTAAAGCAATGCGTGTATAGGAACATCATTGATGTTAATACGAAAATAAATTTAAAAAATCAACATATCTTACCAAGACACATCTTGTGCGCCAACTGGGATTACGCAACAGTCCGTTACCACATATTACCACTATAATCTAGAGATTATGAGAAACAAATCGACATGAGTTCGTAACTATACGCCAACTATACGCTAATATTTTTATACTAGCCTATTTCCCATAGTAAGATTGAGGATCTCTTTTTGAAAAATAATATTTTTTTTTTGTATTAATTTCATTTTCATTACGTCTGAGTGAATCGAGATGGAAACTGGATGAACATTTTTCATTGAATCCACGGCTTCGAGAGCGCCCGGTAAGCGTTATTAATATTTGATTCCTGATAAATCCTACTTCGATTTCGATTTTAACTCGGTAATATAAGGTTTGAGAGGCATGTTTAATCTATTGCATCACTCGGCAGCATATAATTAAATTAGCTTATATACTTAGTCTATATATACCTACTATATACCACTGTAACATAACATTGTATTAGTATTTAACTTGTTGATTGTACTTAATAAATAAAATAAAAAAATAAAGAATATATTATGGTTATTATTTGTACCCTATATAATATCGAATTTGAATCCTATATTGATAAGAATTGATTGTCTGGATATTCTATAATTTTATATTTATAATAATTTTCAACGATGACATTCACTTATTTAATATTCTTATTTGGCCTTCTATTGTTCATTTTTTATTATTATTATGTGACATTTTAAGCCAAGTCATCACAATCATTCAGATATTACAAAATGTAATAATTTTAACATCTCCTAAAATTCGAATTATTTAAAAAAAACTAAACTTTAAAAAAAATTTAAACCTTTAAGGGGGTTGTTTTGATCATCAAACTGATCAATATCATTTTGACCTATGGGACCAACATCGAAATCGCGAAAAAAAATCTGGTAACCCATATATTTAGTTCGAGTAGATTTGTAGTTTAGTATGGAACATCAGATTTTTTTCGCGATTGCGATTTTGGTCCCATAGTGAAAATTGTTCAGTTTGATGGTCTAAACCACCCCCTTAAATGTTCATTCGTATTTTGTAACACTTTGTATAAGGGCTTGCATTAAAAAATAAGATCCTAGCAAAGCTATGTTGAGTGCTTTGGAGTTGCGAGGAATATACCATTGCTTAACCTCCTCCTCATTTTTGCACCTATTGAATCAACATTTGGTATGAATTGAAGATAGATAACAGTAACCTAAAAATAGAAGAAGCTGTGGTTATGAAGAAACAAATTTTTTTCGACCCCTCCCATACAATGAAACAGGGGTTGGAATTTTTTTTTTTAAAGTCTTGTGTTGTGTCGTTGGATAAGTAGGTCTTGTCCGATGGAACAAAACTCCTGGATGGAAAAAAAAAGTAGAAAATAAATCGATATAATGCTTCTGTCTCGAGATATCTGCGCTCAAAGACAAAAATAATGTTCTTTAAGTAAGATAATCGATTTTACTACTTTTTCCTTATTCTACTTATGCTAGAGCTACGAAACCCTATCATGGGAGAACCCGACAAGCTCTTGATCGGTTTTTTAAATATAAATAGCTTACCTTTATCCCCCTTCAGTTCCACGTTCCCCCTGTACCACACGATCTTGGCAGCCGGTTTCGAGTTCCTAGCCTGGCACTCCAGCGTCACATCTTCCCCTTGCTTCACCTCCAGCTTGGAGTTGTGAGGGTGGTTGATGATTTCTACTGTCGTAGGTGGCGCTGTGGACAAACAAAATGTTTTGGTTAGTTTTCTCAAGACAGTTCTTATACAGGGTGTCACAAAACACCCTAGTAATATGTGAAAGGATCAAACTGAACCAACATCGAAATATCCACTATATCTTCGTTCAGGTAAATGGTCTGATCATCCCCTTAAAATATTTTCAGTTGATTATATTGAACTTTATACATCCTATTTTATAATTACTAAAAAATTTTTTACGTGTCATCTAAATACGCATTGACACTAAACAACCTATTTAACGGGTCGAAAAACGAAATAAGTTTTTAAACCTTCGATACAAAAGTGCGGATTAGCCGATCCATTTGGCACCCATGTTCCTTACGAAAATTTGTTCTAAGAGGTAATTAAAAAATAGGAGTGTTTAAGATTATGGTTTCTGACCACCCCGAAAGGGGAGTGAACGCAAAACCTGAACACTATTTGTATAGAATCTATAGACGAACCATTAATATTTTACATTAATATTGTGAACTTGATAATCTTTCTCATTAGTTACTCCACTCAATATTCTATTGATTCAAGGATTCATAACTCTCACTGCAGAGCCCAAGCCTATTCCCACGAATAAGCGGCGTAAGTGGACACAAAGTTAGTGGTCAACTTGTCTCCACCAAAATAATAGTTTGCTCTTATATTGTGTTATTTCAAAACGGGGTGGACTTTCCGAAAGGGTTGCCACTTTATGTCTAGTCAGTGAGAATCTATTAATAAAAGTTGGAGATAGCCACGGTGGAGTTCGGAACCTTTATGAAAATAACTTTTTCAAGATTGTCAGCATTTCGTTCACAAACAAAATGGATGCCAAAGGGAAAAATGATTGATTACTTGCCGCGTTCGAGAAAATTTGTTTGCTGTGTTTTTTAAATGGGCTTTTAAATTGTTGTAGATTTTTTTTAAAGAAAAGGTGAGTAAAATTAAGAAAACAAAATATTTGAATTTTTTATCACTGTGATGTTGCAAGTATTAAAAGTTTATGAATAACTTATTGATTGTTCACAAGTTTTCAGATTTTGCGTCCATTAAATTACATAATTTTTGAAATGCAATTAAAACTGATATCTGAGCCCACTCTGCTGGGAAAAATTAATATCACTGTGCCCAGAACTAACATCAGCGATATAATAATCTTCGCGAGTTGTCCCTACTTTCAGTCCTAGTCGAGTGAGGACAAATGTCGGTAGTTTTACTATACTTCATAGACTGCAAAAAAGGTATAACGACTATCAAATGGCTTTTGAACTAGATGTCTACGCAGATTCTGTTTCGTCCTGGAGGAGTAAATTGCTGCGTTCAGGTTCGAATTCAGGTTTGGACTCAAGTGAATCTGCACTTCAACATTGATTTGGTATTGTATTCAGTAGGTGCATGTTTTCTATTCTTGCTGTTCTATTGTAAAATCATAAAATCATATAATTATTACTAGAAATATGCTCAAAAATTGTAAAATTGTAACTATAAAATGAAATTAGAATTTTAATCTATACTATTATAAAACTGTAACAGGAAGTTTGTCTGTACATTGAAGATATTAACAAAAAAAAGTTACGATATGGTATTTAGGTGTCCCTGATTCCATTTCACCAATTTTTGGATTTTTTGTCTGTCTGTTTGTTTGTGTGTTTGTTTGTTTGTTTATTTGTTTGTTTGTTTGTTTGTTTGAACGAGTATCACGCAAGAACTACTGAACCGATTTTGATGAAACTTTTTTTGTTTGATAGCTTATGATCTGACTTAAAATCTGGTATATAATTTATCTCGCTACGTTGACGGGAGCCGGAGATATAAACATATAACCGCAAGTGCAACCAATGTACGGTACCATTTCAATTTCAACTAAGTAACACTAATTAAAATTAAAAGACTTGTAATAAAGTAAGCTAATTCTGAAGACTGTTTGATTTATAAATAACGAAAATAACAATATATTACAAAATAAATACCAATAATTATAAATTTTATCATTGTCCAGTGCTGATGAATGCACCGGTATAACATTGTTTTTCTTTTTGGCTATAAAATCTTTCAAACTCCATGGAGAAAACCTTTGCATAACAAAAAAACCTTAGTACTGGCCACAAGAAAACAAGACTCGAATTACAAATTTCTTGACATTTTGTAGAATTACAGTGTAAACAAAGCAGGAGTAATTATTTAAAAAAAAACTGCACGCCAGTTTCAAACAAAGAGAATATAATCATGATTTCAAATCAGCAGCCGAAAGATGTCTAAAACTCGATTTTTAATTCGGAATGTTTTTATTTACGGTGTAATCACACAGTTACGCAAGACTGGATAATAGCTAATATTTTAAAGCTATTATACGACAGGTAAGGAACTATTTTGAAATACCGTAAATTATTACTAAAATACAAACGAACAACTCAAACAAATTAATAAGGGTCGGTTTTTTATGCCGCCGATGCGATGTGCCGCCGTGCATTTTGCGCATTTTTCTACGGCGCTCCATACAAAACGAAGCTTAGTTTGAACATTTAGTAATTAAAGTAAAAAATGAATGGTTTTAAAACAATCTAGAAACCAATATCTGTGATTTCCTTTTAAATGTTTAGTTCTAAAGTTATCTTGACTCAAAGTTTGTAGTCCGTGCTGCGGTCCGTCCGTGTCGTGTGTCGTCCACCATTTGGGCTCTCTCTGAGGAACCTGCCACAGCCCTACGGACTGTCGCTTGATATGCGCTTTACATAAATTAATGTAACATTCGGCAATAGCCGACTGCGTCCTTCCGGACGAAATTATTCGCTGGAATCCGCGCATTACGTGCGCCTCAGTCGTTGTTTCAAATGCACGCAAATTGACAGCGAGTGCTGACCAGGCGATGTTGCAGTGGAATGCGGCCGTCACCGATTTCGCGCGCATCTGACCGGATTGCAAGATGTATATGGTCCTTCTTATATGCAGATAGTTTTTTAAGGGTATGATCAGACCATCATACTGAACAACTTTCTGTATGGGACCAAAGTCAAAATCACGAAAAAAAATCAACTGTTCCATACAAAACTGCAATCCTACTCTACAAAAATGTATGGGGCAGAAGACTTTTTTTCGCGATATCGATGACAGTCCCATAGAGAAAGCTGTTTGATGGTTTGATCATCCTCTTAAAAAAGTGTCGGCATATTAAGTTAAATATATAAAAAATAAAGTAATATATATATATAATGCGCCCCGACGCGTTCCGTTCAGTGATAATCATACTTAAAAAATAATTTTGTATCTGCCAGTACACTTGATTGTTTTCAATAATGAAAAATGCCATCACGAAGAAGAACTAATAATCTCACTAACATTATAAACGTGAAAGTTTGTGACGATGTTTGTAAAGTTGCAATGTTGTATGTTTGTGGCGCAATCACGCATAAACGGCCGAATGGATTTTGATGAAATTTGGCACGCAGATAGAATGTGTTCTGGATTAAGATATAGGATACTTTTTATCCTAGCAATGGGTTCCTGTGGGATAAATTACAATATTTTATTCTATGCTCACTAGCGCCAATTTGACGCTGACAGATGCATTTGTGTAGATTGCAGTGATAAAAATAGTATTTACTTTTTTCAACAGTTTTGACAACAGCTGTGTAGTATATTTGGTATATGGTTAGATTTTCGTGCATGAGGTGGAGGTTCGATTCTTGGTCGAGAATGTTTTTTTTTATTTTTTTTTAAATACATTCAACGACTATATCCATTTTTCACCGGATTAGACAGAAGCAGTTAGGCTTGATATGTTAAGGGCCTGACCTTCAATCATAATAATATCCTGAGATCATATCAGATCTAATATTAGCGCAGGATGTTTTATTTTGGCTTTTTTCTAATTTTAATCCTACCATCCTACCAGGTATCTCACTAATATTAATATTATGTTTGTGGTTCTATCATCAACACGTCTCAGAAATTCGGTTTTACAGATTTGATTGTATAGGTACTGGGCGAATTGGAAAAATAATCTTCTTCTTATCGTGTCGACTTCAAATTCTGAACAAAGTCGCTAAATAGTAGCTTGCCAGAATCGGGCAACCGATACTGCACCGTCGCTAGCAGTCATGAGCTCCTCCTGCGTGCAGATGTTAGGGCACGCAGGGCACGATGTGAGATGGGCCATCGTTTGTGGAGTTCCACACAAGCAAGTCACATTTTGCGAATCCGAGTATCCCCACCTGACCATGTTGTCCTTACTGCGACCGACCTGGGTTCGAAGTCGGTTTAAAGACTTCCAGGTCGCCCAAGGCAAGTCATGTCTAGGCGTGAGGCTCTCAGACGGCGACACAAATGGAGTTGGGAGGGACACTTTTTGTCGCCATAGAGTACACCTTGCTTGCGCTGGGCCAGTATTCAGGGGGTCGACACACTTCATAAAGCTGCGTCGGCTTGGCAGCCTTTGCGGCGCAGAAATAAAGCCATGCATGGGATGTCGTGTGTCGTCCACCATTTGGGCTCTCTCTGAGGAACCTGCCACAGCCCTACTTACATCTGGGGGCGCTATGCCAGCCAGTGGGTAAAGCAACTGTACTGGAGTCGGTTTCAAGCAACCAGTTATAATCCGACGCATTTTGTTTAGTGCCGGTATCCACCAGCTTGGCGTGGGCAGATCGGCCCTACACCGGGCAAGCGTATTCTCCAGCGGAGAACGCGAGAAAAATAATTAAACAAATAAATAAATAACGCTCACAGGCACAAACATTATTTTAATTATCCCAAGCAAGCATTATAGGCTTTTTATTGTGAAAACCATACAACAACGGCATAAACATATAACATCCAAGACCGAACCGGGACTCGAACCCAGGACTCTGGTTTGGCAGTCCGGCGTGGTAACCATTACACCAACCGGGTCGGCAAATACTAAAAATCCTCTTTCTTTTAACCTTTTCTAAAGTTAGTGTTCATAATTTTATCGTAGTATTTTTTGATCTTAATAGATGGCGTTGGGAGTTTTTTTGAAGCAAGTACCATACTCAATTCACGCTCAAGACATCTCAGATATTCGGTCTTACAGATTTGATTGTATAGTTACTTACCGGCTGAATTAGAAAAATAATTAAATAAATAAATAACGCTTACAGGAACATTGTTATGATTCCAAGCAAGCACTATAGGATTTTTATTATAGAAACCATACAACAACGGCACAAACATTTATAACATCCATGACCGAACCGGGTTTCGAACCCAGGACCCTGGTTTGGCAGTCCGGCGAGGTAACCATTACACCAACCGGGTCGTCAAATATTAAAAATCATGTGTTCAAACATTTAATCGTAGTATTGTTTTCATCTTAATAGATGGCGTTGGGAGTTTTTTTTTAAGCAAGTGTGCTACTATTATTAATTCAAAAACCTAGCTATAGCAGGAGCTTACAAATTTACTTGATTATATTATCGTTGTAATACATTGTTGTAAGTATATTGATTGTTTGAGTCCAATCTGAGCCAATGCTACGGAATGATAACCTTATTTTACAGAAAGGACGAATTTTGTTGCAGTAATTCTTGCCAAGTTTTTGTTTTGTTTGATTTTCGGTCTCAATTATGATTTTTTGAGGGCTTGTGCAACTTAACTATAGAACATCATTCTACCACAACGAATAAAAAGGTACCTACGTATCTAAAAGGTCCTTATAATATAACACTACAGGTCGGTAATGTAGCTACTTACATAATTGAAAATCTTTTTTAGCAAATTGACCCTTAGCTTCCTAGAATATTATCGTTTTAGCTCTTGCCTTCACCATTTTACAGTAGCCCGCGTGGTAGAGTAACGTTTATACGTGAGTGGAGGTCTGTGACCCGCAGTGGGTCGTAAGATGATTATTATGCTGCTCGACATAAATAAGAAACTAATAAACGACGAACAGTAGAAAAATTAAAGTGATGGATCCAGTGAATGACTTTTAAATCTGATACCTACAGAATTACTTGGGGTAATATCTGATTTTGATTTAGCTTAAGTTCATGACTTTCTTATCTTATTATGGGAAATGGCAAGCCAGCAACACTTCGACCCAATGATATCTTTTGAATTGAACCCTACATATTATTTTCTTCATCCTTGAAAAACTTGGAAAATGAGGGAGGCAATAGCGTTCAGGGTAAGAAACCTGTAATGAATAACCATCTCTCAGGAGTCACATACGTTTTCCCACCGAGACATCGCAGTCACACAGTACAAATGTTCCATGGTTTTCTCCTCCTCTCCACACGCTCGGCAACCGGGATCTAGAGTGAGCTTTATCGTGCCTGTTGCGTAGTGCCCGGTGAGGGCTCCGACGATGGCACGAGCTTTGCTCCTGCTGTTGTTCAGTATGAACTGTGGGATTTGTGGTGTTATATTGCTGTTATACTCTGACACCAGGGCTTTGCCCACACGATAATAAGAAGATTGCTGATGAATTTCCTGCAGTGTTGCAGACCCGAGAGGCCAGAGCATTCTAGCCTGTGTCTTTTATCAGCCAATTCCTTAATCGCCATTCTAATGTTACATGCCAGGATTCCTAGACTTGGTTCGGACCATGACCTTCATGAGCTTAGACGAGACATTAGACAAAATTATATGTCTACGCAGACGAAGTCGCGGGCAAAAGCTAGTTATTAATAGAAATATACTCAAAGACTGTAGAATTGTAACTATAATATGAAATTAAAATTGTATAAAACCTTAACAAGAAAATATTTGAAAATGGTAATGACAGACTTAACGCATGCTGTTGCATACCTATTATTAGTGCATAGTCAATGACTATAGCTTTTGGAGTGTTTGTTTATGATTGTTTTGTCTATGTACCGTTGGTGTGACTAATAAAATAAAATAATAATAATAATAAAAACTATTAAATACAAAAGAAAAAAATAATAAAAGAACTGAGTAAGTATAAAAGTTTTCTAGTAACGCGAAGTTTTCAAAGATTTCCTCTTTGGTCAAACAGAAAAAGTTGTTTAAAACCCCTGAAAAATCCAGGTTTAAACAAGTTATTACACTTTATCTGAGCATGTTTTCTATGTTGACAACCCTACAATAGGCTTTAGTCAACGATTTTAACATAAAGGAGAGAATTAAGGAGAACTAGCAAGGACACAATTTCTAAATTTTTAATTACTTTCCAAAATTAATATTCAACCGACGTTCCCCATAAATTTTCCTTCCCCACTTTTCTACCCATTTTTTTCCGATTGTCAGAGTGTCGGGATTAAAAAAGCAAAGATCATAAATTTAATATTAGCCGTGATAAAATGTCGGCTTAATACAATATTACGGTGAAAAACGATCTTGGATGATCATTTTTTTATTGAATTATATCGAGGAGGTTCAGGGAGTACCAGTCAAAGCTGAACTATGGTTATTGAAATGCTACTTCTACCTATAATAGAGTTCAAAGCGTATCATGGGTATACCCAGCTTGGCCTAAGGGGTTCCAAATATGGAATTTCTTTCCTTTTACTTTTACAATTTTATAAACGAACATAGGGGGTAACGACTTTAACAGTCGAGACCCATTAAAAATTCTAGACCGGGTCAAATCATCCCAACAATGGGACTGTTAGTCGCTTTAATATTCTTTAACCAAATTCTAGAGCACTGGACTTGTTTTTTTTTCTTTCCAGATTTTATTTAAAGTTAACTTTTTACGCGGACGGGTTTTTTTATTTCCCCAATTTAATTTTTTTTACTTTATTTAATTATTTAGTTGTAGTTCAGTTTCCGAGAACCTCCCATACGGTCTTGAGTCAGGGTTGCCAGACGTACGAGGTTCCTCGTACAAATACGAGATTTGGGATCACCCGTACGAGGTATGAGGATGACGTCAGCCTCGTACAAATATGTACGAGTTTTGACTTTTAGGGAAATTATGGCATAATTTTCCATTGCAGGCGACGATTTGTGGAATAAATGAATGTTTTAACCATCAAAGACTATCAGAATTTAGATTGTAGTTTTCCGGAAAATCCTCAAGAAACCGATCAACGCTTAGATTTGTTCCTTGTATTAGCTGCTATTATTCTGTTTAAAACAATGCTATTATTTGTTGCCCTGTGAAATGTCTAAAATTAAATTGTGTATGTGCGTAATTCAGGCCTAAATCTTAGTTTTTCACGCTTTAGATGAATGCACGAGGTTTTATAGGCAAAGTACGAGATTTTTCTCGCTTTTGTACGAGGATAAAATTTCTACGTCTGGCAACCCTGTCTTGAGTACATGTGTATGTTAAAACAACGTGTAACGTGTAATCGAAAAGTATAAAATCGTTTCGGAAATTTCCGGAATTGTAAAAAAAAAATGCATTTTTTTTCTTTTATGACATGTTTGTTTGCAAAGCATTAAATCAGAATTTTTAAAATAGCATGAAGCGTAGTTTGGAGGAACATTTAGTTTTTTATTTCATCGCAATCGGCCATCTCATTTAAAAGTTACACGAAGAATAAACTGGAAGACAATAAAAGTTTCAATAACGTATTTCTTCAGTGGTTTACTGACACGATGTCGTAATCGCCACTACACTGAAAAAATGTTTTGTTAATTGTAACCAAACATTTGTGACTTGTAAGTTTCTGAAGTTTGGTTATATTTATCCTAAAATATTTTCAGTGTAGTTAAAAATATAGATACATACATACATACATATTCTCACGCTTGTCTCCCACTGAGGTAGGCAGAGACATCGGAACGCCACCTGCTACGATCCTGACATACCTCTCTAGCTTCCTCCACATTCATAAGTCCTTTCATGCAAGCTCGTCGGTTTCGGGTAGATCTGACCTCGCCCTTTTTAAGCACGTCGCCAATTTGGTTCATATACAATGTAAGTCTAGGCCATCCCCTTCCAACATTTCCACTTACGCTTGCCTTATAGATTGCTCTCATCCATTCTTTCCACATAACCAAACCATCTCAACATACCTTTTTCTATTTTTGTCACTACATCCTCTTTCAAACCACAACGTTCTCTAATAAAACTATTTTTCAATTTGTCCATCACAGTCACACCACACATACTTCTCAATGAGCGCATTTCCACTGCGTTTATTCTACTTTCATGCGTCTTCTGCTATATTCAAGATTCACTTCCATACATCAATGCCGGAACTAACACTCCATTATGAACTGCCATCAGTGCCTTTTTGGACACGTGTTGGCTTTTCACAAAGGAATTCAGAGCTCCATTTAGCCTATTCCCTGCTTTCACTCTTCTCTCAATATCACTCTGACACTTACCGTCTCTGGTAAACATGCATCCCAATTACACAAACTCATTCACCTGTTCCAATTTTTCATCACCAATCATAATATTACATAAGGTACGTTCGTCATTATCATTCCTCTCTAACACCATAACTTTTGTCTTACTTACATTGACTTTCATTCCTTTCTTCTTAAACGACTCATTCATGCGAGTCACCTTCGCCTGCAAGTCATTCGCAGATGATGCAAGTAGAACTTGATCGTCGGCGTACAACAGACATTTGACCAGCAACTCATTCATTCTTAATCCACATTCACTCTCAGCTCTTCCAAACAACTGTCCATGAATAAATTAAATAGCCACGGGGACGCTACACATCCCTGTCGGACCCCTCGAGAGATGCCGAACCAGTCAGCGTACGCCCCGTTAATAATAAAAAATATAAATAATGATCTAGAAATAAACATTTTAACGGGTTCTTACCGCGTTTTGGTATATTTGAGTTCCCGATATTTCGGCAGTGTTATAAACAATAACTATAAAACGTAGTTTTAAATTATCACATGGCAACATTATTCGTTACAGTATTGCCATTTATTTATTCAATGTTCCGTTCAATTAATACAATAATTGCGATAATATAATAATAGTTTTCCACAATCAAATGTAAATTAAACTTTGTTCAAAGTTTGCTTAACTAATCTTAGAGAAACCTTCAGTCAAAACTCAATTTCAAATAAGTTTGAACTTTAATATAATTCTAATAGAAGCTTTATTCAATTCTAATCTCGCTGTGCTCCAAGTAGATATTTGATGAGAGCTCCATAATTGATTATGTATACCTATATTATTATGTCAAATTATCTTAGTAAGTAGGTATAATTATGTTCATCTTCTCGGATATGTTATGATGGTTATCGTTATCGATTCGAGACAAAAATATATTTAATCGCTTTTAATAGAATACTGCCAACTAATTTTTTGGTGTTCACCTTAGTTTCAAAATTTGTTCCACAAAAAAATTGTGGTAAATGCGACTAAAATTGTTTCCTAGAATTATAAAAACATGTATGACATTATTATTTTGTTTGATATTGTTTTTCTCTGTATACAAGAAAAGCAATAAAGAACGCGAATGATATATTTACTTTACACCATTGACGTAGAATACTATGGACGCCTACTCGTACGAAATTCTCGAATTTTTTTCCATCCACCATCGGGGCACGGCGAGGACCCTACGTCCAGTAGTTGGTAAGTCAATGCTTTACACCGTGGACTCCGAGTCGTTTTAAAGCCGAACAGGGTGCTTCATACAAACAAACTTTTATTATGAAAACTTTTACTATGGAGCCAACAACGAAATCGCGAAAAAGAAAATCTGCTGTTCCATAGAAAACGTCGAAAGCTATTCGATAAAAAAATGTATGACACTGGAGTTTTTTCGTTCGATTTCAATTTTGGTCCCATTGTAAAAGTTGTTTAGTTTGATAGCCTGAACCTTCCCTTGGAAAGTGTTTAAATAATCACCCAGTAAATGCATAGGTGTGCGCTAAACAAAAATGCATCCTCTCGTTGTTGCTCTCCTGAACGACAAATCACTACGACAATAATACAAAAAAAAATTGTCCCCATCCCTTTTTTAACTCGCAGACGCCATTTTGAAATAACATACCCTATGTCACCATCACAATTTTTACAAATCTGAAGACACCTCATACTATAAAATTCATCAAGCCGTTTAAGCTGTAGGGCGTGACAAAGAAATAGACATACAAACATTCATACTATACATACATACGCTCGAAAAACATAACCCTCATTCTGGCGCAGTCGGGTAAAGACTCACCGGCAACCACAAGGTTCCTCAAAGATATTGACGACCCTCGAAGGGTTTTCTCGCCTCTGATGAAACCCGGGTACTACTCGTAATGTTGACGACCACTGACATCAAAAGGTGAGTTCCCACCTTTTGTTTGGAGTCAGGGGACCGTAACATTTGGTCGCAGCTATATCCAGTTACTTTGGAATTAAGTGACGAGCGATAGATGCTTGAGGATATTTAGTTAAAAATTTAAACAAAACTGTATAAAACATTTTCAAATAACTATCATCATCATCAGCCGATATACATCGTGTTCCTGAGATTATGCATTAACATAGTGAAATGTGATCAAATAATTTATCTCAATAACAGGCCAAATATAATAATAATAATAATTTCTTTATTAGCAGGCAAAAAAAAACAAAAAAAAAACCATATTTGTACAGTACATATCACGTCAAAAATTACAAACAACATATTAATTAAAATGTAAAAATAAAATAAAATAAAAGTAAAGATAAAAATGGTAATCAATTTTAAAATTTTTAAAATTTGATATATAATTTGTGCGGACAAAGTCGCGGGTTAACGCTCGTTTCATATAAAACTGTAGTAGGTACCTACCGATGAATCGACCTCAATTATTTGTGGAACAGCAAATATTTTATTTCGATTTTGGTTTCATTAAGAGGATAGACCAGTAGGGTTTACTACATACAAACGTATTCCCCTGTTATAATGCATAACCTCAGGGATACGGTGTATATGGTGTAACAAAAGACCGAAGTAATAATTTTAAGAGGATAGGCGGGCTGAAATGCTAATTTGGAGAATAGGTCACTTTTGCCGACTGTATACGTATTTATCAGATGCGTCTCACCGATGTCGAAAGAGACAACTGCAGCTCGGACCGATTTAATTTACAAAAATCCGTCGAAATCAGTATTTCGTATTCCCCTGTTCCTCATCCAAAACTAAACCGATTTTAATAATTCTTTCAAAAATAATATGAGAAAGTGTTTGGCTTATGTTTTTACAGTAATTAATAAATGAAAAAAAGCAAAACATAGGGACAAGGCAGAGGTGACATAGATTGTATGGTAAAAAAATATTTTTTCTAGTGATATTATCCAGGGAGAAAACAGGGGAATACGTTTGTACGTAGTAAACCCTACTGGTCTATCCTCTTAATGAAGCCAAATTCGAAATAAAATAAAACAATATTTGTTGTTCCACAAATAATTGAGGTCGATTCATCGGTAGGTACCTACTACAGTTTTATATGAAACGAGCGTTAACCCGCGAATTTGTCCGTACAAATTATATACCAAATTTTAATTCAAATCATAAGCTATCAAACAAAAAAAGTTTCATCAAAATCGGTTCAGTAGTTTTTGCGTGATGCTCGTTCAAACAAACAAACAAACAGACAGACAATAAATCCAAAAATTGATGATATGGAATCAGGTATACCTAAAAACCATATCGTAATGTTTTTGTTTGTTAATATCTTCAATGTACAGACAAACTTGCTGTTACAGTTTTATAATAGTTTAGATTAGATAGTTTGCTTACATCTGTAAACAACATTTGGAAGAACTATTACTTACTTTATATTTTGAAATGTTTCCATAAATAATCCACTAAAGTTGAAAACTCGGAAACTCCATAAAAATCCTTTATTGCAAACAAACTCTTTGAATTTTTAGTAACAAAAACTTTTCCTGCTTTTAAACAAACGAATAACTTTTGAAAACTCAACAACAAAATAATTTAGGAAATTTCTAGTCACCTAATAAAACTTTGGTAACCATTTAGAATTCGCATAAAACGTGTTTGAGAAAATTTCGTTTAAAAACGACCTCTCTTATTCGGAAATAAAATTTTAATTCTTTAAAGAAGGTCGGGATGATAAAATAATAAATAATTTACTGCATAATTTAGTATGGAACGTTTTAATGGTGTTTTTGGGAGATATCAAAATTGATGTTTACGGGAAATAAACTGGGTGTAAACTTAGGTGTAGATAAAATTATCAAGATTCTATAAAGTAGTGATCTGCATTTAAAATATTTATTTATACATAGTTCTTATGGTACGTACATACACATACCGACTGCTGTCAAACGGTGAAGGAAAACATCGCGAGGAAACCTACATACTCTGAAGAAGAAATTCCGATGTGTATGTGAAGTCTACCAATCCGTATTGTGCGCGCGTGTTGGACTAACGAACGCCCATATACCCTCCTTGAGGTTAGGCCTGTGCCCTGCAGTGGGACGTATGTAAGCTGATGAATGATGTTGATGATGATAAATTCGGTGGTGCTAAGCAATATTGTATAGATCATCCATTCCTTCTGAATCGTAGCATCTATTGTTTCTGACTACCCCAGTCCATCATAGGCGTCAGTTTTATGTATGCACATTATTGCACATACCCATTGAATTGCCAACTACTGGACGTCGAGTCCGTGCTCAAAAGAGTCCGAAACAAATGAGTGACAAAACGTATAGAGTAACAATTGCGTGCCAGTTTTCGTTTGATCGTTCGACTACGCGCACGTCTATTATTACCGCTCGCTCTGCTGGTAAAAAAACGCAAAAACATGAAACATGAAAAAGAATTTCAACAGCTTCAATGTTTTGAGTTGGTTTGTATTACTAACACGTACTTACGTTTGTGTAGGTTAGTCTGGGACACCTTTTTTTTGAAAATTTAGGCGTCCATTATTTGGTTAGTCAATGTACCTATCTTTTATGATTGTAGTTCCAGAATCGTCACTTTGGATATTCAATATTTTCCAAGATATTGGAAAGTCGAACTTAGGTACCCCACCTAGTCTAAAGCATAGAATAGTATACAGTATGTGTAAACAGTTGCATTACTTTAGGAGGTGATTGTACCCATAATACTGAACATTTTTCCCAAAGAAACGTATATATTTCGACATTCCATACTAAATGCAATCAGCTGATTGAACGTTTGTATGAAAAGTCAAAATATTTTACCCATGATACTGAACGTATCATGGGTACAATTACCCCTTGAAGTAATGCAACTGTTTATCCTACCACCTTTATAGTTCTACATACAGAACGTTTACTCCATGCTTCTCCGGTCTCTGAGTCGACTGCTGTGTCCCAAGAAAGTGCGGGTAAGGTGAGTTTCACCCACACTTTCTGAGGATACTTTAGAGGAGCCGAGCAAGAAACAAAGCATCGTAAGACCGTTATATAAAATTTCAGGGATGTGCCTAAAGTTAAAATCATAATACAATTATATTGCGCAGTTGGTAGGATACCTAACCTATACGTCTATGTATCCATGAACATGCTTATAAACATACCCTCTGTATTTTGAGATCCCAAGGCGAAACCTTGCATGTTATTCTCTCGCCTTTGTGTGGGACAAAATAAACAATGTGCCCGGGTCTTATCGGACGAGTTAGTTAATCAAGCTTGCTTCGTGTGTAATTTTGAACGTGACTCTATGTACAAATGTTTATGAAATTAGACCCTGACAAATTTGTGGAAGGTTAAATTTTGTACGGAGATGAATGGGGAGAGATTGAGGGGATTGGATGGATGTATTATATTTGCTTTTGTGTTGGAATTTTTGATTTTAGAGTTTGGTTATTTTGCGTCTTAGCTGAAGGCCGAATTTTTTCGTGAAATTAAGGAATAAAGATTCCGATCCCATCTTATTTATTCTCAAAACTCTTTCCCAGTGAATGCAGATTACACACACACAGATAGACACACAGACACATAGGTACTTCTTTCGCCTCATTCACATCCATATCAACCAGTGCACTGACACTCACGTTTGACAGCAGCGACAAGTACCTACGGGGCTGCATATCGCACGCGATACAGGCTATCGCGCGACATAAGGCGTATTTTAGTTAGTCGTTACTGAAGCGCCTTTGATATTCGAAAAAGCTCGCGTAACTTGAAGAGTGCGGTTTCCCTTACAGTAGTAAGTATTGTATAATCCATGTCCATACATAGTGACTTTTAAGAAACCTGTGTTCTTGCTCTATTTATCTTCTTCTCTTTTTTCTTGTAGTGCCATCTCTTACTCTATTAATCCGTTAATTAATAATAAAGTATTCGGATCCTTCTTCAGCAATAAAACTAAATAAAATTATCGTAAAACACTTCAATAGTAACAGAACAGTTACCCAAATCGTGCGGTTAGAAGTCTATAGAGGGAACGAAGATATCCATTTACAAAATTACTTATTCCGTACGAATAGCTCCACTCTGTGGGTTGGAAAATAGAAAAAAACAATCGAGTTTCAAGCCAGGTAATGAAGGGTTCCGGCACATTTTCAACCTATGAATGCTTATTACTACTACTACTACTTGGCTCGTTTTTGCCCTACAAGAGCCAAACTTACTTAAAGCTACAAATTAGGCCAGTTTGACAGCAACTAGACAGCAGCTTGACAGCTTCAAGGTCACTCAGCGAGCTATGGAGAGAGCTATGCTCGGTTTTGCTCTGAGAGATCACATCAGAAATGAAATGATACGTCACAGAACTAAAGTGGTTGATATAGCTCAGAAAATTAGCGAGTTGAAGTGGCAATGCTGGTCATACATGCCAAAGAACTGACAACCGGTTGGGTGTCAGAGTTCTAGAGTGGAGACCGCGAACTGGCAGGCATAGTGTGGGACGCCCTGCTGCCCGCTGGATAGACGACCTATTTTATTTATTATTGGGTTATAACGGCTAGGTCAATGACCAAATAGCTACTGCGACCTGGATAGATCTATTGTAGCTGTCACCCTAGACCTAAAGGTCATTTGCTAGACCCACGGACTTCATGAACCGTGTTATGCTTTTGGAGGGGAGGTCCCTAATGTCAGTAGGTGTTATTATGTATCCACCTAGATGGCGACTTCTGCTGTGAATGAGCACTTCGCATTCGCAGAGGAGGTGTATGGGCGTTTCCTCTGCTTCACAGCAGAATCTGCAAGTGGGTGAATCTACAAGCCCCATTCTGTGTAGATGTTTGTTTAACTTGCAGTTTCCTGTTAAGGCTCGTACTAAGAGCCTTAAGTCGTTGCGGTTTGAATTGATGGCATCCGAGGTATGTCTGTTTGAAAAGCCGGTCACAAGTTCTTTCGCATGCCTCAGTCCTGGTGTATCCGACCAGTCGTCTAGAGGTGTTGCGAGAGATACCGCAATAAGGCTCGGGGCCTATAGACGACCTTAAAAAAGTAGCGAGCAGCGACTGGATGAGGAAGGCCGAGGACAGAGTTTTGTGGCGCGCCTTGGGAGAGGCCTATGTCCAGCAGTGGACGATGATAGGCTGATGATGATGATGACAGCAACTGGTCTACGTTGAGGCAACTGTCTCTGAATGTAGGAGTAGGCCTCTGATCGGCAGCGAGTTGCAAAGAGATACGGACACTCAATCATCCGGGTTGGAATCCGTATGGAAGACATGTCTACCAAATGTTTCCAACGCAATATCGGATACTCTCGAACAGTGACGCAAAACATCGTGAGGAAACCTGCATACGCTGAAGAATAAATTCTGATGCGTATGTGAAGTCTACCGCACCGTATTGGGCACGCGTGGTGGACTGATAACCATACACCTCTCTTGAGGCTAGGCCTGTACCCTGTGCTCGTGTATAGGCTGATAAAGATGATGTATGACGTATAATTGCCTCATGAGGTACAAGAATGTTTTTGCTAAAAACATGCAAGCCACCTATCAGGACATCCAAAAACTAGATGTATGAACACAGTTCGCAGTGATATGACAAATAGGGCGAAGTAGAGAAAACAGACACCATACATTTCCACCGCTGTAACTCCTGTAAACCAGGATCAACAGCGGCGACCATTCACAACATTAGAAAATAAAATCCAAGCTAGCAAAAGGGGGATGACTAATCTGTAGCGAAACCCGCAATGAATTTAATTAAAGACCATGGGAGGAGTTGGAAAAAGAATTATCCGAATTCCCTAGAGATAGCATAAAAAAAGCATGGAAAATTAGTAAGCTTTTTTTATTTTGTTTTGTTAATTTGGAAGCCAACATGACACATATAACTAAGTAGTTTTACATTCACAATGGTAATATTGCGGACTTATTCAACTGATCACTTAAAACAAAATTTCGTATAATTTCGCGCATAATTTATTGTTTGGAAACTATTCATTCATTGGTATATTCATCAATAGGGCGGGGCTAGATAGCGCTTTTATTTTTTATTATGCAAGAAAAATGAGCCCAGTGGTGGTCGGGAGGAAAAGTCCGCGATAGTACACAATAACATTAGGTACAAGGTTTGCCAGAGGGCAATGGAGCGTAGTATACTGGGTGTTAAAAGAACGAATCATGTCAGAAACACTACACTGCGCTCCAAAACACGAATAGCCGATGTTGGAGAAAAATCCGCCAGATTAAAGTGGGATTGGGCCGGCCATGTCTGTCGAATGCACCAGGAAAGGTGGGCAAGAATAGTAACGCCCTGAATCTCAGAAAACGGTCGTCGGCGTCCAGGTCGTCCTAGGAAGAGGTGGCGGGACGATCTGGATGCTTTCGATGACGCGTGGCCAGAGCATGCCCAGGACAGAGATGGTTGGAGGATGAAAGGGGAGGCCTTTGCCCAGCAGTGGGATGAAGAGGGCTAGTAAAAAAAAAAAAAACATTACTTTGTATTGTGAATGCAATGGCATTGGATTTATATTATCGTTGGTTGTTTGGTGGCAAATGATAAAATGTTTCCGTATGTTGGGTTGTGTTTGTTTGTGCAGTGTAAATTCATCCTAAAGCAAATGTAAACTGAAGCGAAGAAAAAAAAATTAACTTTTAAAATAATTTTACCATTTCACAGGCAGAACTCTAAAAAAGAATAAAAGCGAAAAAAGACAAAGGGTTTTCCTCAAAGTCGATAGAAATGTGCCGGGTTAGTAATGCAATTAGAAGTGGTACTCGACAAAGGTGGTTGGTTTGTGATAAGCTCAAGCGTGAAAGCTGAAGAGAGGCAGCTCTATTTACACCCTAAAATATTAAACATGTGAAGCTGAAGTCTATTTTTGCCTGTAACATTTTTACTATATATAAATATATATAAATGAAAAGAGGGCACTCTTTTCATTTATTTCAATAAAAGATTAAAAACACAAGATAATCTTTCCTTTTTTTTAATTAGTTCTTTTAACTATAAGTAATAAATTGAGCAATGTCTCCGAAGACGACGTCAGAAATAGGGCAAGGTGGAGAGAGCAGATACGGAAGGCTGACCCCACCACCATATGGGATTAAAAGCCAGGAAGAGAGAGAACTATAAGTAATAAATTTAAATAATTGAACTAATTTTTGGGATTCATTATTATTATTATTCTGGTGACAGCTAGTCGAAACTTGACTCCACCAATTTACTGATATATTCACCCAAGTTTTTACCATTATTACTTTTTAAGCAACTTCAAACACCCGCTTCCGCTTAACCACCAAAACCATACCCTTACCCGCGAAGTGGTAAAAGCCACTTCTGACCGTGAGAGAAGGTAATTATTGACTTTTTCAACTTCCCTACCCCCTATACCCCTAACCCCCTTGCCCCCTGAGGCCTGTCCAAAGTAGATAAGAAAACCGTCTAATTAAAACGTGAGACGGACTCCGTACTTCTTAGCTAGTTTATTTTTTGGTTTGCAAGAGTTTTAGGAGTACGTGGACTGGTACTTGATTGTATGAATTGCTTCGTCTAATGAGAGATAGGCAGAGATATACTGAACTATAAATCTACAGGGTGCAATTGAATTAATTCGACAACTTTTTTAGGGGTGGCTCAGACTATAAAACTGAACAACTTACTAAGAGAGCAAACTTGAAATTGCAATAAAAAAACAGCTGTTCATACATTTGAGTAGAGTATAGGCATTTAGGCAGTTTATTAGGGAACAGCCATTTTTTTATTATTTCATGTTTGCTCCCAAAGAAAAGTTGTTCAGTTTCATGGTTTGAACCACCCCGAAAAATTTGTCGAATCATTTCAATTACACCCTGAAATAGAGACGTAATGACAATAAATAGATGGTAGTGGCATAAGAATAATTTATACTCTATAGAAATGAAACTCGCCAGACGCGTTCAAGGTCACGTTAATAGCCTACCGTCTAGCCTCTGCTAAGCAGAGAAGTCTGTCGGGGCTTGCGTCTGTCGCCAAGCGCTCACCTCTCGCGATTTTAATTAATCTTTTTTTACCTCGTGAAATAATGAGAAATTTTAAAACCTCCTTCTTTTGTTGCATGCGGGTAATAAGCTGTAACACATAATTAAATATGTCATAGATAACTTTTCTATAAAAACGAAGTAAATAACAGCCTACGAAATTAGTTATTTTATGGAACTAATTTCGTAGGCTTGGCGGACTTCGTGGGCGACAGCGGGGCGTTACGGGATAGGTTGCGGAGCGTTGCGGGCCAAGGGGGGAAGTTGGTGTTTATAACGCGGCGTTTAGAGCACGCACAAAGGAGATTCCATCATATAGTGTATTATTTATTCTATGGTAGTGGGCGCATGGACGTGGAGACCATGGAGTGGGGCTACGACCAAGTATAAGTGGGGTAACTCGCTTGCTGTCAGAGCGGACGTGCGAGCACGACTGTCACTTGAACTAAATCTGTATACTTAACTCATAGGGTGACGAAATAAGCCGATGCCACAATGAGGAACACAAAGATGTGTGAATTGTATGTAAGGTAATATCATAAGTTAATTATTAAGTTTTGTTTAAGTGTAAAATGCAATAATACGTATACAACGTGTTAATAAATTAGCGCAAAACCTCATACAGCCCTAATGATTTATAACAAAATAATTAGATTGAAACAATAATTTCATTATTTTGATACTTAAAATTTAAAGTTATTCGCATTTTAAGTTTTGGGGCAAAAATGATTTGTTATCATTTCAGCAATGAATGAAAGCGCTAACGTACTCATGGATACATTTTTATAATCTTGTTTTGGTAGTAAGTAGGGTGAATGTGCCCGTGTGGTGGGTTGACATCGGGTTCAGTAAATTTTAAGTTTTACGAACAAATTATTTAATGTTTTGAAAAAAATTACCTATATTGAAACCATGATAATTCGATTCTGCTCTCGATTCTACACAAACTACTTTCTAGTTTTGCGTTAATTCATTAACACGTTGTATAAGGTCTAACAAAATTAGCTGAAACTATGGGTATGATCAGACCATCAAACTGAACAACTTTCTCTATGGGACCAATATCAAAATCGCGAAAAAAAAAACAGCTGACCCATACAAAACTGAAAACATAACTCGACTCAAATGTATGAGACAGCTGACTCTTTTATCGCGGTTTCGAATTTGGTCCCTTAGAGAAAGTTGTTCAGTTTGATGGTCTGATCATCCCCTTATAATAGTTTCAGCTAATTTTGTTAGACCTTATAAAGTAGTTGCCATAAAAAGTCAATTAACTTTTAATTCATTTTTAAAAATATTTATGTTACACCCGTACCGTAATCATCACTCAAGTGTTTTGCTATGTATATTATACTAGCTTTTACCCGCGGCTTCGCTCGCGTTGAGGTCCTGAAATAACTGTCAATGTCTATTAAAAAACAAATAATATGATAATGATATTTTTTTTTATGGATTGGTGAGAGGGTGACGCCGGTAATTAGTTCTGTTCGTGAAAGAAAGAAAAGGCACGCGTGCATGCGTGCTTAGATATTTCGACGTAAGCGCCAAATCGTAATAATTTAATTAAAAAATAACTATTGTATTAAATGAAAAACGGTTCTAAATGGCTTTCGAAACAATCATTACACATAGTTTAAGTACATGGTTGATGAAATATCGTTTAATTATTAGGATTAGCACTCGATTTTGTGAATAATCGGGGTCTATTTTGGCACAAAAATCTATCGAGAAAATTTTACGGAATCATGTTTTCCATCTACCCAACCCTAGGTTACATAGTCCTTAAACATATATCTGAAAATGAAATACGTCACCCTGGTATTTCACGATTTAGAAAGTGGCCCAAATTCCTGAGGTAGCGCCTTAACTATACTCTTGAAAATATGTGTATAAAATTTAATGACGATCGGTTGTGTAGTTTACGCGTGAAAGCGTAACAAACAAACTCAAATACGCATTTGTAATATAGAGGATTCAAAGCTGCCACCCTTAGGCAAGTTCAATCACCTATATAGGTCTGTCAACACAATATTGTAACCGTAGTTTTTGTCTCTTGTTTCCACCAAAAAAGTATTTTCAAAGTTTGAAACGCTTTGAAACTTGCAATCGAACAATACAATATACAATACGGGTCCTTTCCAAATAAAGACCAGTGGCGAATGTAAACATGTTCGCAAAATGAGACGGCTACATGGAAAAAGTGTGTAAGTTACTTTTTGTAATTTCTAGGGTGATACAATGGGGGCTCCAACAATTACTATTCGTCGATTTGTAAAAATTTTAGACAAATTCGTAATTCTATTGTTTAGCTCTTTGTACATTTTTAAATGGTAATAAATTTACCAAATAAAATCACAAACTCGTTACAAAATATCCAGATGTATAAAGTCATTAGGTATTTGAAAGACAATTTACAACTGTATAAATTCGCAACATTCACAGATAACATTTCTGCAACTTCCAACTATATTTTTAAGCGCAGTAGTAGCTACGTTCATTATTAGTCTATCCTCTGACACCAGGGCTCTGCCCCCACGATGAGAAGAAGAAGAATTAGTGTATGCGTTTCAGAACACAAACAAATATAAGTAGCTAGCATTTCGCCCACAAAAACAATGTAATAGAAACCCCTTTTTCTTCTCCCTTAGAAATTAGAGCAACGAAACTAAAATAAAAAATAAAATCTTATACAAAGTAAATTTGCGCTTAAAAAACCTATTAAAAATTATAAAATTCATTATTAAGTACTGTTATCGTTTTTCACTGAAGTACAAAGGATTCGGGAACGTAAATATTTAATTTATTTTAACTCTAAAACGTTTGAAAGCTGAGTTACTACCATTCAGCTTCAGGCCTTTAATAAATACGGTAGGGATATATTGACTAACGTCAAAGGTAGGTTCAAAAAGCTTTGATTTAAAATGAGAGTGGTTGGAAAAAATTGCTAAAGCCGCTCGAAAATAAAACGGGGATATTTTTGGATTTTTTCGACACGATCCGCTAGATGAAATTAAAAAGAAGTGCTTTGTAGCTTTTTTGTTTCAGTTTTTAATGCGTAATGCGTTTTTTTTTTTAAAAGCCAGCAATGATTTATGGAAATCACAAAGAATTTTATTATTTGTAAAATTGCTTAGTCAAAGAGGGATAGGATAGGCTGGCCTATTTTTATTCGTGATTTCTCTTTTGGTGCAAATGTGAAAGTTGTTCAGTTCTATGGACCTATCATCTTCTTACAAAATCCGTCAGAATAATTATTATTGTTTAGGAGCTCCCTATATGTATTGCATAAATCAGGCAACATCGAGCATTATATTCAGCACCGAATAGCAGCCGCATGATTGAAGTGGCGGGAAATGCCGGTCCGAATGAAGGGCCTGGTCTATAAGTCCATAATAAGACCAGGCCTCATGTACGGTAGTGAGACTTGGGCGACAACGAAAAGCCATGTCCGAACTGTACAAACAGCCAAAATGAAGATGCTGAGGTGGATGTGCGGTGTCACGAGGCGCAATAGAATCCGCAACGAGTATGTGCGAGGTACGAGCATAGGCTTGGGTGGTATGAACACGTCAAACTAAAACCACCCGACTACGTAGGAAATATGGCACTGCAACTGTCGATTCCAGGACAGAGACCAAGAGGACGTCCGAAAACTAGTTAGATGAACACAGTTCGTAGTGATATGACCGAGTGCTATGTCTCCGAAGACGACGTCAGAAATAGGGCAAGGTGGAGAGAGCAGACGGGGAAAGGTGTCCCCACCACCATATGGGATTAAAAACCAGGAAGAGAGAGAGAGAGAGAGAGAAGGAGCTCTCTATAATAATGTTGTACAGTAAATAATCCTTTAAAACGTCATCTGCACGTTGCATAAGTCACAGTAAAACTAAAACAAAACCCCTATTGTTTAAAAACTGAGTTTGAAATCCGACCCCAATGACGTCACATGAAAGAGGAAACTAGGGTTGTTGGTATTAAAATTACGGATACAGAACTGTATGATAAAACCCGGACATAATTATTATACCTAAAAAATAAAAATATGACGTACCCTTGATGTAAAAAGTGTTGTTATATAAACCTTGGTAATGTCTATCTGTCTTGTCTGGAGCAAAAGCGTATGAACTGATTATGTTACGGTTTTTTTCAAATGAAATAAATACAAAAAGAACTTTATTCATCTACAAATTTTAGTTTAATCACAAGCAATATACGATTATATTTTTACGAGATGGTTCTTTGATAAGTTTCGTAAAAAATAGTTCAACTTTAATTTGGATTTACTTATCTCACGTTCAGTAAATAATATAAGAATAACATTATAATTGATTAATACGAATGATCATAAAAAAAATCATAATGAAGAAATGATCGACCACATAATTTATTATGAAGACTGAATACTTACTAACACTAACTAACATCTCTTTTATTCCGGTATCTGATAATGCTAATAAACTTTTATTCGGATATCCGGATCGAATACGGATACCGAGCTTCATAACATCCCTAAAATAAACTAGTTTTTCTTTTTTCCATTCAAAGTAGAAGCAGGAAGTGGGTGGAGATAAAAATCTGTATTGATGCAACGCGGGGACAGTATTATTGCCAAGTTTCTAGATTGGCGTGATAAATCGCGGAATGGCCGAATTGTGAAATTGTTAGTCGCATAGATTGTTACGGTCCGTTTGCTTGTTAAATTTAATATTTAGTCAAATATTTTTGTTATTTTCATATTCCTAAAAGTGAATGATATTTTTATTTCTATTTAAGGTGCTGTAGTAGCAGCGCCGCTTTCAATATTCATTGATTCCATTTCATTGATTTGTACATTGACAAAAATCATCAAATTTTAGGTACCTAGATTTTAGACTGTCAAACTAGAGAATATACCGGTGGGAATTGACAAAGAAATTGTGAAAAAGTATCAGCTATTCTATTGAAAAATTCAATGCCTACTTAATACAAATAAGATAAGATAAATGATTTAATACAAATGTATGATTTCTTTTTCAGAACTTCGGTGTTAGTCCCATAATAAGAAATGTTAAGCTACACAATACCAAGATAAGCTGGCCTCGCTGATATATATATATAAATATATGTTATTCAACCTGAGCACGGTCAGCTTTTATTTGTTTTTCATATCTTGATGTGTCACCTTGTGTCCATTAAATAAAACCACGTTTCTGCAAAGATTTATTAATCTTATATTTACCATATTTTAATATACATACACTTATAGTAGACATGCCAATTTGAAAAAAATTGTCAAATAAAGATTTTCGTAGGACTGAGTAGTTTATCCCATAATGACTGGTATTGTTGCATTCAGTAGATTCAGTAGCAGTAGTTTTTTCCTGAGTAGGAAAAATGACGGTGTAGCTTTCTCAATTGGTGGAGTGGGGAGTTATGACGTCATCAATTTTTTATATCGGATTTAAAAAATATATTTCTGGTACCTACCTGTCGTGTGGGGTATCAAATGATAGAGCTTCATAAGCCGGTTCTAAAAACTATACTACACCATTACCTTTCAGCCACTTGTTTTCAAAAAATCTAAAAAGAATTCTCAAAACATACCATAAGTTTAAGCTCTTCCAGATGGACAACGGCTGGGTAAATTTTTGTAAAACATACGCCAAATGACTCAAAAAATCCTCATATTAAAGGTCAAAAAAGTAATTTTAAATTTTTTATGTAAAATGATTATTTTAATTTCATCACTATGAAATAATTCAAAATAATTAGTAAACATAAATAGTTGTATGAAATAAATGTTTACTAGTACCAGTAAAGCTACTAAAGTATATTTAAATACCGGTTTAATCGTTACCTAAGAAACATGAAGATCAATACTTAACTCCAGCCAAATCTCAGATCTACAGAGTAATAAAACTAAAAATTAAACAATACCTCGGGTAGAATGCCAAGTATCTATGCAGTCCGTTTGATGCATATCTACGAAACTTGGCAATGGTGTAAGCGAAAATGCATTGTGCTGTAGCTACGTCTGCTTTGTAATTTTTAAAGTCACTTTGATATTGTTTTCTGGTGTATTTGTCTTTCTTCCGTAAGAGGATGTACTTAATCCCAAAAAAGGAACTTACTACTGTTTCCCTTATCGGAGCGAGATTTTGTTAGAACTTTTATTTTTGGAGCTGTCACTGTTAGCATATTTTTGGGTTTAAGATTAGAAACTTGAAAAAAAAAACTGGTAAACAAACGGAGCAGAGATGCAAAACATCTAAGAATATGTTAGCTTTTTGGGTTTGAAGCTGACATGAGAAAAAAATCGTGTCAAAAACTCGGAGCCACATAGCTGATAGCGCCTTAAGATAAGAGCGCCACTAAATATTAAATGGACTCTTAACAATGTATACTAATTTATTAGTATTTCAAATATAATTATGATAAAGGTTTTTACTATATTTTCATTTCATGTAACTCTATACTTTACTGTGTTTTATTTTCGTATACTTAATCTGAATTTATTGCCATAAAAATACACTTCGTAAAAATGTTATTACCGAATCGCAGACAAATAAATCTTAATTTCAACAATAAACTATAAACGTCAACTGCATACGATATCGGTGAATCACACGGGGGCATCTGCATCATTATTTAACATCTGTCAATGATTGATTCATTGATTATTAATAACATCCTGAGATTGGTAGTTTTATTGAGTTTAATTTTGAGTAATTTCTTTATGTTTTGTTTCTAATGTGTCTCTGTAATGGACTGTGTCGAATATGACTTATTGACTTTAGGTTTTAGGACTTTACTCCACCAATCCGCAATGGGCCAGCGTGGTGGAGCGTGGCCCACTCTCTCTCCCCCTTATTCGTGAGTGAAGACCTTAATAAGATTAGATAAGATAAGATAAGTATTCTTTATTTGCAAACCAAAATAAACAAAAAAAAAACAACAACAATATGAACAAGAAGGGTACAAAAGGCGGCCTTATCACTAAAAGTACTTAATATGGGTTGAAGTGGGGTCGTGGAGGCTCTTAGGACTTTAAAACTTGTACAGACATAGCTATATTCATTTACTTACTCACTGCACTATGGGTCTCAGCCTCCCCTTATAGTCAGGTAGCCAGAGGTATTCTTTAAATTCATCATATCTATTTAATTAAAAGAAAGAACAAAAAAATCTGCAGTTTTAAATCAAAAATAAAAATTTTTTTTTCTTGAAACTTTGCTTCTTTGTCTAAAGAAAATATATACCATCGATAACAATTTATGTACACAAGTTACATACAAACAGTCGCCATATGCTCACGACCGTAGGTATGTTGGGGTGATCAGAAATATTGCTACATCAACTTTTACCTTTTAAAAAGTACAGTAAAATTTTAGGTTTCCAGGACGGTTTTTATGCCAATTAATAGGCTACCATTTGGAATCTTCAATTGTCGTATTTTTTCCGAAATGAATTAACAAAAATTTTTAGAAAAAACTTTTTGTCGTTTTTTCGAGTTACCGAATTTTGGCAAACTGCCAAAGGGGAAGCTGGGGAGGAATGCCCGCGGGGACAAGTCGGCTCGTTAGCAATTCTCGTCTATATTTTATTTTCCTTATTTCATCTGAAATTAATGTGAGATTGACAACATTTTCGATGGAATTCTGCGAGTATGTTTTAGGAATATTTGTTGTCATCTTTTGATGCATATTATTAGAAAATTTATTTGAGCATTTTTTTAATAACATAATTCTTCGTAAATCAAATATTTGGGACAGTGTATGTGCTGTTATTAGAGAAAATAATACGAAATACATAAAACAAACAGTTGAAGATTTGTTTTAGGAGGGATAAATCAGTCATTTAAAATATTTTCGCATCTCGAGTCTACAGGAAATTCTGTTGTTTTATTTATATTATCAAAGGATTTTGTACAAAACAAAATCTTCAACTGTTTGTTACAAAATATTAATTATAATCTGTTGCAAGTTCAATTCAAAAAACATTATATCAAACATGCCTTGTTAAATACTTACAGAGCATCGGTGGCGCGTTACGGAGACGTATGGAAGCTCAATCATAGAGTTTCGGGTTCGAATCCACACGGACGGCATGACATGTACCAATGAGTTTTTCTAACTTATGTACGTAATTCATCATTGGAGGGGTTAGCACGCATAGTTAGAACGCATAGAGAGATCGGAGGGAGGCCTTTGCCCAACAATGGGACAGCGACGGCTGATATAATAATAATAATAATGTACGTAATACTGACTGCTCTCAAACGATGAAGGAAAACTTCGTGAGGAAACCTGCATACGTAGAAGAAGAAATTCCGATGCGTATAAATGAAGTCTACTAATCCGCATTTGGCACGCGCGGTGGACTAGCTCCCATCCACCCTCCTTGGGGGTAGACCTGTACCCTGCAGTGGGACGTATATATGCTGATGATGATGATTAAATACCTACCAGTGTTAGCAACAGCCAACATTTTTGATATTCAATTAAATGTTTTACTTTTTTGGAATATCATTAAAAAGTATTGATTTCGTTTTTATAATTTCTCTGACAGTATAATTGTTAAGAGAGACGTGTCTTATCATTCTTTTTCAATTATTCCTCCTCTCGAATAGCTCTGGAAGCATGCTTGCCGTCATTAACAACCATTACCTATGCTATAACATGTTTACTTATTGCACAAAACTTCATACATCACGACCATTTTAATATTAGCCATTTCTAGCATATAAAGTTTTAGGATAGAATTGTGTCGTGGTGAGGTGACCGATTGTTACTCACAAAATACACACACATAAACATACAACCGAAATCCCTTTAGGTGTTCAGAAACATTGCTACGATTACCAACTTTCTGATTAAGAATGTAGTTGTAGCAATGCTCACATTTAGCAATCTATCTTTCAGGATGGAATGACGTGTCCAGTGGTAAGAGGTGAGAGCCTTTCCAGAGATACATTAGTC
Source organism: Agonopterix arenella (assembly GCA_927399405.1). NCBI lineage: Eukaryota > Metazoa > Arthropoda > Insecta > Lepidoptera > Depressariidae > Agonopterix > Agonopterix arenella. The sequence goes on from OV656690.1 coordinate 471,211, forward strand.
GCCTCGTCCGACACCCACGGGAAGAATAGGGATGATTCATTCTAAGCCGGAACCACACTGTTTACAAAAAAAGTGAGAAAATAACCATCTGAAAGTCGCCCCATGGCACCAAGGAAGATAACGAGCAATATCCAAGTAAATGAAATGTAACTCTGTTTTAAAAAACAATCTGTAAAAAAATAGTTAAACTAACACCGTGCACAGTGTCCCGTTTACCCATCGTTCCTCGTAGCTATATATTTCTACTTTGTTTGCTTTGCCTCGGTCTCCCGCAGGCATCGGCTAGCTATTACTCAATCGGTCTAAAAAACTGACAACCTGGATCTAGGTTACCGGAAAGGATAGGGAAAAAAGGTAAAATTAATGACCAATTAGTTTGACCTCCTTGTATCAACCACCTCAAACAAGCATGGCTAGCATGGCAGCGTAATATAGCGCTATCACACCTTCGCTCTCTTTCTATTAGCGCGCGAATGAACAAGATAAAAAGCGTGTTCCAAAAATATTATATTTAATTACCAATCCAGTTTATTACGATATTATTTTTATGATGATTACTAGATTATTTATTTAAATTAACTAAAAAAATAAAACCGCCTTAAAAACACTGAAACAGTAAACAAAATAATACTGCAGCCGATGACTTTTTCGTTTGCATGTATTAAGAACATTAATTTGTTTTATCGAATTCGCTGTCAAGCCGGTACGATTCACGACAGGGCTTGCATACGTTTTTTGGCTTGGCTTGACACCTTATTATTGTTAATATACAGGGTGAAATTGATATCATTAGCATCCTTTTAAACTAAGAGTCTACCCTACGAACTGAACAACTTTTACTATGGGAGCAAACCGATCGGAGCAAATAAAAAATCAGCTCTTCCATACTAAACTGCAATCTCGACGCGCGAGTTCGCGACTCAAATGTATGCAACAGCGGGCCGCATTTTTGACATAACTGCTGTAGTTGGACATATACAGGGAGTCCCGTAAACCGACGTCAACCCGGTGGATGCTAATAGGTTAGTTCATGCCAAACCAGAATATACTAAAATGTAAAAAAAAAAAAAATCAGTCAATCAATTGATCAATCTGTTAACATTTTACTTTAGGAAAAGGTTCTCAATTTTCGAGATAAGGACAGTTTTATGAAATTCGTGAAACTCTTTAACTTAGTCACTATTTTGATATCTCGAAAACTAAGACACTTTTACAAAAGTAAAATTTTGATATTCAGCTTAGTCAGCTTAGTAACCTAACCTATCAGCATCAGCCGGGTTAACGTCAGTTAACGGGACACCCTGTATACGGTGTAAACATTTAGGAGGTACCTCAGACAATCAAACTGAATAACTTTCATTATGGAGCCAACATGAAAATGACGAAAAAAAATATTTGTTGTTCCCTTAGAAAAAGTATATTATGCCCAGAATTAACCTCATGCTTCTACCATACAAAACAAAAGGGGCCAACTTTGGTTGGTGCGTGAGGCATCATACAAATTATGTATGTGTGCATGTATAATGGATAGGGTTTAAAGGCCAGTACTGGTTGCAATTTTTTTCTGCGCGTTCGTAGCTTCGATTGTCCATCTTGACATATAACTTATCCAAGGTTGTTCCATAGAAAATGATGTACCTCTACATAGTATTTTGTAGTTTGAGTTGTTCCGTCGGATATGGTCTGAATCATCCTCTAAAACATGAAACGAATTTTTATATTTATAATTTTATTTTTATGATCATGACAGATCTAGCCCGCGCTCCTCTAAATCAATGTTGCACATTTAATGCTTTCGACCGTTAACAGCTTTTGAACCACGTTGACACCGGTCAGTGGACTTTAAAAAAAATATTTTGAAAAAAAAAGTTTTACACACAAAGGGACAATGCAAAAACTTGGATTGAATAATTTTTACTGCAAATAGTTTTGTGACGGTGGAACATATTTTTTTTTTTAAAACAATTATTTTCGAGTATTGGAAAATGTTACATGAAAACAAAGACAGCCCGGTAGTACAGTCTGTAGTGAACCTGCTTGCTGTGCTGAGGGTTGCGGGTTCGAATCCCGTAAGGGACAAATATTTATATGATGAATATGAATATTTGTACCCGAGTCATGGATGTTTGTATCTATATAATATGTATTCTATATCGTTGTCTAGTCATCATAATACAAGTCCAGGTACTTAAAATGTGACTTAGATAATTTGTGTGACAATGTCCAAGATATTTATTATTTTTATTATAAAGAAATTTATGAATTTTGTCGTCGGGTTTAGAACTTTCCTGTGCGTCTCGTTTTTTTAAGAGCGATGATAGCCCATACGGCCGCGGTTCGATTCCTGGCCTGTACCACTAAGTTCTTTAGTATTTATGTACCGTGTTATTTATCATTTACTAGCTCGGCGGTGAAGGAAATCATCGCAAGGAAACCTGCATTCCCGAGGATGAAAAGAAAATACTACAAGTTCGGAAGTATGTGTAAAATATGAATGAGCTTGGGGTGAACACAAAGGACCAGCGCTGGTGTCAGTGTTATATCACGACCTTTGCTTGCAAATAGCCCAACCACAAATAATCAATAAAGGTGGGTCTCGTTTGAGGCGACTAAGGGATACGGTTTGTTTTTAAAAGAGATTATTCCGAGAGTGCAAATGCGCGCTGCATAAAAACGAAGTCTGGTGATATTTTCAATACTAACCAATTAAAATCTATTATATATTTCAAAAACATTCTTGTAACTAATTTCTATGTTCTTATGAAGTCAGATTTTTTGTTAAAACGTATAGTTTTAAACTTACAGCGCCTTAAACATTTTCATACAAATCTTAAATTAATCCTAGCATTAAAACTTTTTTTAACGAAAATCTGACTTCATACAAACATAGAAATTAGTTAAAGGTTTTTTTCATTGACTTTAATTGGATAGTATTGAAAATATCACCAAACTTCGTTTGTATGCAGCGCACATTGGCGCTCACGGAATAAAATTCTCTTAAGCACACTGAAGTCTGTCAGCTCGGGATCGTTGCAGATGGAATTATGCAGGGTGAAATTGATATCATTAGCATCCTTTTAAACTACGAGACTACCCATCAAACTGAACAACTTTCACTATGGGAGCAAACCGATTGGAACAAATCAAAAATCAGCTGTTCCTGCAATGTCGACGCGCGAGTTCGCGACTCAAATGTATGCAACAGCAGATTTTTTTTCGCTCCGATCGGTTTGCTGCCATAGTAAAAGTTGTTCAGTTCGATGGGTAGACTCTTAGTTTAAAAGGATGCTAATGATATCAATTTCACCCTGTATATATACATATACAGGGTGCAACAAAATACCCTATTAATATTGAAAGGGGTGGTTTAGAGACCACATTTGATTCGAGTAATCACTGCAGTTTTTGTATGAAAATGCAGTTTTTTTTTACGTTTCTCCATAGTGTAAATTTATCAGTTTGAGGTTCTAAACCACCTACTTACCCTAGTAATACTACAAAATCTGCTATTTCATATAAAACTGCAATACCCTACTCCTATGGGAAAGCAAATTAGGATGTTTTTTTTTACACTATGTATACTACATCATTTTTGCATGGGGTATATCCTTCTGTTTATGCTTAAAAAAAAAATATAGGAAGCAGTTAAAAAATTCAGTGCAGTACTCAGTATTAACGTTAAAAAAGTCATTTAAAATCCTCTTTGCCCGTATCATAAAATCCAACTAAAATTTTAGCTAAAATTGCAAAGCAAAAATTCCTAGAAATAAGACATAATCCGCCATAGTCGTCGTCCGTTCGGTTATTTTGCTGGCGGATCTCCAAAACGGGTCCCGTAACGAACGCATTGTGACTGCATTCTGGTTCTGTACAAGTTATAGGAGCTATTTATTTTACTTGAGAATAGGTAAGTTTTAGCTAGAAAGGCCAACGTTTGAGGTTTTACAAAAGTTCTCGAAACTAGGGATGTGACTATAAACATTAATCGGATCTTTATCCGAACTGATTTAATATTGACCTGTTGTGTAATTTATACTAAATTTTATTATGTCATATATGTAATAGGTTTTGTTATTCTGATGTAATATTTTAGGTTAAGTTCATATTAATATTTCAAACACAATGTAAATTGTTTATGAATAAATCTGACTGATTAACTGTTTATTTGCAACGACGTGTGACGTGAGGACTACTGCTATATATCCGTATCAGAAATGAAAAGATCACGTGAAGTTAAAAAAAACAACAGAAGCATAATAATATTTTGGTAATTTTATATGTGTATCATATGTGTTAGCAAATTTGAAAAAAATTCAGATGTGACGGATTTTCCTTAAGTTGCATACTTACATTTAAAAAGTAATATTTTGAAAATCCATAACAGACATAACATAACGTTAATTTATATAACAGTTAAAATGGCCACGAGCGGTTAAGTCATTCGCGCAGTTTAAGTTTACGTTACCACTGGGCCATGCCATCTTCTCTAAGGTGTTTTTGCTCAAAAAGCAGACTTTGATATTAGGATAGATACCCATTGACTACTTGACATAGAAATAAATTCAGTGCTACACAAAGCAAAAGCTATTTATTTGTTAATATAAGAAAATCCTAAATATGTGTGTTTTCGTGCCGCATGGCAAATACTAACCCCGACACTATTCAGAAATCTATTTAATTTAAAATCACTTGTGCCATTTAAACTTTTCAGGCATCCTAATTCTCCGCTCTAACTATTAGTTTAAACCAATCGGAAACGCAAGTAATTTATATATGCGGTAAATCTTCCACGTCCATGGCAGTCAGACCGTTTTATTATTGAACTATCAAATATCATACCGTGTATTACATAGAGTTTAGAGTATAGATGTGTCATAGAAGTGAATAAGAGACAAAGACTATCTTATTTAGCAGTGTTTTTGAAGGAAAGAGAAGTATAGGACGCCTACGAGATGGACCGATGCGGTCAAAGAAATAACCGAGCCAGCACTACAACCAGCATTCACCGGGCCCAAGATCGAGCGGACTGGAGATTTGTGGTGACACGAGCGGCCACAATAGTCACTTCCCTCAGCCACGAGGTTACGAAAATATATGAAATTTAAACCGCATCAAAATCTTTCTTAGTAGTTTGCGCGTTATGATCGAACCAACAAAATAAGTAATGTTTTACAGACAGGCTTTTTTGAGGTAACAAAGTTTCACGCCATTTCCCAGAATTTCCTAAAAGGTTCTGCCAGGCAATTGTTAAACCCACGAGAATAAATTGGTCTAGATTAATTACTACAATATAAAATGGTTTTAAATTTAATTTGTGAACGTAAAATTTTATATTTTGGTGTAGTCAGAAAGTCAGTTACAAGAAAGAATTACCGTTTTAGGCGAACAATAATTTTTGAAAGTGGGTTTGCATTTCGCATTTTTATATTAGCACTGAAAGAATGGACAATTGTGAGGAGATTTATGGATGGGTTTGTGGGTAGACATGGACTAACAATTATGATGATGATCGAATTGAGGACCAGATCCATATTTTTAATATTAATTATTATTTTAGCATAGTGCATTGATGGTTTCAGGATGCAGTATTTATGTCGGCACAAGGCTAGCCACCTCTCACCAGTTGACACGTCATTCCATCTTGAAACTTGAATTGCTAAATGTGAGCATTGCTACAACTACATTCTTTAAAAGAAGATTATTAATTGTAGCAATATTTCTTCCCACCTCGAAAGGGATTACGGTCATGACTTTATGTATGTATCGAACGAGAGTGTAATTTTATACGAATAAAAAAGTTTATAATCAACTTCATTACGTTTTTATGGCTTAAAAGAGTAATCAGAAAGTTAAGTAGAACTTAAGTGAACCTCCTTAAAAAATAGGTTAAAAAGGAAAAAGTCGTGTTTGAACTCAGATCTCTGTGATTTATTACAATTAAAGTTTTCTAGGTCGACGCCCTACGCCGCCGCCGAGATAAAAAGGAACTTTAGAATAATAAAGATCTTTCCTACTTTAGGTTTTCAGTTATTAAAATTGAGATGTGTATTTGAACTCTTTTTAGGGATAAATAAATTATTCTTCTGAGAAGTTCAAAACAGTGTTATCAAAAAAAGTACGTCAGTAATACAATTATTATCATTGGGAGTCTGGGGCCTTGACAGATGGACAGATTTTCGATACTAGTGAAACGTAAATTAATAGATATTATGAACCATTAGTCATTTTAGGACACTAGACATTTCGGGATTAGACGATTACAAAAGTGAAAAAAAGAATAGTTAGTTATAGTCTTCGTCTTTCTTCTCGTGTGGGCAGAGCCCTGGTGTCAGAGTTTTTTCAGACCGCCTTACGGCCTCTGACGTGGTTTTTATGTAACGACTACTACCACCAGAGATAGTAGCCGGGACCATCGGCTTAACGTGCCATCTGCAGCAAGGAATCATGTTTCTTTTCAGACAATCAGGTAATTCAGCCTGCAATGTTCTAACCAACTGGGGGAAAACGCACAAACTGATATTTCACTAGGTGTCCCCCGTGGCAATCGAACCCACGACCTCCGTGTCGAGAGCCAATGCTCTTAACCATTAGACCACGGAGGCAGGAGTTATAGTAATATTACGCACTATATACGATTACGCTAATAACTCAAGACTCAAAACAGTACCCAATTCCCCATATCAATAAGAGAATTACATTAAAAACAATTTGAATAAACACCCGAAATAATTAGAAAAACATTTCGAACCTTAACGCCTTTGTAATACCTACCATTAAAAATCATCTAAAAACAATTCGGGAAATTAAATTAAATTTCGATAGGCACACAATTGGCGCACTGCCTCTACCCCAATAATTAAAAAGTCCGCGTATTAAGCAATTAAAAATAAAAGCGACGAATAAAGGCTGCCTCACACTGTGCAATTAGCGCGACGTGCCAAATGTCGCGTCATTGAATGGCGAAGATTATCGGTGTGTGTGAGAGACTTAACCGGGGAATTGACAACTAAGCCCTCGTTTGTACGAGCGTGTTTGTAGTTCTACGGCGTAATGAGGCAATTTTCTTACGAATTTGGCAGATAATCACCGTACAGTCAATCGCATGATGTTACGCCCGTGTGAATGTGGTCTTAGAGTTTACAAATTTTTAAATTTCTTTCTTATTAAGGTGCTTTCTTGTTAGCAAGTTAGAAGAAGATGTAGAAGTGGGTAAACGAATTTTTTTTTTGTACTAAAACCACACAAAAAATTATTGTTACATGATAACTATCGTAAGTGCTGCTATTATTGAGAGAAGAAATAAAACAGTGCTTTATAAAACAGATATCAAACCATTGCAAAAACCCTTTTTGAAATCTCAAGCTCTTTCGTATCATATCGACATATCGTATCATATCGTATCATATAATATAATACACCTACCATTTAAAGATTAATATCTTAGCAGCGAATAAGTTTTTAAATGTTTGCTGAATCTTGTGATTTACACCACGCCCGAACAGTAGAGGGTGGACGACCTTCACAAATAAACTACGCACATTTCTTCCGCCTTAATGCAAACAACTTAACGTCTATTTTCCTTTGACACTTGTATTTACTCTCTAAAAAGTCCATTAAATAAGGTTGTAATGGTGCGAGATGTCGGATGTGATTATTACAGAAGATTTCAGAAAAAGTTTCGGATACAAAATAATTTCGGATTTAAATACGGATACGGGAAATTTATGGGAGAACTCATCAAAACAACACATATTACATTCGTATGATTCAATGTTTGAATGTTTCATAGTATTATTTTTAATTATTATTGAGTGAATGGAGCCTTAACAGACTTGCGCCTGTGACACTGTAACTTTCGCAGATCTTTTATTTCATGGTAGGTTATAATTATAATTCAAACATTTCAAAAATGTTTACCGATAAAACTTCCAAATTGTATTTTCGTTGTTATTTTTCTAAATATATCAGTGGTTGGTTGTAGAAAAATTGTTTACAGCAAAAAAAAAATACATTATGATAACTCCATAATAAATAAATGTAGATTAGGCTCTCAGGCACACACATTATTATGAACCACGCGAGAGGCCGGAAGGCGATCTAAATAGACTCTGATACCAGGGCTTGCTGTCCACACGATAAAAAGAAGAAGCTGCTAGGTGTGTTATTACGGAAATCATGACAACAACGTCACAAACATTTGTAACATCCATGATCATACCGGGATTCGAACCCAGGATCCCGATTTGGCAGTCCAACGTGATAGCCATTACACCAGCCGGGTCAGCATAATGTATGTATGTTTATTTCTTTGTTGAGGCATGTTTTTGGATGGAACATACAGCCATCATTCCAACTTCAGAGCGCAAAAAAGTGCATTCCTTAAGGCACGTATACAGGGTATTAGGGTAAACAGTTGCATTACTTTAAGGGGTGATTGTACCCTTGATACTGAACATCTTTTCTTAAGAAACCTATAGCAAATTCACAAAAAATAAATTCAACTTTTAATGCAAACGTTCAATCAGCTGATTGCATTTAGTATGGAAAATCGATTTTTTTTGCAAATTTCCTATAGGTTTCGTTGGGTAAGTTGTTCAGTATCATGGGTACAATCACCCCTTAAAGTAGTGCAACTATTTACTCTAACACCCTATGGGGACCAAAGTAGAGCCTCCCCGAGTGACGTACTAAATGTGCCGAACTAGTGCCGATAGTTTCGGATATGGACACGACTCACCGTTACATCACTAGTTAAGAGTCCATTACCATTGGTCGGATGGATCCAGGATCGTAAAGGGCTAATGGTAATTTGATTAGAACGGACTTTTCGTTCACACCCCATTTGCAGAGGGATGAAGAATAATTGACGTGTCTGTTAAGCCCTTTACGGCGTTGAATTAAAACTATTAAACTTGTGTTTAACATCACTACTTATCGGTGAGAAGAAATATAATTATAAAGGGCAACATAGTTACTATGTTGCCCTTCATAATTATATTTCTTCTACCCTTAATCTACAGGCTACGGTGAACTCAGACCATCAAACTGAACAACTTTCACTATGGAGCCTACCTGAGGAGACGCGAAACAAAATCAGCTGTCCCATACAAAACTGCCTTAGGTCTGAGTTCACCGTTTCAGTTTGCGGTGGGTTGTCCCTTACACCCTGTATACTTATAAAAGGTATCTGACTAACTGACAGATAACTCACAGCCTAAACAGCTGAAGATAGAAACATGAAATTCCGAATATACAGGGTGAAATTGATATCATTAGCATCCTTTTAAACTAAGAGTCTACCCATCAAACTGAACAACTTTTACTATGGCAGCAAACCGATCGGAGCAAAAAAAAACAGCTGTTGCATACATCTGAGTCGAGTAGGCATTGCAGTTTAGTATGGAACAGCAGATTTTTTTTAAGCACTGATCGGTTTGCTCCCATAGTAAAAGTTGCTCTGTTTGATGGGTAGATTCTTAGTTTAAAAGGATGCTAATGATATCAATTTCACCGTGTATATTCTACAGAGGATGTAGGTGTGTACTAAGAAAGGATTTTTCGAAAATCTACCCCTAAAGGGGAAATCCACGCGGACGTAGCGGGTCAAAAGCTCGTAGGTACCTTTTTTTTAACAGGATGATCATACTATCAAGCTGAACATCTTTCTCTATGGGACCCAAAATTGAAATCACGAAAAGAAAATTAGCTATCCCATACATTTTAGGTCGAGTAGGATTGCCGTATTGTATGAAACAGATTATATTTTATTCGCGATTTCGATGTTGGTCCCATAGAGATAGTTGTTCAGTTTGATGGTCAGATCATCCCCTTTAAAAACCGCACATCAAAAAGACCCTATATAATTATGTATATCAAAAGGCGAATAAATAAATAAAATAAACATTAATATCACAATTTACTTTTTATGCTGACTGTACACAACAATAAAGGATCCGCTCTCAAATTGATCGTATAATTTTAATTTCGTATAAACAATAGAAAATGTTCTAACGAATTGCTGAAGAAGGATAAGTTTTCTGGAGATAATACACAAAATGGCGGAACCGAAAGATGTTCTACTTTGTGAAATATTACAAGGTCATCTGAAATAAGCTTTGGCATGTTTGAAAGATAAAATATAGAAGATAGGTTTTGCTTTTGTATAGCAAAATAAATTGAATCGTAGACATAACTTATCTAGAATCCTACTAATACTGTGTGTATGAGATCAAAATAAATGATTTTTCTTTCTCATAATCATCATCCTGTCAGCCGATGGATGTCCACTGCTGGACATAAATAAAATAAAATAAAATAGCCTTTTATTTCCAACACTAAAACAGTAGGTACATCTTGTGACATGCTAGAACCATTATTTCATATCATATATCATTCCAATTAACATAATAATACTTAATACCTAATCATTTCATAAACATAAAATCATTCAAATTGACTACAATAACAATAATAATTCTAATAAAGCATTCCATTTAAATTTTAATTCTAATTAATTGAATCAGGCGTTACTTTGCGGAAATCCATGACTAATATGTAGATGACACGATTGTATCAAGACCTCCGCTTCCAAGTACCTAGTAGACAAAGTTGTATTACGTTATGCAACACAACCTGCCCACCAAATAATTTCTACTCTACACGTGTTTCGCTCCACCAAGGAGCATCCTCAGGAGTTAGACCGACGAACGAGCCGAGCGACACCGAGTGTCGGACGCTCGGCGGAGTAACAACTCTGTTTCGAACGTTCTTCGGTCTAACTCCTGAGGATGCTCCTTGGTGGAGCGAAACACGTGTAGAGTAGAAATTATTTGGTGGGCAGGTTGTGTTGCATAACGTAATACAACTTTGTCTACTAGGTACTTGGAAGCGGAGGTCTTGATACAATCGTGTCATCTACATATTTTTTAATTCTAAATCTTAATTCATTCTAATTCCTATTTTCATTAATATTACTGTTAATAATATCTCTAATCATTAGATTGTGTGTTGTATCTGTGTCGGATTGCCTTTCGGCATAGGCCTCCCCCAGTATCGCCACAACGACCGGTCCAGCGCTGCCCTCATCCTAATGGTTCGGTTCGCCTTCACCAGGTCGTCTGTCCACATTGTGGGGGTCTACCCACGCTGCGCTTTCCGGTACGCGGTCGCCACTCGAGAACTCTTCGTCCCCATCGGCCATCGGTTCTGCGAGCAATGTGCCTTGCCCATTGCCACTTTAGTTTAGCAATTCCTTGGGCTATGACATTTTTCTTTCTATTCTATTCTAATCTTAAAATTGTGGCTCTTTCAACACAAACTTGAGCTATCACAACAAGGCGGAATCCCGTGACCAGACTGCAGACGACCACCCAGTAACAGACTTGCAACGCAACCCCTTTCTTTTCTTTATTCTTTTCTCGTCAAATTGACGGTATATCAGTGAGTTTACCTTAAAGGTGTGTTGAGCTATGAGACTCGCGAAAACGCTTTATTTTATAATTTAAATAAAATATACAGGGCCCTTCTTAACATGCTGAGACTTTTTAAAAGGGGATAATTAGACCGTCAAATTGAACAACTTTCTCTATCGGACCAACATCGAAATCGCGAAAAAAATCGGCTGTCCCATACATTTGGCTCGAGTACGCAGGTTTGCTGTTTTGTTTGGGAGAACCGATTTATTTTTTGCGTTTTCGGTGTTGGTGCCACAGAGAAAGTTGTTCAATTTGACGGTCTAATTATCCCCTTAAAAAAGGGTCAAAATATTAAGTAGAGCATACTATATCCTCAAAATTAGCTGAAACTATTTTAAGGGTATGCTCAGACCATCAAACTGAACAACTTTCTCTATGGGACCAATATTGAAATCGCGAAAAGAAATCTGCTGTCCCATACATTTAGGTCAAGTAGGTTTGTATGGAACAGCTGATTTTTTTTTCGCGATTTCAATATTGGTCCCATAGAGAAAGTTGTTCAGTTTGATGGTCTGAGCACACCCTTAAAATAGTTTCAGCTAATTTTGTAAGACCTTATATAGAGGATGTAAAGAAAAGTATCATTAACCTTTAAACCAAATCCTCTACCCATCAAACTGAACAACTTTTACTAATGGAACAAACCAATCGGAGCAAATAAAAAGTCAGCTGTTCCGTATTAAATTGCAACGCCTACTTGACTCAAATGTATGCAACAGCTGATTTTTTTATTGCTCATATCGGTTTCCTGGATAGAGGTTGTGGTTTAAAGGTTAATGATACTTTTCCTTACACCCTGTATATTAAAGTTAGGGATATTCCTTAGTTATGAAGGTTAATCCGTATGCAATTGAAATAATTTTCGCTCTATAGAAAAAATCTAAAAGTTTATCTCTTTCTTATTTTTAATCTCATCAACAGTGTTTTTATTAATCTTCAAGTGATTAAGTACGTCTCAGATTTTGTCTACGTCCGTCTAGAGTGACCCTCGTTATTCCATCGGCACTTTGCTTACCAATCCCTGAAGATTTTCAATTTCAACATACCTGAAAAAAAAGAAAAAAAAATTAAGTCGAAGCAAAATTTGGTAATATGGAAATGCATATAATTCTTATATTTGATAGATGGTTATAGAAAGATTTCAGATTCTATTTTCTCCGATCGGTTTGTTCTCATATTAAAGTTGTTCAGTTTGATGGGTAGAGTATAAAAATATAAGTGGTTTAAAGGTTAATGATACTTTTCCTTACACCCTGTATCATATATTTTATTCAAATAAAAATTGTAACATGTTCTATGGAAAAAATTTAATTGAAAAAAGCGTTTTCGCGTGTCTTATAGCTCACCACACCTGCAAGGTAAACTCAATGACATGCCATCAATTTGGCATAAGGGGCACAGACCTACCCTCATGGAGCGTATGGGCGTCAGTTCACCACGCGTGTACAATGCAGATTGGTAAACTTCACATACGCATTAGAATTTCTTCTTCAGCGTATGCAGGTTTCCTCGCGATGTTTTCCTTCACCGTTTGAGAGCGGTCGGTATTATGTACATGAGTTAGAAAAACTTAATTGGTACATGGCATGTAGTTCGTGCGGATTCGAACCCGGACCTCAGTGATTGAGTGTCCAAACCTCTTCGCAACGCACCACCTTTTCTATTGGCGCTGGTTTCATGTACGTATGACATAAAAGCTGTTCACAAAAATCAATGAGAAAAGAAAAGTGCTACTCTATTTTCATCGATGGCCTCAAATCACAGGGGACGAATAGATGCGTCATTTTCTTTCAATTCTTTCGCTCGAATTTAGATCACAATGCCGAAAAGAATATGAGTTAAGCCCCTTGAGAGTTACTTTCTATACATACAATAATAGACTATAGCTTTACTCGCAACTTCATACGCGCACCAGAAAAATACCAGTGCATGTATAGAAAAATACCAGTGTATTTTAAAAATTAAGTAATTTTTATTTTTGATTTGATTGTTGATTTTTCCCCCTTCTCCTCCTCTCACAAATTAGGGTGGGCAATACTCCACCATGCAGGCCCGACTTATTGCTACTCCAACTGTAATTTTTTTAACATCACAAGACACTAACCAACCCACCTCCGTTCCATATAGATACACACCTTTATTTTTGTGTGTATCCGAAGCCTAGATGTTAAAAGCACGCACTCATCAAAGCATTGACGCATTCAATGGTATGCAACGAAAATTCTGGACTGAATGCCGCACAAATGAGTCCATCCTCGATGAGTTGAACATCAAGACGAGACTCTCCACCATCTGTATGCAACGAGTCCTTAAATTCTTTGGGCATACGGTCAGAAGATCTGATAGTTTGGAAAAACTCATGATCACCGGCCGTATAGAGGGAAGTAGAGGCAGAGGAAGCATGCCTACGAGATGGACCGATACGATGAAAGAAATTACCGACATAATACTACAGGCCAGCATACACCGGGTCCAAGATCGAGTGGCCTGGAGAGCTATGGCGGCACAAGCGGCCCATGATGGTCACGTCTCTGAGCCATGAAGTTACGACTACAAAGAAGACCGAATCGGCAAGATACTTTTAAATGCGTGAGTGTGTAAGCTAAACACAGATGCACTCTCTCATCCTTACCCTCAAGGCCCTGCATCCGGACTTTCGATTTTTGTTATATCACGACCGTTTTGGTCCAAACATCATTACGAAAACGTTCACGCAATAGAGATGATGACAAAACACTAAAGTGAAATTAATTTTTGAATATCTTTAAAAATGACTGAAATATAAGTGTTCAAAATTTACGATTAGAGCGAGAGGCATATATGACAAAAGTGACGTCATAATTGAGTATTGTCAACAAATCATGACGACGTATCATACAAACACATGTTTTGCATGAAAGAGATAGAAGATGATGAAAACATTTTTCAATAGCTTATAACTTTTTTGTTTTCCATTCAATTGTAATTTCGTTTGAACATTTTGCTCTTAAATTTAGCCTATTTCTGTAATTCGTCACAATATATGGATTTCCAGGATCAGTCATCATCTCTATTACGAAGTTCGAATGTCCGGGTCTGATGTAACGACAAACCGATACTCATAGAGGTGGGGTCGGATGACGACTCCGTTGATGTTATTCGATAACCCATCATCATCATCTTATTTAAGAGCTACGCTCTTGTCGGTGGAGTTTTCGCCAATCCTGTCTCCTTTCCGCTAGTCTCTTGAGTTCTTGATACGATACGACATCAACCTTTTCCTTCACTTGGGCCAGATAACTCTGTCTAGGTCTTCCTCTGCCTCTCTTCCCCTCTATCTTCCCTTCCAGTTTGGTTTTAAAGAAATTGTCGTTTCGTATCAAGTGTCCGATCATTTTTCCTCTCCGGTTTTCGATTGTTTTTAAAATGTTTCTCTTTTCTTTAACCATTCTTAGCACCTCTTCATTTGTTATGCGTTCCCATGATGTTCCCAAAAATGTTCTTAATAGGTTTGAACCATCTTCAGACAAGGGCTTGTTACAGACAACAAAACCAATTTCCGATCCGAAAGACTTATAATAATATCCCGACTTCCTTAAGCAAAACAAAACATCGGAGTTACAACGAATGTCACTTTCCTTTGGAAATATTTCTGTTGAAATAATACACCGAATTCCTCTTCTGGGATTCGTGTTGGAGGAAGGCCGGTTTACAGTTACAATGGTTTTATTATTTTACTTTATATCTGTTACTTCGTTTTGTGTTATGTTACATAATGTGTTACATACTAGTGTATTACCATCTTAAAACTGAACAAGTTTCACAGTGGCAACATGAAAGAAAGTGAAAAAGAAAATTGTGATGTTCCATAGAAAACGTATTGTTTGGAATATTTGTTCTTTTTACGATCCAATGTTAATCCAGCAAATGGGACCAATGAAATTGCGAAAAAAAAATGTGTTCCATAGAAAATGTCGATGACTGCGATGATGATGACGAGAGATGAATGGAAGAGGATAATTTGCGCCGACCCCAAATAATTAGAAATGGACAGGAGAATGATGATGATCATAAAATATCAATTTCTTCTCGACTCAAATATATGAAACAACTTATTTTTTTTCTCGTTTTCGACGTTGGCTTGCTCTATCGTGAAACTTCAGTTTGATGGTATGAAGCACCCCTTTAGACTCAACTTTCTGTAAATCTATATAGGGTCCTTCTTAATACGCTGACACTTTTATGTAATGTTGGTGGTGGTGGCGACCCGGATGGTTACCACGCCGGACTGCCAAATCAGGGTCCTGGGTTCGAATTCCGGTTCGGTCATGGATGTTATATGTTTTTGCCGGTGTCGTATGGTTTCCATAATAAAAATCCTATAGTGCTTGCTTGGGATCATTACAATGTATGTGCCTGTGAGCGTTATTTATTATACGGAATAAACCTGTATTACCTGGATACACTAAAGAAATGACAATGAAATAGACATGGCACCATATTAATGTCCTTCTTAATATGCTGACAGATTTTTAAGGGGATGATCAGACCGCCAAACTGAACAACTTTCTCTATCGCACCAATTACGAAATCGCGAAAAAAATATGCTCTTCCATACAAAACTGTAAACCTTCTCGAGCCAAATGTATGGGACAGCTGTTTTTTTTTCGCGATTTGTTCAGTTTGTTGGTCTAATCATCCTCTTAAAAAAGTGTCAGCATATTAAGAAGGACCATATAATATATAAGGTCTAACAAAATTAGGTGAAACTATTTTAAGGGGATGATCAAACCATCAAACTGAACAACTTTCTGTCCTGTGCTGTCCCAAACATTTAGGTCGAGTAGGTTTATATGGAACAGCTGTTTTTTTCGCGATTTCGATATTGGTCCCATAGAGAAAGTTGTTCAGTTCGATGGTCTGATCATCACCTTAAAATAGTTTCACCTAATTTTGTTAGACCTTATATATATATCTCCAGGATAGAGCCAACCCAAAAAACATATACAATTTTTTTTTTTTTATACAATTTACGTGGCCAATCCCAATAACTTTCAACCAAATTTTAATTTCAAACTTAACCAACGTTCACAGTTTTAAATTAAGCAAACAAGGTGCCGTTATCTAAGTAATTTATTGTTCGAATAAATTTTATTTCGCGCTTTTCAGTGTAAAACGGTTGAAACCGATCGCCTAGTAAATTACAGGAGGTAATTTTGTGAACGTATAACAATAATTCAGGATGGGGCCGTTTTCTTACCAAGCTTTGCCATTTTATTTCACGTCTATGAGTGGATTCGGTGCTTAGAATTTAATATTAGAACAATGTCTAAGTGTATAGTAAATTAAATGTTATGCTTTGCACTAATAATAGCAAAGTCATTTTACGATTTGAGCCGGGACTGTATAAGGTCTAACAAAATTAGATGAAACTATTTTAAGGGGATGATCAGACCATCAAACTGAACCACTTTCTCTATGGGACCCATATTGAAATCGCGAAAAAAAAAATCTGCTGTCTCATACATTGAGGTCGAGTAGGTTTGTATGGAACAGCAGATTTTTTTTTCGCGATTTCAATATATTGTCCCATAGAGAAAGTGTTTCAGTTTGATGGTCTGATCATCCCCTTAAAATAGTTTCACCTAATTTTGTTAGACCTTATATAGTAATTGAAATCTTTTTTTCGGTATAATATTGAAGAGCCAATTTGAGCCTAGAAATGTACCAAAATAAAAAAAAATCACGTCAGTAACAGTTCCAATTTTAAAATTTTGCTATTATCTCGTTCTAAAAACCGGATGGTAATTTTTTTTTGCACATATTTAAGGCTTTACCATTATTCATACTACAACCATGGTGTGAATATTTTTGTATACTTAGAAGGTTTTGAAAAATATATTAATATTTTCTAATAAATATTTTTTTTTTTATTTCATTGCCTAATTTTATTGCTCAAAAATAATTTATATTGTTAAATCTAAGTCAAATGAGTGCATTGGTATTAATATTAATAATTTAAAATCCTTCTGGGACACATAATTTTGATTTCTATGTTGCGTAGCGATTTTTTTTTTAATATGCTTTAAGATAGTCTTTTTGTCACCATTTATTTCATAAAGAAATTTATAAATGCAAATCCTTAACTACTTATAATTATATTATTTATATTACAGTCCGGTTACATTCCAATAACATTAGGTACAAAGTTATAAAATTCATCAATGTCGTAGAAAGCACGATCTATAAGCCATGTTTTTAATTTACGTTCAAAGGTACAATTTTCTTTGCACTGCTTGATATCGTTGGGGAGTTTATTGTAAATTTTAGGGCCTATTATATATATGGATTTAGTCGATTTTTCTAGTCTACAATTTGTAACTATTAAGTCCGATTTATTTCGAAGTGAATACTTGTTAAACCCAGTTTTATCTGGAAATTTGTCTATATTTTTTCTCACAAATTTAGAAATGTCTAGTATGTATTTTAGACAAGATGCCGATATAGTGTAGTAGGTATACATTGTTATTTGATATTTGTATGAATGATAATGTTTAAAAAATATATATGTTTTCCTGACAATTTAACTTTTTTTTTTTTATTATTATATTCTGTTTTTGCATGCCCCGTCTGTAGTGGAACAAAAGGACTTTTTATCTTTACTATGTTCTAGAAAATAAACTTTGAACTTTGACAATTTGGCCAGGCGCAAGTTCAGCCGAACTTTCATATAATTTTGGACATGATATTTAAGCTAACGATTCTATTATCACCCAGTAAACAACACAGAATACGGTAAAATATCCTAAAACTAGATAAACGAAGCGAAGTCAACAAATTACGATCTTACTCGGTACTTTTACTAATGAAATTAATAAATTTCTCCAAACGGCCGGCCTCTAATCTCGATGAATAAGTCTATTTGATTCACTTTAATTACAGGATGATCTGATCCCGTTTGATCTCAACAAATTAGAGGGACGAGCTAATAAGAGTAATAATCCACATTGAAAAATGTTTTTTGGTTGAGATAATGAGCGTTTTTACCTTTGTTTAAATTAAAATAGTGGAAGATAGGTGACGTTCTTGCATTACGCACTCGAAAAATGGGCCTGCTTTTCATGTGCTTACGAGTGAAAGGTAATGTTGTGCTATTTGTTTTTTCTTTTTGAATTATTTGTAAAACGAGTTTTAAGCATGCGAAGGCATTGTGGACCTTTATCCCGCCTAAAAAAAGACGTATCTCAATCACGTAATGTCGCACATAATTAGGCGACGGGGCCTAATTTATGCGGTTCATGCGTTTTCCTGGTGACCACTAGATGGCACTATAGAGCACGAACTTTCAAAATATTGTTCCTATAAAAAGAGAAAATATCATCTAAAATGCATTCATACAGGATCCTTCTTTATACGGTGACGGTTTTTAAGGAGATGATCAGGCTATCAAACTGAACAACTTTCTCTATGGGATCAACGTCGAAATCGTGAAAAAACAATTTGTTAAAAGATGCAAATTCTACTCGACAAAATTTATGGGACAAAAGATTTTTTCGCGATTTCAATACCTAAATACCTATAGAAAGTTGTTCCGTTTGGTCTGATCATCCTTTTAAAAAAACGTCAGCATATTAAGTCAAAACATCATGAGGAAACCAGCATACGCCGAAAAAGAAATTCTGTTGCGTATGTAAAGTCTACCAATCCGTATTGGACACGCGTGGTGGACTAACGCCCTAACACCCTCCTTAAGGGTAGTCCTAGAATAAGTTGATCATGATGATGATGAAATAGAGTAGAGGATTGGAGAAACAGAGCAACAGAGCAAATGTTCAGGACATGGGCCACAGGAGCCCAGCCACAAATTGTTCCATACTTCAGTGGGCCGCAACTCCTGAGTGTTCGGTGGCAGCCACAATTTAAAGTGAAGTAGCTGGGCCACTTGTAGCTGTCGCCAATGGCCCGTAACACAAGAATAAATATCCCTACAGAACAAAAGCTTCATACAGGCGGCCGTTGGCGGAGAGGACGTACGAACACACATATCCCTGCTGAGGCTGTGCACCTGTTTGTACATACGGCGACACATCAAGCTATACAAAAACAACATAAGCCTACCTACGCGCGGTCAGTTTATTTCGGTTCTGTATAGCTTGATGTGTCGCCTTGTATACGTACTCTAAGGCGAGCTATGTGTGCGTGTACCTACAGCGGCCGCTTGTATGAAGTTTTCGTTCTGTACGGATATTCATGTGGATCGTATACGGTGAGCCTAAGAAATTCCCCTGTTAGCAATACAGGGGAATTTTTTAGGCTCACCCACAGTCCTGATGTAGTTTTTACACGGATCTACGTGATTCGTTTCCCTTGCGCAGAGGCCAAAGTTTGGATGGTATAGTATAAATGATTTATAAAGATTGCCCTGCGGCAGCGGGTAGACCGAATTTTTGAGATAGAAGCGCCAAGCCACTTAGATGTTAGAAGAAAAAGGGTGGGCGAAGGACAGTTATATTTAGAATCTATGAATTTAGTTAGAATGTTCGGCTTTTGTCAATGTCAATAATTTCTAACCGACTTCAAAAAAGGTGGAGGCTTCTCAATTCGACCGCATTTATATTTTTTCTTTCGTTCTTGTTCGCGAATAACTTAGTCGTTTATGAACCGATTTCCCAACAGACACGACTAACAATCGCAAACTCACAACACACGACAACAACACGCCGACACAGTAATCGACGTCCCCGCCGGCGGGGACAGCCGCGACCACTGCACACTCCCTTCAATTCTGGCGCCTACAGACGCTATAGGCCAATCCCAGGCCGCTTCTCACCTATCCCAGCTACACAATCCGCCGCGTAGCCCCAGCAACGTCCTAGGCCGAGGTCCGTACCCCTCTGGGTGCCCCTAGGTCGGTTGCTTAAGTTCATTCAATTGGCTCGGTGACCTTTCGTGGTCCCTCCAATAGCCCGCAGTAAAAAGCAGTAGTTGCTCCCGGAGCAAAGCTGTAATAGTCATTTAAAAAAAAAATGAACCGATTTTGATTATTCTTTTTTTAGAAAGGTGATATCCCAAGTATGGTACCATGATAAGGAAATCAGAATCTGATTATGGCATCCCAGAGAAATCGAGGGGAGCCTTTGAAAATTGTAGTGCTGGCTAGTGCATTTGTTAATTTAAAGCACTAGTATTATATTGAACTAATTAATTCACCGCAGAAAATTGTGAAATAAGCAAAATTTTAAAAAATTAAAATTTGATACCGCATTAAAAAAACTAAAATGTAAAAAAATTATATTGCATTCGATGACTTTTATGCATCATAAGAACATTAATTTGTTTTAAGTATAGAGTCGGTGGAGGTCAGTCGGTTTCAACACAAACTCAACTAGATGGCGCCACCGGTAGATTAAATCGCGCTTACGTTATTTCAACCTCGCCGAGTGACTTGTTCACTGCTCATTCATATACCATATACGTTACTATCATGAGGGTCTTAGAATTAACTGACTCGACTAATCAGCGGGTGCCAAAATAATAAGAATATATTTCTTGATCAAAGTATTATTTGCAATTTTCGGAGTTCCCGAGACCCTTTTTTACCGCTCCCGCCTAGGGAGCATTATATTCCTTAATAATCTACCCTCTACTGTAACGTGGTCAAAGTCAATTTCTTCCGCTTTTTATAATTCTCTGAATCTTCTGTCTATCTAAACTATTATAAAACTGTAGCAGAACGTTTGTCTGTACATTGAAGATATTAACAAAAAAAAAGTTACGATATGGTTTTAAGGCGTCCCTGATTCCATTTCACCAATTTTTGGATTTTTTGTCTGTCTGTTTGTTTGTGTGTTTGTTTGTTTGTTTGAACGAGTATCACGCAAAAACTACTGAACCGATTTTGATGAAACTTTTTTTGTTTGATAGCTTATGATCTGACTTAAAATCTGGTACATAATTTGTGCGGACGAAGTCGCGGGTAAACGCTCGTTATTCATAATTTCATAGTAAAAACCAACTTTTTAGTAAAAATTATAATAATTAATGCACCCATTGATTTTTAAAAGTTTCCCTTATATCATTTGGGTAGCTTTGTGTTGGTCAGTAAGAAAGTTAAAATAAAAGGTAGTTTTCTAGTAATGATAAATTTGAATACAATATTAAACAAATAAAATAAAATTAGGATTTAGTTAGGTACGGTAGAAGTGGTGAAATTATTGCAATACGCATAAGTAACAGATTTAAAAAAAAAAGAAGACAAAATACTTCAAATTGTAGGAAAATTCCTAATATTGTTCTATGAAAAAAAATGTTTAAATTAAGTTTTTTAAATTAGTTTTTAACTACATCTTATAATAATTCTTTTGATAAGAATCTGTACAAAAAACCTTAAATTAGCTTTACAACAAATTTCAAATTTTAGCGATTTCTCCCGATTTTTTGACCATACTTCTACCGAATTATATTTTTTTGTTTCGGGAACACCGATTCGGCGGCACTTACGGTTGGACGTGGTTGGACGGTGGGTAGCAAACATAATAATACTTATTCGACTACCACTACAATAGGTTCCACCAATGCTGTAAAAGCGGTGTTACATCCAAGGATGTAGCTACATTCTCTGCCCTGAAAGGATGAATGATGAAACAGTACACGTTGAATTTGAAACCAAGTTGGATGGTGATGAAGCGTGTATGTAGGTAAGCGAAGAACAACTGTCAAAACTAACCTACGTCAGTCTTGCATTAAACGTTATATAACGTAAAAAGAGAGCCCTCTAGTGCCATTTTAATGCAAATAAATTTGAAATGCCACCTATGGTATTTAACAAGAAATAATTGCTATATATACGCATACCTATAGCTATACATATACATTACAATGGAATCTAATTTTTCTCAGTAATGAGCTATTTGTTCTAGTTTAGAATAGTAGCCTTAGCAACAGGACGGAGGAGTAGTCTTGACTCAAAGTCTGAAGTCTTAACTCTCAACACTTAAAATCGAATAAATAATCACAAAATGGGCGCAAAACACAAACAGTGTAAGCGCAAGTTGCAACGGCCGCCATATTGTGACAACTTGTGTAGCTGGTGTTGCTAGGTGACAAGACAATAATATGGCACAAAATAAAAAGCTATTTTTGTTTTAGTTAAATTGTTTACTAATTTTAATTAAAACAATTTTGAAACATAATATACATTGTGTAAAATAGGATCAACGTTTTTTAATAATTTTAGTCATAATGTTGCTTTAATGTTGAGTTTGAAGAGACATCTATCGGAAGTTTGAGACAATATTTTTTTAGTTACACGTTACTCAAAGAAGGTGCCGCTGGTTTCTTTGCGTTTTTCCTCAAAGTTCCCCTCTGTCCCCCCTCTGGTACTTGTTTCTCTGAGCCTATGCCGCGATCCTCGTATATACTATTTGGCGACAGGAACAATTGGATAACGTGTGTAATTATCGGTGGAAATAACCTTAAAAAATCAACTAAAAAAGATGTCCGTTGAGAAAATAAAGGAATTCAATATAGCTAACGAAATTTGGCTGTCATACTGTGTCAACGACATAAAGAAGGAAGTTAAATTAGCTAGATACATTAATCTCCAACGTGGGCGATGAAACGTACGAATTAATGGAAAATTTAGCGAGTCCAGACAAAATTTCGAGGAAGGATTTAGACGAGGTGATCGAAATGGTGGGGAAACATTTACAAATAACGCCATCAGTAATGGCGGAGAGGCACAAGTTCAGACAACTACGTCAGCAAGCCGGTGAAGGTGTCGCGCAGAATGTGAAACACCTCGGACCTAAGGTCTACCTCATACATCCGGAGAAAACTGATTCGGAATTAGATTCCGTACAGAGTGTTGCCGCTTTCAGATACTTTTTCACTAGATCTAGTGATTTTTTGATGTCTTAGGTGGCATATTTTAAAGTGATTTTTGAGCGTAGGCGTTGATGGAACGATACCGTATCGTGACGGTGCAGTTGCGACGTTTTACCGTGGTACAGTTTGATGGTGTAAACAAAACATTCTGTTCCGACTTCAAGACTAGGATGCGCCATTATAAACCATGAAACCAGCGCCCGCGGCATGACGCCTCGATAAACGTTTTATCGCGCCTGCTAACTCGTTCGTTCGCGTGCAAAAAGAAAGAGAGCTAGGGCGCGTCATGCCGCAGGCGCAGGGTTGGTTGCATGGTGTACAATGGCGCATCCTAGTCTTTGTCTACCCCAGTAGGAAAGAGGCGTGAAGTTATAGATCGATCAGTTATAGTTAGATAAGTTATTAACCGACTTAAAAAAAAGGAAGGGGTGTCTCAATTCGACCGTATAAATATATATATAAGGTCTAACAAAATTAGGTGAAACTATTTTAAGGGGATGATCAGACCATCAAAATTAACAATTTTCTCTATGGGACCAATATCGAAATCGCGAAAAAAACATCTGCTGTCCCATACATTTAGGTTGAATACGTTTGTATGGAACAGTTGATTTTCTTTTTCGCGATTTCGATATTGGTCCCATAGAGAAAGTTGTTCAGTTTGATGGTCTGATCATCCTCTTAAAATAGTTTCAGCTAGTTTTGTTAGACCTTATATATTTTTTATGTGTGTTCGCGGATAACATCGTCGTTTAGGAACTGATTTTGATGATTCTTTTTTTGCTGGAATGAAGATATTCCAAGTGTGGTACCATGATAAGGAAACCAGGATCTGATAATATCATCCTAGAGAAATCGAAGGAAACCTTGGAAAATCGTAATGCCGACTAGTGCGTTTGTTAACTTAAAGTTTATTACATTGAACTAATGAATTTACCACTGAAAATGTAAAATAAACAATATTTTAACAAATACAAAAATTTAAACCGCCATATAAACAAACTAAAAAGTTATACGTTGCTAGTTGCTAGTAACTGTTGCCTAATCTTTTCTTAGTGCACCCGCGCAGGCCGCGCCTTTTCAAACCCTATACTGTTTCAGTCACCATCCCGACTTTAATAGACTAGGTTTTGCTATCGATAAATGCTAGTAAAACCCTATTCCATTTCAGTCAAAACTGGCACTCTAACAGTATAGGGTTTGTGCGTATTAATTGCGGTACATTTAGTAATCATAAACCCTACCTCAGTTGACTCAAATAGATTAGCTATTTAAACGTAAAACGTCTAAAAAATCTAATCGAATACAATATCCTATACCTCTGGTGATTATTGCGCTGATCGTGACAATAAAGTGTCTGCGATCATAATTGGTGGTTAATCTTATCGCAATTGTATGATTGATTGTTTAGTATTGTTCTGTTACTTCACTTCTGTTGTGGTCTTGTAATACGCTGTGTTTTTATGTTACGAAGCATGTATGTATCAGAGATTATAATTGTACTGCCAGTATAATGATTAATGAATATTTTTTAAGACAGATTAGCACTCACACTTTACAAAATACTTTAAAACGCATATTTACTGAATAATGACGAAGAAAGTCAATTTAATTTTTTTTTAAAGAATCTTAAGTATCAGTAGTGATGTGCGAAACGCGTGCACAAACAGACAATATAACATAACATAAATATCAAATAGTTCTATATTTTCTGTTTTAGAACTCTGCGTGTTCTATATTTTGTGTTTAATTGCAATATATAAATTCATATAATAATTAAAACGCTATTTATTTTAATGTAATACATACAACAGTACCTATACACAAATACAATGTGACAACGCCATTTACTCGCAATTTTGATAATGGGAATCAGACCATAATAGACTAGCTTTCGCAGTCGTAATTTACCTTGCGGAGTCGATGAGAAACCCCATGCGATTTCAGTCCGATTTCGTACTATAACGGACTAGGTGTTTCCACGATTTTGCGAAAAAAAAACCTAATCGATTATGGTACCAATCCGGACTGAAACGGTATAGGGTTTGTAAAGACGCGACTCGTACCAATAAGTTTTTCGGAATTTATGTACGATTAGTAACAACTCTGGCTTTTCGGTGAAGGAAAACATCGTGAGGAAATCTGCATGCTTCGATTTCGAGGCATGTATTACCCACTAGTGGCGACGGGCTCACTCCCCGTCACACTGGACAGAGTTTTGGTACTAGTGAAACGTGGATGTTCTGAGGTTTAAAATATCTCTGACACCCCCTAGGGGAACATATTCGTGAGCATGTTATGCTATATACTATGCTAGTACAGATCACAAAAACTAAAGGGAGCGGAAAAGGGGGCGGGGCCAATGTCGCAGCAATATGCGCAAAATCGGAACACATTGCTCGCGAGAGTAAGGAATAAGGATTCAATATATTATGAGGCTGAAAGCCAGTCGAGATATTATGTGTAAATAGTTTACAATGCTTGCGTAGTACTAAAGATTATTCGAACGTTGAGTTCTGATACCGCAATGGATAATGAGCACATTCAAGCTAACAAAATACTTTGTATCGCGTGGTACTGGTGGTGATGCGACACTAGGTTTCGTACTCGGCGCGTTGGTTGGCATCTCTCTAGATCTCTATGATGCTAGTGCACCCTAACATCCCGTGTAAAATTCCAAATTTGGTTCTATCTTTATTGATTTAGGCTGTGTGCTGTCTGTAAGTCTAGAGTCACTGTTTTGTTGAACATATTATTAGTTACTGAGTGGTCGATCACTCAAGGCCTTACAACATACCGACTAGCTTAAGGGAATTACCCGTAAAATATTTCAAATTTAGATTGCGCAAGTGGTTGGTTGACAAATGTTTTTATGACCTTAACGAATTTTTTGCCAATGATATGCAATTGTGACATTTTTAACCTAACATTACATTTTGTTTAATTTTGACATCATTTTCAAATTTTATTGCTTTAGTTGACACTGAGTTTGTACAAATTTTTTGAATTACCTATTTAATACTTATTATAATGACAAAATAATTTTGTACCTACATTGTTTTTATGCTATTTTGTATGGAATTGCTACAACTTGTTTAGTATATTATTATAATTTCCTACAGCAGCCATACTATAGACTAAATTTTTAGTTATGTATACCGAATTTGCATGCCATGCTCATGGCGAAACATGCTGTACTAAATTAAAACTGCCCACCTGTACTATGTTACAGTGTTTCCGCAAATAAATGATTTCTATTTCTATTTCTATTACAAAAAGGCTGAAAGTCACTCAAAGGACAATGGAGAGGGCTATGTATCCCTTCAAGAACGTAGCTGTCATGGCCCAAATAATTGCTAAACTAAAGCACATTGCTCGCAAAACCGAAGGCCGATGGGACCGAAGAATTCTCTAGTGGCGACCACGTACCGAAAACCGCAGTATGGGTAGGCCCCAACTAGGTGGACCAACGAACTGGTAAAGGTGGTAGGAACCAGTTAGATAAGGGCAGCGCAGGAGACCCGTCGTTGTAGCGATCCTTTGGGAGAGGCCTTTATCCAGCAGCGGACGTCTATCGGCCGATATGATGTTGATGGTTATTACTTTAAGTTGGAGAGAACAGACGCGGAAGGCTGACCCCACCACCATATGGGATTAAAAGCCAGGAAGAGAGAGAGAGAGATTATAACTATAAGTAACCCACGTTATTCCGCCTTTAAGCCCACCATGAGTGCTAGTATGGCGCTCTGAAAAAACTCTAACACCAGGGCTTACTGCCCACGATAAGAAGAAAAAGTACGTATATGAGGCGGAAAAAGTCATAATTGTGATTGGCGTTAAATACCGAAAAAAGCACTGTCATAAAAGTTACAAAATTTAAAAAAATCGCTAAACATTAATTACATTTTTTTCTTAAAAGGTCCGTTCGCCACATCCATATTCAAGAGCCATTCCGCTCCCTAATCAGATACAAAATTCAAAGTATCTTCTCGGCGATATAGATCGGACCATAACGACCGAAGTTGCCTACTTTAACCAAAGTTTTCTCAACTAATATCTTCGCGGCATATTCTTGAAAAAAATGCAACCCCCATTATTTCCACGTTCAGAATAATAATGTACTACTTCTGGCTAGTGATGTTCTTGATATTCTTATTCGGATATGGATATTCAAAGTTCTGTTTTGTTACATTCTATTCATTATCATCACCATGGGCTTTGCTAACTGTTACAGATTTCGTTTCATTACGAGCAGTATCGTATGACAGTCACTCATGCTGTAATGGAACTATTAGCTAGTCAGCAATGGTCGTATCGAGATCACATATGATTTAATAGACTAAGAGATAAGTGTATTTTTTGCAACCATCAGCTGTAAGGATGACCGTATGATATTATTGTAGTATGCACTGTAGCTATGTGAACAATACAAAAACTGGCATGGTTAATTAGTCGTTTAAGGAGTAACAGCCGTTCAAATGTCCGACCTTTAAACGGCTGTATCTCCTAAACCGACTAGCAGTTCATGTCAGTTTTTTTACTGTTCACATAGCTACAATAATATCATACGATCAGCCTGGCAGCTGATCGTAAATTATTTACCGACCTTTAAACATAAGTAGCTTCTACACCGACTAGAGTGCAGGCAGACCTGGTCTGGTCTATTAAACAATTATTAACAATTTTTTCAGAATATCTCTGACTACATTAAAACACATAATAATTTATAAGAATCATCATCATCGGCCTTTACATCTGTTGCAGATGGTTTAAGCAGTGTTTTTGGAGAGGCACTTTTTCTCATGGCTGTTTAACTGGTAAACTGCCACTCTCCGTGTTGTTTTCCGCGCAGCAAGCTGCCGCGGGTGAAGTTACCTCTCCACAGACACTGCATCGCCTGGGACGATTTTAAGGAAACGCAAGCTTGCCCGTCACTTGCGCCACCCTCTCGACCTCCCTGACCCACAGGAACGACGAGTCGATACGTGTGGAGTCAATTGGTTGCAGGAGTTTGCCGCATATTTCCGGTTGCACCGTACTTGCGCCTAACGTAAACTCCAGTACCGGGTTTGATTTCGGAGTATCCTTCGCCTAGATGGTTGCAGACCAATGCTAAGAAGGTCCATCTACCCCATTTATAAGAATAAGAACCCTAAAATAAACCTTAACTAAACTTACAAAGAACAAACCAAAAATAATTATTAGTTACCTAAAATATTTATGAATTATGGTTAT
The DNA here is from genome assembly GCA_927399405.1 of Agonopterix arenella. Classification (NCBI taxonomy): domain Eukaryota; kingdom Metazoa; phylum Arthropoda; class Insecta; order Lepidoptera; family Depressariidae; genus Agonopterix; species Agonopterix arenella. The sequence continues at coordinate 499,785 of OV656690.1, forward strand.
GAGTTCGGATCCGGATACTATTAAAACGATACAGGAGTCGCAAAGGGCGACTAATCTCATCATCACCGGACATCGACAATGTAATTATTTGATGCACCATACAACGCCTAACCCTGTTAGGGTTCAAGCATCGGACCTAATCAGTATAATCAGAGGTGGCTCTGATTGTACTGGTTTAAATTAGGTCACAGCTACGAATGGTCACAGTACGAAAGAGTATATATTATTAGGTAACAAGAATTTTACTTATCAAAACATCATTTTGAACTTCATTCAACTCAAAGTTATATCACATAGATAGTTTTGTGACATATTTTCGTGTACTATTTCTATTATCGCGACGGAAGGTATACCATTGTAGAGAAGAAACCGCCAGAAACCGTCAATTTCATCATCATCATTTTATTTAAGTGCTACGATCTTGTCGATGGAGTATTTTTCCAAACCTATCTCATTTCTGCTAGTTCCTCGAGTTCTTGATACTTCACGAATATCAACCTTTTTTTCCTGTGTGCTAGATAACTCTGTCTAGTTTTTCCTCTCCCTTCCAAAAAATCGTTTTCAAAATCCTTTCCAAAAATCTTTTTATGGATATTTTTCTATCTATTCTATAGGAATTAACTTTTAAAAGCTCATGTATATTGTTCGGATATATCCCATATTTTTTACTACGGATATGAAGTGTAGCATCTCATCTATTTTTCTTCATTGTTGGTTTTCATAATAGTGTTTGCGTTTGACCTAAAGGATGAACATAAAGAAAACATACTTTGTTATAAGTTATTGTAATCTCTTGTAGAAAAATATTATAGGTCTGCACGGGGAAGATAAATTCGAAAATTGATTTAGCCTGTTTTTACAAGTTAAGTTAAGAATCCAATAAGTAAGGGGCAAAATGCCCTTGGTATATTGCCGTTTGTGGTACCTACCGAACATGGATCAAAATCAATGCATATCTTGAAAACTGCGCTTTCTTCTACTGATTTTGTGAACGCTGGTTGCATTTTGTGAGTGCTGAAGTTATAGCGCTCAGATCAGAACGTGTTTTTGTTATTGTAAATTTTTACAACTGCGCTTCTATACGAGGGTTATAAATTTCGTTTCGGTAACTTGCGTTAATCTTTTAGTAAAACGAAAAATAAGAGACCCCTTTTCAGAACATAGGTCTCCTTAATATCCATAAGGGGCTGGGCTTTATGCATGTTACAATTCAAAAGCTTAAAAGACATTTTTTACCTTAAACTAAGAAATTCAAATCGCCTCTTTATTCAAAGGCACAAATTCATTTGTAACAAATTCAAATAAAATCACTAAATCTACAATTTCAAGACCCATTATCATTGCAGTCTACCCTGATTTATAGGTACGAAAGCTGAATATATTACAAAGGGGGAGAGATGGGGGGAAAGTAAAGAAAATTTACCCCCTACTTTAACTCCAGCGAAAACATATGGTGCGGTTTGGAATTCGGGAACGGGGATTCGAGCTAGAATGGTGCGGTTTTAAAAGAAATGGGTTCAAAGTAGGTTTGTTTGCTATATTTGGTTTGGTTTTAAATGGATTGAGACGTAAATAAAAAAAAGGACACTCGTAAGTACGACATCCTATGCTTTACGTACAAAATTAAAATTTATATAGATATCAAAGGCAAGAATTGTAATCGATTTTTTTTGTTTTAAATATAATCGAAAATTCTTAGTTATAAATTAATGATTTTCTGATTGATTCCCCTATTCGTGCTGTAAGATCTTGCTTCTGATCAATCAATGAGAAGGAGGTTCTACATAGGTTTTGATGAGTGAGTTTGCAAGTATCGAAATATGTCACATAAATGGCAGTATCGTTTTCCCTTTTCATTGCTTTGATTACATTTTTTGGACATCAAAAGAACCGTATACCGTTTACTATTTGATATTAATTTCAACTTTTTTTATTTTTTTATTTTTAAATGATCTTAAGGCGGTTGCAGAGGGGTCAATTTTATACAAAACTTAGAACGTAGACGGTATTAATATAAGTAACTTTGTATATATGGAAAAATAGTTTAGAAAATCTAGATGCCGCGTAACAAATAACATTTGCAATATATAAAATGATTACGAAGATATAAAGCTTTGAAATTTTTCATACAAAATTTTAAAAGCTTTATATCTTCGTAATTATATTATAAATTGCAAATGTTATTTGTTACGCGGCATCTAGATTTTCTAAACTATTTTTCCATATATAAAATATTACTTTTATTAATTCTGCCTACACGTATTGTGCGTCAAACTTTTGTATGGACTGAAACCACCTTAACTGATTACAGTTAATGTTTTTTATTTAAAACAACAGTTTATTATGTAGAAATGAAGAGAATACTACAAAGATGAAGTATCAGCACATATGATAAAATATAGTAGTAGTTCAAAGAGAAATGCGTTTATAAAATATCAGCAAAGATTTGCACTTTGTTCTAGAGAAGGCTTTAACGTTGTGTATTTCGTTATATTCTTCTTTGTGAAACTATTTCAATGCACGCTCTGCACAATATGTTTGAGGTAGCAGAAAAATATGAAATTCTGAATATTTAGCTTTAATTTTTAGCTTTGAACAGAGAGATAGTAGAAAGGCCGTAGTAGAAAGTTTAATGTTTTTGGAAATCGGAGCTTCTGTTGAAATGTTTCTGTGCATCTCCATTAAGTCGAATGTCAAAAAAACGGTATTCCAAATATTCGGGTCGACTAGCATTTACGTTTTCCATTGAATAACCATCATCTTATTTAAGAGCTGCGCTCTTGTCGGTGGAGTTTTCGCCAATCCTGTCTCCTTTCCGCTAGTCTCTTGAGTTCTTGATACAATACGACATCAACCTTTTCCTTCACTTGGGCCAGATAACTCTGTCTAGGTCTTCCTCTACCTCTCTATAATGAATAACATATATATATATTGAACAGCCATGGAGTAAATATATTTGTGAGTCGCGTGGCTAGAGGTCTCTCGAGTAGACGTCTTTCGTTCGGCTCGCGATTTAGGTAGCCACGCGGCACCGCCATTTTATGGCGGTTTAGGGTGTGTGTTTTTGTATAAAAACAGGGCTTTGAGATCACCATATCAATTACCGTACAATGAACGTTAACTTGAATTATAATAATATCTTCAACACTTGATACTGGCGAAATCTTTAAGGAAACGCCATTTAATAAAAATAGAATAGAAATATATTTGTTTATTAATTTTTCTTTTTTTATTTTATTTAGGCATTTAACAGTACAGTATAAAATCATCACGGGCCCATATTATAAATACCTTATCCTAAAGTACAAAAAAAAATATAACTTAATTTAACACGTTCCGGGGCAGTGAACGAGACACAATAGAACTTTTATTGTTATCACGTCTGTAGCCGGTCACTGTCCTGGAACGTGTTAACAACATATTATTTAAACAATCAACACTCCCTAGGGTTTGCTTCCCTGAAGCGTCTAAACACGACTCCGGTACACCACACTTCGGGGAGCAAAAACGTCTTCAGGTGAGCGACGGGGACTCGGAGCTTGAAGACCTTGAAGTCTGTAGACCTGCTCTCCAGTTCCCGTACCCTCACAGTGAGAGGCCCGCGATCCTTAGTATAGAAATATAGAGAAAAGCTATTTATTTTCTCAATTCTGATGTTGGGTCCATAATGAAAATTCTTTAGTCTGATAGACTGAAGCACCACATTATATCTGCATACGCTGAAGAAGGAATTCTGATGCGTAAGTGAAGTTGATGGTAGGTTGATGATAATGATGATATAACTTAGTTGCTTTAGGGTCTTGAGCAAATTATCAAAAAGAATCAATATTCTGTTCTACACTTACAACTGAAACTCCCACCAATTTGATTCCAGAACCATCCATAAGACACCTAATTCAACTTCTGAGGCGAAGCGCAGATAAATCCACCGGCAACTTTGCAAATATATCGCCGACTTCAATCGTTCGCAGCCAAACTTAATTTGGACGCCGTTCTTAAACTAGGAGTTTTCCAACGTTCCAAACTTGGTGGGATTTCTAATTTAAATGTCAGCTGAGAAGTGTAGGTTCTATAAATCTGTGGAGGCGAGGGAACTATCTAGTATTATCATCATCATCAGCCTAAATGCGTAATATTAGGGGGATATTCAGATCATCAAAACTTGACGACTCTCACAGTGGGACCAACGTCAAAATCACTGAAAATCTACTGCTCCGTACAAATCTGCAAACCTACTCGACCCAAATGTATGGGACAGCTGTTTTTTTATCTCGATTTCGATGTTGGGCCTATAGTTAAAGTTGTTCAGTTGAATGGTTTGATCATCCTTATGAAATAATTTCAGCTGACTGCAAACCTGCTATTTTTGTGACCTGCTCTGTACTGTATTTATGTGTTTGGTGTAAATAAAGTATATTTCATTCATTTCATTCATTCATTCATTCAAACCTACTCGATCTTAATATGTAGGACAGGTGATTTATTGGCACGATTTCTATTTTAGGCTTGATAAGTTTAATGAATCAAAAACCATCAGCATATTTATTACGACCCTATGTTTATTAATCAAAAATCAAAATCAATTTTTTTTATTTAATAATGATAATAATATTTTTGACGTAATTTTTTGACTCCACCACCGCGTCGGAAGGTGTTTCGTTGAGAGAAGATGCGTCCAGAAACTCTACAACACACATATTTTAAACAAAACAAAATATACATAGTACAATAAAAATACAATATTGCATTACATAGAGTAACATTGTCAAGACCAGACATTTTGGTCATTCAAATAGTCATCGAGTTTATAGTTGCCTTTTTTACAGAGAAGGCCTCTGTAAAAATTTAACAAAAAAGTTCTGTAAAAGTTTAACATGGGACTTAAACTTTTTGTCTGGCAAGTTTAGAATATCCTCTGGTATCTTATTATAATAGCGTATACAGTGCCCCATGAAAGATGTGTTGACCTTACTGAGTCGAAAATGTGGGGATACTATTTTATTTTTATTTCTTGTATTGTAATTATGAACGTCACTGTTTTTGGGAATGAGATACAAATTTTTCCAAACGTATAAATTATTTTCGTAAATGTATTGATTGTAGAAAGTCAAGATACTGATATCTTTAAAAAGATCTCGTAGTGAAGTTATTCTTATTACATAATCGAATACCCTAAAAACTTTAAGTAAAACAAAATTGCTTTCCCATAAACAAGACAAATGTAATCTAATAGGAAACCCTATGGAATATTTCTATACGAACATTAATATGGGTTTTCTCCCTTGTTTTCATTCGCTCCCAGAAATATATTGCTCTGCTATCTGTGCAGTTTATCATTTACAAGCTCTGATTGTGGGTTCGTTCGTTCTTTTTTGTTTTTATTTACGTCGTAGTTGTGCGAGGCTATAACTTATAAATAAATATAATTTGTAATTAGATCGTAAATGACGAACGAAAATTCAAATGAAAAAAGATTTTTTTTAATTACCCTGAAATAATATAAACAAGCTTAGCAAACTGCCTAGCTACCATGCCACTCACGACAAAGCGTTTAAACGAGAAAAACGTCATGCGCGCTCTTTTTGGCCTACTTAAAATAATATAGATGGAGGCACATCTTGATTTTTGTCGTTTTCTCGGGGGTGGCATGCTCGCTAGGCTGGACCGGCTTAGCATGGTTGACTAACGCCCATACACCCTCCATGAGCGTAGGCCTGAGCTCAGCAGTGAGATGTACTCGTATATTTAGTATACGCCAAAGTTAGCAAAGTCTGATCTTGTAACATGTTCTATACACCACCGTCGCTTTATGCTATTCTTGTAAGGACCAAATGTAAATACGTCAAGTAGACACAGGTCTACGATATTGTATTAGAGGATATAGAATAGATGTAAATTTATATTGGCGTTCATCATAATCTACAACTCGCATGACGAGATTGTAGTAACAATCTATAAAATTCAAAGTTAACAAATTGAAAGATCACACAGGACTACATCTTTCTTTTTACGAAGCCGCATTTCAAAGCAATTCTTTTACCGCTTTCTTTGTCGTCGCCATTCGCAAATTACACATTTCTCGTTCCAACATAAGACCCCTTTAATCATTAATTAGTGAATCAGTAAGAACCTATATTGCCTACACATTAGTCAAACGTCAATAAAAGTCGTGACCTTTTATCTCCTCCCTAAAAAGGGAGTCTCCCTTTTATAGTCTCAGAGCTAACAGCGCGTAATTCTTCCAAAGAAAGTGAAATTACGTTGTGAAACTTTATCGTGTAGTTCAAGAATTATTTTATGGTATAATACCGGGCAAACAACTTGACCAAGGGAAGGAGGTGACGGGTGAATTTTGTTCTGCACAGTCAAGGTTTTTGCTAAGGTGTTTGCCGACTATTATAATATCCAGGTATATTTGAGTGTTTGAGATAATTTTAAATATTTATTGAATGAAATTAATAGTAACAAAATCTGCATCAGCAACATGCGTCGTCAAAATTGCTTAAAAAACCCCTTCAGCAACATGCGTCGTCAAATATTTCAACAAAATTTTCTTTAGAAACATGCGTCGTCGTTTGAGTGTTTTGTAGACTTTCAGACCATTTCATTCTTTCGATAGTGAAGTAACAAAAAATTGATATCAAACATAATTAGCATCCGCTAGTGCTGATTGTATCACTAGACTACGATGATGGACGGATCAAAAATCAATTACAATAATCCATCGACTAGATATAGAAAGACAGAAAACATTGTGTTATACTGTACTATATTACTAAGGATGCAATGATTTGTCCTGCTGGAATTACCCTTGCTAATTATGAGACGAAATTTGCTCAGTCGGTGCATTCCTATTTAGTCATCATCGTATCGTACATAATTTTTAAATAATCCGTTTTCAATACTGAACAATGAATAAATGGCACAGACTATTTTGTGTGTTGATTCTTATTCACATCGTAAGTACATCCAGTTTTGTTGTTTAAACTGTCTTATACTTTTATCAAGGATCCGTCCAAACCAATAATAATTTTAGTCACGAAAGGGCTAAAAGGGAAACATCTGTTTAGACGACTGGCGTCGTTTAGGCATTTGCCTAGGCAATTTCATTCACGAATTTTACGTTGTAGACTCTAGGACTATCAAGAAATATTCTGGAAGCGTCCTTCAAGTTATTTGGGCAGGTATTCCTTTAATATTGAATAGTCTTTTAGAATTTAGAGTTGTTATCTTAGAATTTATTTTCCATTGCTCTCCTCTCGAACGAATTTGTGGTGATTTATTTGTAAGAATAGATTTTGCTGGATAACATTGAGTTTTGAATGTTGAATTGCCAATATTATTATCTTATTGACCTCCTTTTTTTTCGTGGCTTACGAGGCGACCAAAGGATAGGTTTCTCTTGCAGTGTTTTTTATGAAATACTGATCGAAAACTTATATACAGGGTATAAGCTGACTGAACCGGTGAACTCAGATCATCAAACAGAACAACTTTCACTATGGAGCCTAACTCAGGAAACACGAAAAAAATCAGCTGTTTCATACAAACATTTTTTTTTTCGCTTTTCCTTAGTTAGGCTCGATAGTGACAGATGTTCAGTTTGATGGTCTGAGTTCACCGTTTCAGTTTGCTGAGGGCTGTCCCACACCCTGTACAAAGAACGCTCCAAAAATGGCACATTCAAAAGTGTCTTTAAATAAATATCTGAAAGTGCTTTTATCTTAGTATTGCGCCATCTCGATCACAGAACATTATGATCTCGATGACAGTGAAACTATCAATGCGGAAAAAATGCTATCAATCAATCAAATACAGGGTGTTAGCAACAATCCCTAAGAAACCCATAAGAATTTAGCAAAATACATTTTGAACATTCCATACGAAATTTAATGAGCAGATTTGTATGAAAAGTTGAAAGAAATTGTTGTGCATTTTTCTTCATTTTTTAGGGAATGTTGTTTAGTATCATGAATACCTAGCTACAACTACTCCCTTAATAAAGTTGTTGGTGATTTTATCAGAGCTTCTGTCCACTCCAAATAATATGAACATACGTTCAAGTATGTATGCAGATTGTATGTACTTGAAAAGCATGTTCGGAATAGCCATGTGTAAAAAACATGTAATACGACACCGTTGTCATGCAAGTCACAACCTTATGACTTCGTCTTAGCTATTGCTAGTGATGTACCAGAACACTAAAAACGGATATCCTCAGTAAAGCCTATTAAAGGACAACATAATCGATTTACAGAGGCAAATATTTACAGTTTCAATATATGTAATTGTCTTTCTACCTTCACTGTTTTCAGGCTGTAATCTCAAAACGATTTAAAGCAAACTAACGTATAGTTTGACAAACAAGTACGTATACGTATGTACGTATTTAATCTATACAGGGACATGAAATAATTAATTATCACGATTTATTGTAATTTTTCATAATTCTGATGTTTTTGTGTACAATAAAGAATCTAAGAAATAGGTCCGTCTCAATATGCTGACAAGAAGTTTGATGATCTTTGAAGCGCCTAACCCACTTAAATTTACACCATATATACTAAAACGTCATTTAACTTCTTTTTAATGTGGCCGTGATCAGAATCTTTGCCAAAACTAGCAAATTTTTATAAATGAAATTCAACTTTAGATATAAGTGGAAAAGGTCATTGTTATAGTACTTTTATTAAACTTAAAATAAAACGAATTTTGTTTTAAAAAATATGTGTAGGTCGCAGTAAGGTGGATGAAGCCGTGATATAGTTATATACCTAGGGATATAGCTATATACCGAAAAAAAGTTAAATGAATGCGGTTCATAAAAGACTTACTAGGAGTATAGCTATGATACGAGCACGATCTAGTAATAACTTTCTGACAAGACTAATCTAGTGATATAATTATAAATATTTATTTTCTTTAATTTGCACAACTGGTTACTCATTTTAAATAATACTTTCCAATTAAGTATCTTTTTTTACTACGCAATAGTCACAACCAAAACAAAATAATTCACATTTAATAGAAACAATTTGTTTTTCATATTTAGGAATAGAATGAAGAAAAGTATGGATATAACTATATTCCGGCTTCAACCATCTTAATGCGACTTATACATAATTATGTTCCCATCATCGTGTCGTCAGCTTACAACTTTCCACAGAGAAAAAGCCTCTTCGCGCACACAAATACTTATATTATGATTAAATCTAAAAATACTTATTTTTGTACAAGTTTTTTCATACGGTTGAAACCCTTAATTGGTTCTGGTTATGTTTACTTACTTTCGCATTTTATATGAGGTTATTATGAGTCTAAAAGTATCTATGTTTCAGAGATTTAGGCACATAAATAAATTGAATTGTACGGTTACCCATGAGTTTTTGAGACACATTTTGCTAATGTTACACTGTCGAAACACTGGTAGAGAATTGTGTAATAAGAGATAGATGTAAATTAAAAGAAGATGTAGTGACAGGAATAGACAAAGGTATGCTTCGTTGGTTTGGTCATGTGATATGTGGAGAGAATGAGTGACAGCCGATGTACAAAAGAGATATATGTTACTAATGTGAGCGGAAGCGTCGGCAGAGGCCCTCTTAGGACGTATGCTGATCAAATCTGTTGCGTCCTACAAAAAGGGGAGGTGCGGAGTACTCGAAACCGACTGGCATGTATGAAGAGATGTATGGATGTGCATGAGGCAAAAGAAGTATGTAAGGATCGTAGTAAGTGGCGCGCCCTGGTCTCTGCTTACCCCACTAGGAAAGAGGCGTGACGTTATAGATAGGCAGATGGTAGATTAATGTACTTGACGGCAAAAGTATCGATATCGAAATAGACCTATAGCTAAGCTAATAATCCCATTTGAGTTATCACTTATTACATAAAAATTGAATATGAATTCATCACAACACAACACTATAACATTATCATTGTTTGTACCTACTCCTTTGAAGCAAAATAACTATATTCATAATCGGATATTCTCTTTTCATGGATCCTAACGGATACGTATCCATAAAAACATTCTTATCTTATAAGATAAGACATCTGTCAAACGTGAACAATTTTCCTGAACAATGGTGTTCGTATACGGATATTCTCTATTTTCGGATTAAAACGGATATCCATAACGTCACTAACTATAATGTGCAGAGAAACGTCTCAATTTGGCTTGAGCCACGCAATTAATTTAATGGAATGAGCTTCGGTGGCTTTAATATAAGTATCCCTAACACACATACATTATGTTAGTTATTAGATAATGTACATGCAGTGGGCATATATAAGACTAGTTTAGTTTTAATGGTTTTACTACAGTAGGTGTAGGTTCCTCTTTTTAGGGTTCCGTACCCAAATGGTAAAACGGGACCCTATTACTAAAACTCCGCTGTCCGTCCGTCTGTCACCAGGCTGTATCTCATGAACCGTGATTTCACCGATGATGTATTTCTGTTGCTGATATAACAACAAATACTAAAAAACAGATTAAAATAAATATTAAAAGGGGGTCCCATACAACGTTTTTATAGATAATGGTATGAAACCCTTCGTGCGCGAGTCCGACTCGCACGTGGTCGGTTTTTTATTGATATTGCTAAAGAGGATAGCTATGGAAACTCAATCTTGAGATCCAGGTTCGAATTTGCACGGATAACATGCCATGTACCAATAAGTTTTTTTAACTCATGACCGACTCATAATAACGACTGCTCTCAAACGGTGAGAAAACATCGTGAAGAATCCTGCATACGCTGAAAAAGAAATTCTGATGTGTATGTGAAGCCTACAAATCCGCATTGGGCGCGCGTGGTGGATTAAGGCCTGGCTATTGGCAAAATCATCAACGCTACGGTGATGCAGCCCCAATTTTAAAATTAGAATAAAATAGAGCTATACAGTCGTACAGCTCTCATCATCATCATCTCAGCCGATGGACATCCACTGCTTGAAAATTGAAATAGGCCTCCCGAAGGATCGCCATACTGACCGGTCCGGCGTTGCCCTCATCCAACGGGTTCCCGCCGCCTTCACCAGATCGTCGGTTCATCTTGCCCCACAAGGTGGTGGAGTCCCATATGGTGGTGGGGTCAGCCTTCCGCGTCTGTTCTCTCCAACTTATAGTAATAATCATCAACATCATATCAGCCGATAGACGTCCACTGTTGGACAAATGCCTACCCCAAAAAAAAAAATGCCTCCCCCAAAGCATCGCCATAACGACCGGTCTCCTGCGCTGCCTTTATCTAACTGGTTCCTACCACCTTTACCCGGTCCACCTAGTTGGGGCTTACCTACGCTGCGCTTTCCGGTACGCGGTCGCCACTCGAAAACTTATCGGTCCCATCGGCCATCGACCATTTCTGATTTGATCTCCCCCGAGAAAACGATAAAAATCTAGATGTGCCTCCATCTTTATTATTTAAAGTGGGCCAGAAAGATAACGCATGATGTTTTTCTCGTTTAAACGCTTTGGGTGCGGGTGGCAAGCTAGCCGTGATGAATGGTCGCCGCTTTTGATCCTGGAGTTTCTGTGCTAGATTTAAATAAATAATGGCATCATCTGTGTTTCAATGGGAAAAACTATTACCACTAGACACATCGGAGTTGTCAGAAGCTTTGTTACTAGTTTACTACTATTTTGGTTTCTTGTGAATGAAGAATTAATTTCCAAAAAACAAATTACATGTACGCCATTGAAAACACCGAGCGCACTAAAAAAACGAATAGTTTTTTGTATCACACAACAATATAAACGTTAAAACCAAACCAACAAAGAACAATTTCCTCAACGCCCTAATAACAGCACAAGTTATATATCTATATACAATCATAAACAGACATACAAGTCCTTTGTGATGACATATCCGAACGCTTGTTCATTACACAGAGTGTTCCCTTCCAGTTTGTAGAATTATAGCATTTACATAGATGTAGGAGTAGAAGGTGCGGAAGGGGCTTAGTGAAGGTGAGCGTAGTTAATAATCATGATCACCGGCAGTATGGACGGAAAGAGACGTACAGGATACATGCATACGAGATGGACCGATGCATTCGAAGAAATAACCGACCCAACACTACAGGCTAGCATAACACTGACCTAAGATCGAGAGGTTTTTTGCGCTGTAGTGTCACAAGCTGCCCACGATGGTCATGTCGAGCAGCCATGTGATCAGGATAAGAAAAAGAAGCTATAAATTAATAGAAACAAATAACGCTCACATGCAAATACAAGATCCCACGTAAGCTCTAACAGGCTTTTTGTTGTGGAAACCATACAACAACGGCACAAACATATAACATCCATGACCGAACCGGGATTCAAACCCAGGACCCCGGTTTGGCAGTCCGGCGTGGTAACTATTAGACCAACTGGGTCGTCAAAACCCAATTAACAAAAATGTACATAGAAATTAAGTATAGATTACAGAGATGATGGTTCCAAATAGCACCAAGCTAGACGGGGGTCGTAAAACGAGGTTAAAGGCCCAAAACGCGTGGTTACTGGTTAGAAACCACCTTTGACAGATGCGGTTACCCGATTCATCAGATTCCGGAAGGTAAGGAAGAGAGATTAATTTGTTTAGCTTACGATTACGCTCTTAAAAAATTGTAATTTACCTTAAAAGAAGATACTACGAAAAATTCCTATGAACACCTATTCAACCAAATAAATAATATCATATTACAGGGTGTAAGAGAATGTATCATTAAGGTGGTTTCAGTCCATACAAAAGTTTGACACACAATACGCGTAGACGGAATTAATAAAAGTAATATTTTATATATGGAAAAATAGTTTAGAAAATCTAGTTGCCGCGTCACAAATAACATTTGCAATTTATAATATAATTACGAAGATATAAAGCTTTTTCTAAACTATTTTTCCATATATACAAAGTTACTTATATTAATACCGTCTACGCGTATTTTGCGTCAAAGTTTTGTATAAAATTAACCCCTCTGCAACCGCCTTAACCTTTAAACCAAATACTGTACCAAACAAAAATCATATCTTTATATATTTTTTGTTTTGACAGGCTTGCGCTGATAGTAAAAGTTGTTCAGTTTGATGGGTACAGTATGTGGTTTAAAGGTCAATGATACTTTTCCTTACACCCTGTATATTTCAAAGAGCTAATTGACGATGCCAAAAAGGGAATAGACTCCTCTTCCTATATCATTCTGAGTTGATGGTATTCCAAGCCGGACAGCCTAAATAAAGTGGTGTTGTAAAACAATTATATCAAGCCAAGTAGCACTAAATTTTAACAGTAGCTGTACAATTGCTTATTGCCTCTATACAGCTTCTTTAGAGCTACTTCAGAGCTTTCGTGCTACTAGGATGTCATATCCAGTCAGATTTTACATCAATATCAAAGATAGGGTAATTATGACAAACTACGCCTCGTGTAATTTCATGCGATATTAGATTTTACGAATACTCCACGATCTCTAACCGCAAATGAAAGCTTTTGTTTGTATGAATTGTGTTTGTGCTACACGTGCGAAAGGTCGATTATAATCTTATGGATCGAGTTTATTTCAGTCAAAGGATCTAATATACCGCATTAAAAGTCATATCAGCTTTCAACTGGGATGATTGTGTATTATCTACACAGAAAAAAAATTACTTGAGTCAAGATATTTTCGCATTTCGATATAAGGAAACTCGAAAATGTCTTCGTTTGAAATATAAAATGTTTCGTATTATAGTTTTTGGGCCAAGAACTAATTTCTTGTATCAAAGTTCAAATGTTTCTTTTAGTAAAAAAACTCTCTCATTGATAATGCGAAAAACAAATCTGTTTTGATTCAAGACATAAGTTTCGAACCCAGTAATACAATTCTCGTCACAAGAAATTCAATCTTGAATTTTGCGAATTAAACTTTTTTCAAACGTTAGTGGAATTATATTATTCCAAGACGAATCATTATGTTTGACTATTTTGACCAGAAACACTCTATCTCTCTCTCTCTCTCTCTTTCTCTCTCTCTCTTTCTCTCTCTCTCCCTCCCTTTTTTTTCGAATTGACATATACAGCATTGCTCAGGGAGCATCGACTGCTTATTACTGCAGACTATGGGGGGACCACACCAGTGACGGCGAAGCGCCCTGGTAGGTCTACCGAACCAATGCATGAGCTTAAGCAACCTGCCCAAGGGGCACCCCTAAGGGGTACGGACCTCGGCAATGGGCGTTGCTGGGACTACGCGGGCTACGATTGGGTAGTGGGGATCGGTGAGAATCGGCCAGCGATGTGCCGGTAGCGTCTGCCGGCGCCAGAAGGAAAAAGAGTGGGCAGAGATCGCGATGAACCCCCCCGGGGACGGTGGGGATTTCGATTTTTACGACGACGACGCAACAAAGAAATGATTGTGTTACCGCCGGCGGTGATCGTGTTGTGTGAGTTTGTGTCGGTGAGTCGTGATTGGAGGGCTGCTATCATTGCGACCGTGATCGGGTCGTCCGTCTCTTCCTCCCTCTCTCTCTCTCTCTCTCTTCTTCTTACACAAAGACACGCGCACACGCACGTATGCATGTACGTACCCTCCCAACACAGATTATTTTACAGTATCTTTTTAACTCTGGTAATAAATAAAAATTCTTGAACCTACATCATATCCGTAAAATCCGCGTTAACTCAGATACTAAATAACTTTTATTACGGCTAAAGATTTGCGAAATTTCAAGAACTCCGGCCAAAATTCATTATTCATCGCACATACTCCTGAGGGGCCATAAGTTTTAAGATTTCGCGGGGGAAGAAAAAAAAGGAAGTTTTGAAAACAAACAGGAGGAAAAAGCGCAAGATTGATAGCTCAACCTTCTACTTACATGCATAAAAGTTATTTGTGAGACACACGGCTGTGGCGTTCGGTGAGCTTATGGCTTGAACGAGACACCATACAACTTTGGGGTAAGTAAAATTATTCAAAATGTAGAGATTCATTTGATAGTAATAATGATTCTCTACGTGTTATGACCTATCTCATGTAAGACTGATTCCATCCACTGATGGTTGTATGGAAGAAATCACTTTTAGTGATAAGGCCGCCTTTTGTACCCGTCTTGTTCGTGTATATTGTAGTTGGTTTTTGTGTGTTTTGGTGTGCAAATAAAGAATATTTGTCTAATCTTATCTTATCTCCATATTTTGAATAATTATTGTGTGTGGAAACAATAATTGTATGTTCTGTAACATCATCATCATCATCATTCATCAGCCTATACGTCCCTCAGGGTACGCGTGCCCAATGCAGATTGGTAGATTTGACATACGCATCAGAATTCCTTCTTCAGCGTATGCAGGTTTCCTCACGATGTTTTCCATCACCGTTTGAGAGCAGTCGGTATTACGTACGTTTATAAGCTAGAAAAACGAATTGGTACATGATATATTATTTGTGCGGATTTGAACCTGGACCCTCGTGATTGAGTGTTCAAATGCCGCCCTTTAGACTGATTAGGACGGACCGACGACGGACAGCGTAGGCTTTGTAATAGGCTCCCGTTTGCACCCTTTGGGTACGGAACCATGAAAAATAAAAATAAAAAAATCAAGACTTCTTATTTGCTGCCCTCAATCGTATTTTTTTATTTCTTTTATCTATTAAAAAACATTTACAAAAAAACAAGAATGTCACATTGTACTCCTGATTGGCTTTCAATTTATCCGAACATTACGGATTATTATGTTGTATGTTTGTAACTATAACCATAATAAAAACAAATCAGCAGTGACCCAATAAAATGAATCAGCAATGGCTACAATGTGCAATTCTTGTTTTTTGGAAATTTAGTTTAATTGTTTAGAAATACGTATTAATAATATACGATTGAGGGCAGCACAATAGCGATTTTGCAGCGCATCGACAATGTTCGCGCAGGCGCATATATAAGGTCTAACAAAATTAGGTGGAACTATTTTAAGGGGATGATCAGACCATCAAACTGAACAACTTTCTCTATGGGACCAATATCGAAATCGCGAAAAAAAATCTGCTGTCCCATACATTTAGGTCGAGTACATTTGTATGGAATAGCAGATTTTTTTTCGCGATTTCGATATTGATCCCATAGAGAACGTTGTTCAGTTTGAAGGTCTGATCATCCCCTTAAAATAGTTTCAGCTAATTTTGTTAGACCTTATAGATGACTTCTACGCCATTATTAGAAAGCGGATCGCCTCGCTGCTGAATCGCTTCCGGGGCAGTACTAATAGCATCCTGAGCGTATTGGCTGAGCGGTGGGACTCCCCCATGGTGCAGAGGTGGATGCTACTGCATGCCAGCTCATCCCCCTTTGTACAATAATGTAATTTTATGTAATATTGTAATTTATTTATTTAATTTTACTAATGAATGAATTTATTTGTGAACTAACATAGTTATAAGACAATTGTTACTAACACAATATGGATGAATAATCTGAAATAAATCATTTTTAATTTAATTTAATTTAATAGGCTCGGTGCCCCCTTAATCATCGCTTTAAACTGTCACAATAATAAATACGTTCTCAAATTCTCTTCAAACTTGTGCACTCTAAAGCTCACTCCAATGTTTTCCAACCTCTGAACCCATAAACACTTTTCCAAGCATTTTAACCAAACAAAGAATCGAACGAAGGTCCCGTACAATACTTTGTAACAAAGAAAGAACGATCTATCAATCAATAAGCTTTACTTTGTACAACTGACTTGGTACAACTTTGTTCTATTCTTCTTCTTTTGGAAAAACTTTGTGTTATTATTGAAGAACAATAATTGGCATTGTCAATTGATTGAATTGTATTTATAAAATTACCAATAAAGTGCCTTCTATTTCATCTCGCCCTTATTCCAAAGAGACAGTGGCAGTGGAAGGCTAAGTCGAATGCCTTTCTCATATGCTGAAGGTTTTTTAAGGTGATGACTAGACGATCAAACTGGACAACTTTCTCTTAAAACTATAAACACGATCTTTATTAGCCTACACAGCAGGGCACAGGCCTACCCTCAATGAGGGTGTAAGTCCACCACCACCAAAATTTCTTCTACAGCGTATGAAGGTTTCATCAAGATGCTTTGACTATTTATTATATGGACTAGCCTTGCTGTAGCATTTCCCCTCTGCCACGGTATAGGATCAATTAATCATTACATTAAATTTTATACCTTATCACTAAACGAGACAGCTTATACTTGCGAAACAAAAATTTCGAACTTAGAACGTTTGTGGTTAACACGAGACAACTTTTCATGATTTTTAACGTTCAAAATTAGAATCTAAAGTTATGGGAATAAAATCCAAATTTGCGGATTTCATATTACCTCGCCCCCCGCAAAAAGTGGCAGAAATGTTTGTTAGTAGAATTACACACGTAACTAGTCCCTATATAAGTAGTCAAAGTTATCAATTCACGGTTTGAAAGCAGTCTGTATTACGAATATATGATTGAAAAACTCAATGGTATCTATGATTGGTATACAGGATGGAAGGAAAAGTATCATTATCCTTTAAACCGAATCAAACTGAACAACTGCATCAAACAACAAAATACAACAACAACAACATCAAACAACTGAACATCGAATCTGCTATGGGACAACAGATTTGAATCGAGTAGGTATTGCCTACCTATCGTCATCCTATATATAGTCATCGGCTTCAATATAATTTTTAACTTTTAGTTTTTTTGAAAGCGGGTTTTAAGTTTTTTTTTATTTAATTTTCAAATTACACCACGAATTTAAATGTAAAGACCTGATATATTCAGTTAAATCATGTGGTTCCGTCTATGAATTAACCAAACCAATTTTTCGTGTGGGTGTCGAACGAGGAGACCAAGGGATGATATGAAATCTTAGGTGTGTTAAAAAAAATTGAGCAAAATGGGTGGCAAGCCTAAATTACTAAGGTTGTTTTTAAACCTTTTAAATAACACTCTCAGACCGATAATCACGTATGCCGGAGTGTGCTTCGCGCACGCCGCCCCCACCAACATCCACCTATTGGAAGTCATCCAGAATAGGTTCATGCGTACGGCCACTGGTGCGCCATGGTTCGTACGCAACAAAAACCTTAATCTCGACTTAGAGTTGCCTACCATCAAGCAACTACTCAAATGCATGGTGGCGGACTATTTCGCCACCACCCCCCGCCACTCCAACCCTCTAATTAGGGCAAACGCCATCTATCCTTGTGATACTACTAGGACGAATAGACGTCGACCCCGCAATGTACTGGTCGATCCAGACGATGAGATCACGGTTGCCGTACAGGCGGCCCAACAGACACGACTAACAATCGCAAATTCACAACACACGACAACAACACGCCGACACAGTAATCGACGTCCCCGCCGGCGGAGACAGCCGCGACCACTGCACACTCCCTTCAATTCAGACGCCTACAGACGCTATAGGCCAATCCCAGGCCGCTTCTCACCTATCCCAGCTACACAATCCACCGCGTAGCCCCAGCAACGTCCTTGGCCGAGGTCCGTACCCCTCTGGGTGCCCCTAGGTCGGTTGCTTGAGTTCATTCAATTGGCTCGGTGACCCTTCGCGGTCCCCCCAATAGCCCGCAGTAAAAAGCAGTAGTTGCTCCCGGAGCAAAGCTGTAAGAGTCACTTTCAAAAAAAAAAAAAAAAAAAAATAACACTCTTTTCTCCCTAT
Source organism: Agonopterix arenella (assembly GCA_927399405.1). Classification (NCBI taxonomy): domain Eukaryota; kingdom Metazoa; phylum Arthropoda; class Insecta; order Lepidoptera; family Depressariidae; genus Agonopterix; species Agonopterix arenella. Next base: position 518,453 of record OV656690.1, read on the forward strand.
ATTTACTACTGCTGAAAAATAAACTTTTTCCATTTGATTTTTTGTAATCCCCTATCGGTAAAAAAGCAAACAAAAGCCGTGCGTACATTGGTAGCAAAAGAGGTATTTTATAGGTGTTGTACGCATTCCATTTTGCAGGTTTAATCAAGGCTTTAGAGACATAATCAACAGTGGAGATCTTTATTTGTGTTTTGATTTAACTGGGTTTGTTCAAGGTTCTACGTAAAAGGTGTGTTATCCTTTGATATCCGGGTTAGCGTGAAAATGTTCTCTTTATTGTTTTTTAGAAAAAATAATACAAATGTCTCAGTTCGGTATCGAACTTTTGAGAATTGTTTGTTGCAGTACTTCGGGCCAGAACTTCTATGAACAACTTTTCAAACTGGAGCCCACATTTTATTAAACGTCAAATGTTCTTAGGGTTCCATACCTAAAAGGTGAAAATGGGAGCCTATTTGCTTGGTATTATTACAATGTATGTGCCTGTGAGCGTTATTTATTTATTTATTTTATTTATTACGAGCGTTAACCCGCGACTTCGTCCGCACAAATTATATACCAGATTTTAAGTCAGATCATAAGCTATCAAACAAAAAAAGTTTCATCAAAATCGGTTCCGTAGTTTTTGTGTGATACTCGTTCAAACAAACAAACAAACAAACAAACACACAAACAAGCAGACAGACAAAAAATCCAAAAATTGGTGAAATGGAATCAGGGACACCTAAAAACCATATCGTAACTTTTTTTTGTTAGTATCTTCAATGTACAGACAAACTTCCTGTTACAGTTTTGTAATAGTACGAGCGTTAACCCGCGACTTCGTCCGCACAAATTATATACCAGATTTTAAGTCAGATCATAAGCTATCAAACAAAAAAGAATATAATAGAATACATAATCTTAGCTTGGGAATCTATATTGTTAAAGTTACCTTTTAAGTCGTGTTATATGTTGTAGTGTTTCTGGCCGCATCTTCTCTATAAAAACAACGCGTTCCGATGCGGTTGTAGCTTCAAAATAAAACCGGTCAAGTGCGAGTCGCGCTATTCACGCACCGAGGGTTCCGTACCAACACCACATTATTAACTAACACAAAAAAAATTTTCTCCGGGGCCTTTATTACGAGATCGACTCACACTTGGCCGGTTTTTATTATTTGTTATTAATTATTACACTGTAGAGTTTGCTCTATAATCACACCAAGTGACCCTTTTTACGTTAGAGCCAGCCAAGGAAAAACGTTGATAAAAACTCCTCTTTAATTTTTATTATTTTTTAGCAAATCCGCCAGAATAATGCACATTTTAATCTATCTATCTATATACTATTATAAAACTGTAACAGGAAGTTTGTCTGTACATTGAAGATATTAACAAAAAATAAGTTACGATATGGTTTTTAGGTATCCCTGGTTCCATATCACCAATTTTTGGATTTTTTGTCTGTCTGTTTGTTTGTTTGTTTGTTTGTTTGTTTGTTTGTTTGAACGAGTATCACGCAAAAACTACTGAACCGATTTTGATGAAACTTTTTTTGTTTGATAGCTTATGATCTGACTTAAAATCTGGTATATAATTTGTGCGGACGAAGTCGCGGGTTAACGCTCGTATTTTAATAAAATAATTGATACTATACAGTATACTATAAGCTTGAGATACTCAGACTCATACATAACAAAAATAATTACAAGAAAATGCTATTGATTGACGAAGGCTCGAAGGTGTGGGAGAGAAATGTCAGAATCGTACCATATTGTATTCTGTTATCTCTGCCTACCCTAAAAGAAGACTGATGTGAGAATATACAGGGTGAAATTGATATCATTAGCATCCTTCTAATCTAAAAGTCTACCCATCAAACTGAACAACTTTTACTAAAGGATGCTAATGATATCAATTTCACCCTGTACAGAGTCCTTCATAATATACCTTTTTAAGGGGATGATTAGACCATCAAACTGAACAACTTTCTCTATGGAACATCATCGAAACCGCTGTCGTATTCATTTAGCTCGAGTAGGTTTGCAGTTTTGTATAGAACAGCGGATTTTTCTATTCGCGATTTTGTCCCTGTGTCCCTGATTCCATATCACCAATATTTTGTATGTCTGTTGCCTGTTTGTTTGTATGTTTGTTTGTTTGAACGAGCATCACGCAAAAACTAATGAACCGATTTTGATGAAACTTTTTTTGTTTGATAGCTTATGATTTGACTTAAAATCTGGTATATAATTTGTGCGGACAAAGTCGCGGTTTAACGCTCGTAATTTATATAAAAACCAGATTAAAGCACAAAAGTAATTCAACTCAAATCCATTTAGAGAAGCCCGAAAAATGTATGACAAAAAACTCGATTTACCTATTCGATTACGTTTACCTGTGTCATAGCTTTTGCTTCCGTGTTTATGTTCGTTTAATCCATCAGTGGATTAGGGGATTTATTTGGGGTTTTTATTGTTCTTTTACACCTTGTTTGTATTATTCGTCTCACTTTATCGGCTTTTATAATCGCCTTAGGGAATGCTCTAAGGTTATTATAAGGCTGACATACTGTATATATTTACTATACATACAACACTACTATAGGTTTATTTTGTACACTTACATTTTTAATTTTTTTTACTTGTAACTGCTCTTTTTTGATCATTTTTTCTGTAAGTACATTGGAACAGTACAGGGCTGCAATCGCGGTTAATATATAGTGATTGAACCGTTATTGAACTACGTACGAACCATAACTTTTGACACATTTGGTATTGCGCTAATCGCGGTACAGCCGTTAGAGCCGTTTTGACAGATCGCTCAGACGTTATTGGCTGTCAGTTACATAGAGTTTAGCGCGATGCGGAATTCAGCACAGTTGAATAGTAGTAATAACTACAAGTAGATGGCGCTCACGTCCCCTTAAGACGCAACAGATTGAAAATTTCGTTCTCTGGTTAGTGGGCTCCGTGGCGAAATTGGATAAGTTCCCCGGTTTGGAAAAGTTTTTTAATTTGATTCAAAATAGCACAACATAGCTGTAACATGTTTAAAAATCAATAATATTTGAAAGTTGAATAGTAATTGGATTTCAAAGTGATTAGAACTGAAATTGGATAAGAATAGAACTTCAATGTTTAAACTTAGCGCAATCGGGCATCAGGTCGCATACTGTTAATGATGTTATGTTTATGTTGTATTGTATCCTTTATATTATTCACTATCTTATATTGTACTGTTGAAAGAATAAACATGTTACATATCTATCTATTTAAATCGTAGCTAAACGTTTCAGTATAAGTTAAAAAAATAAGAAAAAAGGTAAACGAAAAAATAAGAATACTTGAATAATAATCTCAATGCAGGTCTTTGTTTATTAAAACCATGTTAAAACTTAAATAGGGCATAGACGAAGTATTTTTTCGCCTCTAGGGCTTTATATTATGGATATACTTTAAAATAAAGACATCCTTCCTCTAAGGGATATACAGAAGCTGTCACTGTCGTTCATCTGTTCCATGAGATAGCACACAACCTCGTGTTCGCGTTCTCTTGTCATCTTGTCACGCTTGTCACATATCCGAACGTGAAGTATTTCGTATACCATGTATACGGGTTAATTATAGACTCAATTATGTTGTTTTTAATGAAGTTTAAGGTTGATTCTACATGATATTGACATTTTCCTATAGCAAATAGAAAAAGATTGTTTTTTTACCCTACTGCGCGACACAAAGGAGGATGTTGTCCATGTTTATATACGATTTTGATGATTCAGTGTCACATGACAAACTATAAAGTGTAAAATTAAAAATCAAAAACTATACTGCGTAAGAAATTAACTTGAAATAGAAACTAAAAAAAAAATGTCCAGCAGTCTAGAATTCTGCGACTAGTGACTTTAACAGTCAAGACCCATTAAAAATTCTAGACTGGAAAACTTGTTTTTTTTTCTTTTCAGTTTTTTATCGTTACTACGCTTTTATACCTTTGACTACTTGTATAGGGACTAGTTACGCGTGTAATTCTACTAACAAACATTTCTGCCACTTTTTGCGGGGGCGAGGTAACATGAAATCCGCAACATTGGATTTTATTCCCCAAGACTTTAGATTCTAATTTTGAATGTTAAAAATCATGAAAATCATGTCTCGTGTGAACCCCAAACGTCATAAGTTCGTAGTTATTGTTTCGCAATTATTATTATAATCTCTGTAAGGTATTTCACGGGCCGTAGCCCGGACCTTTGGAAGGCTTGCGTGGGGACACAGGTCCAACACGTAGAGGCCCCTTTGAGACACTTTTATCTAAATGTGAGGGGGATGCATGAAGCGTGGTCTATCTCTGAATACATTATGTAAATGCACCAGAAGACAAACCACGTTCGATGCAGAGACTATTGCAGAAAGGACAGAATAATACTCGGGTTATGGGGGTGAACTGGGTGGACCGGAAAATCTGGGTTATTGCGGAGAGACTCGGGACGCCTGCCGCAACAAATGTCTCTGGTTTGTCAAAAATGGCAGGCGGTGACTCGCCAACTCATTTAATGGGCCCCCCAAAAAGGCCGCTCGCAAGGAGCGACAAGGAAGCAACATCCACTGAGCGGCTAAGGTTGTAGAGAGGTGAGTCTGCGGGCGCTGGTTCCCGGTGCTAAGCGCACCAGTCAGCAGGTCCCGGCGTTATGACATTTTACACTTCCAACCTGGAGCATAGGTTCCGCTCTTGCAGCTCCACTCCTGGCCGGCCGGTTAAGGCAAGACAGAAGGTGAGGGCCAATTCAATCCGGGCCCTCTGGAGAATTGGGTCCGTGGTGTCGCCAATCACCAACAGCTCGCCACAAGCTGCTCTGCGGGCTTATTATAATTATTATTAAGAGTTTCGGTACTACTAGTGAAACGTGGATGTTCTGAGAATTCAGACCACCTTCATTCTGACTTCCCCCTCGGGGAATATAGTCGTGAGCATATGCTATGCTATTATTAAGATAAGGTATACAATTATCTTATATTAATTAAATGATCAATTTTTCTTATACCGTGGCAGAGGGGAAATGCTACCGCAAGGCTGGTCCTTATAATAAATAGTCAAAGTTATTATACTCAACACTAAACCACTTTTTTTGCTTACCTTATGGAACATTTACAGCATTTACAGCAAATGTGTTATATCATAATTATCAAGCACTTACCTTTCTTGATTTCTGTTGTCTTTTGTTTTAGTTTGTTTTATTTAAAAACAAACAAATAATATAAGAAGCTTACCTGAAATAATGAAAAAACTCACATTAGATTAATCTTTTTGTTACTGTATTTAAAACATAAAAATAACATAAATGACATAACTTTATTTCTGCGAAAAATAACTTATTTTTGTTTGCTACCCAAGCTTGGCTGACAAATCATCAAACGATTAGCGTTGAACGATATGACTAATATTAGATGGCCAAATCAAGAAATGACGGTGGCGTATCATGAAATGCCCAGGCAGATCACGGTCAACGCCCAATTCTACGATTGGACTACGACATATTATACAATTGCATATTAGTTTCTGGGTGACCGAGCTCTGCATGATGAAAACAAATTTTCAAAAACTTGTTTTCAGCAAAAATGTTATCCAAATCTTTAGAGCCCTTTCCTAGAACGCAGTTACAGATACACAAACATATTTTGCTCATATAAGAGGCTATGTAAAAAAAAGGATTCTTCAAAGCGTCATATACCATGAAGTACTAACAGTAGGAGTATGATTAGCGGATATGTGTACATTGAACATATAATTGAAGTTTTGATTAGAGCCAAAAACACGATAAGACACATTTTCTCGATAGAAAAACAAGCCAAAGTAGCCTCCGTCTTTATTTATAAACGCTCGGAAATGCTAAACGGTGAATAATAGAAACACGAGACTTGATAAAAAAAAAAAAGAGATTGATATTTTAAAAATTTTGATTAGAGCAGAATAGAACTTTCATAAATAGTACAATCACAATAAAATAAAGTTTGTTATACGCTTGCGTCGTTTCGATCGCGCGCGCCGCCCGCCCCATCTTTTTCTCTCGCATCAGGCAGTAATATAAGCTATCACACGCCCATTTTAATCTTCAATTATTTTTCGAGATAGGCCCTTAAGAGTATTGTAATGTATACAGGACCCTTCATAATATGTCGACGGTTTATTTGAGGGGATGATTAGACCATATGTCAGAATAACTTTACTCAATACTCAATATATTTATTGCATTCCATAATGTACAATGAGGTGTTAACTTATAAACTGTCTAATATATAAAACTAAATAATAAAATAATTTGCAACTGTCTTTCAAACAGAGACATATGCTATCATAGCATGTGCGCAGGAGAATATATACAGGAAGGTAACTAACAAGACTATATATATCCTCAGTGACAGCCAAGCAGCTCTCAAAGCCTTGAACTCCTACTATGTGAGTTCCAAGCTAATTCTGAACGGAGTGAAGACCCTCAACAAGCTTGGTCTTCACAATACCGTAAGATTAGTTTGGGTTCCGGGACATACCGGCGTCCAGGGTAATGAGAATGCTGACGAGCTGGCGAGGGCTGGGTCAGAACGAAAGATGGTTGGCCCAGAACCAAGTGTGGGAGTCCCGGCACGCAGTATTAGAATGGCCATTAGGGATTGGGCTGATAAAGCACACAAACTGGAGTGGTCTAGCCTTGTAGGCCTACAACACTCCAAAAACTTTATCAGCAATGTGACAACTCGCGTCTCAAGATTCATACTGAATAATAGCAGGAGCAAGGCTCGTGCCATAGTCGGAGCCCTCACTGGGCACTACGCTACAGGCGCGATGATGCACAAAATGAAACTCACCCTGGATCCTAGCTGCAGAGCATGCGGAGAGGATGAAGAGACTATGGAGCATGTTCTTTGTGACTGTGATGTCCTGGCGGTAAAACGCATGTGCCTCCTCGGAGATGGATACCCGAAACCGGGAGATCTTAGGTTTCTTCCCCTCAATGGTGTTGCCTCCTTCATTGACCATGTATTTGAAGGGTGAAGACAACAAAAAGTATTGGAGCTAACACAAAAGATCCCATTGGGTCGAAGTGTTGCTGGCTTGCCAGCCCCCACAACAAGATAAGATAAGATAACTTATAAACTATGAGATCAATTATGGACCCTGTAGGGCACAGCTACTATGAACATTACAAATAAGTAAAGTAGGTAACTTATGTGGGCATATCAATAGAGAGCAAATAATAATAGATATGAAACTAGTAGGTACAAAGCGTAAGTCTTAAAAGTAGGTAATAACAATAATCACGATCATGGCACAAAGTTTTTATATTGCTATTTATAACTACATAATAGGTAGGCACATTAATAAGTCTATTAAATATTTATTAAAGGATAAATTTTGTGTTTTCTAAGGGTTTCTATGAGACCATAATCGAAATAGAGAAAATAATCAGCTTTTCCATAAATGTTGGTCAAAACCTACTGGAACAGCAGCATATGGGTACGCAGATGTGGTCACGTAGAGAAAGTTGTTCAGTTTGATAATCATTACACCCTATATGCGTAACTGACTACTTTTGAAACTACGCAGTCACTGTTAGTCGAAGTCTACTGTGAGCATAAATTTTCCAAAGTCGGTTAATGAGGGTAATGTTTCAAAAAGGTAGCAATAACCAAACTTTAGCAAGTGTCAGTCTCGAAACTACTAGGGAGAAACTTTAAATATTTTGCTTCGAAACTAGCGGGGCTCACTTTTGAAATATTAGACTCTGTTAATTGCTTTTCAGTTAAGTTTTACTTAGGCGTAGAATATACAGGGTGTTAACTATAATTCGTTGCATGTTTAAAAATATTCTACAGCCAACAAACTGAACAGCTTTCACTGTACATTATAAACACTGTATTTCACTGTACATATTTATACATTGACTGTCTATATTATTTAACAACTGTAACCACTGTATTCTATGCAAATAAATGATTGATTGATTGATTGATTGTTGAGACAACATTGAAATCACCGGCACGGACAGATATGAAAACAATAGGTACTGATTTAGAGTCAAACAAGTTCGAGTCGGGACTCTGTCAATAAGTGTTTCGTACTACCAGTTGTTTAACATGAATCATTGATGACACCCATTTTAAATTGACACTTACTTAGTATGTGGTCAAATAGTAACTGAAGATCATTTTACACTGGAGGAAGGTTTTTGGGTACACAAAAAAAAATTATCTAAGTTAGTGCCACCCTGATAATTTTCCCGCCATCTACACGTTATTTCTGATGTTCATATTTTCATAAGCTTTCAATTGATACCCCATACCATACGGTAGAATTTTTTCATTTTTTTATTTGCCCTTTTTACCTCCCCAAATTGCCTCTCAATACAGAAATTAAGCTTATTTTACTTAATTTATGATATTGGACCAGCAATTGCTATATCTGTGCCAAGTTTCAGCTTCCTATGTCTTACGGCCTCTGAGAAAAATGCCTGTGACAGACGGACGGACAGATACCGAGCTGATTCCATAAGTGTTCCGTTTTGCCAATTTTGGTACGGAATACTAAAAGGAGCGAGATGATAGTCCATACGGAAGAGAATCAGCGACTCAACCTTGTAGCGGCGGTTCGATTCCTGGCCTGTACCACTACGTTATACGGAATTTATCTACGGTTGTATGTAGTCATTATCACTAGCACGGCGGTAAAGGAAAACATCGTGAGGAAACCTGCATTATGTATTGGAAAAAAAAAATAGTTCGTATCCTTCGCGTGTATGTGTAAAATATAGATGAGTTTCGGGCGAACCCAATAGATCAGCAATGGTCACAGTGTTACATAACGAACCTTGCTTGCAATAGCCCAGCCATCGATAACAATAGAAATTATAATAGAGTCAAAAAATCGATAAAAAATATAACTTATAGGATGTAACTTTTAAGTACTGAAATATTTAAATTTAAAAGGGTGTTGGTTTACATTAGACTTTGACTATTTATTATAAGGACTAGCCTTGCGGTAGCATTTCCCCTCTGCCACGGTATAAGATCAATTAATCATGTGCATTTACATTCAATTTAATACCTTATCACTAAACGAGACAGCCTATAATTGCGAAACAATAATTTCGAACATAGAACGTTTGGGGTTTACACGAGACTACTTTTCATGATTTTTACCGATCAAAATTAGAATCTAAAGTTATGGATTTCATGTTACCTCGTCCCCCGCAAAAAGTGGCAGAAATGTTTGTTAGTAGAATTACACGCATAACTAGTCCCTAAATAAGTAGTCAAAGACATTAGACCATTAAACTGAATAACTTTCACAATGGACCACCCCTTTAAATATTGCTCACCATGTAAGTAACACCCTGTATACTATACCTAATAATTATTCAAAAAACTCTTTCAACTCCTTACAAAACCTAGCTTTGCCTACCCCACTCAGAAATCCTTTTCTGGAAGTTTAAGGTAGGGAAGAGAAGAACAATCTTAAATTACATAATATAAACGAAGAGACATAGCATAGCATATGCTCACGACTATATTTCTCGAGGGGGTAGTCAGAGATATTCTGAAGCCCCAGAACATCCACCTTTCACTAGTAGTACTGAAATTCTGTCCAGTGTGACGGGGAGTGAGCCCGTCGCCACTTGTAATAGACAGTGGGTACAAATACATGCCTCGAAATTGTAGCATGCATGTTTCCTCACGATGTTTTCCTTCACCGAAAAGCCAGTGGTGTTACAAATCGTACATAAATTCCGAAAAACTCATTGGTACGAGTCGGCCTGGACGGGGATCGAACCATCGCCTCCTGCACGGTAGGCAAGGTAACTCGCCACTGGACCACCACGACCAACGAAGAGACCCAAAATAAGAAATAAGATTCCAAGTTAACCCAACATATTGTATTCTGTATTACACGATATTGTAGCAATTATTCTCTACCCATGTCATTGGCTGCAAGAGTATCAGTTTCCATATAATTAAATAACTAGTTGGTTGGTCCAAGTCAAAAGCTCGAAGCGGGACAGTGCTTCTATTGTGGCCATGAATATTTTATTTGTATTTCATCTTGAACAACTTAGTGCTTTGGACAGAAAAATCTGACACAGTCAGTAGGTTCTACAATGCTTTCTGCACGGGTAGCATGCCACCCACGACAAAGCGTTTAAACGAGAAAAACTTCATGCGTGCTCTTTCAGTAGGCCTCGCATGCCACCCCCGAGAAAACGATAAAAATCGAGATGTGCCTCCATCTTTATTATTTTACGTATTCCAGAAAGAGCGCGCATGACGTTTTTCTCGTTTAAACGCTTTGTCGGGGGTGGCATGCTAGGCCTACTGCTCTCATCTGAATGGGATATGGTCGTCAGTTTATGTACGTATCATTAAAAAATAATACAAAAAATTGTGCTGCTTAAATTGCGATTGCGTTTCAACAGAAAAAAACAAAAACAAAAAAAAAACGAAAACAAAACCGAAAAAAAAATTAGCTGTCCTATCAGCATTTTATATACATTTGAGTAAATTTACGCACTGCAGTTTTGTATGAAAACTTTGATTGAAGTGAAAAGCTGATTTTTTTTATGTTTTCTGGACGTTTGTTTTTTTTTTTTTACGGGCTTAGGCCCACCACACATTCCCACCGCTGTAACTCCTGTAAGCCAGGATCAACGGCGGCGACCATGAAGTCCAGCAAGCCCGGGGGATGACTCTAATCTGTCTTGGAACCCGCAATGAATTAATCAAAGAAGATAGTAGTCGGATATTTCGTTTTCCTACTCCTCAGTAGGAAAACGAAGTATCCGACTTCCGACTTCCCTCCATTGCAAACGGGAGACAGCAATAAGAAGGAAAAAACATGGCTATCAGAGAGCCAATTCAAGAGATCATTTATGGCAGTGTTGAAGACATGACCGCAAAAGCACCAAAAATACAAAATAAAACAATAGGAACCTAGCATTGTACTGAAACTATGACCTATTTTGCTTCCAGTAATAAGTATGGCAATGTTTTCTGGATGTTGGCTCCATAGTAAAAGTTGTTCAATTTGATGATCTAAACCGCCCCAAATATTCAATATTACTAGGGTATTAGGGGTTACACCCTGTTTAGTACACTAAAGCAAATGCCATAAAAATCATAGATTAATGTACCTAAGGATTTATAAAGTAAAAAAGTTTCCGACAAAAATTTAACATAACTATCTCCTCCTACGAATAAGAATAACTCTAAGCAATATCTACATAGCCGTGGTCCAGTGGCGAGTAACCTTGCCTGCCGTGCAGGAGGCGATGGTTCGATCCCCGTCCAGGCCGACTCGTACCAATGAGTTTTTCGAAATTTATGTACGATTTGTCACACCACTGGCTTTTCGGTGAAGGAAAACATTTTGAGGAAACCTGCATGCTTCAATATCGAGGCATGTATTGTACCTACTGTCCATTACAAGTGGCGACGGGCTCACTCCCCGTCACACTGGACAGAGTTTCGGTACTACTAGTGAAACGTGGATGTTCTGAACTTTCAGAATATCTCTGACTACCCCCTCCGGGAATATAGTCGTGAGCATATGCTTATGTAATATCTACATAATTTTTGGCACCTAATGAAAAATGAGATTTTGTATGAGTTTTGGCGGCAAAGTAGAGTTTTTAAAGAACACGGTACAGTTTTTTTGGTGCCATTTTTTGAGCATGATTTAAATTTTCAGCCTCCAACCCATAACTTGTGCCAAACAAAAAGGATAGCTAATTTATAGCCAGTTTCACCCTTGTTAAATTGTAGCTCAGTTACTCGCGGCGATTGTCGCTTTGTACAGTCAGCTTTAATTAGTTGCTATATGTATTACAGTTAATAATGTGGATGACTTGTATTTCTTGCCGTAAACGGAACGAAGATGGGTGAACATTAAAATAATAATTAACTTTATACGGCCTTATCAGTTTCATGGTGTGTGAAGCTATGCTAGTCAAACGTAGTTCAACAAACCGGCGATAGATGGCGTTGACCAGAGAGGGGTCCGAAGGCGAAAATTTTAGGCTAAAAAGTGAACAAAAATGCATGTCACTGAGTCAGACGCATCCGTTTACGAAATATATGTTCATATTTTGCTTTTTACTTAAAAACACAGATTCTTACTATATTATTTGCATTTTATTATCTGCAAGGTCGCTCACCCCTGTCTCGTCAACGCCATCTATCGAGCCATTAGGAACTACTTTTTCTTTTTTAACACGTTCCTGGACAGTGACCGGCTATAGCAGTGATAACAATAAAAGTTCTATTGTGTCTCGTTCACTGCCCCGGAACGTGTTAATGGCTTTTTGAAAATCCCTCATAACAATCGTAAAATTGTGTAAAGTCTCCAAAAGCTTTAAAAAATGCGGTCAAATCAAAAAAAATCTAACTAAGTGTATCTAATTCATCCGTAGAAATTACTTTAAGGGTAATGGTAGGGCGAAACACCTTGGAGGTATCTTTTATTTTTCATTTTTCAACTAGATTTATACAGTTTATCGAAACCAAAGTTGTAGCTCAGTATTTTTGGATAGTTTATCTACTCAAATCATCAATTGAATACACGATTGGAATTACTTCACTCCATAGAAAATCGTCACAAAGATGACGTATTTTCTTTTATATTTAAACATTTTTCTCGTTCTAGAAGAACTTAAAATAGTTTAAGATTTTTGGTATTTATACTTACATTTTTTTTTTTGACCCCCGCTCCGGGTCGTACCAGGTTCAACACATTTCCCTAGCCATACAGCGTGGAAACGCCACAAGCGTGATGGGCACATTTCAACCGGGTTCGACTCGAGGCGGGCTCTATGACTGATTATTTTGTTTAGTCTAGTTATATTTTAGTTTTATTATTTATTTGTGTCTATATACATTTGTACTGTTAATCAAACAACTTATTTTAGTACTTAAAAATATATGGATCAAGTAATCCACTTACATACTGGTATTTATACTTACGACAAGTGGCCAGAGCTTGCCCAGGATGGTTGGAAGATTAAAGGGGAGGCCTTTGCCCCGCAGTGGGATGAAATAGGCTATAAAAAATAAATACTTACATATTCACCCTTAGTTTATCTGATGAAATCATAAAAAAAAATATATATAAAGTACTTTTGTTAATTCTTTTTAATCGAAAATAAGGCACACTCACGCACTTTTCGGAGGGCTGGGCAATTGGGTTTCTCATAGAAAATAATCGTCTGAACCTATAGACTCTTAAGCTTTACATTTAACTGAAATTTCACGAAAACACGTAAAAAAGGGAAGGAGAATGTCACTCCTTATCTTCAGAGATAAGCTCTCTGACGTCGGAACGTGACAAAAAATATTTGGGCGCATCACCCAAATGAACTCTGCTCAGAGTTTTTTGGACGCAACTATATTTTTGTTACAAATCGTTCTTTACATACATTTTACTTCTAAAATACATAGATTCTCTAATCTTGGCATAACAATGTCCTTTAAAAATATAAGAAAACTGTTAAGTAGATCGGTTTAAAAAAATTTCTTTTTTAATAGAAACCAAAATGTATTATGTTTCCGTACCTCAAAATAAAAACGGAACCCTTATAGGATCACTTTTTAGTCCTTCTGTCTGTCTGTCCGTCTGTCAGGACCCTTTTTTTCAGAAACGGGTAGAAGTATTATGGAGCGTCGACCGTGATGTAGACCGATTTAATTGGAGATCATTTTTTTCCACTGCAAAGTTAAGTTTGTCCAAAACCCTGAGGGTTGGAGGTACCCTCGCACTTGGCCGGTTATTTGTCTAATGGAAAGCTAGATAAAACCGGAGGCTATAGTAAAATAATTCAATTACCTACCTACGTAAATTCGCTCCAAAATCAACTACACCTTAATATCTAAAATGCTTTTACCTCTCCGCTTTTAATAAAACCTAACCCAAACCCTGGTTAGAGGTGGCCATACAAAATTAATGAGGTAGCTAGTTTATAATTCGGCAGGTTTATACAGGGTGTAAAATTAAATGGGTTAAACGGGTGTTTCAAACCATAAAGCTGAACAACTTTTAATATGCAACCAACAGTGAAATCTCGAAAAAGAAACATGAAGATAAAATCACAAAATTTACTTTCAAATCAAAATGATATAAGATACTCTTAAAAAACTGTAACACATTGCATTAGTACTAGTAAATAGGCAAAATGTAAAATGTATAATAATTAAAATTACATATCGTACCTATGAATGCATGTATACAACGATGAATTAACGCAAAACTAGAAAGTAGTTTGTTTAGAATCGAGAGCAAAATCGAATTATAATGGTTTCAACATAGGTAATTTTTTCAAAATATTAAATAATTGATTTGCAAAATTTAAAATTTACTGAACCCGATGTCAACCAGGAAGGTTGACATCGGGTTCACGGGCATACTCACCCTACTTACTATCAAAACAAGATTATTAAAATGGATCCATGAGTATGTTAGCGCTTTCATTCATCGCTGAAATGATAACAAATCATTTTGTCTCAAAACTTAAAATGTATTCACATTTTAAGTTTTGAGACAAAAATTATTTGTTTCAAATTTGTTTGAACTTTAAATTTTAACTATCAAAATAATGAACATATTGTTTCATTCTAATTATTTTGTTATAAATAAGTTGGGGTGTATGAGGTTTTGCGCTTATTCATTAACACGTTGTATAAGCATATTAGTATAGTACTGTATTATCTAGCATTAGTAGGTATCTATACTATTATAAAACTGTAACAGGAAGTTTGTCTGTACATTGAAGATATTAACAAAAAAAAAGTTACGATATGGTTTTTAGGTGTCCCTGATTCCATTTCACCAATTTTTGTATATTTTGTCTGTCTGTTTGTTTGTGTGTTTGTTTGGGTGTTTGTTTGTTTGAAAGAGTATCACGCAAAAACTACTGAACCGATTTTGATGAAACTTTTTTGTTTGATAGCTTATGATCTGAAAATCTGGTATATAATTTGTGCGGACGAAGTCGCGGGTTAACGCTCGTATAAGAATAAAACTGTAAAAAATTAGAGCATCTGCTAACAATTGTCATGCAGTTTGGCAGATTTAATGTAAAGAAACCTTTTTGTAATATCTTTTGGATAAATAAATTAATTGAAAAAAAAAACATTAGCTTCTCCATAGAAAACGTCAGTGGTGACTCAACTCAAATGAATGAAACAAGCGATTTTTATTTTCGAGATTACAATGTTCCTTAGTGATAATCTCACATCGTTTGCACTCCGTTCAGTAAACGTAACGCATTTACACCCTGTATATTTGAAAGGTAAATAGAAGGGAATAGATGCCGAGGAAGACCTAGAGAGAGTTATCTAGGTGAAAAAAAAAGATTTTTAAAATTTGTTTAAGTAAATAATAAAATAATTTTTCAATGTTGACTACAGACATAGAGGAACACGTAACTCGTACCCCAGGAGGAGTGGCCTTACGCATAATTTCCCACACTTTCCCCTCTGTCAAATTCTCCCCCCGCGACGGCCCCGACCTAGCCCCGATGGGCTACTTAATTTGATGCGTTTTACTGTTATTGTCATAGCAACGACATCATCCCCCCGCGCAACAAATGGCAAAAAAAATGTCTATGGACCTACTCCTCTCGGGTCGTTGACACGAGTAACGTGTTTCTCTATGACTACAGAAAAGCACAAAAAGAAAGAGAAATAAGATGTGAGTAAAGAGCTAGGCTAGATGTAACCAACTGATCAGTTTAGGCTGAAGTGCCACAGAGTGTCTCTAATTCGATTTGTTGGGCTGGTTAGCCGCTACATAGATGTATAATTAGGTCAAGCTTTCAAAATGTAGAGCTGTTCAGAATTCTCCGGTTTAGTCCTATTCTATTAATGACCGATTCTACAAATGACCGATTCGTGAAATGTCTGATTCGTGGAACGACCGATTCTACATCGGACCGATTCTTAATAAAATAGCAATGGGATACGCAACATTGATACTTTAAATGGCATTGACTACTATACAAGGTGTTACAAAAATACAAATAAACAGTTAAGGGGGTGGTTAAGACCATCAAACTGAAAAACTTTCACTATGGGACCAATATCGAAAATGCGAAGAAAAAATGATGGACACAGGCCTCCCGCAAAATGGGGAGATTTGCCATAATCGCCATGATGCAATGCGTTTGCGATATTCCATACTAAACTACAGATCTACTCGAGCTAAATCAATCGACTCAAATGTATGCAACAGCTGATTTTTTTTGCTCCGATCTCTTTGCTCCCATAGTAAAAGTTGTTCAGTTTGATGGGTAGACTCTTAGTTTAAAAAGATGCTAATGATATCAATTTCACCCTGTATTATACGTCCCACTGCAGGACACAGACCTACCCTCAAGGGTATAGGCGTTAGTCCACCGCGCATGCCCAAGCGGATTGATAGGCATCACAATACGCATCAGAATTTTGTTCTTCAGCATAATATGCTGTTCTCACGATATTTTCCTTAACCGTTTGAGAGCAGTCGGTATTAAGTACATCAAACAAAATATTTATATTTTAAAGCATAGGATAAAATGCAAAAAGACTCCAAAAGCGACAAAACAGCACGCATAATGACACTAATCAAAACTTCATTCGACCTAATTGCAACGTAATTCCCTAATGTGGAGTTACACTATTTTGTCAGCCTGTAGTTAGCGTGTTGACAAGTTACGACCGTTTCGCACCAGGCCCCTGACGTCTCATTAAGTTGGCAACACTATATTTTACTCCCCTTGACAATGGAGTATGATGTTTTTGGGTAATTTTATCTCTTCTTCTTCTTCTTATCGTGTGGGCAGAGCCCTGGTGTCAGAGTTTTTTCAGACCGCCTTACGGCCTCTGACGTGGTTTTTATGTAACGACTACTACAACCAGAGATAGTAGCCGGGACCAAGAGCTTAACGTGTCATCCGAAGCACGGAATCATTTTTGTTTTCAGACAATCAGGTGATTCAGCCTGCAATGTCCTAACCAACTGGGGAAAAACGCACAAAGTGACATTACACTAGGTGTCCCCCGTGGGAATCGAACCCACGACCTCC
Source organism: Agonopterix arenella (assembly GCA_927399405.1). Classification (NCBI taxonomy): domain Eukaryota; kingdom Metazoa; phylum Arthropoda; class Insecta; order Lepidoptera; family Depressariidae; genus Agonopterix; species Agonopterix arenella. The sequence goes on from OV656690.1 coordinate 535,532, forward strand.
GTGTTGAGAGCCAATGCTCTTAACCATTACACCACGGAGGCAGTTATCTTTTATTTTCTTTTTATTATCTTTTATTTATCTCTTATTTTGAATCACTGTCCATTTAAAGTGGCAACGGGCCACAACGGGCTCACTCTATCATACTGGAAAGAGGTAGATTTTTTGAGAAATTTTGTTTTTGGTTCCAGAAAAAGTTGTTAAGAGGACACCGTTTACAACTCTTCCAAAGGCACTTTAACAAGTGATATAATTTTTATCACGAATACGTAACATGAAAAGTAAAGCCTTATAAAAATTGCGTTACACAAATTTATCACTAACCATCACCATGTTAACACTTAGGTATACAATATAGCCCCTCTGAAGCTTACCGCTTAGTGTATAATATATACAATTATGAAGCCAGCGACGGTAACGCACATACATTTCACGGTTTAACACGCTTTTTATAAAACGTTTTAGACTGGACGCTCGTCTGCATTTTATTTATACGTTTAGTAACCAGCACGATGAAACTTATTGCGAAATTAAAAATTTTCAAAATAATCTTGCTAAATAAATCCCACTGCAAGGTACAGGTTTAGAGAGCCAAATGTTAAAATTCTGTCATATTCTCACAGAACATAATAGAGGGGTAAGAAATACTAAATAGCGCTTTTGCTTCGGAGACGGCTGTCGCCACGTAGCGTCCCGATCATGCTACAATTACTCATGCCCTCTCGCTCACACCACGCCGCGCGCCTTATGGTGTTATGCAAATCATTGCTTAACCTGTGGTGACACGTTCCACGCCTACTTTGCACTTCTAACCCCTCTTATAATGTTTTGTGCATATTCCATCGCGACTCTAAGCAGATTGGTGAGCAACTTAGTGATCAACTTATTATTTCAGTCATTTCAAGCCACTTTGGTTTTATATTTTTCAAACCCTGTCATTCAGTGATCATGAAAGTTAGAACACTGCCGAAATATCGGGATCTCCAACAATTAAAAAACGGGGTAAGAAGCTATCAAAATTTTTCTTTGTATTTTAATTCAAAACCTTGTGTATGTTTCGAAAACTCTAGCTAGTGTATTTTATAACTCCTGGTTGTAGTGCTAAAAGACAAATTAGGACTATTTTATTTTTGTGTTTTTTTACTCTCTTTGAGGAAGCTGTTCTTCAGAAGTAGATCACAGAAGAACATACTTTTAAAGCTTGATACATAACGTGTTATTTTCTTTTTTTATTCTTTCTTCTTCTTATAACATCGGTGACTAAAAGTGTAACTAAAACGCGGTCGCACTTCAGATCTATTATACTCGTTATAATCACAGAACCTTATCAGGTATTTTTCGCTTCGTTGCCTACCTAAATAGCATATCGTGGTTTACTTGCTACTCAATTACACTGCTACTTAGGGTTGGGTGCCATATTTATTATTTGTTTTTATCACGGTCTCTTTTCATCATCATATCAGCCGAATTCATGGAGATTAAACTAAATTCTACTTACAACAACAACATTTCTAGTAAAGTCAACTAAAAATAAATCTGTGACAACTATTTCATTAGTAGACTTTTAAAGATCACAGAAAAAAAGTAAATAAATTTATTTTCAAATGATTTTTTAATGATAAATTCCAAGGACGGCACAATTCAAATATTTGCAACCCTAATAAGTTTGTTTTATGGACGACAACAATGTTGACAATAGACAGAGGTCGTATTTTATTATCTTTTTAATGGCGCAGATTTTGCGATTTGCAAGTTACATTTTATTTTGTGTCTAGCTTTAATTCACACTTTACATTTTAGCATAAATTTCCTTTTTGTTACGTTATTTAATGTTAATTGTAATTAAAACAAAAATGTTACAAGTTTTAAATTGAGAAGAAAATGTTTGAATGAATTAGTTAATGTAGGTACTTATACGTATGATAATGTATGAAAATAATAAAGTCTGTTTTTGGCCATATTCGTATTGAAATATTTCATACGCGAATGACCAATTCATATTTCAATTTTGTGACGGTATTTCTTATGGGCGAAAGTCTGAAATAAATGATTTTTATTTTTTTATTATTATTATATTTTTTTATGGCAGTTTAGGATAAGTAAATTGACTTTTATTTGTGTCGTGTCAGTACAGGGTGTTACAAAAGTAAAAATAATTTTTTGCAACTTTTAAGGAGGTTGTTGAGACCACCAAACTGAACAACTCTCACTATGGGACCAACATCGAAATCGCGAAAAAAAAATCTTTTGTCTCATACATTTAGCTCGTGTATAGATCTGTAGTTTAGTATGGAACATCGCAAACGCATCGCATCATGGAGGTTATAGCAAATCTCCCCATTGTGAGGGATGCCTATGTCCAGCAGTGGACGTCTATCGGCTGATATGACGATGATGGAACATTCGAATTTTTTTTTCGCTATTTAGATATTGTTCTGTTTGATAGTTTATTTGTATTTTTGTAACACCTTGTATACATAATGTTAGGGTGAACAGGTGCATTACTTTAAGGTGTGATTGTACCGATGATACTAAACAACTTTCTCAAAGAAACCTATAGGAATTTAAAAAAAAAACGACTTTTTATACAAACGTTCGATCAGCGGATTGCATTTTAGTATGGGAATTTACATACATACGCCTGTGTCCCACTGGAGTAGGCAGAAAAAATGGAACGGCACCTGTTACTTTCCTGACCAACCTCATTCGGTTCTTCCACATTAGTCTCTTCATGAATGCTCCTCGGTTTCTGATCTAGCCCTTTTTAAGCGCGTCACCGATTTAGTTAATGTATGTACATTTAGGTCGTTCTCTTTCAACATTTCCACTGAACTTTGTTCGTGTAAAAAGTGACAATGTCAACAGCCCTCTAGTTTTCAGATGTCAACATAATGGCTTTGGTCCACTCACTGCAGGGATAATTTACACATTATGCCACACTTCTCGGTCCTTTGCAAATCGCGTCCAAGTCTTTCCAGCTATCTTCGCAGCGTCTCGTGCACTTTCTGCATTACAGTCAAGATCTTCAACAATTTCAAATGCACCCAAACGTAAAGAAGGATCAGTGAAACAGTTCTAAACCCATTTCGAAAATGGCAAAGTTTTGTAAGAACATTCGAGCAGAAATCAAGAGCGATCGGGCACGCGCTCGTGAAATCGAAACGTTCCGACAAATTGATTCCAAAAACCGATTGGTCATAGTAAGAAATAAGAAATTTCTATTGGATTCGATTGTTTACGGTACTTAACTAAACGAGAAGTTAACGCTCATAGCCTGTCGATTTTAAATTAATCGTGTGATTCAATTTCTTAGCAGTTATGTTCAGCTTATGTTTTTTTTATTTATATAATCTATATTATATTATACAACGTGTTAATGAATTAACGCAAAACTAGAAAGTAGTTTATTTAGAATCGAGAGCAAAATCGAATTATCATGGTTTCAACGTAGGTAATTTTTTTCATAATATTAAATAATTTGTTTGTAAAATTTAAAATTTCCTGAACCCGATGTCAACCCACCGCACGGGCACACTCACCCTACTTACTACCAAAACAAGATTATTAAAATGTATCCATGAGTATGTTAGCGCTTTCATTCATTGCTGAAATGATAACAAATCATTTTTACGTCAAAACTTAAAATGCGAATAACCCTAAATTTTAACTATCAAAATAATGAAATTATTGTTTCAATCTAATTATTTTGTTATAAATCAGTTGGGGCGTATGAGGTTTTGCGCTTATTCATAACACGTTGTATATAAATATAAAAATGAATCCTTATTTCCCTTGGTCACGACATCACACGAAAACGGCTGGACCGATTGCGATGAAACTTTGGTGGGTTGTTGTGCACATGCCAGGGAAGGTTTCTATAAAATAAACGGCCCAGTATGTGTCGGGTAAAACTGATTCTAAGGTGGTACGAAGTTCGCCGGGTCAGCTAGTTAGTTATACTTTGGGAAGTTCTTTAGACATTGATATAAATACGATAGACTCCAAGACTCATATAAAATCTCATATAATTTTCCCAAATTGACACAGTAGCCCACACAAATCAGCTCTATTGGTGCTGCCATTTTTGGAACGTTGATTGTGAATCTAGTTCTATTATCTTATACACCACCACCTCGTACCAAAAATTATAAACAATCTCCCTCAAACTTTAAATGAAGATGTAAGGAAATCAACATATAAGAAAAAACTTAAAAAGAGAATACTTGAATTTTTCAAAGAAAACTTATAAAGAATCATACCAGCCATATTTATTTTGCATAATTTCAATGTTTTTAAGGCATGTTCATGTTTCGGTGTTAAATTAAATTAAAAATATACATATAAGTTAATATATATTATATCGTACCCAAGTGTAGTTTACCAGAGTTTCCTTCCAGCAAATTGATAAGTGAGAGGAAAACCAATGTGTTTAGACAAAATCAGTAAGCACTGATTTAAAGATCAAATTTTGATATACTTAAATGTGTACGCATGCATGCATACCTATAAAATAACCTCAATGACATAATATAAGATAACCTATACAAAACAATCTCATCGGAAGGCGTACCTTGCTATTCTCTTTGAAGTTATATTATTTTTGGTCTAATATAATAGGTGGGATCGTTTATTTATAAGGTAACAATGTTATGAATTATATCTATTGACAGTATATTTATCACGATAGAGCAAAACTTTCCATTGTGTTACTTCAACATTGTTATTGTAATTTTCTTTGTATGAGAATTTATGGGACGCCTCGGTGATTAGAAAAGAATAATCATTTTCCTTTTAGATACTTTTTTTTCTTATATTCTTTGATGTCCTCAACATGTGGCAATCGGTAAGAGGATCCGATTTTTCCATCAGTTTCAGGAGTTTAAGGATGAGAGAGTACTTCTGTTAGCTTACACACTTGTCCACTTAAAAATAGTTGTACTTTATACAGGGTGTAAAATGAAATGGGACACTTACTTCAGACCTTCAAACTGAACATCTTTTACAATGGAACTAACACTGAAATCGTGAAAAAAATGCCGTTGACCCATACAAAACTGCAAACATTATTAACTTGACTGAAATGTATGGGACAGCTGATTTTTTTCGCGATTTCAATATTGGTCCCATAGAGAAAGTTGTTCGGTTTGATGGTCTGATCATCCTTAATCCCCTTAAAATAGTTTCACGTAATTTTGTAAGATCTTGTATATTTTGTGTGGTTTACAAGCTCGGAAGCGGTGGTAGAGTTGAAAAACGACGTCAAGAAGTTATGTGTAGATGTACTAATTTGAATAAAAATAATTCTATTGATTTGGAATATTACAAATACATTTTTTCACTTGATAAATTTGGAACAAAAAAAAAACAATCTAGAGAAATAAAAATGAACGTAAAAGCGAGAAAAAGATTTTTTTTTTCATACGTGCACCCCATTCTAACGTAACGTAAACAAACCTTTTGATGTTCCGTCCTTTAAATATTTACGTTGAGCAAAAGAAAACGGGAGGAATATCGTGATTTTTGTTACCGAATCATATAATAACGTATGTGAAAATCACCTACGCACAATCCATTATATTAAGATATATAAGGTCTAACAAAATTAGGTGAAACTATTTTAAGGGGATGATCAGACCATCAAACTGAACAACTTTCTCTATGGGACCAATATAGAAATCGCGAAAAAAAAATCTGCTGTCCCATACATTTAGGTCGAGTAGGTTTGTATAGAACAGCTGATTTTTTTTTCGCGATTTCAATATCGGTCCCATAGAGAAAGTTGTTCAGGTTGATGGTCTGATCATCCCCTTAAAATAGTTTTACCTAATTTTGTTAGACCTTATATAGGGTCCTTCTTAATATCCTGACACTTTTTAAGGCAATGATCAGACCGTCAAACTGAACAACTTTCTCTATGGCACCAACCTCGAAATCGCGAAAAAAAAATCTGCTGTTCCATACTAAACTGCAAACCTACTCGAGCCAAATGTATAGGACAGCTGATTTTTTTTTCGCAATTTTGATGTTGGTCCCAAAAAGAAAGTTGTTCAGTTTAACGATCTGGAATGCGATTTTTGAATCTCATTCGCTGAGCTCAGCAGTTGAAAATGTCAAAATAAGTATGGATATATGCATATTTCTGCTGCTGATTTAACTTTCAAAAATCATACTTCGGGAGTGCGATTTTTGAAAGATAAAGCAGCATTCAGCAGTAGAAAGATGCATATCTCCATAGTTATTTTGATATTTTCAACTGCTGAGCTCAGCGAGTGAGATTCAAAAATCGCTCTATTGATCATCCCCTTAAAAAGTGTCAGCATATTAACCCTTCGTATGTGGGTATTCCAGACACAATAGAATATCTATTGTCTTTGGGACGGATCCGTAACATACACAGACGAAAGGTTAAGAAGGACCCTGTATATAGTTTTAGCTCAGTAAGGACCACCCTATTTCTTCTTGTCGCGGCCCGGCATCGAATCGCACCAATCTAGACGGATGCGACTAGGGTTTCCAACTGTTTTTCTCGAAAATAAAGTATTTCTGAGTAACAGGGATTATATTAAAAGTACAGACCAAAAAAAAAAGTAAGTAGGTACACACGGCGACACATCAAGCTATACAAAACCACCAAAAGCTGACCGCGCGACGTTATACGTTACTCGACCGACGCGCGGCCAGCTTATGTTGGTTTTGTATAGCTTGATGTGTCGCCGTGTGTACACTTTATAAAAATTATAAAAACGATATTTTTGTGCTTTCAGCTCATTGTAATGAGATTTTTCATTTTTGTAGATTTTTTTTAACGCATTGCATTAAAAACTAAATAATAAAGCAATCTTAATAGCTAATTATTATAATTTCTATTCGTCCTTCCACTTAACTTTATCTTCTTACGAGCGTTAACCCGCGACTTCGTCCGCACAAATTATATACCAGATTTTAAGTCAGCTCATAAGCTATCAAACAAAAAAGTTTCAATAAAATTTGAGTGATACTCCTTAAAACAAACAAACAAACACACAAACAAACAGACAGACAAAAAATCCAAAAATTGGTGAAATGGAATCAGGGACACCTAAAAACCATATCGTAACTTTTTTTTTGTTAATATCTTCAATGTCTCTTACTTCCTCTTACAGTTTTATAATAGTATAGATATGAGTCAAGGCTGACGTGAAGCTGTAGATTTTTCTGAGCATTCTGATTTTTCTTCTTCCTTTAATTTATTGTAATTTTTTTATCAGTCAATTAAGCATTTTTGTTGTTTAGTTTAAAGCGTTTTAGATTATTACGATGAAAATACTTTAATACAGTTTTCGAGAGTTACGCGGTTATTATTTAATCTAGAAATAAACATTTTAACGGGTTCTTACCGCGTTTTGGTATATTCCGTGATAATGGCAGTTGTAACACTGCCGTAATATCGGGAACTCAAATATACTAAAACGCGGTAAGAACCCGTTAAAATGTTTATTTCTAGATTAAGTACTTTATTTAGGATATCTAAACTTAAACTGGGAGTTAGTCATTTTAGGGCTGAAAAAATTATTTTTACGTACTTTATTGTTATTCAAAAGTTTTAATTACCTACATCGACTTAAAACTACGTAGGTACGATACTTTATGAAAAAGTACGGTTGGAAACCCTAGGATATAGACACCCGTCTCTCTCCCCACCGGCCCTAGTAGCGGCGATGTTGGGGAGCCGGGCGGCATGGGACGCCGCGGTCGCCTTCTGCGAGACTGTCATGGTCCAGAAGAAGGAGAGCGCAGAGCGAGACCGCGAGCGGGCAAATCCCGCCCGAAACAGAGACGCCGGGGACGCCAACAACGCCCTGGGATATGTGCGCCCAGGGTCGCGGACGGTCGGAGAAGGGGGCTCAGGCCGTCCATTTCCAAGCGACCCTTGGAAGGCAGTGGTAATACGGCGTGGTCCCGTCCCACTGCAGCGCAGAGACGCTGCGGGAGTGTTGGCCCAGCATCAGTGCCGAGCCGGGAGAGCTTCGGCGAAGCGCGATAAGGGCCGTGGACGCACATTGCTTCCCCATAGCCCTTCGACATGCGCTGAGGTGACCACCGGGGATTAGTGGATAAAAATCCCACATAACCCGATTCTTCCCCTAAGGAGCCGGGAAAAAAAAAGCTGAGACACCCTAGGTTGATACTCTTCGAATCCGAACAAAACTGATTTTATTTTGAATCATAAATGATTTTTTTTTTTTTTTGCATAAAACAAATTCCAATTAATAAACCGATCACCAACTTAATGAACCCTATACCTGCCTACAAAACTGTAAAAACATCCAAGTGAGAATCTACACAGAAATTCGCACATCCACGACAGGGACAGATATATAGCCTGGCACGGGATAGAGGGAGCAACATAATGCGACGCTTCAAATTGTCGCCATCGCAATATTCGAGATTAAAAGTAACGCCTCGGTGGACAGAATTTTCATTGTACACCCGAAGCTAGAAGTGCTTTTTGCTTTTTATTACTTTTAATTTACGTTTTGGGCGGCTAGTTTTTGTGGAGGGTTTAATTTGTTGTTTTAAAAAAGTTTTTAAGTGTATAGTAAAATGTTTTAGTGTTGGTAATTATGTATTTTACAGTATAGTAGATTACATGCCGAGGGCAGGAAAGTAAGAAAGGTCTCAAATCTCATGTAATTTAATCAACAAACATGTGATCTGAGGCTTTCTTATTTACTGCCCTAGGGTAGTATACTATTTTTCTCCTCGATGGAGGTAGAAAGCGGTAACTTCGTTAAACGCAGTTTTTCTTTCGTTTTTCGGGACGAAAGTTGATACTTTCCGTCCGGAGGGGTGAAAAATTTATTTTATAATCATTAATCTAAGTAATATATAGTATACGAGCGTTAACTCGCGACTTCGTCCGCACAAATTATATACCAGATTTTAAGTCAGATCGTAAGCTATCAAGCAAAAAAAGTTTCATCAAAATCGGTTCAGTAGTTTTTGCGTGATACTCGTTCAAATTAACAAACACCCAAACAAACAGACAGACAAAAAATCCAAAAATTGGTGAAATGGAATCAGGGACACCTAAAAACCATATCGTAACTTTTTTGTGTTAATATCTTCAATGTACAGACAACCTTCCTGTTACAGTTTTATAATAGTATAGATTATATAGCTCATGCTGACTCGAAAGATAAAAATCCCACCGCTGTAACTCCTGTAAGCAAGGATCAACAGCGGCGACCATTCACAACACTGGACAATGAAGTCCAGCGAGCCCGGGGGATGACTCTAATCTGTCTTGGAACCCGCAATGAATTAATCAAAGAAGATAGGAGAAGTAGGAAAAAGAAATATCCGACATCCCTCCATTGCAAATGGAAGACAGCAATAAGAAAAAAGCATGGCTATTAGAGAGCCAATTCCAGAGATCATTTAGCCAGAGCAACCTAAGAAGCTAGAGAGGTTTGTCAGGATCGTAGCAGGTGGCGTTCCGTTATATCTGCCTACCCCAGTGGGAGACAGGCGTGAGAATATGTATGTATTTATGGCAGTGTTGACACAAAAGAAGGAGAAGACTAAATCTTTGATTATTTTAATTATTTGTCCTGACAAATCGAATTTAAAACGTGTAAGGCTGTTGTGTGTTGCCATTGCCAGAAATGACATATGGAACAGAGACGTGGTCGCTCACTCAAGGCCTCATAAAGGGCGATGGAGAGGGTTACTTGGAGATCGAATCAGAAATGAAGAGATCCGCAGAAGAACCTGAGTAGCTGACATAGCCCAAAGAATTGCTAAACTAAAGTGGCAGTGAGCAGGGCACCGATGGGACCAAGAGTTCTCGAGCGGCGACCGTGTGCCGAAAGCGCAGCGTGGAGCGACGACATGGTGAAGGCGGCGGGAACCCGTTGGATGAGGGCACCGCAGGACTGGTCGTTGTGGCGATCCTTGGGGGGAGTCTATGTCCAGCAGTGGACGTTCATCGGCTGAGATGATGATGATAAAGGCTGTTGTGTAGGTTTCACGATGTTTTAACTTAAAAGCGCATGATGTTCATAATTTGGTTCCTATTAACTCGTAGATTGTCGGATTTTCTCATCGGATTTGGTTCGAAATGTGAAAGTGCAAAAAAAAAATAATGCGATATTCTGTTAGGACTTTTCTGTCTAAACATTTATTAATACAGCACCAAAGCTGTATGGCCATTTTCCTTGGTTTTATTAAGGTTTGAAAAATATTATTTTCATACATTTTTGATGAAATAAAACTTGCCATAGTAATAAATGCTTAGACGGGCAAGTCCTAACAGAATAAAGCATTAGATTTTGCTGGCCTGCACTTTCACATTTGGGCCAAAAATGCATGAAAAGCCGATAAAAAGATCTTTAAGCATTACGTTGTATCACAACGTATCACTTTTCGATCTAACATTACATACTATGAACGCCCCAAATACGCTAGCCAGGCCGAAGCCTCAAAAATCTAGGTACACTAGGCTATTTTTCCAAGAGATAGCTGAATTTTTAGGCGGATGTTCTACCTAGGAATGGCAATTTTCTTTTTAACGCCCCGCTGTTTCGGGACATCCCTAGTTTTTTCTTTTTTTTAGAAGCGAAAAAATGTTGTATGAATTAAAAGAAATATTTTTAGCATTTCGTCATTTTTTTGGGTCTAGTCCTACAGGAATACATTCGTAATTATGCAAATGCATATGTATGTATCGCGATTGGGTAGACTGTGCAATATACAGGGTGTTAACTTAAATACATTACATAGGTACCAAATATAGGTGCTTTAGACCAACAATTTGAACAACTTTCTCTATTGAACCAATATCCAAATCGAGAAAAAAACGGCTAGTCGACCCAAATGTATACGGAACAGCTATTTTGGATGCTGGTTGGTTGGCATTGAAGTTTTCATTGGAATTTTTACACAATTTTCATTATTTGTTTTTTTAATTTTCTTTTTTTCTTTTCTATTTTCGCCATAAGTACCTTCAATTTACTTTATGTGTCATACATTATATAAATAAAGTCACGACCTTCAAGAAACATTGCTAAAACTACCAGTGTGTCTTGCATGTTTCACCATCATGGAATTTTTGTCATCGTAATTTTTTCCTATGTTATGTTCTGGGCGTGCAATTATTATAATAATATTTTGTGTTTGTTATTATGTTATCAAACACGCTTCTCCACATGTATTGTCTCTATTTCTTAATATGCTTACACTTTTTTAAGGGGATGACCAGACCATCAAACTGAACCACTTTCTCTATGAGGGATTTTCCAGAAGAAAAAAAAAGTTAGTTCCTAATTTCTCAATAGATGGCGTTGACCAGAGAGGGGTCCAATAGGTATGAGCAAATACATGAATTAATATTAATAATAAAAATACTCAGTACAAGTTATTAACAATCTGGGTGTTGTTGACGACCCGGTTGGTGTAATGATTATGATTGCCACGCCAGACTGTCAAACCAGGGTCCAATTTTTCGTCTATGGCTTTGCTTTTTATTCACGGAATCTGACGTACGATTTAAATATTTCCGGTTTATTTTTATTGAAATTCTCAGTTTCTGTTAGGTTTTTGTAGTTTGTTATTGTTTCTCGTTTATTCTTCGTATATTCAAAACGGATACGTAGCCCATACAGCCACGCCTGATACTCGATAGAGACTGAGATAGCTAAATAATAAACCAACAACAATAATAAAGGGTTTGTACTGTGTATTTTTATTATTAATATTAATTAATATCTTTGCTCATACCTATTGGACCCCTCTCTGGTCAACGCCATCTATCGAGAAATAAGGTACTAACTTTTTTACTTTTTTTGCTTTTGGAAAATCCCTCATTGCACCAACATAGTGTCCCATACATTTGGCATTTTTTTTGCGATTTCAGTGTTGGTGTCATAGCGAAAGTTGTTCAGTTTGATGGTCTGATCATCCCTTTAAAAAAGTGTCAGCATATCAAGAAGGACCCTATATTGTTGATTATCTTATCAGAGTATCAAATGTCGATCAGTGTGTGATGCCAGTGATGACATATGGAACAGAGACGTGGTCGTTCACTCAAGGCCTCATAAAAAGGCTGAAAGTCACCCAAAGAGCGATGGAGAGGGCTATGCTCGGAGTTTCCCTGCGAGATCGAATCAGAAATAAAGAGATCCGCAGAAGAACCAGAGTAACTGACATAGTCCAAAGAGTTGCTAAATTGAAGTGGCAGTGGGCGGGGCATATTGCTCGCAGAACCGATGGCCGATGGGGCCGAAAAGTTCTCGAGTGGCGACCGCGTACCGGAAAGCGCAGCGTGGGTAGCCAGTGAGCCCACACACGGTGGACCGACGACCTTGTGAAGGCGGCGGGAACCCGTTGGATGAGGGCAGCGCAGGACCGGTCGTTATGGCGATCCTTGGGGGAGGCCTATGTCCAGCAGTGGACGTCCATCGGCTGAGATGATGATGATGATGAGTATCAAATGTTATCATATTCCCGGTCGATCGTCAAAAACACATCATCAAAACGACAGTATTAGGAAATGTTCTTTCACAAAAATCCTATACAATTCTAGTAACAATGGGTCGATGTATCGTGACGTCACATAATGGAATCTCGTCTCACGTCGCTACCTCACGGCTGCCGTTTCCCGCCATTTTCGTTTATTCGCACAATGCGTCCTGGTTAGGGAGGTTTTACATTAGCTGATACGATTTCGGTACGGAAATTCAAATACATCTCATCAAATCGACAAATTAGTAAAATCTCGTTATAAATAATTTAATATATGAAATTTATTTATTTATTTATTAATGTACATCAACAGCAACAATACATTAACAGAAAAAACAATGTGTTATGTTTCGGAGTTCCTATATTTATAACATTCATAAAAAGTCATCCATGGAAGTTTGTACCTAACTGGTTATCATAATAAAAAGTTTCTGATCCTTTGAATAGGACCAGAAATGCAATTTTTGAATCGTGGGATTCAAAATCGTGATAGAATAATGCATAATCTCCATAGTAATTTTGACATTGTCTACTGCTGATTCGAACGCATGACTTTCAAAAATCGCACTATACGTAGTTTTTGTGACTATGTCCAAAAATATGTATTAATTCATTTGTTTATTTACACCTGTTGACTAATATTGAACCTGTAATTAAAATAATCGCTCACAAAAGAAGATAATTGTGATAAAATGTATTAAGAATTATAAGGTAATAATTTGGCTCCTTTTAAAATAACAACTTATTCCAAAATACTTTCTATTTCAAGTATAAAATAAAAAACTGTAGGTACAATAAAAGGTTGAACGATGAAATAAAACCTTTATTTAAAACGAGTCTGATACTCCAATATACATTCTTATATTAATGGCAACACTGCATAATATTCTATTATAGTAGCCTTATTGTCATACAATCGATATAAATTAAAATAGATAACTACCTGTGGCATGGCTCAGCCAAGTATTAACTTGTCGCACTCGACTCAGTTGAACGCAGAGCCAGGACGCTCATTGGCGACAGTAAGCTGGTGGAGACCAAGCTTCATAGCCTAGCCCACCGCCGCAGAGTAGCCTGCTTGTCGGTCTTCTACAGATTGGACTTCGGTGAGTGTGCCCAAGAGCTACATGAATTCATCCCGCCTTCCCCTTTCCACTATCGAACTTCCAGACGCACCGCGGGATATCACCCCTTTTTGGTTGACGTCCCACATATCCGCACCAAGCGCCTTTCTGAATCTTTTATAATGCGCACAGCCAAGTAGTGGAACGCCCTGCCTGCGTCAGTATTTCCGAGCGCCTACAACCCGAATTCTTTTAAAGTACGAGTGAATAGGCTTCTTCTGGGTGAGCTCGCTACATCTTCGACCCCATCTTCGTCCTGAGGACTAGATTGAGGTCAAGAGCAAACCCATACGTAATAAAAAATACTACTATATTAAATTCAGTTCTTAGTTATCTTGAACTATGAAAAGTGACTAATAAAACGTCGGATTTATCACATTAATTATCAGGTACAAAGATGTGCTGAAGCGTCACTTGAAAAAATGCAACATTGCATCTGATCAGTGGGAGCAGCTGGCTGTCAAGCGGCCAGAATGGAGAGCCTTAGTCAAATCGAATGTATTTGACTTTGAAGCTCAACGCCGCTCTGACCTTGACTCAAAGCGCGACGAATTGAAAGCCCGACCACCTGCGCTGCGGCGCTCAATTACACATACATTAATGGTGTGCTCTCGTGTCCGCAATGTGCGAGGACCTTTACTCACAAAATAGGCTTCGTGAGTCACATTCGAGCACATGAGCGCCAAAATCGAAGCTGAAGCAGTCGCCGTGGCCGAAATCGGTCAGGAGCTCATCATCATCAGCCTATCCGTTATTGAATAATATTTAATTCTCAAAAATAACAACAAAACAACGGAGTCGTAACAACGCCGTAACAAAATCGTGTCGGCTAATGTAAACCGAACCTAACTCATATATCGCGATTTTCGTCAAACGTTTAATACTTTCCCTTTTTCCCCAACAATATTGTCCATTTCGCGTGTGGATATGTTGTGAACGCGCGTGTTTTCAAATATGATATTTCGCTATGATATAACTTTGTATTACTACGAAAGTAACTTATTCCATTTCATGGTGGTTTAAGTTAAAATTCTTGTACACGCTTTTCAAATTTTCGGGGGTAGTTCAGACTTTTACTATGGGAGCAAAGCTGAAAATGCAAAAAATATAGGGTCCTTCTTAATATGTTTACCCTTTTTTACAAATTGAACAACTTTCTCTATGGCACCAACATCGAAGTCGCGAAAAAAAAAAATCAGCTGTCCCATACATTTGGCTCGAGTAGGTTTGCAGTTTTATACGGAACAGCAGATTTTTTTTGGTCCCATAGAGAAAATTGTTCAGTTTGACGGTCTGATCATCCTCTTAAAAATTGTCAGCATATTAAGAGGGGTGAAATCGATATCACTAGCATCCTTTGAAACTAAGAGTCTACCCATCAAACTGAACAACTTTTATCATGGGAGCACAACGATCGGAGCAAAAAAAATCGGATGTTCAATACATTTGAGTCGAGTAGGCAATAGGCATTGCAGTTTTGTATGGAACAGCAGATTTTTTTATTGCTCTGATCGGTTTGATCCCATAGTAAAAGTTGTTCAGTTTGATGAGTAGACTCTTTGTTTAAAAGGATGCTAATGATATCAATTTCACGATTGTATAATTAGTTAGCTGTTCTATACCACTAAACTGTAATGGCTACTCGACTCAAATTATGAAACAACAGGTGAGTTAACTCAAATATACCAAAACGCGGTAAGAACCCGTTAAAATGTTTATTTCTAGATTAAATAATAACCGCGTAACTCTCAAAAACTGTATTATGAAACAACAGAGATATTTTTTGCGATTTCAACTTTGCTGTCGTAGTAAAAGCTGTTCAGTTCAGTTTGATGGTCTGAACCACCCTGAACATGAACATTAGCATGCTATGTTATCTTAGTACACACTAAGTGGAACGCTGATTTTCCATAGACAGCTTCCGCCATCTATCGGTTATGTTTCGAAGCACTATTTGTTGAACTAGGGTTCATATCGGAGTAACAGCGCACTACACCTCACGCGCTGCGCTGTAGTAGTGAGAGATTTCGCCCATATCAATCACTGTCTTGTTGGTTTAGCGGTCTAGACAACTGGCTTGCGGTCCGGATAGCTAAGGTTCGATTCTCGTGTCGGCCGATCGTCTTTTTCAATTTATTTCATAATGTGGCGCCCCCTAGTGCCAATAAGCGGCAACGCAATTAGGACGTCCTAAAATTCAAGGCGAGTTACCTATCTATATCCAATATACATAATTAACCTATGAACATTAGGCAAGCGTTTAAAAAACCACCTAGTAATTAATGTTATGTTATGCATCAAGTTCAAGTTTACAAATAATAATTGGCAAATTAATTGCTGCTTTAGCCGACTCCAGAGTTAAATTCGCCAATAAAAAATAGGTAGTATAATAAAGAAAAACGTTAACAAGAACCAGATATACGTAATAAATGAGCGAACTGTACGAGGGGTCCTTAAATACCGGAAATTACCGGTAATTGGAAAATTTTAATATATAGGTATGTTGTAATAGCACAGAATTTATGTTTTTATTTAAAAAAGGAACGTTAATCGCATTTTTAACTGAATTCAAAAAAGGAGGAGGTTTTTCATATACTGATTTTCTTGGTTACGTCGCCCGAAGCTATTTTAATTATAAACTTTATTCGTTAAGTATTTAAGTCTAAATTGGGGAAATGGTTGATTTTCGCTGAGCTACTTTCGTGAACTATTTGAGGCTTAAAGTAAAGTTTTAATAGTTAGGAATACCGGTTTTGTTATAACGAAATCGTTTTTATTTTATTCTTTTGTTTAACGTTGAATTCGTATTTCGGAAAAAAATTAATTTTGCTTTCAGTGCCACATAAGTATCAAAAGTGATAATGAATGTTTAAATGTGAGATTAAACTCTGTGTCGATGTGTGATTTATTTAACTGTATTATAAATATTCGTTATGTAAAATAATAATAATAAAATAAATAAATATCTTGGACATTGTCACACAAATTTTTAAAGTTATGAGGAATAAAATCCAAAGTACACAAGCATTTATTTACCAAATATAGTTTACAAGTCTTATTAGATATAGGAAAGTACAAAATCCAAATCTGCAACACGCTTCGTCCAAAATGGCAACACGCCCGTATCTGCAACATGCTTCGTCAAAATTTAACCAAAAAAATTATAATTAAATAAACAGGATACCAATCAGCAACATGCTTCGTCAAAACTTAAACCTATACACTCCAAATCTGCAACAAGCTTCGTCAACATGAAGACTATCGCACACTCAATGGCCCAGCCCCACGCAACCCCGGCTCCATGGTCCCCATGACATCACACAAATTATCTAGTCACATTTAAAGTACCTGGACTTGTATTATGATGACTAGACAACGATATAGAATACTTATATAGATACAAACATCCATGACTCGGGTACAAATATTCATATTCATCATATAAATATTTGTCCCTTACGGGATTCGAACCCGCGACCCTCGGCACAGCAGGCAGGTTCACTACAGACTGTGCTACCGGGCCGTCAAATAATCCAGAAACTGTTTCCGTAATATTTTGAAATGTATCGATTTTAACTGCTAAACATAATTGTAATAAAATGACCATGTTTGTAAATGAATACATAATAAAAAAAATATAAACACTGTTTGTTTGTGTGTTTTTGTTAATTTTTGTAATTTAGTGTACAAATAAAGAATAAGTTATGTACCAAAATACAGAGATTGATAAAACGTTAACATGACATGTAATAATTATATAAGGTCTAATAAAATTAGGTGAAACTATTTTTAGGGGATGATCGGACCATCAAACTGAACAACTTTCTCTATGGGACCGATATTGAAATCGCGAGAAAAAAATCAGCTGTTCCATACAAACCTACTCCACCTAAATGTATGGGACAGCAGATTTTTTTTTCGCTATTTCAATATTGGTCTCATAGAGAAAGTTGTTCAGTTTGATGGTCTGATCATCCCCTTAAAATAGTTTCACCTAATTTTGTTAGACCTTATATTCCTTTCGTCGAGTTAAATTGTTCATCTCATATTTTTATCTACCCTCAAATATGTTATAATTCGATGCATGTTGTTGTATTCTCTTGTATTATGCCTACATATGCTTTGGGCACTACATACGCATGGAAGTAGGATTAACGCAGTGGAAATGCGCTCATTGAGAAGTATGTGTCCGCGCCACCCATACACCCCGCCGACTTGCGGCTGATAAATACGTATACAGTCGGAAAAGTGACCTATTCTCAAAATTTTCAGAGAAATCTATTTAAAAAATGTTCAGCCGGCCTATCCTCTTAACAAACTTAAATAAATCCAAAAAACATCAATCTATTTTCGAGTTTTCACAACAAACTTTACATAACCTTCGAAAAGTTCCACAAACAATCCGAAAATCCGTCACCGATAACAACTGCACACGCAATCGGTATTTCGTGAAAATTCCGATTTCATATTTTTCACTGTTACCGGTAAAATAAAACCGGTGTTCTTATCAATATCTCTTTTAAGGTTTTGCGTTTTGATTATTGTAAAAACTTGTAAAAAAAAATTTGTATAGGTGAAAGTGAACGCGCATGACGGTTTTCTCGTTTTGTCGCTGTCGTGCGTGGCATGCTAGCGCTACATCACGTCTAGTATGATTTCTCTACACGCGCGCGACACGCCTGCTGCCGCGCTATTCCGAGAGCGAAAGCCGCGCTTGCCGCAACAATTAGTATTAAATAAAGCCGTGCAAGAAGAGAAATCATGCTAGACTTGCAGTTGTGGCCGTCGCCAGTACCACATTTGCGACGACCCTAACATTGAAAATACTGTTGTATAATATCCAGCAATTTCTCACAAAGACCTTGCTCTTTCGCCAACTAAACCAATCCCGCATAACTACATATAAGTTTACGCAACAAACACAAATTGTACCGGAATAAACCTGTATTACCTGGATAGACTAAAGAAATGACAATGAAATAGACATGGCACCATATTAATGATAAATACAGGGTCCTTCTTAATATGCTGACAGTTTTTTACGGGGATGACCAGACCGTCAAACTGAACAACTTTCTCTATGGCACCAACGCCGAAATCGCGAAAAAATATCAGCTATCCCATACATTTGGCTCGAGTAGGTTTGACAGTTTTTTATGGGACAGCAGATTTTCATTTCGCGATTTCGATTTTGGTGCAAGATACAAAACGGAAACCCATTTTGGTTTTTTTATCATCCAATGATAGTTCGAAAGCTTAGGTAGTGAACCTGCCTGCTGTACCAAGGGTCGCGGATTCGAATAACCGCCAGGGGAAAATATGACGTATTCTGTATCGTTTTCTAGACATAATACAAGTCCGGGCTAGATTGTGGTAATTTAAAAGGGACTTAGATAATCTGTGTGATAAAACAGTCTTTTGTTTAACACAGTACAGAATACCCTTCTCATTCCTTTTGTAAATAAAAGACATCGTCATCCCCGTTTCATATATATTTGGATCAAATGTGAAAGCTTTATTCCGTTAGAAGTGGTCCATCTAAGCGTTTATTGAGTACGAGCGTTAACCCGCGACTTCGTCCGCACAAATTATATACCAGATTTTAAGTCAGATCATAAGCTATCAAACAAAAAAAGTTTCATCAAAATCGGTTCAGTAGTTTTTGCGTGATACTCGTTCAAACAAACAAACACCCAAACAAACAAACAGACAGACAAAAAATCCAAAAATTGGTGAAATGGAATCAGGGACACCTAAAAACTTTTTTCTTTGCAAAATAAATTAAAAAAAATATATTAAGGCATGAAAGCTGTAAGTTTTATTACATCAAAAATGTATGAAAAGGCAGATTTTTCAAACCTTAATAAACGAAAAAAACGGCTGTATAATTTGGTGCCATACTAAAAATGCTAAAATGGACAAGATCTAACAGAATATAGCCTTTGTTAATTTCATCGTAAATGTATGAAAAGGCAGATATTTCGAATCCAAATAATAGCAAAGATAATGCACCTACAGCTTTGGTGCCATACATGTTTAGATATTATTCGGATGATGTCTTTTTATTATTTGTTTGTTTTTGGTGTGATTCTGCGTACTAAATCATACAGTTAATGGTCACTACAAAGTGATACAATATTTCGCGTCATCATCATCTCAGCCGATAGACGCCTACTGCTAGACATAGGTCTGCCCCATCGACTGGTCCTGCGCTGCCCCCATCCCACGGGTTCCCACCGCCTTCACCAGATCAACGCTCCACCTTGTCGCCTATCCACGAATATTTCGTAGGACACTTCTATATTTCTCAGTTCCCTAACACTGTTACCCGCACGCAGGGTTGACAAATGTGCGGCATTATACGTAACGCACAGTGTTACGCAACCCTAAGGACGCATAAATATAATTAATTCTATAGGTAGTATATTGCGCTTTTTGCCCGTTTTTGCAAAGGGGGGTTTTTTTGGCGATCTGGTAATACTGTTTGGGGGAAACTAATTAAAGATCACAGTGACAGTTATGAGACCCAGGGAAAAAGGGACAATGCAATGGTGACCGTTATAGTGGTATTTTATCTCGAGCGCCTCCGTACTTCGGAAGGTATGTTAAGTAGTTGGTTCCGGATAGTGCAGTTAGATGGCAGTATATATTTATTCAGAGGCCAGTCGTGCTTCGGAAGGCACGTTAAGCAGTAGGTTCCGGATAGTGCAGTTAGATAGCAGTATATATTTATTCAGAGGCCAATTGTGCTTCGGAAGTCACGTTAAGCAGTTGATCTGAGATGATGCAGTTACAGTTAAGAAGAGGCTTGAAAATACTCTGACCGCTAACTTTCCTTCACCAATCCAAACTGGGTCTACGTGGTGGAATATGGTCCACTTCTAACTAGAGTTGGACTTCTTTGTCCATTAGTATGATCAATCAATCAATCAATTAAATATTCTTTCTTTATGATCCTGTACGATCATTTTATAACAAAACTATAGTTGTTACGTCGCTACTTTGTTCGCATTATTGTTATATCTACGACGAGATAAAATATACAGGTAAGTAGCAAAACGTTTCTAAGCTATTAAACACAAAAATATGCATCAAAACCTGTCCAGTAGCTTTTGCGTATTGCTAGAACAAACATACAAACAAAAAGATGGAGAAAATCAAGTGATTTTGAGTCAGGGACACAAAACACCGTATAGTATCTTCAATGTTCAGACCACAGAACATTATAAGAGCGAGGGGTTAGAAGTGCAATGTAGGCGTGGAACGTGTCACCACAGATTATGCAATGATTCGTATAATCATAATCATAATCATTTATTTCATAAAGATATATTTACATGTCAAATGCACTCTTTAACTACTTATAATTATATTATTTATATTACAGTCCGGTTACATTCCAATAACATTAGGTACAAAGTTATAAAATTCATCAATGTCGTAGAAAGCACGATCTATAAGCCATGTTTTTAATTTACGTTCAAAGGTACAATTTTCTTTGCACTGTTTGATATCGTTGGGGAGTTTATTGTAAATTTTAGGGCCTATTATATATATGGATTTAGTCGATTTTTCTAGTCTACAATTTGTAACTATTAAGTCCGATTTATTTCGAAGTGAATACTTGTTAAACCCAGTTTTATCTGGAAATTTGTCACATAACAATAACTTTGGATATAACACCATAAGGAGCGCGGCGACCGAGAGGGCATGAGTAATTGTAGCAGCGTGAGCGGGAAGACAAGTGGCGACAGCCGTCTCCGAAGCAAAAGCGCTACTTTGCATTTCTAACTCCTCCTATAATGTTCTGTGGTTCAGACACACTTTTGTTATAGTTCTGTAAAAGTGAGTGCTAGCATTTTCATCGAAAAACTCATTTTACAATATGATGAATGAATCATGTTATGTTATCTTAGTACAAACTAAGTGGAACGCTGATTATCCATAGACAGCTTCCGCCATCTATCGGTTATGTTTCGAAGCACTATGTGTTGAACTAGGGTTCATATCGGAGTAACAGCGCACTACACATCGCGCGCTGCGCTGTAGTAGTGAGAGATTTCGCCCATATCAATCACTGTCTTGTTGGTCTAGCGGTCTAGACAACCGGCTTACGATCCGGGTAGCTAAGGTTCGATCCTCGTGTCGGCCGATCGTCTTTTTCAATTTATTTCATAATGTGGCGCCCCCTATTGCTAATAAGCGGCAACGCAATTAGGACGTCCTAGAATATTTACATATTAATCTATGGAATGAATGATCCATCACTAAACAATTTTCCAGCCAGCACGATAAATAGCGAGTGTAATAAAACAATAATTCGAATAAGCTACAATTTTAAACGTAACACCTAACATATTATGTTACAAACATCAATTCAAACCAAATTGCTTCTAACGTAGAAAAGCTAAATCTTATTTTAACACATTCCTTTTTTCTTTTATTAGTATTCCGCGGCAAAATTGAAAAACGTAATATTTATAAAATTTCGGGCACGTCTGTCTGTCGCGGACAATTTTTACCCGAGATAGTAAATGGTAACCCAATCACAATGTGTCGAATTTTGAGGCCAAGATTTTTGTATCAAAATCGGAAATAAAATGTTTTGACATTGTTAATGTCTTTTCGTTCGCTCCAGTAGGTATAGGCCCCGATTTCACGAAAAAGTCCGATCCCCTTATATCTCGGAGAGTTGGGAAGATATGATATTCATGAAAGCCCACAAGAAGCGTATTCACGAGAGCGCTCGAGAACGGCTGGACCGATTGCGATGAAACTTTGGTGGGTTGTTGAACCCATGCCAAATTCTGAGGCGTTACGAAGTTCGCCGGGTCAGCTAGTCTAAACTATTATAAAACTGTAACAGGAAGTTTGTCTGTACATTGAAGATATTAACAAAAAAAAGTTACGATATGGTTTTAAGGTATCCCTGATTCCATATTACCAATTTTTGGATTTTTTGTCTGTCTGTTTGTTTGCGTGTTTGTTTGTTTGAACGAGCGTCACGCAAAAACTACTGAACCGATTTTGATGAAAATTTTTTTGTTTGATAGCTTATGATCTGACTTAAAATCTGGTATATAATTTGTGCGGACGAAGTCGCGGGTAAACGCTAGTTTATAAATAAATTAAAATTTCATTGCTGTTTAGTACGGAACACTGTAAAAATTTAGACTAACACTTGCTTTTTTTTTAATAAAATAAAAAAAGCAATTTCATTCATATAACGACAATAAAGAGAATAAATTACACATGTAGCAGCCATTTTCTTTTATTTCAACCAGTAAAATATAACCCCATCACCGGTTTTTGTGACGTGCAAGAAATTTTTCTCAAACATAATTTCGTTGGACATTTTTTCTATCTCTCTCGCGTATTGTATCACTGTGCATGATAGATGGACAACGTTTATACAGTTTTGCTAGGTAACAATACCTACCTAATTTTCTTATATAAGAACGTATGGGGTAAATAGAAACTTAACTATTACAGTGGTCAGAGGTAGAATGTTAAACAGGCGGAGGACAGTCGCTCTTTTGGTGGCTTATTCCGATTCAGTTTGCATATAATGTGCTGACATCTATTAAATACTTCGCAGAACTAAGAAAAAAAAAGATTTTATTGTCTATGTCAATGTCAAATTGACAAATTCACAAAATGGCTACCTATCTTGCGTAATGTGCGGGTTCTTTGTAGTTTTCGTTTAATTTCGTGACGATTTAGTGATGTTCTGGAGTTTCTGTTGTTCTCTTACCAATGTTTAGGTTACAGGAATAGTAAGGATACTGGAATTTCACTCGATCGGTGCGGGATTGAACGAAAACTAGCATTCAAAACAATAATATCCATCAGTATGAGTAGATATAAGTAGGTATGTATAGTATAGGTTGAATTATTGTCGGTGAAACATAGATGGCGCTAGCTAGCCTTCAATTTGACATAAAGTGGATGCATAATGTTGCCACGAGTGGGTTCTCTTTTCTAATTATACTTATATTACTCTTTGATGTTAAGTATAATTACCAATAAATTAACGTATATTCGAGTTGGCACCATTGACTAGTATCCAGAGCCGTTAAAGATATTTAAAAACAACAACAAGCAACTGTTCTTGACAGTCGTGTTTTGTGACTAATTATTGGTAATTATAATCGAAGTGAGATATAAATTATGTTAATATTATGTGTTTGAATTATAATGAATATCCATAATGATTTAGATACTATTTATTAAGCATATTCGATTGTTTATCTAACACGTTTGTTTGGCCGTTGGATGGCCAAACAAACGTGGATGTGGTTGGTTTGGCCGCCATTGACAGTTTGATATAAAAAGACGTGTCTGGTCATTGGAGAGGATGATTCCTTTACTACTTGTCCGGCTAGGACATCGCGCTGCCCAAAGTTAAGTATAACTTGTGTGTTACTGTAATTACTGTTCATTCAACTTGTGTTTTAAGTGTCGAATCGAAAGTAAATTAAAGATAATAAGTAGACCGATTCTCATGTTTCATTATAAATAATCCCCGTTCCCACTTATTTTAGTAGTTCAAAAAGTCACGAAAGTTTTTTTAATACTAACCCTGCCTGGCGACGCGGAGCGGCGTTGCAATGCAGCTTTTTGTCCGGCGTGTGCACAACAACCCACCAAAGTTTCATCGCAGTCGGACTAATGGTATATGAACACATAAGGGACAAACAAACAGACAGAAAAACATTGTTTTTTATATACAAGCTGCAACAAAACACCCTAGTTAATATATAAAATATAGGTCTAAATTCTAAACCAACCGCTTAGAATTTAGACCATCATAACTGAACTATATTCACAAAGGAAACAAAGTCGAAAAAAAACTGCTGTTTCATACAAAACTGCAGCACCAACTCGACTCAAATGTATGGGTCGGCAGATTTTTAGTGACAATTGTTCAGTTGTTTTTTTACACATTGTATAACGCATTAATGTTTACACCCTGTATAAAAGCTAAACATACTAGCTCACTAACAAATAAGGAGATGTCCAAAATTATCGCTTTCAAAATAAGCTTATAAGATCTCACTTCAATGTAAAACCCTTATTTCATTAAACAGGGTGACTGAAAGTGATCCCAACAAAATGAAATTCAACAAAATTGTAATAAAGTAATTCGTTTATACAATACAAGTATTCTTATTGCAATATTTCATCTCGGATGGTGATGCGACGGGAACACTTCCGTTCCTTTTCCTTGTCGGAATTAAAATATCAATCTTTTTCTCCCCTTTTTTGTCACAGCTAATCGGGGAATGAATTTTGGAACTTTTGGTCATTAGCAAAATGAGTTTGTAGTAAATATTTAGACGCTGTAGCTTATACAGGGTGTTAGGGTAAACAGTTGCATTACTTTAAAGGGTGATTGTATTGTATCCATGATACTGAACAACTATGAATGAAACCTATAGGAAATTTGCATTTTTTTTTAAATTTAAATTGTCTTGTACACGAAATTATCTAGTCACATTAAAAGTACCAGAATCTAGCCTGAAATTATATTATGATGACTAGACAACGATATAGGATACATAATATACAGGGTGAAATTGATATCATTAGCATCCTTTTAAACTAAGAGTCTACCCATCAAACTGAACAATTTTACCGTGGAAGCAAACCGATCGGAGCAAAAAAAAATCTGCTGTTCCATACTAAACTGCAATACCTACTCGACGCAAATGTATGCAACAGCAGATTTTTGTTTTCGCTCCGATCGGTTTGCTCCCATAGTAAAATTTGTTTAGTTCGATGGGTAGACTCTTAGTTTAAAAGGATTCTAATGATATCAATTTCACCCTGTTGATACAAACATCCATGACAAGGTTACATATATTCATATTACGAGGAATTCGTACCAGTTTATTTCAGGTTCGCTTCCAGTTGTTCAGTCTGAACCACCTTTGAAAATTTGTCGACTCATTTCAATTACACCCTAGATAGGTACCCATTTTTTCCTCCATATTAGTGCACAATTTGTAATGATAAATCCAATATCTCAATCTACTCCCTCGGGAATACCTATCGTAGTTAGCAGTATAACGTAAGCTTAACTATAACTTCTGAAATTAATCCTGATATAAATGGTATTAATGGTATCAGTTAAGCGAGTAATGCGTTAACGCAACATAGTGAATCAATATCCTAGGCCAGCCAAACTGTTGGATTAAGTAAATAAATAAATATCTTGGACATTGTCACACAAATTATCTAGCCACATTTAAAGTACCTGGACTTGTATTATGATGACTAGACAACGATATAGAATACATATATAGATACAAACATCCATGACTCGGGTACAAATATTCATATTCATCATATAAATATTTGTCCCTTTCTTACGGGATTCGAACCCGCGACCGTTGGCACAGCAGGCAGGTTCACTACAGACTGTGCTACCGGGCCGTAAGTGCTATAAACTATTAAATTGTAATAATTGTCAAGTTATCTTAGGCCCTCTGGTTAGAATATATTCACGACCGTATTCCTTTTTAAGGTAAGTAGTTAACATTTTGATAAAATAGCTAAGGCTTTAAAATCATCTTCTATACAGAGTGTATTATAAGTTGCATATCGGGTCCTTCCTTATATGCTGACACTTTTTTAACGGAATGATAAGACCGTCAAACTAAACAACATTCTCTATGGGACGAACATTAAAATCGCGAGAAAAAAATTTGCTGTCTCACACAAAACTGCAAACCGACTTGAGTCAAATGTATGGGACAGCTAATTTTTTATTTTGAAAGTTGTTCAGTTTGATGGACTGATCATCCCCTTAAAAAAGTGTCAGCATATTAGGATGGACCCTGTACTAAAGGGGTTTCAGACCACCAAACTGAATTCGCAAAAAAAGGAAATAAGTTTTTCCATAGAAAACGTCTTAATGAATGGAACACTCGGCCTAAATGTATGGATAGGCTGCATTTTTTTTCGCGATTACGATATTGGTCCCATAGAGAAAGTTGTTCAGTTTGATGGTCTGAGCATACCCTTAAAATAGTTTCAGCTAATTTTGTTAGACCTTATATACGTCCCACTGCAGGGTACAGGCCTACCCTCAGGGTGTATGGGCATTAGTCCACCACGCGTGCCCAATATAGATTGTTAGACTTCACATACACATCAGAATTTCTTCTTCAGCGTATGTAGGTTTCCTCACGATGTTTTCCTTCACCGTTTGACAGCAGTCGGTATTACGTACATAAGTTAGAAAAACAACAATATTTCAATTTCGAGACATATTGTACCCACAGTCCATTACAAATGGCGACAGGCTCACTCCCCGAAACATTGGACAAAGTTCCGGTACAAGTGAAACGTAGATGTTCTGAGGTTTCAGAATATCCCTGACCACCCCCTCGGGGACTATAGTCGTGAGCATATGCTATGCTATGCTAGTTAGAAAACCTTATTATATGGCATGTCGTCCGTGCGGATTTGAACCCGAACCTCAGTTTTGTATGGAACAAAACTTCTTCTTCGCGATTTTTACTTTGTCTTCCTTGTGATAGTTGTTCAGTTTGATGGTTTAAATATGAACAAACCGTTAGTAATCTAGTGATCAAAATTCAAGTATAAACTAGATTCTGGGACGCACGGCGACACATCAAGCTATACAAAACCAACATAAGCTGGCCGCGCGTAGGTCGCGTAACGTATAGCGTCGCGCGGCCAGAGCGTCCCAGAATCTAGTTTATACTTGAATTTTGATCACTAGACTACTTGTCGCCGTGTGTACTTTATTTAGGACTAGATAATCTGTGTGATAAAATTCCATAATATTTATATTATATTTATTCTAAGCCACGAAAATAACAAGTCACAAAATTAATACAAGCGAAACAAAAAGGTGTAATCGACGACGTTTGTAGCCAAGTCAGATCCCGGCTAAGTAACGCTATGATTGTTCAATTTAAGCATTAGGGTTGCCACCTTTTTATAAAAACCCGGACGCGACGAGACAAAGAATCTGTAGAGCTATGAGAGATCTTATAAATCAGTAATGCTGATGCACGTTATTATTATTTATTTTCACGCATTTTAAGAATTTATGTTTGCGTAAAGCTGACGATCACGATTTTTTTTAAATTAGCAAATATTTATAGAAAAACCTTGACGTCTTGTATATTATAAGAGCGTTAACCCGCGACTTCGTCCGCACAAATTATATACCAGATTTTAAGTCAGATCATAAGCTATCAAACAAAAGAAGTTTCATCAAAATCGGTTCAGTAGTTTTTGCGTGATACTCGTTCAAACAAACACACAAACAAACAGACAGACAAAAAATCCAAAAATTGGTGAAATGGAATCAGGGACACCTAAAAACCATATCGTAACTTTTTTTTTGTTAATATCTTCAATGTACAGACAAACTTCATGTTACAGTTTTATAATAGTATAGACAAGATCTAACTTCCAGTCTGATGAAATCATGAAACTAGCGTAAAACCGTTGTTGGTGGTAAGAGAAAAAAAAGTGGCCTACCTCCAACAGTAGGATTTT
This sequence comes from Agonopterix arenella, assembly GCA_927399405.1. Taxonomy (NCBI): domain Eukaryota; kingdom Metazoa; phylum Arthropoda; class Insecta; order Lepidoptera; family Depressariidae; genus Agonopterix; species Agonopterix arenella. The sequence continues at coordinate 563,698 of OV656690.1, forward strand.
TCAGACTGATAATGTCGAATTACAATTAAGAAATAGTCAGGATTTTTTTATGTGTAACGATTTAGCTGATTTAATTGATTAAAAAAAAGTTTGTTACATTTTAAAACTAACGGTAAGTCAATTATCGAATCTGACTGCTCATGACTTTTTTTTAAATAGAAACCATGAAGTATTATCCGAATCTATAGTATGTATAAGGTCGAATACCTAGAAATAAAAACCGATACCTACTAACAGGTAAACTATATTAAACACAATAAGAAAGAAGACATGAAGAAAATTAGCAATACCCGGATAACTCCGGAAATGTCCGGAAAAACCCAGACGCGTGGCAGCCCTGCCCCGGGGATTTTCCGGGGATGGCACTTGGCTACATTAGTTTATCTTAGCTGTCGTTTTTCCCGCCTTTTTTGTAACATTTTCTCAGGGATGGCGCGAGTTAAAGATATGTTAATTCTGTAAGGAAACGGAAAACTAGCGTTTTGTGTAAATTTATCAATTAGGGTTTACTGGTTGTGTTTATTATTCAAGTAGATATTCGAATTTAATTAATGTTAGTACCTACCCACTATAACAACGTTTACAAAAATATACAGATGAACAACATTATCTATGGCACCAACATAAATCAGCCGTATCATTATATTTGGGTCTATTAGGTTTACATTTTTGTATGGAACAGCAGATTTTTTTCGCCATTTCGATATTGGTCCCATAGTGAAAGTTGTTCAGTTTGAATCCGTCAAAAGGGTCTAGCAGGCTAAGGAAGGAGAAGTGGCCCCTGTGACGAATATCGGATTTTTATAATGTCATTTGTTGGCTATCTCATAATATAGAAACACCCTAACTTTCAGCCCCCTATCTTGAACCGTCACCGAGATACTGTCAAAAACGTCATTTTATGGATACATTTTTCAAAGTCGTTTTTCTCCTGAACTATATAAGGTAGAGCAATCTAACCAAATCATAGCTACAAAGGATGAGTAGGAGTATAACTCTGATTTTTTTAAATAGTTAATTCCATATAAAAATATTGATTAAAATGTCAGAGAAATTTTTGACAGCACTTTTCAACAAGTATTTGTAAAGGTACAGCTATGGAAAAAATCACATATACTGTTAATAGTATTAGCTAGTACCATGCGAAAAATCGATTCAATATAATTGGTGCAACATACTTAAAAAAAATTAAATGTCAAAGAAAACATTAGGTTCGTTGACCCTTTTAGCAAAATTAATGCATTTCAGAACTCGGAAAGCTCGACTTTAAAACAAAGAAATCTTCAGAACAAAGTGAGAATATAAATCTTAAACTCAGCAGCACAGGGTTGGATATAAATCTTCGAATTGTTAAAAATTCAAATACGTTCAGAATCACGCGTACGGAAACTACATTGCTCTGTGAATCATTTTTATTGTATCTCCAGAATTTTGTTGAGGAAATTTTGGCTGTTTCAGCGTTCTACTGTTATTGACAATGGTCTTTGTATAGTTTGCGATACGGTATACTTTTGTGTAATTGCAATAAAGATGTAGAGTCCATAACCAGGAACTAACTAAACCTTGCACCCAGGAAGGTGGCATAGGTATTGTCTATACCTGGGAGGGCACACTGCCTTACAAGTGGTGACACATGAAAGTACTCATTGGTAGTCGGTAGTATTCGGTAGTGTGTAAAAAAGTTTTTATTTAATTTTTAAAGACTAACAGGGCTGCAATCGCGGTAAATATTTGGTGATTGAACCGTTATGGGACTACGTACGAACCATAACTTTTGACAGATCGCTCAGACGTTATTGGCTGTCAGTTACATAGAGTTTAGAGCGATGCGGAATTCAGCACAGTTGAATAGTAATTGGATTGCAATGCGATTAGAACTGAAATTAGATAAGAATAGAACTTCGATGTTTTAACTTAGCGCAATCGGGCACCTGATCGGATTAGAAACACGGAACTGCGCTCCAGAACTGGCATAGCGGACGTGGGGCGCAAGACAGCTCAGCTGAAGTGGGACTGGGCCGGACATGTCTGTCGCATGCATTCGGAAAGATGATGGGCCAAAATCACCACGGACTGGGTTCCCCAGGATGGTCGCCGGCGTCGAAGCAGACCTAGAAAAAGGGGGAGAGACAACATGGATGCCTTCTTGGAGAGTTGGCCAAAAGTTGCACACAATAGAGAGGATTGGAGAGTAAAAGGGGAGACCTTTGCCCAGCAGTGGGACATTGAACAGGCACAAAAGTTGTTCAGTATCATGATCATGAGTACAGGAGTGCAATCTAAAAACATCGACGAGCTCACAAATATAACATCCTTCTTGCATCCTTCAGATCATCGAAGTTTTTATATGACTTTGGCATATGATATAACCATAGCGAATACCGAATTGTCAGCTCGCGGATGTTTAAACGACGAATTTAAAGTTGCGACGATGTTTGCGCTCAGAGAATTGCATTGCTGTAATCTATCTTCAAGGTAATGAAACTGTGTACCCTTATACTCTGTACAAAACATCCGAAACCGCGACTCTTGGATCAGCAGGCAGTTTCACGACCGACTGAGCTATTGAGCCGTTAAGAAAAGTTTAAATAGCGCGTCAACTGTTGCCTAGTGGATACGAGATAGAAACTTATTTCAATGTTATATAAGGTCTAACAAAATTAGGTGAAACTATTTTAAGGGGATGCTCAGACCATCAAACTGAACAACTTTCTCTATGGGACCAATATCGAAATCGCGAAAAAAAATATCTGCTGTCCCATACATTTTGGTTGAGTACGTTTGTATGGAACAGCTGATTTTCTTTCACGATTTCGATACTGGTCCCATAGAGAAAGTGGTTCAGTTTGATGGTCTGATCATCCCCTTAAAATAGTTTCACCTAATTTTGTTAGACCTTATATAACATTGAAATAAGTTTCCAGTTACAAACCTGTTGTCTCCAACAGTCCCCCGTTATTGCCAATTTGCCATCGTCCTTGAAAAAGTACATCTGCTCCAATTCAAATTTCAACGCCTCAATCCGAAATCGAATCCTCCCTTCTTTCATCACTTAAAGAGGTTGAATTTGGGGAGACATTTAGAGTATTTAGGTCTTAGATTTTGAGAAAAGACTGAAGTAGTTCTTTAGGGAAAAGACAAAATTGGGTATCGTTTTCGCTAAGGAGTTTTCCACAAATGAGCTAGTATTTGTTTCTATTCGATGGGTACTTTTTCTTCAAGCGTAATTGAGAAAATTTAATACCTAATTAGGATTCAGATTGAAATTACGTGTAATCTAGTGAAAGAGGGTTAGTCCTTTGCACACAAAAGTATCTAATTCACGACGATAATCCCTTTTGGGTTGGTCAGAAACATTACTACATCTACCAGGTTGTCTTCTTCGATTAAAGTAAAGGAAGATGGATGACGTTCTTGCATTACGCACTCGAAAAATGGATCTGCTTTTCATGTACACATGAGTGAAAAGTAATATAATGTGATTTGTTCTTTTTTTTCTATTTAAATGATTTGTACAACGAGTTTTAAGCACGGGAAGGCATTATGGTACCTTTATCCCATTTAACTGCCTCCGTGGTCTAATGGTTAAGAGCATTGGCTCTCGACACGGAGGTCGTGGGTTTGACTCCCACGGGGGACACCTAATGAAATATCCCCAGTTGGTTAGGAATTTGCAGGCTGAATCACCTGATTTTCTGAAAATAAAAATGATTCCGTGCTTCGGATGGCACGTTAAGCCGTTGGTCCTGGCAACTATCTCTGGTGGTAGTAGGCGTTACATAAAAACCACGTCAGAGGCCGTAAGGCGGTCTGAAAAAACTCTGACACCAGGGCTCTGCCCACACGATAAGAAGAAGATCCCATCTAAAATCAAAAAAGCATCTCAATTACGCAATGCCGCTCGGATTGCGACTAAGTAAATTAGGCAACGGGGGCTCAATTTATGCGGTCCATGCGCTATTGTCTAGTCATCTATCTTGCTATTTTAATTTAATATAAAGCTTTAAAAACAATCAGCTGTTCCATACAAACCTAATCGACCTAAATGTACGGGACAGCAGATTTTTTTTTTGCGATTTCGATATTGGTCCCATAGAGAAAGTTGTTCAGTTTGATGGTCTGATCATCCCCTTAAAATAGTTTCACCTAATTTTGTTAGACCTTATATATTTCAGTTATCTGCGCGTCGCGCAGTCGCGAGCACAGCGCGCGGTGCTGCGCCGCAACGCCACTAATTATTTAAGCAAGGATCAAACTGACCTGATCATGTTTTCTTAAGACTTATATCACAGTCACAATTCTTATATCAATTAAAAACCATATGTACTATAAGAAAAACCCCGACACCAATCAAGAACTTACAAAATCCCACACTATGAATGAACACCATTGTATAGAAATGTTTCCCATGGCACCCCGTTACCACCGCGATATAACTGTTATAGATATTAGAAGCCATGTTTTTGTAATGGAACTCTCTTGAAATTTTCGAGTTTTAGCTTTCAAGTATCTGATGGTAATTTTGAACTTATTACAGCTAAGTAAAAGATAATAATGTCTTTATGTCTTCACATGAGATGAAACGGAATATTTTTAAACGACTTCGAGTTCTCTGTTTGACCCTTATGTATGTATATTGAATCAAAAACTACTCTACCAATGTCGACGATATTTTAACATATTAGACTAAGAGATAAGTATACTTTTTGCAACCATCAGCTGCAACGCTGATTCAGTGTTTGTCAGATGTAGAGCATCTCTGTGATGGGGATGGACCAGGTCTGCCTGCATAACTCCAGTCGGTTTAGAAGTTACTGATGTTTAAAGGTCAGTAAAAAATTAACGATCAGCTGCAAGGCTGATCGTATCATATTTTTGTAGTTTGCACTGTAGCTATCGGAACAGTACTAAATTCATTTCTGATTCGGTTTCGCAGGGAAACTCCGAGCATTTCCATTGCTCTCTGGGTGACTTTTAGCCTTTTTATAAGGCCTTGAGTGAACGACCACGTCTCTGTTCATATATATAACTATATAAAATCAGGCATATAAAACTACTAAAGTGCACAAGTATATTTTTTCAGATTTTTCCTTTAAAAGTTCCGTAAAAATTCCACTACAAAAAACAATGGAAACAACTCTCTTGGAACAAAATTTTAATATGCCAACGTACGAGCGAAGTCGTATGCATTAACATGTTTCCTAGATTTCCCCGAAGACAAACTGACAACTGCAAATTTCTCAGTAGCATTGAAAGTCTTAAAACTATAGTGTTAAAGTTGTTTTCAGGTTGGAACTCTAGTTGGTTTTATTACGTTTTTTTACTAAGAGAAGGACTTTGGAGAAATCATTGTGCTGAATTTGTACTTTAAGTACTATTGTTATTTGCAAGTGTCTTGAAGAAAACGCTTGGAAAAAGGACTAGAGAGTCACTTTTGCATTGCATTTTTGAGTTAGAAGCTCGGAAAAGGATATAGAAATTTTAGAAATACAAATTTTAGATTCTAACTACTTTTCGTGACTGTATCTTATCTTATCTTGTTGTGGGGGCTGGCAAGCCAGCAACACTTCGACCCAGTGGGATCTTTTGTGTTAGCCCCAATACTTTTTATTTTCTTCACCCTTCATGGTCAATGAAGAAGGCAACACCATTGAGGGGAAGAAACCTAAGATCTCCCGGTTTCGGGTATCCATCTCCGAGGAGGCACATGCGTTTTACCGCCAGGACATCACAGTCACAAAGAACATTCGTGACTGTAAATCTACATGTCTGTCTATAACATCACATATCTTTCCGATAATTTTACAGTAGAGCACTATAAAGATTCAAAGAGATATAATGAGTGGCGCTAGTAACGCACATATTGTTAAAATTAAAAAAAAACTTTAAGCACTCAATGCATTTACATTTTTTACATTTATGACTTTTAAGAACTATATGTGCGACATGCTTGCCGGTTTATTAATTCTAAAAAAAATATTTCATCATCACTTCACTTAGAAAGCACGAAAAATTTAATTCAATTTTATTACAATTATTATCATGTCCTCTTCATACAAAACACAAAGAAAGCTCACGACTGATTGTTTGCTCTCTGTATACTCTGTTTTTTTGGTATCAAATAAAGTATAATTGATTGATTGATTGATTGACAGTATTTATTTTCGGGGTTATTAGAAACTTTGCGACACTAATAATCATCTGTTCAGCCTCACCATCCAGAGGGGGAATGCTGCTAGCCTGTTGGGCACCATGTCTTGCGGCGACGCTCTAGAGTGTGTGTATTATTTGTAGGCTTTTATGTTTTGAGATAAGATGTTGTTTATATAATTTAGTCTAGTTAGTTATATTTTAGTTTTAGGATATTTTAGTTTAATCAGTTGTTGTTCATAATAATAATGAGTAATAACAGAAAACTATAATATTAAAATACGTAATAATCATTCGAAATACAATACTTTTTGACTTTAATATCGACTACGTTAGGCCCTGGCATCAAAATGTTCTATAATTATTTATTATCCTCATTCTTTATTATATTCTTTCTTGTATCCTTACTTTATACATAAAAAATGAATATATTTTTTTAGAAGAATAATATGACAATTATTATCTTATAGCTAATATACAATTTATTATCATACATAACGAAACTCATGCAATATAAGTGTGGGTAAGGTTAAGATTATGTCAAAACATCTTCCCTAATAAGACATGTAAGGAAAACTGTGATGCTAGTGATGTAACACAATATCTGCTTAAATGACAAATTTCTGCGTATCCGAAAGCAAAGAAAAATAGAATTTCACACGATTATATTTTAGAATGATCAGAAAATTTTCTAGTATCAACTATGTTTTCGACGTCCAGATAGCTCAGTCGGTTAGGTAGTGCCTGCTGTGCAGAGGGTCGCGGGTTCGAATCCCGTAACGGGCAAATATTTGTACACATGTTTTTATTTAGTCAAGTCTAGATTCTGGTACTTTAAATGTGACTGGATAATTTGTGTACAAGACATTTATTATTTTCTCAAGATAATATTTGGGAATGATCAGAAAGTTTGCTAGTATCAACTTTGTTTTTAATTGTAGGATGGTTTGCGTTTAACTGTTGTTGACAGTTCAACAAAAAAGAATCACATCGTTAAGCCAAGAATACTCAGACAGATGTATTGGACAAAAAGCTAACTAGCTTAAGATGGACTGGTTGGAAACGTGAAAAAAGTTGTAGTTGTCGTGTCCTTAAACGATAAGCAGCGGACCTTGGCCTAGCCCGTATTTTGCTTCAGTTCGATCTTTTTACGAAATCCTGAGAATTAAGACATTCTCAAACTCATTTTGTTCGTAGGAGAATTATTATCAGGACACTTCATTTGTTCAATTTTATATTGTAGCAAGTGTAGATATTGTCTACCATACACCTAGTCTGTGACCTAGTTATATTATCAAAATGAGTGTGTAGAATGATAATTACATTTCCTGCGAAAATTATACCAAATGTGTTCATTTAATATAATAATATTTACATAACAATAATTATTTCGGCTTATGAATTAATTAATGATAAAATGAATATATAAATAAGATATAAACATTGATAATAATATATTTAAAGTACCATAATGAGATATTTTGCAAAAATTTAAATAGATCTGTTTTTTTAATTTCTTGTTTTTTAACTTTAACATAAATATAGTACAGAACGTTTGATTAAAGAAAACTTTGAAACTATTAACAGTAACTGTCAATTGATACAGTTGTCATTACAACCTTATATCTGCATAGTGTAATATAATAAGATTCTTATTATAGTTATGGTGTCTACCAATTCGTAATTATTATAAATCAAATAGTGTCAGCGTTTTTTGCTTGTATTATACAGTAATTAGTACGGAAAATCGTTGATTTACATACTAATTGCAATCCGTTCTCATGATGTTTCAACGCTAGTACCATCGTGTGAATGGTAGCGGTATCTAGATTATAATATAAAAGGCAAATCAGGCTTCGTAGTTCTAAAAAATACAGATTTTTAATGTCTTAAAGAATTAATGCACTGAACTAATGTTGAAGGCGACTGGAGAAATAATTAAATACTGTCGCAAGAATAGTTATACAATTGAGACTATTCATGGCATACAGAAGAATATGCGAATTTAACATTCGAATTGGTTATCACAGGATAGATAGCGAGTTTCGATAGCACTCGAAGAAGTGACTAAGAACAATACCAGATAGATATCTGACCGTAACTGTATTTTCAAACATTATTTATTACCTACCTATCAGCTAATCATAATCACTATATTCAAATTACAAAATAGCCTAAAACATGTTCGTACGGATATTTTAACGGATATTTCTGATCTTTCGCCCAACACTAATTTGTAACAGTGCCGATGGCGTTTCGGGGGAGGTCTCCAGAGAATTTTATCTAACGTATGCTCCTCGTATCTTTGTGTACATTAATCTTCCTCATTTCTGAGATCTGAGCCCATTCCGATAGTTATTTTGGTATAACCTATATGTTTTTTTCCTATATTCTTCGTAAGTATTCGGTAAAACGTTCCTTTGAAATCGAAAACGTTTTTTGGCAGCAGATAAATAAGAAATGTATGATATTTTTCAATCGATTGAGTTTGAAAATGATAACAGTGATCTTTTTTTAATACGCTTCAAAAGATCGTTGTTAGTTATAGTGATGGCCTAGGATTTCCGTATATTTTTAAATCCATTTTTGTAGTTAAATTTTCAATTGTTCCAAAAAAGATTATATTAGTCATCATATCAGCCGATAGACGTCCACAGCTGGACATAGGCCTCCCCCAAAATTGGGGGATTTGCCATAATTGCCACGCTTGGTTGGCGATCGCAGTTGGATTGAATGTGTGTACTCAGAGGATGCTGCTGCCCACCCTTCGGTAGATCCCTTAGTCGCCTTTTACGACACCCACGTGTCCGTGTGGTGTCGGCTAAGAATAGCACCATCCCATTATATTAGTAAAATAACTAAAGATAATTTAAGAATGTATTTTACTCGCAAATCTATTTCTATCATGTCTCATATATTTTAGTATTTTGATTTGACTGTAAACTCATACTTATGTGTTACTTTAAAACTTTCGTGACAGTGAAAGAGACAATAGAACTTTTATAGTTATCACTGCTATAGCTAGTTACTGTTCGCGAACGTGTTAAGGCAATTAATATGAATTAATGTACTTATTAGAGTACAATTTTGATATTCCAATTTTAATAAAGTAACGATTCTTTTTTGTATGGGCTTGACAAATATAATTACAACTAACTCTCCGATGTATAAGTTGTTAGTATGTATATTTTAAATAATGTTATGTAGCGTCTAATTAATTGTAAAGTTAATTTTCCTAACAATAATATCTAAACATGGATATTTCAAAATCTGATTCCAATTAACAGGGTGTTTACAAATAGTGATTGCATTTCTATATTTACCATCGTTCCACATTGAATTTGTATTGCGCAATTGTAGTTCTAAATTCAATTAGTAATTTTGATTTAGTAATTTTCAATCAGCAGATTCGCTTTGGTAATTGATTTTTAATCAACTTATGGAATCAGTCAATTAGATTTCCATTTTGATCGTAATCGTCTTCCAATTTTCCGATACTAATTTTCTCGTCAAATGATTATGAAGATTGAAGGAATAATTCGGTTTTATCTGAGGCAGTCATGGTATTTTGAGAATTGGTAATTTGGTCAAGGTGGCATTTATTTGGTGGATAAAAAAAGACTAAAAAAGATGAGACTAAAAATAGTCTCAAAATAGAGTTAGCTGTAGAAAGTCGCTGATATTTTGACGTATTATTTGTATTCATAACGTTATAATTTAACATACCTTTTTTGTAATGTTTGGACTTTGTATACAAGTTGTTACAAAAATACAAATAAACATTTAAGGGGGTGGTTAAGACCATCAAACTGAACAACTTTTAATATGGGACCAATATCGAAATTGTGAAAAAAATAGGATGTTCCATCATCATCATCATCATATTACCCAATGGACGTGCTAGACATAGGCCTCCCCCAAAATGGGGAGATTTGCCATAATCGCCATGATGCAATGCGTTTGATATGTTCCATACTAAACTACAGATCTTACTTACTTACTTACTATGCTGGCTCAGGGACCCGAAGTGGGTCTTGGCCCTCGACAGCATAGCACGCCATTCATCTCTTTTCTGTGCCATCTCAGGGTGTTACAAAAGTAAAAATAAAAATTATTAACTTTTAAGGGGTTCGTTCAGACCACCAAACTGACAACTTTCACTATGGGACCAATATCGAAATCTGTCCCATACATTTTGCTCGAGTAGATTTGTAGTAGTTTGTAGAGTTAATATGGAACATCAGATTTTTTTTGCGATTTAGATATTGGTCCCATAATGAAAGTTGTTCAGTTCGATGGTCTAAACTACCCCCTTAAATGTTTATTTGTATTTTTGTAACACCCTGTATTGTATAATTCAAGCTATACAAGACCTGGCACAGGTCCTGTGCCAACAAGAAACTGGACTATCTAAAAACGAACTGCTTTTATTATATTATTATAATTCACCAAAAATATCATAGACCATAACATTAGCATTTTCAAGCAATCTTACAACTAATGTTAGTAGGGTTATTTTGTTCAGTTATTTTATGACGCAAATAGTACATAATATGTTATATAATATATATGTTTCGCCATATCTCTTACTACATTAATCTTGTAAAGGCGTCGACATACTCGAGCGAGAATGTGGTTTCCAACATGATGTTTATTACTTTGAATACGGATGTAAAGGGGGAAATAGATATTAATGGATACAGAATAATATTTAAAGACTTTGAAGTATAAAGAGAATAAAATTACGATTAATGATTTTTTATTTAATAAAATTTCATGTTTCACTACTTCAAATCTTTGAATCAGTGAAAAGAGTAATATAAGTATAATTAGAAAAGAGAACCCACTCGTGGCAACATTATGCATCCACTTTATGTCAAATTGAAGGCTAGCTAGCGCCATCTATGTTTCACCGACAATAATTCAACCTATACTATACATACCTACTTATATCTACTCATACCGATGGATATTATTGTTTTGAATGCTAGTTTTCGTTCAATCCCGCACTGATCGAGTGAAATTCCAGTATCCTTACTATTCCTGTAATCTAAACATTGGTAAGAGAACAACAGAATCCCAGAACATCACTAAATCGGCACGTAATTGAACGAAAACTACAAACCCTCACATTACTCAAGATAGGTAGCCATTTTGTGAATTTGACAATTAGACATTGACATAGACAATAAAATCTTTTTTTTTTCATAGTTCTGCGAAGTATTTAATAGATGGCAGCACATTCTATGCAAACTGAATCGGAAAAAGCTACCAAAAGGCGACTGTCCTCCGCCTGCTTTGAATTTAATTAAAAAAGAAACTATACAGGTATTGGAATAATATTGCTGATCGTTTTATATCTCACACTGCTCATACTAATGACCGTAACAGCATTATAATTATTTAAACAATGAACAACAAAACATATTTTTTCTAGGTTAATTAATTTATAACTGTGTAATATCTACAAGGTGAAATTGATATCATTAGCATCCTTTTAAACTAAGAGTCTACCCATCAAACTGAACAACTTTTACTATGGCAGCAAAACGATAGGAGCAAAAAAAAAAATCTGCTGTTGAATACATTTGAGTCGCGAACTCGCGCGTCGACATTGCAGTTTAGTATGGAACAGCAGATTTTTTTTTGCTCCATTCGGTTTGCTCTCATAGTAAAAGTTGTTCAGTTTGATGGATATACTCTTAGTTTAAAAGGATGCTAATGATATCAATTTCGCCCTGTATACATTATGGCGATCTTTAGGGGTGGCCTATGTCCAGCAGTGGACGTTCATCGGCTGAGATGATGAATATCTATATACATTAAAATGTCATCCATATAAAAATATACATAGTGTTACCATTCCGTGGAAAGAACCTTGACACAGACACTTTATTTTGGAATAAAAAGCTAATTGCAGTAAGCTTCAAAAATGAAAATATATACTCTGATGTATATAGGTAACAGTAATCACTCAAAAAAGTAAAAAATGTGCTCTAATAATGTGAGTAGGATGTGGAGAAACACTTTAGTCGAGTCGGGTCACATAAACGAATATATGAAACTACCCTTACTATCCTACGTATTTATATTTCTTTTCGCGACATGTACGCTACATTCGGTGGGATTTAGTGCGTTGTTATCATTATTAGTTGGTTTTTCGTGTTGATTTGTTTATTTTTCTGTTTTATTTCTTTTTTCTCGTTGTTTGTTTAGATGTTGTTTACAACTGCAGTGTTGATGGTTAGTGTTAGCGAGTATTGTGTTTTGGACAGTTTTATCTAACGAAAATAAGTCTTGTCTATGACTATATCGAGAAACAAATAATAACACTGTAAATTGTGATAATCATACCTATGGTATGATAAACTTTGATAGTAACACATGGGATTTCTCATTTTCTACATATTGAAGATTTTTCTTCGATGTTCTAACGAATCAAATGACTGGGAGAATGGAAAGGATATATTGGACAGATCGAATAACAAATGAAGAGGTGTTAATATTGATTACAGAATAGATTAATGTTCTAAAAACAATTGACAACTGAAGAGGTAAAATGATCGAACACTTACTTGATACACGACGGAAATTTCTTTAAAACTACATTAGAAGGAAAATAGAGGGAAATGGAGGCAGAGGAAGACCTAGACAGAGCTATCTAGCACAGGTGAAAGGAATGATTGATGTCGTGTCTTATCAGGAACTCAAGGCACTTGCGAAAACGTTACAGGATTGGCGAATGCAACACCGATAAAAACGGAACTTTTAAATAAGACAATGATGATCATATACATTTTAATACGACCTTTAAGATATGTGTTTTATAGATAGCATGTACAATTATAAACTTATTAAAGACCGAATGTCACTATATTCTAATTGTATTTTTAAATATTTCGTGGTGCAAGTCGACCTTAAAATGATAAAAATTTAAACAATAAAATAAAAATAATTGTTCTATAAAAATAAACAAATGAAAATTTCTAAAGTTTTCAATGAATGCAAGAAACAAGAAAGCCAACTAAAAACTAATGAAAAATAATAAGACGACAAGAAAATAACAACAAAGCTATAATAAGTTTTACTAAGCAAACAACTGCCAAGTATAATTTTACAAGGAAAGTGACTCTCTAGAAGTAACAAGTCTTTTGAAGCCCTCGCACTGATTACTGACAAATATTGAACGAATATTATTAAAGTCAGTGTTGCTAATAATAAAATTAGTCAAACAGTGCCCAAAACTTAATTAAACTTTCGATGAAATGTAGAAAGTTATATTAATTACTGCTTTAGTAAATTTATATATTAATTTCCTTTCAAATATACTGAATATGGAAGCGAATATTTCGACTCGGAATACAAAAACACACAAATTTTTTGTACCTATGTTTCAGGAGTCATGTTTTCATTCAAATTTAATTAGCACAGTTTTCAGTAGAATTTGTAACTAAAAACAATGGATATTCCATTTTTATCTTTAAACATAATAATAGCCTTTGTCATTAATATCGTTTTTGGGAAAAGTACAAAAAAGGTTCAAAGCAAGAACGTATTTTTTAATATTGCTGTGAAACTGAATGCTTTTACGCAGGAATTTAAACTTTAATCCAAAGCCAGGAGAGGATTTAATATAATTATTTCATTCGTTTTTAAAATATACAGGATGCTACAAAAGTAAAAATAAACATTTAAAACTTTTGAAGGGGTTGTTGAGACTGAAGACTAATCAAACTTAACAACTTTCACGATGGGACCAACATCGAAATCGCGAAAAAAAAATACTTTTGTCCCATACATTTAGCTTGAGTAGATCTGTAGTTTAGTATGGAACATCGCAAACGCATCGCATCATGGCGATTATGGCAAATCTCCTCCCTTTTTGGGGGAGGCCTTTGTCCAGCAGTGATCGACTTTCGGCTGATATGATGATGATGAATTATCCGATGTTTTTTCGCGATTTCGATATTGATCCCATAGTGAAAGTTGTTCAGTTTGATGGTCTTAACCACCCCCTTAAATGTTTAATTGTATTTTTGTAACACCTTGTATAGAGTTTACTCGCGACTTCGTACAATATATATACCAGATTTTAAGTCAAATCATAAGCTATCAAACTAAAAAAGTGTTATCAAAATCGGTTCAGTAGTTTTGCGTGATGCTTGAACAAACAAACAGACAAAAAAATAACGGGCATAGGCTCACCACACACTCCCACCGCTGTAACTCCCGTAAGCCAGGATCAACAGCGGCGACCATTCACAACACTGGACAATGAAGTCCAGCGAGCCCGGGGGATGACTCTTATCTGTCTTGGAACCCGCAATGAATTAATCAAAGAAGATAGGACGAGTAGAAAAACAAACAGACAGACAACAAATCGAAAAGAAGGTTGATTTGGAGTCAGGGACACCTAAAAACTATATCGTAATATTTTTCTTGTAAATATCTTCAATGTACAGACACACTTTGTGTTACAGTTTTGTAATAGTTAAGAAAAAAATTTCTCTTATATAAAGGCTGCTACTGGGAATTCATTGAATATTTCAAAAACGATTATATCGATTTCGATATTATTTTAAAAGTATAATTGATAATCCAATGAATATGATACCATAATAAATCATACCGGGTAAAATTGCATTAGAATCCAAATAAACTTATATAAATAATGACGATACTCAAATGAACCCTGATTAAGTAAATAGACAGATATTGGTAGTGAATGCGTAACCTAACCGTCGATTTTGCAATAAACGCTTTTATGAAGGACTGATAGTTTGAAGCACTATAGACCGGCCAATCTTTTTTTTACAATCAACTCTAGAACAAAAAAAAGTACGTAGACACATTAATGTAAACTTAAATGAAAGTCCTAAAACACTTGATAATAAAACATGAATTGCTCTAGCAGGATTTTTAACAACTTAAGCTTAAGTTGTAATATAAAATCACAACAGCCTGGAAACCTGGCACAACTGGCACACGGAGTTAATTTCAAACTACAGGACAAGTTTTCATGTTCTCATAGAGATATAAAAGCAGTGCTTTTTAACGTTAAAACTTTAACAAAACTGACGTTGGAAAGTTTTTGAAGAAGGGTGTTTCTGAGTTGGTTAAATGCGATCTTATCTTTGTGTGAAAAATATGTATATTTCTATATTTCAAAATGACCTAAACGTATCCTTATATTTATATATAAGGATTATAAGGTTATAGAATATGCAATTTTATGATTTTATTATATTAATGCATAAATATATTTATTAGAACAACGAATAGAAAAAACAAAACAAACAGGAAAAAATTATTGAGAATTTTATTCCCACGCTTAATTTATCCAAAATTTCAATTAAAATGTGGTTTAAATTTTCTGACATTAACGGAGATAAAAAAATTGCAAGAAAATGTTATTGTGATGTTACAGATTATTTCGAAGCCTTGTTTTTGAGTACAGATAATAAATTATGCCTAGATAAATAATAATATATCCAGTTCTTCATGTGTCTGAAATTGTTTCATCATTTCAATGGATATTTTAACCTAAAATGTATAGCATTTTAAAATGAGACCATAATCCATACCATTTCTATATTCCGAGATTTTTCACATAGAATAAAACCAATCCCTTCAGTATTTCCATTCTAAATTATATTTTCAACATCGCAACCCATCTGTAACTTAAAAAGAGTTTTCCGCATTTTTGCAGCATTTGGGATCAGAGTTCACTTTACTTTAAAGGGATCTACCTTCAGTATAGTTCCCCTTCTTATATTATGCACATTTTGATCGTAATCCAGTTTGGTAGCAGTTTCGAAAATGATATTTGCAAATATCTGTTCTCATATTTTAATATTTTGCTTTACATCTAAAAGTTTTATTGATGCAATCAAATTTTCAATTCCGATGTCAGATTTTTGAAAAAGATTATAATATATAAAATGTATAGTAAAGACTATTTTTTTTAGAACAAGAATTTCTTTATTTGTCTTAAAAAACACATTACAAAAACAGTAAAAGCACGAATAAAACTTACCCTAAACTTAAACCATTCTAAGCATTCTAAACTACAAATTTTACTAATTCTACTTAATTGAAAAACCATGTACAAAAGAATGTATTGTTTTAGATATATATACTAATATCGTATGGAATAAGCCAGTTTTTATGCGACTTATTAGACAGAATGTCGTACATTTCTCTATATTATATTATACGAGCGTTAACCCGCGACTTCGTCCGCACAAATTATATACCAGATTTTAAGTCAGATCATAAGCTATCAAACAAAAAAAGTTTCATCAAAATCGGTTCAGTAGTTTTTGCGTGATACTCTTTCAAACAAACAAACACACAAACAAACAGACAGACGAAAAATCCAAAAATTGGTGATATGGAATCAGGGACACCTAAAAACCATATCGTAACTTTTTTTTTGTTAATATTTTCAATGTACAGACAAACTTCCTGCTACAGTTTTATAATAGTTTAGATAAATTAGGAGTACATAGTAATACCACGCTTTTATGTGATGAATTCAGAAACAAAATGGGAAAATCTCTACCTATCTGTCAGAGGCGAACTTTCTTCTAATCAAGTTGCCAAAGCATTCAAGTAAATCTGGCCTGCCAGTCACTTCAATTACATGATTTGCAGAGCAATGTCCCAGCAAAATCTATAAGTACGTGAACAATAAAATACTTGCCCTAACAAAGGATTCTCAGTTTAAGGCGTCCAATGTAGTTGTTCAGTCTAGACTTAGGTACTCTAGGGAATGCAATCTAATTCCTAGGAATCTACTTATCAAGCTTATAAAGAAAATCAGTGTTGAATAAAATTGGATGTAACAAGATGGATTCGATTTCATGGCTGAATTAAATAAGTAAATTAGGCATAGGCATCCCATAAAAGACCTTCATCATATTAAGTTATGTTAGTTTCATGTCTTATTTTTCTCTTTGCGATTAAAAATAATTTGTTCAACAACTTACACTAACATTACAAATGTATAGACACAAATTAATAATAAAATTTTCTCTTTTACGTGTCTTTGCTAAAACTGCAAAACATACAGAAATTGATATCATTAGCATCCTTGTAAACTTAGAGTCTTCCAATCAAACTGAACAACTTTTGCTATGGGAGCAAACCAATCGGAGCAAAACTAAAAATTTGCTGTTCCATACTATACTGTAATGCCTAATGTATGAAACAGCAGATTTTTTTGCTCCGATCGGTTTGCTCCAATAGTAAAAGTTGTTCGATATTTTATTAAAATACAATACCACCTGGTGGACAGCGTCGGTGGCACGGAGGGGTATGGACACCCAATTGTGGGGGTTCGGGTTCGAATACGCACGGACAACATGCCATGACATGTACCAATTAGTTTTTCTAACTTATGTGCGTTATGCCGACCTGCATACACTGAAGAAGAAATTCTGATGTGTATGCGAAGTCTACCAATCCGCATTTGGCACGCGTGGTGGACTAATGCCCATACACTAGCCATACACCCTCCTTGAGGGTAGGCCTGTGCCCTGCAGTGGGACGAGTTTATAGGCTCATGATGATTAAAATTCATGGCCGCCTATTCTTACAGAAAAAAATCCTAAAATAATAATTTCAATAATTCACTCGAACCTTTTATATTTCTAACACTTCAAATACCGACATTATTTTCAACCCTTTCCGATCAGTCCCTTGATATTTTTACGTCTTTACGACCTAAGGGATCCGTATAAAATGTTATTTCTATGAATAAAATGTCCATAATACGAACAGGGTTGGGTACACCTTTTTAGCACTAGACTTTTACTATAACAATCTAGATTTAGTGTTTGCTGTGTACAGTTACCGAAACACTAGTTTTGAGTTATTACTCGATTGCAGCGAAATACAAAAAGAAGGGTTAAATTTTGTAATATTCAGACCAAAAAATAGATCTGGCTCACTATTGTGTAACTATCCAATTCGTTCGTTCGATATATCTAATCAATACGGTGTTTTTAGTCGTTTCTTGAGTCTGCTTCTTTATTATTAAGGTGGTCGCAGAGGGGTCAATTTTATACAAAACTTTGCCGCACAATACGCGTAGACGGTATTTATATAAGTAACTTTGTATATATGGAAAAATAGTTTTTAAAATCTAGTTGCCGCGTAACAAATGACATTTGCAATTTATAATATAATTACGAAGATATAAAGCTTTTAAAATTTTGTATGAAAAATTGCAAAGCTTTATATCTTCGTAATTATGTTATAAATTGAGAATGTTATTTGTTACGCGGCATCTAGATTTTCTAAACTATTTTTCCATATATAAAATATTACTTTTATTAATTCTGTCTACACGTATTGTGCGTCAAACTTTTGTATAGTCTGAAACCACCTTAAGGCGGTTGCAGAGGGGTCAATTTTATACAAAACTTTGCCGCACAATACGCGTAGACGGTATTAATATATAAGTGACTTTGTATATATGGAAAAATAGTTTAGAAAATCTAGATGCCGCGTAACAAATAACATTTGCAATTTATAAAATAATTACCAAGATATAAAGCTTTGAAATGTTTCATACAAAATTTTAAAAGCTTTACATCTTCGTAATTATATTATAAATTACAAATGTTATTTGTTACGCGGCAACTAGATATTCTAAACAATTTTTCCATATATAAAATATTACTTTTATTAATTCCGTCTACGCGTATTGTGCGTCAAACTGTTTTATGGACTGAAACCACCTTAAGTTGATCAATTTCAAATAATGTAGAAGATCTTAAAAATCGTTCAGTACAGTTGTAAATGAATCATCATCATCATCATCATCACCACGGTTAATCTCACTGCTGGTTAGACCTCTTCATTTTCACGCCAACTATGTAGAACGGTTCCACGCCAGTCTCATTTATCGATCTTTAAAATAATTGAAAACTCACGTGTCACTTTTGTAAATACACGGCAGTGTTCTCTTTCAAAGTAGTCAGAATACTTGCCATAACTCTTTAAGGCTGCAATTAAATAAAAATTTCGAAAATATATGTTTTTAAGGTAAATATGGAAAGAAAACATCATGAGGAAACCTGCATACGCTGACGAAGAAATTCTGATGTGTATGTGAAGTCTGTCAATCCGAATTGTGCACGCGTGTTATACTTACGCCCACACACCCTCCCTGAGGATAGGCCCGTGCCCTGCAGTGGGACGTATATAGGCTGAAGATCATGAAAATGGATTTTTTGTTTGATAGCTTATCATCTGACTTAAAATCTGGTATATAATTTGTGCGGACGAAGTCGCATGTTAACGCTAGTTTATAATATAATTACGAAGATATAAAGCTTTTAAAATTTTGTATGAAAAATTTCAAAGCTTTATATCTTCGTTATTATTTTATAAATTGCAAATGTTATTTGTGTCGCGGCATCTAGATTTTCTAAACTGTTTTTCTATACATACAAAGTTACTTATATTAATACAGCCTACGCGTATTGTGCGTCAAAGTTTTGTATAAAATTGACCCCTCTGCAACCACCTTAACGGAATACGTTACTGTAAATCCAGTATTATCTACAGATTCATCATAATACTAGTCTAGACTACATTCTAGTACCGTCTACATTGATTGAGACTAGATTATTATCATTGTGACAATGTCCCAAGATATTTATTACACAAGTTAATCAAAATATATAAAATAAGCGTTATTAATTATTTAAAACAAAATATATTATTATGTTTACATCAAATAAAAATCTAGCCACATAAGTAAAATATTAAATGAATAGATATAAATTTACCTATGTCACTTTATCAATAAAACTTTTATTAAGTACGCACGGCGACTCATCAAGCTATACAAAACCAAAATAAGCTGGACGCGCGTCAGACGAGTAACGTATAACGTCTCGCGACCAGCTTATATTAGTTTTGTATAATGTCGCCGTGTGTACATAAAAATATGTTTCATAAATTTTAAGATATGTCATTTTATTAATAAACTTTTCGCCTGTTACGTCGTTTCTATAAAACTATATCTCCAACATATCTGTATCTTCCATTTTAGACTAAGAGATAAGTGTACTTTTTGCAACCATCAGCAGCAAGGCTGATTCAGTGTTTATGGGGTGTGCATCTCTGTGATGGGGATGGACTAGGTCTGCCTGCATAACTTCAGTCGGTTTAGGAGTTACAAACGTTTAAAGGTCAGTAAAAAATGTACGATCAGATGCAAGGCTGATCGTATGATATTATTCTAGTGTGCACTGTAGCTATGTGAACAGTACAAAAACTGACATGAACTGTCAGTCGGTTTAGGATATATAACCGTTCAAAGGTCGGACATTTGAACGGCTGTAACTCCTTAACCGACTGATGAACCATTCCAGTTTTTGTACTGTTCACATAGCTACAGTGCATACTACACTAATATCATACGATCATATGACCTTTAAACATCAGTAACTTCTAAACCGACTGGAGTTACGCAGGCAAACCTGGTCCATCTCCATCACAGAGATGTTCTACACCCCATAAACACTGAATCAGCCTTGCACCTGATGGTTGCAAAAAGTACACTTATCTCTTAGTCCATTAAAAGCATCCATTAATAATCAGAGCAGAGAGCGTACACTTCCCACCCCAGCAGTACATCTATCGTCTCTTTCACACGCACGAACGCAATCTCGCCGTCTGATATAAAATTTGCAAACCGTATAGAAGAAGTAATGTTTTTCGTCCGGAACCCTCTAAAATATTGATAGAACGGCCTCGGCGGGTATCTTGGACGATAAAAAAGATATACAACGGGGCAAGGGTTAAAATCTTTACAAAAAGTTATTGATAACTCGACTGGGGTCAAAATGGTTGTAATAAAAACAGCTGAGGTCGCCGACGAAGGGTTAAGTCTTGCTTGTTTTACAAGGGTCCTTTCTGTTTTTTTATGTAAAACTTTGTACTTTTTTTCAAAGTTTAATCGTCTTAATGAGTATTGTCATGAAAATATATGTGTTAAATAAATAATGCGTTAATTAAACGGAACATCAAACTGAACTACTTTCACTATGGAGCCAATGTCTAAGTCTCGGAAAAAATCTGCTGTTCCATACATTTGGTTCAATTAGCTATTGACGTTTTCAATGGAACAGCTGATTTGTCTTTTCGCGAATTCTATATTGTGAAAGTTATTCAGTTTGATGGTGTGATGATATGCAGTGCATTTAATTTTACACCCTGTATAGTCAAATCACACAGGCAAGCTCAAAAGTAGCAAATTATCAATTTATTTTCAAATGTTAATTAATTAAAATAATATACAGCGTATTATTTTGGGCTTCACGAAGTTAACTATGATTTTTATCAATTAAGTGTTTGTCCACGCCGAAAAGAAATTAAGACTTCAAAAAATAAATATTTAATTATTATAATAATATAATATTTGGTATGTCAAGTTTTTTTTTAAAACTTTATTTTATACGAGCGTTAACCCGCGACTTCGTCCGCACAAATTATATATCAGATTTTAAGTCAGATCATAAGCTATCAAACAAAAAAAGTTTCATCAAAATCGGTTCAGTAGTTTTTGCGTGATACTCGTTCAAACAAACAAACAAACACACAAACAAACAGACAGACAAAAAATCCAAAAATTGGTGAAATGGAATCAGGGACACCTAAAAACCATATCGTAACTTTTTTTTTGTTAATATCTTCAATGTACAGACAAACTTCCTGTTACAGTTTTATAATAGTATAGATTTTTACGGATAGAAGACATAATTTTAAGAAAATAATTTCTTGTTTTTGCATTTCATCGAGTTTATCGGTATAAATTTAATTTTTAAATGAATTTGATTTGTAATCTCTAAATGCAAAAGTGCTTAATTTAAAAAACACCTGCCTTCTCTTTCTAACTCTAAGCTGGAAACAGAAACAGTAACATCAAATGTCAAATTTGGACATTGTTTTTTTTCTTAATGGCCAGTTATTTTAAGTTTACCCAGGAG
Organism: Agonopterix arenella; assembly: GCA_927399405.1. Lineage (NCBI taxonomy): Eukaryota > Metazoa > Arthropoda > Insecta > Lepidoptera > Depressariidae > Agonopterix > Agonopterix arenella. The sequence goes on from OV656690.1 coordinate 585,855, forward strand.
TTTACAGGTGACGTCACTCGTTTGAACGAAAAACGACATTATATTGTTAAAAATATACGTAATCCTTTCATTTTAAAATCTCCAACATAGAAAATATTGTCACTCGGACAATTATCTCGAATTGGTTTTCGATTCAGCTCTTAAAAAAAACTCCCACTTTACATTTTCTTCAAAATGTTATGCAAACTTACTTTAAGAACCGCGTATCTGTTACAACCCAATTGACACAAACAACCAAACATCTTTGCCAAAAACACTATACATAAAAAAACATCTGCCAAAAAACATTAAAAGATATTGTTAAGACAAAAGACAAACTTAAAACAGCATAACATAATAAAAACTGCTAGCAAAATATTCAAACTTCGTCTAACTTGTGTAAATGGGCCGAATTTCACACTTCGAAACTTAAGGCAACTTGCAGTAAGAAATAGGGATGTAACCCTACCGATACTGATACGATGCAACGCGGTTGGGCCGATATTGGAATCGTCATTATGTCTTTACCGATTTATTTATTTATTTTATTTTGTATTTATTTATTTATTTATTTCAGGCAACGGTACAAACTTAATTATATCAGACCCATATTATAAATACCTTAATCTAGAATATATATATAACACAGTAAAACTTAAATTAAACACTACACTCCCTAGGGTTTCTTTGTTTTCGCTACCCTGTAGCGTCGAAAGACGACACCGGTAGGCCATAAGTCACGCGTCAGGAAACTCTTCAGGTTAGCGGCACGAACATGGATTTTGAAGGCCTTGAAGTCTGATGACCTACTTTCCAGCTCGTACACGCTCGCGGGGAGAGGCCTGTTATCCTGACCCAGGCACCTGGCTGCAAGGTGACGTGCGATGTCGCTCATAGTCGTCATCTTGTCCAGGCGGGAGATGTACACCCAAGACGTCGGCGTGGCTGCTTTGATGGTTGTTGAAACAGCCGGGGCGGTGCCGCGCACATTGCAGCTACGACGATTACGATTTTTCCTTTTTACTAAAGTGAAACCGTCGTTGTCGGCGCCATCATTATGCGGGTCACGAGCAGGCGCTGCCGCTGGCTATGCGTCCAGAACCCTATTCTTGATGTTGCGATGGGGCTTGGGGCGCGCGGGGTAGCGGCGCGGGGGGCGGCACAACACCTCCTTGAACGTATCTTGTGTGGGCCGAGGTGTTGCTGGCTTCACGGGGGTCAAGGAAGGATTTAACATTAGCTCTTTTCGATGAACACGCGGTGACACATCAAGCTATACAAAACCTAAATAAGATGACCGCGCATCGTTATACGTTATTCAATCTACGCGTGCTTATGGTGGTTTTGTATAGCATGATGTGTAGCCGTGTGAACTTCGTGTCATAATATTATGACAAAATGTAAAATAAAAAAAAACTGTTTTTATAGCCATTCTGAATTGTATATTTACCATATGACATGATTAAGTCTTCGAGGCATATATTTGTGAGCCTATTATGATATGCACATAAAACTGTAATCTATTTATCTATAAATATCTTGCTTACCCGACTGCTTTTTTAGTAAAACAGTTGGTGTAGTCGAAATCGACTAACTATGAGAATTCATTCATTCAATCTATAGGTACCGATGTACCTTTCGTATCAGTATCGCTATCTCCGATTGTTGACTTGGAAAATCTGTATCGGACCACCATAAACAAGTTACAACCCTAGTAAGCACATTGAATATTTTAGACTTACCACTCGAAAACTGCGAGTTTGTTTCAAAAGTGGCAAGGAGAGGTAATATAGAAAGATGTTAAGAAGATCTGAGGAAAGAAGCTCTCCCCAAGCACACATTTCTTGCAAAATTGCAATTACACAGTGTTGCTACTATGTACCATATGTACCCATAATATTAGGTAGATAACGGGTGGTGAACCTGCTTGTTGAACTGCTCACAGGATCATCCCATAAGAGGTGGTAACAGTGACTTTCGCCATACCTTGGACACTAAACTGTCATTTCATACAAACGGGAAAAATCTCAAAGAGGAGGTAAGCATGTGCAATACTGATTAAGTGCGTGCTAGACAAGAATACGCCACTGCCTACATTTTCCGCCATGCTTCCTAAGCTAATTAATTCGAAAATCTGGTGCAACAATGACATAAATGTAATAGTTTTAATTTTTGTCGTTCTTGCAGAAGTAATGCACTTTGTATTGTTATGTTTGCTTTCTTATCGTGTCGACTTCAAACTGAACAAAGTCGCTAATTAGTACCTTGCCAGAATTGGGCAACCGATACTGCACTATCGCTAGCGGTCACGAGCTCCTCCTGCGTGCAGGTGTTAGGGCACGCAGGACACGATGCGATTGTTAAGGCATTGTTATATTGTGGCAAACTAAATTAATTATCATTGAATGTACGTCGGCATTGCGACAGATGAATGTTGATGATTACTAAGTAGTCTAACACTCTGTTGCAGAAACGCTCATTAGAGTTAATCCTCCATTAAGTCTCTTGCTAGCTTTCACTACGTCAACAAGACAAAAAGTGACAGCAAGAGATATAATGGAGTATCAAATTTAATGAGCGTTTCTGCAACTGAGTATCAGCCTAACAAATTATAATATTAAAATCCCTAAGCTTAAAACTTTATGACTTATGATATGACCTAAAAGACTTAAAATCAAACGTTCCTAGGACGCCTGTTATAAAAGATAAAAGACAATTTCGTCTAAGTCTTTCGAATCCCAAAAAGGGTGCAGGTGATTCTAGAAAATTAGAAACTATCTACGTCGTTAAACGTAATGTAAGCCGTGAACATATATTTTGTGGACCCTTTTCTTTGAGATCAGGGTTGTCACCTGCCAGGTGAATTCCGAAACGCCGGACGTGAAATAAAGGTACAGGTTTTTAATTTGAAATACAATACAGTAAATATACTTATAAAACAGTTCAGTCACTGACTGACTGACTGACTGACATCATCATCGGCCTTTACATCTGTTGCAGATGGTTTGAGCACTGTTTTTGGAGAGGCACTTGTTCTCATGGCTGTACAGTCCTATACGAGAGCCGCATACACGTCCACAGCCTCCAAAAAAGAACCGTACGCCGCCGCACGACTGACAGACAACGCACAGCATAAAACACTGAAGATGCAATCATGACATCTAAGCATAAAATTTGGAATACATATTCTACAGAGAATGTAGGGTGCAGTAAGAAAGGATTTTACAAAAACAGGAATTTACGCTGACGAAGTCGTAGTACAAATAAATAAGATCCACGATCAACTAAATAAGCTTGAACGTCTACAAAATTTGTGCGTTAGGTTTATATTCGGATTACGTAAATTTGACCACGTATCAGACTTTAGAACAAAATTAAAGTGGCTTCCTATCCGTCTAAGGCGAGATGCACATATTGTTTCTACTTTGTACAATATTTTAAATAATCCGTGCTCCCCTTCATATCTTCGTGAACGGTTTAACTACCTAGTACCACGCGGTAAGCCTTGCAGATCAATCACATCGCTGCTTCTAGCGTGTCCCTTGCACACTTCTAGTCTGTATGGGAATTCTTTCACAGTTAATGCGGCCAGGTTATGGAATTCATTGCCGCATACTATCTGTGCTAGTCCTTCGCTGGACATCTTTAAGAGGAGAGTTAGAGAGCATTACCTATCTAAATAAAGTCGTAGTAGTTATATGTATGTATATAATATTAGGTAGGTTCGTATTATTATATTTGATATTATTATTTATGTAAGTATATTTATTTGTATAGGTGTATCTTAAATTATTTCTTATCTTATAGGTATTCATTTTACTATCTCATAATTAAGTTGATTTTTATTTGTGTGCACACTTATTTTACCCAAACATATTAGTTTTCCTCTCACTCAACGGTTTGCTGGAAGAAAACTCTTTTAGAGTTAAGCTCGCCTTTGTACATCACGACTTGTTGTAATTTTTTTTTCATAATTATGTTTTTGTGTACAATAAAGAATCTAAGAATCTAAGATCCAACAGTTTTTATAAATTATAAAAATTATAACGTCTTGTCCACAGATCACAAAAACTAAAGGGAGATGTGAAAAGGGGGCGGGGCTAGTGTCGCAGCAATATGCGCAAAAACGCAACACATATGCTCGCGACAGTAAGGATTCAATATATTATAAGGCTGAAATTATGTGTAAATAGTTTACAATGCTTGCGTAGTAATAAAGATTATTCGAACGTTGATTTCTGATACCGCAATGAATAATGAGCACATTCAAGCTAACAAAATACTTTCTATCGCGTGGTACTGGTGGTGAAGCGACACTACGTTTCGTACTCAGCGCGTTGGTTGGCATCTCTCTAGATCTCTTTGGTCTTGTCTTTTAATATACCGCGGTATATTGATAAATTCAATTCAGTATTCGCATTTTAGGTAGTTAAAACTCTAAGCTATAACTATCGGTCATCGACATGCACTTTATTAACTATTTAAAGCTTTATGATGGAATGACGTGTCAAATGGTGATTGGTCTTTCGTCTAAAAACGCTCAAATTATCATTTTCAAATGCAACAAATTACTTTATTAAAATAATTGAAACCTAATTGTTTTTCTAAATATTTCAAAGATAATAAAATATTAACAGTTCTTCTATTTTGATTTTACATACAATTTTACTACAATATACCTACGCTATTATTCAATAGGAGTAGGTAGAGACTATGACTCGTACATACTATAATTTCTACATATTATTTATATCGCTTTATCCGCATCCATAAAACTTGTCATGTACTTCCGTCGTTTAAAATAGAAAAAGGCAATGCCCAATAATTTTTGATATCGAGGATTTCAGTGTCAGTAAATTTATAATTTTTATAATGCGCATTAAAAAGAATGCGTCAGAAATTCAAAATGAATTTAAGCCGCGTGGCAACCCTAAAGGGTCCAAGATATATAGCGGGCCCACTATTGCATATTGGATCCGGATCTTGCAAATTTGAATAAAAGGGCACTCGTAAAATAGTCACAGTCGTATTATTGTTGCTATATCTAATGTTGGTACCTATATGTATCGATGTACATTTTATATGATATCGAGATCAAAAAGCTTCGTTTCTTGGACTTGAGAAGAAAATCACACTACTGTTTTTAATGTTCCAGGTTCACTTTCACGAATGGACCATTTTGCAAATTAGTTACATACGTACATACATATGCTCGCTCACGCCTATGTCCCACTACTAGGGTAGGCAGAGACAACAGATCGCCATATGCTACGATTCTGACACACATCTTTCGCGTCCTCAACATCCATAAGTTTCTTCAACAAGCTCGTCGGTTCCGGGTACATTTTATTTGGCCCTTCTTCAGTACGCATCCGATTTGGTCAGCGTACGTCCGCCTAGGGCGACCCCTTTCAACCATTCCATTCACACTTACCTTGTAAATTTCATACGTCAACCTACTTTCGCTCATTCTTTCCACATGGCCAAACTACCTCCACATGTCTTTTTCAATCCTGGTCACTATATCTTCTTTCAGACCACATCTTTCTCTAATCACACTATTCCGTAACCGGTCCTTCAAAGTCACACCACACATACTACGCAGAGAGCATATTTGGACAGCATTTATTCTAGATTCATGCTTCTTCTGCCATACCCAACTCTCACTGCCATATATTAACGATGGTGCCAACACACCGTCGTGAACCGCCAAACGAGCCTTTTTATATATATTTTGACTCTTCATGACGGTGTGCAAGGCTCCATCAATCATATTTATACTAATTAGTTAACTTCTGTTTACTATTTCGTCCACTCTTCTAATGAGACTACTTAACCAATTTGACAACATGATTGCTTTCTCGACTCTCACTAGAAATTAGAAATAATAGAAACGAATATTGTCATGTCAATAACTCAGAGTTTAAGAAACTTTATATCAAAGCATGACATACGACATTGAAATACGAAAATACTACAATAATTACACAAAACATGATAAGTATAAATTAAAAAGAAACGGTAAAATAAAACTAAATAGGTACTGTTTATGAGCAAAATATAGCAGGTATTAAAGGAAGGTCTATACTTCTAAAGGTCTTGACTTTTTTTGTATTGCTTTATTTAGGTACCTATTTGATTTGATTCAATGCCCAAGTATTACCATTTTATTTATTTAGTCGGGTTTATTAATACTGAACATCGAGTTATAAAGTCACGTTCCAAGTTTAGCACGGTCCGTGTTTGAGCTTGCAACGAGGCATCGCCATCTCTTCTCAAATGTAAATTTGCTGAAAAAGATTTTGACAGATTAGATTAACTTCAATTTATAACTATTTTTATGTATTTATCCGTTTTTTATTATACCGTATGATTTTTAAAGTGACACTTTTTTACTTTGAAATTCCGTTCATTTTCGTGTAACGGAAGTTCGAAATTGAAATTTGACAGGTGCGGAAGTTTCAGTTCTATCGTGTGTCTTTACAACAGATTTTTTTTACTGAATCGAAATTTTCAGGGGTGATTCAGACAATTAAACTTAACAACTTTTACTATGGGAGAAATGATGAAATTGCAAAAAAAAATCAACTGCTCCATACTAAACTGCGATGACTGTTCGATTCAAATGTATGAGAAAGCTGATTTTTTTTTTGCGATTTCATATTTTCTTCCGTAGTAAAAGTTGTTCAGTTTGATGCTCTGAACCACCCTTGAAAATTACGACACGGTAAAAAAATCATACGGTATAAAAAACTGATAAGTAACTTCTTAATATGTTGACATTTTTTTAAGGGTATGATCAGACCGTCAAACTGAACAACTTTCTGTATGAGACCAACATCGAAGTCGCGAAAAAAAAACACTTGTCCAATATATTTGTCTCGAGTAAGTTTGCAGTGTTTAATGGAACAGCTAATTTTTTTTCGCGATTTCGCTGTTGGTGCCATAGAGAAAATTATTCAGAATCTGAATATCCCCTTAAAAAAGTGTCAGCATATTAAGAAGAACCCTATTATATAAACATAGTTAAAAACTGAAGCTAATCTAATCATGTCTACGATTTCTACCTATTTAATCTTGTTATTTCTTTTTATGACCACCAGTTATCTGCTGAACTAAAAAAACAAAAGCCAACACTATTTGAAACCTATCATCTTAACCCTCCAACTGCGCCCATAAAACGGGGTCTCGGGCGTATCTGACCCACGGTCTTGATTCGAAAGGGTTAAGCTTTTCATATAAAAACCATCTTTATTACCTCTTTTCTCATTCGACTAAGTTACAAGGTTTTTCGCTTAGCCTCTTTTGTTATTTTACATTTTATTTTCTTACCTTTTTTTTCGAAAAAAGTTATTGAGAAATTATTTCATATTATTATAATGTAGATGATTATGAATGAAGTAGAAAGAAGTAGTTTGACCAAGTAAAAATTATACAGGGTGTAACAAAACACGCTAGTAATAATTAAAGGGGTGCTTTAGACCATCCAAAATAACTGTTTCGTTTGGCGAGAGACTGACAGGGATATGCAGAGCTGACTTCCAACCTCCAGTAATGGAGAGGAATACGAAGAAGAAGAAAAAAATAACTGTTATACAAAGTGTTACAAATAAACATTTAAGGGAGGGTGGTTAAGACCATTAAACTGAGCAAGTTTTACTATGGGACCAATACCGAAATCGCGAAAAAAATATCGAATGCTCCATACTAAACTACAAATCTACTCAAGCTAAATATATGGGACAACTGATTTTTTTTCGCGATTTCGATGTTGGTCCCGTAGTGAAAGTTGTTCAGTTTGATGGTCTCAAAAACCTCCTTAAAAGTTTTAAAAGTTTATTTTTACTTTTGTAATAATATTAAATGCGTTATATAATATTAAACGGGGTTATTCAAACGATCAAACTGAACCACTTTGATATTAAAAGATCAAAATCACCGAAAAAATCAGATGTCACAAAGAAAATGTCAATGCTAGTCAATGCTAACCAAAATGACATAATGGCACAGTATTTTTTCACGATTTAAAATTTGGTCTCATAGTAAAAGTTGTTCAGTTTGATGGTCTGAAGCACCCCCAGTAAAGTATATAATGCATTTAAGTCAAAAAGTAAATATATATTATATTAAAAAATTCAGTATACATTATAAAAATCTGAAATCGAAAATCGCATTTAAAAACTTAGCGGTCCCATATTGATTTGAGTCGCGTCTCAAATAAATATGGGACCGCTATTTTTTTTTTGTATTTTTTCGTCATTGTCTCCATAGTATAAATGTTGTACAGTTTAATGGTTTAATCCAACGCTTTAAATGTGACTAGGGTATTTTGTTACACCTTGTATAATAGGTGCTTCCTCTAATAATAATGTCTTCCAATAACCATTCATTTAAACTGTTTTCAACAAAGATCATCCCGAGTTTGATAAAAACTTCACGTGAAAAAGTTCGCGATTCAAGATGAATATTTTCGTCCCAAAAATAAATGTTATTAGAAAATTTATGAGGTCACAAAAGTGAAAGGGGAGCCTATTATGTTTTACTACTACCGGAATTTTGGAGGCAAAAATAATAATATCTTGTGTGAAACTGTCGTAAAAATAATATAGTGGATGAAATGAAGTGGTTGGTATTAACTGAATTATATTAATAGGGAGATAGCAATAGTTTGCGATGTTTTTTTATGATAAATTACTTTTCTTTTGGCGGACTTATATTATGTGCATTATAAATTTATAAATCATTGCAAAAAACTATTGTTAAAGCAATCGCTTTTAGCGATAAAGTCGTCGTTTGTTACCCTTCTCATTTTTCTTGTAAATTGTTTTTGGCGTTTAAAATAAAAAATACTTACTTTATGTCGCCTATAGTGCTTATTTTGGATCATTACAATGTAATGTACCTGTGAGCGTTATTTATTTTTATTTTATTTTTTATTGACGACTGCATATAGTTTTTAATAATCTCCCTTGCCCGCTACTTATCATCCTATTCCCTAGAGGACGGCGTAACTCTTGACACGAGTTATGATCTCAAACATTACATTTTGCCTTTGGTTTAGTACTTGCAATACAAATCTTTTTTTCTTTGGTTTTTATTTTATTTTTTAAAGTCCTGAAAACTTAAAAAAATTATGCAATTTAGTGAATCTTTTACAACGCCGTAAAAACTATTTTTCTGCACCTGTCAATCAATACAGCAGTGTTGGGCAAAATTTAATTAACAACTAATTATATTTTGTAAATGGTAAATGCAATTAGTCAATTACTTTTTAGGTTACGGTTAAAAATATATGTTATTTTTAATAACAAATGATTGCTTTACCTAATTTTTATAATATTATAAATAACTAGCTTTTGCCCGCGACTTCGTCTGCGTGGACATGTAATTTTGTCTAATGTCTCGTCTAAGGTCATGAAGGTCATGGTCCGAACCAAGTCTAGGAATCCTGATAAAAGCTGATAAAAGACACAGACTAGAATGCTCTGGTCTCTCGGGTCTGCAACACTGCAGGAAATTCATCAGCAATCTTCTTATTATCGTGTGGGCAAAGCCCTGGTGTCAGAGTATAACAAATATAACAACACGAATCCTACAGTTCATACTGAACAACAGCAAGAGCAAAGCTCGTGCCATCGTCGGAGCCCTCACCGGGCACTATTTTTTATAATTATAACCAAAAAAGTAATTGAGTAAGTGCTATTAAAAATTACAAAATATAAATAGTAGTTAATCATTTTGCCAAACACTCCAACATAGTAATTGAAACAACAAACTTTTATTCGCAATAACACTTACCTATAACAGTCAGCGAAGCATTTGCCCTTATGACCTTATGCATTTGAGCTGGGCCGACTTGACACTGGTACTCGGCATCGTCCTCTAAGGAAGCGTTGACGATGCGAAGATTGTAGACCCCATGGCGACGTTCACCGAACATTGTGTAGCGAGGGTACCCGGGGATGACTGACGAGAATCCTGAGGGAAAGAAATTAGTTTTTGAACGTCTTGGATACTTCGGAGAAGACTCGATAAGAATATGAGTAGATTAAAAATTACTTCTGAATGGAAAAACTTTCATTTTAAAAGGTGTCTTTGAAAACCGTTTGTAGATTATGCCACAGAAAACCCATATAAAAATAAACAGATTTTTCTATTCAACTGTTTCTCGATTTCTCGCTGAATGGGATTTCCTTTGACTGAATCTAGATCTCGTCATCATTAAATTTGATATTTCTTTGTATTTAAATAAACCAGACAACGATATAGAATACATATATAGATACAAACATCCATGACTCGGGTACAAATATTCATATTCATCATATAAATATTTGTCCCTTACGGGATTCGAACCCGCGACCCTCGGCACAGCAGGCAGGTTCACTATTCTTTATATTTCTTTATATTTCTCTGAAATTTTCTTAGTTATCTTTCGGGTCAAGGCAACAATGGCCATGATACCAGAAACTACCGAAAAATGTTAAATTCATTAAAAAATATAAATAGCGAATAAAAATTTGAGTGGGAATGAGAGACGACTATACAGGGTGTACAGGGTGTAAGGAAAAGTATAATTAACCTCCCATAAATCCCATACGTTTGAATTGAGTAGGTATTGCAGTTTAGTATGGGACAGCAGATTTTTTTTGTTCTGACAAGTTTGCTCCCATTGTAAAAGTTATTCAGTTTGATGGGTTATTTGTGGTTTAAAGGTTAATGATATTTACACCCTGTATAACAGACCGAGCGATTTCTATGTTAGTTCCATAGTGAAAGTTGTTCTGTTTGATGATCTGAGGCATCACTTTATATCTTAACTCGTAGGAAAAAACATCACTTAATTATTATTGTTAATAATAAATAGGTAACTGAAAAAAATCACATCAAAAAGTTACTGAAATGATACCTTTGAATAAATAAATTTGTAGTTTAGAATGTTTAGAATGGTTTAAGTTTGGGGTAAGTTTCATTTGTGCTTTTACTATTTTATTCCTTTAAATAAATAAATTCATTGGTCTTCCAATAATACGTTATCTTATGTAAGTAGATTTTATTATGTTAAAGTTATATCAATTGCTGTTAAACAATAATTTGAATAAAATATATTTTTAATCGCATTAAAATACAAACAAACAAATGAAAATGCAATGTTAAAATATTTCCTTCAAAAATTGTTTAAAAAAATCGAAATTCATTTTGAGGTAAAAAAATGCATGGTTCAATGAGAATAAAAATACATCTAACATAAACCGCTTAACGCGACGTCATAAATTTCATAACAGTTGCACAAAAAAAGCAATCACAAAGTTTTGTTAAATTTTTTAATTTGAAACAATCATGACCGGTATCGTGTCGGTCATCTGACTGCAATACTGCATTTTTAAAATACCGCTGTCGACTTTACACGCAACACAATTTTACACTTGAATTTTAAATATCCTCTACGGCGCAATGAAATTGTAACATGCTATTATTATTTAAAACTGTTTAACTGCTCGTAATTTCATACTGAAGCCTACAATATGCCAAAGGTGAGCCTTGTTACATCATTATATACATAATAATGCTCATAAACACATACAGAGTGTAAGGGACAGCCAGGTAAATACCGAAACGGTGAATTCAAACCATCTTTCACTATGGAGCCAATAGTAGGAATCGCGAAATTCCCCTAGACCTTATAAAAAATTTCCCCAATAATGTCATTTTTCGATTTATATTCCCCTAAAAATAATTATTACATAATTTTCTTCTTCGTATCGTGTGGGCAGAGCCCTGGTGTCAGAGTTTTTTCAGACCGCCTTTTACGTCCTACAGGGATATTACAGAGATAGTAGCCGGGACCAACGGCTTAACGTGCCATTCAAAGCACGGAATCATTTTTCTTTTCAGACAATCAGGTGATTCAGCCTGCAATAACCTAACCAGCTGGGGAAAAACGCACAAAGTGACATATCACTAGGTGTGCCCGTGGGAATCGAACCCACTACCTCCGTGTCGGGAGCCAATACTCTTAACCATTAGACCACGGAGGCAGATTATAACATAATCTAAATACCAGTGAAATAAAACCTTTTTATCAGGAATATTTTTTTATAACCCATAAGCCCACAGACAGAGCAGAGCGTTTATTCATTAAAAGACGTTGCAGGTTTTGTATGGAAGGTTGGCTCCTTATTTTTCGACGTTGTTTTTAGCATGGCCATCGACCAAACTTGAATATTTTAGTTCAGAATAAAGTAACAAACAAAACTTGTAATTACATGTATATTCCTAAACTCAGTCCGAACGGAGATATAAAGGCTTGAAGTTGAAAATGTATGCATTACGTTTACATCAAGCCTTTATAAAATATCTCCGTTCGGACTGAGTTTAGAGATATACTTGTCATAAAGTTTTGTTTTTTACTTTATTCTGAATTATAATATTCAAGTTTGATTGATGGCCACCCTAAAAAAGAGGCGAAAAGAATTTTTTCTCTTGTATCTCACTATTTTACTGAATCTTTAATTTTTAAAACATAACGCTGGTCCGAATAAAGCAAGTAATTTAGTCGAGAGACGAGTAATTCAGCAGCCAAAACGTGACTGAACCACAAAAATGATCTCAAATCGTATACGGTTTATGATTATTATGATTTAACTACAGGGTGAAATTGATATCATTAGCATACTTTTAAGCTGAGTCTACCCATCAAACTGAACCACTTTCACTATGGGAGCAAACCGATCGGAGCAAAAAAATAATTAGCTGTTCCATACTAAACTGCAATGCCAACGCGACTCAAATGTATGCAACAGCTGATTTTTTTTTGCTCCGATCGGTTTGCTCCCATAGTGAAAGTTGTTTAGTTTGATGGGTAGAATCTTGGTTTAAAAAATGCTAATGATATCAATTTCACCCTATACAGCTTCTCTATCCTTTCGTTTTTGATCAAACTTTTATTCCATTAAATGCCTTTTCCTAAAAAAAATTCAAAAGACATGAAAAGATACCCTAAATTTAGGGAATAACAGAGGTGGCAACACTGGTTATAGTAAAAAAACTAATGCTATCTTACATGGAACGCTTGGAAACAATACATCGATTCTACAGAACTGTAACTAAATTAATATGCATCCAAAGATTTAATCTTCGACGTTTTCTAATTAAAATAAATTGAATTTTTTGTCACGATCCATTTTGTTGCAAAATTGAATTTCAATTTGGTTTTATTGGCTCGTGGATTAATTCTTTTTCATTTTTATTTAGGACTACAATGGACTTTACCAGTGTGAATCATGCTGTCATGCTTTTTAATATGCCGTGTGGTTCCAGCTTAAAAATATTGGTTTTATTCGTGGTTATTAAGGGATAAGGATTATGTTATGTTTTTACGGATAGTAGACATACATTTAATAAACTCATTTAATTTTAATGACGGTTCATCGAGTTTTTCAATATTAATTTAATTTTTAAATATCGGGGTATCTGAGATCTCTAAATGCAAAGAACGCGAGAAAATAAAATAAATCTCTAACAAAGAAAATATTGTTATTGAGATAATTATCTCGAAATCGTTTTCGATTCAGCCCTAAAAAAAGAAATGATTTGCAATTCGGGGCGGAATTGCAAATACCTCTACATATCCATAATCAAACAAGGTTAAATTGCTATGAGACCTTACAACACCAGCAATTGTTAATGATATCAGACAAACAAAACAAAGGACTACTGACCGATTGAAATGATTGTACAAACCTACAATAGATAGAGGCATTCCACAAATCCACGTCACCGGTCAAATTGCTGTGGGTGTTGCAACAAGTGACAAGAGAAAGGTCATCAATTTGATGGATACCCTTTGGATGAGGGCAGCGCAGAACCAATCAACGGCCTATGTCCAGCAGTAGACGTCCAACGGCTGACGTGATGATGTTGATTGAGAGATGTTTTCGTAACCAGTTATAAGAAGGTTTGGAACTTAAAATGGGACTGGACCAGTAAAAATATTTGTCAATGTATGCAGTGGTAGGCACCAAGAAAAGAGAAAAAGTTGATGTCGTGTTGTACCAAGAATTCAAGGCAATTGCGAGAAAGAGATAGAATTGGCGAATACTCCATACAGACAAGAACGTAGCTCCTTAAAATCCCTCGGGTCTTCTTTCAATAGTCCGCGTTAAGCAATGTTATGAGCGAGACGGCTGTGGCGCGGCACAAGGTAAAGGAGAACGCCCAATCCCGTTTCCCCTACAAAACTGGTAAATTTGAATTTGAATTTTATAAGAAATGCCACGATAGAAAAGAATAACTTCCATTTCCTTGGGAAGCGAGATATTCCTCCTATCCTGTGTATAATTTTAGCTATCATACGATTTGTATGTGTTCTTTGATCATACACATTCGCCACGTGGACAATGTCATTTCCTTGTGTAAAATATAATTGTTTACTTACTACGTCTACGTAGAAATTATTCCCACTTCCTATAACTTAACCCATACACTCGTTAACAGTCACATAACACAGTCGATCCTAATGGTGAACGCGCTTGAACTGAACATGACATTTGTTAGTTCACTTGTGACTGACCCGTTCTCATTGATGACTGAGACTGAGATTCGCAAACTAAATCTCTTTTGTACAAGGGACAGGAGTGCAATTCTCTAAGCGTCACGTAGCTATCAAAAACATCGACGAGCTCACAAATGTAACATATCCTTCCTGCATCCTTAAGATCGTCGAAGTTTTTATATGAGTTTTACACATGAAATAACCATAGCGAATACCGAATTGTCAGCTCGCCGATGTTTCAACGACGAATTTAAGGTTGTGACGATGTTTGAGCTTAGAGAATTGCATTGCAGCACTCAGATCATCCAACTGAACAACTTTCACCTCAAGAAACGCGAAAAAAATCAGCTATCCCATACATTTGAGACGGGTAGGTACAGCAGTTTTGTGTGAAACAACAGATTTTTTTTCGCGTTTCCTGCTGCAAGCTTGAAAGTGAAAGTTATTGAGTTTGATGGTCTGAGTTTACCGTTTCAGTCTGCGGAGGACTGTCCCTTACAGCTTGTATTTTTTTACCCCTCAAATATACCAGAAAGAATACATTAACATTTTTTATCGGGCACAGACGTGGGATTTGACGAGTAGAAGGGAAGATTGTGAAAACCATTTTCAATGTTTTGTTTGCTAAACGCGTACTTTGAAAACTTCCACAAAATGTAATGAAACAGTGAACTTTTATAGTTGCAAGTTAATTTAACCATCATCGCAGCCAAACAAAGCAACAACTATTAAAATGGTCATGTTCCTCAACAATTTGTCTTGCTCTCGAGTAATAACTTATAACTTTCGAGTCTGGACCGCGGTATTATGTTCAGAACAGATACTTTGACCCAGTTACAACCGCACTGACTTAGCCCGACTTCGGAAGACGGGGTACTGTGTTTATCTTAAAGGGTTAAACACACACTTAATTGTATAAAGATAGTTTTGATTGGTTCATCATAATATGTGAAGCTAAGAGTTGAAGAAGAAATTCTGATGCGTATGTGAAGCCTACCAATCCGCATTGGGCATGCGTGGTGGACTAACGCTCATACAACTTTCCTGAGACGACGATGTGATGACGATAGTGTAATAAAGAGTTAATCTTACTGTAGCAAGACAATGTATTGCCTGTTAAAATAGATAGTTCTTATAGAAAAGTGTCTGAACTATTATATGAATAAAATATAAGTAAATTAATGCACCTTTTGCTATGTATCTTTTTATTTATTTATTTAACACTTTATTGTACACATAACATTACAGAAAAAACAATTAAAATAGACATGTACAAAGGGCGAGCTTATCTCTTCCAGCAAACCCGCAACAGAGACAGTTCTGAAGTGTGAGGCAGACAAAATGTGTACAGCACAAATGATAAAAACTAGATACTTGTAGTTAAATGGAAGTTAATTATATATATATATATATATATATACCTCTTTATTTAAACTTCAAACAATTCTTTTCATCATTGCAGTTATTTACTAAATTCTATAAAGATGAAAGTTTTCCTTGAAAATGCAGTTAATTTCAAGTAAATCTATGAAGGAAATATTAGGTTGTTAGAGAGACAATGAATTGATCATTATTTAATGTACTTAAATAGTCTTGCATTCAAGCTATCACTATAGTATTAATCCACTGGGAGCATTATCATCACATATAAATATTTTAATGATTGAAAGCAACAACTTCCATCAAAAAGTTGTGTTCCAATTACATAGTATATGATAACTCCATGTGATGCTTTTTAGTGACAGGGACCAATGTACTATTTCCATGAATATGTATATGTACAGGGTGTAACAAAACACTCTAGTAATATTTAAACGGAAGGTATAGATTTGATCACGAAACTGAACAACCCTCACTATGGAGCCGTACGTACTGTACTCAGCTGTACGTACTGAACTCAAATGTATGGTATAGCAGATATTTTTAGGGTTCCGAAGTCAACAAGGAACCTTTATAGTTTCGCCAAGTCCGTCTGTCCGTCCGTCCGTCCGCGGCTTAGCTCAGAGACGTTTAGTATTAGAAAGCTGTTGGAATGGGCATACATATTTATTACCCCTACAAAGTGGTGAAATACAGTTTTTCTGTACATTGAAGATTTTAACAAAAACAGGTTACGATATAGTGTTTAGGTGTCCCTGATTCCATATCACCAATTTTTTTATTTTTGTCTGTTTGTTTGTTTGTTTGAACGAGCATCACGCTAAAACTACTGAACTGATTTTGATGAAACTTTTTTTGTTTGATAGCTTATGATCTGACTTAAAATCTGGTATATAATTTGTGCGGACAAAGTCGCGGGTTAACGCTCGTACTATTATAAAACTATAAATTTAAAAAAGAAGTTTGTTTGTTTGTTTGTTTAATCGAGCATCACGCGAAAACTACTAAACCGATTTCGATGAAACTTTATTTGTTTGATAGGTTATAATCTGACTTAAAATCTGGAACATAATTTGTGTGGACGAAGTCGCGGGTTAACTCTAGTATCTAAACTATTATAAAACTGTAACAGGAAGTTTGTCTGTACATTGAAGATATTAACAAAAAAAATCTGGTATAATACTAAACTCTTGTTTAATATAAATTTGCTAAGATTTCATAAGAGACTAGGGATCATTGTTGCTATAACTCTATGAATTGGCAGACGAATTTCCAACGTAATAAGAAAATACTGCTCATTCTGTAAAATCACTTGCCTCGCACGACAGTCAAAATAGTGATTAAGTAGCCTTATTTTAGACTCTGCTACTGAATCCCCATATCATCATCATCAAGCCTCTAGCGTTCCTACAGCAGGGACATAAGTCTGCTCCCATATAATCACCAACCGATTTAATACTAAAACCTCTTGCGTGTCTTCTAAATACACAAAAACATCAAAATACAGTGTGTACTAAATATCCATTGGTTAACCAAAATCCCGGAACCGGGAAAATTAAACTTACATACATAAACTCATGATCGTAATCCCTTTTTGGGTAGTCAGAAACATTGCTACAACTATAAAATCTCTGTTTAAGAATGTAGTTGTAGCAATACTAACATTTAGCAATTTAAGTTTCAGGATGAAATGACGTGTCAAGTGGTAAGAGGAGGCTAGCCCTTCGCCCACAAAGACACTGTATATGAAACCTTTATCCCTTAGTCGTCTCATACCCTAGTTGCCCTCTGCAAGTAAAGGGGTGGTCGGTTCTAAGCCGGAATTACACGACCGGAAAATTACTTACCGAGAGCAAATCCATCTTTAGCCCACTGCACCTGTCCAGCCAAGTTAGCGACAGCGCATTCTAGTACAGCTTCAGACCCCTCCTGAACTCGTAGGCTTCTGGGTACAACCCTGAAGTACTGCTGTTGGAAACCAGCAGCGCAAACCAGTACTGTGGACAAAGAAGATTATGATTTTAGTACAATGAGCAGGAAGAATTTTGTGTAGTGAAAAGTGAAATTTACAATCTATTTGCATCATTGTTACCACTCTTTTTTAAAATAAATCCTATGAATTTTAAATCATTCGACCTGAAAAAATCTCAGTTAATTAAAGTGGTACCGAAACTTATTAATATTATATTTTTAAATATCATAATAATTTCATAATTTTACCTTATAATTTTTGATATATTTATTTAGGTAATAAACAATTACTAGCTTTTACCATACTTTTTAGGTTATAAATCGTTTTGTTTGTTTAAAATTGTGTTCATATATTTTTTCTCTAAAAAAAAACATTGAACATGATCAATCAAAACAAAAAAAAGGCTTTAACAAACGGTGATTACAAGCAATCGATCAACTGTTAAAGTTTCGAGTTTCGCTTCTGTCAATAATTGAATTAAAAAATGTACGGGATTCTGTCATACCCATTTTCCTTTCAATCGATCATAATATCTACATTTTTCACCGAAAAAGGAAAATATTTTATTCATAATTTGTTGAAAGCTTTTTTTCGTTAGTTTATTACAGAAAAACATTGCAAAATTATTAAATATCGTGACGTGTTTCAGAATTTTATGAAAATAAAAACAAAATAGGTAGTGAAAGCAAATATGTCAGTCACAGTCCTTTTTTCATGACTTTACCCGGGCTTTACAAAGAAAAAAGAAATAAAAAAAATAACGTTAAAAAGAAAGTAAATATTTTTTTTAATAAATCGGAGTGCATTTTATGGTAAGACTTGCATTGCATTAAAATGATTGCAAGTCCATAATGCGAAGTCATCTCTCATTTTATTAATGTCAATATGAGCACTGTAAAGTTCAGTTTCAATTGATTGATTATCAGACGAATAAAGAAATTGTTGATCGAAGTGGTCTCAAAAAGAAAAAAAAAACATTAGTGTCATATAAAATAAGTACTGCTTTCAAGATGGGCAATTTATTTCTCACTCGGCAAATATTAAGTGGCTACGATGACCAGTCTCCAGAACTTGTCCAGAAAAAGGGTAAAAGAAAAGGTGGTTGTCTAGAGGTCAGACGAAGTGAGTTTCGAAAAAAAAATTGACTTGCTTGATACTATTTCAGTGACTATAATTTCGAAATATCGTATTCGGGTTATTGTATACTTCATGTTACTTTAAAAGTTCAACTGTCTTGTATACGAAGTATGAAAGAGCCAAACTTCCGGCTATTTAACATTATCTGTTTATGTTTATCTGACCGGTTTGCTCCCATAATAAAAGTTGTTCAGTTTGATGGGTATATATATAATATAGTATGTGGTTTAAAGGTTAATGATACTTTTCCTTTCACACTGTATAATGTATAATTCACCTGTAATTCATGCAACAAATAATATTGATTGATTGATGCTATTAACAAAGAATTTTGAGTTTTTAATATTGCTCATAAAAATACGACATTCAACACACAGATCCCTAAAAAGAAAAACAAAAGAACCCTCATCGGTAGCTAATATGATACCGAACTAAGTGGGCGTCTAGTGGTATCTTACAACGCGTCGAGACATACCCTTGAGAGGTGAACGCTCCCGGTGGAGTTGTCGTGTTATAGCTTGACGTACTGGTGACGTGTTTGGAGATATTAGTTATAGTTACGTTCATCCAATAAACTCAAGACTATAATCCCTCACTGGGTGGTTAGAAGCTTTGGTCAATTTTATTAAATCTTAAGTTGGTTATATAGGGTGTAACAAAACACCCTAGTAACACAAAGAAGTACTCCAGTCCAGACCATCAAGCTGAACAATTTTCACTTTAAAGCCAACTTCGAAATCGCAAAAAAATATCAGCTCTTTCATGCGAAACTGCAGTATAGACTCGACTAAAATAATATATTCATATTCCGTGTTATATATGTTGACTATATAATGACACATTTCATTACTAAAGCAAGTAATTTATGTGTTCAGATTACTATAATAACAAAATAGTTAACAAAAGGAAACCTGTAATTGGCTATACTACTTACACAAATTGTTATTTTATATTACCCACTGTAACGCACTGTTGTTATCGACAGTAAATAAAATAAAAATGTAAGGGACAGCAGATTCCTTTTTTCGCGATTTATAAGTTGGCTCCATATTGAAAGCTGTTCAGTTTGATATTCTAAAAGCACCCCTTTGAGTATTACTAGTGTGTTACACCCTGTATAGGAATAATTCGTTAGAGAAGTCCTTTGCACTGCCCGCACAGGCTATAACTTAACTTTTTTTTAACTTAGGTTGCCCAAATAATTTCTTGGCCTAATTTCAATTAAAGATATTAACCCAAAAAAGAATTTGAAATTGTTATCAAAGGCACATCTCAATTTTTTTCGTTTTCTCAGGGGTTGCATGGTAGGCCTACAAGACTCAGATAGGATGATATAAACGAGTTAATAATAACGATGTCGCGAACTGTTGCCCATTGTTGGCCAAAACCCCTCTTCGATAAAGGTTAAAAACATAATACCAAATTGAAATCATCCTTTAATCTTCACTTATCAAATAATCCCGGGACCTTTTTTACATCTCAACATTAATCCAGGATAAGTCAAAAAACACCAGCCAATGAAGATCCTCAAATCATTCGACATTAAACGAAATATTTAAAACCATGAGAGGTCTTACTAAAATAGTCTTGTTTCAAAGTAGGAATAACAAACCCGATAATTAAAGAAACCTGTAGAACACACACTATCGTAACTACACCCACAAAGATAAAATAACTATAGTAATTATAGAATGGAATCCTGACAATTATTATAGTGTAGGAAAAATTATACGATGCACGTATTCTAGCAGTAAAGGAAAGTAGACCGTAAAAGAAGTAATACAAAGTTTAAGTTTAAATAAAGATAGTAGTGATCGTTTTATATAGGGTTGGGAGTCGGGGAAAAGTATAAATATTTCCGAATTAAAAATCCAATAAAATATTTCTGAGATTAATTTTGCTGCTTCATGCGCTTTGCATATAACACACAAAGATTAAACTTATAAAAATAAACAAGTTTCAAAAACGGAAATAGATAAGTTTATCAAAACTTGAGACATTAGACTTCGTCTTTTTCGTTATTAAATTAATTATTTAAAGCTACACCGAGCCTATTGTGCTGCCCTCAATAGTATTTTTTTTATATCTTAAAAATTAAACAATATTTCCAATAAACAAGAATGTCACATTGTAGTCACTGCTGATTTGTTTTTATAATGTTTGTAGTTATTATCTTAAACTGTCTCCGTGGTCTAATGGTTAAGAGCATTGGCTCTCGACTCGGAGGTCGTGGGTTCGATTCCCACGGGGGGCACCTAGTGATATGTCACTTTGTGCGTTTTTCCCCAGTTGGTTAGAACATTGCAGGCTGAATCACCTGATTGTCTGAAAAGGAAAATGATTACGTGCTTCGGATGGCACGTTAAGCCGTTGGTCCCGGCTACTATCTCTGGTGGTAGTAGTCGTTACATAAAAAACCACGTCAGAGGCCGTAAGGCGGTCTGAAAAAACTCTGAAACCAGGTCTCTGCTCAAGCTCTGCCCACACGATAAGAAAGAAGAATCTTTAAAACCGCCAAAAGTGGACACTTTTGGCACATTCTTTTTTTGGAAATGTTGTTTAATTGTTAAAAAATTAAAAAAATACGATGGAGGGCAGCACAATAGGCTCGGTTGGTACCCTCTTAAAAATGTATCGTATCCATCACTACCTATCAGACCGGGTAGAATTTGGGCAAATATGACTATATTTTAAATATCTGTGACTTCACCGGGGGAACATAATCGTGAGCATACTATCGTGCTTATTAATTCGCGCTGCGTTATACAAGGAGTAAATTTAAATGCGTTACAAACTTCAAGGGGTTCTAGAACATCAAATTGAACAACTTTTACTATGGGACCAAGTTTGAAATCACAACAAAAATCTGCTGTTTCATATAAAATCTTAGTAGCAATTGAACGAAACATTCTAGTGTGGTATGAAACAGCAGATTTTTTTTTCGCTATTCCATTTTTGTCCCATATTGGTCCCATAGTAAAGTTCAGTGTGTTACAATTAATTATATAGAAAGAAAATAAAGTTTATTGATGCTTTTACACTCAGATGACAATAAAAAGAAAACCAATTGTAAGGATAAACAACTAGCTTGAAAACACCAAAAACTTTCCAATTAGGAAATGAGATACGTTCCCGGTTTTCCGATAGTCCGGGAACTTTTAAGTCCGCATTACAGTGTCAACCCTAGCAAAACGTCGATAGTTACAAACGGGATCGGGATAAGCGCTTATTACATTTGAATTTAGAACGCTTAGCGGTCGAAGCTTCGTTCAAACTCATAGAAAGTTATTAGAAATTTCATTAGAATAGGGGTGGCAATCGGTTGGATTTGTTATAGTTGCTTCTAGTTAGTCGCTAATTGGTTTTCAGTTTATCTTTATTATGAATACATAATTTTATAAGGTTATTTCTATATCTTCATTCTTATCTGCTAAGGAAAACGGATTATAATATATTACGAGTAGTAAGATATTTCTAAAAAAGAATTCAAAATATATTCGACCCCATCTTCATCCTGACGACTGGATTGAGGTCAAGAGCAAACCCATACGTAATTAAAAAAAAACCGGTTTCTTTTTAATTATTATAATATACTGACGGTTTTTGAAGGTTATGATCAAGTCATCAAACCAAACAAACAATTAAAAACTGAAAAATAATTTTGTCACCTACCTATTATATTTATAGTAAAAAAAATATATTTTACTTTTTAACTCTCTTTAAAATATTTAAGGTCAATTAATGCGTAGGGGACCGCTATGAAAAGACCATTAATTTATTAACCGACTTCAAAAAAGGAGGTTTCTCAATTCGACGGTATAAATATTTTTTTTTATGTGTGTTCGCGGACAACTTCGTCGGTTATGAACCGATATTGATGATTCTTTTTTTTGTTGGAAATAAGATATTCCAGGGGTACCATGATAAGATAACCAGGATCTGATGATGGCATCCCAGAGAAATTTGAAAATCGTAGTGCCGGCTAGTGCGTTTTAATTAAAGCACTACTATTAAATTGAACTAATGAATTCACCACTGAAACTTGTGAAATAAACAAAATTTTAAGAAAAAATTAAAACCGCCTTCAAAAAAACTAAAAAGTTAAAAAATAATATTGCAGCCGATGACTTTTTCGTTCGCATCAAAAGAACATTAATTTGTTTTATAGAAGTCGGTGTCAAGCCAAGCCAAAAAGCTAATGCAAGCCCTGTCGCTAATCGTACCGGCTTGACAGCGACTTCGATAAAATAAATGAATGTTCTACGAAAAAGTCATCGGCTGCAATATTATTTTGTAACTTTTTAGTTTTTTTTCGACAATCACTTGCGGTCCCTGACACATTAATCTATATGTGAGTTAATTAAGCATATCGTTGTCTAGCAGATCAAAAATAAATGCGAGTTGTTTTCGCATGCAGCTGAGTTCTATAGTTCCTGATACTTTTCAGAAATAGTTCTAGCATCTATTCGAACAACAGAGTTTCGGTTCTAGTGAATCGTGGATGTTCTGAGGTTTCAGAATATCTCTGACTATATATAGTCGTAAGAATACGCTTATGCTTATGCTTTATTGGAACAACGTGGAAAAATAAAACTGAAATCCTTCTCAACCCAAATGTACAGGAGAGCAGATTGTTTTTTCATTTCTATTTTGGTCCCATAGTTGTTCAGTTTGATGGTCTTTCTTCCTCGGAAGACTCTGTATTGTCCATTCGTTTGTTTAACCTTTTTTTATTGTGGTGCTAATCGCATACAATCTGAAGGACATTGATGCGTGGCTGAACTTAGTTTCAAGTTTATTTCAAACTTTCTTTCTTTCTTATCGTGTGGGCAGATCTTGAGCAGAGCCCTGGTGTCAGAGTTTTTCAGACCGCCTTACGGCATCTGACGTGGTTTTTATGTAACGACTACTACCAACAGAGTTAGTAGCCGGGACCAACGGCTTAACGTGCCATCCGAAGCACGGAATCATTTTTCCTTTTCAGACAATCAGGTGATTCAGCCTGCAATGTCCTAACCAACTGGGGAAAAACGCACAAAGTGACATATCACAAGGTGCCCCCCGTGGGAATCGAACCCACGACCTCCGAGTCGAGAGCCAATGCTCTTAACCATTAGACCACGGAGGCAGTCAAACTGACTATACACAACAGGCAGCATAATATAAAAAAAAATCTTTAAGAGACACTCCAATTAAAAACTATAAAGTTTACAAAAAAAGCAAAGACACCTAATATAAAACAGCCCTAAACTTCGCACGCGTTACCAAAAAAAGACTCGACAAACTTTCGAATGAAGTTAGGAATATCGGGGAGTCCCAACTTTTAGAGTATTTAGTCCCTGCAAAGTTTTCTGAGTCAATTACGTTGACATCCCTCCGATATTGATTATGGAGCTGGACTTGTTTTTGAAATGGAGTTATGTGGGATTATACGTCGAGGATTATCAGGTTAGGATAACAGAGTTAGCCTTGCATTATTCTGACGAGTTACGGAGTTACAAAGTGTAACAAAACACGCTAGTAATATTTAAAGGGCTGGTTTAGACCATCAAGCTGAACAAATTTCACTATGGACCCAACATCGATAAAAATAAAAATAAATGTGTGAGCCAGGGGATTTTTTTAGAACATTGCTAAAATGTAGATATTCGGAATATAATTTTTATATCTCGGAGTATTCCGAAATATGTATAACCTAAATGAAAATCCATATTATCATCAGACCGTTTCCACCCACTGCTGAGCATCAACTTCCTCCTCATTTTACAATCCTTCTCGATCTTGCGCAAACGTCAATCGCACATACTTATAGTAACGCATATATTCATCATCATCATGATCATCTCAGCCAATGGACGTCCACTGCTTGACATAGGCCTCCCCCAAGGATCGCCATAACGACCGGTCCTGCGCTGCCCTCATCCAACGTGCGATTATGTGGCGTGGCGTGCGATTAGGCGAAGCGTGGCGATTATGGCAAAACCCCCCAACATGGCAAGTACGCCCCTATAGCATATATTAATGTAATCTAATCCATATAAACGTTAAAGCAAACAAAGTAGAATAATAAAATCCTTCATCAGATAAGCTATAGAAAACATTAAAGTAACATAACCAAAGAGAAACCAAATAATCTGCAAAAACTCAAACGAGATTAAGTCGAAATAAATTTTTCATCAAATCTAAAATTGGTAATCTGAATTCCCTCTCCACGGGATTGACACTACGTCACTAATACAACAAGATTTGAAAAATGAAAACCAATAACTGAGATGTCCTTCGATATTGAGCAACGAAAGAAAGATCGCTTCCATTTGGGACTTTCAAAGATTACTATTTGAAAGGAATGGTTTTTCAGAAGAATCATGGATCCTGTTAGACTAAGAGATAAGTGTACTATACTGCAACCATCAGCTGCAAGGCTGATTTAGTGTTTATGGGGTGTAGAGCATCTCTGTGATGGGGATGGACCAGGTCTGCCTGCATAACTCCAGTCGGTTTAGAAGTTACAGACGTTCAAAGGTCAGTAAAAAATTAACTTTTAAGACCTGGTCCATCCCCATCACAGAGATGCTCTACACACCATAAACACTAATCAGCCTTGCTACTGATGGTTGCAAAAGTACACTTAGGGTACGTGATCGGGTACAGTTGAACATTTTTGTCGTGTATGTAAAATTATTACGTGTTGGGCAAAATGTAATTAACTACTTATTACATTTTGTAATTGTTGATTGTAATTACTCAATTACTTTTTTGGTTACAATTATAAATTTATGCTTTTTGAGACAACAGACTTACGTAAAGTTTAAGTTTTCGAATAATAATGAATAATGTAGAAGTCGAATTTGTTAACATCTTCCTAGTATAGTTAAAAATATATTTCTTGCACACACAAAATAAAAATATAAAAGTTTACATGTTACGGAGGGAACCCTGTAAAAACGTCGAGAATTTACTTCTAACAAGAAATTCTATTAGAGACGTGCTCATGACAGTTCGCAGTTAATTGGATTCTGATTACTCTTACAGAGAATTTTCTTATAAAAATATGAGTAGGTACTTGTAAGGGGTATCGCATACAGAAGGAGTCGAGGTGGCGTCGAGGCGCGGGCGCGCCAAGGCGACTTTGACATACGGTCGATAATCTATACTATTATAAAACTGTAACAGGAAGTTTGTCTGTACATTGAAGATATTAACAAAAAAAAAGTTACGATATGGTTTTTAGGTGTCCCTGATTCCATTTCACAAATTTTTGGATTTTTTGTCTGTCTGTTTGTTTGTGTGTTTGTTTGTTTGTTTGAACGAGTATCACGCAAAAACTACTGAACCGATTTTGATGAAACTTTTTTTGTTTGATAGCTTATGATCTGACTTAAAATCTGGTAAGTATATAATTTATGCGGACGAAGTCGCGGGTTAACGCTCGTTGTATACTAAGAATCCGAGCGGTGCGCCGCTCGCATTGGTATGATATACAATTATACCAATGCGACCGTATGTCAAGCGCTCGCCCGTGCCTCGACGCCACCTCGACTCCTTCTGTATGCGATACTACTTAGGTACCTAAATGACGCTTTCAGGAACGTAGGTACCTAATTATATGGGTCGAAAGTGAACATTTTTGGTTTGAGTTGGATGTTGTTAATAATATTGTTATTACTACGGTTTCGCTCAAGTTACAAGATCTTTATTTTTGAGACATGCTGACCAAGATACCAGCAATGCAATTCTCTAAGCGCAAACATCGTCAAAACCTTAAATTCGTCGTTGAAACATCGGCGAGCTGACAATTCGGTATTCGCTATGGTTATGTTATGTGTCAAACTCATATAAAAACTTCTACGATCTGAAGGATGCAAGAAGGATGTTACATTTGTGAGCTCGTCGATGTTTATGATAGCGGTGTGACGCTTAGTGAATTGCACTCTTGTTCAGGTAACAAAAAGTAAGACAAACATGTTTTAAAGAACATTTGTGTTCCGGAAGATTCTGGGACCGACTAAGAAGGAAGATGGGAGCTGGCGAATAAGGAAAAATATGGAATTAGAAGAACTAGTCTCTACTCCCAACGTACTAGGAGAAATAAAATCTGCTCGACTACACTGGCTCGGCCACATAGAACGGATGGAGGAAGATCGCGCGGTGATGAGAGCGTATCTGGGGCGACCCACCGGGCGTCGCCCAGTGGGCAGGCCCAGGTATCGCTGGATAGACCAGATTACCAAAGATCTCGAGGAGCAGGAGGTGCCCAACTGGACTGAGATGGCACAGAAAAGAGATGAATGGCGTGCTTTGTTGTCGGAGGCCAAGACCCACTTCGGGTCCCTGAGCCAGCATAGTAAGTAGTAAGTAAGTAAACATGTTTTAAATATATCGCACATGCGACGCACTTGTCATGTTTCGACGCATTCGGTTTCTAGTGAAATAATTGAAATGAGTTGAAATTTTTTTAAAGGTAGTTCAGACCGTCAAATTAAACGACTTATACTGTGAGAGGCAACCTGGAATTACAAAACAAAAATCAGTTGTTCATACAATTGAATCGAGTAGGCTGCAGTTTAAGATAAGATAAAAATATTCTTTATTTGCACACCAAGAATAGACAAATAGAGGTCAGTATCAGTTTAGTATGAAACAGCAGATTTTTTTTATTTGTGATTTTATGTTTACTCCTATAGAAAAAGTTTTTCAGTTCCATCGTCTGAACCACCCCTGAAAAATCTCCACTCATTTTACTTATATCCTGTAGTAGTGTTCTGTCTCAGTCACACCAACCGGGTAGTCCTCTGGCTTCTACACACAGTGCCGGCGGCAATGTCGACTTTACTATGGAAATGATACCCGCATCATCAAATCTATGCGTACCGTATAATAACGCATGCAGGATAGGTACTGATGGGGTTGGCATGGCATTGTGGTGCGTCGGGAATTTTTGCGGAGGCGCACAATGGACGACTTCTATGCTATATTGAGAAAACAGTGCGCCTCCATGTTGGGCAGGCTCCGAGTCAGCACTAACGGTCTCCTGAGCGTGTTCAAAGACCGGTGGGACTCCACGCTGTTGCATCACTAGGTGAAGCTCGACACCGGGTTTTTAAAATAAAATGTTCTGTTACTAACTCTAGCTGTAGGATAAATGTATACGAACACTATATGGACATCTTGTCTAAAATAAATTATTTGAATTGAAATGAATAGAATTGAATAGCAGGGCGGCCGGCCGGCACTGTGTGTAGTAGCCTTAATATTAAGTTTTCTCTAAAATCGCTCATTAAACTGAAACATCATAATTCGAAATCAGTCACCGAATCAACCAAACAAGCTAATCCGATTACAGGCTAAAATTGAGTATCGAAAAACCAATATCCGATTCAAATTTCAAAACCGTTCACCGAAAATCCGTTCGAAGTTCCATTCAAACTTCAAAGTCACAGTTTCTAAGAGGGTTTTAATTAAATTCGCGTAGGGGAAATTGTCTCGTATTCCCGGGTAATTCCCCGTGTAGCAGTATGACTGAAGTAGCTCTTAAGTGCGGAATATTTCCGAAAATCTGCTCCGCTCATTGTGTTACCGGTATTCAATGATAATGGTATCTCATGCATGAATAATGTTATACAGGGTGTAATTTAAAAAGCGCAAGTTTAAGTAGGTAAGTAACTAAAGTAATGGTAATGGAGAGGGATGAATGTGTGACTGATTGTTGTATAATGATTGAGAATGAAAAAGTGCAACAAGTGAATGAATTTGTATAATTAGGATGCATGTTTACTAGAAGATGGGAAATGTGAGGGTGATGTGCATAGGCGAGTAACAGCGGGAAACAAAGTAAACGGTGCTCTACATGCCATTGTGGCTAGCCAATTAGTGTCCAAAAAGGCGCGACTTGCTATACACAATGGTGTGTTGGTGCCTACACTTATGTATGGCAGTGAGTGCTGGGTATGGCAGAAGAAGCGTGCAAGTAAAGTTAATGCTGTTGAAATGCGTTCCTTGCGAAGTATGTGTGGTGTGACGCTAAAAGATAGAGTGAGAAATTGTGTATTAAGAGATAGATGTAAATTAAAAGAAGATGTAGTGACAAGAATAGAGAAAGGTATGATTCGTTGGTTTGGTCATGTGGAGAGGAT
Source organism: Agonopterix arenella (assembly GCA_927399405.1). NCBI lineage: Eukaryota > Metazoa > Arthropoda > Insecta > Lepidoptera > Depressariidae > Agonopterix > Agonopterix arenella. The sequence continues at coordinate 615,010 of OV656690.1, forward strand.
GAGTGATAGCAGATGTACGAAAGAGATATATGTTGCTAATGTGAGTGGAAGCGTCGGCAGAGGGCGCCCTCGTAGGACGTATGCTGATCAAATCAGTTGCGTCCTACAAAAAGGGTAGGTGCGGAGTACTCGAAACCGACGGGCATGTATGAAGAGATGTATGGATGTGCATGAGGCAAAAGAAATATGTAAGGATCGTAGTAAGTGGCGCGCCCTGGTCTCTGCCTACCCCACTGGGAAAGAGGCGTGACCTTATAGATAGATAGATAGAAGTAAATTTATTAGTTTAATTATCGTAATTACTTTAACAATTACTGTACCTACATTCTGTTTACACAATAAAACCTCTTTTCAATTAAAAAAAAAAATCAGCTGTTCCATGCAATTGGGTCAAGTGGTATTGTAAACAGTAGATTTATCTTTTTCGTGATTTCGGTGTCGGTCTCATAGAGAAAGTTGTTAAGTTTGATGGTCTGATCATCCCCTTAAAAATCGTCACCTTAACTTTTACCGCATTGATATCGCGAGAAAAAAACAACTGTTTCCTAGATTTTAGTCAAGCAGCTATTGAAATTTTCTATGGAATAGCTGGGTTTATTTTGCGTTTTCAATTTAGTCTCATAGTTAAAGCTGTTTAGATTACCATATAGATTTACAGCCTGTATAGTCTTTTGTAATCTTATTTTTAGAAAAGCATAGCATAGCATATGCTCACGACTATATTCCCCGAGGGGGTAGTCAGAGATATTCTGAAGCCTTAGAACATCCACATTTCACCAGTAGTACCGAAACTCTGTCCAGTGTGACGGGGAGTGAGCCCGTCGCCACTTGTAATGGACAGTAGGTACAATACATGCCTCGATATTGAAGCATGCAGGTTTCCTCACGATGTTTTCCTTCACCGAAAAAGCCAGTGGTGTTACAAATCGTACATAAATTCCGAAAAACTCATTGGTACGAGTCGGTCGGGACGGGGATCGAACCATCGCCTCCCGCACGGCAGGGCAAGGTTACTCGCGACTGGACCACCACGGCTTTTATTTTTTAGAGCATTTTTTAGAAAAGCTTGGCAAATATTCTGGTAAACAAATAGAGAATCTATTAAAAAATATGATAGTAACCATATTGAGTTACATCACTAGTCAACAATATAAAATTATTGTTATTGTTTTAATTTATTATATATTATGAAATAAATTCAAAACCGAAGCTTCTAACATTCAAATCGTAAAATTCTTTTGTATTTAAGCTAAATATTGATACTTTTTAGGGTTCCGTACCCAAAAGATGGAAACGGGACCCCTTTTTCTAACGTCCGTCCGTCCGTCTGTCCTACCTATTTAGAGCTGTAACTTTTGAACCGTATAAGCTAGATAGTTGAAATTTTCACAAAATATTTGTTATTACGGCGGATTTGCTAACAAATAATACAAATGTCAAAAAATTAAAAATTATGGGGGGTCCTCATACAAGGAATTATCAACGTTTTTTTCTTCTCGCTCTATCGTGAAAATAGTTATATATACAAGCGTCAAACTTGGTGTGATTATAAAGCAAACTTTACAGAATAACAACAATTCATAAAAACCGGCCAAGTGTGAATCGGTCTCTTTCTAAAAGACCCGAAGAAAATTTTTTTTGTACGTTTTGTGGCGGTGTTGTGTGGTGGTGTGGTATGGAACCCTAGGTGCGCGAGTAGCCCGACTCGCACTTGACCGATTTTATTATTTAACACACTGACAAATTTATAACGTTGTCTTCGAGGTGTGGGCGAACATGGCCACATACCGACAAGTCAATGGTGACCATTACTCAGGACCATCGTAAAACATTTTTGTTTTGGATTAAAATATCGATGATTTATGATTATTCCATCCTAAATGTTGTTTTCCAATTTTAGCGCTTACATCAGTAATGCCGCTTATTTCTTTCTAATTCGTTTTCTAGATTTTGAAACTTAATATGCTGACAGTTTCATAAAAGAATGATCAAACCATCAAACTAAGAAACTTTAACCATGGGACCAACATCGAAATCGACAGCAGAATTTATATACCCCATTATATAGCCCACAGACAGAGCAGAGCGTTTATTCATTAAAAGACGTTGCAGGTTTTGTATGGAAGGTTGGCTCCTTATTTTTCGACGTTGTTTTTAGCATGGCCATCGACCAAACTTGAATATTTTAGTTCAGAATAAAGTAACAAACAAAACTTGTAATTACATGTATATTCCTAAACTCAGTCCGAACGGAGATATAAAGGCTTGATGTTGAAAATGTATGCATTACGTTTACATCAAGCCTTTATAAAATATCTCCGTTCGGACTGAGTTTAGAGATATACTTGTCATAAAGTTTTGTTTTTTACTTTATTCTGAACTATAATATTCAACTTTGATTGATGGCCACCCTAAAAAAGAGGCGAAAAGAAAAACGGCACCATTTTTAGTCATTGGCTTTTTTTTAGTTAATTGTTTCTCTTGTATCTCACTATTTTACTGAATCTTTAATTTTTAAAACATAACGCTGGTCCGAATAAAGCAAGTAATTTAGTCGAGAGACGAGTAATTCAGCAGCCAAAACATGACTGAACCACGAAAATGATCTCAAATCGTATACGGTTTATGATTATTATGATTTAACTACAGGGTGAAATTGATATCATTAGCATACTTTTAAGCTGAGTCTACCCATCAAACTGAACCACTTTCACTATGGGAGCAAACCGATCGGAGCAAAAAAATAATCAGCTGTTCCATACTAAACTGCAATGCCAACGCGACTCAAATGTATGCAACAGCTGATTTTTTTTTATCTGTTTGCTCCCATAGTAAAAGTTGTTCAGTTGGATTGGTAGACTCTTAGTTTTAAGATTCATTTTTTGCTCCGATCGGTTTGCTCCTATAGTATAAGTTGTTCAGTTTGATGGGTAGACTCTTAGTTTAAAAGGATGCTAATGATATCGATTTCACTCTGTATAACCGGCCACCACATGGTGAGGGCGATAATAGAAAAAAACATTTTTTTTAGATTTTGTGAATACCGTATAGACCGAGATCCGTCTGTAAAATTATGCACCTATCTGTTTAGTGAACGAAATGTGATTCTAGTGAATGTTTACACAGTGGTTCATGCAACGCCGCCAGGTCTCTTTCTTATACTGTGGCCAGGTTGCCTAGAAAAATCTTACCTCATGCAAATGCAAAAGACTTCTTTGAATCTGGCAACCATAGTTGCGGCATACTGATACGTGGCAACCCTAGTTTTTCCAGTACTTTAGATCAGTCTCCTTCCGATGGCTCATTTACTTCCCAAACAGATAGGTGGAAAAATTTATACTAAAAATCATAATAAAAAAGGTACTTGCGGCAAGATTTTCCAGGCTACTTGGTGGTGTTGAATTAACCCCTGTGTAAACATTCACTAAGAATCACATTTCGTTCACCAAACAAATAGGTGCATAATTTGACGGTCGGATCTCGGACCTGTACCAGAAAAGTTACAGTACTAATTTCATGGAAGCAAGAAGACAAAAAAGGAGTACCTAAGTCCTAAAATATTACTTCCCCGTTATAATATGACACCCTGATAAAACGGTTGGAAAAGGGACAATTAATAGCAACAAGAAAAATCTCGTGATCAATTAGGACTGAACGGCGAGACCGAAATGACGGATAGACAGAGGTACTAATGTTTTCATTCTAGTTGCAGACGTAAAGAACTCGACTCGATTTTTGACTCGATTAAATTGTTATAGAAATAGAAAAAACATAATAGTGATATCGTTTTCCAACAAAACGATAAATTTTTCAAAAAAAAAAAAATTTACAAGACCCGAACCGCGAGTAGATAGAATTTTGTTGTTCTTTTTATAATGGTTTTCAACGAATTTTTCTGATAATAATAATAACAATGTAAACCATATAAAGATATTAAAATAAGGAATATTGTATTGTGCATGTTCAAAGTTTAAATTCGTGGCTTCGCGAGCTTTCTTCAGAGGAGAACCACCGCCCCATGGACGGAAAGTGAGTCCCAAAACCACCAAGACTATCTTTTAAGTTAGTTATAGCCTGCTGGTTCCCACTGTAGGGCAAATACCTCCACTAAGCGGGAGCAGTGCGGATAAGTTTGTCAAAGAGAGAATTTCCAAGCCGCCTCTGACCTGGCCAAAAATTAGTCTATTACATCGCCATCGGACGGAATAATCCAGGAAGATCTGATTAACGTGCAACATGAAATACCACATAAACAATCATATAACCAAAGACTAATCACCCCTGACGTTGCACAACTTCCCGGTGATCGTTTCAAAGACTATTTATTGTGTCTGTAGTTCTTGATAACGGCAAAGTGTAATTAAACTGCGCGCTCGACGGTCGCGACAGGCGAATCGTGCGCGGTGAGCCGGCCGGGGGGAGCGCGTCCCAGTACCAATTTACCTGCGCGCGGTACCAATACTGTCGGTGCCTCACCCCTCCGCACACCGCGTGAACATAGACCCGCCGCCGCGACCGCTGAGCGCACCCACTATTATTATAATTACGCTATGATAAAGGTACAGTAATACTTATAAGTATTTAATTAAATGTCTGAAGGCAGATCTATCAATGGTAGGGGCCGATCTGTCATTGTATTACGACCAAACGGGGCAAACATTAATACGGGAATTAGCGAACGAATGTTATTTTTCGAGTATCCGAATCTAGGACAAGATATGATTGAATACGATGATGATATTGGACTTGTAATAAAATAGACCGATTAATATAGAATGTGCCTACTTGTACAAGTCGATGAGTAGAAACAAATAATATACATTAAGTGGAAAAGGAGAGGTATTAGGCCTGGCTGGGCCACGTAGTAACACAGATTATAAAGGTCCTTCTTAATATGCTGACGGTTTTTTAAGGGGATGTGAGAACCATCAAACTAAACAACTTTTTCTATAGCAATAACATCGAAATCAAAAAAGAAAATCTGCCTTACTACACAAAACTGCAAATGTATAAAATAATGTCTAAAAAATTAGCTGAAACTATTTTAAGGGGATGATAAGACCATCAAACTGAACAACTTTCTCTATGGGACCAATATTGAAATCGCGAAAAAAATCAGTTTTCTCCATTGAGGTTAGAACAGACAACGCGAACAAAATCTGTGCACCGCGATCAGCAGTGCGGGGCGCGCACTGGTGGTGTCGCGGTGCAGCACGTGCCCGGCACTTGCTAAGTAAGTTTGAGCGCATCAGCTCAAACGAGCGTTACAAAAAATTAATCTGAGTGTCGCCTCTAGTAGTTACCTCAATGGTTTTATCATACATTTCAATTCGAGTTATGTTCGCAGTTTTGTATGGGACAGCTGATATTTGTTATGTTCTGATCAATGATCATCCCCTAAAATAGTTTCTTAATATTCTGATGTTTTTTTAGGGAACGATCAGACCTTCAAACTGAACCACTTTCCCAATGGGATCAACGTCGAAATTGCAAAAAAACTTGTTGTTCCATACATAACTGAGCTAAGCAGTATTGTACATGAAAACAAATAAATAAATACTGAATAACGGCAATCTTACTACACCCAAATGTATAGGATACCAGATTTGTTTTCGCGATAGAGAAAGTTTTTCAGTTTGATGGTCTGATCATCCTCTTAAAAAACGGTCAGCATATTAAGTTTGACCCTGTATAAATAGAAATTTTTGCTGAAAGTTCTCACTTTGAAAAGAAAAGGAGCGGGCCATAGATTGCAGTGTCAAAATTGTCCTTTAAAACGTTAAATTCAGCTCGCCAAATCCAAAGGCGCATAAATAAAAAAATTTAATTGAAAAGTCCAAAGTATATATTCCGTAAATACGATTAAATAATCCACGATCTTTGCTCTCGGCTTTGTAAATAAAACGAACAAAGTAGCTTTGTTTAATGCCATACAAAATTCGTTTTCAAAAGAGGGGTAAATATCTGTTTAATTAGCCAAAGGGTTCACGAATTAAAGCATGTAATTAAAATTGGCCAGTCGATTTTGACCTTGTAGATGTAGGGTTGTGACTTGTGATACTTAACAATAACTTAGGAAAAAATAAACTTAACTTGTATGTATAAGTTAAAATTATTGGACACCATCACGATACCACTAGGCAATATTTTAAATATTTTTTAAGAATAAGTAACATAATATCAGACGAAAAGTTACAGGCCTCTTCTCATCCATAAGCAATCGCATGAGACGGAGTGAGTCATACTCCATCACGCAAGCCCAGTGCGGATTAGTGGAAGCAAGTTATTTACTTGCAAAGAATATCTAATAAAAATTTAAATTTTTTTTTAACGGGCATAGGCCCACCACTAATTCCCACCGCTGTAACTCCTGTAAGCCAGGATCAACAGCGGCGACCATTCACAACACTGGACAATGAAGTCCAGCGAGCCCGGGGGATGACTCTAATCTGTCTTAAAAAAAAAGATATGGCATGTTTTAATAAAATAGTATTTTTTGAGAGTTAGACCTTAAAGGCTTAAATTTATTTACCCATTTTATCAACCCTAATTAAATAGCGTTAATAATCGAGATACTTCCCTACTTCACTAGCGATAAGCTTTTTCGTCCCTTAAAATATTAAATTAATTTCTCATATAATCTCTAAGGGTGTTTTCATACACATTTTATTTGCTTTCGGCCCTTTCTTTGCGGCTTGTTTTCTGTTTCTGATTTATGACTCGTTAATTACCTTCCCCTTAATTAAATTGTTCTTTGATGCTATTTACTTCGCATATTTGTAATGTTATTCGCATTAGCTTTAATTTTTGAGAGTCTTTCTAAAAAATTTCAATACTCTACAAATCTGACACACCTCTTAAGCCTCATTCACATTCATAATATCTTTTCATGTTCTTAGTTAGGGTGCTACGCGCTTGTCTTTTTCGGAAAAGATTATTGATTTGATCATAGTATGTTTTTCTCGGAGTGCCTCGCCCAACACTTCCGCTCACTTTTGCTTGATATATTTCAGTCTAAGTCTTTTTTTTTCATTCATTATGTCTACGTAAATTAATACTAATATGCATAATAGTTTTGAAGCATTCGATACTAAGTTTAACTGCTAGAGAACTTCTGCATGACAGGAATATGCACGATTATATTTCCCGAGGGGTAGATATTCTACATTATATTAGGTTATTGAGAATATCCACATTTTGTTAACACTGCCTAAACCATAGTATAAGACCTTCAGCACTTATTGATAGACAGTGGAAACAATACACTGAACATGAATCAGTTTCGAATCTACTATTATACAATTCTGGGTCAACTTTAGTCAATGGGATAGCAGGGAAGCATTTGACCTACAATCGGGTCCCACTATCTGTGCACATGGCGTCGATATAACGTTATATCGGCTGGTACGGTATGAAACAGGGTGTAGCAAATTATCTAGACGCGTATCGGCAACGATGATGCTAATCGTACTGACGCAAAGGGGGAAGTGAAAATGTAACCGAGTTGTACTATCGGATGCTACTAGGCTAGGAAAAGATCTACACTAGGTTTAACATTAATTTTCTCTACACACTTTCGAGTAAAGTGGCTCTTATTGCACCGCTATTAGGTACATATTAAAACATCTCATCATTACGGTCTCTGTTGTTTACCGCTCTCGCCTGAGGCTCGATCTTGCAATTCTGGCTCGACTGTAATGAGCAATTTAGCTCACTTGTCTCTAATGCACGTGTACCTAACTACCTAGTCGATATTCATTCGACAATTTCAGTCCCTATTCCTTTTGAATGGAAACCATACACAAAAACAGGTTATCATCATCAGCCCACTGCAGGGCATAGGTCTAACATCAGGGAGGTTGAAAAAGGTTATTGAAATAAATATAATGTACACAAAGGTCAATTCCACCAAAACGTAACTTAAAAATTAAAAATTTCACAACACAAAATTAAAATTTAAGGTTGAGCACAAAAACAAAAAGGAACTTTTAGGTACTTCAATATCAAGAGTTTTATATTTAATTAAATCAAAACAAGCATTTATAGTACCCTCTTGATTCCCCTGCTGTAAACAATTAACGTCACAATAGAAAAGTTTAGATGCTGTGAACTAGCGGTAAAACAAATAAACAAAATGGGTATTGTTTTAGAAAACAAGCCACGGTTTAGTTCAGAGCAATAATATGTTTGCTTAGCCGTCTATTATGATTATGAATTATGTCATTGTGTATTGTTTTAGATCTATGATAAATGTTTGTAGCAAATTTTCTGCTTTAGTTTAGAAAAACATGATCATTTGCTTCGCTATTATTCAGCAAAATGTACAAAAATATTTGCTTCGAATAAAGCGAAATGGAGAAGTACTAATAAATAAAATACGGGGTGCAAGGAAAAGTATCATTAACCTTTAATCCACATACTCTACTCATTAAACTGAACTTTTTACTATGGGAGCAAACCTATTAAAACAAAAAAAAGCCGTCTCATATTAAACTGCAACACCTACATGATGGACAACATATTTTGTTTTATGGTCTGAAAGTTTAGCTCCCATAGTAAAAGTGGTTTAGTTTGATGGGTAGAGTATGTGGTTTAAAGGTTAAAGACACTTTTTCTTATACCCTGTATAATCATTATTTAGGTGGAGAAAGACTATAACACTAATGAATAAATTATATCCCGCGAAGGCAAAGCTTCTAAAAAGCACACAAAGTAATCAAACCAGTCCAACCTGTTAAACCACTCAAAAATAATATGATTACATTATTTTTTTTGTGATCACATAAGAAAGTCAATAGTAAAAAAATAGTTAAATGTAAAATGAACAACTTACCACACAAAACAGCAAAAGCATTCCTCATTTTGGCACACATTTTGATATCTATTCACAACAACTACACGGCACATAGTTTGTCTATCTACAGTTTTTAATAATTATCTCATTATTTTGTCACAAAAATTACACTTAACACTGCACTATCGAGATAAATATTCGAGTCACTTAATTTAGTCACTTTAAAGAGTTACCCGTTTTTGTCACTATGCCAAAGTGTCACTGGTCATTTTCAGTTTTTTTTTAATTTTAGAAGTTTTTTGGTGTTTTGAAGGCGCTCTGAAAAAAAAAACGCAATTAGAAACTATACTTTAGCTTTATATAATAAAAAGAGATAAAGAATTGATAAAGGCCTTAAATTAATTTCAAATTTTGGTGTGCACATAAAGAATATTTATCTTATCTTATCTAAATCTTTAATAGGTGCGACATAAATATAACGTGGACTGAACCGTGGAAAAAACCTATTACTATTATTCTCAAACGTAGTACCAGTTTGGACAACCCTACGCCTGAAAGAAATAAAAAAAAAACAGAAAAAACATGCGACGTTCGAATTGTATAAAATGTTTTATCTAGTCCCAAACAAACACGACTTCCAAAAACAACCAGCATAATCGATAAGTAAAGTTATAAAAAACAAAATGTTTTCTTAAAATAGTCGTTTAAAAACGTAACAAAAAAATTGTGACATTTTAATTATCTAGATAAAAACCCGTGGTATATGGGGGCACGGTTATAAACTGACATAATACGAGGTCTCGACTCGGTCGTAAATTTTTTTCGTTTACGCCAAAATAAAATATATTTTAATAAAGAGTTTGTTTTTATGAAAGAATGGAGAAGAACGTAATTGCTTCCCATAGTTATAATTATATAGATATACGGAACCGATATAGATGTACCCGAATTCCTTTAAAGTACGAGTGAATAGGCTTCTTCTGGGTGAGCTCGCTACATCTTCGACCCCATCTTCGTCCTGAGGACTAGATTGAGGTCAAGAGCAAACTGAACAACTTTCACTATGGAGCCAACATTGAAATCGCAAAAAAAAGTCAGCTGTTCCATACAAAACTGCAAACACAACTCCACCGAAATGTATGGGACAATTGATTTATTTGAGCGATTTCGATATTGATCTCATAGAGAAAGTTGTTCAGTTTCATGGGTTGCTTCACAACCCTTTAAGGCTCCAACAGGCTTTTTTTTTTTTTATTCATAATGGGTTTGCGCTTGGCTTCATCTCACCTGATGGGAAGTGTAGACGAAGCCGAGGATGTAGCGTGCTCCCCCAGAAAAAGCCTATTAACTCTTCTTTTGAAAATATCCTGATTGTATTTGCTTGGAAACACAGACGCAGGGAGTGAGTTCCAAACCTTACCGGTTCTCAACCGGTTTTACAACCAGTATTCCAGTATTTATTTACCAAGTAAAATTACTTCACGACTTACGAAAGAGATGTCCAGGGTGTAAGGCAAATGCCCCGAAAACCTCAAAGCCGGTCACTGTCCCGGAACATGTTAAATAGTACCTTTCGCGCAAAATATATGGGAAGTAGATTTTTTTGGTAGTTATTTTTGTGGTTCTCATGGTCCTTCCTTGTTCATATTGCTGGAGACTTTCACCCCTTTGAGTTTTCGTTAGTGTATGCATTTTAGATTACAATTTATCAAAAAGTCCCGTTGAGAAGGGACGTTTTGAGAAAGGGACATTCTGCGACGAAGCCTAATTTAAGACAGCCATATTTTGAAAAACATGATAGGTAAGTTACACAAGTATGTACATGTCCGGAAACATGAAATAAAAACACACATCACATCGGAAAACTCTACCAAAGATAACATAAAATTAATGACGACAGAATCGGAAAACGTATGAATTTTTCATTTAATACCTCCATCAGACTGTAATGAATGAAAAATTCATATGAACTCGGTTCGGTATTGGTTGAATTAAAGATAACGCTAACCTGCATTAACAGGCAATGTGGCTTTTCTCGGAAATCGTAAAAGTTACATTTGTAAATTTACGCCCTTCGCTTAGAGGCGTACCATTAATATTTATTACTATTTATCCACGATAGTAAAACTTTTGGTAGTCACCTTTTTTACCCGACTGCGCGACTAAAATGTATTATGTATGTAAGTTTGTTCCTTTGCTTAGTGGCACTGTAGAGTCCAAATGTGTTTGCCTATTTGATATAAATGAGACAACCATTTAGTAGCTCAGCCGGTTTATTACTGCCTTCTTAAATCTACGTACAAAGGTGCGCACTTCTAATGTATAGCTACGTAGGTACATATACATTATTCCTCCACACTATTTCGAAACCTGTTAACAACAAACATTATAATATTAATATTTTTTTTTAAAAAATCTCCTATAATCTACTTCTTTTCTGGGTCGTAATTGGCGTGTTAGCGACGGTTCTATAGAGGTAGAAGCTTGGGCAACGTCAGCGGCAGACGGCGCTGACGGCGGTTCGACCTGCAGTTGAACTGCGGGCGTGATCGCGGATTCCCCTCGCTCACACTCCTCACCCTCACACTCCTCACCCTCACAGTCATTCCACTCTTCAACCCCGCTGTTTGAGTCAGCTTCTGGTTCGTTCATGTCCTCCTCCACCGTTCCCTGAGCACTGCTCTCTAAACGGTCCGTTAAAGGATCTGTATGACGACTTGTTTGCGTTATTATAGGTACAGATGGAGGAGCAAATGACGACAGTGGGGGTGGCTGTGATGAAACATTACTGTTTTTAATTGACTTATCTTTTAATAATTGATCTACATGTCTTACACAAGAAACATCATATTCTTCTATATAAATTTCATACATTCTGTTTCCTATTTTCTTTTTTATTATACCCGACTTCCAAATTTCCTTTCTGTCGGTGAACCATCTAACCAAAACAGTGTCTCCAACCCCAAATAGTCTTTTGGACGTACATGTTTCATTTAAAATTTTTTTTCTATTTGTTGGCAATATTAAATCTAAACGTGATCTCAAATTCCTGCCGAACATTAATTTAGACGGTGTTTCACCCGTTACGCAGTGAACAGTATTTCTGTAATTGAAAAGATAGCCCAATAATTTATTTTGTACACTGCTTTGCGCTAGATCATCCCTTAGAATACATTTTAACATTTTTTTACAAGTTCTTACGGAATTTTCCGCTTGGCCATTGCTAGCGGGGTGATAGATTGGTGAAGTTTTGTATTCTATTCCGTTACTAGAACAAAACTTACGAAATTCTGTTGAATTGATTTTGACGTCGTTATCTGATACCAAGGTGTTAGGAATTCCAAACATTGAAAAAATATATGTTAACTTTGCTATTAATGCTTGAGTGGTCGTACCGTTATTCATGTGAATGCATTCCAGCCACTTACTGAATGCATCGATAACAACAAGATATACCTTTTGCCCTATAGACATATAGTCGATGTGGATACGCCGCCACGGGGCCTCGGGCCGTAGCCATGGGGCTGGCACCTCGCGAGGTGGGGCTGGTCGAAGGCTTGCACAAGTGTCGCAGGCGCTTATCCAGCTTTCAACCTGTTGGTCGATTGAAGGCCACCACATTCGACTACGCGCATTGCACTTTGTTTTTATGATACCTAAATGTGTGCTATGCAGTTCTGATAACATACGCTCTCTCAATGCCGTCGGGATAACGACCCTATGGCCTCGCAATAGGTACCCTTCTTCGTACTGCAAATCATTTTTAACTTTGAAATAAGGTAATATTAACTTGCATTTTATTTTCCGGGGCCAGCCATTGTTCATGTATTTAATGACCGTTTTTAAAACTTTATCTTCTTTGGTGGCCACCTGTATGTCATTTAACATGACAGCTGGTAAGGTATTGTCTAAAAATTTTAGTGAACAATACGTATCGTATTCTCGGTCACTAGCACACATTGAATTTGATAATGGGGCGCGCGAAAAATAGTCTGCGACTACATTATTTTCGCTAGAACTATATTGAACTATATAGTTATATGCTGATAGGATTATAGCATATCTTTGAAGTCGGAGTGCCGTCGTTACCGCTATACCGTTACTTTTGTTAAAAATAGAAACCAACGGTCTGTGGTCGGTTTTCAGAATGAAAGGTTCACAACGGCCATATAGGTATTGGTGAAAACGTTTCACTCCGAATATAATAGCTGTTGCTTCCTTGTGGATCTGGCTGTAATTACGTTCGCTCGCTGCAAGAGACCTTGAGGCATAAGCTAAAGGTCGTTCGTTACCTTGGCCGTCCCTTTGACAGAGCACGGCGCCGAGGCCGGCAGGGCCCGCGTCCACAGCCAGTACGAGCTGGGCGGCGGGCTCATAGTGCGCCAGCACGCGCTCCGATGCCAGCTCGCGCTGCACGCGCCGCACCGCGCCTCTCTGCCGCTCGCCCCACTCCCACTCCGCGCCCTTGCGGAGCAGCTCATGTACCGGTCCCAAAATACTCGATGCATTTGGAATAAAATTCCGGTAGTAGTTGACTAGGCCTAAAAATCGTTTGACATCGGTGACACTCTCGGGTTCCGGTGCATTCATAATAGCTTGGACTTTGTTTGGACATGTCTGTAATCCATGTTTATTTATAACATAGCCCAGATAACTCACACTATCTTTAAAAAATTCACATTTTTCTTTTTGTAATCTCAGCCCTGCGTCATCCAGTTTACTGAGTACTTTACGCAGTCTTTGAATGTGCGTGGTTTTATCCGGCCCAGTTACACAGATGTCGTCTATCCAGCAGCTCACACCTTCAATGCCGGATAATAGTGTTTCCATTGATCTCTGGAAAATGGCAGGCGCATTGGCGAGTCCGTAAACCAGTCGTGTATATTTAAAAAGCCCTTTTTGAGTATTGATTGTGGTGAGTTCCTGAGACGAGTCACTAAGTAAAAATTGATTATATGCATTTTTTAAATCCAACTTACTGTAGTGTACTCCACCCCCAATTTTTGCAAAGACCTCCTCAATCCTAGGCAAAGGGTACTTGTCAATTACAAGATCTTTGTTTAGCGTTACTGAGTAATCACCAGCCAATCGAACCTTGCCATTCTCCTTGAGAACCGGCACTATAGGTGTTGCATACTGTGAATGATGTACCGGAATTAGAATCCCCACCTCTACAAGACGATTTATTTCCTTCTCTACTTTGTCTTTTAGAGCAAAAGGTACAGGACGCGGTTTGAAAAATTTGGGTACTGAATTTTCTTTTAATTCGAGCTTTACTTTAAATTTGTTAAACGACCCTAATTCATCTCGCCACAAATCTGGATATTGTTCTAGTAAGGAATTAATATTATAGTCACTGTTAAAATGGTTCATTTTTGTCGTTAAGACTAAATCAAAAGCTGACATAAAATCTCGGCCTAGCAAGGGCGGCCCGCCATTTTTTACTACATAAATTTTAATTAATTTTGAATGGTTATTGTACAAAGCCTCTGTTGTAAAATATCCTAACGGTGATATTTTGTGACCATCATACAGACACATTTTCAGATTGCTTTTACATAATTTAAATGCAGAAAACATTTCCTTGTACAATTTCTCAGAAATAACACATTTCCCTGAACCAGAATCCAATTCCATTGAGACATGACTTTTTCCTAAAATTAAATCTAACTTAATTGGCTGCTCGGTCACGTACCTTAAATTATAATTTTGGCACTCACTGCAACACGTACTTCCGCCATCGCTGCTGTCCTCCTCATCGGAGCTCATTTTATTTACGCGCGGACACTTTTTTCCTCCTTTGCACATCTTTTTTAAGTGTCCCTTAACACCGCACTTTTGACAACGATAACCCTTAAAACGGCACTGTTCTTCAAAATGATTTTTCATCCCGCACACCGAACACTGCGTACGCGAAGCACCTTGATCACGTGGTGCGCGCCACTGCGCGGAACCCGCGCCGACGCCGCCACCCGCACCGACGCCGCTGCGGCCTGTTTTGCTACCATGTGATGAAGATGCTCGATAGATCGTCTCCTCCTTGACATTAGGGGTTATCACCTTAGCAGCCCTTGACGACTCAGCTCGCTGCGCTACCTCCAGCGCTTGTGAGAATTTCAAGGTAGACGCACTCTGATCGAACAATTTGTCACGCTCTGGACCCGCATCTAATCCAAGGACGAAACGGTCCGTTAAAATCCTATCCAGCGCCGTATCAAAGTCGCAATAGCTCGCTAACCCCCTTAATCGCGCTGCCCAGTCGGCCACTCTCTCGCCTGGAATCCTTGTCGCACCATAAAATTTCGCCTTGTCCGCGAACGAACACTGCCTTGGTGCGAAGTGTGAATCGAGTAATGCAACCAGCTCTGCGTATGTTAGCGTAGGTACCTCCTTAGGATACGCTAAATTACGCGCTAGACGGTATGACTCATCTGAAAGGTGCGTTAGGAGAACTGCACTTTTGTCACTTTCTTCCACCTTATTCACCTTCAGGAACTGATCTAATCGGCCTTTGAATATCGCCCAATCACCTGTTTTATGGTCAAAACTTGATATCGTTCCTAAGAACGCCATTTTATTTTAATTAACGCGAGGGTAAACACAACACTCGTTTGCCACTGATATAAATGAGACAACCATTTAGTAGCTCAGCCGGTTTATTACTGCCTTCTTAAATCTACGTACAAAGGTGCGCACTTCTAATGTATAGCTACGTAGGTACATATACATTACTATTTTAATGATTCTTACGTCAATCGGTTTGTTTTAATCTTTTGAGTGTCACTGAAGACATGACATTAATCAAAATAACTACAGCCAGACGCCATATTGCGAAAAATAAAAAAATTTAAGTTGACGAACTATATTGGGGTAAGATCACTGAATAGGTATTTCTTCTTCTTCTCATCGTGTGAGCAGAGCCCTGGTGTCAGAGTTTTTCAGATCGCCTTCGGCCTCTGACGTGGTTTTTATGTAACGACTACTACCACCAGAGATAGTAGCCGGGACCAACGGCTTAACGTGCCGAAACACGGAATCATTTTTCTTTTCAAACTATCAGGTGGTTCAGCCTGCAATGTCCTTACCAACTGGGGAAAAACGCACAAAGTGACATTTCACCAAGTGTCCCCCGTGGGAATCGAACCCACGACCTCCGTGTCGAGAGCCAATGCTCTTAACCATTAGACCACGGAGGCAGTTAATAAATAAATAATAGGTATTTAAAAATCATATTTGGGTTCATCTTATCATTATTCATTTGACATGAACATTTAGGATCTATAACGATTTATAGTTGAAAAAACTAAAACGTTTAAAATAAAAAGGTTACTTAATTTAAAAAATAAGAAACCAGTCTGCGTAAACAGTGAACTTAAATAATAGTTCTCGGCTGTTGAAGACGCTTCAATATTACTTAAAAGAATTCTAGACTACTTCACTTTTTTTTTTTACAGTTTTTATTTAAAGTTCACTCTTTACTTTCTTATTCTTTTTTAAATTCACTTTTTTTTATCTTGCCAAACCAAATTTGACGTAAGTTTGAATGAGTTTATTCATAGTTATGAATGAAGTTATTCATAAGTTACGTCATAGTTGTTCCTCAAATTATGCATTACAGTTTTGAGACCTTAGGTAGCAAGTTGTTATGGTGTTTTTGTTTTTTATTAACTACGGAATAAATAAACAGCTATCTCAGTTAATTTTTAACCGACTTCAAAAAAGGAGGTTTCTCAATTCGACCGTATATAAGGTCTAACAAAATTAGCTGAAACTATTTTAAGGGGATGATCAGACCATTAAACTGAACAACTTTCTCTATTGAACCAATATCGAATTCGCGAAAAAAATCAGGTGTTCCATACAAACTTACTCGACCTAAATGTATGGGACAGCAGATTTTTTTTTTCGCGATTTCAGTATTGGTCCCATAGAGAAAGTTGTTCAGTTTGATGGTCTGATCATCCCCTTAAAATAGTTTCACCTAATTTTGTTAGACCATATATATAATATTTTTTTTTATGTGTGTTCACGGATAACTTCGTCGTTTATGAACCGATTTTGATGATTATTTTTTTGTTGGAAAGAAGCTATTCCAACGGTGGTACCATGATAAAGAAACCAGGATCTGATGATGGCATCCCAGAGAAATCGAGGGGAACTTTTGAAAATAGTAGTGCCGGCTAGTGCGTTTGTTGATTTAAAGCACTACTATTAAATTGAACTAACCGAATTCACCACTGAAAATTGTAAAATAAACAAAATTTTAACAAAAAATTAAAACCACCTTCAAAATAACTAAAAAGTTAAAAAATAATATTGCAGCTGATAATTTTTTCGTTCGCATCATAAGAACATTAATTTGTTTTATAGAAGTCGGTGTCAAGCCAAGCCAAACTTGCCTTGCTTGACAACGACTTCGATAAAACAAATAAATGTTCTTATGATACGAACGAAGAAGTCATCGGCTGCAATATATTTTTTAACTTTTTAGTTTTTTTGAAGGCGTTTTTAATTTTTTGTTCTATACAAAAATTATGGGATATTAACATATCCTGAAGTTTATTGCCAACACAGGACTGTGAAAGTGGGGCTAAGTATAATTATTAATTCTGCATGTTTCTGTAATAATAAAATAAATAAATATTCTAAAGTCTGTATCATAATTCGAAGAACAAATTTGACGTAACTTATGAATGAATTCTTTCATTTATGTGTGAATAAATAATAATTTCTATTCATAATTTAAGTTAACGTCGTATAATGAATGTTAGTTTATTTTAGTGTCAAAATGCCAGTCTGTGATTTGGAACAATATATTGCTGATTACGTCGACAATAACTAAACGGGACAATAATTTTCTATTACTCGTAGATCAGCGTGGAAGTATTTAATCTTATCAAACTTCAATAAAATAAATCCAAATGATTCACTTCTATTAAAACCTACTTACTAAAATGTGCCTTCTACACATTCATATGATCTCCCTCTCACTCTACTCTCACTCACTGTCTCACTCTCTCGTCTTCTTGGGAAATTGTCCTTTTGGGAAGTACTAGGTTCTCATTCATTTTTTTTTTAATTCTTTTTTTTTGGAGCTTTTAACCCTGAGGTTAAGTCAGCCCGTTCTCATTCATGAACCTTAAAATTTCTGTTTTATTTATGAATGAGCGCAGATTTCACCTGTGACTAACTAACGGTTAAACTACATTAGCGTTTTTTTTATCACAAATTGTAGGCGTCGTATTGTACATTGTGATGTGAACGTATGTGGCGTCTGTTTTGTGTCTGTGTCAATTTCAATGCCCGCCCACATCAATGCTGCGTTCAAACCGCCAGTTTAAACAGACCCTTATGAACATAATCACCAACCTATGACCGAAAAGTTTCGACAAACTAGAAGCCGAAACCCACTCGGACATGTCATTAAGTATTTCTTTTAAAAACTTGATTCGGTACCTATTACGACATACTATCTTTTTAACCCACGCTTAGCCTAGTTGGGTGTAGTGCGTGGTTTAAGTTTTAAGTGAGAAGCGGGTGCGATATGAGCGTGGAATGAGAATGACTAGAAAAGGCATTCACTTACCAACTTCTGGACTTAGGATCCGAGCTCAAAAGTGTCCGAACCAAAAGAGCAATAAAACATATAAAGAAAACCAACTACGCGACAGTATTCGACTGACCTGACTGCTACGTGCACGCGAAAGCGCGCGGCCCTCGCCTTACTGCGATGAGATAAAAACTACGCAAGCAAAATGAAAAAGAATTTTCAATATTAGGCTATACACGAAGTTAGGTTTGTGTAGCTTGGTCTCGGAAATTTTTTTTCGATAATTTTGTACTAGACCCGGCGTCCATTATATTGTATGTCAATGAGAAAGGGCAATAATCTTATATTAGTCTCCAGAACGATACAGGCTTATATGCTAGCAGCATTCAGTGAGCAAGAGAAAATCTACTCGTATATTTTTGTCCCTTTCTGCGTATGCGGTATTTTTGGAGTTGAAATTGCTTACAAAAACGCAACTTAATTTTTTGTTATACCTACATAGGATAAGCGGTCAGTGAATCTATAAAATACTCAATCAACGGATATGGGAGAATGAAGGATGGAATGGAAGTGTGATGAGAAGGAAGGTCTCTATACGTAATTTTTTTGGGCTTATCTCTTTTGACTTGCACCAAAAAACATTGAAACAGTATGTAGGCGTCAAAATGTTTGTAAGAGGCAATTATTTTGTCTTTCTGTCTGTGCGTCCGTTTGTTCAACCTTTGTATCTTTTGTCGTTCTTTCAATTTCATTGTTGATCATGTTAATTATACGTAGTGTGGTCAAATATTGTATGTAAGAGAATAAGTTTAGATTCATGCTATTTATTTACAAAATTATCAGTCTTAAAGCTCTTACAGCAGCGTACATAAAGCCACTTTCTTTTTTGGGGTGGTTCGAAACCTTGTCCCAAGACAAAGTACCGACCTATATATTAGTCGGCTCGAACAGCATCCAATGGAATAAATCGCTTGTTTCACATTTCACTTAGCTAGTTTGTATAACACAAACTAGCTAAGTGAGAGTCTTCGGCACCGAGGGTTCCATATCACCACACAATATATTTTATTCGTGTTGTGTATTTACCAAATTCTAAACCATTGATTAATATGTACCAAAAAAAAGTTTTCTCCGGGGTCCTTTGCGTGAGCTTGAATTAAAACTGGTTTTTATTATTTGTTGTAAATTTTTTGAGTTTGCACTTTTGTATTTTTTTAGCAAATCATAATACATACAATAATTATGTTCTATAAAAATTAAGGTATTCTACCTATTAAGGCAGTATGATCCGGTGGAGGCCGCGCTCACTAGTTTTTTGAACATGAACTAAACTTGAAAAACACGTGTCTAAAAGTCTGAAAACAAATTATGTCTTATTTAAGGATCTGGCGGATAGGCGATCGCTCTCAATAACACGATTAGATAAAGTTTAGTAGATAGAAAAACATAACAAAGTTACCCCATAGATTAATATGTGTATTGGATATAGATAGGTAAGTCGCCTTGAATTTTAGGACGTCCTAATTATTAGCGTGGCCGCTTATTAGCACAAGGGGGCGCCACATTATGAAATAAATTGAAAAAGACGATCGGCCGACACGAGGATCGAACCATAGGTAACCGGATCGTAAGCCGGTAGTGTCTAGACCGCTAGACCAACAAGACAGTGATTGATATGGGCCAAATCTCTCACTACTGTAGCGCAGCGGTGAGGTGTAGCGCGCTGTCACTCCGATATGAACCCTAGTTCAACACATAGTGCTTCGAAACATAACCGATAGATGGCGGAAGCTGTCTATGGAAAATCAGCGTTCCACTTAGTTTGTACTAAGATAACATAGCATGAGTTACCCCTTTATGTTGTTTTTTTTTAAATATTAATGATTAAACTGCAGATATCCATTTTTGTACTAAATACATTAAATATTTTTAGACAAATTCGCTGAATTTGGAGCTTAGAAACACCCAAGAGAAAAGATATTGATGAAAAATACATTTTTTTTGCGATCTGGCTTTTAATTGAAGCCGAAAGGCTAATTGCAAGCTTATGTTTGCAAGAAAGAGACGCTTGCACTGAGATATCAAGAATAGGGGACGACGTAGTCTTAGTATTGGCACCCTTGGGTACAGAACCTTAAAAAACAACACAAAAATTATATAAATTCTTATTTATTTCAGAAATAGCAAAGCGTTTTCCAAGAAACCAACCCAAAGCGGTTAAAATGTATCAAAAAACAAACATGCGACCGTATATTTTCGACAAAACAAATTGAAATAAAATATTGAAATGTCATGATTGACTGATACATAGTCGTATATACATAACATGAAGGTGAAAGGGAGGAAAGTAATTGAAAATCCGTGTGTTTATCCATTCTGGGGGGAAAATATTGAAATGGAAAAATAACACACATCGAAAATTTAATTTGGATTTACATTACATCATTCGTGAGAGAGGTGCCTCAGGCTGGAGAAAGACTGAAATCTTTGCACACCCTCGCAACTTTAAACATATACACCTTGAGACCTATGCCTATAGACCTTGACTTGCGCCTGTATCACTGCGACCATCGCCGGTCTTTTGTGAACGCCCAATAAAAATTTTTTTTTTTTATTTATTTCCAAAAACATGTGTTACGTAGACATTTTTCAATAAACAAAAAGAGTAGGTACGTAAAATTTGTACATTTTTTTAGTTTTGTTGAGCATCACAGCCGATACCCAAATTGAGCTATTTTTCATGAAGAAAAATACTTGTGATTTGAGTTTCAGCCGCTCCTTTATACCTTACCGCTTTTATAGTTCCCTACTGATCCCCATTGCAGGTAGGAACCGCAATAGGTTTCTAATATGACGGAGTTGTAACTGCCTCCGTGGTCTAATACGGAGGTCTTGGGTTCGGTGCTCATGGGGGACACCTATTGATATGTCAATTTCCCCAGTTGGTTAGGACATTGCAGGCTGAATCACCTGATTGTCTGAAAAGAAAGATGATGCCGTGCTTCGAATGGCACGTTAAGCCGTTGGTCCTAGCTACTTTATCTCTGGTGGTAGTCTTTACATAAAAACCACGTCAGAGGCCGTAAGGCGGTCTGAAAGAACTCTGACACCAGTTCTCTGCCCACACGATAAGAAGATCTCCTGTGGTATTACCTGATATACCTGATTACCCAGATGGATAATTCGTTTGTACATCAATTGGCCCATAAATGTTTCCATCTCCTCGTTGCAAAATCTGCAGCTAGTCAAATCATTTAAGTTCAGCGTGTGCATATATATTTAGTTTGCAGCGGCTTGCGTGATCTCACTATTGTACAGTACGACCAGGAAAATAATTCCGCTCGTCAATCTTCGTTTGCGCAGAGCAGACCCGAATCCCCGTCAAAACCCGAAGTCATTTAGTAATCAATGGTTCCTAAGTCGGAAAGCAGCGAATATAGCGTGAAATCAATAAGCCAATAGCGGCAAAGGATTGTAGGTGGCACACCCTGATTGGTAAATATAATTTCGTAAATAGTTAGAGAGTTGACACTTTCACAAAATATGTGTTATTACTTTGGATTTCTTAAAAAATAATAATACATGCAAATAGTACGAGGTATTTTGTTATTGCTTGATCATAAAAACGCGTTGACTTTTATATGGATTAGTTACGCGTGTAATTCTACTAACAAACATTTCTGCCACTTTTTGCGGGGGGCGAGGTAACATGAAATCCGCAACTTTGGATTTTATTCCCCATAACTTTAGATTCAAATTTTGAACGTTAAAAATCATGAAAAGTAGTCTCGCGTGAACCCCAAACGTTTTAAGTTCGAAATTATTGTTTCGCAATTATAGACTGTCTCGTTTAGTTATAAGGTATAAAATTGAATGTAAATGTACATGAATAATTGATCTTTCCTTATACTAAATAGTCAAAGTAAAAACGGCAATACATACAAGCGTGAAACTCGGTGTTATTATAGTGTGTGCTAAGGTAAAGCGACAAATAATCAAAAGCGGCCATGCGTGTGTCTGACACGCATTAAGGGTTCCGGAGAAAACTTTTTTTGTTGTAAGTATTGTATGGTAGTACTGAGCCCTCCGTGCGCGATCCGATTCGCACTTCGCTGAGTTTCGTATCTGTTCGGAACCTTTCAACACGGGCCTCTAAAAGTCAATTAATATACATACTTGAAGCAAATAAATTGCAAAATAATTCTTATTACCTATAAAATATGCGTGAGAATCGGACCCATATGCGATACAAATGTTTTAACGGCTCATTTATTATAACAAGAACCATTCAGAGCTCTTATCTTAAAGTATTTAACATCAAAATGGCATAATACGCGAGACTTTGTATTTGAACTGTAATACACGCAACGGCAACTGAAATCAGTTATAAACTGTATAGCAGTTGGAATAAGGGTTGTAATCGATAGTTTTGCTTAGTCCTTTTGGACTTTTCAATGACGTTCATTGACTTTTTCGGTATAAAATTACAATCTTATTTTAGTATGTACTTACATTATAGCAATTATACTAAAATATCCTTTAAAATGAGTGTCATCATCATCATATCAACCGTTAGACATCCACTGCTGGACATAGGCCTCCCCCAAAATGGGGGGATTTGCCATAATCGCCACGCTTGGCAGGCGGGTTGGCGATCGCAGTTGGATTGAATGTGTGTACTCAGAGAATGCTGCACCCATCCTCCGGTAGATCCCATAGTCGCCTTTTACGACTACCACGAGAGGAAATGGGTTGGTGCTATTCTTAGCCGACACCACACGGACTCCCTGATTCCATATAACCAATTTTTGGATTTTTTGTCTTACTGTTAGTTTGTTTGTTTGTTTGAACGAGCATCACGCAAAAACTACTGAACCGATTATGATGAAACTTTTTTTGTTTGATAACTTATTATCTGACTTAAGGTGGTTGGAGAGGGGTCAATTTTATACAAAACTTTGACGCACAATACGCGTAGACGGTATAAATATAAGTAACTTTGTATATATGGAAAAATAGTTTAGAAAATCTAGATGCCGCGTCACAAATAACATTTGCAATTTATAAAATAATTACGAAGATATAAAGCTTTGAAATTTTTCATACAAAATTGTAAAAGCTTTATATTTTCGTAATTATTTTATAAATTGCAAATATTATTTGTTACGCGGCATCTAGATTTTCTAAACTATTTTTCCATTTATAAAATATTACTTTTATTAATTCCGTCTACGCGTATTGTGCGTCAAACATTTGTATGGACTGAAACCACCTTAAAATCTGGTATATAATTTGTGCGGACAAAGTCGCGGGTTAACGCTCGTACTTTATAAGGGGGGAATTTAGACCATCAAACTGAACAACTTTCATAACTGGATCAACGTTGAAATTACGGAATGATCTCAGTTGAACATTCCCGGGTACTTCGGAATTTCAGGGAATACAAAAAATCAATCCGGAGTCGGAAACTAAAAAGTTCAGGAATTCCAAAATCCTACTCACGTCAGGATATTTCTGAACCCAAACTCAATTTGATTATCACACGAAAACTACTAAACCGATTTTGAGGCAGTTTTCTCTGTTCAAAAGCCTATGGCCCAGCTACCTACCATGCGGCACATTATATAAGGGCTAACAAAATTAGGTGAAACTATTTTAAGGGGATGATCAGACCATCAAACTGAACAACTTTCTCTATGGGACCGATATCGAAATCGCGAATAAAAAATCAGCTGTTCCATACAAACCTACTCGACCTAAATGTATAGCAGCAGATTTTTTTTTTCGCGATTTCGATAATGGTCCCATAGAGAAAGTTGTTCAGTTTGATGGTCTGATCATCCCCTTAAAATAGTTTCACTTAATTTTGTTAGACCTTATATACAGGGTGTAAAATTGAATGGGACACTTATTTAAAGGGATGCTTCAGACCATCTGAACAACTTTCTCTATGGGACAAATATCGAAATCGCGAAAAAAAAAATTTGCTGATGAATGGGACATTTCAGTCGAGTTATATTCGCAGTTTTGTATGGGACAGCGGAATTTTTCGTCGCGATTTCAGTGTTGGTCCCATAGTAAAATGTTCAGTTTAATGGTCTGAAATACCCCTTTAAGTGTCCCATTTAATTTTACACCCTGTATTACACTCCCCATACAAAAAAACCCCAATACTTTTTAGAAACATTGTTACACGTGCAATGCTTCAAGCTACAAAAACAAACAAATACAATTTCAGAACTAATGTTTGTTTGTAAACTAATTTGTTACATTGTAACTTCATCGTAACATTCTAGTCTGTTATGATATTTATGTCTTTTTAACCGACTACGGAGAAAATAAAACAAGGGTATCGATTTTAGGCCCACCACACACATCCGGAATAGACCTGATTCGGAATTCAGTATTGTCAACTATGATTACAAAAAATACTAGAGTACAGTTAAAAATGCCTAAAATAAAAATGTATGACATGCCCAATAAAATGACAATTCCATTTTTAGGTATGTATTAAAACGAACAAACAATTTCTATACATGATAATTATTGTCAAGCGATGAGGAAGGACATGACGTTACGATGATGATTTGTAAATTGTATTTCAATATTCATCATCATCATCTTCTCAGCCGATGGACGTCCACAGCTGGACATAGGCCTCCCCCAAGGATCGCCATAACGACCGGTCCTGCGCTGCCCTCATCCAACGGGTTCCTGCCGCCTTCACAAGGTCGTCGGTCCACCGTGTGCGGGGCTGCGCTTTCCGGTACGCGGTCGCCACTCGAGAACTTTTCGGCCCCATCGGCCATCGGTTCTGCGAGCAATATGCCCCGCCCACTGCCACTTCAATTTAGCAACTCTTTGGGCTATGTCAGTTACTCTGGTTCTTCTGCAGATCTCTTCATTTCTGATTCGATCTCGCAGGGAAACTCCGAGCATAGCCCTCTCCATTGCTCTTTGGGTGACTTTCAGCCTTTTTATGAGGCCTTGAGTGAACGACCACGTCTCTGTTCCATATGTCATCTCTGGCAACACACACTGATCGAAGACTTTCGTTTTAAGACACTGCGGTATTTGGGACGTGAAGATACTACGTAGCTTCCCGAACGCTGCCCAACCGAGTTGGATTCGACGATTGATCTCTTTCTCGAAGTTGGACCTACCTTACTGAATTTTTATTCTACTATTTCAATATTATGCAACTATATCAAAAGACTAATCATAGTGATAACATAAGACATAATCTGCGTACAAAATGGCATGAACCATTATCACACAAGCGATTTTGCAACTATATCACAACGACATTGCAGCTGCACCGTCACGATACGGTATCGTTACGTTAATGCCTAAGCTCAAAATTCGCTTGTGTGAAATGGATGTAAATCTTTAAAAAATGCCACCAAGACATCAAAAAATCACTAGATCTAGGGAAAAAGTCTCTGAAAGCGGTAACACTGAATTAAGAATCAGGTTTGTTCCGGATGTGTGTGGTGGGCCTTAAGTATTCCGTCTAATTCAAAGTCGGGAAATAATAAACTGCAAACCTATTCGATCCAAATGTATGGGAAAGCTGACTTTTTTTCGCGATTTTAATGTTAGTCCCATAAAGGATGTCCCAGTTTCATGGTCTGATCATCCTCTTGAAAAACCATCTGTCCATGTACAAGGGGTTACAAAAATACAAATAAACATTTATGGGGGTGGTTAAGACCATCAAACTGAGCAACTTTCACTATGGGACCAATATCCAATACGCGAAAAAAAATCGGATGTTCCATCATCATCATCATCATATCAGCCGATATACATAGGCCTCCCCCAAAATGGGGAGATTTGCCATAATCGCCATGATGCGATGCGTTTGCGATGTTCCATACTAAACTATAGATCTACTCGAGCTAAATATAAGGTCTAACAAAATTAGCTGAAACTATTTTAAGGGGAAGATCAGACCATCAAACTGAACAACTTTCTCTATGGGACCAATATCGAAATCACGAAAAAAAAATCAGCTATCTCATACATTCGAGTCTATTTATGTTTGCAGTTTTGTATGGGACAGCAGATTTTTTTTCGCGATTTCGATATTGGTCCCATAGAGAAAGTTGTTCAATTTGATGGTCTGATCATGCCCTTAAAATAGTTTCAGCTAATTTTGTTAGACCTTATATATGGGACAAAATATTTCAGTTCAGTTTGATTGTCTCAACAACCCCCTTAAAAGTTTAACTTTTTTATTTTTTAGTTTTGTAACACCCTGTATTAACACCCTGTATAAGTACGAGTAGATATAATATAACATCGCAGTCTTATCATCGCAATACAAGTTCAGGCTAGATTCTGGTACTTTAAATGTGACTAGATAATTTGTGTGACAATGTCCAAGATATTTATTCATTTATTATTTATTTCTAAGTAAAATTATATATCTTGATGGAGCCTCACGCTTCTTCTACGGTACGAAACAAAAGTCGCCAACTTTCTCGGGTTGGTGTGCGTGAGGCGCCCGCCATACAACTTACCTACAGACACGGTTTATAGAATAAAAAAACCACTGATATTTTTTTGACTCTTCAATCTTGACATATAAGGTCTAAAAAAATTAGGTGAAATTATTTTAAGGGGATGATCAGACCATCAAACTGAACAACTTTCTCTATGGGACTAATATTGAAATCGCAAAAAAAAAATCTGCTGTCCCATACATTAAGGTCGAGTAGGGTTGTATGGAACAGCTGATATTTTTATCGCGATTGCGATATTGGTCTTATAAAGAAAGTTGTCCAGTTTGATGGTCTGATCATCCCCTTAAAATAGTTTCACCTAATTTTGTTAGACCTTATATAACTTATCAAAGATTTAATTATTATCTAGTCTAGCAGTCAACTGTAATTATGCATCTATATTTTCAATAACATTTAAACAGACAAAATTTATTTTTACAACCTTATAGCCATCTGCAAGCCACATTCTTTATGTGAAGTCACTAAAACCATGCAAATTTCAACCATACAACCACGTATTCCGAATCCTCGTAGGCGAGCTATTACGTGCAATAATACTAGTCACATCTGCAAGAGATGTTCTTTCTATGAATTCTCTAAAACCAAGCCATATTCAACCTTAAAGCGTTGTATTTGGAACTCTTCAAGGCGTTATTTTACGTGCAATGAACGTTAAATATGGACAACACATTGTGACTACGTGGGAGATGTGTTGCTGGGTAAAATATACAGGGCGTTTTGTTTTTATTGGTAATTTGTTGTTGTAAAATAAACAATGTGTTATTGGAAATAAAAGATTAGTTTAATAGTAGATTTAGTTCCATTTTATATTATTAATTATAGTGCTGGAAATATTTTTTTATTTTTAAAAGAATAACCAGATCGTCCCGCCACCTCTCCGCCTCTCCCCCGCCCGTCAGAGGTGGCGGGACGATCTGGATGCTTTCGATGACGCGTGGCCAGAGCATGCCCAGGACAGAGATGGTTGGAGGATGAAAGGGGAGGCCTTTGCCCAGCAGTGGGATGAAGTGGGCTAGTAAAAAAAAAGAATAACCTGTTGGATACGGTATTGATATTTGAATACTCAACACAATTTTACTTTAACAGTATTTCGAAACATGTAGCTCTAAAATTGTGAAAGCCACATTTCCGTAGTCAGGCAAGGAACCTTCGTTCAAATCCGTCTAATAATTCTGTAATATAACCTTATAAATTCTGTAATTTTTGCACCTATTGACAGGTAATTATAATCTCGTTCTCACCATCCTAAATCTGTAAGTAGCTATATTGTGTAAGTTTCTGATTATGTTATATCGTTTACAAGATCGATAACGTATTATTTATATCTGTACCAAGATATTTTAAGTACCTAATATTAAGTTTCTGTGAACATAATATACATTATAAGTTTATAACATGAATAGCTGTGCCGGGCGTTCGTTGCAACGCCCCTTGTTTCCCCCGACACACACTTGACCGGTTTTTTTTATTTTACCTCCTATTCTCAGATCTACTGAATATACACACAAAATTTCTTATGAATCGGTCAAGCCGTTTTAGAGGAGTTTTATTACAAACACCGCAGAATAGTTTATTAAAAGAAGAAGAAGAGAATGAGAATTTTATATATTAGATAAGAAAAGATATGTACAGTTTGTATGAAATTAATTAACTAAATATTAAGAAGCAGAATCGCTAAGAACTGCCAAAAACCACCATGTCGATTTGATACCAATTTAATTGGGAATCATTGAGGATCATTCCCTTGATGGAATGGGAAACCGATAAGATCAGAGGTGAGGTCGGATACAATAGCTTTGATAACCGAAAACTTGAATGTGTGACGGTTGATAATCTAAAAATAAAATAACACCCTGTACATGATATCCTAAGAACATTCAATTTCCATACGTATGCCATATTAAAAATATTATTTAAGACCAACGCGAAAAATACAAATAAAAATAAGCACGTGCGACCCACTTCGTAGTGCGAGGGAGACAGGGAATGTCATGTCAAATTTGAATAATGGGTTGAGGTAAGGAAGTAATTTGTGCTTTTGAATATATTTCTGGGGAATTGCAGACGTAACGGTGCTACAATT
This sequence comes from Agonopterix arenella, assembly GCA_927399405.1. Classification (NCBI taxonomy): domain Eukaryota; kingdom Metazoa; phylum Arthropoda; class Insecta; order Lepidoptera; family Depressariidae; genus Agonopterix; species Agonopterix arenella. Next base: position 643,965 of record OV656690.1, read on the forward strand.
ACAAGCAAATTTGGATGAAATCAGAAACATTGCTACAACGTTAAGCTTCTTTGGAGGAAATCAGAAACATTGCTACAACTATAGGCTACTTTGGAGGAAATCAGAAACATTGGTACAACTTAAAGCTATTTTGGAGGAAATCCGAAACATTGCTACAACTATAGGCTACTTTGGAGGAAATCAGAAACATTGGTACAACTAAAAGCTATTTTGGAGGAAATCCGAAACATTGCTACAACTATATGCTACTTTGGAGGAAATCAGAAACATTGGTACAACTAAAAGCTATTTTGGAGGAAATCCGAAATATTGCTACAACTATAGGCTTTACTTTGGAGGAAATCAGAAACATTGGTACAACTAAAAGCTATTTTGGAGGAAATCAGAAACACTGCTTCAACTACAAACGACTTTTGAATTGTAGTACAGTATATGAAAGAGTATGCGAGGTTCGCTTGAAGTTTTATACACAACACATACAGGGTGTTGGTGTAGACACCTTAATGGGTGATTTTACTCATGATACTGAACAACCTTCCCCGAGAAACAAAAAATACGCAATAAAAATAAATTTTTCGTACAAACTTGCGGTAATAATCATAGTACACTGAGTACAAACGTATGATCAGCTGATTGCATTTAGTTCGATATCATCACCATCAGCCTATAATACGTCCTATTGCTGTGCACAGACCTACCCTAAGGGAGGGTGTATATGGGCATTAGTAATCCACCACGCGTGCCCAATAAGGATTGGTATGGTTTGGTAACTCCAAAAAATATATTTTCTGATTTCCTGTAGGCTTCTTGGGGAAATATGTTCTGGAGTGCGATTTTTGACACTCATTCGCTGAGCTCAGCAGTTGAAAATGTCAAAATTACTATAGAGGAATGCATCTTTCTACTGTTGATTTGACTTTCAAAACTCATACTTCACGAGTGTGATTTTTGAAAGTCAAATCAGCAGTAGAATGATGCATATCTCCATAGTAATTTTGACATTTTCAACTGCTGATATGAGAGAATGAGATTCAAAAATAGCACTCCAGTACCTTGAGTACAATCACCCGTTCAATAAGGTAATTCCGCCTTCTGGCGCAGTCGGGTAATGTTTTCAAAACCAATAACCAATACATAGGTATGTTTTGTAATTGATGTTTGTCCGTTCTGGTTATATAACGCTCAAACAATAATCTAGATGAAAGCTATATATAAGCTTGGTTTTCTCTTTTCACATAATTATTTTCTCAATAATTTTGTACATACTCAAATATAGGACAGTATGTTATTACTGAATACTATTTATTTCAAGAAGGTAAAATATTATATTTAGGTTCAAAATACAAATATCACAGAGCAAATAATTAAAAGAGGCAAATCGTTAACTCAATATAAATAAAAACGAATGATCTAAACACGTTTACGTATAAAACAACAAATTCCCACGAAAGCGAACGGCAATCAATAAACTTATAAAAACAAACTTAAAAAGAAAGGGCTAAGGCGAGCGAAGTCACCGGATGTAACTTTATAAGGCTTTGAAACAGGTTGGATAAGTACACAGAGCAAAGAATACTACGCACCGCGTTTTAAGCAGGCACTTCACTCTCGCGAGAACTTCTCGGCGAGAACTTTCAAGGAAAATTACAACGGATTATGACGCCATTCTCGGCGAGAATGTAGTGCCCGCATTATGGATACGAATGATAAGCATTAGCATAGTAGAGGAAAGTGTTACATACAATAATAAATATGAAAGATATTTATGATAAATTGACCAATTTACAGTAACCTGATTCTGACGCATATGTGTAGTTTATATACCAATCCGCATTGGGCACTTGTGGTAGACTAACGCCCATACACGCCTATGCTCTGCAGTGGGACGTGTATAGGTTGATGATGATGATGATACAATATATTTTATTGGTTTTTAAACGTCGTTTGAGAGTCTAACACAACAATATGACTTGATAGGTTTGAACTGTGGCTTGCTGATAAAACTTAATTTTTGTGTGATGAAGTCTAAGATATCTATTTATTTTAATACACTGAACAAGAGAGCTACGTTCAATATAATATTTAGGTTTCCATTTTAGTTATTAATTAATCAAATTAAGCCTTTGTCTTTTTATTAGACGATCCCCGTCCGGGCCGACTCGAACCAATGAGTTTTTCGGAATTTATGTACGATTTGTAACACCACTGGCTTTTCGGTGAAGGAAAACATCGTGAGGAAACCTGCATGCTTCAATTTCGAGGCATGTATTGTACCTACTGTCCATTTACTAGTGGCGACGGGTTCAGTCCCCGTCACACTGGCAGAGTTTCGGTACTATAGTGAAACGTGGATGTTCTGAGGTTTCGGAATATCGCTGACACCCCCTCAGGGATTATAGTCGTGAGCATATGCTTATGTTGAATATGCTATGCTTTTATAATTATTATAAAATTGAGGAACAGAAAGTTAAAAGATAAAAAAACTGATTAAATTGCAGGAGAGAAGTATATAAATTAGTCGTTAAAAACGTCTCTTTCGTATCCATACAGGTAAAGCTTTTTGTCTGTCCAGAAGAAAGCGTCTCTTAGTAATCTAATCACCGAGCGAGTTTTTTATTCGGTGCTCTGTGGCAACGCACTTTTATTTTTAATACAAATCGTTGCTAGAGAAAACTTGTTTTTAGATTATAGTTAAGGGCTGTGACTTTTTTATTTTATTTAAAAGTTTCTCAGTATAAAACATGTATTATGTATTTATGTGTCAAAATCAAAGACATTCTATACAAGGACTTCGCATCAGTGCGCTATTAACGGGATCACTAAGTTATGTTTAATTGTTGTACATTACTGTTTTGTGACCGAATATGACAGAAAGACAGAAACAATTTAACTTACACTTGAGATACTTATAAGTCCCTCCCTTCACGACCATTATGCCTTTAAGGAGTATTCAGAAACATTGCTACAGATTATCTCCAACTTCACTTACACATTTGGCGCTTCAGAATGTCATTTTAATGCAAGTAAAAGTCTATTATTTAGTATATTTTCCCCCTTTTAGAGTTCCGTTGTCAAACAAGGAACCCTTATACTTTCGTTCATTCTGTCTGTCTGTCTGTATGCCCCGCCTCGATAAATCGCTCATTTTTGCACCTATTGAAATTTGGCATGAAGACAGATATCAGTAACCCAAAAACAGAAATTAAGTAGTCATAAAGATACGGGTCCCACAACGAAATGGTGGTTGGAAAAAAGAGTTTTTTTTTAAATAAATCGAATGTCGTGTCGTTGGATAGAAAAAAAGCTCCAATAGAAACTAAATCGTTATAAATAATGCTTCTGTCTCGAGATATTTTTTTACTGAGAATATAACACTTACTCCATAAAATATAATTATTTAAAATTATATTTTATGGAGTAAATTCCCCAAGTAGTAGGTACAATAAACATTATTTAATACACTCGCCAACACATTTAAGGTCCGCCACACACATCCGGAATAAACCTCATTCGGAATTAGATTCCGTATGGAGTGTTGCCGCTTTCAGATACTTTTTCACTAGATCTAGTGATTTTTTGATGTCTTAGATGGCATATTTTAAAGTGATTTTTGAGCGTAGGCGTTGATGGAACGATACCGTATCGTGACGGTGCAGTCGCGACGTCGTTGCGGCATAGTTGCAAAAACGCCTACACTCAAAAACCGCTTGTGTATAATGGTTCATGCCATTTTGTATGCAGATTATGTCTAATGTTAAAACTATCGATATTCTTTTGAATTAGTTGCATTAACATTGGAATACAATTTACAAACCATCATCATGACATTCGTAACGTCATGACCTCATCACATGATAGTAATTATCATGTATAGAAATTGTTTGTTTTGTTTTAATAAATACCTCAAAATGCAATTATTGTCATTAATTTGGCGTTTCATACACTTTTATTTGAGGCATTTTTTAAACAGCGCTCTAGTATTTTTTGTAACCATAGTTGACAACACTGAATCCTGAATCAGGATTCCGGATCGCAATTTCGTCTGTGTGTGGCGGACCTAACTCAAAGAGCCAACTTAAATAAATCATTTCAAAAACCAACGAATGAAAAGCTAGATCGTTTATTCAAGAACGTTTATAAAAAGACCAAATTTTGTGAATATTTTCTTCTATAAAAAGCAATTGTAATATTTCTTATTTCATTTCAAAAAATTCTACCTTTTTTGTAAAAGGACCAAAACTTTCATTAGGTTTACAAATTAAAAGAAAACATTGTAAAAATTAAATCTAGTTTGAAAAATATATTATAATTTGACATTTGGTAATGAGTTTTAATTTTAAGCAATTACTTCTATACAGGTATATTTAAATGCATTACACATTTGCAATGCATAAAATGTGACATTCTTGTTTTTCGGAAATGTTGTTAAATTTTCATGAAATAAAAAAACACAATTGAGGGCTCGAACCCTCGAGCCTATTGTGCTGCCCTGTGAGAAGAATGTCACATTTTATGCATTGCAAGTGTGTAATGCATTTAAATGTGGAAATGTTCGAGACATAATACATTGAATAATTATGAATAGAACAGACAACGCGAACGAAATCTGTGCACCACGATCAGCAGTGCGGGACGCGCATTGGGGACGTCACGTTGCGGCAAGCGCCTTGCACAGACTAACTAGTTAAAGTCACAATTTTGAAAAGACTTTTTACATCCTTAACAGGAAGTAAAAAAGACGTTGATGAAAAATTTTATTTTTGTTACTATAGACGGTTTTAATTATTAACCATCGTTTTTCTCTTGAGAAAGTTGTTCAGTATAGTGAGTACATTGGCCTATTAAAGTAATGCAACTGTCTACTCTAACACCCTGTAGTCAAGCGGAAAAAAACAGCTATTTATAAACTAACAAGTCGTCAACTTACCCGCGAAAGACGATTAGGTAAATCGAGCCAGCTCAAGCCTTTTTAGCTTGAAGCCTTTGCTTATTTGCATAAGTGACTGACCGAAGGAAGTTGCTTAGCTGAATCGATTGTTTAATATGGTGGGTTTTATATCAGCACGTGATTTTGTCTGCATCAAGTTTGTCCGTTCAATTTGACTTGATTGCCTGACAAAATATACAGAGTGAAATTGATATAATTAGCATCCTTTTAAACTAAGAGTCTACCCATCAAACTGAACAACTTTTACTATGGCAGCAAACCGATCGAAGCAAGAAAAAATCTATACGTGAGCAAAAGGAACAAAAGCCGAGTGAATGCGCTCTTTACGAAGTATGTGTGGTGTTACAGTAACCGACCGAATCAAGAACAGTGTGATAAGGGATCGTTGTAAGTTGAAGGATGATGTGGTAATCAGGATTGAAAGAGGTATGCTTAGGTGGTTCAGTCACGTATACAGAGGATGAATGAGCGTAGACTCACTAGGGAGATTTATCGATCCAATGTGAGTGGAACAGTCGAGAGAGGGCGTCCGAGGAGAACTTACCACGAACAAATAAATGGTTTTCTCCGAAAAGGACAAGTGCGTAGCACCCTCAACCGATGGAAGCACATAAAGAGATGTATGGAAGTGGATGAGGCGAATATGTCAGAATCGTAGTGTGTGGTATGTATGTATGTATAATAATAAATATCTTGGACATTGCCACACAAATTATCTAGTCACATTTAAAGTACCTGGGCTTGTAGTATGATGACTAGACAACGATATAGAATACATGTCTAGATACAAACATCCATGACTCGGGTACAAATATTCATATTCATAATATAAATATTTGTCCCTTACGGGATTCGAACCTGCGACCCTGGGCACAGCAAGCAGGTTCACTACAGACTGTGCTACCGAGCCGTCCGTATAATAGTTCCATGACTAACAGTCAGACAATGCACAGCCTATCACAGAAGATAAAAAATGAAATTTTGAATATTAATATATTTTACAGACCAACGTTCATTTAACAGCCTTATTAAAAGAGTCAAATAAAAATAAATTCAAAATAATATTAATTCAAAATTCTAAAGAAAAGGGTTTTCATTTTTGAGGAAATATATATTTTTGTCAATGGATTAAACTAGACTACTGTTCTGAGGTTCCAAAATATCTCTGACTCGGGGAATATAGTCATGAGCATATGCATGTATTCATCCAATAGATAAAATAATGATTCACGTAACGATAAAAAACATATTAGTTCATCTAGTGGGGTTGCAAAAGCTGACCATGTTTCGACGACAAAAAAATTGTAAACCTTAACGATAATTAACAAGAGGCTAAAGTTTCAACAGTATGACACGTGTTTTATCTGTGTCACTACAAAAATAAATATTCCCCCAATAGATTTGGCCACCAGGGCGCAGACAAACTACTTAATCGTTGTGTAATACCGAATACGACAAGGTTTAGATGCAAATATTATATGTAGCTCGTATGTATAGTAGCTTTCACGAGTTAGTCGAAAAAAAATTTGCTTTTGTTTCGAGTTGATATTGCAGATTCTATTGAACAACTGTCAATCAATTTTTCGTTGTCACAATAGTTATTTAGCTATAAGTTCTCCAAAAAGGAAATAAATAATAATAATAAATAACAGATTTTAATGCTGCCCTAGAAGGTTTGCTGCCATTGTTAAGTGATTTAATAGCCCAGTCGTTTTACGGTCTGAGCCGGGACTAATTAATAATTGATATTTTTTTTCGGTATAGTATTTAAGAGCCAATTTGAGCTACGAACTGTAACAAAATTAAAAAAAAAATCACGTCAGCAACAGTTTTAAACTTAAAATTTAGCTATTATCTCGTTATAAAAAACCTGTAATGGTAATTTTTTTTGCACGTATTAAAGGCATTACCATTATACATACTTTAAACATAATGTAAATATTTTTGTCTACTTTGAAGGTTTTGAAAAATACATTCGTATTTTCTAATAAAAATCATTTTTTTTTAATTTAAATGCATATTTTATTGCTCAAAAATAATTTATATTGTTAAATCTAATTCAAATAGGTGCATTGGTATTAATATTATTAATTAAAAAGCATTCTGGGAAAAACAATTTTGATTTCTATGTTGCGCAGCGATTTTTACTTTAAATATGTTTGAAGATAGTCTTTTTGTCATTAAATGGTGCCGGTTACATTTTAAAAGTCCAATTAATAATTACTCCGTACCCCGCCTTACAAAACTCCGTAAAATGACTGGGCTATAAACCGTCTTGGGCTCGGACGCATCCTTATATATATCGGATATAGTATAAGTCATTTATAAGTCATCATCAGCCTGTATACAATACATCGCATTATAGGGCACATGGCCTTCCCTCAAAGAACCCTCCTTGAGGATTAGGGAATGGGTGTTAGTCCACCAGGCGTGTTCAATTGGAAGACTTCACAATACGTATTAGAATTTCTTCTCTTCCTTCTTTATAAGTAACGAGCGTTAACCCGCGACTTCGTCCGCACAAATTATATACCAGATTTTAAGTCAGATCATAAGCTATCAAACAAAAAAAACAAAAAAAACAAACAAACAAACAAACAAACACACAAACAAACACACAAACAAACAGACAGACAAAAAATCCAAAAATTGGTGAAATGGAATCAGGGACATCTAAAAACCATATCGTAACTTTTTGTTTGCTAATATCTTCAATGTACAGACAAACTTCCTGTTACAGTTTTATAATAGTATAGATAGATGTAAACTAAATATACTACTGAACTAGAATTAAACATTTTAACGGGTTCTTACCGCGTTTTGGTATATTAATAACATAGCGTTTAGTTAATAACCGCGTAACTCTCAAAAACTGAAATATAGCGTATGGATATCTCGAGTATAAATCGTTAATGTAATAGAAGGAGAAAAAGTATATGACACCTTACTGATCAAGTTATAATTTCCATACAAAGTAAGGCAACAACCGAGAGATATACGAAACTAATAATAAACGGCATTCATATAAGAAATTACTAGCGATACATCTAGAAAATTATCACGAGACAGGTCTAACTGTATGTACTCAATCAGCACATGATTGTATCTTCAAGGTAATGAATGGGGTACTTGGGCAGGGACTAAGTACATGTGTAATCAATTTTGTTTAGAAAGCAAGGATTTTATGTTGATTAATAAGAATGTCACCAATGTGGAGGTTCTACGACGTGTCAGGAAGTCCCGGGAGCTGTTGCAAACCGTTAAAAGGAGGAAAGTCGCCTACCTTGGTCATATTTTGAGGAATGAGCGATACCAACTGCTCCAGACTATAATAATGGGCAAAGTGGAGTGTAAAAGAAGCGTCGGTAGGCCACGAATGTCATGGCTCGCGAACCTTAAAGAGTGGACAGGCATCGCCAGCGTCGAAGAGCTGTTTCGTTAGGCGAGAGATAGGCAGGACGCTGACTGCCAACCTCCAGTAATGGAGAGGAACCCGAAGAAGAAGAATAAGAATGTATTCACTAGGAATTGATTAACTAAAGTGTCTACTTTTACATTATTTAATTGTTGCTATACATTAAGCCGAAGCCAAAGTGTTTGCCAGGGACTTGGATCGCAGGCTGAGAGAGAGGGGCTTGGACCCCCGCTCCGGGTCATTTTGCATAATAGCATAATGGGTACGTTTGGCTCGACGCGGGGTGAGCTATTGGACTAGACAGTTGTCAGGTTTGGTTGCTTTGTTTGTTCTTTTAGTTGTAGTTAGTATTATCGTGTACATAATTTAAAAATATTTTTTTATCACTGTTATACATTATGTATAAGCTCAAAACCATTAACCAATTAATAGTGAGCTTATGTACTAAAAGCCTTTTTAATTTCACTCATTGGCGCCCGCAGATTTAAAACATATAATTTTTAAGAAAATACAATTTAAAATGTATTTTTAAACCTGAAAATCTACAAATTAATCTTTCATTCAAATCATCTAAATATTATAAAACTGTAGCAGAAAGTTTGTCTGTACCAATGTACAGACAATGTACAGATTGAAAGATTAATTTGTAGATTTTCAGGTTTAAAAATACCTTTTAAATTGTATTTTCTTAAAAATTATATGTTTTAAATCTGCGGGCGCCAATGAGTGAAATTAAAAAGGCTTTTAGTACATAAGCTCACTATTAATTGGTTAATGGTTTTGAGCTAATAATAAGAGTGAGTATGAGTAGTATGAGTGAGTAGTGAGTATTTGAATTAATATCTTCAGATATTAACAAAAAAAGTTACGATATGGTTTTTAGGTGTCACTGATTCCATATCATCAATTTTTGGATTTTTTGTCTGTCTGTTTGTTTGTTTGAACGAGTATCACGCAAAAACTACTGAACCGATTTTGATGAAACTTTTTTATTTGATAGCTTCTGATCTGACTTAAAATCTGGTATATAATTTGTGCGGACAATGTCGCGGGTTAACTTTAGTCTAAACTATTATAAAGCTGTAGCAGAAAGTTTGTCTGTACATTGAAGATATTAACAAAAAAAAGTTACGATATGGTTTTTAGGTGTCCCTTATTCCACATCAGCAATTTTTGGATTGTTGTATAAAAATGGCTTTTAGACTTTTGCTCAAAGTTAAATGTTTCACTTTTCAATTTTAGATTTTCGAGATTGGAAAATCATACTGGGCAACTTTTCAAACACGTTCAATACTGAAGTCGCAAAACAGCTGTTTCACACATTTAAGTTGAACAGGTATTGCAAATTTGCAGTTATATATAATATGTTTGATGGTCTGAATCACCCCTGGAGTGCAATTCACTTAGCGTCACGCTGTCGAAAACATCGACGAGCCCACAAATGTAACATCCATCTTGCATCCTTCAGATCGTCGAAGTTTTTATATGAGTTTTGTGTCAAACGATATAACCAATGCGAATACCGAATTATCAGCTCGCCGATGTGTCAACGAAGAATTTAAGGTTGTGACTATGTTATTGCATTGCTGAACATATGGAAAACATTTAGAAAATCACCCCGTATTAACAGAGATTATTTATAAAGAGCGAGTCACAGAGCGGTAAGAAGCCTCTTAATTATAAAAAACACAGAATGAATAAAATTAATGTTACAATTATTTTTTTATCTAACCAAAATGCCAATGTTCCAAATTCGATTCGACCTCGTATATGTAGGTAATTCGATATAACAATGTATGAGTCAATAAAATCTATCCCAATGACAAAAGCCAGATTGTACCGTAAAAGTTGATAGCGGAAACGCCCCTTTAATTTGTACTAGCCAATTTGGAACAGAATTGTATGGCCAATGTTTTAGTAAAACCAATTGTTATGGTAAATACATACATATACAGCGGAAACTGCAATGCATTACATACCTACTTAAGTGGAGAATAAACCATCAAACTAAACAGCTTTTACTATGGAACCAACATTGAAATCAAGAAAAGAAACAAAATCAACTGTTCCATACATTTCGATCCAAAATTTGGATCTAGTCGGTTGTCATTTTGTATGGAACTATAGTCGGGGAAATCTACGGATTTTTGTATGGAGTAGGTTGCATTAATTGCATTTTAGGTGATAGTTGAAAATATTAGTAGATACATACCAGAAAAACATGAATTCTCAATTAACCCGGATTTTTTATTGTGTATTATGGAATAAGTAAGACTTTTACAAAAAAAAATAATTTGGGTATGAACAAAAAATGGAAAACTAGTGATTTTATACAGGACGGCTTCGTTCAATACGTTTTACTTATAACAATAATAATCCCCGGTTAATATAATAAATTTGAGTTGATATTTAATATTTTGTAAGTATTCAAAAATAACCTTAAAACTTAATTATTTACTGTTTGTTTGTACACAATAAAAATATGCCTCGTGATAATTAACTGTCTCTTTTGCTGGTATGCTGGAAGAAATATCTTTAGCAATAAGCTTGCACTTTGTACATTTATATCGATTTTAAAGTATTTCTCAGAGTCCTCAGCCTATATAAGGTCTAACAAAATTAGGTGAAACTATTTTAATGGGATGATCAGGCCATCAATCTGAACAACATTCTCTATGGGACCAATATCGAAATCGCGAAAAAAAATCTGCTGTTCCATACAAACCTACTCGACGTAAATGTATGGGACAGCAGATTTTTTTTCGCGATTTCAATATCGGTCCCATAGAGAAAGTTGTTCAGTAGTTTCACCTAATTTTGATAGACCTTATATAATGTCTAACAAAATTAGCTGACTATTTTAAGGGGACAATCAGACCATCAAACAGAACAACTTTCTCTATGGGACCAATATCGCAATCGCGAAAAAAAAATCATCTGTCCCATACATTATGGTCGAGTTATGTTTGCAGTTTTGTATGGGACAGCTGATTTTTTTTGCGATTTCGATATTGGTCCCATAGGGAAAGTTGTTCAGTGTGATGGTCTGATCGTCCCCTTAAAATAGTTTCACCTAATTTTGTTAGACCTTATTATAACCACCGAATCTCGACAAAAGTGTTATAAACTAACAGTAATATTAGTTCAAACACAATTTACTAAAGTGTCTTTAATGCAATCTCAAACCGTATTTTTCCTAGACTACTACCAATATATCTTTTATGCCATAAGTTTATCATTATTGGTCCCATAATAAACGCTATTGAATTATCAATCAATCAAATATACTTTATTTTACACCAAAAAATAAACAGTAAAATACAGAAATAAAAATACAACAGGCACAAAATAAGGCGGTCTTATCGCTAAGAAGCGATTTCTTCCACACAACCTTAGGGTAGAGGAAACGGTGAAAAGAAGAAAGGTAGGCGGTGTTTCCAGAAATATCTATGTATTTCTAATTTACAATTTCAAGACATTTATTATCTATCTATCTAAACTTTACCAATTTTTTGATTTTTTGTATGTCTGTTTGTTTGCGAGTTTGTTTGTTTGATCGCGCATCACGCAAAAACTACTGAACCGATTTTGATGAAACTTTTTTGTTTGATAGCTTATGATCTGACTTAAAATCTGGTATATAATTTGTGTGGACGAAGTCGCGCGTTAACGCTAGTACTAAAAACTGTAACAGAAGTGCGTCTGTTCACACGGCGACATATCAAGCTACTTATACAAAACCAACATAAGCTGGCCACGCGTAGGTCGAGTAACGTATAACGTCGCGTGGCCAGCTTATGTTGGTTTTGTATAGCAATTTTTGGATTTTTTGTCTGTCTCTGTGTGTTTGATTTTTTGATAGAGCATCACGCAAAAACTACTGAACCGATTTTAATGAAACTTTCTTTGTTTGATAGTTTATAATCCGACTTAATATCTAGTATATAATTTGTGCGGACGAAGTCGCGGGTTAACTTTAGTCTAAACTATTATAAAGCTGTAGCAGAAAGTTTGTCTGTACATTGAAGATATAAACAAAAAAAAGTTACGATGTGGTTTTTAGGTGTCCCTTATTCCATATCAGCAATTTTTGGATTTTTTGTCTGTTTGTTTGTTTGAACGAGCTTCACGCAAAAACTACTGAATCAATTTTAATGAAACTTTTTTTGTTTGATAGCTAATGATCTGACTTAAAATCTGGTGTATAATTTGTGCGGACGAAGTCGCGGGTTAACTCTAGTTATTTATACATTTAAAATAATATTAAATTTATTTAAAAAAATTCTTATGTGTCCGTCAATGGGTTAGTGATATCTATTTCACTCTAGAAATAAACATTTTAACGGGTTCTTACCGCGTTTTGGTATATTTGAGTTCCCGATATTTCGGCAGATACCAAACTCAAATATACCAAAACGCGGTAAGAACCCGTTACAATGTTTATTTCTAGATTAAATTATAACCTCGTAACTCTCAAGAACTGTATTATCTATTTAACTGTTATACAAGGAAGAAAAGATTACGTTATATACCATAGAGCGTTAACCCGCGACTTCGTCCGCACAAATTATATACCAGAATTTAATTCAGATCATAAGCTATCAAACAAAAAAAGTTTCATCAAAATCGGTTCAGTACTTTTTGCGTGATGCTCGTTCAAACAAACAAACACACAAACAAACAGACAGTCAAAAAATCCAAAAATTGGTGAAATGGGATCAGGGACACCTAAAAACCATATCGTAACTTTTTTTTTGTTAATATCTTCAATGTACAGACAAACTTCCTGTTACAGTTTTATAATAGTATAGATTATATCGACGCCTCTTTCCCAGTGAGGTGGGCAGGACAAATAATAATCTGCTTATACGTAAGACATAAACATTCATTACGAATAGTTTTACATTGTTTTAAAATTGTTTTCTAGTAATTTGAGTTGATTAAAAACATTTCAACTCTTTCTCTAAACTTCGTTTATTGCCTTGACTGACTATGTAGTCATTTGTGTAGGTAGTCCACCTACGTTTTTGGTAGCTGATTAAGGTTATGCACAATATTGTTTAGAAATTTGATGTTATTAACTTGTAATTTGATATTTTTGGCATTTTAATTTCTTTAATTATTGCAGAATAAATAAATTGTGTCATCTCTTTGGACAAAACAAATAAGTCGATTATATTTAAAGACTTTTAATTTAATATTTTTATTTAACAATTAGGGTTAACCCGCGAATTCGTCCGTACAAATTATATACCAGATTTTAAGTCAGATCATAAGTTATCAAACAAAAAAACTTTCATTAAAATCGGTTCAGTAGTTTTTGCGTGATGCTCGTTCAAACAAACACACAAACCAACAAACAAACAGACAGAAAAAAAATAAAAAAATTGGTGATATGAAATCATGGACACCTAAAAACCATATCGTTACTTTTTTTTGTCAATATTTTGTCAATGTTTTATAATAGTTAAGATAAGATAAGATAGACGAATTATTTCGAATATGAAATACCTAGTCATAAAACTGGACCCGTACTATTTCGTCCTGTTTTTAAGGGGACCATCAAACAGAACAACTTTCTCTAAGGGACCAACATCGAAATTGCAAAGAAAAAATCAGCCATCCATTTGGAATTAGTAAGTTTACAGTTTCGTATGGAACAGCGGATTTCTAGGTTGGTCCATAGAGAAAAAATTTCAGTTTTATAGTCTGATTCATCATCAGCATATAAACGTCCCACTGCAGGCCTACCCTCAGGGAGGGTGTATGGGCATTAGTCCACCACGCGTGCCCAATGCGGATTGGTAGACTACACATATGCATCAGAATTTCTTCTTCAGCGTATGCAGGTTTCCTCACGATGTTTTCCTTCACCGTTTGAGAGCAGTCGGTATTAAGTTATTTCACGGTATTTTGTTGATTAAGTCGTATAGTCTGATGCTAACTATTATTCACCGTCACAATAGTTAAGAAGGACATTTGGAAGAAAGGCTGGTGTTTTCTATGAACCGCTATACAATGGTTTTGTGAAATTACTCTCCATACATTACATAGGTACACGACTTACACTGCAAGCAACGCGGTAGGTAAATACTGCATTAGACTTTATGATAATGATGAGACATTGATGATGAGATCAGACTTTCCATAATAATCGACTGAATCATCAAAATCGGTGCAATCGTTTTAAATTAAAATGCGAACATTGTACATGATTTTTGTAGAAAAGTTATTTTGTAGTTGCAAAGTCTCTGATCATCCCGAAAGGTATATTATATTAACGTGAAATTATGTGTGCAGCATTCACAAAGCTTTTATCATTCTAATGTGAGCTCTAGTTCTAATGGTGCTTGAACTACTATCCTTTTAAAATGAGATTAAAGTCATTCGTGTTTCCGCGCGGTTTAGTTCGAACGACGTCATTTGAACTCTCACTTAGATTCTATGTTACTTAAGTGAAATTAGTTTTCTGTGAATGTGAAGCTATGTTCTTCTTCTGTCTTAAGGCCCTGCGGTAGGACGGAACACCTTGAAGGTATCTTTTATTTTGCATTTTTCGACTATATTTATACAATTTACCGAAACCAAAGTTATATCTTAGTATTCTTGGATAGTTTATCTAGTGAAATCATCAATTGAATAAACGATTGGAATTACTTCACTCGATAGAAAATCGTCACAAAGATGACGTATTTTCTTTTATTTTTAAACATTTCGCTCTTTTTAGAAAAACTTAAAAAAGGTTCCGATTTTTGGTATTTATACTCACATATGTACCATTTGTTTATCTAGTGAAATCTGAGGGCTGCAGGGCAATTGCGTTTCTCACAATGTTTCTCATAGAAATTATTCGTTTGAACATATGGTCCCTTATAGACGGCATGCCACACGGAGAATAAAAATTATAACTAATTACATTAACAGCTTGGCTCGTATTATAGAAATATATTTGAGGTAAAGAAAACAGATTTTATCACATAGGTATAGGAGAGTGCGATTTTTGAATCTCATTCGCTGAGTTCAGCAGTTGAAAATTTCAATATTACTATGGAGATATGAGTCTTACTACTGCTGATTTGACATTCAAAAATCATACTCCAAGAGTGTGATTTTTTAAAGTCTAATCGATCGAGTATAATATCAAATTACGTTGTCTTATTTTAGTAACTTAGACATTCATTAGTCCGAAAAATATACTCATTTACCTATAAGTCGTTACCCATATCCTGTCTATAAACCCATGTCCTGTCCCTCCTCTACTCTATCCTATTTAATCCATTGACTC
This sequence comes from Agonopterix arenella, assembly GCA_927399405.1. NCBI lineage: Eukaryota > Metazoa > Arthropoda > Insecta > Lepidoptera > Depressariidae > Agonopterix > Agonopterix arenella. The sequence continues at coordinate 659,613 of OV656690.1, forward strand.
CCCACTACCTTAAAGAACGCTTCATCTTTAGCTCCCTTACTGCTGGCCGTCCCATACGTTCCTCTAAGAATCTCTCTCTCAATATCCCATCCCACTCTTCCCACTTCTACACCCATTCCTTTACAGTCCAAGCTGCTCGACTTTGGAACTTGTTGCCAGAGTCGATCAGACATTCTCCTTCTGTGGATGTTTTTAAATCGAAAGTCAAAGCACACTTCCTGGACCTCTGTTCCTGATTTTTCCTTTCCCCCCTTCTATTTTTCTATCTAAATTAATCCGGTACGTGTAGGTATGTTTATGTTTTGTTGTAGCATGTATGATATATATTATTATTTATATGTTATTTATCTATGTACCTTTAATTATATGTAATATGTATGTATTTATGTATTTGTTGTATTCACTTCCTTTTCACCTATAATTTTGTTTTTTATAACACCGACCCGTTCTTTGTTATATTTCCTCTACCCTAAGGTTGTCTGGAAGAAATCGCTTTTTAGCGATAAGACCGCCTTATTTGTACCATATTCAGTTTATGTTTCCTATTGTGCATTGTATTTTCTTTTGGTGTAAATAAAGTATATTTCATTCATTCATTCATTCGTTAAAAATGAACGTTGGCGACATTTTTGTTATTTCAACGATTCCACATAGAATGACGTGTACGTTTTCTATCTTTATTTTATTGGTATCCGTTTTCGTACATCCACCAATAACTTTTTTATTAATGTTCTGTAAAACTTATTTTTATCGTGAAGAATTTTGTAAAAAAATTTTCTTTTAAATTAAGTGGTTTTTCATTTGATGTTGGCAAGGAATTATTTCTTTTCTTTTGATATTTGAGAGACTTCAAAACAAATGAAAGTAGATGGCAAAAAAGGGCAGGGCGATCATAATCATCATCATTAGATACATTGGAGGATGTATGGGCGTTAGTCCACCACGCGTGCTTAATGATTGGTAGACTTCACAAACGCATTAGAATTTCTTCTTCAGCGTATGCAGATTTCCTCGCGATGTTTTCGTTCACCGTTTGAGAGCAGTCTGAATTACGTACATACTTGGATAAGTTATATGTCAAGATTGACAGTCGAAGCTACTATTGCAACCAGTACTGGCCTCTAAACTCTATCCATATACACGTACACAGACATAATTTGTATGACGTCTCAAACTAACCTAAGAAAGCTAGCCCCTTTTGTTTTATACGGTAGAAACGTGAGGCTCCTTTTAGACACCTCTTTCTACGTTTTCTAAGAGTACATACGTAAGTTCGAAAACTCAAACTCAACTCACTCGTTACATAGCATGTCGTCCGTGCGGATTCGAACCCGGAATCATGTTTGAGTGACCATCTAAACTATTATAAAACTGTAACAGAAAGTCTGTGAGCTTATGATCCGACTTAAAATCTGGTATATAATTTGTACAGACAAAGTTGCGGGTTAACTCTAGTACTATCATAAAACTGTAGGTTTTTAGGTGTCCATGATTCTATATCACAAATTTTTGGATTTCGTCTGTTTGTTTGTTTTTTTGATCGAGCATCACGCAAAAACTACTGAACTGATTTTGATGAAACTTTTTTGTTAAATAGCTTATTATCTGACGCACATTCGAACTTCGCAATTGCGTGAACGTTTTCGATCCAATGTCAACTCTAGTATCATATCATATATCTGATGCTCTCTGATAGGAGGATGATGATGATGATGATGATTTGGATGCTACAGCATTGTTATTTTTTAAAGAAAATAATCATAACAGAGTTTTTTTACTTAAACTATGCAGGAGAGACAAAGTAAAGAGTATCTTTAGCATAGAACTATAATAGCTGATGATGATGTTGAAGCATGTGCTGATTTTCGAATGATGAAAAATATAAAAATAATTATCAACTTGAACAACGCGATGGGCTCACTCCCCGTCACACTAGACAGTTTCGGTACTACTAGTGAAATGTGGATGTTGTGAGGTTTCAGAATATATCTGACTACCTCCTCGAGGAATATAGTCGTGACCATATGCTATGCTTATAATATCAGCGTTGTTTAGAATGCAATTTGAATGAAAGTTATGAAAAAGATAAAAAGAAAGTTATGAAATGTATTAAGTTTTTGTAAGTTAACTTTTGTCGATTTTCGACTGTAAGATTATGAGATTATTACTTGTAACTGAAACTGAATTGCATATATGTACCTACCTAGCTATATACCCACTTGGTTCTGGTTAACAATTTGTTATTAAAAAAAATAATAATAATAACAAACTGGTAGATTTAGTTAAGTTATTAGTATAAATAATTAATCGGGGCAGGCTCCTGGAATAGCATAGGTTCATCTTTCATCTTTTCTTTTTTTCTTATTTTTTTCCTTTTTTAACCTTTTTCGCCATTAACTTAATATCTGACTTAGTAGGTATCTATATCTAGTTTAAATCAAATATAAATTTTGTAAATAGTTTTGTGTTCTTCATACGTGTTAGTCATACGATATTTAACTTGAAGTCTTTATTCTTATTAATTGGAAATAATAAGAATTAAATTTTTAAAGACGTTAAAAAAATTATGAACTTACCTTTACAATATCCAATTACACTAAAGGTAAGTAAATAGGTACCACAAATGAAACATTTCTTACCATCAATAATTTTGATTTCAAAAAGAATTCTTCAGAAATCCTAAACGAGCCTATAAAAATGACGAAAATAACCACTAACTTTTTCTACCCTCAACATTCAAATTCCAGTAAAAAAGTCTTTAAAAACTTTTCTCCATTAACGAATGATTCAATTATTTTAATACCCTACACGACACACGAGTTGGAGAAAACATTGATTGGAAGCACGGAACAGGATAACTCAATGAGGTTTTCCGATAATTAAATCAACAAACCTTCCCATTTTCCAGCAAAACCTATTTTCAGTTAAAAGGTTTCCTCCACCGCCTAATATAATTCCACGTTAAAAGAGATACGAAAAAAGATAAAAATACAAACAGTTGGTTTTACAATTCGAATCTAATTAAAAAAGACGCTATCAAAAGAGAATTCTAAATTCAAAACTCCTTAATCCGTTCCCACTCAAAAAACATAATTAACAACGAATTAAAAAAAAGAGGCTGTATTTACTCCCACGGCAAACTTGTATCGGCGGAAATCGGCGATCGGGCCCGTCCAGACTGGTTCGCGTTTTAATTTAAACCATCCGGTCTCAAACCGGTCCACGGTTCATTCATAAAAATTTTTGTTTTACCAAGAAAATAAAACAATCCACACACCATTCACAATACATATTGTAACACTGAAAAATCACTGTAATCCTTCAAAAGCACTTCGCGAAAAACAAAATATACAAAATCGAACGCACACCAAAGGAAAGAGGACAGACTGTTTTTACGCACTGTTGTTGTCCTTTTCTCTAAGCCCGAAAACTCTACAGGTGTACTTTTGCGCGCATTCAACGCACGTCCAACGTCCGTGAGCGCGTCGAGCGATCTGCCTGGCATGGCGAGGGTGGGGGTAGAAGCTGCGCGGGGGAAAAGCGGAAAGGGGGAGGAGGGGTAGGTAGCTGATCAGTAAAACGGCCCGGGTAGCAGAGCCTGCGTTGAACTGACAAGGGCTATGTGGTTGCTACGATGCCTCCTGAATTTGAATTCCTGTTGTCTTGTTGTTGTTCTTTTTTCGGTAGTGCAACGGAAGTTCTATTTCAAAATGGTTCGAAGTCTCCTTCTTATCGTGTGGGCAGAGCCCTGGTGTCAGAGTTTTTTCAGACCGCCTTACGGCCCCTGACGTGGTTTTTATGTAATGTATGTACCACCAGATATAGTAGCCGGGACCAACGGCTTAAGGCGGTACCAGAGGGGTCAATTTTATACAAAACTTTGACGCACAATACGCGTAGACAGTATTAATATAAGTAACTTTGTATACATGGAAAAATAGTTTGGGAAATCTAGATGCCGCGTCACAAATAACATTTGCAATTAATAAAATAATTACGAAGATATAAAGCTTTGAAATTTTTCATACAAAATATTAAAAACTATATATCTTCGTAACTATATTATGAAATGTAAATGTTATTTGTTACGCGGCAAGTAGATTTTCTAAACTATTTTTCCATATACAAAATATTACTTTTATTAATTTCGTCTACGCGTATCGTACGTCAAACGTTTGTATGGACTGAAACCACCTTAACGTGCCATCCGAAGCAAAATGATTCCGTCATTTTTGTTTTCAGACAATCAGGTGATTCAGCCTGCAATGTCCTAACCAACTGGGGAAAAACGCGCAAAGTGACATTTCACTATGTGTCCCCCGTGGGAATCAAACCCACGACCTCCGTGTCGAGAGCCAATGCTCTTAACCATTAGACCACGGAGGCAGTTCGGATCGAAGTGGTATCAAGTGATTTATAAATAGAATACCTTTTGATTCGAATTTTAAAAATAGACCAAATCTTAGTAGAATCGAGAACAGCCGCAAACGAGAGACCAGAACAATGAAGGGCATCCACACTCTCGTTCTCGGCTGTTCTCGGCGAGAATGTAGTGCCTCATAACGTTGGCAAGCAAAACATAAATAAATTGATATACGCTTTGATTAATTATGTCAAGATAGAGCCTCACGCTACTAACGTACTAAAACAAACGAGCCAAATTTTTATGTTGGTTTGCGTGAGGCGTCATACAACTTATCTCCGTGTGCGTGCATAGTGATATAGTTTATCACCCTAGAACTGTGTGATATTTTTTTCGATGCGTTCGTAACTTTGACTGTCTAGCACAACATATAACTTATCAAAGTCTTCGTTTTCTACGTACGCACGGCGACACATCAAGCTATACAAAACCAACATAAGCTGGCCGCGCGACGTTATACGATACTCGACCTACGCGCAACCAGCTTATGTTGGTTTTGTATAGCTTGATGTGTCGCCGTGTGTACGTAAACTCACGATCTTCATTCTTTTTCACAGCTTAGAAACTTTGCTACAACTAAGGTCTTTACTGCACTTTACTTTACTGGACATTTTGCCATATCATTTCATACTAAGGTACTTTAAAGGGGTTTATTTTTGGATCACCAGCAGAATTTTCAGTAGTTGTCTAGATGATCAAACTGAACAACTTTTACTATGGGAGCAATAATGGAGTTTCGGAAACATTTAAGTACTAGTCGAATATCTGTGAAACGTAGAAGTCAGGACTTCCACCATGTTGCTCACATAGTCAATGTTGCTCAGTTTGATCATTCGAACCGACTCTGAAAATGTTGCCGGTCATCCTAAAATTAACATATTGGCTCAAAAAAACAAATATAATTTTCCTTATTTTCGAAGAAAATTGGAATGTTCATGAACTCGAGCTTGAAAAAACGTTTGAAATGACGTTGTTTTTCTTTGGATAATTTGAGTTCTCGGAATCAGATCGTATTTTGTTTGAATTTTCGTTTCATCATCATCATCATCATATCAGCCGATAGAAGTCCACTGCTGGACATAAGCCTCCCCCAAGGATCACCACAATGACCGATCCTGCGCTGCCCTCATCCAACCCCGTCCCCACCGCCTGCAACCAGTAGGCCTCGCATGCCACCCCCAAGAAAAAAATAAAAATCGAGGTGTGCCTCCATATTCATTATTTTACGTATGCCAAAAAGAGCGCGCATGACGTTTTTCTCGTTTAAACGCTTTGTCGTGGGTGGCATGCTAGCCGTGCTGGTCGTCGGTCCACTTTGTCTAGAACTACCCACACTGCGCTTTCCAGTACGCGGTCGGTCGCCAGTAAAGAACTCTTCGGCCCTATCCGCCATCGGTATTGCGAGCAATGTGACCCGCCCGCCCATTGCCACTTTAGTTTAGCAATTGTTCGATTAACATTATTTATTTTTAATAAGCCTCATCGTTCCGAATGGACCATCCTCGCATCACCCATTTCTTCCCCTAGAGTACTTATAAACAATATCTACGGGGGATATGGTTTCTTCATCGTCATCCCCATCAATGGGAACAGGACTGTCTTAACCTGATTGGGCGCCTGGTTGCGAGAATCAGTCTGCGCTCCCCTGTCCAACAAAAATTTTAAATTTTTTTAATTTAATTTTTCGCCCCACGACGCCCGTTTCGTTTGTTAGAACATCAACTGAATTCTTGTAGAAATCTAAATTGGCTTGCACATACTATATATGTATGTATTTGTAAACTATATGGGTATAATGAATGTTAGTTAAGTAATTTTCAAAACTAGCAGTCTACTCATGGTATGTGTACAACTCGCTCGATCGTGGTAGCTTTTGGTCATTGACCAACTCCTTACAACCAAATAATAATAATGGTTGTGTATAAGGCGATAGGCCCCCTAGGTCCCGTTGCGTCCGCGTCCGGGTGCCGCGCACTCCTTGCAACCCCGCACTGGATGGGAAATTAGCCTACCCTCACTAGGCCCTCGGTATGAGCGTTAGTTGGAAGATATTATATTCGTACAGTTCTTTTTTTACCCACAAGGTGGACCGACGACCTGGCAAAGGTAGCCTGCCGTTTGATGAGAGCAGCGCAGGACCGGTCGTTGTGGCGATCTGTGGGGAGGCCTATGTCCAGCAGTTGACGAGATGATGATAATGATTTTTGCCCTTGGATTAGAAGGCGAATATTATTATTACTCTTATGGCTTTATAAATACTTATATACATTGGTAAACATCGGCCACAAAAGGATAGAAATTCTCTCCCGACTTTAAACTCCAGTTAGTTTTATGTATTGATGTAGTTCTAGAAGATGGGTTTAAAAGGTCACGGCTTTGTTGCAATTAGGTCAAATAGACGACAATATCTATTGGTTGACTTTGTACTGCAACAAGCTACATTATTCAATGTGTTAACTTAAATGCGTTATAATATCTTAGGAGGTGATTTAGAGCTTTACACCATCAAACTTCAGTTTGAAGTTGTTCACAACTTTCGAAAAAGAAGAAGAGTATAACAAAGTTTATAGCCATTGTTTGTTTGTTGAAATTTAAATACAACTATTAAAATCTTTTAAAGCGTTGTAGCAAATTTCGGTTTTCTGGTTAGTAAAGTATTAGGATGTAATAATCGAGATAATATCCTTTAATTGAATCACGAAGTGACGCCGTGTGAAGGTTAGAAAAAAAAAGTTCCTGACTTTTACACGACATTCATCGATGAAATGGAGTGTCAAATTATGATATGTGGTTAGCTTTTAATCCTCAAAGACACTACAAACAAATTAATTCCTTAGTCATCTCATACGACAAATCTCATCACAACACAAGCCAATGACGGTACTAAGTCATTTCCATTTCTAATAAAATCCATAGTCAAAATTAGCAAAAAGGTCAAAAATACCGAAACCAATAAAGGGAGACCAGACACAAAACACCTGTGCATCAAAAGCCGGCATTAAAAAAAAAATTCAAAACAAGACCTCTTCAAATCAGATGTCCGTACAAAAATCTGTACTATTTTGCCTGTTAATTTTACACTTGATTATCAAATTTGAACCTTAACGTTAACATTATAAAAACGTGTAAGATAATTTTGAAGTGAAAACGTAAGTTGGTATAGGATACCAAAAAAACGGGTGCCGAAAAAATCGAAACGGGTTGCGTGTGAAACAAAAAATCGGGGCAAGATGCTACCTCATTGAGTTTTTTTATAGCCTGTTTGTTACATCGTAATTTATCAGTAGTTTGGTAATATAAACATTCTTTAGTATTTATTGGTTGGCCTGTCTTTTTGAGAACATCGTCGCGTTATCGCTTTTTGACTATTTTACTGTCCTGAGAAAAAAATGCTACGAACATGTTTTCTTTTTTGTCGGCTCTCAAAATTCTGGAAATCTTCACTGAAATGTTATATTTCTATGATTTTAATCTAATCTATTATGAGTAGGGAACACAGTCACATTCATCATAGTGATGATGTAAATGTGACAAAGTTATCAGTCAGTACATTAGTCAATCAACGCCGATTAGAATAAAGTTTTTAGCGGAAACTTAAAGATGAACTGATTCAAAAAATAATTTTCAACATACTTGCTCGTAAAGTGGCTCTTTTTGCACCGCTTTTAGGTACATAATGCGGCTTATAGAACACGCGTGCGATAATTAGAAACGCACTAGTGCGGTAATGTTACTTTGTTTTCTATAAGTAGTCTGTTTTTAAATCTCAGTAAAGAGTTTTTACAGCCCTCCGGGCGTAAAGCGTCAACTTTCGTCCCGCTGCGCTAAAAGAAGTTGCCACTTTCCGCCTCCGTCGGGGAGTATAATAGTGTACTTTACCTCGGGCAGTGAATAAAAAAGCCTCAGATCACACCAAATTAAAGATTGAAAAATTTGTCTCGGGCGGGACTTGAACCCGCACTCTTCCAAACCGGGGAACTGCGTTATCCAATTTCGCCACCGATCCCACTACCCAGAGAACGAAATTTTCAATCTGTAATCTTTAATTTGATTCGAAATAGCACAACATGGCTGTAACATGTTTAAAATCAATAATATTTGAAACTCAGATCACATCTTTGTTGACCTTTCTTACTTTACTGCCCTCGGTGTGTAATCTACTATTATGTAAAAAAAACAACTTTTTTCTTCTTCGACTTCTTTGAATGTCGGTCAGTCTTTGCTTCTTCGACCGCCTGCGAGCGCATAGCTATCTCGAAAAAAAAGCCCAGCCATAGCGCCATTTTCCAAAAATATTTGTCTAAAACAGTTGTGTTTTAGGAAATGTTATTACTTTTCCCTCGCAAGTATGTTGAAAAACGTCGTATGAAACGCGTGAGCGTTGGTCATTACAGCCCTCGGCTAGTATGCATCACTCGCCTGGCGGCTCGTGCTGCAATCCCGCCTCGGCTGTAATGACCAACTTTGCTCACTTGTATCATAATGTACTATTGACAACATGATAAGAATTTGAAACAAGTTTTAAAAACTTTTGGGCAAGAAAAAATGTTTGGCCATTAGCGCGAATTGAAATGTTTTACGTGAATGGCCAACTTAGAAAAGTTCCAAAAACGGAAACGAAAATACTAAGCACAAATTTCAGGCTTACTAAAGATTTGGCGTCAAAATACAAGGTGTGAGAGAACCAATAAAATCTTAGATCCCTATTAAAACAACCGAGGAAAATAATCTCAACGATTCTTTTCTCCATTCAAAAACCTTTTGCCAATAAATCTGCATGGATTGAAAAAAACAAGCCTATTGAAAAGAGTCAATTTACTTCCAATAAGTTATATTGTATCCTAGCCCTGCTTATTTACAGACGGAGTTAGGTACGCAGGATATTTATAAGTATAAAATCTGTATCTAAATCTAAACTATTATAAAACTGTAACAGGATGTTTGTCTGTATATTGAAGATATTAACAAAAAAAAAAGTTACAATATGGTTTTTAGATATCCCTGATTCCATTTCACCAATTCTTGGATTTTTTGTCTGTCTGTTTGTTTGTTTGTGTGTTTGTTTGGGTGTTTGTTTGTTTGAACGAGCATCACGCAAAAACTACTGAAACAATTTTGATGAAACTTTTTTTGTTTGATAGCTTATTATCTGATTTAAAATTTGGTATATAATTTGTGCGGACAAAGTCGCGGGTTAACGCTCGTACTATTATAAAACTGTAGAAGTGTGTCTGTACATTGAAGATATTAGACGTTACAGCATACGTAGAAGTTACGATCTGGTTTTTAGGTGTCCCTGATTCTATATCAGCAATTTTTGGATTTTTTTGTCCGTCTGTCTCTTTGTGTGTTTGTTTGTTTGTTTGTTTCAACGAGCATTACGCCAAAACTACTGAACCGATTTTGATGAAAGTTTTTTTGTTTGATAGCTAATGATCTGACTTAAAATCTGGTATATTATTTGTGCGGACAAAGTCGCGGCTTAACGCTAGTATAAAATATTTGTACATATCTTCTCTATCTTTATTTTTAACTCACGAAGCCAGAAGAGGGGTGTTGTAAGTTAGACGCCTATGTCGGTCTGTCAGTCCGTCTGTTTGTGGCATCGTAGCTCCCAAACGGGTGGATAGATTTCGAAGCAGTTTAAAAAAAATAGAAATCACATTTTTGCGAGAGCGTTCTTATATTAATTTTATTTCATGGAAATTTGTTCTGCCGATTTTTCAAGTAACTATAAAAATTACGAAATAGAATTAAATTACAAATTTAAAAGAAACCATGCATCTGGCTTTCACAAAAGCATATAAATGACTTAGTTTAGAATTTATTTCATCGCAATCGTTTCATTCAATCAAAAGTTATGAGTGTTCAAAGTCAGTGGTCTGCGCGTATGAAGTCGCGGGCGCCGGTAGTATGAATAAATAAATAATTTAGTACTGGCTTTCTCTTATCTTACCTATACCTAGAATATCTAGAGCATTAAGTTAAAAGTTTACTTAGGTCTGATGAAACTAAAAGGTCAAATGAGAGATGCGGGATGTGTAACTGGGTTACTATTATTTACTTACAAAAGTAATTGCCTGAGAGGTCTGAATTTAATTTAATTAAACTATTTGAAAGGGCAGCTAAATAAACAAGTTAAGAGGATAGGCGGGATCCGTTTTTTCCATACAAACGTATTCCCCTGTTTCCTACCTGGATAATGACACTAGAGCACAAATTTTTTAAACGTACCATCTGTGTTACTTCTGCCATATCCCTATGTTTAGCTTTTTTGCATTAATTAATTACTATAAGAACTGGGAACCTACGAAAGTGACAAATTTTACCGCCCGTCTTCAGAGATCCAGCAAACAAATTTGACCAGTATAAACAAAAAAAGCAAAACATAGAGACATAGCCAAAGTTTTTCTCATATTATTCTTGAAATAATTATTAAATTCGGTTTAGTTTTGGAGGAGGAAACAGGGGCATACGAAATGCAGATTTTGTTGATTTTATGTACTTAAAATCGGTCCGAGCCGCAGTTGTCTCTTTCGCTCTCTAATCGGTGCGGCGGATCGGACCAAAAAGTATACAGTCGGAAATGTGACCCATTCTCTAAACTTCCATTTCAGCCCGCCTATCCTCTTAAGAGTAAGAGATAATAATGAATACCAACAGAGTCGAGGAATGTAGATGAACTTGAATTCTCATAGAAGATATCAACTACGACGAATATTTTATTAGAAAAGCAGTAATTTACTCCCCATACGAGTTATGTATGCGCTAAACACAGATGCACACTCTCGACCTTGCCCTCCTATGTCTCATGGAACAAACCGAGGTTGGATGCAGTGACTATATCCGGTTGCCACACGGTGAGAGCATCAGAGATGTTGACGAATTAGAACCCACTTACGACACGCGACTGGGTAAGTAGCCCAGTCATTTTGCGGAGTTTTGTTAGGAGAGGTGGGAAGTAATTATTAATTGCACTTTTAACTTGTAACCGGCACCATTCAGTGACAAAAAAAATCGGAAAACATATTTAAAAAATTCTCTACGCAACATTGTAATTAAAATTGTGAGTCCCAGAAGGTTTTTAAATTAATAATATTAATACCAATGCACTCATTTGAATTAAATTTAACAATATAAATTATTTTTGAGCAATATTTAGTCATTGAAATTTAAATTTCGTTACCTTTCTAAGTTCAAATTAGCTCTTAAATACTATACCGAAAAAAATTATCAGTTATTTATTCGTTCCGTAGAAAGCTAATAAGTTGAACTTCTTCTTTCGTGTCAGCATGAGCCATATCGTATGACCATCGCTCATGCTGTAGTGGAAAGATTGGCTAGTCAGCAATAGTCGTATCGAGGCTGACTGCCCAGGGTGTGCCAGACAAATTCAGGTTTTGTCAATCGTAGAGGCTTTTCCCTTGCACCAATGAATTAAGTAAAATTTAATTGTTTTATGTATGGTAAGGGTTGATGTGGGCTCATTCGATTGATTGAAGGTAACTTTGAATAAGTAGTTTTCTTTGAATCCCTTTCCGAGTTGCATATCTTCTGATGCTTACTTTACTTCACGTCTTTTAACTAGTTATAAAATTGTGGTTATTATAATTGGTCCTATGTGGTCAAAGTTTTTATTTTTATTGGTCCTCTAGAATTTATAGAACAATATCTATAGTATAGATAATTAAGAACAGCCTCTGAGGCAGATGGATGAAACAATAGAGTAAGTCACCTGTCGACACCTGTCCATCAGAAATAACCTTTAAATATATTTTATTATGGACACAAGATGTGTTTTACATCTGTCTTTATTGTGTACGTACTTACAAGCCGATGCAAGTCTAGTAGCATCCTTCATGCAAAAGAAGGCGGTTTGATACCAGACTGGATTAAAATTGAGCCTCCGAATTTTTAGGAACGTATCTCGATTGACGAATTTTTAAAATATGATTTGCGCGTATAATTGGTTATTATTGAGGCAGTAGCAATTTACAATAAACATAATTTGACATTGTTGTATGAAATTTAAAAATGTGATTATTTTGTATAATAGTGATTGACTAATTTTTATAATATTAGTGACATTGTATAAATATTTTCACAATACATGGTTGACATTGCATCCAAATTTATTTGTTTAAATTCAAATATTCAAAAAATCTAATTTATCAATTTGTACTTACTATAATTATTTGCATGCTATTTAAAATGGCTAGATAGGCATGATCTTTATGTATTGTTAAGTGATATATTATTTTAAAAACACCTAATGTAAAAATTACCCTATTTTAGGCAAATAAATGATTTCTATTTCTATTTCTATTTCATGATTAGCTTTTGCCTGCGACTTCGTTCATCAGCACCCCTTGCACCCATTAATTAGGGGTCATATTTTGAAAACTTATCTCTTAGTGCGCCCCTAAATGCTCTGTACAAAATGTATTCCAAAAAATTTCTGTCTTCAGTGATTTAGGCTACTTTTCAGTCGGTTAGTAACACAACTTTTTATTTAATTTGTTACACTGATAAGAAATTGTTATTTATCTCTGAATATGTTTATTTTTTTTAATACTACATATCTGGATATTGTTGAAGTCGCACAGAACCATATTCTTGTTTCTTTTGTAATTGTGATGTAAATATAATTATAATAAAACCTTTACCAACAATCATGATCATGAGAAGCATGACACTTAATTTTTTTTAAATAACGTATAGGTATATAAGGTTTAACAAAATTTGCTGAAACTATTTTAAGGGGATGATCAGACCATCAAACTGAACAACTTTCTCTATGGGACCAATATCAAAATTGTGAAAAAAAAATCTGCTGTCCCATACATTTGAGTCGAGTTATGATTTGCAGTTTTGTATGGGACAGCAGATTTTTTTTTCGGGAATTCGATATTGGTCCCATAGGGAAAGTTGGTCAGTTTGATGGTCTGATCATCCCCTTAAAATAGTTTCAGTAGTAACTATTATATATCTGACATCGGTTGGTAAAGATTTTTTTCAGTTTAAAGATTTTCTGGCTTTTCAGCATAAACTTCGATCCCGTGCGTTCCTCATCGAAGATATTCCTGCAACTTTTTTAATATCTTCCTCCCATCGTTGACGTTATTAATTGGACTTTTAAACTGCAACTGGCACCATTTAGTGACAAAAAGACTATCTTAAAACACATTTTAAAAAAAATCGCTAAACAACGTAGAAATCAAAATTGTGTGTCCCGGAAGGATTTTAAATTAATAATATTAATACCAATGCACTCATTTGAATTAGATTTAACAATATAAATTATTTTTGAGCAACGAAATAGCCATTGAAATTGAAATTTTCTATAAAATACGAACGTATTTTATAAACTTTCTAAATAGACAAAAATATTTACACCAATTTTGAAGTATGTATGATGGTAAAGCCTTAAATATGTGCAAAAAAAATTTTTCCATCAATCAATCAATCAATTATACTTTATTTGACATCAAAAAAACAGAGTATACAGAGAGCAAACAATCAGGAAATACAAAAGGCACAAAAACAGGCGGTCTTATCGCTAAAAAGCGATTTCTTCCAGACAACCTTAGGGTAGAGGAAATAGTGAAAGAAGATTGGTAGTCCATCTGGTTTTTTAGAACAAGATAATAGCTTAATTTTAAATGTTGCAGACGTGATTTTTTTTTCATTTTGGTACTTTTCTATGTTCAAATTGGCTCATCAATATTATACCGAAAAAAATATCAATTATTAATTAGTCCCGGCTCAAACCGTAAAATGACTGGGCTAGTCTCCCTAATGGTAAAGTCTGAGTTATATAATTTCAGGAATGCTTTAGTTTAGACAATAAAACGGAACAACTTTAACTATCGAGCCAACATCGATGTTTAAAAAACGAAGTCACATTCTAAAGTAGTAAACATTTAATAAGGTTTAATAAAATGTGTGTTAAGTGCCAATTTGATCACTACAGGACATAAACTAACTATTGATAAGTTTATCAGCCTAATGATCAACACTATGTCACAGATCCGGATACTAATAATAAGTAAAACACACAACAAAATTATCAATAACTTAGAATGCACCGAAGGACATAATCGTGCATTCATGTTACTTTAAACCTACTTTGTAAATGCCAGTACAATCTAACCATTCACTGCACAGACCAAATGTCATATGGATTTCTTTGACGTACATTGTTTTTGCACTTTTATATTAATGGTTGAACGCAGAGTCATTGGCGACAGTAAGCTGGTGGAGATCAAGCTTCATAGCCTAGCCCACCGCCGCAGAGTAGCCTGCTTGTCGGTCTTCTACAGATTGTGCTTCGGTGAGTGTGCCCAAGAGCTACATTAGCTCATCCCGCCTTCCCCTTTCTACTATCGGACGTCCAGACGCACCGCGGGATATCACCCCTTCTTGTTTGACATCCCACATATCGACACCACGCGCCTTTCTGAATCTTTTATAATACGCACAACCAAAGGAGTGGAAATCCCTCCCTGCGTTAACGTTTACGAGCGCTTACAACCCGAATTCCTGTAAAATACGAGTGAATAGGCTTCTTCTAGGTAAGCTTGCTACATCTTCCACCCCATCTTTGTCCTAAGGACTGGATTGAGCAACCCCATCAGCAATAAAAATAAAACAATTTAACCTGTTATTTGTAAAATTAGGTGCAGTAGAAAATATGTATTTTTAGTACTGGTAAAATATGTGTAAAAAAGGAGTGAGCGCTGTAATGACGGCCAAGAGAGCAATCAATCAATCAATCAATTATACTTTATTTGACACCAAAAAAACAGAGTATACAGAGAGCAAACAATCAGGAAATACAAAAGGCACAAAAACAGGCGGAGAGATGAATGGATAAGAAGATAACATATTGCGCTTACCCCAAATAATGGGAAATGGGCAAGAGATTGATAATGAGTACTGGTATAATAATTTATAGATCTTCACATAAAACATTTATTTACATTATACATTTACGTCTACAGTATACAGTGTACTCAAAAAATAAGAAACAAGTACAATTTTGTTTAATGTTTATTAGTTCAAGATTACCAATTTAATTATATTCCAATAGCAAATTGCAAACTTTTTTTACTATTTAAGTGTAACCATAATACGTTTATTTATTTCCATGGACACAAAAAAATTATCATCACAGGTATATACACAATATGATAACATTAATATTGCTATTTAACTTACACAAGTGTCTTAATGCTACTGCTGTGAAGTTGTTCAGTGTACAATGGAACAAATCTATATTGTTTGATATATTTTTAAGTATTCTCAGCGCTGTCATAGTCGGGGAATGTGTTAAAACGTTTGCATACTTGAATTTTGAACATCTGGGGTCTGGGCCCTCTACTTAAATGTTGGTTATATTTAACCAATTTTTTTTCACTGTACTCATATTGCGAACATTATAAGTCTATAAGTTAATCGGTCTATGAAGAATCGATTCAGACCCAAAACATAAATTAGACAGACAGGTGCGTAACTTGGTCTGTTGTATTTGTTTGCTCAAACTAAAAGTCGAGTATATCTTCGGGCTTTATGGTTTATCAAATCATGTAATTTAAAATAGTATTCTAGGTTTTTGTTACTAAGAAGATAAAATTAAAATATATTTTATGCAGTCCGCTCCCCTATTCTTTCTACTCTAGTTCTTCTGCGGATCAAGACCTTTGATTTATTTATTGTTTTAAAACAATACATATGCATAAAGGTTTCACGTCCACACTTTTAAAGCTTGTAGTAAAACAAGTAATAGAAAAAGTCCACCCATCTCAAAAGAGGACTTAATAGACTAAGAGATAAGTGTACTTTTTGCAACCATCAGCAGCAAAGCTGATTCAGTGTTAATGGGGTGTAGAGCATCTCTGTGATGGGGATGGACCAGGTCTGCCTGTATAACTCCAGTCGGTTTAGGACTAAACCGACTGATAAACCATGCCAGTTTTTGTACTGTTCACATTGCTACAGTGCATACTACAATAATATTATACGATCAGCCATGCAGCTGATCGTTAATTTTTTACTGACCTTTAAACATTAGTAACTCCTACACCAACTGAAGTTATGCAGGCAGACCTGGTCCATCCCCATCACAGAGATGCTCTACACCCCATAAACACTGAATCAGCTTTGCTGCTGATGATTGCAAAAAGTAAACTTATCTCTTAGTCTATTAAGTCCTCTTTTGAGATGGGTGGACTTTTTATATTACTTGTTTTACTACAAGCTTTAAAAGTGTGGACGTGAAACCTTTATGCATATGTATTGTTTTAAAACAATAAATCAATCAAAGGTCTTGATCCGCAGAAGAACTAGAGTAGAAAGAATAGGAGAGCGGACTGCATTAAATATATTTTAATTTTATCTTCTTAGTAACAAAAACCTAGAATACTATTTTAAACGAGCGTTAACCCGCGACTTCGTCCGCACAAATTTATACCAGATTTTAAGTCAGATCATAAGCTATCAAACAAAAAAAGTTTCATCAAAATCGGTTCAGTAGTTTTTCCGTGATATTCGTTCAAACAAACAAACAAACAAACACACAAACAAACAGACAGACAAAAAATCCAAAAATTGGTGAAATGGAGTCAGGGACACCTAAAAACCATATCGTAACTTTTTTTTTGTTAGTATCTTCAATGTACATACAAACTTTCTGTTAGAGTTTTATAATAGTATAGAAGATAGATTACATGATTTGATGAACCATAAAAAGTAATGAAATGTTGATGACGTCACTTGTGGATACTTAATACAATTTTTCATACATCGCGCGCGTTTTGACGTTCGATTAAAAGTTGCTAATTTGACTAACTGTCCGATCCCCTTTTTTAACGATAGTGGCAAATGGTACATTGCTTGCAGAACCGATGGCCGATGATGCCGAAGAGTTCTCGAGTGGCGAATACATACCGGAAAGCACATCGTGGGTATTCGGACCGACAAGGTGGACCGACGACCTGGTGAATCTGGTGGGATCCCGTTGGATGAGGGCAGCGAAGGACCGGTCGTTGTGACGATCCAGGATATAGGTTTACAAAAAGGACACGAATTATTTAAGTAATCCATAACATAATGTAGTGTCCTTCTTAAGAGGGTACCGAGCCTTGTGTGCTGCCCTCAATCGTATTTTTTTATTTCTAAACAATCAAACAACATTTCCAAAAAAACAAGAATGTCACATTGTAGTCATTGCTGACTTGCAATAATCAGGTTACTGCGGATTTGTTTTTATAATGCTTGTAGTTAGTATGTTTAAAACCGCCAAAGTGGCCACTTTTGGTGTTTTTAGTGATAATAACTTCAAACATAAAATATAATAATCCGTAGGTATTAAATTAGGGTAATTAGGGCATTTATGTTTCGATAAATTGAAAGCCGATCAGGACTACAATGTGACATTCTTATTTTTTTTTTGAATATTTCTTTATTATTTAGAAATAAAAAAATAACGATTAAGGCAGCACAATAGGGTCGGTGCCCCCCTTAATATGCGGACGGCTTTTTAATCAGATCATCAAATTGAACAACTTTCTATAGAAAAACAAAATCGAAATCGCGATAAATAATCAGCTGTTCTGCAATTCTACTTGACCCTAATGTATGGGACTGTTTTTTTTGCAATTTCATTTTTGGGCCCATTTAGAAAGTTGTTCAGTTTGATGGTCTGATCATCCCCGTTAAACCGTCAGCATATTAAGAAGGACCATTGATGTAGGTATAAACTCACGATACTCGTCTCAGGGTGGACAGAATCTTTGGTATAACTACCAACCACTGTTGTGGGATGATTGGTTTTTGGTTTTTTACATGCATTAGTCAGATACAAATTATATGCCCCAAGAAGGATTCGAACCGACGACCCTTAGCTCACAGATTCATTACCAACTGAATTTTAATGCCGACAAACCTGCACAATGACAGAGGTACTAAAAACAACTAATTTACATCTACCCACCTACCTATTAAGAAAATAATATATCCACACATCCTTTCTCATGCAAGCTAGAGGATACAACACTTTTTACGCAAACACATAAAATTAACGGCCAAAAAAAGAACAAAATGGCGATGGAGGGAGTAATTTGCGCGCGCGATGATATTACAAGATCCAGGTAAACGTTTTCTACACCCATATGTTTAGACAATGATACACATTCCAGTGGAAACGTCATCGATTCAGGAGCCCAAATAATTACAGTATATTACCCTTAGGCCTATCGCCACCACCCTCTGGCAGCTGGGTGCAAAATATTGCTCATTTGTTTAGGTAATTAATTATAAACCAAATCGAAGCAAAACATTATCAGAACTACGAAAAAAAAAATAGTTTTGTCATCATCATCTCAGCCGATAGACTCCATTGCTGGACATAGGCCTCCCCCAACGATCACCACAACGACTGGTCCTGCGCTGCTCTCATCCAACTGGTTCCCGCCGCCTTCATCAGGTCGTCGGTCCACCTTGTGGGGGGCTTATCCACGCTGTGCTTTCCGGTATGCGACCATCACTCTTTGGCCCCATCGATCATATGTTCTGAGAGCAATGTGCCCCGCCTATTGCCACTTTAGTTTAGAAATTCTTAGGGCTTTGTCGGCTACTGTGATTCTTCTGCAAATCTCTACATTTCTGATTCGATCTCGCAGCCTACTTATAGTAAGTAGTAGTAGAAGCTGCGTATTCCGGTACCGTCGCCACTCGAGAACTCTTTGATCCCATGGGTCAGAGTCAGAGGTCTAAGAGTGACAACATTATTTTTAAGGATCCATTTCCACAGGTATATGAAATGACGTATCAATGCCTAAGCATATGTGTATCGAAAACTTGCAGCGGGATCTTATTCCACAAGTCCCTGTACGAGTGAGAGCGACTGTCTTCCAGCTCCCTTCCACACCGGATCAGAAAAAAGCCCTCAGACCTACTTTCCGTATTGAATGGAAGTAGTGCTTGATAAGTATCACCATTTTATTGAATTTACGCTCAGTACTATCTTGATTCAATTTTTATTGAGAATTTTTGTACTGTTGGGGTAGGTAGGTATATGGAATTTTTTGATTAAAGAAAACGTGTTTTTAACAAGATTTATGTGTAAATTAAGAAATCAGAAAATTTTATTGAAGAACTAAGAGAGAGAGAGAGAGAGAGGGAGAGAGATGCTTGCTTTAAGAGATTATCTGCCAATTTTAAACGCTCATTAAATATAATCCTCCATTAAATCTCATGCTGTCACTTTTTGTTTTGTTGACATAATTTAAGAGATTGTCTGCCAATTTTAAACGCTCATTAAATATAATCCTTCATTAAATATCATGCAGTCACTTTTTGTTTTGTTGACGTAATAAAAGCTAGCAAGAGATTTAATGGAGGATTATCTTTAATGAGCGTCTCTGCAATTGGCGGTATACATCGTAATTTTACCTTTTTACATAAGAACCATTAAAAAATATGACGTCATCAAGAATTATCATCTTGAGCCAAAGCATTTTTTGTTTATTTGTGAACATCATAATCAAAAAACGTACTCAAATGTTATGCCCAATTTAATTGTAATTAACATTATAAATACCTAATATCTTAATTATCATTTGTGGCGTCTGCATCTATTCTCTGCAATTCTTCAAGTGATTGTCGTCAGGCTCGCGCAACTCTCTAACAAAAAAATGTTATATGAAACGTGCACCGTCGCCATTAAATTTCTTTGAACGCTCGCACACGTTTCATACAATTTTGGATATTTCTCACGACCAGTTTTTAGTATGGAAGTCCCGACTCGTATAACATAGTGAGATACATTATCTTTGGTTGTCGTACGAGCCGACTAAGGGATTAATAGTTTTTCATGCAGTGTTTATGTGGGCGAAAAGCAAGCCACCTCTCACCAGTTGACACGCCATTCCACCCTGAAACTTAAATTGCTAAATGTGAGCATTGCACAACTACATTCTTAAATTAGTTGCAGAGTGGTCAATTTTATACAAAACCTTGACGCACAATACGCGTAGACAGTATTAATATAAGTAACTTTGTATATATGGAAAAATAGTTTAGAAAATCTAGATGCCGCGTAACAAATAACGTTTGCGATTTATAAAATAATTACGAAGATATAAAGCTTTGAAATTTTTCATACAAAATTTTAAAAGCTTTATATCTTCGTATTCATATTATAAATTGCAAATGTTATTTGTGACGCGGCAATTAGATTTTCTAAGCTATTTTTCCATATATAAAATATTACTTTTAATACTTCCGTCTACGTGTATTGTGCGTCAAACGTTTGTATGGACTGAAACCACCTTAAACAGAAAGTTGGTAGTTTTAGCCCGAAAGGGATAACGGTCGTGAGTTTATGTATGTACGAGCGTTAACCCGAGACTTTGTCCGCACAATTATATACCAGATTTTAAATCTGATAATAAGCTATCAAACAAAAAAGTTTCATCAAAATCGGTTGAGTAGTTTTAGCGTGATGCTCGTTCAAACAAAAAGACAGACAAAAAATCCAATAAATTGGTGATATGGAATCAGGGATACCTAAAAACCATATCGTAACTTTTTTTTTTGTTAATATCTTCAATGTACAGACCAACTTCCTGTTACAGTTTTCTAATAGTTTAGATACATAATTATGCTCATGTATGTAAGTATTACTTATTCGCATACCAAAATACACATAAAGGAATAATTGTCACACTTTACATTTTATAGAAATTGTATTGTGGTCTCGTTGATGTCTTTTGTACTGCCGTAGAATTGTAGTTGATATGTAACTATATCAAAAATGTAAATTGATTTTTTTAAATATTTGCTTCTTATTTGCGCCGGCGCCGTTGTACCATTATTAATGAAATTTGGTAAAGAGATAGAGTACAACCTGGAATAGAGCATAATATAGGGTGAAATTGATATCATTAGCATCCTTTTCAACTAAGAGTCTATCCATCAAACTGAACAACTTTTACGATGGCAGTAAACCGATCGGAGAATAAAAGAAATTAGCTGTTGCATACATTTGAGTCGAGTAGGCAGCGGCGGCGGGTGCAATTTAGTATAAACTGCAGATTTTTATTTGCTCTGATAGGTTTGCTCCCATAGGAAAAAATGTTCAGTTTGATGGGTAGACTCTTAGTTTAAAAGGATGCTAATGATATCAATTTCACCCTGTATAATGGTCAAAAATCAATGTTCACACGGACGAAGTCGCCAGCAGGCATAACCTAGTTTTTTTATTTGCGATTTCTTTGCATATACAGGGTGTACACTTAAATGTGTAACACACTATAGGGGGTGCTACTAATTTTCACTTTGGAGCCAATATCGAAATCGCGAGAAAAATCTTCTCTTCCATAGAAAATATATCAATAGCTTCTAAACATAATTTATTTTTTGCTTTTTCTTAGTCCCATAGTGAAAATTGTTCCGTTTAATGATTTGGTTTTCTATGGTACAGCTGATTTTTTTTCGCAATTTCCATGTTAGTAAAGTTCCCTAAGGTTGTCTGGAAGAAATCGCTTTTTGCGATTAGACCGCCTGTTCTTGTGCATTTTTGTATTTCCTGATTGTTTACTCTCTGTGTACTCTGTATTTTGGTGTCAAATAAAGTATAATTGATTGATTGATTGATTGATTAGTTTCATAATGAAAATTGTTCAACTTAATGGTTCGCACCCCGTTTATTATGTAACGCATTTTAATTCTACACCCTGTCTAAACATATCTCTCAAAATACAAAATACCTTATATCTCTAGCGCTTCCAATAATCACAGGTAGTCTATCCTTACCTGAAAACCATAAAGAGATCAAGTTACAAAATCATTCATATCCAAGCTTCTTACTAAAAAACACACGTGTCCAAAACAGCGCAACTCCGGCCCCCTCTGATGCTAAACAAAAGACGATAAAGCGACTCCCACGGCAGTCATGTGATCACTGACCCGTGGTTGTGACTCACGACATGGTTCAGGAGACAGTGAATATAAGGCAGGTGAAGAGAATCCAAGATTTTTGTCGTAATTTCGGTCTATTGCAGTTTAGGTGACACATCCTAAGACTATTATGTATAACCTAGCGGCACACGCGACTCCGCGACTCCTTACGCGCAGATCACTTAACTTTAAATATTACAAATATGGAAAAAGATGACAAAAAAACTATATCTTTTTATTTATTTAATTAAATTATTTAAAAGAAACACAGACTTTACTAGTAAACATTTTAATCAAACAACATACTAATCTACACGCGATTGGACTAATTCAAAACACCTGTTCAGAATCCTAGAGAGTTAGTAAAATTATAAATACACAGTTAAAAATGCATTAACATACTGTATTAAAAATTAATTACTTACATTAAACAAGAAATACGGTTATGGACCAATAATTAGTTAAAATGGTCATAAATAAGTTAAAAGGTTGTCGTTAAATGTTATTACTTTTTAACTTAGATGGGTAGGCGCTTATAGTACAGTGACGACTTATAACCATCGACCATAGGTCGAAGAGTTTAACCCCGTTCTATAGGTACAACGTATTGAGAAGGGTAACCGTTTAAGGCTGACCCCACATTGGGCGTGCGCGTTCCTTGAGCGTGTGAACGACGCGAACGCCATGTGCGCGCCGCGAGTCAAGAGACTATATAAGGTCTAACAAAATTAGGTGAAACTATTTTAAGGGGATGATCAGACCATCAAACTCAACAAATTTCTCTATGGGACCAATATCGAAATCGCGAAAAAAAAATCAGCTGTTCCATACAAACCTACTGACCTAAATGTATGGGACAGCAGATTTTTTATTCGCGATTTCAATATTGTTCTCATAGAGAAAGTTGTTCAGTTTGATGGTCTGATCATCCCTTTAAAATAGTTTCAGCTGATTTTGTTAGACTTTATATATTAAAGTATACTAAAGAATTGTAGAATTGAAAAGTAACTTAATGCTCTGCATCTGCTCTCAAATAGACGTGTTAGTGTGATTTCCCGGGAAACTACCTGCAAAACTTCCTTCAGCCAAAGATTTTACTATTTCTTGGGATGTTTTCTATATAATAAGGTTAATAACAAATTGGCTATTCATTTAAAGAATAAATTCGAATGTAAGAAGACTGCTACTGACTGGCTCTTGAAACTATCATATGATGAGACAGAAAATTGTCTCCACCCCGTCCAATGAAGTCCTTACCGGTAGGTTATTTACAACCGAATATAAATAAATAATTAGATAATGAAGTAATACACACACACACACACACACACACACGCGCGCGCACACACACACACACACACACACACACACACACACAAACAAATACACATATTATACACATACACAACACACACACACACCTCTCAATCATACTTACCTTACATACTTACCAATTATTTTTTCTTTTCTTTTCCTTTTAGCAACACACTTCTTTTTAATTGAAATTAAAGATTTGTTTTTTCACAAAAACAGTACACGTACCTAATATTTTAATAGTACTCATGTAATTTGTCTGTGCTACTGGAAGGTTGCTGGTACTCAAAGGACAGGTTTCTTTTTTGAGTATCAGCGGACATCTGTTTTGTAAACCTAATGTGTACTCTATTATGACTAAGTTTTTTTGTAATCCTTGTTTTTTGTGTAACAATAAATTTATTTTATTATTATTATAAATTAGATATTGCATGCTCATGGGCAGATCACAGAGCTCTGTCTAAAATACCTACTCTTCACCACCTGTGTCACAATAAAGTCTTTGAAGTGTAAAGTTTGAGTGAGCGTCGTGTTTTACCAGCGTGCTGCGTGTGTTTATTGTTAGTGTCAGTACTAACAGTATTCTTTCCACGTCAGAATTCATTTCGTCAGTAACGCTTTAATGTTGCGACGCTCAAGTCGCGGGGTCACGGCGATCGCGTCGTTTACACGCTCGAGAAACGCTCACGCCCAATGTGGGGTCAGCCTTAGTCGTATTTTATCTATCTCAAGCACCTCCATGCTTCGGAAGACATGTTAAACAGTTGATTTCGGATAGTGCATAACATTTTTATAAGCCTACAATGTTCATCCGTCCGTCTGTCTTTTCGTCGAAAGGGTTGTATCTTTTGAACTACAACAAGACGGTTGAATTTTTACATTATAAGCGTTATTGTGGTAGTGTAAGGATGTGGGTTATAAATCAATAGACGTGGGGACAGTTTAGTGTATGATTTAATACTATCTAATAAAATGCGATACAATTCCTTATGAACTACTTGTTACCTACTACAGTAGATTTCCTAACAGATAATAAAAAAAAACAAAAAGTAAAAAATTAAGGGGGTTCCCATACGAGAAACGTGTTTATTTAAAAAAAAATGCTTTTGCTCTATCGGAAATATTTACCTACACACAAGCATCAAACTTGATGTGGTTTTAGTGCATACTCTAAGGTAAAACAAAAAAATAATAAAAACCGGTCAAGTATGTGTCGGGCATGTTCTAAGGATCCCGAAGAAAATAAAATTTTTTTATAATATTGTATAGAAAAGAATATAACTCATGTAAACATATTCGTACGAAACCCGCCGTACGTGAGACTGAATCGGACTTGATCGGTTTGCCTATGATCACCTGGGTGATATCACCCAGGTGATTATAGTGGAATAAACCGGCTTTTTTACATTTTTCCTAACAGAATTCAAAACACTGCCAATTAAACTTTCTCATCAACATCAACATAATCATCAATCAATTTATCAAATAAACAATTGAATCCTCTGAAACGTTAATCAAGACCCAATTAGAACTAATTTCATACATTCTACCTACCTCCTTAATGACAAAGCGCTGTAATATATAAACCTTTGTATCAGGTTTATAATGGCATGTCCACTACCGCATTCCTGCTGAGTCGGAAACGGTGAAATGACCGCTAAATGATAGGGACACAGAACACTGATTGCCTGGATAATGTGGTGAATGCTTTGACTTCTTATTATAAGGACTAGCCTTGCGGTAGCATGTCCCCTCTGCCACGTTATATAAACAATTGATCATGTGCATTTACATTCAATTTTATACCTTATCAGTTATCACTAAACAAGAGAGCCTATATATAATTGCGAAACAATAACTTCGAACTTTAGACGTTTGGGTTTCACACGAGTCTACTTAAAGGTGTTATTAGGATTGAAAGTTGCATTTTACTTTGCTGGCATAGGTAGTAAAACCACAGGTAAAATGCACAAATCATTGCAAAGATCTTATTATTGACTTTATGGCAATGGTGAAATAATTTCAACCCACTACTGGCCCTGTACCCGGACTATCGATTTTCGATGTATCCCGACCATTTCGGTCCGAACATCATTGTAATAATGTTGACATTGGAACGAATGCATTCCCGGATTTTATATGAACGGACTCAAAATACGCGACTCACGACTCACAAAATTATGCTCGTTTGGCTTCACCCTAAGTCTTGTTCTTCGGTGACTGCCGAGGTAACTGGAGGGCGATAGAGGGGGTGAGGTAAAAAGATAGTGGGAGGCAGGGGAGTGTCCGTGCTATATCTAGTAATATTTATATTCTTTCTTATACTGTGGCCGCTACAGAGACTAGTCAAAAGCCTAAACGTTGTCCTAGTGACTTATAACTAAAGCAGCCCTTTAAACATATCAAGGGTGTTTTACACTGTATACAGGGTGTTAGGGTAAACAGTCGCATTACTTTAAGGGATGATTGTAGCATGATACTGAACAACTTTCCCAAAGAAACATAAAGGAAATTTATAAAAAAAATTTAGACTTCTGTCCTACCTACCTACCTAAATGCACTCAGCAGATCGAACTTTTGAATGAAAAGTCGAAAATGGTTTTTGCGAATTTCGTAGAGATTTCTTAGGGAACGTTACTCAGCATGATAGGTAAAATTTTTCTGAAGTGTGTCCACCCTATACAAGGTATTGGTAAGGATTCTCAAGCTACATGTGACCTCTTGGAAAGCCTTCCCCCGGCATATAAACTACCCAGGCCGATTTGGAGGTCTTTAAACAGGCTCCGAACTCAAGTCGGCCGGAGTAAGGAGAACCTGTCCAAATGGGGTTTTATCGATGAATCAGACCTGAGGTGTGAAAGTGGTGTTGCCCCTCAGACTATGGCCCATCTCATATCTTACCCTTCCTGCCCGCAAACTTGCGTGTGGCAAAATACTGGGCTGGAAAAATATAAAATGACATGCCATCGACTCGATAGAAGCATAGGTACAATCAACCCTTAAAGTAATGCAACGGTTACCCTAACAACCTGTAGATATTGTTAACTAACCTAATTTCATCTGAGCAACCTGGGCAGTCAGCCTCGATATTGCCATTGCTGACTCTACTAATCCTTTCACTACAGCAAGAGTGATTGTCATACGATATAACTTATGCTGACACGAAAAAAAGAAGAGAAGGAATAGAATGCTTTGACTCTAAGATGTTTGGGCATTAGAGATGGTAATAATATCTGAAGAAATTAGTCTCCTCGACCAGGACCAGGTTGATAAAACAGCACTGTGCAGTTTTTTACCAGCAATCCGCAGCAGCCGCAGCAATTCGAAGCAGCCTTCAATCAAATCAAGAATTAAACTTTTTAACGGGTTTTTACCGCGTTTTGGTATATTTGAGTTTCCAATATTTGGGCAGTGTTACAACTGCCATGATCACGGGATGACTGAGGAACTGCAGGTAGATTTTTAAGAGCAGGGAAATCTGTCTTCTTTCACTCTTCGTTGTTTACTCTGCCCTCCACCAAAACGCGGTTAGAACCCGTTAAAATGTTTAATTCTACATTAAATAATAACTACGTAACTCTCAAAAACTGTTCAATCAAATCAACCCACTGCTGGACATGGGCCTCCCTTTTATAGCGCCATTCCACACAGTCCTGTGCTAATCTGATCCAATTCGAACCCGCCACCCTCACAATGCCATCGGATCAATGTGCCGGTGGCTTGCCTACCTTCGTCCCTCTCTCAACCACCACTTTGATACTGCCTTGGTCAACCAGTCGTCTTCTCGTCTAGCCAAGTGTCCTGCCCATCTACACTTCAGTTTTGTGATCCGTTAGTCATAAGCATTATTGTGTAATGTGGTAACTGATATGTCGCTGCTATGCTGACCGGTCTTCAGGTACTCAGGTAGGTCAGTGAATGACAGTAACTATTGTAAGCAAACTGATAAATAGTGGCATTATTCTATTCTTTTCTCGACAGTCTCGAAAAATACCTTACAGTGTTTAAGCTTTGTCGAAGTCGGGAGCAAGACGGTAGTTTTAACTTCAGTTTTATTATAATTCCAGTTCAATAATTCCAATGCAAAAACGGCACATTTCCCTATCAATAAACAGGCAAAAGAATTCTTAGAAAAAAGTATAAATACATACTTATATCGAAGAATATTCAGTAGGACCTTAATAGAACTAACACTTGCTTAAGCACTTGTGATTCGAAAAATGCACCTTATAAGTAAGTTAAGAAGAATGTTTTTGGTTTAATTTGAATACTTGGGAATATGCTGTTATGTTAATGCACGCAATATGTTATTGGTGACCTTTGGAAGTTGTTAATATTATAACATGGTTTCTTAGTTTTGTTTAGTTTTTTTCAATGTCATTATTAGGAACATGTGCAAATGTGTCACTATTTTTGTAATGGAAAGGGAGTTTATAGACGTAACTTCAACAATAGGGAATTTTGGAATGTTTTTATTTATAAATTCGTGGACCCATTGCTTGTGCGTCGGCGTTGCATTTCCACCAGTTTCAATTAGATTGTGGGAGTATCTATCCCAATCTCAAGGATTGCTTTCAGAAAAAACACAGCTAAGAAAAGATTACGCAGCCCCGTGGCAAGGTCAAATGCGAACCGCGCTAAAATCACGCAGAAATAACTTCTCGCTGCAAAACTTGCAGCGCGGTTCCTTAGAGGACCCATATCACGTCGTTTATGCATGTAAAGCCTCCAATATCACCAAAGTCACCAATGTGGAGGTTCTACGACGTGTCAGGAAGTCCCGGGAGCTGTTGCAAACCGTTAAAAGGAGGAAAATCGCCTACCTTGCTCATATTTTGAGGAATGACCGATACCAACTGCTCCAGACTATAATAATGGGCAAAGTGGAGTGTAAAAGAAGCGTCGGTAGGCCACGAATGTCATGGCTCGCGAACCTTAAAGAGTGGACAGGCATCACCATCGTCGAAGAGCTGTTTCGTTTGGCGAGAGATAGACAGGGATATGCAGAGCTGACTGCCAACCTCCAGTAATGGAGAGGAACCCGAAGAAGAAGATGTAAAGCCTGACCACTAAAATAAAAAACCTCGCCATGTTGCTGAAAATCATGGAACTAATTTTTATATTGAATCATGATTTTAACGCGCCCAAACCAGCAATGCAATTCTCTAAGCTCAAACATCGTCACAACTTTAAATTCGTCGTTGAATCATTGGCGAGCTGACAATTCGGTATTCGCTAAAGTTATGTCATTTGTCAACCTCATATAAAAACTTCCGTGAGGTGTCGGGTAAGAAAAGCACCATCCTATTTCCTCCCGAGGGTGTCGTAAAAGGCGACTAAGGGATCTACTGGAGGATGGGCAGCAGCATCCTCTGAGAACACACATTCAATCCAACTGCGATCGCCAACCCGCCTGCCAAGCGTGGCGATT
Organism: Agonopterix arenella; assembly: GCA_927399405.1. Taxonomy (NCBI): domain Eukaryota; kingdom Metazoa; phylum Arthropoda; class Insecta; order Lepidoptera; family Depressariidae; genus Agonopterix; species Agonopterix arenella. Next base: position 688,742 of record OV656690.1, read on the forward strand.
ATGGCAAATCCCCGTTTTGGAGGCCTATGTCCAGTAGTGGACGTCTATCGGCTGATATGATGATGATGATCTGAAGGATGCAAGATGTTATCGATTTTTTTATAGCGATGTGACGCTTAGAGGTTTTTATCGCACTCCAGGTTTTTATATTTCTGGTTATAAGGTTCAAAATTATACTTTCACTCATTTTTCTATTCATCGCGACTCGAGCGTCTTTTGAATGTGAATTTCACAAAGGTTAGTCAACGTTTAAAGTTTTTAACTTAGTTAAAGCCTAAGTGAAACTTCGCCTTTCAGTTTCAAAGATCGGACCCAAGTTTACGAGTTTGCTGTAAATTAAAGAATTGAAGAAATATATTTTAACTACTAGAGCATTTTGGTGCGTAAATTTTGATGTTTTAGAATTTAGGACGCTTTGTTTCTAGAAAATTTTATTGCTTTTTTTAACATACTTGAAAACAGGAGGAATAGCACAGTCATTTAATGGTTTGAGCCGGGCCTAATTAGTAATTGACATTTTTTTCGGTATAATATTGAAGAGCCAATTCGAGCTTAGAAATGTACCAAAATTAAAAATCACGTCAGAAACAGTTTCAATTTTAAAATTTAGCATGTTATATGACGGTTATTTTTTTTTGCACGTATGTAAGGCTTTACAAACAAAATAAAGTTGTAGTATGTAGCAAGTTGTAGTTGTTGTTGTTGCTTGTTTGTATTATAAATACTACAAACATGGTGTGAATATTTTTGTCTACTTAGAAGGTTTTGAAAAATACATTCGTATTTTATAATAAATACCTCATTTTTTTAAAATTCATGCCTATTTTATTGCTCAGAAATAATTTATATTGCTAAATCTAAGTCAAATAAGTGCATTGATATTATTAATTTAAAATCCTTCTGAGACACATAATTTTGATTTCTATGTTGCGTAGCGAATTTTTTTTTAATATGCTTTAAGATAGTCCTTTTGTCACTAAATGGTTCCGGTTACAGTTTAGAAGTCTAATTAGTAATTAGTCCCTACCCCGCCTAACAAAACTCCGTAAAATGACTAGGCTAGAAGACGGTCACCTTAAGGTGGTTTTAGTCCAGACAAAACTTTGACGCACAATACGCGTAGATGGTATTAATATAAGTTACTTTGTATATATGGAAAAATAGTTTAGAAAATCTAGATGCCGCGTCACAAATAACATTTGCAATTTATAAAATAATAACGAAGATATAAAGTTTTCAAAGTTTTGTATGAAAAATTTCAAAGCTTTTTATCTTCGTAATTATTTTATAGATTGAAAATGTTATTTGTGACGCGGCATCTAGATTTTCTAAGCTATTTTTCCATATATACAAAGTTACTTATAATAATACCGTCTACGCGTATTGTGCGTCAAAGTTTTGTACAAAATTGACCCTTCTGCAACCACCTTAACTGTCATTTCATACAAAGGGGAAAACTTGAGAAGAAGAGGTAAGAATTTGCGATACAAGGAAACGCCATTGCCTACATTGTATGCCTCGCTTCCTATTCATGGTGTTTTTTTGTAACCTATTTCGTCCCATTTTTGGGCAAAAGTCTCCCCCAAGCTTTTCCAGTCTTCTCTATCCCATGCCATCAGTTGCCATTCTACCTCGTGGGCATTCAGGTCGTCGCGCCATCTCTTTCTTGGTCTGCCCCGGCCTCGGCTTCCATCGTCGAGCTCACATGGGGTCGCGATGAAATACAATACAATACAAGGTGTTACAAAAGTAAAATAATCATTTAAAACTTTTAAGACGTCTGTTTAGACCATCAAACTGAACAACTTTCACTATGGGTCCAACATTGAAATCGCGAAAAAAAATCAGAGTACTATCCCATACATTTAGCTCGGGTAGATTTGTAGTTTAGTATGGAACATCAGATTTTTTCCCGCGATTTCGATATTGGTCCCATAGCGAAAGTTGATGGCCTAAACCAACCCGTTAAATGTTTATTTTTATTTTAGTAACACCTTGTATATCTATCGGAGGTGAGATTTAAATAAGTAGGGGGCAGGGAGTTTCCTTACTTCTTCTTTCTTTCGTGTCAGTAGTTCTTTAGTGGTGTTTTTGTAGCCAGGTTTTCGGCAAGCCTAACAGCGTGAGGCGTAGCTGTATTTAAATCTTATCTCGTGCAGGTGTTCGGGCACAGCGGACATTCCAGCAGATGACCCATCGACTGTATAGGTTCGCCGCAATCACACTGTGTCAGACCAAGATGCTTACTGTGTAGTACTAGATATTCTTTCTTATACTGTGGCTTCGTCGTAAAGCCCATGACCTGTTTAAGGCACATGATTCAAGCATCTTATCTTGTAAATGGTAATTTAATAATAGGCATTATCATCGATTTTAAACACGTCACTTACCTATGCAAACCCATCTTTATAATATTATTGTTGCCATTTCCTCCCGTGGGTGTCGTAAAAGGCGACTAAGGGATCTACTGAAGGATGGGCAGCAGCATCCTCTGAGTACACACATTGATTCGATCCAACTGCGATCGCCAACCCGCCTGCCAAGCGTGGCGATTGTGGCAAATCCCCCCCCCCCACCCCCATTTTGGGGCAGGCTTATGTCCAGCAGTGGACGTTTAATGGCGGATATGATGATGATGATGATTTATTTATTTTATTTTAATAGGCACAGTAACAAAAGACATATGCTATATACAAATATTATATCTACAATAGGGCTAAAATTGCCTCTCAATAACAACTGCGCACAACATTATCTTAAATTCAAAACATTATGGTTGGGAATTGAGAAAATTGTTATTTAAATGTTTTTAAAATGCATCCAATAGAGTTAACATATTGAGTCTGATTTTGATGAAATATATGGAAATCTTTACAGTGCTCGTTATATGTTCTACACATACGTAACAAAGGGTTGTATGAGAGTATGAGAGATGTTATTTCTAGCTAAGGAACAAGCAAATAGATTTTGGTAACGACTAGATCGAGAACATGGTCGGGAATACAGAAGATTTGATTTATATAACATTAACAATCTACCTATCTTTATCTTTTAATACCTTAAAGTATATTATAAGTTAATAATATTTAAAAAATGTATTAAGGTGACTCGTTTAACATTTTTTTTCTTTGGGAATGGTGTTTAAAGGCCATTTTTGTAAGAGGAGTTGTAGTATCGTATGATATAAATTACATGTTAAAATTAACTTAAAAACCTAATCAAAGATTAAAAACGGAAATGGTAAATGGGTCACGCGCTGCGTCTGCTCATTATGACGGAGGCAATTAGTTATTAGCAATACCTTTTTGTATCTAGTTTAAAGCCATTCTAAATATGGACACTAAACTAAATCCTCCAAGTATACACATTATTACACTTAACCCATCATCATCATCATCGTACTTAAGAACTACGCTCTTCTCGGCGGAGTATTCACCAATCCAATCAAGATATCCGCGAACAAACATAAGAAAAAATATGTATACGGTCGAATTGAGAAAACTCCTCAAAGAAAAAAGTCAAAGATCATATTTTATTGCATAATTACAGGTTTATAAAAGGAGTTAATTTTGTATGTCCTCCTTTTTTGAAGTCGGTTAAAAAGATAGTTATCGCATTAATATGCTGACGGTACATCAATATTCAATACTCGCCTAAAATCTATTACCTTAAATTAAATTAGAACTTTTGTTGATTGTAGTGAAAACAGTTACTCTTTCCTCAGTCTACAATTCACCGTTTTTTTTTTCAAACGAACCCTTTTATTTCCCATGATATTTAAATGAGAGCGCTATTATAAAAGCTTCATTTAATACCATTTTCCATACATTTACATGGAAAATATTCGTATTTGCATGCCAATTTGTAGTTATGACGTTTTTATTCAGAATATAACGTTGCGGAGTTATGTAAATATTGTAGTGTTATGCTATTTTTGGAAGGTAAATACAATATTTGCAAATAATTCAAAATAAATATGTTACGTATAATAATAAAAATCGGTCAAGTGCGTGTCAGGCTACTTGTGCGACGAGGGTTACCATAGGTACCTACAACATAATATTAACTTACAAAAACATTTTTTTCTCCGGGAGCTTTAGCACGGGACCGACTCACACTTGGCCGGTTTTTATTATTTTGTGTTATACTGTAGAGTTTGCTCTATAATCAAAAATGTATTACCGTTTTTACGATAGAGCGAGAAGAAAATACATTGATAAAAACTAGTTCCTTGTATGAGGATCAAATGAGACAACGAACGGCCCCTTTGCCAGGGGGCAAAGGGGCCGTTGTCTCATTTGGGAAGCCACGTGCTCCATCCTATTTGGATCGGAACATGCGAGCCCTGGGATCAGCCAGCGGCGAGAATGCGGTCGGTCCTGGTACAGTAATTTGGTACAGACTTACGACTTCGTACCGGTCGCGTTTGAGACTGCGGGTCCATGGGGTACCGAGGTCAACATTTTTGTGCGGGAGACCAGGCGGCGGTTGAGAGCTGAAGGTGAAGCTGAAGCTTTTTTGGTGCAGAGGTTGTCTTTGACCGTTCAGAGGGGAAATGCCGCTAGTGTCATGGGGACCATGGAGCCGGGGTTGCGTGGAGCTGGACCTTTGAGCGGGCCTTAGTCTTTATGTTGACGAAGCGTGTTGCAGATTTAGATTGTATAGGATTTATTGAATAACTATAGGTCAATATTTACATACATACATTACACACACACTTACACACACACACACACACACACACACACACACACACACACACACACACTCACACACACTCACACACACACACACACACACACACACACACACACACACTTTTACATACTTTTTTTATTTACATTTATATTTACATTTTTTTTTGTGAGAAATAACATTGTTGTGGCATTTAGTCTACCTTTTTATCTTATCAGCTAGGTACATTTTTACATCGTTGTAAGTTAATGTATGGTATAAATTGGTCCTTCTTAATATGCTGACGGTTTACACCATCAAACTGAACAACTTTCTCTGTAGGACCAACAATTTAATTTTAAGTTATAATATTATGTTAACATTCATAACTTTTTAAATTTACAATATTAAAAGTGGAAAAAAAATGCTGTCCCATTAATTTTGGTCGGTTAAGTTTGCGGTTTTATATAGAGAAACTGATACTACTGACTGATTTCCGCGATAAAATTTTTGATCCAATAGAGAAAGATAATCAGTTTGATAGTCTGTTCATCCCTAGGGTCATCCCCTTAAACCCAGTCAACGTATTAAGAAGAAACCTATTATATTGTAGGTAGTGTGTTATTGTTATTTAACATATTATTATATTTTGCATATTTGGTATTTATATTTAGCATGCAATTTTCGAACATCAAAAGTGACATAACCACTAAAATTGTCGGGCTTAGTAAATAAGCATATGCTCACGACTATATTCCCAGAGGGGGTAGTCTGAGATATTCTGAAATCTCAGAACATCCACGTTTCACTAGTAGTACCGAAACTCTGTCCAGTGTGACGGGGAGTGAGCCCGTCGCCACTTGTAATGGACAGTAGATACAATACATACCTCGAAACTGAAGCATGCAGGTTTCCTCACGTGTTTTTTTTAATTCAGAATAAAAAAATACTATCTTGGTACCATCTTTATTGGTTGGTCACCCACCCAAAAACTGGCCTTGTCCAAAGTGACATAATTCGGTGACCTATCTTTAATTGCGATCCAAATCATCACCACATTTCCATCTAACATCACACCGGTGGAAGAAAGTCAACATACATCAGTTTAACTAGTTCTTATAGAGAGTAATTATACAAGGGTCCCACGGTGAACGAGTGAATGAATGGGATTTATTCACGGGCTCAAATCTGCGGCGTTATTAGTGAGGTTATGTGTCGGCTTCACTTGAGTAATATAGGGTGTTCTGAAAGTTTGAATTGTAGTTTTCTAATAGCGAACGAAAGTCTTTGACCACTGTTCGTTGCCAGTGATGACATATGGAACAGAGACGTGGTCGCTCTCTCAAGGCCTTATAAAAAGTCTGAAAGTCATCCAAAGGTCAATGGAGAGGGCTACGCTCGGAGTTTCCCTGCGAGATAGAATTAGAAATGAAGAGATCCGCAGACGAACCAGGGTATCTGACATAGCCCAAAGAATTGCTTAACTTAAGTGGCAGTAGGCGGGGCATATGGCTCGCAGAACCGATGGCCGATGAGGCCGAGTTCTCGAGTGGCGACTGCGTACCGGAAAGAGCAGCGTGGGTAGGCTCCCACAAGGTGAACCGATGACCTGGTGAAGGCGGCGGGAACCCGTTGGATGAGAGGAGCGCAGGACCGGTCGTTGTGACGATCCTTGGGGGAGGCCTATGTCCAGCAGTTGATGTCAATCGGCTGAGATGATGAATAGCGAAGTCACATGGTAAGGTGCAGCGCCGCACTACAATATATTCGCTGCAGGGCATGCCACATGGCACAAGCGGCGTCAATATTTTGCAATGGAAAATGTGTCTCAACCACTCAACCCTTATGGATTTTTTCATGATTATAGGTCAACGGGAAATACCTTAAAGTTTTAATTTGTTTGCAATTGTCAAAATAATCTGACATAAATGGCAGTATCTTTTGATTGCACTACTTTTTTTTTTATTCATAATGGGTTTGCGCTTGGCTTCATCTCACCTGATGGGAAGTGTAGACGAAGCCGAGGATGTAGCGCACTCACCCAGAAAAAGCCCTTCCCTCACCTCACCCTTCTTTTGAAAATATCCTGATTGTATTTGCTTGGAAACACCAGACGCAGGGAGTGAGTCACTGTCAGAAGCTTGAAGTTTTTACATCTCCAAGGTACATCGACCTTATTTGATATTATTTTAACTTGATATCGGGTTTCTGAGAAAAAGACAGATCCTATAAGGATTCCGTTTAATCATTTTAATAATTTATGTTATTGTGATCTATTTCTAAACCGGAACCACATAGCTTATTAATTTTTTATTATTTAACCATATATTTTAATCAGTAAATGTATCTCCACGTTTCACGGAATTGCTAAAACTATTCAGTTGCATTCAAATGAGGGTTGGTGTCAAAACCAATGTCCCTACCAGAGTTCGAACCTTCGACATTTACACAAATTAATCCTTGTACAGGATCCGATCCCCTATTCGGTCATTTTCCTAATGAATGGTTGTAACCTTTTTGTATTGACATGTGAAAATACATTTACGTGCTTTTGAAAATTACCTAAATTCAATCCATTTAGGCATTTTTTTTAAATTTTCATTTACTTCCCCGTCATCTATGGTTCTCTAGAATGTACGTACTTACATAATTATGTAGGTACTTATTGTAGATTTATAATAGATAGAAGATAGGGCTTTTCTAAATGTGCTTCCGGCTTTTTAAATAATAAATCAGCTTTTCCCTACACTTGGCTCTTAGAGCAACACGGCTCAGGTCGTCGCCGGTCAGTAGGTAGCTCATTAGTAGGTTTGCAGTTTTGTATGGAACTGCAGACATTTTTTGGCATTTCTATGTTAGTCCCATATAGAAAGTTGGTCAATTTGATGGTATGATCAGTCCCTTAAAAAACTGTCAACATTATATGGAAAGGCAAGGCCCTGTATATTGATATGAAGTTATGTTATGACAATTTCAAGTGGTACCAAAAACAAAACCAACCATTAGTCACCTACAAAGAGATTATACCTAAAGGCATAGACCATAGAGGGAGCCTCACCATTGCAAGGCTGTCCACTTTTTTTACGTTTGTGTTTGAGTGTGTGGTGTCCAAGAACATGTGATGTCCTAGCACTTACTATCTCTATGGTGATGTCAAGTAGTATGGACAAAAGATGACCAAGTGACAACTGCCGAGGAAGCTGGCATAGGTATTGTTTATACCTTGGAGTACAAACTGCCTAACTAGCTGTGAAATATGATAATACTCCTTGGTGATCGGTAATGATCGTTCTTCTTTCGTAAATTCCCGTAGTTGTTTTCGAAGTTACTTTGTCCCTTTCTAATCCAACGACAAAAATTGTAGCTCTTGTCATACAATACGTCACGCGTCATTGGATAGAAAGGGACACAAAAACGTTGGAAATATCGACGACGGAGACGTACGAAAGAAGGTTGAACATTACCCACCGCCATGGCCAATTTTCTTGTTTCTTTATGCTTGTAAGGAGGAGTGGAATCCTTTATGATTCTAAAATCCTTGCAACGGCCCTAATGGTTACGGTTACTTTTCACACACACTAGCACAAAAAAAAAGTGGACAACGTCATAAGACAAAAGAGACTAACTACAATCGTAAATTGATGCGGACTCCATGCTTTAAAATAAAGAGATCCTTCCTCTGAGGTCACCTCATAAAACTGAAGTATATTGATCTTCTTTTCGAAACCTGGGGAACCTCTATCAATTACGACAACCAATTACATAATTACCAAGTCGGTGTACTTTGTTATTTCATTCCTAAATACACTGGACAGTTTAAACTATCATTAATATAAAATTTAACCCCCCCTGTAGACGGAGCGTGGTGTTATCGGTAACCCTACGCCGTCATGCTCTGTAGTTCCTGTGTGACCGTCTCACGATGTATTTGGTGGCTTAAGTCACTAGGTATGATTGTTTTCTTTCTTGTTGTAGTGTTAATTTCTTTGCTTTGATTGGATGTGCTAGTTTAATGTTTACCATTAACGTTCAAGCAAGAATTAAAAAAAAAAAACCAGACAAGTTTTACACGACTTTCATCCAACGACATTTCATTTTGATTTATTCGAAAACAATTTTTTTTCAAGACCCTTCTCGTTAAATGGGTCGTAAATATTTGTTTCCACTTTTCTTCTTCCTATAATTTATGTTTTTGGATTGCTGTTCTTTATGTCAAACTAGCTTTTGCCTGCGACTTTGTCTGCGTAAAACGTCAACATCGCATTGTACTCCTTTAAGGGTTCATTTTTGAAAAATCCTTTCTGAGTGCCCTGCGTCCTCTGAAGCGGCATCATCATCATCATCTCAGCCGATGGACGCCCGTCCTCTGCAGTGTAGAGTATATATATTTCAAATTGCATGTTTCTATGATCAGCGGTTTAGGCTGTGCTTTGTCTGTCAGTTAGTGAGTCACGGAACTGTTTTATAAGTATAGATTTTTATTCAATAGGTGCAAAAATGAACCAGTAATTGAGGTGGGCCATACAGGCAGAACAGACGAAAGCATAAGGGTTCTTTGTTTGACTACCGGCCCCTAAATAGGTACACAATCGACGCTTCAAAAATTAGGTCCACCACAGACGGAATTGCGATCCGGAATCCTGATTCAGGATTCAGTGTTGTCAACTATGGTTACAAAAAATACTAGAGTGCTGTTTAAAAAATGCCTAAAATAAAAATGTATGAAACGCCAAATGAATGACAATAATTGCATTTTTAGGTATTTATTAAAACAAAACAAACAATTTCTATACATGATAATTACTATCATGTGATGAGGTCTTGACGTTACGAATGTTACGATGATGGTTTGTAAATTGTATTCCAATATTAATGCAACTATATCAAAAGACTATCGATAGTTTTAACATTAGACATAATCTGCATACAAAATGGCATGAACCATTATCACACAAGCGGTTTTTGAGCGTAGGCGATTTCGCAACTATGCCGCAACGACGTCGCAACTGCACCGTCACAATACGGTATCTTTCCATCAACGCCTACGCTCAAAAATCACTTGTTTGATATGACTATAAATTTTTTAATAATGCCACCTAAGACAACAAAAAATCACTGGATCTAGTGAAAAAGTCTCTGAAAGCGGCAACACTCCATCCGGAATCTAATTCCGAATCAGGTTTATTCCGTATGTATGTGGCGGACCTTAAGAGTGCTCTCAAACGAATATCTGAGGGCATTTTTTATATCACCACGAAAAACGGTGTTATGGTATGGTACTATATCTGCTTTTCCATACATTTGGCTCGAGTAGGTTAGCAGTTTTGTATGGAATAGCTGATTTTTTTTTTCGCGATTTCGATGTTGACTCCATAGAGAAGTTGTTCAGTTTGACGGTCTGATCATTCCTTAAAAATGTGTCAGCATATGAAGAAGGAACCTATATTATATTAGATATCGTTTCCAATTACCCGCCCGACTTATTAAATGAATAACCGACCAAGAGCGTGTCGGACTCGCCCAAGACAGGGTTCCGTAGTCATTACCTGAAAAGCAAGCATGATATAGCTTAAACAACTTTCAAAAGCAAACGATAGTGCGATTTAATTTCGTCCAGTGCCATCTATTGACAGACGCTGGCCGTCGACTGTTTTATTTGATTTCTCCGGCAGTGTTCGTGCCACAGTATTCGGTATAATTTTTCTTGAAAGTACTTTCGGAGATCTACATTGTCAAGTAGTTTCAGATTTTTCACTCCAATATTTTAGAAGTTAGAATGGGGTAAGCCCTATTTTTGACTTTAATCGCAAATATCTCTAGACAGAAGCATCCCAGCAAACAATTTGGTCGTATTAGGCCCACATTTATATGACTATTTTGACTTATAAAAGTTATATTACGTTATGATGATGGATTATAACGATTTAATTTCTATAGGACTTTTGTTCTATTGAACGAGACCTATCCAAAGACACCTCACTCGATTTATTAAAAAAACTTTTTTTTTCTACCCCCTATTCGTTGTATGGGAGCGGTGACGAAAAACATTATTTTCTTTATGACTACCTCATTTCTGTTTTTGGGTTACTGATATCTGTCTTCATGCCAAATTTCGATTCAATGGGTGCAAAAATGAGCGAGTAATCGAGGTGGGGCACACAGACAGACAGATAGAATGGACGAAAGTACATACCTTTATAGGTATGCGTCTGGAACCCTTATGGATTCCTTGTTTGACTACGGAACCCTAAAAAAACTAGAGATAAAAAAATAAAAAATGACCACATGCTACCTATAAACAACTCAACAATTTATTTAAAAATATAAAAAAAAAAAAACATTCGTCAACACACAACACACCCACGAAAAATAATCTTGTATCCTCCAAAATCAAATCGCATAGTTACCAATCCATTACTTCTTGCTTTACTTGAATATAGATTGGTTCTATTATAAAACGAGTAATGTAAATAAGATAATACGATTTTATACGTAAGATGTGGTTAAGGCAGACATAAAATGCAGACGTTTTCTGTCGAAAACACCCATTGGCAGAACAGGTGGCAGTTTACACTGGCGGTCAACTTAAGTGTACAAAATAGTGGTTTCACATTTTGATAAAAATTAGCTACAATTTTATATGCTACTACCTGTTCCAAGTAAAATAAATGATGAAATACTTAACAGATAAAAAATGAAAAAAAAAACTTTAGCAGTGTGCGATAACTCCGGGCTTCATGAACGCTTCAGTTTCAAATCCTGCTTTTTTTAGAGCGTTTGGAATCAAATCGAGTTTTCATAAACTAAATATTAAAATTCTGGTGTTTTATTTCACGCCAACTCAACCCGGTTGCTCGTAGCTCAAGTTAGGCAGAGGTGGCGGCGTCTCACGAGGGCCCTCTGTAACATCTGGGTACCTAGGACAACAACAACAAACACATTTTAAAATTGACGTAAAATAGTACATACATATACTCACGCCATTATCCCACAGTGGTAGGCAGAGACTACGGCTCGCCACACACTACATTTACTTTCATACACCTATTTATGCACTTCCGTCGATTGAGGGTGTTGCGCACTTGTTCTTTAATACAGACCAGTTATTTGGTCATGGTAACTCACATTGGATCGATAAATCTCCCTAGTGAGTCTAGTCTCGTTCATCCTCTGTACGTGACCGAACCACTTAAGGTGGTTTCAGTCCTTACAAAAGTTTGACGCACAATACGCGTAGACGGAATTAATAAAAGTAATATTTTATATATGGCAAAATAGTTTAGAAAATCTAGTTGCCGCGTAACAAGTAACATTCGCAATTTATAATATAGTTACGAAGAAATAAAGCTTTTAAAATGTTGTATGAAAAATTTCAAATCTTTATATCCTCGTAATTATTTTATAAATTGCAAATGTTATTTGTTACGCGGCATCTAGATTTTCTAAACTATTTTTCCATATATACAAAGTTACTTATATTAATTCCGTCTACGCGTATTGTGCGTCAAAGTTTTGTATAAAATTGACCCCTCTGCAACCACTTTAAGCATCTCTCTCAATCTTTGTTACCACTTCATCCTTCATCGGATCGGTGTAAGTAAATAAATAAAAAAATTGTCAATGAAAAGGTTTTTTTGCATCCACTTATAAAAAAATAGTTAATGAAAAGAATTTTTTGCATCCACTTATAAAAAAAATAGTCAATGAAAAGGTTTTTTTGCATCCGTTAATATTAAGAACTTGCTACACTAGGTATGAACATAAGTAAATGGGGCTTTGATTTATCAAAATGGAACCACTGACTCCTAAACAAGGATGACCTGGGCTATGCGAGCCAGCGCTCTTCAAATTTAGTTGGAACTTTACATATTGATATGAAGACAAAAAATGAAAATAACTCTGCAAAAATGTTGATTCCTATTAAAAAGAAAAACTAAAGTAAAAAGTATAAACAGTTGATCGAGTTATCGATCCAATGTAAGTGGAACTATAACTTGCAAAAAACTTGTACCCCTAACCCTGCCAGCTAGTGTACACTCGGGGCTTTTGTCGGCACCTGCGATGCCGGCTGTTTCTTTCGACCCCTGAACCGTTGCTCGACTCATCACAACCAATCACTACTTATATTGTTGTTGTATTGTATCTCAATACTAACTGTATAGTGAAATACATTCGTTGGAATAAACGGAGTTCCGGTATTGGAAATAATCACCAAAGATAAGATGTATTCCCCACTGAACGACCTTGACCCTTTCAGAGCCGCCTCAACTCTACTAAACTACGTCATTTTAGTAGGTTTACCTATTTTTGACTGGCTTGTCCTCTAATTATGTCACTTTGGTGCCGTCTAATCCAAGGATATCAAATTGAAAAATCATAAGAATTCTCATAAAATTTTTTAATTATCTAATTAACTCATTAAATATTGGCCATAATTAAAAAAAATAACAATTTTAGATCATAAAATCGTAATATTGTCTTCACAAAGGTGTGTGCCAAGTATGTGCCACAAGTAAAAGTGACTTAAACTGATGCACGTAATACAAACTTTTTGAAATATAAATTTATACTTTCCTTTGAACACATTTAGGTTTCATATGTATTTTATAGACAAAAAAGAAATACATTTCATAGCAAATGAAGCCGAGATGTTGAAGATCATTGCTAAATTTTTTAATTAATTTGTTTGTCTTTTAAATTGCGAGAAAATAGCTTCTAAAAACTAGCAAAATATGGCATAGCATTTACCTATGATAAATAGATAGATAACTCGTGTTTATGCATTCAACTACAGGAAGAGAATAAAATTAATAGTCCTTGTAGAGCCCCCGAGCGCGCTGCGTACAAATGAAGTTTGATGCTACAAGAAGAAAAAGCTCCCAATACATGGTTCTCCGACTTTGGAAGTCAGGGACTCTATCATTTGTATACCACTAAATTGTAATCAAATAAAAAAAAATTATTTATCATTTTTTTATTACACTATTTTCAAATAAAATAAATAAATGATAATACTTTTATTTCACATTACAATTATTGTCCTTATTTTGTTAATAGTCCAAGCATAAATCTAATTTTAGTATAACAATAAAACAAAGAATTATTATTATTATTCTTCCTCTTCTCGGTTTTACGTAACCGGAGTTCTGATGGCACGGGCCTAAGCCAAGTGTTCACCAGTGTTAGTGTTGCTAATGATGGTGGAGTGTATGTTTTGGGGAAGAGTTTCTGAGTTTGTTGTTTGAGAAAGTGGTAGTTGATTGTGGTGTGAGTGTATGACTCACACCATAACCAACCACCACTTTCTGCGACTGTGTGGAACTTGTGGTTGTAGGTGGTGAGGGTGGTTGAGTGAGTGATTGGCTGCTGTTTTGATCAATCGGTAGGAATTTTCATACAATCCGACAAGTGTTGAGAATTACAGCCTTCTGTAATAGATGGTAAATATTAACAGGCAAATGCAAAGTGTCGAAGGATTGTTGTAGTTGTTTAGGGATAACACCTGTTGTAGATATCACTAAGGGAACTATTGTTACCTTTTCCAAGTGCCACAGGCGGGATATTTCATCTTTAAGCTCGATGTATTTGGAGAGCTTTTCTGCTATTGTGTTTTGTAAATTGTGTGTGTTAGGTACGGCTATATCGATTAGTAATCTTCTTTTGTTTGTCTTGTCTATCAATGTGTATGTAGTGTGTGTGTAGGTCTGTAAGAATTGCTCTTGCAAAGTATAATTTGGTTGTTATTATTATTGTAGATCAATTCACCGATCCACACCTCTCACATGCAGATCGATGAATCGACAGAGGATAGCTGATCCATCTGATCAGCGATCATTTTCAAGATTCTGTTCGGGTATAACAACACAGTACGGCATCATGAACACTATGAAATAATGAAGACTGGCACGCAATTGGTTCTCTCTTTGAATTTTGTTTCTCTTTTGGTTTGGACACTTTTGAGCGTGCACCCAAGTTCCATACGATCCTTTCAATGGAGTCAACGATTTTTTTTTTTTCAGATTTCCTTTAAAATTTATTTTTAAACAGTAACAATAGACCTAATTTATATCTAAACGGAAATCAAGGTACCTACTTACAGAGATATTGGTTTCTATGAATTGTTAAAAAAAAAATTATCTTTAAATGTTCAAACTAGAACGTAACCATAGCTTAAATTATATACAGGTTGTAAGTGAGAGCCTAGCATATACTGAAACGGCGAACTCGGACCATCAAACTGATCAACTTTGACTTAGAAGCCTACCTCAGGAAAAGCGGAAAAATCGGCTGTCCGGTACAAAACTGCTGTAAATACCTACCTGACTTAATTGTATGGGACAGCTGATTTTTTTCGCGTTTCCTGAGGTAGGCTTCTAAGTCAAAGTTGATCAGTTTGATGGTCTGAGTTAGCCGTTTCAGTATTTGCTCGGCTGTCACTTACAACCTGTATACTTTGACGTGAGAGATAATGAGAACCGGTCAAGTTTGGAACTCACTCCCTGTCTCTGTGTTTCCAAGCAAATACAATCAGGATGTTTTTAAAAGAAGAGAATAGGCTTTTTCTGGGGGAGCGCGCTACATCCTCGGCTTCATCTACACTTCCCATCAGGTGAGATGAAGCCAAGCCCAAACCCATTATGAATAAAAAAGCTTTGTTTTGTATGGAGCGCTTTATCTGGAATATTCTTAGAAGTTTGATAAATCAAATCTGTCCAACTTCATAGTTAATTCATGGTTTAATACGAATAATAAACACTATAATTGGATACTTCTCACGTCTCTCGACATAAATTCAGTTTTTTATTCAATGAACTAATTTATGAATGAAACTGCGCAGCTGTTTTTGGCAATAATACTTGATCCCTATATTTATCGGTTTTTAATTTGTTAATCTTTAAATTTATTTAACATTTTGTGTCATGTTAGGTATTGATATATTGGTAGTGTGACATAAATTATGGGTTTATCTTATAAAAGCAGCGCTTTCAGTGTTGCTATGGCAAGCTTTGTCACTACATTACATACTAAACGTATCGCAGAACCGATGGCTGATGGGGTCGAAGAGTTCTCGAGTGGTGACTACGTACTGGAAAGCGCAGCGTGGGTAGAGCGGCAGAACCCGTTGGATGAGGGCAGCGCAGGACCGGTCGTTGTGGCGATCAGCGAGGTAGGCTATGTCCAGCAGTGGACATTCATCGGGTGAGATGATGATGATAATGACTAAATGCATAAAATCACTTGAAACTGTTTCTATCTTCTTTTTTTTTTTTTCTTGTCTGAATGTCTGGAAAAGTAGGGAGGCATTGGATCTAATTGTTTGTTAATTCTGTGTATAAAATCTGCACATGTAAACCTGTACCTCATCACATCTATGCTTTTGCAATGATATAAGCAACGGAGTAGTGCGAGCTCGAAGTAGTGCGACCTTGAAATGGCCAATCACGTTGCAGAAACCCGCACCTACCGCCAAAAATGGTGACTTCGGGCCTGTACAAAATTTTCTTCATGCGGTATCTATTCGGGGTAATCTGTGAACTCGTACAATAAATATTCATTCATTCTTCGACCTGGTTGGTGTAATGGTTACCACGCCGGACTGCGAAACCAGGTTCCTGGATTCGAATCCCGGTTCGGTCATGGATGTTTATATGTTTGTGCCGTTGTTGTATGGTTTCCATAATAAACAGCCTGTAGTGCTTGCTTTGAATCATTACAGTTTATGTGACTGTGAGCGTTATTTATTTATTATTTATTCTCTTACTTTCTCTTTCTATTATAATACAATCGCGAAAAAGGACATTGATTTTTCATGGAAATTATTAAAGGCTATTCGACGCAAATAATAATATAATTTCCAATATTAATAATAATAATAATAATTATTATTATTATTCACCTTTTTTTCGACATTGCTGGTCGTGATAGTTCAGTTTGATGGTCTGAAAGTTAAAAAACTTAACTTTTTAACACCCTGTATATTGTCCTACATAGGTATTTATTCAGATTTTGAGCACTGTTTAGTAAAACTTGGACACGTGGCTGTCACTTCATACAAAAAATGGGAAAAACTGTCAAGAAGAGGTAGGCATGTGCGATACTGAGTGAGTGCGAATGGGACAGTAATACACCATTGCCTACATTTTCTGCCACGCTTAAGACGCTTGAGCATGTGGGTAGGCCCAGAAGAGATGAGGTATGGGGCAAGTGTACTGTAACATCATCATCATCATCAGCCTATAAACCTCCCAATACAGGGCACGGGCCTGCCCTCAGGGAGATACCAAACTGCAACCTTACCTACTCAACTCAATGTATGGGTAAAAATGTTTTTTTTTTCGCGGTTTCGATGTTAGCAGTTTGATGCTCTAAACTACCCCCCTTTGAAATATTACTAAGGGTGATATATTACACCTTGTCGAAGGTAGGTCCAGTGAGTCCTTCTTAATATGCTGACACTTTTTTAAGGGGATGATCAGACCATCAAACTGAACAACTTTCTGTTCTTTTAAAAAAAAACTGCTCTCCCATATATTTCGAGTAGCTTCGCAGTTTTGAATGGAAGAGCTGATTTCATTTTCGCGATTTCGATGTTGGTACCATAGAGAAACTTGTTTAGTTTGATGGTCGGATCATCCCCTTAAAAAAAGTGTCAGCATATTATACTAGCACAAAAAAAAATTACGATTCCCTGTAAATAAGATCTATAGCATAAGGAACTTAAAATTTCAGCTTATTTGTATTCATTCTTGTAAATTGAGTAAACTTCCAATAAAAAAAGGGAAAAAAATCAAACAGCAGATTACAACTGGAGGACATATATGACAATTTTATAATACTGAAATTATTTTCAAAATCTCTGCTTTCAAACAAAACGTCAGAAAAACAATATTTCGCTCGAATTTTAACGAAAATTTTGTAATAAAGCTTAAATTTTGTAATATGTATAATAATTGCGGCGGCACTTTATAAAAGTAAAGCTGGCGACACATTCGCGACAACATATTGTGTGCTTCGTGCGGTGACCATAAATCATTGCCTTGATATACACTCTGTAAGGGCTGGGGTATAAAAATGTGGAACAATTTAAAAATATTACCTTTGACAATTTAAGTAATAGAAATTTTCCAGAAAAAATCTAGAAACTAATAATAATAATAAAAAACCCGCAAGGCTGCTTGTGGCGAGCTGTTGGTGATTTGATTGGGGGATTGATTTGGCCCTCACCTTCCTGCCTTGCCTTAACCGGCCGGCCAGGAGTGGAGTCGCAAGAGCGGAACCTATGCTCCAGGTTGGAAGTGTAAAATTTCATAACGCCGGGACCTGCTGACTGCTGACCCGGGAACTGGCGCCGGCAGACTCACCTGTCTACAACCTTAGCCGCTCACTAGATGCTGCCGCCTTGTCGCTCCTAGCGAGCGGCCTTTCTGGGTAAGCTCGCTACGTCTTCGACCCCATCTTCGTCCTGAGGTCTGAGGATTGGATTAAGGTCAAGAGCAAACCCATAAGTAATGAAAATTTTATTTTTCAATTTTGGATACAAACAGTCTTAATAAAAACAATAAATCTAAAACTAGTGAACAGATACCAGACTTGGAGGTCCCAAAAGTTATTATTTTTTTAAATTTTTATAAAAAATACATCGCTGTTTAGCTTAACATAAATTTGATTTGAATTTGAGTTACAGTTAGATATAGTAAAACAATTTTGCTAAGTGAAAGTATTGCCAACTTAAAAGTAGCATCAACTATAGATAAAAATAACATGACTTTAAAATTACAATTATAGTTAAGTAAACAATTTCGACATAAGCCAGTTAAACATTGCATTAGTAATAGAGAAATAGTACATTATGGTACAAGTGTGTAATGTTGGTAGGCGAGGGTCTTAAGAGAGCCGAGGACGGTAATCATCAATACACACGTGTATCATACGACGTTTTTCAACTTGTGAAGAAAATAATAATAAAAAATCATTTTATTTAGTAAATAAAAAGTTTATTTAGAGAATTTATTTGTACTATTGAATATGATCTTTTTTGTATCGAAACTTTTTTAAGAACAAAGCAACTCAAGAACTCAACCAAGAAGTTTAGATACCTACTATAAAAAAACCAATAACTCACTTGTGAATAATAGTAATGAAAAAGTCACAGTTTGATTATAGGTGTCATTATGTGCCTAATTGCGGTGAAATAAGGGCCATTTTATGAGCAAGTGTCTTGAAAAATAAATAAGTTTTTCTGATTTTATATAAATTTGGATTAATTTTTATAAGTGTCTGCACTAAGCTTACAATAGCTTGACGTCCAAACGCTACGAGCACCAAAATGTTGTGTGAAGCATATTTCATTCGATTCTAATTAATTTAACGCCACATCTACGGAAACGTACGTTTTGTGATACGGTCCCTGAATTATTTATAGCTTTTTGATATTATCGTAATTGTTTGTTTGTTCATTTATTTCGCTTATGGTATCTGCAATACACAACGCTGTACATTTAACCTCTTTTTTTAAAGGAGGTACTTCAGATTAATAAACTGAATAACTTTTACTACGGAGCCAGCATCGAAATCGCGTAAAAAATCGTCTGTTCCGTACATTTGGGTTACCCTTAACCATAGCAGATTTCACAAAAAAAAAATATTATCACTCTGGCTAGACAGAGTTTCGGTACTACTAGTGAAACGTGGATATTCAGAGTTTCAGGTTTTATCTGACTCCAATCAGGGAATAAATGGTGTAAGGGACAGCCCTCCGCAAACTCCATGTTAAACAAGTCCTCTGTAAAAAAGGCTACTATAAACTCGATGACTATGTGAATGACCAAAATGTCTGGTCTTGACAATGTTACTCTATGTAATGCAATATTGTATTTTAATTGTACTTGGTATATTTTGTTTTGTTTAAAATATGTGTGTTGTTTCTGGCCGCATCTTCTCTCAACGGAACACCTTCCGACGCGGTGGTAGAGTCAAAAATTGACGTCAAAAAGCTATCTACTATGTGATATTATTTTGAATAAAATATTTTTGATTTGATTTGATTTTAGAACTGAAACGGTGAACTCAGACAATCAAACTGAACAACTTTCACTATGGAGCCTACCTCAGGAAACGCAAAAATAAAATCAGCTGTCCCATACATTTGAGTCAGGTATGTACGGCAGTTTTGTATGGGAAAAACTACCCCGATTCCACGGTGTAAATATAGTACATCATAATAATAGTAAAATATAATCGAGATGTACGAAAAAATAATACCATTATTTATAGAAACTGACCGACAGTTACTTAATAGCTGTTCTATTTAGACCCTAAATAAGCCAAACAAAGCCGTGGGTAAAGTATAGCTATAATTAAGTCAAAAATTATAGGCTCCGTGACCGTAATACAACGTGTTAAATATAGCAATAAATTTACTAACAAAAATGGTCTACCTGGGAAAGAAGTCGACTAATTAATAAATTTATGAGCTACTCCAAGATGGCCGAAATAGCCGTTAACTTGGTCATTAATTAATGTTTGCCGTTTAGGGGATTTTCGTCAGGTGGGAACTTGTTGGGAGAGACGTGGAGTTTGATTTATTTTTTACCGACATTAGAAAAAGGGAGGTTCTATGCTTGACCCGTTAACAAGGGACAATATGGTGCTGTATTGATAATATGCTGACAGTAATGCTATTTATGGCAGAACTGAAGACCCTACAGCAAAAGTCTATGAATATTTGGAAATGTCAACTATAAAACAAGAAATAACAAGTATTTCGAAACGATACAAGAATAAGCTAGTTAGTAATTTAAACAAGTTTAATCATCATAAATTTGTTTAATATAATAAATGAAATAGGTAATATTAATTTGTTATTAAATTACTAAATATTATGGGTACACTATTACGGATAAAATGGATGCCATTTTTGAAAAAGTGGAGCAAGATCGGCATATCAGTAATTACGACGTAGCTGAAGAACTGGGAATTAACCACAAAACAGTTTTGGCGCATTTGAAAAAAACTGGGTACACAAAAAAGCTCGATATTTGGGTACCTCACGAGCTCACTGAAAGAAACCTAATGAACCGTGTACTCATTTGTGATTCTTTATTACGACGTAATGAAACCGAACCATTTTTAAAGAAGCTGATAACTGGTGATGAAAAGTGGATCACGTACGACAAGAACGTGCGAAAAATGTCGTGGTCAAACGCCGGTCAGGCTTCACAAACTGTGGCGAAAACAAGGTGATGCTGTTTGTGTGGTGGGATTGGAAGGGCATTATTCATTATTTATTATTATTATTCATCATTTAGGCTCCCATTGAGTGCCGTTTGATGCCCACCGCTCGGTTTGCATTCGGCCCCAGCCCAGTCCTACTTCAGTTTCGCAGATTTCTCTATCTAGGGTAAGAGAGAAGTTTTACCAGACGGTATTACGGCAGAAGCTCTAACAACTACAACAACTAACAAAAAAATATGTTGACTATCGATCCAAAGTAAATCTTTTTATACTATTAATATAACAGCAGTTCTTAATTAACGACAAGTTCTGTCTCTCCCTTCATTAAATATATTTCCTGAATTAAATCTATCGAAACAATTAATCAACCCGACACTGAAACAAAAGCCAATCGGCCCTAATAATCGAAAACGCAAACACTTTTAATTATGCAGATAATAATTATGCTAAATACCGGTGCGATCCGGTGCAAACCGGTTGCTAACTGCTTGTAATTTACATTATTATCGTGTTTAATGCAGTTAGTGGCAAACTGATGTTCCCTAGGGAGTCGTCGATAAATGATCCTGTATTGTGTTAAGTAAATGTGTCCTGCTATTGGTCTAATTGAGACGCAGGGAGCCTATTGTGCTGCCCCCAATCGTATATTTTTTATTTCTTAACAAATGAACAATATTTCCAAGAAACAAGAATGCCACATTGTGGTCACTGCTGATTTGTTTTATTAATGAGTTTGTTTTAATAATAATGTTGTTTTGTTTAGTTATTATCTTTAATACCGCCAAAAGTGGCCACTTTTGGCGCTTTTTTTGGAATTGTTTTCTAATTGTTTAGAAATTCAAAATACAGGGTGAAATTGATATCATTGGCTCCTATCGGTTTGCTCCCATAGGAAAAGTTGTGGGTAGACTCTTAGTTTAAAAAGATGTTAATGATATCAATTTCACCTGTATAAGATTGAGTGCAGCACAATAGGCTCGGTGCAGCCGTAACATTGTAATACAGGGTGTAACAAAACACCATATAGCCCAGTCATTTTACGGTTTGAGCCGGGACTAATTAGTAATGACATTTGTTTTCGGGATAATATTGAAGAGCCAATTTGAGCCTAGAAATGTACCAAAATAAAAAAAAATCACGTCAGCAACAGTTCCAATTTTAAAATTTTGCTATTATCTCGTACTAAAAATTTATATTATGCTAAAAAACTTGATAGTAAATTTTTTTTTTGCACATATTTAAGGCTTTACCATTATTCATACTACAAACATGGTGTGAATATTTTTTTCTACTTAGAAGGTTTTGAAAAATACATTCGTATTTTTTAATAAATACCTCATTTTTTTTATATTCATTACCTGTTTTATTGCTCAAAAATAATAATGTATATTGTTAAATCCAAGTCAAATGAGTGCATTGGTATTAATATTAATTATTTAAAATCCTTCTGGGACACATAATTTTGATTTCTATGTTGCGTAGCGAATATTTTTTTTAATATGCTTTAAGATAGTCCTTTTGTCACTTAATGGTTCCGGTTACAGTTTAAAAGTCCAATTAGTAATTACTCCCTTCCCCGCCTAATAAACTCCGTAAAATGACTGGGCTAATAGTAATATTCGAATATGAGCACAGTGCCTAAAATAATGGATGCCACTGGTGCAATCACCTATCACACCAATTGACTAAAGAAGCAGATTGCCTATAATTCATCGTGACCATAAACACACCATGACTAAGAAACAAAGTGCCTAAACGTTTGTATACCTAATACAATTTTAGATACAATACTGTGCTCAAAATTGTTATTATTTAAAGGTTAGTTTGGATTATCATGAACTATGAAGCCAGCAGCATCGAGAAAAAAAACCAAAATATTTGCAATATGTACTATAGAACCGACTTGAGTCAAACAAGTCGAATCAGATTTTGAAGCAAAAATACATTGTCCACGTAACGAAATGTATTTGTATCAAATCGTTCCACAGCTAACGAATGAGTATGATCAAATTTATTTGTGTTGGCTCGCTATTTGTGTTGGGCATGATAGGGTTAAACACTCTAGAGACGCGACGGAAGCTGCAACTTTTGATGTACTTTTACTTTTTATTTAACAATAAAGTGGACAACCCAACAAATTTGTCACGTATAGGCTATACGTGCCTGATCAGTACTTGCGCGTGGGGCTGCGCAGGGCTCTGCCGCTGTTCGCGCAGGCCGGGGTGCGCACTTGTCGCGCCCCAAACGCTCCTTCATCGCGAGCCATTAAGATGTTAAATTTAGTGTTAATGCAGCTTCCTGAAGCTGATGTTTTTAACAATAGTCCTCATTTGTTTTATAGTCTACGCAATATCTGTTATCAATAATTTATAAGTTAACTATTTGGTTCTGATAAGTATTATCATTAGTAAGTTGCTACCTTATGTATTTTTAGCATGTAAAAATTTTGGAAATTGCTCTGTAAATTTACATGTAATTTTTATAATAAATAAATAAAGAACATGTACAAATAGTCTCCTAAACGTTCCTACAACTGAAATGGGGATGACATTTTTTTTCTCGTCTATGCCATGTAGTGGGGTATCGTTAGATAGGTCTTTCAAAAATATTGTGGGTTCGGGAAAACCATTTTTCGATTAAGGGATCCGTTAGAGAAATATTAAGCATTAAAGTGAAAATTTTTGTTGGATACAAGTGTCCCCCCCTGCCAGCTAAACGGTTGTTTCTGGA
The DNA here is from genome assembly GCA_927399405.1 of Agonopterix arenella. Taxonomy (NCBI): domain Eukaryota; kingdom Metazoa; phylum Arthropoda; class Insecta; order Lepidoptera; family Depressariidae; genus Agonopterix; species Agonopterix arenella. The sequence goes on from OV656690.1 coordinate 712,379, forward strand.
CATATGAAAAAATTCACGGCAGTAGTATATAAGGTCTAACAAAATTAGGTGAAACTATTTTAAGGGGATGATCAGACCATCAAACTAAACAACTTTCCCTATGGGACCAATATCGAAATCACGAAAAAAAAATCTGTTGTCCCATACATTTAGGTCAAGTACGTTTGTATGGAACAGCTGATATTTTTTTCGCGATTTCGATATTGGTCTCATAGAACAAGTTGTTCAGTTTGATGGTCTGATCATCCCCTTAAAATAGTTTCAGCTAGTTTTGTTAGACCTTATATATAACGAAATTAAAAGGAAAACTATCACCGCTAAGTAGGCTTTACAAGTTTACGAGTAATAGTCGATCAACTAAAAAAAAAGACTTTTTAGACTTTATTAGCCGTTAAACCGTAGTATAAAACAAAAAGCCCCCTTCTAAGTCTGTGACGAGCAACCACGTATGGCCCGACACGAATTTGGCCGGTTTTTATCGTATTTTTAAGTTAGTTCAATACGTAGTACAGGTAGTACAACTTAGTACAACTTAAATATACGTAGGTATTATTTTGCCATCATGTGATATCTATTACACATTAATCTAGTAACCACATCACAGTGGAGCGGAAAATATTGCTATTAAGGGTGTAGTGTAAGTGATAAGGGAATGCGGGAAGACACTGATAGGTCCAATACATCAACTTGTCATAGAATACGGAATTTGAGATGTGTCCACCACTGAAGGACCTTGACCCTTTCAGAGCCGCCTCACCTCTACAAAACTACGTAATTTTAGTAGGTTTACCTATTTTTGACTGGCTTGTCCTCTAATTATGTCACTTTGGTGCCTTCTAATCCAAGAAAGTCAAATTGGAAAATCAATTATGAATTCCCAGCAAATATTTTGGTCTATATTTTAATTTTTTTACATATTTAAGGGGCTATTTTTTGAACACCGGTTTCGTATGTATATGAACTATTATAAAACTGTAACAGAAAGTATGTCTGTACATTGAAGATATTTACAAAAAAAAAGTTACGATATGGTTTTTAGGTGTCCCTGATTCCATATCACCAATTTTTTGATTTTTTGTCTGTCACGCAAAAACTACTGAACCGATTTTGATGAAACTTTTTTTGTTTGATTGCTTATTATCTGACTTAAAATCTGGTATATAATTTGTGCCGACAAAGTCGCGGGTTAACGCTCGTTGGTTATATTTTTATTCGGTCCAACATATTTTTTTAGAGATAACCATTACTTACCAACTACTGAGGGTCCACGCTCAAAATTGTCCGAACCAAAAGAGAACCAATTACGTAGTTTGATCGGCCGACTACGATCACGAACCCTTTTTTAGAGAAATTTGTACTAGACCCTGCGTCCATAGTATTATTCGTCAATGGAGATTGCAAATGAACTCATCTCGTGCACAAAGTAATGTTTCTTTTTACGTGAAAGCACCTAAATTTTACCTTGTGGATTTGTTTTCATTATTCTCCTGATAACTCCACATTTGAGATTTATATAGAATCGCGGTATTTGTTTAGGACAGGCATGTCAAACATGCGGCCCGCACTGCATTTTCTTGCGGCCCGAACCAATTTAAAGAACAGCTTCTTTATGCAGCCCGCGAGCATGCTGACCATAGAGATCTAGAGAGATGCCAACCAACGCGCTGAGTACGGAACCTAGTGTATTCAATGCTCAAAAGATTATCTTAATCTGAGGTGAGGTTAAACCCGCGAAACCTCGTTTGCCTCCATTTTGGCAACATAAGAATACCGGGATTTTGGAAAATTTCGGAAAAAATATATAGCTAAGTAAACATAATATGTCATAAATTCTTAGATATCACTTTTTATGAGTAGCAATTCACAGGACACTAGCGTGGTTTGGTTCCTTAAAGTTGTTTATTAATCATTCATACATCACCACCAGTACCACGCGATAGAAAGTATTTTGTTAGCTTGAATGTGCTCATTATCCATTGCGGTATCAGAACTCAACGTTCGAATAATCTTTAGTACTACGCAAGCATTGTAAACTATTTACACAAATAATATCTCGACTAGTTTTCAGTCTCATAATATATTGAATCATTACTGTCGCGAGCAACGTGTACCGTTTTTGCGCATATTGCTGCACACTGGCCCCGGCCCCTTTTCACATCTACCTTCAGTTTTTGTAATCTGTGGTGCTGACTTTAACAAGTACTCATATTATGCAGTACCAGCCCCATTTTTAGTCATGGTGCGAAAAATTTTGAGCTCGTTTCGCTTGCTCATTTTTTTATCATATGCGGGGTTTTATAGGTATACCAGGATCCTAAAAATTAATGAATGAATGAATGAATGAAATATACTTTATTGAAAATGAATTGAAATGAATGAATTTGATTTTTTTTTTCTTTATTTAATGATGCCCTTTTAATAAGTACCTGCTACATAGAAACGGGATTCTTTAGCCTTTTCATGCCCTACCTTTAGTTTCAGTTCTAGCTATAGCTCTGAATTAAATTTTCTTAGATTGGTTGTTGGTTTCGGCAGACAGGATTACCCCCCAACCCAAATAAACAACATAGTTAAAAATACATTGTAACACTCCTGTTCTATGATAGATGATAGATTTTATTTCTTTATGTTCTTTGCGGCCCACTGATTCAACTTTGATTATGCATTTGGCCCACCAATGACTTTGAGTTTGACATGCCTGGTGTAGACGTTAGGATGTGAGATGAGTAATCGGTCTCGCTCTCTCTTATGACTTAAACAAGCATGGAGACTGAGACACCTGCTAAGCCACGCACGTGAAACACTTTCCCAGCAATATGTGCAAATGATATATTGTGAGAAGATAGAAACAAGATGACAATAAATAAATAGACAAATAATGTTTGATACGACTAAAAAATACATTTTTATGTAGTTAAATTAAACCTTGCTAGGTTTGTGTGTCAGAATGCTAATGAAAAACCTAAGAAACAAAAGTTTTAATACTCCAATCCGCCACCACTAGATGGCGCTGCACGTTTTTAAATCGTGCTATCACTATACTTTATTCCATATAAGGATGAAATTATGTTCCAGATTTTACGATTCATAATTGTAATTACTAATTCAAAATTCAAATAATTTTTATTCAAAATAATATCACACTTTTTGACGTCATTTTTGACTCTACCACCACCGCGTCGGAAGGTGTTCCGTTGAGAGAAGATGCGGCCAGAAACTCTACAACACACATCTTTTAAACAAAACAAAATATACAAAGTACAATTAAAATACAATATTGCATTACATAATGTAACATTGTCAAGACCAGACATTTTGGTCATTCAAATAGTCATTGAGTTTATAGTAGCCTTTTTTACAGAGGACTTGTTTAACATGGGACTTAAACTTTTTGTCTGGCAAGTTTAGAATATCCTCTGGTATCTTATTATAATAGTATAGCATATTATGCTATGCAATGAAACTCAATCCTCGAGCATTCTCCTTGTAATTACTTAGGTAGTTAGGTATTAATCAATGATATTGTAATACCATAAAGAAGGGTATTATAAATTTTGATTAGCAGATATAAATTATATCCGACATAATTTGGACGCTACTAACAGGCTCGCGCAACTCTCTATTAAAAAAAATGTTATATGAAACGTGCACTGACGCCATTAAAGATTTTTGTGAACTCTTGTGATTTATAAATATTTATTGGTTAGGATTGTAAGTGTCTCTTCTAGTCCGTTATACATTATAGCAGTATAGCGCAATTTTGTCCATGGCATGCCATCTTCAAAAACATTATTTTATCCAACAACCAGGTGAGCGACAAACACATGTTTCATGCATAAAAATTACTATTTTCAAGACAGGTGCTCTAAAATAACCTAGAGACCAATTTCAAATTCAAACTCGATACCTAGTTCAAGTTTTTACAGCACCTGTTAGTAATTTTTATCAACACACGTGTTGTGGTCACCTGCATTACTCTACAAGGTTAGTACGAGTTATATTGTCAGTCATCTGCCAATTTTGTATGGACAATTGCTAATTTGATCAGCATTCTTGGGGTTATTTATAAATATGGCTCAAGATGGTTCAAGATATGTTTTATTCCGAGAGCGCAAATGCGCGCTACATACAAACGAAGTCTGGTGTTATTTTCAATACTAATCAATCAATCAATCAAATATACTTTATTTTACACCAAAACATAAACAGTAAAATACAGAAATAAAAATACAACAGGCACAAAGTAAGGCGGTCTTATCGCTAAGAAGCGATTTCTTCCAGACAACCTTAGGGTAGAGGAAATGGTGAAAGAAGAAAGGTAGGCCGTGTTTCCAGAAAAAATGAGCAGTTATCAGTTAAAAAAAAGGTAAGTATACATAATAAACCTATTATAAATACATATAGAATACACATACTCATATAAATATATATGTATATATATACACACACATACATCATACATAAATACGCGTACTACACAACAAAATACTATAGGAAAACATGAACCACAGACATAGGAAAAGATGTACCTACGGAAAACAGATCGAGGGTCAGTTCAGTGATCAAGGAAATGAAACTTAACTTTCGACTTAAAAACTAAACAATTAAAGTCAATGAAATTTTTCAGAAACAATATAGAAACTAATAATAATTGTTACATTTTGTTTCTTTCTTAGTTATAATATTTTACATTCAAATGTAAATTGCAGTGCCCTTACAGGGCTCATGTTGAGAACTGTTATTACTTACCTATAAGATCTATGTACACACGGCAACACATCAAGCTATACAAAACCAACATAAGCTGGCCGCGCGTAGGTCGAGTAACGTATAACGTCGCGCGGCCAGCTTATGTTCGTTTTGTATAGCTTGATATGTCGCCGTGTGTACACGACATGAAGTAATAAATGATTATGAATTAATCTCTATGTTTTTATGAAGTCTGATTTTTAAATGTTTTAATGCTAGGATTAATTTAAGATTTGTATGGAAATCTTTGAGGACAAAAAATCACTGTAACTTTAAAACTATACATTTTATCGAAAATCTGACTCCATACAAACATAGAGATTAGTTTCTAGATTGTTTCTGAAAAGTATACAGCTACTTGAGAGCTTATAAATATGTGTTACTATAATAATGTCTAAGATTGTAAAAATCCGAGTACAGTACGACCAGGAAAATAATTCCGCTCGTCAATATTCGTTTGCGCAGAGCAGGCGACCGAGTCCCCGACAAAACCCGAAGGCTTTAAAGTAATCAAAAGGTGCAAAGTCAGATAGCAGCGGAAAGGGCGCGAAAACAAATCAGCCAATAGCGTAAACGGATTGAAGGTCACACATCCTGATTGGTCAATATTATTTCGCGCGGTATTAAAATTTGTCGGCTGCGCAGGTACATCGGTAAGACTTATAAACCTGGTACTACTGTAAATTGATGCATGTAGATTTTCCTCACAATGTTTTCCTTCACCGAAAAGCCAGTGGAGTTACAAATCGTACATAGTTTCTAATAAAATGAATAAAAATGACAGATAAAAAAAAAAAAAATACTCGGTCGCATAGATATACGTGAGCCGTTCACATATAAGTAATTAATCATACTATGGCGTCGCTTCCTTATAGATCATAATTACAAACAATACTTAACAGCATCACTTGCAGCACCTTCCGCTGTTAAAGCGATACTTGGTAAGCTGGCATGTCGCATGGCTTTAAAAAAATATGACTTTTTGGGTATCGACTAAGATTTCATTTATTCGTTCGACATGTATCATAACTATAATATTGCAGTTGTAAAGGTAGTGATTATATTCGCTAGAATTAATTAAGCTAGTTCTTATTATTTATTGAGTGTTTTTTTGGGTGAAAGACTGAAATTAAATCACCTCTGTTTATAATTGTTATACCTACTTCCATCCTGAAATCCTACCATAAAAAAAAAGAAACAGATGTTTCGGTCGTAGATAGTTAAATAAATGTATGTTACTATCTACCCTGAAATGGAATACGGTCGTTAGTTATGTATGTAAGAGCAGAAATAGTAAATAACTAATTAAAGCCCACAGAAATCGCACAATGTGCCACAATAAGTTCACTATGTGCGTTATGTTCACGACAATATTCCCCGAGGGGAGAGTCTGAAAACTCAAAACAACCACGTTTCTCTAGTATTATTCTTATAATGGTATCGAAACTCAGTCAAGTATGACGAGGAGTGAGCCCATGTCAGTCGCCACTTGCTACAATGGGAACCAAAAAAGGTAATAACTGTTAAACTTCCTCCAAATCGACGACTTAGAGTGAAGAACTCGTAAGTGCAAAAGAGAACATTTTTCAGGAGGAAGAAAATGCTGCGTCCTATTGCTTTTATGTAAGTTCAGGAATATTTTCGAGTTTCTTATTGCACGCTATAGATGGCATTACGAGTATCAAATTATTTTTTGAGTGAAATCAGGACATGGTTTGTGAGATTTTCTTTCCAGAAACGTAATAATAAAAAACCTCCTTTTTTGAAGTCGTTTAAAAAATACCAACATTTCATTCCCGAGGTCTTCACTCTAAGGTGACGAAATTGAAATAGGGTTGTTTTCGAGAAAACACTAAAACCTAGCCATACTTCAAAAAGCCCAAAAACTACCATTGACAGCGACACGTAAGTGCATCTGTCCGTTGTACGTATCATGCACCTGCGGCTATCGACCTGTTACTGTCGCTTTTTATAGTCACTAACCGGTCTCTGTAATGTTGGTCGTGGTTGTACAGTACATGAGCAGTAAAGGCAGTTGAATTAAGACATAATTATATATTTTAAAACCCGAAGTCGATTTATTCGTTATTGGACAAAATATTTAGTTTGACGCTGAAGTTACACTGTTTGGAATTTAGATATTTGTAAACAACTAAGATACGAATACGCCTAGTTAAAAAGTGTTAGGAACTTGAAATACTTCCTAATTCTTTACGCCCACATTCAAATTATCTTCTTCTATTAATTATTGTTCATATCCGCACGGACAACATGCCATGTACCAATGAGTTTTTCTAACGTATGCTCTCAAACAGTGAAAGAAGTGCTTCAGGACTGGTTTGCGTCAAATGGGTTAATTCTTAATACGACTAAGTCCAACGTCATGCTCTTCTCGGGCAGGCCAGTACCGACACCTCTGTGCATAAATAGCCTTATTCCTATATCAGAGAAGTGCAAGTTCCTAGGTTTTACACTGGATCTAAACATGAACTGGAAACCTCATGTCAATTTTCTCTGCGACAGACTCAGTGGAGCTGCATACGCATTGAGAAAACTTCGCCCTGTGGTTTCCGATCGCATTCTAAACCTACTTCGCACAATTCCACTCCTTGTGTCCTATGGTGCTATCCTCTGGGGTAACTCCACTGAGTGTAACAGTGTATTTGTATTACAAAAACGTGCCATACGAATACTTGCAGGTATTAAGCCAACGACATCACGCAGAACGCGCTTCGTACAATATGGAATAATGACACTTGGTTCTTTGTACCTATTTGAAATAATTACTTACGTATGGCGTAACCTGTCCGAGTTCGGACGACGTACCGGAGAACTTACCCGCCAGCTACGGAACACTGGGCGACTAAACTCTGTACCGCGTCGTACCACACTAGCTGAGAGCAACCCGCGCGTCATCGGTCCCACGTACTATGAACACCTACCCACTGGGCTGCGTTCACGACCTTTGGGTGCGGTTGTATTTTCAACACGCTCTATGGTACAGAACCGTTCACCGATGCTCGGAACGGCGTTAGTGCGAAAAGTTGCACTCGGGGTGCACCTGGGGCGTAGGTTCTGAACGCAGCCCTGATCTACGAAATGAAACCAACGACAAAACATTTGATCGTCGATTGAACAACTTTTTATTGGATAATGAATTCTATTCTGTTGACGAATTCTTGACAAAAAGTTTTTAAGTACCTACTTAAGTATTATATTCATATTTTAATTTAATTTGTTTGTTGTTGTTGACATTTTTTCTATTCGGAAAATGGTCAAAATAGACTATTTTAAACTTTAATGTTATATTGTTTTACCATCATTTTTATTTGACATGGCTATTTTTATTGTATTATACAATTTGACGAACATGTTATGAATGGACATTTTATGTAAGAATGTGACATGTTATAATATGAAATAAATTAATCTAATCTCATCCGCATTGGGCACACGTGGTGGAGTTACGCTCATACTCCCTCCCTGAGGGTAATAAGAGGTGATAAGACAAATCTGAACTTATTTTATGACTTGAGAGATTTGTCAACTATGACGATCTTCTTATTCTTCTGGTGCTATCTACTATCACAGGCTCACTATCATTGCAGTTACCCGGACCCTGGAGACTGTTGCCCTGAACAGTGACTCAGTCAGTGAGGGTGTGCACAGAATTATTAGTACCTACCTAATTCTTGAGAATATTATCAAAACATTCCAGTATGTGATTATAATCTAATTGGCTAGACACTACTGTGTAGCAGGGACTGGAAATTTCAAAATTCAGCTTATTCGAATTTATCGTATCACGATCAAGCATAACGCCATCCAACCCCGTTCAAGACTACAACGATCGACCGGACGCGGCCCCGAACTAGTTTTTTTTACATTTTGTGACATCACTGCTATCAGTACATCTTGTGAGTCTATTTGTTAACTTTTTAATGGATGGAGGGGTGAACAGAAACTTTGTTACAACTGCTGAAAATTTTTTTTAAGCGTCCGGTTCAGCACGGCTTATTTCTAGCACATCGACGACTTCAGAATAACTTTTCAAGAGGTGAAAAAAAATGGCGCGTTGCGGAAAGCTATGGAAACTCAAGCTTGAGGCCCAGGTTCGAATCCGCACGGAAGATAATGCCAAGTACCAATGAGTTTTTCTAACTTACGTACGTAATAATCTCAAACGGTGAAGGAAAACATTGTGAGGAACCCTGCATACGCTGAAGGAGAATTTCCGATGCGTATGTGAAGTCTACTAATCCGCATTGGGCACGCGTAGTGGACTAACGCCCATACACCCTCCCTGAGGGTAGGCCTGTGCCATGCAGTGGGACATAGGCTGTGGGCAGTGGGTATAGGCTGTGATGATGATAATGAATGAAATCACAAAAAAACGGGTATTCAATAGAAATTTTCCATAGCTACTCGACTTTTTTTTTTCGTGATTTCAATTTTGGTTCCATAGTGAAAGTTGTTCAGATTGATGATGAAGTCTAAGCAACTAATGAGAATCGTTGAGATTTTATGTTTATATTAACAAACGAACTTTTAGTGCCTCTTTCATTGTGTCTCTTTGCACAAACCAATTATTTCCTCAACACAACCAATTTGGTCATACATCCTTACAATTTGATAAAATAAATACATTATAACATAAATGTTTCGCCGCTAACCACAACTTTATTCCCCTTAAAATAGGGTCCACAAAAGCGTAACAGAAAACTAAATAAATAAACAAAGTCCATGGCTACTTTATTAGAAAAGGAAAAGCATGTAGTATTTATGGCGTAGACAATAAACTACGGAATTCTGCTGTGGAATTATGGCTGCCGTTTCCTTGGCCCGCTACTGGGTAAGTTTTATTTTGAAAATTGTGTTCTATATTTAATTTTGGAGATGGTGTTTTTGTTTAAATTGTTTTCTGTAATCACTAAGTATTGAGTGGACGAGTCGGTTGCCTACTCCCGGGCTTACAACGAAGCTCGATCATTTTATTGGTGGCTCAAGTGTGGATTTTGTTCATAAACAATCCTTGAAATCACCAAATATAATATCTTAGGCAATTGAAATATGTTAATGACCGTACGACGTCAAGCACTTTCGATATTTTTAAACAGATTTTAAGATTCGAATAGAATTGGTACGATAGTCAAGTTGGTTGTAAGCCTGTCTGCTAAATGGAGGGTCACGGGTTCAACGTTGTTCAACTTTAACGAACGAAGCAAACCTGAAATCGAAAAAAATCTGCAGTTTCATCATTAAATACAAAGAGCGTATCCACAACAGGCTTCGTCAAAGAAAATACATCAATCAGATCTACAACTCTTTTCGTCAATAAATACATCCTGAATATCTGCAACAAGCTTCGTCAAATTCTATATAAAAATGTAAAAGGGGGGAGGGGGGGGACTTACAACCTATAAACCTCCTCCAAAGCCTCCGGACGGTTCTAAGAACACAAGCAGCATTCCCCCTCTGTATCGCCAAGCTTATGCGCTGTCGAAGGTAACTGCCAGCCTTCTTATCACCAGTGGTCTCTATAAGGCGCGCTGAAATCTCCTTAACAAGCTGTTTTGCATCGGGTCCCATGGTCCTAGGCACTCCCAAAGAAACAGCTGTTTCATACATTTGAGTTTGATGGTCTGAAAAACCCTTAAAGATATGTCGACTCATTTCAATTACACCCTGTAGTTTTATCTTTAATTCACAACACCCTTTGTAAATTGTCACATCGAAGGGTAGCTCTTTGTTCTAAAACCGATAAAATAATTTTAAATTCAAAGGCAAAACAACCACATTGATCAACCTTTTGTGACTAAAAACCCTTCAAAAAACTCCCCTTAAATGCCTATACAATTAACAGAAAAACTTTCTAAAAACCGGCTAAGTGTGAGTGGGACTTGCGCACGAAGGGTTCCGTGACACAATAAAATATTACCAACAAAAAAATGTTGTATTTCCCGGGATCCTTAGCGCAAACATTTGACTTGTTCTTATTATTATATTATAGTGTGCATTGCAGGGTCCTTCTTAATATGCTAACACGTTTTTAACGGGATGATCAGACCATCAAACGGAACAACTTTCTCTATGGGACCAATATCTAAATCGCGAAAAATAAACAGCTGTCCCATACATTTGGCTCAAGTAAGTATGCAGTTTTAAAAGGATGCTAATAATATCAATTTCACCCTGTATAGGGTCCTTTTTAATATACTGACACTTTTTTAAGGGGATGATCAGACCATCGAACGGAACAACTTTCTCTATGTCACCAACATCGACATCGCGAAAAAAAAATCTGCTCTTCCATTCAAAACTGCAAATCTACTCGAGCCAAATGTATGGGACAGCAGATTTTTTTTTCGCGATTTCGATATTGGTCTAATAGAGAAAATTGTTCAGTTAAGGAGGACCCTGTATTGTATGCCCATGTGGCGGAACATAGCTGAACTGTCATCAATTATGTGTTAGCTATGATTCGCAAAGAATATTTCTATTTCAACATCACCCGCGTTCGCAAACTTGGGTAAAATGTTTTTCTAAAATTACGATAAAAACAAACGAACGGACAGCTTAGGCTTCTACAAGGTGTTACAAAAATACAAACAAACATTTAACGGACTGGTTTAGACCATCAAACTGAACAACTTTCACTATGGAACCAATATCGAAATCACGAAAAAAAACTGATGTAAGTACCATACTAAATTACAAAATTTACTCGAGCTAAATCTATGGGACAGCAGATTTTTTTTGCAATTTCGATGTAGGTCCCTTAGTAAAAGTTGTTCAGTTTGATAGTCTAAACAACGTCCTTGAAAGTTTTAAATGTTTATTTTCACTTTTGTAACGCACACAACTCCACACAACACCAATAATGCTCCAAAAAGAAACCACCTAATCGCACGTTCCCTTCAATACAACACAAGTTTCAGTCATAGATTCTTCTGTTTTCTTGGCCCATTCCTATATAATAGCATACATCGCATATCATACACCTCTCTCTCTCCTTCTCTCTCTCTCTCCCTCTCTTTCACACACGCACACACACCTCCACATAAACACATAGACACACCCCTACTTATTCACACACACATACAAACCACACATCTTTCTACACTTACATCAATAAGTTTTACAGTTGTAGTTGAAGTCAATAGCTCAGGCAGGTAATTCCTACCTTTCATGGCATCAGTTGTACCTACCCATACTCCTAGCCTACTATTCTAACATTTAGTGCTTCATTACTTTATTAGAAATCCGTCTGTAAAATGGCTTTATGTGGATTAACAAATATTATTCTTCTTATTCTTATTACCTTGTATTTTCAATATTTTGATTTTCTTTGAATAGGGTCTCGTATTTGTTGGAACCCTTTGGTTACGGAACCCTAATACAAAGGCTCTCTCTAATTACTTCATTAATTAAAGCCGTTTTCATGAAGGGATGAGGTCACGTAACATAGATAGGAGGTTCATTTCAGGTCCCTTTTTGTTTAAGTGCCTACTTGCTTTTATGTTTTACGGCGCTGATTTTGGCCTTTTGTGTTTTTTTTTATTAAAAATATAGGTTGGGTTGAGGAGTTTTAGATTGTCAGTGTTCCAATTTTGTGAAGACTGGCTAAGAGAGAACCGAACTCGGAAACCGAGGGTTCTTTTTCAACAATATACAGGATGTTAGGGTAAACAGTTCACTTACATTAAAGGGGTGACTTTAAAAGCGTCGTTCGATGGTCCGCTGCAGATAGGCATAGAGACCCAATTATGGGGGTCCGGGTTCGAATCCGCTCGGACAACATGCAATATACCAATGAGATTTTCAAACTTATGTACGTAATACCGAATGCTTTCAAACGGTGAAGGAAAACATCGTGAGGAAACCTGCATACACTGAAGAAGAAATTCTGATTTGTATGTGAAGTCTACCAATCCGCATTGGGCACGCGTGGTGGACTAATGCCCATACACCCTCCCTGAAGGTAGACCTTTGCCCTGCCTGCAGTGAGACGTTTATAGGCTGATGATGATGATGAAAGGGGTGATTGTACCCATGATACTGAACAACTTTCCCTAAGAAACAAATAGGAGAAAGAAAAAAAAATTTTGGACTTTCCATACCAAATGCTGAAAGATTTGCATTCGTCGTAGTCGAAATTGACTTTGAAGGAATCCATCATCACAAACGAACTATGTATTATCACAAAAATCGTCATCATCAACCAAGGTACTAAATTTTCCGTGGATTTTGGATATACATGCGACCCGCACCATCCTCCTGAACAATGGAGCCGAGGTGCTGTTGAAGGTTGATGTCAAAAATGCATTTAACTCCGTAGATCGAGGTACACTACTCACAGAAATCCAGACTAACGTCCCACAGATCTACCCGTACCTTTGGCAATGCTACAGGTCCCCTTCCACTCTGATACACAAACAACATCTTCTACATTCCGCTGTCGGCTGCCAACAGGGGGATCCCCTCGGACCTGCCATTTTTAGTCTTGCCATCCATCCGATTATATCAAAACTAAATTCTAAATTTAATGTCTGGTATTTAGACGACGGAACCATTGGGGGCGACGTGTCATCAGTACTGACCGACTTACAGACTTTAATCAAGGAGTTCGCCTCCATTGGCCTCGAACAAAATTTTTCTAAATGTGAAATTTTTATTCCCCAATCAATTGACCCCACTAAAAAAATCTGAAATTATTTCTAAATTAAACGTTTTGGCCCCCAACATACGTACGGTTGATGAACAATGCCTCAAACTTCTAGTAGCCCCTATCTTTGGCAGTGCTGTCCCCACCTTTTTATCGGACCAAATGTTTAAATGCTGCCAGCCTCCTGGGCACCTTGCCGCGGCGGCAATTTCGAAGACATTTTTTTTATTTGTAAGTAGTATTAGTATTGTTTCTTTTTTTTTTCTTTATGTTAATGGTTATGTATATAGTGCTTTAATGTATATTTTTATTTATTTATTCAAATATCATTTACGAGCGTTAACCCGTGACTTCGTCCGCACAAATTATATACCAGATTTTAAGTCAAATAATAAGCTATCAAACAAAAAAAGTTTCATCCAAATCGGTTCAGTAGTTTTTGCGTGATACTCGTTCAAACAAACAAACACCCAAACAAACACACAAACAAACAGACAGACAAAAAATAAAAAAATTGGTGATATGGAATCAGGGACACCTAAAAACCATATCGTAACTTTTTTTTTGTTTATATATTCAATGTACAGACAAACTTCCTGTTACAGTTTTATAATAGTACGAGCGTTAACCCGCGACTTCGTCCGCACAAATTATATACCAGATTTTAAGTCAGATCATAAGCTACCAAACAAAAAAAGTTTCATCAAAATCGGTTCAGTAGTTTTTGCGTGATGCTCGTTCAAACAAACAAACAAACACACAAACAAACAGACAGACAAAAAATCCAAAAATTGGTGATATGGAATCAGGGACACCTAAAAACCATATCGTAACTTTTTTTGTGAATATATTCAATGTACAGACACACTTCCTGTTACAGTTTTATAACAGTATAGATAGATTCAAATTGATTCAATATCATTTATTAAGAATGTCTATTACTATCCACTCTCTTTGCAGAAAATAGTCGTAAGTCTGCGCTAAGTCATGCTAAGCTTATTTTCTGCATTTTTATATACACTCCCCATAACTTCAAGAGCAAGTATCGGTAAAGGTTAAGAAGAACCATTAGTTAACCAGTTTCATACTGTACTAATGACATTGTGCTTCGTATACATGCGCAGGCGCATACTTACACGACAAACTTGTTACTCTTTCCTAACAGAAATCATCTAACTACGAAGATAGGTTCATAGTCATAGTGAGGGCTTGAAAGTTTCTAAACTTACTGCCAGTTGCACGTACGTTCATTAGAGTTAAATCTCTTGCTGTCATTTTTTGTCTTGTTGAGGTAGTAAAAGCTAGCAAGAGATTTAATGGAGGTAATCCTCCATAACAAAAACGGCTATCTTTTCCAGACACAATGGAAAATCCATTGTGTCTGGAAAAGATAGCCGTTTTTTATCCCAAACGACATATTTAACAACAACAAAAAATGTTATTCTCCTCTTTTTTTAATTCGCAGACGCCATATTCAAATAATATAACCTATGTCACTCTCACGATTTTTACGAATCTAACAACACCTCATACGTTTAAATCCATCAAGCCATGCATACATACATATGCTCGAAAAACAATCCCTCCATCTGGCGCAGTCAGGTAAAAAAAAATTGGACTTTCCACACTACTTAACTGCAACGTCGCATCGCATCACAAATATCTGCGAGCTCGCACAAATGCAGCGCAAGAACTTCCGATGTGATTCGCATCGCGCATTCATGCGATATTACATAACACTTGGTGACCACTTATTCCGCTGAGACAGCGTAGGGGAAAGACGCCGCTAGTTTTCTTTAAAATTTGACATTATTATTTATGTGCACATATATTTTACCCTTGTATTAGGTTTAATCTTAACTGCGTAAGTTCCATAGGGGAGCGATGCGGATTTCGCCTCCTCCTGCACAGCTCCACTACCGACGGAACCTTTGAGAAGAAAGAGAAACTGTACTGAGTATGTGCAACGACAGTATCCGCCATTAATTTCCAAGTAAACTCCCTACAATTTTTTTGTTCCTAGTTGCGCTAGACTGGGTATGGTCACCTGAGAACCTTGCGCTTTACCGCACGAAATCGTATCGCAGCAATTTACATCGCAAGTTCCTGCGATGCGACGTCGCATCGCATCGCAGTTTTGTGTGGGAGCCCTTAATGCAATACTTGCAACATTTGTAAATGTTGTTTTGCTAATTTCCCTTTGTTCCTTTGGGAAAGTTGTTCAGTATAATGAGTAAAATCCCTAACATAGTTTAAAAACAAATCAAGTACCTACTTAGATACCCTAAACGAGTGTAATTTGGTGAGTTGTGTGTCGCGTATTTTGAGTCCGTTTCATATAAAATCCGGGATTGCATTGCTATGACCTCAGCCTTTATATGAAACTGACTCAAAATACGAGACTCACAACTCACAAAATTACGCTCGTTTGGTTTCACACATTATAATATAGACAAATACTACACATACATCCCCATATCCTTCTAAGGAACCAGTTCCTGACACCGGTAGCATTAGTTTTTGTTCTAACCGGTCGGTGTAACATATACCTCATATTATGTTATTATAACATATTATGTGTATAACTGCCTCCGTAGTCTAATGGTTAAGAGCATTGGCTCTCGACTCGGAGGTCGTGGGTTCTATTCCCACGGGGGGCACCTAGTGATATGTCACTTTGTGCGTTTTTCCCCAGTTGGTTAGGACATTGCAGGCTGAATCACTGAATCAGGTCTCCAGTCAAGTGAGTCTGACGAGCGATGTGCTGCGTGAGTGTGCATCTGTCAGGGAGACCAGTCCTGATGTGATGCGGGCGAGTGACAGGCGTGGAGAAGGCGAGCAGAACTGCCACGTGGCGGTGAACTCAGACACGTGGGCTGCGAAAGATCCTTCTATGCAGACGCTGACTGTCGTTGAGGAAGCTGCAGGCCCAGGAAGCGGTGTGAAGACAGCTGCGATAGACCTGGTGCGGCTTCGGGTTGATGGCGTGTGACTGCTGCTTGTTTGACCTGGACCTGGGGTGTGAAGTGTTGGTTGCTGCTCTGTGTTGTTGCTGCTCTGCGGTGTTCAGGCTGCGATGTTCTTTGTCGAGGGTCACCAATATGGAGGTGCAACTGGGAACGTTCCTCCATTGAAAAGGGAAGATCTTCCACCAGGCTATGTGTGAAGCCTGGGGACCGGCCGTGGTCCAACAGTTCTTAGTTGGACCTTTTATATGTATCGAAACTCTATGATAACTTCTTTTGCGCGATGCATGTCTTGCATTCGATTTTGAACCTTATTTGTAGTAGGCTACGATTTACGTATTCACGGTGAACGTAGTCTATGTATGGAGCATATTTCCGAGAGCGACGGTATCGCCATCTGTTGGCATTTTTGCTATAACTTGTGGGTTTTGACATCTGTAGCAAGTCCCCACAAATTTAAAAGAAAAATTATGACGGCTTAGTAGTCTTCACAAAATAACGAGTTTTAGTCGAAAAACTTAAAAAATGTACTCGGAGACGGTTAAACTGTAGTGTTAAACCTAAAGCCTCATTCTAAGTTCATATATTGTGAAGGGCAACTACAATTACCCGGTTTTTTTATTTATACTGTAGTGAACCTGCCTGCTGTGCCGAGGGTCGCGGGTTCGAATCCCGTAAGGGACAAATATTTATATGATGAATATGATTATTTGTACCCGAGTCATGGATGTTTGTATCTATATATGTATTCTATATCGTTGTCTAGTCATCATAATACAAATCTAAATGTGACTAGGTAATTTGTGTGACAATGTCCGAGATATTTATTTATTTTATACCGCAATCTCTAGCATTATTTTATGCAAACAATCATCTCGCGGCCCGACCCTAAAATCCAGGTTGGTCTATCATTATCATCAGCCAATTATTCTTCCCACTGCTGGGCACACGCCTACCCAAGGAGGGTGTACGGTGCAGGCATCAGTCCATCACGTCACGCGTGCACAATGCGGATTGGTAGACTTCACATACACATCAGAATTTCTTCTTCAGTGTATGCAGGTTTCCACAACGCGCCACCTATGCTCACAATAAATTATACAGGGTGTAATCTTAACACGTTCCGGGGCGGTGAACGAGACACAATAGAACTTTTATTGTTATCACTGCTATAGCCGGTCACTGTCCCGGAACGTGTTAAATTCGTTTGGTACATACATAAGAGGTTGCTTCAGGTCATCAAACTGAACAACTTTCATTCGGAGACCAAGCTTCATAGCCTATCCCACCGCCGCAGAGTAGCCTGCTTGTCGGTCTTCTACAGATTGTACTTCGGTGAGTGTACCCAAGAGCTACATGAGCTCATCCCGCCTTCCCCTTTCTACTATCGGACTTCCAGACGCACCGCGGGATGATACCCATTTTTGGTTGACACACATATCCGCACCAAGCGCCTTTCTGAATCTTTTATAATGCGCACAGCCAAGGAGTGGAAAGCCCTGCCTGCGTCAGTATTTCCGAGCGCTTACAACCCGAATTCCTTTAAAGTACGAGTGAATAGGCTTCTTCTGGTTGAGCTCGCTACATCTTCGACCCCATCTTCGTCCTGAGGACTAGATTGAGGTCAAGAGCAAACCCATACGTAATAAAAAAAAAAAGAAAAAACTTGCACTATTAGACCATTTTTTTGCGATTTCAATTTTGGTCCAATAGTCCAAGGGGGTGTGTTCGAAGCACCCCCTTAAGTATGCAACGCATTTAAGTGTTTGCAACAACGTTTGCAACCCAAAAACACAATATTTTTAAACGTGTAGAGGAAATTCTCAAAAATGCCAATGAAATCCCCTTTCGTATTAACACGCGTGAGTCGTGACGTCACGGGAAATCCAACCGGATGCGCCGCCATAACGGCTTAAGCGTCGGAGAAAAAAATTACGCGCGTTTTTGGCGGGAAACGAGCGACTTCCGCTTCCGGGAAGCGGTCCTGAAAGAATGAATATTAAGTGTTAGATGCATTACGATTTATTACTTGACTTTTGACATGTACAAGGTGACTAAAGTATACAGGATGTGACAAAACACCCTAGTAATATTTAAAGGTGTGGTTCAGACCAACTGGGGTGACACTAATCGGGTTAGTTTCAACGCAAATAAAACACAGGCGTGCCTTTTCTCCACAAAACGGAGTCCCTTCGCTTTGACTCCGACTTTCCGAAATGTGTCTATACCGATAGCTGATCGCCTGGAGCTCCTTGGCATTAACATATCGTCCGATTTGAATTTCGGGCGTTATATTGAGTCCATGGCAAAAACCGCAGCGAAAAAACTGGGCGTCCTTTCGAAGGTCAGACGGTACTTCACACCGGGACAGCTTCTACAACTTTATCAAGCACAAGTCCGATCGTGTATGGAGTACTGTTGCCATCTCTGGGACGGGTCTGCCCAATACCAGTTGGCCGCGTTGGACTCAATCGACAGGCGTGCCAGGAAGCTCATAGGTGATCCAACCTCGGTGGCGAAGCTGCAAAGTCTTGAGCATCGTCGCAAGGTAGCCTGTCTGTCTGTTTTTTATAGGATACATTTCGGAGAGTGTGCGACGGAATTACACGATCTAATACCTCCGTCTCCCTTTCATCTGCGAGGGACGAGACGCAGGCTGGGTTTCCACCCTTATGTTGTTGACATACCAGCAATTCGCACTAAGAAGTTTGCTTCTTCTTTTATAATGCGCACGGCTAAAGAGTGGAACGTACTGCCTGCGGACCTGTTCCCTGAGCAATACAACTTGGGCCTCTTCAAGGCGAGAGTGAATAGGCACATTTCTAGGTAAGCATGCTACATCTTCGGCCTCATCGTCACTTAGCATCAGGTGAGATCGGGGTCAAATGCTAACCTATCAGACAAAAAAAAAAAAAAAAAAAAAAAGACCATCAAACTGAACAACTTTCACTATAAAGCCAACTTAGAAAAAAATTAAAAAAATTGTCCCATACATTTGACTTTGGGTAGTTGAGTAGGTACTGCAGTTTTGTATGAGACAAGTTATTTTTAATTCCATGTTGTTTCCGTACTTAAACTTGTTCACTTTGATGTTTTATTCATCACTTTAAATATTATTTTTTTACACCCTGTATGACAGTTTTTAAGGGAATATCAAATCATCAAACTGAACAACTTTCTCTGTGGGACCAATATCGTAATAGCGAAAAAAATCTGCTGTTCTGCACAAAACTGCAAACCTACTCACCTACTCATTGACATTTTTTTTTAATTATGTTGTGACGTTCTCCATATATAAGGTCTAACAAAACTAGCTGAAACTATTTTAAGGGTATGCTCAGACCATCAAACTGAACAACTTTCTCTATGGAACCAATATAGAAAACGCAAAAATAAATCAGCTGTCCCATACATTTAGGTCGACTATGTTTTTACGGAACAGCTGATTTTTTTTTCGCGATTACGATATTGGTCCCATAGAAAAAGTTGTTCAGTTTGATGGTCTGATCATCCCCTTAAAATAGTTTCAGCTAATTTTGTTACTCCTTATATAAGAAATTTGTTCAGTTTTATGATCTGAATATTGCCGTCAGCATAGGAAGGACCCTAGAGATATATTACTTTCTCATTTATTACACTGCAATTTAATATAAATATACCGATATTGCAATACTTTTCCAATAAAGCAATTTACCGGGAAACAATAAGATATAAACGCAATTTTGTATGATTGACAATAGTTTCTCTGATATTTCTTCTTTAGCCCAGTCATTTTACGGTTTGAGCTGGGACTAATTAATAATTGACATTTTTTTCGGTATAGTATTGAAGAGCCAATTTGAGCCCAGAAATGTACCAAAATTAAAAAAAAATCACGTCTGCAACAGTTCCAATTTTAAAATTTGTTTATTATCTCGTTCTAAAAAACCTGATGATAATTATTTTTTTGCACATATTTAAGGCTTTACCATGATACATACTACAAACATGGTGTGAATATTTTTGTCTACTTAGAAGGTTTTGAAAAATACATTCCTATTTTCTAATAAATACCTCATTTTTTAAATTTCAATGCCTGTTTTATCACACAAACATAATTTATATTGTTAAATCTAAGTCAAATGAGTGCATTGGTATTAATATGATTAATTTAAAAGCCTTCTGGGACACACAATTTTGATTTCTATGTTGCGTTGCGAATTTTTTAAGATAGTCTTTTTGTCACTAAATGGTGCCGGTTACAGTTTAAAAATCCAATTAATAATTACTCCCTACCCCGCCTAACAAAACTCCGTAAAATGACTGGGCTACTTCCCAGGAAAATGTTTTCTTCTCTTTGACATGTCTAGCAGATAACAAGTTTCATTGAAAATAACAATAAAAACAAAATAACAAAATGCATTAAGTATAATTACTGTTAGGCTAAAATTGCTTGAGACCTGCATTCAATAATGTAAAAGTGGTGTTTAATATATATATATATATATTCTTGATTCGGGTATAGCCGTTCATGTGTCCTTTTTTAGGGTTCCGTAGTGAACAAGGAACCCTTATAGTTTCACCATGTCCGTCCGTCTGTCCGTCTGCGTGCGTTATACGTCGTGCGGCTTAGCTCAGAGACGCTTAGTACTATAACTTATAGAAAACTGTAATTTGGCATGGATAATTATTAATCACGCCGACAAAGTGGTAAATGTCAAAAAAATCTTGAATAATATATTTTTTTAGGGTACTACTTACACACCTACCGCGAAATGGTGATACAAAATTTTTTCTCGCATATTCCATGGTGTGGGGTAGCGTTGGATAGTTCGTTAAAAAATGTTTTTCGATTTAGGGATCTGTTAGCGAAATATAAAGCTTTAAAGTGAAAATTTTTGTTAGAGTCAAGTGTGGGGGGGGGGGGGGGGGGGAGGGCAAAGCTGAACATTTAAAAGGTAAATTATAATGCTCCATCATCATCATCATATCAGCCGATAGAAGTCCTCTGCTGGACATAGGCTTCCCCCAATATGAGGACATTTGCCATAATCGCCATGATGCGATGCGCTTGCGATGTTCCATACTAAACTACAGATCTACTGGAGCTAAATTTATGGGACAAAAGATTTTTTTTTCCCGATTTCGATGTTGGTCCCAAAGTGAAAGTTGTTTAGTTTGATGGTCTCAACAACCCCCTTAAAAGATTCAAATGTATATTTCTACTTTTGCAACACCTTGTATAACGAATTTAAAAGAAAAACTGTTACGGCTAAGTAGGCTTAACAAGTTAACGAGTAATAGTCGAACAGCTTAAAAAAATTATTTGAAGATAGTTGTTTAACTGTAAAACAAAAAGACCCCTTCTAAGTCCATAATATATTGTGCGGGCAACTACGGAACTTTACACTGGGCGTGGCCCGACACGCACTTGGCGGGTCTTTTCCAAAACAGTCTCTTAGATCACCCAAAAATACAGCTTGTAAAATATCACACAGGGTGCTTCAGACGAGATAAAATACATTACAGTTATTATTAGTCTAATCGTATAAGCTTTTGAAGCTTTTAAACAAAAGTTTCATTATAATCGGTCCAGTAGTATTTTCGTGATGCTCTGCTCACACAATCGTCGGTAAATTATCTTGCATTAACTTCATATTACTGGTGTTTTTTCTCTTAATAGGTAGAGGTTACTCTTTCATAATTAACTCCCCTTGCAGTTTATTACTTTTGTGTGGTCAAAACTAAATGAAGGTCTGCTCTGTTAAATTAATGCTTTATGTAATTCCAGAAACTATTATATTTTGGCACCTTACCTATACAATTAAATAAATAACACCTTCAATATTCAGCAGTTAAATAAATTTGAGAACAAATAAAAACTAGGGAATGGTTATTAGAACTGGACTATGATGAAACTAAAATGCTGCTAAACAGACTTGACATGTGAAATACGAACATATTTACGCAGATACACACACGCACTCACAAACACACTTATGCACACTCTCACACAACACACGCATATAACGACAAACAAGTGCTAACTCCCTTGAATTATTGTTTAATATATTTACTTTTTGCCTTTGTTTACTTTGGAGTTTTTAATGCTGTAAGTAAAAGTATAAAATACAATAATATAAGAGTGACGGACCACTGACATCCAGGTTGCAGGACTACCATTCCTGGAGATCCTTACCCTTTACTATAAAGATAACTCTTCTATATTGTATTTCTTATTGTTTGTTATGTTGTACTACAAATTGTAGTCCGTAAAATAAATATGGTCTTATTAAAAAAAAATGCCAATCAGAACGTTGGTAATTTTGTACTTTACTTCTAAAGAACATAAAAACAGTAAGATAATAAATCTGTGATTTGGAGTCAGGCTGTGCCTTGCAGTGGGACGTTTACAGGATGAAATTGATATCATTAGCATCCTTTTTAACTAATCTACCCATCAAACTAAACAACTTTCACTATGGGAGCAAAACTATAGGATAAAAAAAAAAGTCAGCTGTTCTATACTAAACTGGAATGCCTGCTCGACACAAATGTATGCTGATTATTTTTTTGCTCCGATCGGTTTGCTCCCATAGTAAAAGTTGTTCAGTTTGATGGGTAGACTTGGTTTAAAAGGATTCTAATGATATCACCCTGAATATGGTCCTTCCTAATATTCTGACACGTTTTTAAGGGAATGATCAGACCATTAAACTGAAGAACTTTCTCTATGGGACCAACATCGAAATCGCGAAAAAAAATTCAGGTCGTCCATACAAAACTGCAAACCTACTCGAGCAAAATGTATGGGACAGCTGATTTTTTTTCGCGATTTCAATGATGGTCCTATAGAGAAAGTTGGTCTGATCATCCCCTTAAAAAGTGTCAGCATATTAAGAAGGACCCTGTATAGGCTGATGGTAATCACAAAGTTTCCTTTGTATGGGTTGCTTCCTCTGTTATTATCTATATCTATATCTAATCTAAACTATTATAAAACTGTAACAGGAAGTTTGTCTGTATATTGAAGATATTAACAAAAAAAGTTACGATATGGTTTTTAGATATCCCTGATTCCATATCACCGATTTTTGGATTTTTTGTCTGTCTGTTTGTTTGTTTGTTTGAACGAGCATCACGCAAAAACTACTGAACCGATTTTGGTCAAACTTTTTTTGTTTGATAGTTAATGATCTGATTTAAAATCTGGTATATAATTTGTGCGGACAAAGTCGCGGTTTAACGCTCGTACTATTATAAAACTGTAGTAGAAAGTTTATCTGTACATTGAAGATATTACAAACAAAAAAGTTACGATATGGTTTTTAGGTGTCCCTGATTCCATATCACCCATTTTTGGATTTATTGTCTGTCTGTTTGTGTGTTTGTTTGTTTGAACGAGCATCACGTAAAAACTACTGAACCGATTTTGATGAAACTTTTTTTGTTTGATAGCTAATAATCTGACTTATAATCTGGTATATACTTTGTGCGGACAAAGTCCCGGGTTAACGCGGGTTAACCATCAGCATATAAAGAAGAGCTCTATATTATTAGAATTATGACGAAGGGAGTAACTAAAAACTGATTAAACAGCCATTTTAGGTCGAATAAAAGGTTAAAACAAAATTTAATTTCATGCAAACTAAACCGATGCTGCCCGAAACATTGTGTTTTGAACGTGTCGTGGATTTAGAATGGTGGTGGAAGAGACAATGGATGCTGTATCAATGGGTATACAAAATCAGTGGCGTATTCATAGAACCTGCAATATTTTTTATTTTATATTTTACAATACAATATCGTTGTATTAGGATATTTGACAGGTTTTTTAAAGACTGTTTTACGTTAATCCATAATAACTGATGTCTAAGGGCTCTATAGAAAATGTATATTTTACGTTTCATTACGTATTGTGCAAGAAAAAACGATAACAAAAAATATTATTTAAACATCCCACGGTAACGCTTTTCTTGACAATATACGTGTATACACGGCGACACATCATGCTATACAAAACCAACATAAGCTGGCCGCGCGATGCTATACGTTCATCGACCTACGCGCGGTCAGCTTATGTTGGTTTTGTATAGCTTGATATGTCGCCGTGTGTACATACTAGTGACACTCATACTCTACACGCAACGGTCTACATGCAGATGACGTTATCAACCATTTGGCCAATCACAGTCGTTTACGATCACGTGACTAAACTAGACCCAAAAAAAAATTTTATTCTCGTTTTACTCTTAAAATATCCAGCAAATTTCATAACTGACTAAATAGTTATGAACCAAAATTCATATTCAATGTGGATGCCATCAATAGATCCTATATTTTACATGCTGTCAAATACCCTATTATAATCCAGGGTCCAAATTTACAATAATATGCTAATGTTTTTTAAGAGGATGATGAGACCATCAAATTGAACAACTTTCTCCATAGGATTTGATCTATGTTTTGGTTCAGTAATGGGTTAAGTTATGGGACTGCCTCCGTGGCCTAATGGTTAAGAGCTTTGGGCTCGTGACACGGAGGTCATGGGTACGATTCCCACGGGGGCACTTAGTGATATGTCTCTTTGTGCATTTTTCCACAGTTGGTTAGGACATTGCAGGCTGAATTACCTGATTGTCTGAAAAGAAAGATGATTCCGTGCTTCGGATGGTGCGTTAAGCCGTTGGTCCCGGCTACTATCTCTGGTGGCAGTAGTCGTTACATAAAATAACCACATAAGGCCGTAAGGCGGTCTGAAAAACTGTGACACCAGAAGCCGTAGCATGCTACAAATGATACGGTGTATCACGTCTTTTATATCGTTCGTTCGCGCGCAAATAGAATGAGAGCGAAGGTGTGATAGCGTTGTAACACGGTGGCATGCTACCCATGAAGGGCTTGCTGCCACACGATAAGAAGATGATGGGACAACCGACTGAATTGCAAAAAAGTCTACCATTGGATACATTTTGAGTCAAGTGCGAATAGTTTTGTATGGAACAGCAGATTTTTTTGCGTCTTCGACATTTGCTTAGGACATAGAATAAGTTGTACATACAGTTTGATAATGTGACTAAAGCACCCCGTTTAATGTGTTTACACCCTGCATAATGAGTCATATCCATTAATCTAAACATCTCTGTAGCCGAAAGGTTTAGGTATGACATTAATACAGGGTGGTGCGGTCGGCCGGGCTGCGGTGTCCATACGTTAAAGAGAAGACCGAGGATATTTTGTACCAGTACTGATTAGTTAGGGCAAGAATAAAATTGGCGTATTGTACATTTTGGCTACTAGTTTTTGAATAATTTTAATTTGAATTGCTTTCAATGAAATACACGAAACTTCAAGTTCGGGTTCTTCTTGATTATTCATACATATTCTCACGGGTAGGCAGAGACTACGGCTCGCCACACACTACTATTCTGACATACTTCTCTCGCCTCATCCACTTTCATACATCTCTTCATGCACTTCCGTCGGTTGAGGGTGCTACGCACTTGTCCTTTTAGGAGAAGGCCATTTATTTGTTCGTGGTAAGTTCTCCTCGGAGGTCCTCTCTCGACTGTTCCACTCACATTGGATCGATAAATCTCCCTAGTGAGTCTACGCTTTATCCTCTGTACGTGACCGAACCACCTAAGCATACCTCTTTCAATCCTGTTTCCCTTATCCTTTATCATATCTTCTTAATTATGCTGACAGTTTTTAAAGAATCAGACCGTCAAATTACATCCCTCCATTTGGTGATATGGTATCAAGCCGAACTGCCAAACCAGAAGTCCAGGTTTCGAATCCGGGTTTGGTCATGGATGTTACATATTATTTAACAAAGTTCCAAAAATTGACAGACATTTGGAGAATTGAGACATAAAATGTTGAAAAGTAAATGTTACTATTATATTCGAGACGAATCTCTATTTTTAACCGACTTAAAAAAGGAGAAGGTTTCTCAATTCGACCGTATATATATCACATATATAAGGTCTAACAAAATTAGGTGAAACTATTTTAAGGGAATGCTCAGACCATCAAACTGAACAACTTTCTCTATGGGACCAATATTGAAATCGCGAAAAAAAAATCTGCTGTCCCATAGATTTAGGTCGAGTAGGTTTGTATGGAACAGCTGATTTTTTTTCGCGATTTCGATATTGGTCCCATAGAGAAACTTGTTCAGTTTGATGGTCTGATCATCCCCTTAAAATAGTTTCACCTAATTTTGTTAGACCTTATATATTTTTTTTATGTTTGTTCGTGGATAGTTTCGTCGTTTATAAACCGATTTTGATGTTTTTTTTTTGTTGGAAAGAAGATATCCCAAGAATGGTACCATGATAAGGAAACCATGATCTGATGATGGCATCCTAGAGAAACCGAGGGGAACCTTTAAAATCGTAGTGCCGGCTAGTGCGTTTGTTAATTTAAAGCACTACTATTAAATCGATCTAATGAATTCACCACTGAAAATTGTAAAATACATTTCGGAGAGTGTGCGACGGAATTACACGATCTAATACCTCCGTCTCCCTTTCATCTGCGAGGGTCGAGACGCAGGCTGGGTTTCCACCCTTATGTTGTTGACATACCAGCAATTCGCACTAAGAAGTTTGCTTCTTCTTTTATAATGCGCACGGCTAAAGAGTGGAACGTACTGCCTGCGGACCTGTTCCCTGAGCAATACAACTTGGGCCTCTTCAAGGCGAGAGTGAATAGGCACATTTCTAGGTAAGCATGCTACATCTTCGGCCTCATCGTTACTTAACATCAGGTGAGATCGGGGTCAAATGATTACCTATCAGACATAAAAAAAAAAAAAAAAAAAAAAAAAAAAATTTAACAATAAATTAAAACCGCCTTAAAAAAAACTTATAAGTTAAAAAACAATATTGCAGCCGATGACTTTTTTGTTCTTATCATAAGAACATTAATTTGTTTTATAGATGTTGGTGTCAAGCCAAGCCAAAAAACTTATCCAAGCCCTGCCCTGTCCAATGTTCTTATGATGCGAACGAAAAAGTCATCGGCTACAATATAATTTTTTAACTTTTTAGTTTTTTTTAAGGCGGTCTTAATTTTTTAAATTGTAATTATTTAAATCTATGCAACTATATTTTCAACTAATCGTAGGCAGTCATTTAAATAATTAATTATGGGTAGACTTAACTTATATTCTTAATTCATTCATTCGTTCTGACAGGTTTGCTCCCATAGTAAAAGTTGTTCAGTTTGATGTGTAGAGTATGTCGTTTAAACGAGGTTTAAAGGTTAATGATACTTTTCGTTACACCCTGTATAGGGTCTTTCTAAATATGCTGACACTATTTTAAGGGGATGATCAGACCATCAAACTGAACAACTTTTTCTATTGCACCAACATTAAAATCACGAAAAAAAAAAATTAGCTCATCCATACAAAACTGCAAACCAGATCCAAATGTATGGGACATCTGATTTTTTTTCGCGATTTCAATATTGGTCCCATAGAGAAAGTTGTTCAGTTTCATAGTCTTATCATTCTACAGATTACCCCCAATAGATACCGTATACAAGGCCGCCGACGCGCGCCACACATCTATGATTTTGCACTGATATAAGCAACGCGAGTGAGCGAGCTGGAGACAGTACGACCTTGAAATGGCCAATCATGTTGCATTATTTCGTGCCCGCTACCCGCACCTACCGCCAAAAATGTTGACTTCTGGCATGTACAAAATTTTCATCATGCGGTATCTATTAGGGGTAATCTGAGGATCATCCCCTTAAAATAGTTTCACATAATATTATTAGACCTCATACAGGGTGGAAAGTTAAGATGTCCACACAAAGGGCAGCTACCAGAAGCATTATAGCTACAAAATTAACGTTCTTAGGAGACTAACCCTGATCTTTTTGAGTATTTTACTTCTGCATTAACAGACATAACAGTCATCGAGAAAAAGTGCAATTTTTACCAAACTTTTTTTTTCATCCCATTCGATTCTCTTACTGATAACGAATATATGTCTCTATGGGGTCAACCGAGGTTGAGGTATTACAACTTCCTAAAAACGTAAAATTAAATTCTCCTGGGGGTATCGCATATAGAAGGAGTCGAGGTGGCGTCGAGGCGCGGGCGCGCGCCTTAAAGACTTTGACATACGGTCAATACGGTAATTGTAGTGGCGCGCCGCTCGGATTCTTGGTATACAAATTATCGACCGTATGTCAAAGTCGCCAAGGCGTAGGCGCGCCCGAGTCTCGACGTCTCTCCCTCGACGTCTCTCCCTAAGTATTCTTGGATTTTGGGTTTACGACTCATGTTTCCAAAATTCACGAAAGATTTTTTTAATTTATTATATTAATAGATTCACTATTTATCGCACTTTACAATGTTTTAACTAAAATTAGTTGTTCTAGATTGTGCTTAAAAAATTGCATTGACTTTAATGAGAATACCTACAAAATATAATCAAACTAAGTTTATATACAGCGCACTGCAAGGGCTATCATCTTAATTACTTGATTTTGTCAACAGATGCCCCTGTTCGATTTTAAATCACGCTATTATTTGGCTACAACAAAACCAATAAGATTTTAACTATAAACAAATTAATTTTTGTATCCGCACCCACCAACAGCTCCACTCACACATCAATCCAGGCGGAGGACAGTCGCCTTTTGCTGGCTTTTTCCTATTCAGTTTGCATAGAATGTGCTGCAATCTATTAAATTTATTTCGCAGAACTGTGAAAAAAAAAAGATTTTATTGTCTATGTCAATGTCAAATTGACAAAATCACAAAATGGCTACCTATCTTGCGTAATGTACGGGTTGTTTGTAGTTTTCGTTCAATTTCGTGCCGATTTAGTGATGTTCTGGAGTTTCTGTTGTTCTCTTACCAATGTTTAGATTACAGGAATAGTAAGGATACTGGAATTTCACTCGATCGGTGCGGAATTGAACGAAAACTAGCATTAAAAACAATAATATCCATTGGTATGAGTAGATATAAGTAGGTATGTATAGTATAGGTTGAATTATTGTCGGTGAAACATAGATGGCGCTAGCTAGCCTTCAATTTGACATAAGGTGGATGCATAATGTTGCCACGAGTGGGTTCTCTTTTCTAATATACTTATATTACTCTTTGCATCAATCTCTCTTACAAGAGTTATATTTTTGTTGGCACGCATGTTTCTATAAAGCGTGCGTGCCCGATACTATACAGCGTACTGCGTATTTCTGAATATCCATCCTAAAAAAAAACTAAAATACGTTGCTGGATTGATTGAATCGAACGCAACCCGTCCAAGATCTGGTGACAAAACCAGGAATGTCTCCAAACGAGGGAACTCTTCAACGGTAATTAGCTTACATTTTACGCACACGTTCAGTTTTGATAGCAAATCCAACTTATTTAGCCAATATCCGGTGCTGAAGAGAGCATCGTCTCCGTACGAGGGAACTCCTCAACGATTAATAGCACGTTCATCTAGGTCAATTAATTAGTCGGGGTCCGCAAGTGATTGTCTAATAAAAATCAATATAGTGGTCCCCTAAGCATTAATTAAAAATATATTTTTTTTTAGAACTGTGAGTTTTTAAAATTTTAAATTTAAAGTTATTTCGTAATATTTAAAGCTACGTGAACACTGCTGAATCGATTTTTAATTAACAAAGCTATGAACACTCTCGCAAAAATTAGCTTTCTATTAACAAAAAAGCTAGCAAAAAAGGCATCGAAATCTGTCGTTTGGGAGCTACGATGCCACAGACAGACAGACCGATAGACAGACAGACATAGGCGTCCAACTTATAACACCCCTCTTTTTGTGTTGGGGGTTCAAAAAACATAAAGAGTCCATAGTGTTGGTTAGTAGATACTTTTTCAGATTATCATCAATTAATTTTGATTTTTCACAAGCATAAAACAAAACCATAGCAAAACTCACTTTGAACTCTAACTACATACATTTAAAAGTCATTAAACCTTCTATCTAACTCGACAGCCAATAGAAAACATTCTCACAGTGACACGATATTGCATTCCTCGCCTTTGTCTTCAAACTTAGTCTAGGAAAAATACGGTTTGAGATTGCATTAAAGACACTCTAGTAAATTGTGTTTGAACTAATATTAATGTTAGTTAATAACACTTTTGTCGAGATTTCGTGGTTATAATAGACTCAGGAACCTAATAAATTCCTGAAAATCGATGTAAATGTGCAAAAGGCAAGCATATTTCTAAAGATATTTCTTCCAGCATACCAACAACAAGAGTTAATTATCACAAGGCAAATTTAATGTGTACAAACAAACAGTATATAATTCAGTTTGGGGTTCAAAGGTCGGAACTTTGAGTGGCTGTATCTCCTAAACCGACTGACTGAACATGACAGTTTTTGTACTGGTCACAGAGCTACAGTGCATATTACGATAATATCCTATGATCAGCCTTGCAGTTGGTCGTTCATTGGATACAGACCTTTGAACGTCAGTAACTCCTAAACCGACTGGAGTTATGCAGGCAGACCTGGTCTATCCCCATCATGATGCTCTACACTCTATGAATACAGAATCAGCCTTGCAGCTGATGGTTACCAAAATTCCTCTTATCTATTATATAATACTATAACTGGTAGTTCCGCCTTGCTGTCTCTTATATCTTGTTGACGTAGTAAAAGCTAGTAACAGATTTAATGGAGGATTAACTTTAGGTAATGAACGTACGCAACAGGCCATACAACGTTCATTTTAAGTATTTATCAAGAGTTTAACTTTACTAAACCAAATAAATAAATAATTATAACTTAAAAAAAGGAAGTGAAAAGGGTTAATTCCAGAGGACGTTGCCAAAACCACTCAGAATGAAATAGCTGGAATTTTTAATAAATTCCCAAACAATTTGTGCGTAAATTGTATGTAGAAATTGTTGAAGTCCTTTTTAATGTATACTTGGAAATGTTTGGTATTTCTCGAGTGTTAAACGTCGTGGTTAAAATTGTTATGAATAAAAGATATTGTCAGTTTTGTTTGGCCTCGGTTTTACCTAAATACTTAACTCTCATACGTTTTCTGTGAACAGTGAAACTGGCTAGCGTTATGTATTACGTTTCAAAAGATACACCCTTAAATTATATTAATATATTTATGTATTATTATATTTTAATATATATATTATTTATGAGATGATGATGATGATTATTATTTATATTATTCATTATTTATTATAATTATGTTACATATTATTTTTTATTCTATTATAAAACTGTAACAGAAGTGTGTCTGTACATTGAAGATATTAACAAAAAAAAAGTTACAATATGGTTTTTAGGTGTCCCTGATTCCATATCACCATTTTTTTTATTTTTTTGTCTCTCTGTTTGTTTGTTTTTTTGATCGAGCGTCAAGCAAAAACTACTGAACTGATTTTGATGAAACTTTTTTTGTTTGATAGCTTATGATCTGGTATATAATTTGTTCGGACGAAGTTGCGGGTTAACCCTAGTATATTAATATACTGGGTGTGACATAACGAGGGAACTTCCGTTCAAGGGTGCATTCAGACAATGAAACCAAACAACTTACCCTAAGGAACATGGGTTGAAAAACGAAAAAAATTGTTGGACCTCCCATAGAAAATAGATCTGCTGATCCGCACTTTTGTATGGGAGGTCCAAAGTTTGACGTTGACGTGCGCAGCGGCGTGTTTCTATTAAAATATAGTATTTTGCCAGGTATTCTTTAGAAAAATCTACAATAAAATATACGACTATAACATTATAATAAATCAAAATGGATAAAGTATCGGATGATATGTATTGAACTCGATTTGATCGTACCCTATTCCTTACGATTTCCGAAATGATGCGGTTGGCAACACTCGTTGCTAGGAGACGGGAAATACTACACCCTATTAGACGTAGTATTTTTTGCCCCATTTTATAAGTACGTCGGCGGTATCTAGTCGTATCTTTGACTATTTATTATAAAGACTAGCCTTGCGGTAGCCCCCTCTGCCACGGTATAAGATTAACTGATCATGTGCATTAACATTCAATTTTATACCTTATCACTAAACGAGACAGTCTATATTTGCGAAACAATAAAAACGAACTTATGTCGTTTGGGGTTCACACGAGACTTCTTTTCATAATTTTTAACGTTCAAAATTAGGATCTAAAGTTATGGGGAATAAAATCAAAAGTTGCGGATTTCGTGTCACCTCGCCCCCCGCAAAAAGAAGCAGAAATGTTTATTAGTAGAATTACACGCGTGGCTAGTCCCTATATAAGTATTCAAAGAGTATTATAGACCAAAAAAAATCTTTGGAATTCACATTATTTCAGTTTCTCAGACCTCCTTCCATATATTTAGTTCTTACTATAGAGCGAATAATCTTGATAGCAGGAAAGTTACAGATATTTATGACGTGATTAAACACGATCTTACTGCTGAAGTTTTACTATGAGGGCAATCCAAACGTATGCAGTGTCACCCGATACTTCTTAACCACAGACGCTAAAAAGTGGGGTATAAGTTTGATATTTGATCTGAGGACAAATCGCGCTGAATAAATCTCCAATTAAATTAAATTAAATACTCATTTATTTCGGAAAAATTGCAGGGTAATAGATTATCGTGGTATGGGCATGTAATGCGGAGAGAAGAGTGTCATGTTACGAGACGAGTGTTAAGTATGAATGTGGATGGCTGTAGTAGGAGAGGGAGGCCGAAGAAAAGATGGATGGATTGTGTGAAGGATGATATGTGTAAAAAAGGAGTGAGTGTTGAAACGACGGCTAAGAGAGATGAATGGAAGAGGATGACATATTGCGCCGACCCCAAATAATGGGAAATGGGCAAGACAATGATAACTCATTTATTTCGGACCAAAAAAGAAAATCCATAATTTTGTTAGTAAACCTACTAACAAAATTATGGATTAGTAACAATCTTTACTTAAAATTATGTTAGTGGGTGTTAATTAGGTATTGACAATAATATTATATTCGGTAGGAATCAGTATTATATATTTTATTTGACTGTCCCAATCATCAGCTCCACCCAGTGCTTTTGTATGGGACAGTCAAATCTGGCAGCAATGCATTTCAGGATGCTGTTGTCACTGGTACACAGGCGCTGCATTAGCGAGGCCACTTTTTTGCGAATAATCGCGTGGAAGCCGTCCGTTCGCACCTCCGCGAACATGCCGAACGCACTGCAGAGCCTCGACAGTCCCAGCAGCATCCTGTAAGCATTGTTATGCTGGACGCGCAGCACATTGTAGGCTCGTCGCGTATATGACACCCACAGACCACTCGAGTAAAAGAATTGACAAAAAGCCCTAAAGAGCGTGAACTTTACTGGCGTCGTACATCTGGTGAATCTGCGGGAGAGGATATTTCTTCTTACCGCCGATGCCCTGCGCTCCCGCTTTGTATCTTGGTCGTCCCTGAGGTCACTCGTCACTAGGTGGCCCAAGTATTTAAACCTGACAACCAGCTCTAGCGCCATGCCGGCGAGGCGTACCGGAGGCACACGATCGGGAAGATGCGTGCCCGCTTAAAATATTAACAATTCACTCTTATTAGAGTTATATTTTAAACCGTGCGCGTCCGGACGGATACGCCTCACAGGTAGACAGTAGCTTTTTCAATGCGCTAATCGAGGGATTCAGCAGCATTCATGTCGTCAGCGTGGCTAATATTATTGAGACATGTGTCGTCAGTGTGACATACGAGGTGTGTGCTACTGAGTCGCTCGATGAGCTGGTTGACGTACAGGTTGAACAGGAGAGGCGAGCTCAGCTTCCCCTGTCTCACCCCGCACTCCAACACATACTCATCCGACAGACCACTGGCCTATCTCACCTGGTTTTTTTTGGTTTTTGTACCAGAATTGAAGGAGGGAGATGCATTCTGCCGGCACTCCCGCGCCCTCCAGCTTGTCCCAGAGCAGATCGTACACCACGAGATCAAACGCTTTGGACAAGTCCAGAAAACACGCGTATATCGGCGTCCTCCACGCCGTATAGCACTTAATTAATTGAATCAGGCGTTACTTTGCGGAAATCCATGACTAATATGTAGATGACACGATTGTATCAAGACCTCCGCTTCTAAAGTAGACAGCTCCGCTTCGACAGTATGTTTTAAACTCAAGATAGCACTCTCTGTGGATAATCCTTTAATTTAAACCCAAACTGGGCATCATGCAGGTCCACTTGTTCGGTAAGGAGGCTATTGAGTATACTGTCTAGTACTTTGGCAGCAACAGTAGCCAATGAGATAGGCCGAAAATTAGTCTTGTCAGAAGCATCACCCATAAACTTAATATACTATAGTATGTTATGTTTATGGTATCACCCGTCTTGTTTTTTATTATGGGCACAACAATAGTTCTCATGAAAGCCTCTGGTAAGTAGGAGTGACAGATACACAAATTAAATAACAATGCAAGCACCCGTGGTAGATGCATCCCGGCGTACTTAAGATGTTCGATGCAGAGGCCAACATGACAAGGCGACTCTCCCAATGGAACGCCATTGATACAAATTCGCCAAACTGCAAGACAGTTTGATGGCGATACGCTCTTAAGTATAATTATACTTCTAAACAGTTTTTCCTACCTATACCTATACCTACATGCGAGAGATATACTCAACAATCATAGTATTTTTCTGTTTTAATAAATTAAATAAATTGGCTTACAATTTGAAAGGATGGAAGGAGGTGTTAAAACCATAGAGAATTTACGCGCTCCCCTAGGTGGTTAAAACCATTAAAAGTACAATATCGGACATCGTAACCCGGTTGGAATATCAATCCGGATTCCGGACCGGATATCCAGTACCGGTGTGAAATTGGTAGCCAAAAGTAGTAGCTTTTTATAACCTGACCAAATTAAGGAGTCGTCAATTTTAATAGACTATTTAGCTTTAAAAAGGCATGATGCAAGAGACCTGACAGGTTAAAAAGTATATAGGCATAATGTTTGAGTACTAAGCTATATTTTAAGATAAATTTTATCAGGTTTAATAGTGTACGAGTGATTGATATGATCGATAGAACGTTAGAGTATTTTTTTCGCTATAGTCCCCAATAAAATGCTAGCTACCGGTATGATGCAAGAGACCTGACAGGTTGAGTTGTTTTTAGGCATAATACTTGAACACTAAGCTATATTTTAAGACTAATTTTATTTGGTTTGATATGGTACGAGTGCTCGATATGGCCGATAAAGGTGAGATATTTTTTTTTCTTCGGTACTAATAAAAAGCTACTGCTAGATAGAGGTATGATGCAAGAGACCTGACAGGTTAAATTGTAGAAAGGCATATTGTTTGAATACTAAGCTACATACTAAGATAAATTTTATCAGGTTTGATATGGTACGAGTGATTGATATGATCGATAGAACGTGGGAGTATTTTTTTCGCTATAGTACCAAATAAAAAGCTAGCTACTGGTATGATGCCAGAGACCTGACAGTTTAAAAAGTATATAGGCATAGTGTTTGAGTACTAAGCTATATATTAAGATAAATTTTATCAGGTTTAATAGGGTACGAGTGACTGATATGGTCGATAGAACGTGAGAGTATTTTTTTCGCTAAAGTACCCAATTAAATGCTAGCTACCGGTATGATGCAAGAGACCTGACAGGTTGAGCTGTTTTTAGGCATAATACTTGAATACTAAGCTATATTTTAAGACTAATTTTATTTGGTTTGATATGGTACGAGTGCTCGATATGACCGATAAAGGTGAGATATTTTTTTTTCTTCGGTACTAAAAAAAAGCTACTGCTAGATACAGGTATGATGCAAGAGACCTGACAGGTTAAAAAGTATATAGGCATAATGTTTGAGTACTAAGCTATATTTTAAGATAAATTTTATCAGGTTTAATAGGGTACGAGTGATTGATATGATCGAAAGAACGTTAGAGTATTTTTTTCGCTATAGTCCCCAATAAAATGCTAGCTACCGGTATGCTGCAAGAGACCTGACAGGTTGATTGGTTTTTAGGCATAATACTTGAACACTAAGCTATATTTTAAGACTAATTTTATTTGGTTTGATATGGTACGAGTGCTCGATATGGCCGATAAAGGTGAGATATTTTTTTTTCTTCGGTACTAAAAAAAAGCTACTGCTAGATATAGGTATGATGCAAGAGACCTGACAGGTTAAATTGTAGAAAAGCATATTGTTTGAATATTAAGCTACATACTAAGATAAATTTTATCAGGTTTGATATGGTACGAGTGATTGATATGATCGATAGAACGTGGGAGTATTTTTTTCGCTATAGTACCAAATAAAAAGCTAGCTACTGGTATGATGCCAGAGACCTGACAGGTTAAAACGTAAAAAGGCATAATGTTTGAGTACTAAGCTATATTTTAAAATAAATTTTATCAGGTTTAATAGGGTACGAGTGATTGATATGATCGATAGATCGTGAGAGTATTTTTTTCGCTAAAGTACCCAATTAAATGCTAGCTACCGGTATGATGCAAGAGACCTGACAGGTTGAGCTGTTTTTAGGCATAATACTTGAATACTAAGCTATATTTTAAGACTAATTTTATTTGGTTTGATATGGTACGAGTGCTCGATATGACCGATAAAGGTGAGATATTTTTTTTCTTCGGTACTAAAAAAAAGCTACTGCTAGATACAGGTATGATGCAAAAGACCTGACAGGTTAAATTGTAGATAGGCATATTGTTTGAATAATAAGCTTTAATCAAAGATAAATTTTATCAGGTTTGATATGGTACGAGTGATTGATGTGATCGATAGAACGTGGGAGTATTTTTTTCGCTTTAGTACCAAATAAAAAGCTAGCTACTGGTATGATGCCAGAGACCTGACGGGTTAAAAAGTATATAGGCATAATGTTTGAGTACTAAGCTATATTTTAAGATAAATTTTATTAGGTTTAATAGGGTACGAGTGACTGATATGGTCGATAGAACGTGAGAGTATTTTTTTCGCTATAGTACCCAATTAAATGCTAGCTACCGGTATGATGCAAGAGACCTGACAGGTTGAGTTGTTTTTAGGCATAATACTTGAACACTAAGCTATATTTTAAGACTAATTTTATTTGGTTTGATATGGTACGAGTGCTCGATATGACCGACAAAGGTGAGATATTTTTTTTTCTTCGGTACCAAAAAAAAGCTACTGCTAGATACAGGTATGATGCAAGAGACCTGACAGGTTAAATTGTAGATAGGCATATTGTTTGAATACTAAGCTACATACTAAGATAAATTTTATCAGGTTTGATATGGTACGAGTGCTCGATATGACCGATAAAGGTGAGATATTTTTTTTCTTCGGTACTAAAAAAAAGCTACGGCTAGATACGGGTATGATCCAAGAGACCTGACAGGTTAAATTGTAGATAGGCATATAATTTGAATACAAAGCTACATTTTAAGATAAATTTTATCAAGTTTGATATGGTACAAGTGATTGATATGATCGATAGAACGTGGGAGTATTTTTTTCGCTATAGTACCAAGTAAAAAGCTAGCTACCGGTATGATGCAAGAGACCTCACAGGTTAAAAAGTATAAATGCATAATGTTTGAGTACTAAGCTATATTTAAAGATAAATTTTATCAGGTTTAATAGGGTACGAGTGATTGATATGATCGATAGATCGTTAGAGTATTTTTTTCGCTATAGTCCCCAATAAAATGCTAGCTACCGGTATGATGCAAGAGACCTGACAGTTTGAGTTGTTTTTAAGCATAATACTTGAACACTAAGCTATATTTTAAGACTAATTTTATTTGGTTTGATATGGTACGAGTGCTCGATATGGCCGATAAAGGTGAGATATCTTTTTTTCTTCGGTACTAAAAAAAAGCTACGGCTAAATACAGGTATGATCCAAGAGACCTGACAGGTTAAATTGTAGATAAACACATTGTTTGAATACTAAGCTTTAATCAAAGATAAATTTTATCAGGTTTGATATGGTACGAGTGATTGATATGATCGATAGAACGTGGGAGTATTTTTTTCGCTATAGTACCAAATAAAAAGCTAGCTACTGGTATGATGCCAGAGACCTGACAGTTTAAAAAGTATATAGGCATAGTGTTTGAGTACTAAGCTATATATTAAGATAAATTTTATCAGGTTTAATAGGGTACGAGTGACTGATATGGTCGATAGAACGTGAGAGTATTTTTTTCGCTAAAGTACCCAATTAAATGCTAGCTACCGGTATGATGCAAGAGACCTGACAGGTTGAGCTGTTTTTAGGCATAATACTTGAATACTAAGCTATATTTTAAGACTAATTTTATTTGGTTTGATATGGTACGAGTGCTCGATATGACCGATAAAGGTGAGATATTTTTTTTTCTTCGGTACTAAAAAAAAGCTACTGCTAGATACAGGTACGATGCAAGAGACCTGACAGGTTAAATTGTAGATAGGCATATTGTTTGAATACTAAGCTATATACTAAGATAAATTTTATCAGGTTTGATATGGTACGAGTGATTGATATGATCGATGGAACGTGGGAGTATTTTTTTCGCTATAGTACCAAATAAAAAGCTAGCTACTGGTATGATGCCAGAGACCTGACAGGTTAAAACGTAAAAAGGCATAATGTTTGAGTACTAAGCTATATTCAAAAATAAATTTTATCAGGTTTAATAGGGTACGAGTGATTGATATGATCGATAGAACGTTAGAGTATTTTTTTCGCTATAGTCCCCAATAAAATGCTAGCTACCGGTATGATGCAAGAGACCTGACAGTTTGAGTTGTTTTTAGGCATAATACTTGATCACTAATCTATATTTTAAGACTAATTTTATTTGGTTTGATATGGTACGAGTGCTCGATATGGCCGATAAAGGTGAGATATTTTTTTTTCTTCGGTACTAAAAAAAAGCTACGGCTAAATACAGGTATGATCCAAGAGACCTGACAGGTTAAATTGTAGATAAGCACATTGTTTGAATACTAAGCTTTAATCAAAGATAAATTTTATCAGGTTTGATATGGTACGAGTGATTGATATGATTGATAGAACGTGGGAGTATTTTTTTCGCTATAGTACCTAATAAAAACCCAGCTACTGGTATGATGCCAGAGACCTGACAGGTTTTTTTGTAAATTGGCATAATACTTGAGCACTAAGCTATATTCTCAAACTTTATTTATCAGGTTTGATATGGTATCAGTGCTTGATATGACTAATAGAACGTGGGAGTAATATATTAACACGTTTCGGGCTGGTGAACGAGATACAATAGAACTTTTATTGTTATCACTGCTATAGCCGGTCACTGTCCCGGAACGTGTTAATAGATTTGTATTATAGAAAGCAAAAATTAAAAAATTAAAGGAGTAAAGTGAAGGGTATTAAATATAAGTAATCTAGTCAAAGTAATTTAGTAAAAGTTTTAGACATGAATTATTCTATAGTCGAACATAATAACAAAGACACTTAAATAAAATATCTCTCATACAAGGAGTGCAATAAAACAATTTTTATGCACTACATAATTATAAACAAAACCGTACCGGCGGCAGCGGCAGCAATTGTAAGTCAATAATAGGACAATGGCGACGGCGCGTGCATTTCCGATAACAAGTGGAATGCATTGTCAATAAGTAAGAATAAGACTAGCCAAAAATGTTTCGCATGTGTTACATTTCTTCAAAAAGAAAATAAGTGCACGTGTTTTTTTCCTCAAACCAAATTAAATGGTACTTTAAAATAAACTATATGCACTTTTCAGGTTTTTTGCAACAAACCAGTCCGTAATTCTTCAAACTATGATCTATGGAAAAAACTGACTACCACATCCTTTCGGTCATATTTTTTTACACTCGAACCATATTAAACCATATTAAAGAATTATTTTAGATATGGCTTAGTATTCAAGTATTATAACTTTAAACAATTGAACTTGTTTCTTTGCATCTTACCAGAAGCAGTAACTAGCTTTAATTATGGTCCTATAGCGGACTCTTTCTTTTTTTGGCCATTTCGGATGACCGTTCCATATGAAACACTAAAAAAGAAATATTTAAATATAGGTAAGTGTTTATAATCATACCCGTAGCTAGTTTTTTAGTTAATACTAAAGTGAAAAAAATTACTCCCACATTCCGTCGGTCATATTATTATCGAACACTCGTACAATATCAAACCTGATATAATTTCAAATATTATTGATTTTTAAACATGTTACAGTAATGTTGTGCTATTTCGAATCAAATAAAAGATCAGGCTCGGTGGCGAAATTGGATTACGCAGTTCCCCGGTTTGGAAGAGTGCGGGTTCAAGTCCCACCCGAGACAAATTTTTCAATCTTTAGTCTAATATAATTTATCTCAGAGTTTAGCTTAGTGTCTTGAACACTATAATGTCTACGTACAACTTAACCTGTCAGGTCTCTTTCATCATACCTTAATCTAGCAGCAGCATTTTTAGTAACAAAGCGAAAAAACTTCTGCAACGTTTTGTCGGTCATATCGAACGTTCGTACCATTTCAAACCATATAAAGTTAGTCTAAAAATATAGCTTAGTGTTCAAGTATTATGCATAAATACAACTTAACCTGTCAGGTCTCTTGCATCATACCGGTAGCTAGCTTTTTACTTGGTACTATAGCGAAAAAAATACTCCCACGTTCCATCGATCATATCGAGCACT
This sequence comes from Agonopterix arenella, assembly GCA_927399405.1. Taxonomy (NCBI): domain Eukaryota; kingdom Metazoa; phylum Arthropoda; class Insecta; order Lepidoptera; family Depressariidae; genus Agonopterix; species Agonopterix arenella. The sequence continues at coordinate 753,433 of OV656690.1, forward strand.
CGTACCATATCAAACCTGATAAAATTTATCTTAGTATGTAGCTTAGTATTCAAACAATATGCCTATCTACAATTTAACCTGTCAGGTCTCTTGCATCATACCTGTATCTAGCAGTAGCTTTTTTTTGGTACCGAAGAAAAAAAATATCTCACCTTTGTCGGTCATATCGAGCACTCGTACCATATCAAACCAAATGAAATGAGTCTTAAAAGATAGCTTAGTGTCCAAGTATTATGCCTAAAAACAACTCAACCTGTCAGGTCTCTTGCATCATACCGGTAGCTAGCATTTAATTGGGTACTTTAGCGAAAAAAATACTCTCACGTTCTATCGACCATATCAGTCACTCGTACCCTATTAAACCTGATAAAATTTATCTTAATATATAGCTTAGTACTCAAACATTATGCCTTTTTACGTTTTAACCTGTCAGGTCTCTGGCATCATACCAGTAGCTAGCTTTTTATTTGGTACTATAGCGAAAAAAATACTCCCACGTTCTATCGATCATATCAATCACTCGTACCATATCAAACCTGATAAAATTTATCTTAGTATGTAGCTTAGTATTCAAACAATATGCCTTTCTACAATTTAACCTGTCAGGTCTCTTGCATCATACCTATATCTAGCAGTAGCTTTTTTTAGTACCGAAGAAAAAAAAATATCTCACCTTTATCGGCCATATCGAGCACTCGTACCATATCAAACCAAATAAAATTAGTCTTAAAATATAGCTTAGTGTTCAAGTATTATGCCCAAATGCAACTTAACCTGTCAGGTCTCTTGCATCATACCGGTAGCTAGCATTTTATTGGGTACTATAGCGAAAAAAATACTCTCACGTTCTATCGATCATATCAGTCACTCGTACCCTATTAAACCTGATAAAATTTATCTTAAAATATAGCTTAGTACTCAAACATTATGCCTATATACTTTTTAACCTGTCAGGTCTCTTGCATCATACCGGTAGCTAGCTTTTTACTTGGTACTATAGCGAAAAAAATACTCCCACGTTCTATCGATCATATCAATCACTTGTACCATATCAAACTTGATAAAATTTATCTTAAAATGTAGCTTTGTATTCAAACAATATGCCTATCTACAATTTAACCTGTCAGGTCTCTTGCATCATACCGGTAGCTAGCATTTAATTGGGTACTTTAGCGAAAAAAATACTCTCACGTTCTATCGACCATATCAGTCACTCGTACCCTATTAAACCTGATAAAATTTATCTTAATATATAGCTTAGTACTCAAACACTATGCCTATATACTTTTTAAACTGTCAGGTCTCTGGCATCATACCAGTAGCTAGCTTTTTATTTGGTACTATAGCGAAAAAAATACTCCCACGTTCTATCGATCATATCAATCACTCGTACCATATCAAACCTGATAAAATTTATCTTAGTATGTAGCTTAGTATTCAAACAATATGCCTTTCTACAATTTAACCTGTCAGGTCTCTTGCATCATACCTATATCTAGCAGTAGCTTTTTTTAGTACCGAAGAAAAAAAAATATCTCACCTTTATCGGCCATATCGAGCACTCGTACCATATCAAACCAAATAAAATTAGTCTTAAAATATAGCTTAGTGTTCAAGTATTATGCCTAAAAACAACTCAACCTGTCAGGTCTCTTGCATCATACCGGTAGCTAGCATTTTATTGGGGACTATGCGAAAAAAATACTCTAACGTTCTATCGATCATATCAATCACTCGTACCATATTAAACCTGATAAAATTTATCTTAAAATATAGCTTAGTACTCAAACATTATGCCTATATACTTTTTAACCTGTCAGGTCTCTTGCATCATACCTATATCTAGCAGTAGCTTTTTTTTAGTACCGAAGAAAAAAAAATATCTCACCTTTATCGGCCATATCGAGCACTCGTACCATATAAAACCAAATAAAATTAGTCTTAAAATATAGCTTAGTGTTCAAGTATTATGCCCAAATGCAACTTAACCTGTCAGGTCTCTTGCATCATACCGGTAGCTAGCATTTTATTGGGTACTATAGCGAAAAATATACTCTAACGTTCTATCGATCATATCAGTCACTCGTACCCTATTAAACCTGATAAAATTTATCTTAGAATATAGCTTAGTATTCAAACATTTTGCCTACATACAATTTAACCTTTCAGGTCTCTTGCATCATACCTTTTTAAAGCTAAATAGTCTATTAAAATTGACGACTCCTTAATTTGGTCAGGTTATAAAAAGCTACTACTTTTGGCTACCAATTTCACACCGGTATATCCAGTGGTGGAAGCACGCGAAATTTTAAACTGTGTCCATTTCGATTCAGAGTGCCGAGTTACGAAACATCGTGATATTGTTATTGCTACCAATTGCCATAATAATGTTTCATTGTTAATATTTATTTAACAACAGTAAATTTAAAGGAAAACGAAGAATTCGCAAAAATTTGCTTTTCTTTGTCTCATAATCATCAAACTGGACAACTTTCGCTATGGGACCAAAATAGAAATAGAAAAATTAAATTAAGCTGAATTCCAAAAATTCGGCTTGAGTTGCCAATGACGTCTACAGACCAAAAGATTTAGACTGATGATGATGATATAAAATGTTTTACAATAAACAATTTATTACGTGTCAATTGAGTTCAAAACTAAAACCGCAGCTAGGAAACATCCTGACCAAGATGAAGCGCCTGCACAAGCTTCTTACTCTCTACAACCAAGTGCGATCCTGCATGGAGTAACTGCAGTCACCTCTGGGACGGCTCTGCGAAATACCAACTAGATGCACTGGACTCAGTTGAGCGTCGAGGCAAGAGACTCATCAACGATGATGCGCTCCTCGAGGCTAAAAGTTACATGGCTTGGAACACCGGCGATTAGTCGCAACGGGTACACTTCGGGGAATGTGCTACATGACCTGATTCCATCTTTCCCTTTCAACAACGTACCACAAGATGTACTGTAAGACTGCATCCATACGTAGTGGATATTCCAATAATACGCACAAGAAGATTCGCATCCTCTTTTATAATGAGAACCGGTAAGGTTTGAAACTCTCTCCGTGTGTCTGTTATGCCAAGCAAATACAATTAGGATTTTTTAAAAGAAGAATGAATTGGATTTTTCTGGGAGAGCGCGTTACATCCTCAGCTTCATCTATAATTTCCATCAAGACGTACGAGAAAAGAAATAAAAATGTGTTTGGGGTATATTCGTAGCTCTACCGACCAGAGTCGATGCATCCCACCGAAACGGAGGGAGATTGAAATTTTTAGAATTCTTCGTTTAAAAGTCACATTGTTCACTTGTACATTCTTTAGTGGATAACATCCTGTAGATAGAACAAGTTTAAATAGAAATAAGCATAGGTAATACATGGGTCTGGCCTTAGTAAGTATAGGCGGTTTTTATAGACCGCAATTTTTTAAATAAGTAAAAACCCCCAACGCCATTTAAAAAGAGAAAAATAATTCAATCACCAGTTATTTTTGATGTAATTGTTTGTAACTTTTTATCTCTTTTCAAGATATGTAAGGTCAATTAATGCGTAGGGGACTGCCTATGAAATGACCAGTAATTTTTTATTCGTAAATCACTTGGGGTCTCTGACACATTCATTGACCTTAAATACTCTTTCTTATACTGTGGTCTAGGTCTTACTCTGCCTCTCTATTTCCCTACAAAACAAAATTTTTTTCAAGATACAGTCGCATAATAAATGAAGTAACAAAACCAATCAAAATAACAACCTTTTCCTATTCTTATTCAAGTCGGTCTTTGACCTGAGAATCAGAAATCGATCGAGCTGTGTCAAATGGACAATAGTTATTCGATACTTATACAGGAAACGGAATATATTGTTCTAAAGGAGGGGAAAGTGACAATGGTTGGGTTTTTGTTTAGCTCCTTTTGGGGTTTTTATTTGTAATTATTGGTTAGGTGAGGTCCATTAATGTATAGGTATTGGACCTCTGCTCTGAGTCAAAGATAATACGTATAATGACTACGTTTTATCTGTTCCTTGGATCCGCTGTAATACAAAGCGGCTTTCTTTTAACATTGAATTTTTTTTTTCTTGGCTCGGTATAGGCCCGATTTTTAGCGGAAGACATCGCTCTGGTGTCGTCGGTTTTGGTACTACGTAGCAGATTGGGGTTTCAAAAGCAGAGACCGAAACCGGTATCGATAATACCGGTACTTTTTGGTTACAACCTTTATTTTTTTTACAGGTATTTTTAGAGGTAACCTAAATATCATTCTACTAACGGTCCGCGTACACAGAGATATAATTAAAAAAAAATTGTTTCTTTATAAGTATAGTAAGTATTAGATTTTTAAGTAAGTACCTCGTTATTCGTTACTAAATACAAATTAAATCAATAATAATAACAAACTTAAACTCAAACGTGAACATAAACTTAAACCATATACTTTTGGGTTCAATAAAATGTAAATAATCATCTCCTTTATTATCTCGACCTGGCCAATGCTGTAGCAACATTGAAAATAGTGCGCGCGTCGCTTGTTGGGTGCTCCAAAATTTGCGTCACCCGCTACAACAACCACGTTGTTCAATCAATTTTGTACTTTTGATTAGTAGAAATTAAAGTTCATTTTTCAGTGTTATTAAAAGCGACGCACACTTTTTACCGCTCCGTCTATACTGACCCTTACCCGCACTCACTCGCATCCTCGTGCAGGTCATATTTAGGTTAGGTTAGGTTAGGTATTAAAATCGGTTGTTACCTGGATAAAGGTAACATTTAAATAAAGGTAACCGAAAATTTTCGGTCCCTGGTCAAAAGACGCGTTTCGACGAGGGATACAAAAAGCAAAAAACATAAGACTAAAGAACTTTTTCGGTTTCGGTGAGAAAAGAATTCATATTTCAGATACAAAATAAGAAATCGAAAAAATAGAAAAACCCTAGAGAATTTGGGCTGTATTAAAAAAAATTTAGAGGTGCGTATCGCTGATAGGTTATTCAAAAGTCGTACCTTTGTGACTAATGTGTAGATTCATTTTCAATGTAGGTCCCCGAAGGTCGTGGAATACACGAGATCTGTGAATTTTCTAAAACGACTATAAATTATGTTGGTATTGTGGTGAATTTTACAATTTGACTGCGACGTTATTACGTTTTGTCTCCAATATAGGAACATAAAGCTCACCTTCTTACCCGACTGCGCGACGCAAAGGAAGGTCCATCATATCAGCTGATAAATGTCGACTGCTGGACATAGGCCTCCCCCAAAATGTGGGGATTTGCCAGAATCGCCACGCTTGGCAGGCTGGTTGGCGATCGCAGTTGGATTGAATGTGTGTACTCAGAATGTACACACGTGCATGTGCATGTGCAATGTGCATGTATGTAGCAGTGTGAATGCTGCTGCCCATCCTCCGGTAGATCCCTTAGTCGCCTTTTATGACACCCACGGGAGGAAATGGGAAAAAAAGTTAAATGTATTTATATTATTTTGTATTCATAATTTCACGCACATACATAGACCGTAATCACTAATACTTATTCATAATGTACCCGTACTTAGTATCTTACTAGAGTTTACCCGCGACTTCATCTGCACAAATTCATAGTTTCAACAAAATCGGTTCAGCATTTTTTGCGTGATGCTCAAAGAAACAAACGAACAGATGGACAACAATTCTAAATTAAAAAAAAAGTTTATTTGGAGTCGGACACACCTAAAAATCATATCGTAATTAACCGAGTTCAATATTAACCGACTTCAAAAAAAGGAGGTTTCTCAATTCGACTGTATATATTATATATTTTTTTTTATGTGTGTTCGCGGATAACTTCGTCGTCTATGAACCGATTGTGAGAATTTTTTTGTCAGAAAGAGATATCCCAAGGTTGGTACCATGATAAGGAAACCAGGATCTGATGATGGCATCCCGGAGCTACACAATAGAACTCCTCCAAAGTTGACAGCAAATCATCACGGCGATTGAAAAATTCGCTTCATATCGATGTACCCTTTGCGTGTATAACTGATATCTGAGTCGAACTAATGAATTCACCACTGAAAATTGTGAGGTAAACCAAATTTTAACAAAAAGTTAAAACCGCCTTCAAAAAAAATAAAAAGTTAAAAAATAATATTGCAGCCGATGACTTTTTCGTTCGCATCATAAGAACATTAATTTGTTTTATCGAAGTCAGTGCCAAGCCCTGTCGCGAATCGTACCGGCTTGACAGCGACTTCGATAAAACAATCAAGAATCATAGTCATATAATTCATTGCAACCATGAGTCATCGGCTGCAACAGTATTATTATTTAACTATTTAGTTTTTTAGAAGGCGGTTTTAATTGTTTGTTAAAATGTTGTTTATTCTTGTAAATATCTTCAGTGTACAGACACACTAATGTCTTCTATTACAGTTTTATAATAGTTTAGATTTGGTTTCGGGAGCCTCGGTGGCGCGTTGCGGAGAGGTATGGAAACTGAATCATATAAGTCCGGGTTCGAATCCGGACGGACTACATGCCATGAATCATTGAGTTTTCTCTAACTTATGTACACACGGCGACACATCAAGCTATACAAAACCAACATAAGCTGTAGGCCTCGCATGCCACCCCCGAGAAAACGATAAAAATCGAGATGTGCCTCAATCTTTATTATTTTACGTATGCCAGAAAGAGCGTGCATTACGTTTTTCTCGTTTAAACTGTCTACCGCATTGGGCTCGCGTAGTGGACTAACGTAGTCCAATGTCTTGCAGTGGGACGTATTTACAATGATGATGAGGAGGGAGGCAATTACGAAACCACAAAAAAATTAACTATTACACACAAAACTGCAGTAGGTTTCAACACTATTCAAAATGCCTAGCTCCATAGTGAAAGTTTGTTTTGTTTCAAAAGCAGGTAGCTTATTGACAAAAAAATTATCCCTTATTCTAAAAGAGCCATTACAATCTAAAAGCTCTCCATATTAAAAACTAACCACAGACAATGCTAAATTAACACTTAGGTAAAAGCAGGTGAGATAGCACCTTGCGGCGACAGGTGGAACAGAAAGGGATAAAAAAAGATGTATTTCTTTCACGTTCACCCGTTAAGTATGTTTGGAATTACTGTGGATGTTATGGTGTTTAAGATATTATTTTAAGGAGATGTTTGTTATGTCCTTGTAAGAAATGTCATATGCTTTTATTTTTGCAATTTCTTATGTCTTCTTCTTCTTATCGTTCTGATGTCAGAGTTTTTCAGATCGCCTTACGGCCTCTGACGTGGTTTTTATGTAACGACTACTACCACCAGAGATAGTAGCCGGGACCAACGGCTTAACGCGCCATCCGAAGCACGGAATCATCTTTCTTTTCAGACAACCAGGTGATTCAGCATGCAATGTCCTAACCAACTGGGGAAAAACGCACTCGGTGTCCTCCGTGGCAATCGAACCCACGACTTCCGTGTCAAGAACCATGCTCTGAACCATTATACCACGAAGGTAGTTTTTATGTGAACCTCCGGTTTTCAGTTCTATGGTATTTTCTTTTCGTTCTCCGGGCGACCAATTTCCGCACAATTTTTTTCCTTCTTACACCTACATTTATACATATAATAGTACATAAATTCTGTTGAACATAGCGATACAGTCATATAATAACTATTAATTTGTTCTTATGGTACAGGCCAGGAATCGAACAGCCACGTTATTGAGTCGCTGAATTAACACATTGACAGACGGCGATTGACCATACAAAAAGTCTCATTAGTATAGAACGCCGCGCCGCCCGCCGTGAGACGTGGCGAACGGCGCCGGCGGCGGCGGTCAGCGTCCCATTATAGTGCGTTCTGTATGGACAAACCGTCCCTCCTCCTCTCAGGGCTGTTCTTTTATGTGGATTTAATAACTAGAGACTGGGTCGTTCCGAATGTATGCTCAAATTTTTTCCGTCTTAAAAAAAATATCCATTTTATTTCTTACATTTGTTTCGAACAAAAATACCTCATTATTCCAAACACAACTTCTCAAAAACCCATCTCTCAACAAAGCTATAACATTCTACATTTCGTGAACCTTATCACAAAGAAATAACGAGGTAAAACGTCGTCTCCTTAAGTTAGCACGCGTCATGCACCTGTCTAGCTGCAGCATCTTTGTCTACTATGTAGGAGAGATGGTTTCGATGAGGTGCAAAATATGAGAGAGAGCGGAATCTTATATACTTGAAACAAACATTTTTAGGGTTTAGAGAGTTTTTTGGCGGAACTTCTCTGCAACGAAACACTTTTCGAAGCGGTGGTAGAGTCAAAAAGTGACGACAGAAAGCTATCTACATAATTATTACAATATTTTGAAAATGTGAATTGAATTTTTTTAGTTGAATTCCATACCCAAAGTCCGTGCGTCCATCCGACTTTCCTACTTATGAAGGTGCTGTATCGTTTGAACTATAATTACAGTCCTCTGTGATAATAGCTAGATGGTCAACATTTTTACCGTATATCCGGTATTAATATTATGGCAAATCTGCTAACAAAAAATGAAAAAAAATCAATATTAGGGGTCAACTATTGCCACTAGACCACCGCGCTACCGTGCTTATCAAGACTGCAATAAATATTTTCAGGCAAAATTGAGCACATATTTTCGGAATCCTTGTGACAAGCTCTATAAGGATCGGCCATATTTACTGTACTGTAATTTCTACTCGATCGACTTCGATCAGTGTGTGTTGCCAGTGATGACATATGGAACAGAGACGTGGTCGTTCACTCAAGGCCTCATAAAAAGGCTGAAAGTCACCCAAAGAGCAATGGAGAGGGCTATGCTCGGAGTTTCCCTGCGAGATCGAATCAGAAATGAAGAGATCCGCAGAAGAACCAGAGTAACTGACATAGCCCAAAGAATTGCTAAATTAAAGTGGCAGTGGGCGGGGCATATTGCTCGCAGAACCGATGGCTGATGGGGCCGAAAAGTTCTCGAGTGGCGACCGCGTACCGGAAAGCGTAGCGTGGGTAGGCCCCGCACACGGTGGACCGACGACCTTGTGAAGGCGGCGGGATCCCGTTGGATGAGGGCAGCGCAGGACCGGTCGCTATGGCGATCCTTGGCGGAGGCCTATGTCCAGCAGTGGACGTCCATCGGCTGAGATGATGAATTTCTACCTCTTCCTAAAGAGATATTACAATAAAGATCAACGTTTTATATAGAGCTCGTCACTAATACAAACTGTGCCAAAAAGTGCTTGCTGCTGTCTTTGTCGGCATAGCGACCTGCATTTGCAAAGACCGGTAACCTTACCGTCACTTGTTTATGACAAGTTTACTAATCGCTTTGATCTTAATTCTTAAACCATACCCGTTCCCAAGACCGTAGTACCGTAACATAAGCAAAAACCTAATTAGTTCTGCAATCACCTGAGAACTTTGCACAAATATAGGCCCCGTACCATCTGCCCCGTTCATTAACTTTATCTTTGCCTTTAGTTAATACGAGCGTTAACCCGCGACTTCGTCCGCACAAATTATATACCAGATTTTAAGTCAGATCATAAGCTATCAAACAAAAAAAGTTTCATCAAAATCGGTTCAGTAGTTTTTGCGTGATACTCGTTCAAACAAACAAACAAACACACAAACAAACAGACAGACAAACAATCCAAAAATTTGTGAAATGGAATCAGGGACACTTAAAAACCATATCGTAACTTTTTTTTTTGTTAATATCTTCAATGTACAGACAAACTTCCTGTTACAGTTTTATAATAGTACGAGCGTTAACCCGCGACTTCGTCCGCACAACTTATATACCAGATTTTAAGTCAGATCATAAGCTATCAAACAAAAAAAGTTTCATCAAAATCGGTTCAGTACTTTTTGCGTGTTTGTTTGTTTGTTTTAACGAGTATCGTTAAAACAAACAAACAAACAAACACCCAGACAAACACCCAAACAAACACACAAACAAACAGACAGACAAAAAATCCAAAAATTGGTGAAATGGAATCAGGGACACCTAAAAACCATATCGTAACTTTTTTTTGCTAATATCTTCAATGTACAGACAAACTTCCTGTTACAGTTTTTTAATAGTTTAGATAGATAGATGATAGAGTTTGTTATTGCCGGAGTTGATTATAATCTATTCTTTCACTTGTTTAAAGTAATAGGAATATGTCATTCGGTAGTGAACTACATGGTTGGGCCTAGAATCGCGGGTTCGAATCCCGCAATCTTTGTTTAACGGATTTTTAATCTTTTACAGTGTTTCCAGTCATTTTACGGAGTTTTGCTAGGTTGGGTGGGGAGTAATTATCAATGGGACTTTTAAACTGTAACCTTATTTAATGACAAAAAGCCTATATGTAAAGGAATAAAAAGAAATCGCTACGCAATACAGAAATCGAAATGGTATCTCTCAGAAGGCTTTAAATTTATATTATTACCAATGCAGTGCATTTTTTTATGCTCCGATCGGTTTACTGCCATAGTAAAAGTTGTTCAGTTTGATGGGTAGACTCTTAGATCGAAAGGATGCTAATGATATTAATTTCACCCTGTATATGTGTCCAAGTACTTTAGAGCGTCTTCAGTGGCACGTTGCAGGGACTGTCCGGGTTCGAATCCGCACAGCGAGCAGTGCAAAATTGGGTATTCTCTATCTCGCTCTAACTCGAATAGCAGACTATGGATGCTTCGGCATCGAAAAGAGCGCGAAAGCAATAAGCCAATAGCGGCAAGGTGGCACATCCTTATTGGTCAATATAATTTCAAATTCAAATTCAAAACATTTATTTCGGAAAACAAGTTCCATACAATTTTGATTAATTACATAATGTCATCTTACACCCTATGTTGGTAAATAACATTAAACGATGATTAAAATTAAATGTCAAGATTTCAATTACTAATAAAATAACAATTCGAAAGAAATAATTTAGAATTTAGAATAATTTAGAATTTAAAATAGCTACGTTTTACCTGAAAATAAAACGTTTATTAAACATACTTACCTTATTCGAAGCCTAATAAAATAATGAGAGCAGCGTTGACTTCCTGTATGTACTAGTCGCTTACTTGCCGACCAATCCACGCGTTCCGCTGCAACTTCACTCCGCTCCCGCCATAACGCGTACCCCCCACCAGCGCCACCAGGCAGTTGAGTCTAGAGACTCGTGATTTACTCATTGTGTCTCTATTATCACCAGGCAGGTTTAAAAATATTAGGCTTCGAATAAGGTAAGTATGTTTAATAAACGTTTTATTTTCAGGTAAAACGTAGCTATTAAACGTTACTGTACCGTTATTCGAAGCCTAATAAAATAATGAGAGACGTGTTTGTTATCGTCTGGTGGAGCTGGAATACGCCAATGTGATTAAAGCATGTTAAGGAGTATGCATCGCCACTTAAGGTTGGAAAAATGAAGTGAAAGACTTGTGTAAACAAAAACATGTTTATTAAATTACCATGACTGATTATGTACCATTGGTACTAATAACACTAATTATTATTATAAGGCTAATTTATTTGCATATACTAATCATCAGCAGGGGCAAAAGTTGATGTTACCGAGGATTTATTTCCTGATACGGTAACTATCTCCCTGCAGTAAAATTTACGGAAAGTATTGGCTGATTTCCAATTACCTCTTGCTAGGATATCGTCTAGCTGGAAGTTTTCAATCCAGTTCTTTGATGCGACAGCAGATCTGAAGCTGCCTGCTGTAGCATTTATACCAGCTTCTTGGAGAAGTTTCTTGATCCAGCCCCCGATGATAGTGCGAGAGGCAGGCCTGGGAGCTCCTGTTATGGCCAAGAACAGACTATCTGATTTAGCTGCTTCTCTTCGTGTCTGTGATAGTTCGATTAAACGTTTAACCCAATAAACTGGGCATATGGCTTTGTTTTCTGCATGTGTCATCAATTTCCAGCCGGACTGACGATGGTCAGCGGTATCGGTTTTTGAACCGAATACTGGTCTAAAAATTACGTTATCGTCTTCCACTTTGTAATTTTCTGGGGAAATACTGAGGAGTGTGAGATCATGTACACGCCTGCCCGAACATAATAAAAGAATTGCGGCTGTGCGTTTCGAGGTCTCGTATAAATCCGTAGTGGCAGGATCTTTGTTTTTTAAATATTGTGTTAGTATGTCAGTGTCCCAAACCGGCGGTTTTCTGGATTGCGGCTTGGCTAATGCGATGGCTTTTAAAACATGTTTCACAAGGCTGTGGGCACTTAAGTTGGTCTGACTGTCAGGGTTTGAAAATGTTGTTACGACCGATTTGTGGACTAAAATTGTGCTTAGTGATAGTCTATCCTTTTGGTGCAGGTCTGCGACGTATCTGGCTAAATCAGAGCCGTTCGGGTTATAAGTATCAACGCCTGTTTTTCTTGTCCATGCCAACCATCTGTTCCAAGCAGGTCTATATGTTTTAAGTGTAGAATCTCTCCAGCTGGAGGATATTAACTTCTTCTGCTCTTCTGTCCAGTTTGTTAGGTGTTGATTCCACCCCCACATTTCCAAACTTCGAGTATCATTTCGGATACCCTGGGTGGAGGCAGACCTGTCGATACGTCCACTAGGACCTGCGACAGGTTCCTGATTGTAAAAGGCGGAGCTAGGGCTCTTCTCTTTAGATCCGGCCTCCAATATACTTTTTCCCAGCGTGGTACCACCACTAGGAATGTCCCTGAGGCGGAGTTCAGATGAGCGAGAACTTTCGGCACAAGGTGTGGCGGTGGAAACACCCATGCTAGTGGGAAGTTCAAGGTCATACTTAGAGCGTCGTAGTAAGTTGCTATCTTGTCTGTTCTGTCCAGTGTGCAGTATGTTTGTACTACATGAGCCTTGTCTGATGCGAACAGATCTTTTAGGCGAGATAAGTGATCTGCATGGCAATTGTAATTCCCTGGGATGTGATAAATTGAGATGTTGATGTTGAATTGATCCGTGATGCAATATACCTGTCTCGTAAGGTTCGTGAGGGCCACAGACTTCGTACCGCCTTCGTTGCGAAGGTATGAAACAACGGACCTGTTGTCCGTCTGTATCAATAGGGATTTCGAGCTCAGGAGCCGAGAGTGATCTTTTAAGACGTTTAAAATAGCAATCATCTCTTTCTGGTTGCAGTGTAGACCTTGCTGCGAAGGTGTCCATGTGCCTTGTAAGCTTAGGTTGTTCAGCTTGGCTCCCCAGCCAATGTCGCTTGCATCCGTGGTAAGGTAATGTGTCGGGGACTGATGGTGAATCTTGGACTGCCGTTTGTGGTTCACTTGCCACCAGTCCAGCTCTAGTTTGCTTTGGTCGGAAAGAGGCAGGGCTTTTGTCGTTTGAGTCTTCAAGAGTTCGTTGGCCTGAGCCTGTAAGGCGCGATAGTGGAGTCGCCCTCTTGGTACAACAAAACTCGCGAAGTTCATCATCCCGATAACCCTTTGCAAGTCTGTTAGGGTTGCTCTGCCTTTTGTCAGCGTAGCGGAGATCTGACACTGTATTCTGGAGGTTAGCCTCTCGGGTAGGTACTTCGAATTTTGCCAAGGATCCCAAATTATGCCAAGAAATTCTATGGACTTCTGTGCTGTTAGGACGGATTTCCCAGTGTTTATTTCCCAGCCCAGATAAGACATTAGGTCTAATGCGACCGTGATATGGCTGCGCAACAGGGATGGGCTTTGACTGACCAAAAGGAAATCGTCCAGGTACACAAGTAAGCGAACCCCGCGATTTCTTAGGCATTGCGCAACCCAGTTGGTCACCGACGCAAACGCTTTCGGTGCCGAGCTGAGTCCGAAAGGCAGACACGTCATTTCCAAGAGTCTGTCGGCGTAAATCAGGCGTAGGAATCGTCGGTGGCTTTCTGAGACTGGTAGATGAAAGTAGGCTTGATGAAAGTCTATTTTTGCCATCCAGTCCTGAGCCTGCAAGAAGTCTGGCACACGATGTACATTTACCAGTCTGAACTTGTCCGGGTAGACGTAGTGATTGAGATTTTTCAGATTGAAAATAGGTCTTAGCGTGCCATCGCCCTTGGGTCGAAGGAATATTGTTGAAATGAAGCTGGGAGATACAGTTGCTAGCTGTAGTATACCTTGTGCTAACATTTTTTCTATCATTATTGACGCCTCTATTGATTGAGGTGTTTGATGCCGAAAACTTGGTAAATTTAGCGGCGGCTTTGATATGAATGGAATCCGATACCCTTCGATCAATTTTAGGATGTAGGGCGGTGCCCCTAAAAGTTTCCAGCGATCGTAAGAGGCGAAGCTGCCCGGCACGGAAGGACTGACTCGTCGAGTCAATTCCTTCGTTTAGTTTGGTCTCTCCTATCCCGGCGGGATGGTGGAGAGTGTGTCCGATTATTTTTACCCCTGTGTGAGGTGCCACCACGTCCGTATTGAGGCTTACCTCCTCTTCCTCGGAATGAGCTGTTGTAGTTGGGGTTAAACTTTGTCTGTGGCTGACGAAAGTTGCTTTTTTGATGAGTGGCTATTCTCGAAGAGAATCCCTGTGTAGGTGCCTGAGTAGGTGCCTGCGATGAGGTACTACGATCGTTCTGCGGTGCAGAATTGCGATCTTTGTCTCTTGGCCAAAATACCTTCATCACGCCACCAGCTTTTTCCAAAACTGAGCTGAATTTTTCCGTGTCAAAAAGTGTTGAGCACGATGGTGGTATTTTCCTTAGGGCAATCTTATGGAAAGGGTCTTTGACGGACGCAAGAATACCTTCCCTTCGATGTTGGATTAATTCGGCTCTATGGCCACATACTAGCTGCATAGTATCGCTTGAGACTTTACTATATTCGCCTGTTGTAAATGTTTCGTTGATTTTAACATGAATGTCTGTATAGCTCGAAGACGCATTTTGTTGTGCCCATATCAAAAAGTTTTGCATATCGGCTTGAAGTGATTCGCGTTGTTTGAGCAAAGCATAGGTAATACTAGCGAAAGCTTTTTCCATATTAGTGGTATACTTAGAGTTATCGTACCGTTTAATTTCCGCGTTGGGTTCTAAATTAACAAAACCAGGAGAGTGCAAATACATACGTTGGACGTCCGCGTAGCGGATGCTATTCCAATCAGGTTGGTCAAAATGTTGCACATTTTTCAATTGTTCAAGCATCTCTGTCGATGCGTGGGGAACAGAGGGTTCCTTGACCTTTGTAGTTACGTTAAAATGGAAATCTGGATCTTTATTAATCATGTTATCGATCGGCTGAGACTCAGTCGGGATCGGATTTATATCAGAATGATACTCGCTTTGGTAATCAGGTTCAAAAAGTTCACCACTAACATTCAGATCGATCTGTTCATCAGGCTGCCTACAGAAATTGCCACTAGACGTGGATGCAAGTTGTTTTTGTAGTTCACTCACGACATCTATTAACTGGTTCAACTTACGGTTTTTTCCTTTTCCGCTGCGGCGTGTTTTCTTACGTTTGCGCCTTTTGTCGCGACGGCGATTATCGTCTGACGATGACGAGCTGGTATCCGAAGAAGAACTGCTTCCGGAGTCGGAACTCGATGATTTTGACCGCTGCCGCTTCCTTTCTACTCTCGCTGCCACTGCATCTCCTCCCCGCGTGGATTGGTCACCATCCTCCATGATCTGCAACACACGTGTCCAACGGAAACCCGTTTGGACATACAAAATTTAGTATTTACTTTAGGTAGGTTCTGAAAAACGTCTAAAGCAAGAGAAAGTATTGAATTTTAATATCGTTGCAAATCTAGAATTGAAAAAGGGCCAATTTAAGACCTCCAAGTAAAAATAACTTCGAAAAGTTATCCTCGAACGGTAACACCGTTAAATTAATTAAATTTCATAAAGTAAATGAGCTACGAATAAATCTTGGAAATACTCACAGTTTATACGCACACTTCACTTACACACGTAATTATCACTTTTTATTTGAATTAATTTAATAATTTCAACAATTTTCAAGTTTCACGACGAAGTACAGTTGAGTCGGTCTAGTGCCTGTAATATGGCTAGCTTATGACCGCCTCTGGCGGGAATCAAAACGCCAATGAGTAAATCACGAGTCTCTAGACTCAACTGCCTGGTGGCGCTGGTGGGGGGTACGCGTTATGGCGGGAGCGGAGTGAAGTTGCAGCGGAACGCGTGGATTGGTCGGCAAGTAAGCGACTAGTACATACAGGAAGTCAACGCTGCTCTCATTATTTTATTAGGCTTCGAATAACGGTACAGTAACGTTTAATAAATTAATTTGCCTATCTATATATTATACCTAGTCATAAGTGCGGACCAATGACTGGCAATGGGACACTCGATCTTGCCTCCTATCACCTTCAGAATGCTGTTGGAGCTGCCATGGACTCTTCTCATCAACGATGCAACTTTCTTACGCACTATAGCGTGGAAGCCGTCTGTGCGCGCCTCGGCAAACATGAAAGATGCACTGCAGAAACGCGGCCGCCCCAACAGCATTCGAGAATTTCGCGCGCTTTTAAAATTTATCATCTGCGCAGGTACGCACGGCGACACATCAAGCTATACAAAACCAACATAGGCTGGCCGCCAGTAGGTCGCGTAACGTAGATGGTCGCGCGTCCAACTTCTGTTAGTTTTGTATAGCTTGATGTGTCGCCGTGTGTACATCGATGAGACTTATAAACCTGGTACTACTGTAACACTTTAACTGCTGACGACGCACTGTGGGCTGAATTTCGCGTTTCATAGACATTCAAAATGTTTTTTTAAGTGTAGCTTTTTTTTGCTTGGAAACGAATGGGAATACATATGCCTTACTTACTTATGCCTTATATAATGAACTTTCAGGTTTATAATCGTAAACAGCACAATCAGAATTTTTTTCGAAAAAATTTGTATGGAGTCGGCCTGATAAATGATGATATCTCCATTATCGCACAATTGCGCCTAATATCCTCTTAGGTCATTAATATATGAATTATTTTGGATTTTTCAACATACTCCATGCTAAGGTCAAACTTCCTTTTTTTTTTAAATCATTGATAATTTAGAATTTTTTTAATGTTTATTTTTTCGTTTTTAACTAATATTAAGCCTAACAAGGATGTATATAGACTAGACATTTACGCAAATCAATTATGTGCCATATTAAAAAAGTGGAATTCGCTTAAAAACATAAATTTTATTTTCTAATATGGCATATAATTGATTGCTTAATATTAGTTAAAAACGAAAAAATAAACATTAAAAAAATTCTAAATTATCAATGATTTTTAAAAAAAACGCAAGTTTGACCTTAGCATGGAGTGGAAACATTTTGAATGTCTATGAAACGCGAAATTCAGCCCACAGTGCGACGGTCAGCAACAAATGGGCCGCAGTGCGCACGACTCGCCCCGTGAGTCAGAATTGTATTGCATTCCAGTGTTAGCACTGCGCGAAGATCATTGTTTTGAGCTTAGCACCGACTGCTTTCAAACGGAGAAGGAAAACATCGTGAGGAATACGCTGATGAAGAAATTCTGGTGTATACGTGAAGTCTACTGCATTGGGCACGCGTGGTGGACTAACGATCATACACTTCTCCTTGGGTACGGGTCCTTGTGGGTAGGCGTACCTATGCCCTGCAGTGGGACGCGTATACAGGCTGATGATGATGATGATACACATTGTGCAACAGTAAAATGTGGTAATAATATTTAAAGGGGCAGCTTCAGACCATCAAACTGAACAAATTCACTATAGAGCCAAATCCAAATCGAAGAATTTGATTCATCAGGATCAGTCCTATAGTTAAAAGTATAAGAGGATCAATCGAGTATTTCAAATTCCTTCACAACTGGAGCTGGCGTGAATTGGACCAAGAAAATTGTCCCTTTACAAGGATTAATTAGATTCCTACAGACCTTTGACTCTGTTTTGTTCAACTTTTTTTTTAAATGTCCGTTTAATTAGCATCCTTTGCAGAAAGAAACGAGTTTCTGTATATTACCTATTTAGAATGAAATATGCAAAATAAAATTAGTTAAAGTAAGAATTTAAATAATAATATAATTGTTACAAACATGATAACAAAAGGTTAGGTAATTTAGATCATCAAATTGAACAAATAAGTGTATACAGTGCGTATACAGGGTGTTAGGGTAAACCACTTGCACCACTTTAAGGGGCGATTGTACCCATGAGAATGAACAACTTTCCCTTAGAAAAATATTTTTGACTTTCCATACCAAATACAATCCTATATGTAGGACCGAAACGACCAAAAAATCCGAACTACGCAAATATTTAATCCCAAATTCCATATCCATCTGTCCCTTCCAAGTTTGACGTAGGTACTCCCAATGATAAATTACAAACGGGTCCTGCAGACAAGGGAAAATCTACCTTATCTTAGACCTAGGCCATCTAGATAGAGACCTTACAATAATATGTCCTACTTGAGTATAGATTTTTTTAGGAATGCTGAAAAAATTTGATTTTGATTGAATGTGACTAGATAAAAATAAATGGTTAAGGTGGTCTCAGTCCATACAAACTTTTGACGCACAATACGCGTAGACGGAATTAATAAAAGTAATATTTTATATGTGGAAAAATAGTTTAGAAAATCTAGTTGCCGCGTCACAAATAACATTTGCAATTTATAATATAATTACGAAGATATAAAGCTCTTAAAATTTTGTATGAGAAACTTCAAAGCTTTATATCTTCGTAATTATTTTATAAATGGCAAATTTTATTCGTTACGCGGCATCTAGATATTCCAAACTATTTTTCCATATATATATAAAATTATATATATTACTACCGTTTACGAGTATTGTGCGTCAACGTTTTGTATAAAATTAACCCCTCTGCAACCGCCTTAATAGGATAATATTGTAATTAAAGGGGTTGGTTTAGAAGCTACACTGTAGTAACAACTTTATTTATTAACGAGCGTTAACCCGCGACTTCGTCCGCACAAGATTTTTAGTCAGATCATAAGCTATCAAACAAAAAAAGTTTCATCAAAATCGGTTCAGTAGTTTTTGCGTGATACTCGTTCAAACAAACACCCAAACAAACACACAAACAAACACACAAACAAACAGACAGACAAAAAATCCAAAAATTGGTGAAATGGAGTCAGGGACACCTAAAAACCATATCGTAACTTTTTTTTTGTTAATATCTTCAATGTACAGACAAACTTCCTGTTACAGTTTTATAATAGTATAGATTTTAACACTCTATTGTACACACGGAAATATAAATGAAATCAGCTAATAGAGAATAACTTTCACTCAGGAGACAGCATTTTTTTATTAGTTCTCAATCTTAGTTCTTCAAAAAAAAAAACGGGTCAAGTACGATTCGGGCTACTCGCGTACCGAGGGTTCCGTACCACACCACCACTCAAATTACAAAAATGTTTTGTTGACTCATACTTGGCCGGTTTTTATTATCTGTTGTTATACTGTAGAGTCTGATCTATAATAACAACAAGTTTGATGCTTGCCGTTTTTACCATAGAACTAAATGAAAAAACGTTGATAAAAACTAGTTACTTGTATGAGGACCGCTCTTAATTTTTAACTTTTTGGCATTTTTATTATTAATTTGTTAATAAATCCGCCATAATAACGCACATTTTATAAAAATTGCATAATAGCTATTACGGTTCTAAAGTTAAAGCCCTTAATAGGCAGGACAAATGGACGGCCCTCCGTCGGGACGGACAGCGTAGGCTTATGAATAGGGTTCAGTTTTCACAATGTGGTTACGTAACCCTAAAAAGCCTAGAATGGAAATCCGAAGGTGATTATGTAATAAATCAAGCTCTAGTAACAACAGTAGTTAAAAGCTATTACTATGTACCTAGGTCCAAAGAAACGGGATCCAATTAATTTCTATGGATGAGCGGCGGACACAAATTTCCTGACGTCCTTTTGTGCGAATACTGGAGCCTCGGGCGTAACGTGCTGGCTTGCTAAGACGGTGTTTTTCTACTCGATAAAAAATAAAAGTATGAAGGATGATTGAATGATGAAATATTGTTTTATGTAGCCTATCCGGAGTCGAACCGAACCGATGGGGCCGAAGAGTTCTCGAGTGGCGACCATGCAACTGGGGCTTTTGCTTTTTGGGGGTTTTCCCACAAGGTGACCCGACGACCTGGTGAAGCCGGCGGGAACCCGTTGGGTGAGGGCAGACCGGTCATTGTGGCGATCCTTTTGGGAGCCCTATATCCAGCAGTGGACGTCCATCAGCTGAGTTGAAAACTTTACGTACGCATTTCAGCGTATGTAATGTAGGTTTCGTCATGATGTTTTCCTTCACCGTTTGAGATCTGTATTTTTCAAAGAACAGAGGAGTTTTTTTTTTTTTTTTACTTTTTTTTCTGTATTAATCAATAATATTTGAATCTGTATTTTTGTTAATACAGAATGAAGTTTTAGTCAATGCGGAAACTTTAACGATGCATTATATGCTCAATAAACGGACCAAGAACGAGTCGGGACTCGGGCAGTTAGTGTTCCGTACTACCAGTTGTTTAACATGGGTCATTGATGACAACCACTATTAATACAAACTTACTTAGTATGTGGTCACATAGTAACTGAAGATCATTTTATACTGGTGGTAGTTTTTTGGATATAGAAAAACTATCCAAGTTCGTGCCACCCTGATAATTTTCCCGCCATCTACACGTTATTTCTGATGTTCATGATTTTTTTTAGACTTTATACGGCTATATTTTTTGAAATACAGGCCCCCACCTGTATTTCAAAAAATATAGCCGTATAATCAGCAATTTCTCGGATTTAATAAAGTTTTAATAAAGAATTTGAAAAATATATTTTTGGACTCGTATTTTCATAAGCTTTCAATTGATGCCCCACATGGGTAGAAATATATATTTTTTTTATTTACCCTTTGTGCCCAAACTGCCCACCAAGATCTCAAATAAGCTTTTTTTATTGCATTTGGGATATTGGACCAGCAATTGCTATATCGGTGCCGAGTTTCAGCTTCCAATGTCTTACGGTCTCTGAGAAAAATGCCTGTGACAGACGGACTAACCGACAGACGGACGGAAGGACAGACACCGAGTAGTTGATGGCATAAGTGGACCCGTTTTGCCAATTTTAATACGGAACACTCAAAATCTGCTGTTCCCTACATTTAAATTGAATAGGTAGGTAATGCAGTTTTTCTTGCGATTTTGAAGTTGCCTCCATAGTGAATGTTATTAGTTTGACATGTAGAATCATCATCATCATCATCATCAGCAGCCTATCATCGTCTACTGCTGAACATAGGCCTCTCCCAAGGCGCGCCACAAAACTCTGTCCTCGGCCTTCCTCATCCAGTCACTCCCCGCTACCTTTTTTAGCCTACCGCTACATGTAGAATGCATGGTTAAAATTTCACCTATGTAACGAAAACACAGTTCTCAAACGCTAAAGTAAAACATCATGACGAAACCTATACAGGGTCCATGTTATAATACATGATTACCTACATAACATGACATGCAAGTGAAATGCATGGCACACGGTCGGAAAAGTTACGCTCAGCGAAGATCAATTGAATTATACACCCAGAATTGGCCGAAAGTGTGAAAAATTTCGGAAGTGCCGGTTAAATTTTTAAGCCTTATTTACGTCACATGAATTCATAAGGAAACCGGTGGCAACAGGCCCTTCGTTCGTAGAGAGGGGAAATATAAGTCTGTCAGTTCCCAGATCATCCCAAATCACCTTCCAGGACCTTTCCCTACGTCATATTTTTTAAATTCGGGCATAGGCCCACCACACATTCCCACCGCTGTAACTCCTGTAAGCCAGGATCAACAGCGGCGACCATTCACAACACTGGACAATCAGGTCCAGCGAGCCCGGGGGATGACTCTAATCTGTCTTGGAACCCGCAATGAATTAATCAAAGAAGATAGGAGGAGTAGGAAAACGAAATATCCGACTTCCCTCCATTGCAAACGGGAGACAGCAATAAGAAGGAAAAAACATGGCTATTAGAGGGCCAATTCAAGAGATCATTTATGGCAGTGTTGAAGACACGACCGCAAAAGCACCAAAAATACAAAATAAAACAATAGGAACCTAACATTGTACTGAAACTATGACCTTTTTTGCTTCCAGTAATAAGTATGGCAAAAACATCTGAACGCACGGAAGTTATCCCTAGTCGCAACAAGATCCATGTAGTAAGAGACACCAGAAAACGATTTTATTGAGTCAAGCATGGTCTGGCGCTCGGCGTACCAGAGCTCACACTCCCAAAGAATATGATGAGCGGTCTGTTCGAACTCGTTACTGTCAACAGAACATTCACATAAAGGTGACGCAACCAATTTAAAATAAAATAGCTTTCCCTTAAAGTTACCATGTCCAGTAAGAAATTGGGCTACGCAGTGACATCTCAATACGTCATATGACATCTCAATGAAATACATTGTAAATGGTAAGGAACGATTATGTGTTTAATGATACATAAGTCTACCAAGGTCAATCTGGCCGAAACCCCTTTAAGTCGTTTAACTGTTAGGTGTGAACGAATATGCTGATACTTTTTTTAAGAGGATGATCAGACAGTTAAACTGGACAACTTTATTGATGGCGCCAACATCCAAATCGCAAAAAAAATCTGATCTTCCATACAAAACTGCAAACCTACTCGAGCCAAATGTATGGGACAGCTGATTTTTTTCGTGATTTCGATCTTGGTCCCATAGAGGAAGTTGTTCAGTTTGAAAGTCTGATCAATCCTTTAAAAAAGTATCTATAAGAAGTATATAGTGAAATTCTTTTCAAATCGATTATATAATATAATTATACATCAAGCATTATCTCTAAGCTAAACTATCTGAATCGAAAGGAGAGCTCATTAGGCATCATTACTAAATCAATGGATGTATAAACATATATAATATGTAAATTGGAAGATCATTACTATTCCTGCTATAGCATCGGGTGGTACAAGTTACAAGACTTCGATATCTGCGATATTGCGCTGAGTTAAAACATCGAAGTTGTATTCTTATCCAATTTTAGTTCTAATCACATTGCAATCCAATTACTATTCAACTGCGCTGAATTCCGCATCGCACTAAACTCTATGTAACTGACAGCCAATAACGTCTGAGCGATTTGTCGAAACGAATGTCAAGAGCAGTACCGCGATTAGCGCAATACTAAATGTGTCAAAAGTTATGGTTCGTACGTAGTCCAATAACAGTTCAATCACAGGATATTTAACGCGATTGCAGCCCAGTTGTAAAGTTTGACACGAGATGTTACAATAAATAGATTTGAATCTATGAACTTTTTCGCCCTGTTCTGTGTGGAGAATCTGGGAATTGAACAAATACCAGAAACTCTACTAGATAACTATTACTACAATTAAAGGTTGAAACGGTGAATTCAGACCATCAAATTATTTTCCAGGCTGTCGCTCATCGATTGTCTGACTCCTTTAGTGATGAACCTGATGAGCAGAGTACACCAGTTTTGAATCCCGCAACGAGCAAATATTTGTAGGGTGAAAACGAAATCAGAAAAAATTAAGAATTTAGCTCTTAAGTAAGTCCTTTCTGAGGTCCTTTTTAAAGAGTTCTCGAGTGGTGACCGCGTATCGGAAAGCGCAGCGAGGGTAGGCCGGTGGACAAGGTGGACCGACGACCAGGAGTGCGATTTTTGAAACTCATTCGCTGAGCTCAGCAGTTGAAAATGTCGAAATTACTATGGAGATATGCATCTTTCTACTGCTGATTTGACTTTCTAAAACCGCACTCCTTGAAGTATGATTTTTGAAAGTCAAATCAGCAGTAGAAAGATGCATATCTCCATAGTAATTTTGACATTTTTGACTGCTGAGCTCAGCGAATGAGATTAAAAACACTACTGGTGAAGGCGGCGGGAACCCGTTGAATGAGGGCAGCACATGACCGGTCGTTATGGCGATCCTTGGGGGAGGCCTATGTCCAGCAGCGGACGTCTATCAGCTGAGATGATGATGAAGCCCTTTGTTGCTAATTATAAAGGATGCCGTAGCGAAATTAGTAGCAAATAAAACAATATAACCGATTGAACCGATCACAACTTAAACCATGCATTACTCCTATCAAACGGAAGCTCGGAATAAACCTATAATTTCCATCCTATTCAATATGAATACATTATAATTTATTCGTTAGTATTAATCTATGTTTGTTTATAATTTATTATGCATTGAAACCTTTGAAAAGATGTGATGATTGTAACAAGGATGACATATTGCGCAGGCCTTGAGAGATAAAGAGTAAAATAATGATGCGATTTCTAAAAGCTTATTTATTGATTAGTGACAAATAATCCTACCGACTGCGCCAATCGACGAGATTGGCGAACATTTAAAAAAATTACATAATGATACATAGAGCAACCCAAGGATTATAAACATATAGATTTTTGGTCGCGTATAAAGTACCCCTGACAATCTAGTCAGTGATCCCAACATAAAAGTCAGCAGCAATAAGTTGTATACACTTTTATCCTACGTCGTAGTACTAAAGTGTATACAACTTATTGCTGCTGACTGTACATAGCACTAAAATATAAAAACATCACTGAAGAACCATCGACACGAAAAGAAGAAGAATAAGTATGCTGATGATAGTTGTAGCAATGTTTCTGGCCACCACGAATGGGATTACGGTCGTGAGTTTATGTATGTATGTGTGTTATAAATTTAAACTAAATAAATTGATAAAATACTATTATATTCCTGACTCTATTTGGGACTATTATTCAATTTTGAAATACCTACGTTGATTCGACTCGGTTACAATGTTATCAGGGATGTATTCACAAGTATTGCGCCCCTGGGCAAATATATTTGGCCACCCCCATAACTGCAGCTTTCCGGCGGCGGACCCGTAACCAAGTTTTGTGCCTGCGAAAGTTATAGATTTTTAAGATAATTTGGTATATAAGAATTGACCGAGAAGAGTTCTTGGTTTTTTCTTGACAGTATTGCCACAAGCTACATTCAAATCAAAAGCTAGCGAAGCGAGGTCAAAATTAGACAGAACTGTGATCAGAAGTGTTTTTCTTAAGTAGCAGCAAAATAAAAATATAGAGAGAGCGAAGCGAGCTCGACATTTTTCAATACTACTATCTGTTGTTGTTAACGCACTTCCGTTTCCCGCCGCACTCAGGCGGTCTGGCAACCCTGCTGCATAGACTGCGCTGTCATCTTGATAGGACTTTTTTGACATTGCGCTTAAAAACACCACTGCGTCAGTATTTTCGAGCGCTTACAACCCGAATCACTTTAAAGCACGTGAATAATAATAAGTGAATAGGCTTCTTCTGGGTTAGATCTTCTTCTGTATTACCTCTTCGACCCCATCATCCTGTCCCAAGGATATAACCTAATATTTCTTTTAAATGAAAATATTAAGAATTACTGAAAAGCATGTTAAAAGTCAATAAATGCATAATATTTGCGGAATAATCTATTCATTTCAGTTTTATTTTTAATTTTAGCCATATTTAGCCATAAGTTGTACATAATGTTGTAATTGTAAATACCTATACCGTTAATAAAAAGTCTATTCATTTCAACGATTCCCATCAATAAGTAGAAACAATCCCACCAGTTGTCTTGTCTGTCTTTTTGTCTGTTGAAAAATTTATTGTGTAACTATTTCCTCCACGTGTGTATGGCTGCATGGGCCGCCCCCTTGAACTGGCCACCCTTAGGACTCGTCCATTTTGCCCTCAGGAGAATACGCTCCTGAATGCTATTACTACGAAGTTTCTAATTTCTTAGTTGCCGTAGCAACCAAGCAAGACGCTTAGTTTGGCTTGGAACTTAATCTCGAATAAAACCACAGTTTTGATCTTATATAAATCCTCGATTTAACCCAATTAGGCTCGTTAGCGTTACTATATGATTAGTTCTACTCGTTTACAAATTATGGAAGCAAATTTATTTAATCGTATATTTAGAAAGTTATGAAGGTTAAAATGATAACATGATAGCTATAATACAGGGTGCTTCAGAATATCAAATTGAACAGTTTCCAGTATGAGACCAACATTTATTTATTTATTTAATTTCTAAAAACACAAGAACATTATCATCACAGGTATATAGCCAATAGGATAACATTCAATTGTATTTATATTGCTATTTAACTTACATAGGTGTTTTTTCAACACACTTGCTCATAAAATGGCCATTATTTCACCGCAATTAGGCACATAATGACACCTGTAATCAAACTGTGACTTTTTCATTACTATTATTCACAAGTGAGATATTTATAGGTTTTTATAGTAGGTATCTAAACTTCTTGGTTGAGTTCTTGAGTTGCTTTGTTCTTAAAAAAGTTTCGATACAAAAAAGATCATATTCAATAGTAGAAATAAATTCTTTAAATAAACTTTTTATTTACTAAATAAAATGATTTTTTATTATTATTTTCTTCACAAGTGTGTTGAAAAACGTCGTATGATACACGTGTGTATTGATGATTACCGTCCTCGGCTCTCTTAAGACCCTCGCCTAAGGCTCGGGTCTCAATGGCGCCTCAGCGGTAATCACCAACATTACACACTTGTACCATAATGTACTATAATACTACTGTTGTGAAGTTGGCCAGTGTACAATGGAACAAATCTATGTCCTTTGATATATCGTTAAGTAGTCTCAGCGCAGTCATATGTTAGAATGTGTTAGAATGTTGGTCCTGCATGATTGCATTTTGAACACCTGGGGTCTGGGCCCTCTACGTAAACGTGTGTTTGGAACCTGCAAGCCTAATGAGTTTAATATTTCTGGATTGTTAAATTTACCGCGTAACACATTAAGAAGATAAGTTGCAAGGGCAAAATTTCTCCTGACTTCTAACTTGTTATATCCTACCACTCCCAAGACAAATAGGGTTGGATAGGTCATAGTTTCAGTACAATGTTAGGTTCCTATTGTTTTATTTTGTATTTTTGGTGCTTTTGCGGTCGTGTCTTCAACACTGCCATAAATGATCTCTTGAATTAGCTCTCTAATAGAAATGTTTTTTCCTTCTTATTGCTGTCTCCCGTTTGCAATGGAGGGAAGTCGGATATTTCGTTTTCCTACTCCTCCTATCTTCTTTGATTAATTCATTGCGGGTTCCAAGACAGATTAGAGTCATCCCCCGGGCTCGCTGGACTTCATTGTCCAGTGTTGTGAATGGTCGCCGCTGTTAATCCTGGCTTACAGGAGTTACAGCGGTGGGAATGTTATTTAAAAAAAAAAATTATCCGTATTTATGTTATTAAAAGATCTTGTCTGGCGTAAAATGAAATCCAAATTTCGACACGACTTTTTACAAATGCTAGTAATGTGATCACGGAATCTAAGGTCTTGTGAAACACTTATACCAAGATCACGAGCTGAGAACACTCGAGACAGACTCTCTTCCTCTATTTGGTAGTCGTAATGTATAGGCTGTTTGGCTCGCGTGCACGATACCACATTATACTTCGATGCGTTGAAGGAAAGCTTATTATTAGTACTCCAATGGACTACTCTCTCAATGTCACGTTGTAGACGCGCGCAGTCCTCCTCTGTGTCCACCGCTAGAAACAATTTAAGATCGTCCGCACATAATAGACACTTCGCCTCCTGGACCGCATCAGGCAGGTCATTTATCATTATAATAAACGAGCGTTAACCCGCGACTTCGTCCGCACAAATTATATACCAGATTTTAAGTCAGATCATAAGCTATAAAAAAAAGGTTCATCAAAATCGGTTCAGTAGTTTCTGCGTGATACTCTTTCAAACAAACAAACAAACACACAAACAAACAGACAGACAAAAATCCAAAAATTGGTGAAATGGAATCAGGGACACCTAAAAACCATATCGTAACTTTTTTTTTGTTAATATCTTCAATGTACAGACAAACTTCCTGTTACAGTTTTATAATAGTACGAGCGTTAACCCGCGACTTCGTCCGCACAAATTATACATATACCAGATTTTAAGTCAGATCATAAGCTATCAAACAAAAAAAAATTCATCAAAATCCGTTCAGTAGTTTCTGCGTGATACTCGTTCAAACAAACAAACAAACAGACAGACAAAAAATCCCAAAATTTGTGAAATGGAATCAGGGTCACCTAAAAACCATATCGTAACTTTTTTTTTGTTAATATCTTCAATGTACAGACAAACTTCCTGCTACAGTTTTATAATAGTAGGTATAGATAGATTCTAATGGCCCCAAATTACTACCCTGACTAATGCCTGAGTACGTATTATAACGTCCCGAGACACAACCCGCGTACTCCACGTATTGTTTCCGATTCCTCAGATAACTTGCAAAGAATCGGAGTAGCTTAGGACTAAAACCTATGTCAGCTAATTTAAATAGAAGTGTGTGTGCGTGTGTGTGTGTGCGTGTGTGTGTGTGCGTGTGTGTGTGTGTGTGTGTGTGTGTGTGTGTGTGTGTGTGTGCTCCTAGCATCAAGGGCTGAAGTCACATAGTCCATGAAGCACAGTAGATTCGTGTGTGTAGATTTGAAAAATCTGGGCCTTTAGACAAAGTAACATTTCTTATTTTATAGGGAACGTCAATATGGTGACTCGACCCAAATGTATGGAACAGCAGTTTTTTTTCTCGACTTCTCTGTTAGTACTTCGCCTTGGTACTCCACTGAAAGTTGTTCAGTTTTTTTTAATTCTTTTGTTTTTTTTGGAGCTTTTAACCCTGAGGTTACGTCAGCCCGTTGTTCAGTTTGATAATGGAAGATTCTCTCTTGATGATCTTCTCCTTTCCCTTAAAAAAAACGTCAGCATGTCAAGAAATACTCTTTATGAGGGTTGTTTTTAATACAGAGACCTTCTTAATATGCTGACACTTTTTTAAGGGGATGATCAGACCGTCAAACTGAACAACTTTCTCTATGGGACCAACATCGAAATCGCGAAAAAAAATCTACTGTCCCATATAGGCTCTAGTAGGTTCGCAGTTTTGTATGGACAAGCAGATATTTTTTTCGCGATTTCGATTTTGGTCCTATAGTGAAAGTTGTTCAGTTTGATGGTCTAATCATCGCCTTAAAAACATCAGCATATTAAGAAGGACCTTATACAGAGTGTAAGGAAAATTATCATTAACCTATAAACAACATACTCTACCCATCAAACTGACCAACTTTTGCTATAGGAGCAATACGAAAGAAAGACAGAAAAAATCTGCTGTTGCTTACATTTGAGTCCAGTAGAGTATAAGAGTTTAGTATGTAATAGCAGATTTTTAATTTGCTCCGATCGGTTTGCTCCCATACTAAAAGTTGTTCAGTTTTATGGGTAGAGTATGTGTTTTAAAGGTAAATGATACTTTTCCTTACACCCTGTATAGGCTGTGATGATGATGACTACATGTAACACTTTTAATGGAGAACGTAAATTACGAGTAAAAAAAAAACTCTCAATACAAACAGACACGCCTTACAATTAACTAACTCCTAAACATAAACGCATAGAGTATAAATTAACTACCTTTACCTACTGGAACCAAATGTATGGAAAAGCAGATTTTTTTTTTCCTCGTCCTCTTAAAAAAGTGTCAGTATATTAAGAAGGACCCTATATACTCACTGTTTGTAAAGTTCCATAGTCAAAAAAGAAACCATTATACTTTCGTCCATATACTGTCTGTATGTATGCTCCGCGTCAATTAAGGTAAGGCCACACAGAGGCGGTTTTGCGGAAAAGCGGGCCGGAGGCGGATCTGCGGGAAGCGCATATCTCCGGACCCGCGCGTATTTCTGTGTGGTAGGGTACATACCAACTCGAACATTACTACCACAACACACCATACACAACAAAACACACAGAACACCGAGTGGGTCCGGAGATATTCGCTTCCCGCAGTTCCGCCTCGGGCCCGCTTTCCCGCAAAACCGCCTCTGTATGCATGAAGACAGATAACAGTAATCCAAAAACAGAGATACACATTTTGGAAAAGCATCTTAGCAAGCCCGTACGCTAAAGTCGCCGCGCGTCCACGGAACGGCATTCAAAGAATTCAAAACGGTTAACAAAAAAACCGTTCGCATTCGAATTTCAAACAATTAAAAACTCATTCCCAGTGAAAGCGGTGCAATGCTGGCTGAAATACGTAACGTTTAAAATTCTTTTGTTTTAAAAAGCTTTAAGAAGTTTTTTCCTTTTTCGAATTAGTGGCGGTGTTGCGGTTGTTCTATCGATTTAATTTGACAGGAGTTTTGTTTTTAATTACTTGTTAGGGACGGATCGGTTCGGAATCAGTTGGCGTTTACCTTTCAGGAAACGGATGTTTCTAATCGTTGTTGGTTTTATGTTGTGGCTTGATTTTAACGTAGAAAGAGAATGACTGGAACAGGCATTAAAATAATAATACTCGCGCGTCGACATTGCAGTTTAGTATGGGACAGCTGATGTTTTATTTGCTCCGATCGGTACGCTGCCACAGTAAAAGTTGTTTAGTTTGATAGTGACTACAATGACCTTAAAAACATTTCTCTAATCCTTCAGTGAGTCCGTTTAAAACGGACTGCCAGTCTAACAAAATATAAAGTTGGCGCTAAGTTAATTTATCTATGCGTGTAATAGGGTTGCCAAAGCGTGACATTTTTGGCACTTTATGATCCGGTCTAACTTTTTAACTGACTTCAAAAAAGGAGGAGGTTTTTTTTTTATATGTGTTCGCGGATAACTAATCGTCGTTTATGAGCCGATTTTGATGACTCTTTTTTTGTTGGAAAGAAGATATTTCAAGAATGGTACCATGATAAGGAAACCAGGATCTGATGATGGCATCCTAGAGAAATCGAGGGTAACCTTTGAAAATCGTAGTGCCGGCTAGTGCGTTTGTTAATTTAAAGCACTACTATTAAATATAACTAATGGATTCACCACTGAAAATTGTGAAATAAACAAAATTTTAACAAAAAATTAAAACCGCCTTCAAAAAAATTAAAAAGTTAAAAAATAATATTGCAGCCGATGACTTTTTCGTTCGCATCATAAGAACATTAATTTGTTTTATAGAAGTCGGTGTCAAGCCAAGCCAAAAAACTAATGCAAGCGCTGTCTCGAATCGTACCGGCTTCACAGCGTCTTCGATAAAACAAAATAATGTTCTTATGATGCGAACGAAAAAGTCATCGGCTGCAATATTATTTTTTAACGTACAGAATAAAAAAAAATTGCAATAACCATAGAGCAAATGTAGCAAATCACTTACTGGAAATTAATTGGTTATCTATGAGGGGTTTTACCACAGACGTAATATTTAATAAAGATCGCACTCATGTCCAACTATTGAAAACTTGGCACTATCTGCAGGCCTCTGACAAGCTTTTCTCAATGAAACAGCCAGATCAATTGCATATATTTCTAATCGTAAGTACGACTAAGAACATTTTGATGAACATCGAACAGTTCTAATCACATTGCAATCCAGTTTCTATTCATCTGTGTTTTGATTTACTATGTAATTGACAGTTGAAACGTCAGAGCGATCTGTCAAACGGCTGACAAATGATTAGCGTGATACCGAATATGTTAAGAGTTGAGCTTCGCATGTGGTCCAATCGCGGTTCAGTGAAGATTTATTTAGCGCAATTGGGGTCTGAATTCCATAAATATCGAAAACACTTTAAATGATCCGCCACCTTCGCGTGCTCACTACTGGCCTTGGAACCTAAATGTCCAGCTTTTTCAATGGCTGTGTCCAACTTTGAAGAAAAATCAACTGGCAACCCTATGCGTATACCTTTTCAGCGCAGTGGTGGAATAGTTTAGGCCAGTTTTAATGGGCCCTCAGTGGACGCTTTGTTCTATGTCCCGCAATGCGGGCGATGATTGTACTGTTTACCCTGTTTATTTTAAACTCTATGCGTTTGTGTTTAGGAGTTAGTTAATTGTAAGGCGTGTCTGTTTGTATTGAGAGTTTTTTTTTCTACTCGTAATTTACGTTCTCCATTAAAAGTGTTACATGTAGTCATCATCATCACAGCCTATACAGGGTGTAAGGAAAAGTATCATTTACCTTTAAAACACATACTCTACCCATAAAACTGAACAACTTTTAGTATGAGAGCAAACCGATCGGAGCAAATTAAAAATCAGCTATTACATACTAAACTCTAATACTCTACTGGACTCAAATGTAAGCAACAGCAGATTTTTTCTGCTCCGATCGGTTTGCTCCTATAGCAAAAGTTGGTCAGTTTGATGGGTAGAGTATGTTGTTTATAGGTTAATGATAATTTTCCTTACACTCTGTATAAGGTCCTTCTTAATATGCTGACGTTGACTGCCGGCCATCAAACTTTTTTTTTTCGCGATTTCGATGTTGGTCCCATAGAGAAAGTTGTTCAGTTTGCCGGTCTGATCATCCTCTTAAAAAAGTGTCAGCATATTAAGAAGGAACCTGTATACGTCGCACTGCAGGGCACAGGTCTACACTCAGGGAGGTGTATGGGCGTCAGTCCACCACGAGTGCCCAATGCGGATTGGTTGACTTCACATACGGATCGAAATTTCTTCTTAAGCGTATGAAGGTTTCCTCACGATGTTTTCCTTCACTGTTTGAAAGTAGTTGGTATTGCGTACATAAGTTAGAAAAACTCATTGGTACATGGCATGTTGTCCGTGCGGATTCGAACCTGGACCTCAAGATTAAGTGTCCATACCTCTCCGCAAGGCACCAGCCACGTTTTTTTTCATCCAGTGTCAAACGAAATTATAGTTCCGATGTGCCTGTCTGCCATTGTATTTTTTTCAGAAAAGCGTCTCCTGCAATTCTTTACTTGCCTGTAATATTATTTTCAACTTTTTAGTTTTGAGGTCAGTGTTAAGGGTTCCGTTACGTAGTCAAGCAAGAAATCCTTATCTCGTCCATTCTGTCTGTATGCCCCGCCTCAATTACTCGCTCATTATTGGACCTATGGAATTGAAATTTAGTATGAAGACAGACAACAGTAAGAATCAAAATTTTTTTCTACCGTCCGTCCCGTACAAAAAAAAAGTAGCATATGCATAGCATATAAGTAGTGTAATATTGGGCACTCTAGGCCACTTCGTTTCCTTCAGGCTCACCCTGTTCGCCTTCAGTCACTCGTTGACCTAGAGTGCCCAATATTACAAAGATATTTTTCGTTCAATCATTTACTCAGACATGTGTGATGGTCTATTCTAATTTAAATTCAACCTGTGTCGTTCTAACGCGATCAGATGAGAGCCATGGTAAGATCACTCCTTGAACGCACTGTCATCTAGGATGTTAAATCGTTTATTTAACAAGAACAGGAACTCGTTTTATCTGTCTATTTGTCGAACAGAAAACATTATTATCAAAAGAAGCAAAAACCTCGTGCTTTGAGCTTTCAGGTACCTTGCTCGGTCTCGTCGGCTAGTGTCGGAAGTTGTGCAAGGTACCTTAATTGCTCATCGCACATTAGAGGAAACCCCTAAGGGTTTTTTTATTATCCATTTGAGGTTCGACATTACTGTCAGTTCTCAGGTAGGATTTCAGGGTTTTTGGTATCCATTTGAGGTTCGACATTACAGTGTCAGTTCTCAGGTAGGATTTCAGTTCATAGGTATAGAGATATTACTTTATCAAGTTTCAGATTGGCCAGATCGATACTAATTGATATTTCATATCACAGGCATGTTTGAAGTTATGGAGTGTAGTCAAGTCGGCCAAGCTTAACTAACACCACATGGTCTCAACCAGCCCAGAGGAAACTGTTTCACTCTGGTATATATACTAACATCGTTGAAAACTTTAATAGCGCGATTTAGAAATCGTTATTTTAATGCGTGAGTTTTCGGTAGGCCGCTGTACACTAACGTCTTTAGTAAACAGAACCAGTAACAATACCTTTATAAAAGAGTCGATGTACCTCATACAGCTGGATTAAAGACGCGGCATTAAATAAAAACTGAATTCCCCGGTTAGTATTTGATTACCGTAATATGATACTAAGGATGTCGTCATTGCGATTATACAAGGTGTTAATTTTAATATTTTGTTAGGTATCCACTGAAATATACGATAATATAAGAAGGATATTATTATAAAGTTGATTACATCACAATACTAAAGGGATTAACTCAAGTCTGTAATAAGATAATGTAACCAAAAATTCTTCTTGTTATTTTATCAACTAAGTTGTGTACTAGTTCGTATTTAGTAGTGAACTTACGTAAGTTTAGGTGTGTTTATATACCTACTTAGTTTTATTCAGTATGGTTTTATTAAACGAATTTCGTTATCATTTTATTATTAAATAATAAATAAGTAAGTATAATAAGTAGGTAGGTAGGTAGGTATAATAGGTAGGCAGTTATTGTCTGAAATATATGCGTGATAAAATTAAATATGTTTATATCTTAATTATTAATATTATATACCTAGATATAATTTATAGTGATGACAAAGATATTTAATTAGCTACATAACACGTTAAGCTTCTTACCTACCTACAAAATAGATATTATCTTTCTTCAATATTTATCAAAATGACACACTGTATTTTATTCGAATGTTGATTCATACTGTGAAACCGAAGAAAACCTAAGTAAGCATTTTTATCGTAATAAATCAGAATGTATTATGATAAAAGTGACTCGTAGAATGTTACATAGTATTTACTTGAATTTAAGGTTCAAATTACATTGATCAGAACCTTTACATTACGTTTTTAGATGGAGACTTAAGAGTAAAAAAGCTTACCTAATTATTGCAATCCATAATTTGTAACATACTTATTTTGATTTTGCTCAACAGTAGTCGCAGTATAAATTATCGTGAGTGATTTTTAATAAATTCAGTTTCTTCAAGAAAAAATGTAAGTAGGTATGAGAACAATTATTTAATCATGCAATCATTAACATTATGGTTATGATTTAATACCTACAACATGGGTTCGAATCCTAGTTGAAACTTATTTTGATATGCCTAGTTGCAATTATAGTACTTATATTTTATACACATTAGGTACAGTTTAACGTTCGAGATCTGAAGGTAGATAATTTATTAATTTTTGCTTAATAGTTTTATTAACTTTCAGGTCTGACTCCGAGTATGAAATTGTAAGTGAAGAGGAGAGAGAAAAGGTTGATAAAACGAAAAAGAAGACCTCTAAGAAATCTACGTCGTTGAGTAGTAGCAGCGTGGGGAAGCGAAAAACGTCATCGACTAATTTAGCTAGGTAATTTGATTTTTAACTCGCACCTACACCATAAATTTTTTTTGATTGATTTTTCTTAATAAACAAAATGTTATGTTATAGCTATTTGTTTGCTTTTACAGTGCGCGCAAGAAGACAGCCCCAGCAGCGCTCGACGTGTTTGGGTTGACCAAGGATCAACCGCAACCGTCATCTTCAAAGCCAACAAAGCGGAACGGGACTCTGGAGTCCTGCTTCGTAAACCGGGTAGCAACAGGCAACCAACGACGGGTGACCGAACAAAGTGGTGAATACTATATTGATCTTAAAGTATATAATACTACCGACGCCGAAGGTTCTAAGCCAGAGGAACGTTGGAAGAAGGCTCTCGTAAGGGTGAAGTTCTTTACGAATGACGACTGTCCGCAGTGGCAAAATGTCCAAAATCTTGTGAGATCGGCTCATGAGCTGTTTGAGGACATTCCACCTTCTTTTTATAATAATTTTAATAACTAGTCACATCATATTTGATTTGTTGAATTTTGATAAAAAATTGTAGGTAGGTACAGTTAGACCGTATCTATAAATACTTAGCGTTAATTATAGTTAATATGTACTGTTGATAAAAAACTACAAGAGTTAAATTATTCTAACATGCCTTTTTGTTCAAGCTGCGGTATTTTAGTTGTAAGAAACAAATGGACAGGTCATTTACGAAGTAACGTACACAAAAATAATGCCGCTGCATCTGTTTACGATAACGTACAGATAATAAAATCCGCTTTCCGGGGTCGTATCGCGAGCTATAGGATTTTAGCAGTGACTGAAGAGGAAGTAAATTCTATAAATACGTTTTTTGTCAGAACTAGTTTCAAAATCAAGTCACTTTTAGATCGTTCACTTAAAAGTCATATATGTGTTAAAGTTAATATTGAACTTTTTTCTATGTTTTTGATGTTCAAAAATGATACCCAGGAAGTGAAGTCTTTTGGAACACAAAATTTTACACTTCATTTAAATTATGACTTCGATTCATTATTTTTAGATGTCAAAAGTAATTTGATAAAAAAGATTGAAGAATTTCAAGAGAGGGACAGTGGGTGGACATTTTTGAACAATTTACACTTAGAACTGAACATAAATAAATGTCCACCATTACGAGGATCAAATTATATAGACTTACCTAAATTTATCAAAAACAAAAAGGCATGCCTGAATATTCAGAATAATGACGAATACTGTTTCTTATATTGCGTGATGGCGGCCCTATATCCTACAACAAAACACTCCGTAAGACCTTTATCATATGCAAATTTCCGGGATATGTTGCAAATTAAAGATATGTCGTTTCCAGTCAGCTTTAGGGACATTTCAATTTTCGAGAAAAATAATCCTGCTTTAAGCATTTATGTTTATGGTCTGAAAGACAAAAAGATTATAACTGGACCATTGTACAAATCGGAGTCAAGTAGCTATAAAAAACGTATTCATTTGTTGCTTCTTGAAAATGGTGAATCATCGCATTATTGTTTAATCAAAGATCTGCCGCGTCTTGTTAGACGACAAATAACAAAACATCACGGCAAGTTATACTATTGTGATACTTGTTTACAATTTTTTACATCAGCTGCTAAACTTGATGAACACATTTGTGGAGGCGTCGTTACTGTGCTGCCTGAGAAAGGGTCAGTTATACAGTTTAAAAATTATGAACGAAAACAAAATGTTCCTTTCGTTATTTACGCTGACTTTGAAACTATGCTACAACCTTTTCAGGGCTGTGAACCTGATCCAAATAATGCAAGTACAACAGACTTACAGCGTCATGTGCCCGTTGCGTTTGCTTATCAAGTCGTTTGTTCAGTTGATGAACGTTATAATCGGTTTGTTAGTTATCGTGGTAAAGATTGTGTGCCAAAGTTTGTTAGCTCACTGCATAGAGATGTCGCGGAAATTCATGAAGTTCTAGGTACTATTATCCCTATTATATTCAGTAAACAGGATGCTAAAGATTTCGAGTCATCTACTCGTTGTCATATTTGTCATAATTTTTTATGGAATGATAGAGTAAAAGATCATTGTCATATCACAGGACGATATCGCGGTGCTGTCCATCAGTACTGTAATTTACAGTATCGGCTTCCTAAATTTATTCCAATTTTTTTTCACAATCTTGCAGGATATGACTGTCACCTGTTTATCAAAGAATTGGGAGTAACTCCCGGCATGATCAAAATCATACCAAAGTCTAAAGAAAACTATATTTCATTCACTAAATTTATTCAAGTTACAAACGAAGAGTATATTCAGTTAAGATTCGTAGATTCATTTAAATTTTTAGGAACAAGTTTAGGAAAGTTAGCGAAAACAATGAAGAAAGATGAATTTACTAGTCTCCACTATTTCTTTCCAAATAAAGACGAGTTTAGTTTACTAACAAGAAAAGGTATATATCCCTATGATTATATGACTGACTGGAAATGTTATGAAGAAAACTCTTTACCGCCGCAAAGTAAATTTTACAACTCACTGACGGGTGAAAACATATCATGCGAAGATTATAAGCATGCGCAATCGGTATGGTACCAATTTAAAATAAAAAGTTTAGGGGAATACACGGACTTATATCTGAAAACTGACGTTCTTCTGTTAACGGATATATTTGAAAATTTTCGGCAAACGTGTAAACGTCATTACCAGCTCGATCCTGCATTTTATATCACTGCACCAAGCTTATCTTTCGATGCGATGTTGCTCAAAACCGGTGTACAACTAGAACTTATTGATGATTTGTCTATCATTCGAATGCTACAAAATGGAATCAGAGGCGGTGTGTGTATGTGCGCTCATCGATACGCAAAAGCAAATCATAAATATCTAGATGACTATGACTCTTCCCAACCAAATTCATTCATAGTTTATTTAGATTGTAATAATTTGTATGGGTATAGTATGTGTCAAACATTACCCCTCTCTAATTTTAGATTTTTAGAGCAGAACGAAATTGATGGTTTATGCGTTTCGGATATACGAGATGACGCTGATTACGGTTTCATACTCGAGGTTGATCTGCTATATCCTGAAAACGTACATTGTGATCATAACGATTTCCCGTTTTGTCCAGAGAAATGTATACCACCTGGCGGGAAGAATGTAAAGCTTGTACCAAACTTGTACAATAAATACAACTACGTGATCCATTACGTTCATTTGAAAAAATGTCTAGAGCATGGGTTAGTATTGCGTAAAATTCACAGGGCTATCACATTCAAACAAAGTGCTTATTTGAGACAATACATAGAGTTTAACACAGAGCTACGGCAAAAAGCACAGTCTGAGTTCGAACAAGATTTTTTTAAACTGTTGAATAACAGCGTTTTTGGTAAAACTCTGGAAAACAATGAGCGAAGGGTTAACGTACAATTGATAAACCAATGGAATGATACAAAAAATATAACCAAAAAGGAAACTAGTGCCGATAAACTCATAGCTAGTCCTTACTTCCATAGTGTATCAATTTTTAATGATAGTTTGGTTGCAATACAAATGAAACCAGATAGAGTCATCTTAGATAAGCCAATTTACATAGGCTTTTCGGTATTGGAATTATCCAAGGCTCACATGTACGATTTTCACTATAATGTAGTGAAACCCTTCTATGGAGATCGAGTTCAGCTATGTTATACTGACACAGATAGTTTCATCTATAATATTACCAGAGATGATTTTTATCGAGACATGAAAAACAAATTCTTACCTTACTTTGATACAAGCAATTATAGCGAA
This sequence comes from Agonopterix arenella, assembly GCA_927399405.1. Lineage (NCBI taxonomy): Eukaryota > Metazoa > Arthropoda > Insecta > Lepidoptera > Depressariidae > Agonopterix > Agonopterix arenella. The sequence goes on from OV656690.1 coordinate 792,368, forward strand.
AATAATAAATTTAATTTACCACTTAAAAACAAAAAGATACCTGGTTTGTTTAAGGATGAGATGGGAGGGAAAATTATAACGGACTTTGTTGGTTTAAGGTCAAAGTTATATTGCATTAAAACCAAAGAAAAAACAATAAAAAAGGCAAAGGGTGTTAAAGCAAACATTGTGCGAGAATTGAGTTTATCAGATTACGAGAAAGTTCTTATTAATAAAGATGTCATTCGCAAAAAAAATATATTATTTAAATCAATCAAACATGAAATATTTACTAGAAGTGTTAACAAAGTTGCACTCTCAGCGAATGATGACAAACGTTCAATTTCTCAAGATAAAATATCTACCAAGGCGTGGGGTAGCGAATGTATCTTAAAATCTTAAATTTTTGTAGTTTATTATCAACAGTAACAGTACGAGTGTAGACATTATCCTAAATTGATAGTTTCTAATACCTTGCGCACAAAACCTAATCTCCGCCTGAGGCAAGGGAGGTGGGACGTAGAATAAACGCATGCAAGCGATCGTCGCGTCTTCAATTCGGAGCTTCACGCCATCCCATGTCTCAGGCGGTGACTAGTCAGTTGCGAGCGGGCTATAATATTAAGTATAATAATGAAGAAATAGATAGGTTGATTACTCATCGACTGTTAGGTGGTATTGTAAAAAGAATGTGTGAATTATATTTCAATGAATAAAACTGATTATAATACTAAATTTATATGTATAGCAGACAACATTATTTTATGTTTAACTTCAAAATGATATAATATTAATTTCTTACTTACCTATTGTATAAGTTACGCTAGCCTAAATGTCTTAGCTAACCGGTGTGAAATTGGTAGCCAAAAGTAGTAGCTTTTTATAACCTGACCAAATTAAGGAGTCGTCAATTTTAATAGACTATTTAGCTTTAAAAAGGCATGATGCAAGAGACCTGACAGGTTAAAAAGTATATAGGCATAATGTTTGAGTACTAAGCTATATTTTAAGATAAATTTTATCAGGTTTAATAGTGTACGAGTGATTGATATGATCGATAGAACGTTAGAGTATTTTTTTCGCTATAGTCCCCAATAAAATGCTAGCTACCGGTATGATGCAAGAGACCTGACAGGTTGAGTTGTTTTTAGGCATAATACTTGAACACTAAGCTATATTTTAAGACTAATTTTATTTGGTTTGATATGGTACGAGTGCTCGATATGGCCGATAAAGGTGAGATATTTTTTTTTCTTCGGTACTAATAAAAAGCTACTGCTAGATAGAGGTATGATGCAAGAGACCTGACAGGTTAAATTGTAGAAAGGCATATTGTTTGAATACTAAGCTACATACTAAGATAAATTTTATCAGGTTTGATATGGTACGAGTGATTGATATGATCGATAGAACGTGGGAGTATTTTTTTCGCTATAGTACCAAATAAAAAGCTAGCTACTGGTATGACGCCAGAGACCTGACAGTTTAAAAAGTATATAGGCATGGTGTTTGAGTACTAAGCTATATATTAAGATAAATTTTATCAGGTTTAATAGGGTACGAGTGACTGATATGGTCGATAGAACGTGAGAGTATTTTTTTCGCTAAAGTACCCAATTAAATGCTAGCTACCGGTATGATGCAAGAGACCTGACAGGTTGAGCTGTTTTTAGGCATAATACTTGAATACTAAGCTATATTTTAAGACTAATTTTATTTGGTTTGATATGGTACGAGTGCTCGATATGACCGATAAAGGTGAGATATTTTTTTTTCTTCGGTACTAAAAAAAAGCTACTGCTAGATACAGGTATGATGCAAAAGACCTGACAGGTTAAATTGTAGATAGGCATATTGTTTGAATACTAAGCTTTAATCAAAGATAAATTGTATCAGGTTTGATATGGTACGAGTGATTGATATGATCGATAGAACGTGGGAGTATTTTTTTCGCTTTAGTACCAAATAAAAAGCTAGCTACTGGTATGATGCCAGAGACCTGACGGGTTAAGTTGCATTTGGGCATAATACTTGAACACTAAGCTATATTTTAAGACTAATTTTATTTGGTTTGATATGGTACGAGTGCTCGATATGGCCGATAAAGGTGAGATATTTTTTTTTCTTCGGTACTAATAAAAAGCTACTGCTAGATACAGGTATGGTGCAAGAGACCTGACAGGTTAAATTGTAGAAAGGCATATTGTTTGAATACTAAGCTACATACTAAGATAAATTTTATCAGGTTTGATATAGTACGAGTGATTGATATGATCGATAGAACGTGGGAGTATTTTTTTCGCTATAGTAGCAAATAAAAAGCTAGCTACTGGTATGATGCCAGAGACCTGACAGTTTAAAAAGTATATAGGCATAGTGTTTGAGTACTAAGCTATATTTTAAGATAAATTTTATCAGGTTTAATAGGGTACGAGTGACTGATATGATCGATAGAACGTGAGAGTATATTTTTCGCTATAGTACCCAATAAAATGCTAGCTACCGGTATGATGCAAGAGACCTGACAGGTTAAGTTGCATTTGGGCATAATACTTGAACACTAAGCTATATTTTAAGACTAATTTTATTTGGTTTGATATGGTACGAGTGCTCGATATGGCCGATAAAGGTGAGATATTTTTTTTTCTTCGGTACTAAAAAAAAGCTACTGCTAGATATAGGTATGATGCAAGAGACCTGACAGGTTAAAAAGTATATAGGCATAATGTTTGAGTACTAAGCTATATTTTAAGATAAATTTTATCAGGTTTAATAGGGTACGAGTGATTGATATGATCGAAAGAACGTTAGAGTATTTTTTTCGCTATAGTCCCCAATAAAATGCTAGCTACCGGTATGCTGCAAGAGACCTGACAGGTTGATTGGTTTTTGGGCATAATACTTGAACACTAAGCTATATTTTAAGACTAATTTTATTTGGTTTGATATGGTACGAGTGCTCGATATGGCCGATAAAGGTGAGATATTTTTTTTCTTCGGTACTAAAAAAAAGCTACTGCTAGATATAGGTATGATGCAAGAGACCTGACAGGTTAAATTGTAGAAAAGCATATTGTTTGAATACTAAGCTACATACTAAGATAAATTTTATCAGGTTTGATATGGTACGAGTGATTGATATGATCGATAGAACGTGGGAGTATTTTTTTCGCTATAGTACCAAATAAAAAGCTAGCTACTGGTATGATGCCAGAGACCTGACAGGTTAAAACGTAAAAAGGCATAATGTTTGAGTACTAAGCTATATTTTAAAATAAATTTTATCAGGTTTAATAGGGTACGAGTGATTGATATGATCGATAGATCGTGAGAGTATTTTTTTCGCTAAAGTACCCAATTAAATGCTAGCTACCGGTATGATGCAAGAGACCTGACAGGTTGAGCTGTTTTTAGGCATAATACTTGAATACTAAGCTATATTTTAAGACTAATTTTATTTGGTTTGATATGGTACGAGTGCTCGATATGACCGATAAAGGTGAGATATTTTTTTTTCTTCGGTACTAAAAAAAAGCTACTGCTAGATACAGGTATGATGCAAAAGACCTGACAGGTTAAATTGTAGATGGGCATATTGTTTGAATAATAAGCTTTAATCAAAGATAAATTTTATCAGGTTTGATATGGTACGAGTGATTGATGTGATCGATAGAACGTGGGAGTATTTTTTTCGCTTTAGTACCAAATAAAAAGCTAGCTACTGGTATGATGCCAGAGACCTGACGGGTTAAAAAGTATATAGGCATAATGTTTGAGTACTAAGCTATATTTTAAGATAAATTTTATTAGGTTTAATAGGGTACGAGTGACTGATATGGTCGATAGAACGTGAGAGTATTTTTTTCGCTATAGTACCCAATTAAATGCTAGCTACCGGTATGATGCAAGAGACCTGACAGGTTGAGTTGTTTTTAGGCATAATACTTGAACACTAAGCTATATTTTAAGACTAATTTTATTTGGTTTGATATGGTACGAGTGCTCGATATGACCGACAAAGGTGAGATATTTTTTTTTCTTCGGTACCAAAAAAAAGCTACTGCTAGATACAGGTATGATGCAAGAGACCTGACAGGTTAAATTGTAGATAGGCATATTGTTTGAATACTAAGCTACATACTAAGATAAATTTTATCAGGTTTGATATGGTACGAGTGCTCGATATGACCGATAAAGTTGAGATATTTTTTTTCTTCGGTACTAAAAAAAAGCTACGGCTAGATACGGGTATGATCCAAGAGACCTGACAGGTTAAATTGTAGATAGGCATATTGTTTGAATACAAAGCTACATTTTAAGATAAATTTTATCAAGTTTGATATGGTACAAGTGATTGATATGATCGATAGAACGTGGGAGTATTTTTTTCGCTATAGTACCAAGTAAAAAGCTAGCTACCGGTATGATGCAAGAGACCTCACAGGTTAAAAAGTATAAATGCATAATGTTTGAGTACTAAGCTATATTTAAAGATAAATTTTATCAGGTTTAATAGGGTACGAGTGATTGATATGATCGATAGATCGTTAGAGTATTTTTTTCGCTATAGTCCCCAATATTGTTTGAATACAAAGCTACATTTTAAGATAAATTTTATCAAGTTTGATATGGTACAAGTGATTGATATGATCGATAGAACGTGGGAGTATTTTTTTCGCTATAGTACCAAGTAAAAAGCTAGCTACCGGTATGATGCAAGAGACCTCACAGGTTAAAAAGTATAAATGCATAATGTTTGAGTACTAAGCTATATTTAAAGATAAATTTTATCAGGTTTAATAGGGTACGAGTGATTGATATGATCGATAGATCGTTAGAGTATTTTTTTCGCTATAGTCCCCAATAAAATGCTAGCTACCGGTATGATGCAAGAGACCTGACAGTTTGAGTTGTTTTTAAGCATAATACTTGAACACTAAGCTATATTTTAAGACTAATTTTATTTGGTTTGATATGGTACGAGTGCTCGATATGGCCGATAAAGGTGAGATATTTTTTTTTCTTCGGTACTAAAAAAAAGCTACGGCTAAATACAGGTATGATCCAAGAGACCTGACAGGTTAAATTGTAGATAAACACATTGTTTGAATACTAAGCTACATACTAAGATAAATTTTATCAGGTTTGATATGGTACGAGTGATTGATATGATCGATAGAACGTGGGAGTATTTTTTTCGCTATAGTACCAAATTAAAAGCTAGCTACTGGTATGATGCCAGAGACCTGACAGGTTTTTTTGTAAATTGGCATAATACTTGAGCACTAAGCTATATTCTCAAATTTTATTTATCAGGTTTGATATGGTATCAGTGCTTGATATGACTAATAGAACTGAACGAGATACAATAGAACTTTTATTGTTATCACTGCTATAGCCGGTCACTGTCCCGGAACGTGTTAATAGATTTGTATTATAGAAAGCAAAAATTAAAAAATTAAAGGAGTAAAGTGAAGGGTATTAAATATAAGTAATCTAGTCAAAGTAATTTAGTAAAAGTTTTAGACATGAATTATTCTATAGTCGAACATAATAACAAAGACACTTAAATAAAATATCTCTCATACAAGGAGTGCAATAAAACAATTTTTATGCACTACATAATTATAAACAAAACCGTACCGGCGGCAGCGGCAGCAATTGTAAGTCAATAATAGGACAATGGCGACGGCGCGTGCATTTCCGATAAGAAATGGAATGCATTGTCAATAAGTACGAATAAGACTAGCCAAAAATGTTTCGCATGTGTTATATTTCTTCAAAAAGAAAATAAGTGCACGTGTTTTTTTCCTCAAACCAAATTAAATGGTACTTTAAAATAAACTATATGCACTTTTCAGGTTTTTTGCAACAAACCAGTCCGTAATTCTTCAAACTATGATCTATGGAAAAAACTGACTACCACATCCTTTCGGTCATATTTTTTTACACTCGAACCATATTAAACCATATTAAAGAATTATTTTAGATATGGCTTAGTATTCAAGTATTATAACTTTAAACAATTGAACTTGTTTCTTTGCATCTTACCAGAAGCAGTAACTAGCTTTAATTATGGTCCTATAGCGGACTCTTTCTTTTTTTGGCCATTTCGGATGACCGTTCCATATGAAACACTAAAAAAGAAATATTTAAATATAGGTAAGTGTTTATAATCATACCCGTAGCTAGTTTTTTAGTTAATACTAAAGTGAAAAAAATTACTCCCACATTCCGTCGGTCATATTATTATCGAACACTCGTACAATATCAAACCTGATATAATTTCAAATATTATTGATTTTTAAACATGTTACAGTAATGTTGTGCTATTTCGAATCAAATAAAAGATCAGGCTCGGTGGCGAAATTGGATTACGCAGTTCCCCGGTTTGGAAGAGTGCGGGTTCAAGTCCCACCCGAGACAAATTTTTCAATCTTTAGTCTGATATAATTTATCTCAGAGTTTAGCTTAGTGTCTTGAACACTATAATGTCTACGTACAACTTAACCTGTCAGGTCTCTTTCATCATACCTTAATCTAGCAGCAGCATTTTTAGTAACAAAGCGAAAAAACTTCTGCAACGTTTTGTCGGTCATATCGAACGTTCGTACCATTTCAAACCATATAAAGTTAGTCTAAAAATATAGCTTAGTGTTCAAGTATTATGCATAAATACAACTTAACCTGTCAGGTCTCTTGCATCATACCGGTAGCTAGCTTTTTACTTGGTACTATAGCGAAAAAAATACTCCCACGTTCCATCGATCATATCGAGCACTCGTACCATATCAAACCTGATAAAATTTATCTTAGTATGTAGCTTAGTATTCAAACAATATGCCTATCTACAATTTAACCTGTTAGGTCTCTTGCATCATACCTGTATCTAGCAGTAGCTTTTTTTTGGTACCGAAGAAAAAAAATATCTCACCTTTGTCGGTCATATCGAGCACTCGTACCATATCAAACCAAATGAAATGAGTCTTAAAAGATAGCTTAGTGTCCAAGTATTATGCCTAAAAACAACTCAACCTGTCAGGACTCTTGCATCATACCGGTAGCTAGCATTTAATTGGGTACTTTAGCGAAAAAAATACTCTCACGTTCTATCGACCATATCAGTCACTCGTACCCTATTAAACCTGATAAAATTTATCTTAATATATAGCTTAGTACTCAAACATTATGCCTTTTTACGTTTTAACCTGTCAGGTCTCTGGCATCATACCAGTAGCTAGCTTTTTATTTGGTACTATAGCGAAAAAAATACTCCCACGTTCTATCGATCATATCAATCACTCGTACCATATCAAACCTGATAAAATTTATCTTAGTATGTAGCTTAGTATTCAAACAATATGCCTTTCTACAATTTAACCTGTCAGGTCTCTTGCATCATACCTATATCTAGCAGTAGCTTTTTTTAGTACCGAAGAAAAAAAAATATCTCACCTTTATCGGCCATATCGAGCACTCGTACCATATCAAACCAAATGAAATTAGTCTTAAAAGATAGCTTAGTGTCCAAGTATTATGCCTAAAAACAACTCAACCTGTCAGGTCTCTTGCATCATACCGGTAGCTAGCATTTAATTGGGTACTTGAGCGAAAAAAATACTCTCACGTTCTATCGACCATATCAGTCACTCGTACCCGAAACCTGATAAAATTTATCTTAATATATAGCTTAGTACTCAAACACTATGCCTATATACTTTTTAAACTGTCAGGTCTCTGGCATCATACCAGTAGCTAGCTTTTTATTTGGTACTATAGCGAAAAAAATACTCCCACGTTCTATCGATCATATCAATCACTCGTACCATATCAAACCTAATAAAATTTATCTTTGATTAAAGCTTAGTATTCAAACAATGTGCTTATCTACAATTTAACCTGTCAGGTCTCTTGGATCATACCTGTATTTAGCCGTAGCTTTTTTTTAGTACCGAAGAAAAAAAAATATCTCACCTTTATCGGCCATATCGAGCACTCGTACCATATCAAACCAAATAAAATTAGTCTTAAAATATAGATTAGTGTTCAAGTATTATGCTTAAAAACAACTCAAACTGTCAGGTCTCTTGCATCATACGGATAGCTAGCATTTTATTGGTGACTATAGCGAAAAAAATACTCTAACGATCTATCGATCATATCAATCACTCGAACCATATCAAACCTGATAAAATTTATCTTAGTATGTAGCTTAGTATTCAAACAATATGCCTATCTACAATTTAACCTGTCAGGTCTCTTGCATCATACCTGTATCTAGCAGTAGCTTTTTTTTAGTACCGAAGAAAAAAAAATATCTCACCTTTATCGGTCATATCGAGCACTCGTACCATATCAAACCAAATAAAATTAGTCTTAAAATATAGCTTAGTATTCAAGTATTATGCCTAAAAACAACTCAACCTGTCAGGTCTCTTGCATCATACCGGTAGCTAGCTTTTTACTTGGTACTATAGCGAAAAAAATACTCCCACGTTCCATCGATCATATCGAGCACTCGTACCATATCAAACCTGATAAAATTTATCTTAGTATGTAGCTTAGTATTCAAACAATATGCCTATCTACAATTTAACCTGTCAGGTCTCTGGCATCATACCAGTAGCTAGCTTTTTATTTGGTACTATAGCGAAAAAAATACTCCCACGTTCCATCGATCATATCAATCACTCGTACCATATCAAACCTGATAAAATTTATCTTAGTATGTAGCTTAGTATTCAAACAATATGCCTATCTACAATTTAACCTGTCAGGTCTCTTGCATCATACCTGTATCTAGCAGTAGCTTTTTTTTGGTACCGAAGAAAAAAAAATATCTTACCTTTGTCGGTCATATCGAGCACTCGTACCATATCAAACCAAATGAAATTAGTCTTAAAAGATAGCTTAGTGTCCAAGTATTATGCCTAAAAACAACTCAACCTGTCAGGTCTCTTGCATCATACCGGTAGCTAGCATTTAATTGGGTACTTTAGCGAAAAAAATACTCTCACGTTCTATCGACCATATCAGTCACTCGTACCCTATTAAACCTGATAAAATTTATCTTAATATATAGCTTAGTACTCAAACACTATGCCTATATACTTTTTAAACTGTCAGGTCTCTGGCATCATACCAGTAGCTAGCTTTTTATTTGGTACTATAGCGAAAAAAATACTCCCACGTTCTATCGATCATATCAATCACTCGTACCATATCAAACCTAATAAAATTTATCTTTGATTAAAGCTTAGTATTTAAACAATGTGCTTATCTACAATTTAACCTGTCAGGTCTCTTGGATCATACCTGTATTTAGCCGTAGCTTTTTTTTAGTACCGAAGAAAAAAAAATATCTCACCTTTATCGGCCATATCGAGCACTCGTACCATATCAAACCAAATAAAATTAGTCTTAAAATATAGCTTAGTATTCAAGTATTATGCCTAAAAACAGCTCAACCTGTCAGGTCTCTTGCATCATACCGGTAGCTAGCATTTAATTGGGTACTTTAGCGAAAAAAATACTCTCACGTTCTATCGACCATATCAGTCACTCGTACCCTATTAAACCTGATAAAATTTTTCTTAATATATAGCTTAGTACTCAAACACTATGCCTATATACTTTTTAAACTGTCAGGTCTCTGGCATCATACCAGTAGCTAGCTTTTTATTTGGTACTATAGCGAAAAAAATACTCCCACGTTCTATCGATCATATCAATCACTCGTACCATATCAAACCTGATAAAATTTATCTTTGATTAAAGCTTAGTATTCAAACAATATGCCTATCTACAATTTAACCTGTCAGGTCTTTTGCATCATACCTGTATCTAGCAGTAGCTTTTTTTTAGTACCGAAGAAAAAAAAATATCTCACCTTTATCGGCCATATCGAGCACTCGTACCATATCAAACCAAATAAAATTAGTCTTAAAATATAGCTTAGTGTTCAAGTATTATGCCCAAATGCAACTTAACCTGTCAGGTCTCTTGCATCATACCGGTAGCTAGCATTTTATTGGGTACTATAGCGAAAAATATACTCTCACGTTCTATCGATCATATCAGTCACTCGTACCCTATTAAACCTTATAAAATTTATCTTAAAATATAGCTTAGTACTCAAACATTATGCCTATATACTTTTTAACCCGTCAGGTCTCTGGCATCATACCAGTAACTAGCTTTTTATTTGGTACTAAAGCGAAAAAAATACTCCCACGTTCTATCGATCATATCAATCACTCGTACCATATCAAACCTGATAAAATTTATCTTTGATTAAAGCTTAGTATTCAAACAATATGCCTATCTACAATTTAACCTGTCAGGTCTTTTGCATCATACCTGTATCTAGCAGGAGGTTTTTTTTTAGTACCGAAGAAAAAAAAATATCTCACCTTTATCGGTCATATCGAGCACTCGTACCATATCAAACCAAATAAAATTAGTCTTAAAATATAGCTTAGTATTCAAGTATTATGCCTAAAAACAGCTCAACCTGTCAGGTCTCTTGCATCATACCGGTAGCTAGCATTTTATTGGGTACTATAGCGAAAAAAATACTCTCACGTTCTATCGATCATATTAGTCACTCGTACCCTATTAAACCTGATAAAATTTATCTTAAAATATAGCTTAGTACTCAAACATTATGCCTATATACTTTTTAACCTGTCAGGTCTCTTGCATCATACTTATATCTAGCAGTAGCTTTTTTTTAGGACCGAAGAAAAAAAAATATCTCACCTTTATCGGCCATATCGAGCACTCGTACCATATCAAACCAAATAAAATTAGTCTTAAAATATAGCTTAGTGTTCAAGTATTATGCCCAAATGCAACTTAACCTGTCAGGTCTCTTGCATCATACCGGTAGCTAGCATTTTATTGGGTACTATAGCGAAAAATATACTCTCACGTTCTATCGATCATATCAGTCACTCGTACCCTATTAAACCTTATAAAATTTATCTTAAAATATAGCTTAGTACTCAAACATTATGCCTATATACTTTTTAACCCGTCAGGTCTCTGGCATCATACCAGTAACTAGCTTTTTATTTGGTACTAAAGCGAAAAAAATACTCCCACGTTCTATCGATCATATCAATCACTCGTACCATATCAAACCTGATAAAATTTATCTTTGATTAAAGCTTAGTATTCAAACAATATGCCTATCTACAATTTAACCTATCAGGTCTTTTGCATCATACCTGTATCTAGCAGCAGCATTTTTAGTAACAAAGCGAAAAAACTTCTGCAACGTTTTGTCGGTCATATCGAACGTTCGTACCATTTCAAACCATATAAAATTAGTCTTAAAATATAGCTTAGTATTCAAGTATTATGCCTAAAAACAGCTCAACCTGTCAGGTCTCTTGCATCATACCGGTAGCTAGCATTTAATTGGGTACTTTAGCGAAAAAAATACTCTCACGTTCTATCGACCATATCAGTCACTCGTACCCTATTAAACCTGATAAAATTTATCTTAATATATAGCTTAGTACTCAAACACTATGCCTATATACTTTTTAAACTGTCAGGTCTCTGGCATCATACCAGTAGCTAGCTTTTTATTTGGTACTATAGCGAAAAAAATACTCCCACGTTCTATCGATCATATCAATCACTCGTACCATATCAAACCTGATAAAATTTATCTTAGTATGTAGCTTAGTATTCAAACAATATGCCTTTCTACAATTTAACCTGTCAGGTCTCTTGCATCATACCTATATCTAGCAGTAGCTTTTTTTAGTACCGAAGAAAAAAAAATATCTCACCTTTATCGGCCATATCGAGCACTCGTACCATATCAAACCAAATAAAATTAGTCTTAAAATATAGCTTAGTGTTCAAGTATTATGCCTAAAAACAACTCAACCTGTCAGGTCTCTTGCATCATACCGGTAGCTAGCATTTTATTGGGGACTATGGCGAAAAAAATACTCTAACGTTCTATCGATCATATCAATCACTCGTACCATATTAAACCTGATAAAATTTATCTTAAAATATAGCTTAGTACTCAAACATTATGCCTATATACTTTTTAACCTGTCAGGTCTCTTGCATCATACCTATATCTAGCAGTAGCTTTTTTTTAGTACCGAAGAAAAAAAAATATCTCACCTTTATCGGCCATATCGAGCACTCGTACCATATCAAACCAAATAAAATTAGTCTTAAAATATAGCTTAGTGTTCAAGTATTATGCCCAAATGCAACTTAACCTGTCAGGTCTCTTGCATCATACCGGTAGCTAGCATTTTATTGGGTACTATAGCGAAAAATATACTCTCACGTTCTATCGATCATATCAGTCACTCGTACCCTATTAAACCTGATAAAATTTATCTTAGAATATAGCTTAGTATTCAAACATTTTGCCTACATACAATTTAACCTTTCAGGTCTCTTGCATCATACCTTTTTAAAGCTAAATAGTCTATTAAAATTGACGACTCCTTAATTTGGTCAGGTTATAAAAAGCTACTACTTTTGGCTACCAATTTCACACCGGTTCTTAGCTAGCACTTTTATAGCGTGCTAATAATAAAATTTTTTCTACTTCATATCATTTTTTATTTATAGTACCCTACTTCCCTACATAGACATAATGTCTATCACACAAAAATATGGTGAGGTAAAACCAGTAGGCGTCGCATGCCAGCCCCGAGAAAACGATAAAAATCGAGATGTGCCTCCATCCTTATTATTTTACGTATGCCGGAAAGAGCGCGCATGACATTTTTCTCGTTTAAGCGCTTTGGCATGCTAGCTGTGCTGACAGATAATAAAATATTATGATAAAGATATATATGTATACTTAACTTTATTAGCTTATTAGTAATTCGACTCATACTCAGACTTCAATTAACTATAATTGTTTCACTTTAGAATTTGGAGGAAGAAGGAATTTGTAAATAATTTGAAAGTTCATTTTCATTTTACTGTTTATTAAACTTAACAGAAACAATTTTACAGTGTCCATAAATCTGATCATTTAAATATTAATTATTTTACAAAGTGTAATTTGTCAACTTTTTAGAAATCTTATTGATAACACTCTCTGTCTGATCCATAATCTCGTCCATTCTTTCGGTGACAACATATTGCGCATTAAGTATTGCACTATCTTCTCTAACACAATCAATTTCGCTCACATCATAGACTAATATTTTTATTAACCGCAGAGGTCTGTCCGGTTTCTTGCAAATTACAAAGGATGTAGGTGAAATAATTGACTTCTTTTTGTTCACACGCTTATTTGATTTCTTTTGTTCCTTAAATTTTGTTTTTCCATGATCGCGTTTGTTTCTTAGCTCAGGGTAATCTACATCAAATCTATTCAAGAGATCTTGATTATAAAAGTAAGGAACGGTAGTTTCCTCCATGATCTGAAAACAAAAAAATGTAAAAGTAAAATCATTAGATAACTGTAATTAAGCAGGATTAATGAGGTACTTACCTATACAGGATGCAAGTGACAGCCTAGCAAATACTGAAACGATGAACTCAGACCATCAAACTGAACAACTTTCACAATGAAGCCTACCTCAGGAAACGCGAAAAAAAATTTTGCTGTCCCATTTCCATTTTAGTCGTGAAGGTACAGCAGTTTTGTATGAGACAGCAGATTTTTTTTTGCGTTTCCTGAGGTAGACTTCATAGTGAAAGTTATTCAGATTGATGGTCTGCGTTCACAGTTTCAGTATTTGCTAGGCTGTCACTTACACCCAGTATAGTTTAAATATTTTATAAAGAGATGAATTAAACTTACCGAAATGCCTGATTACCTATAATATTTTAATTCAATAACAAATTAAGTGACCTCTCCAAATGCTTATGTGCAAGTGACTAAAGAGTTGTTTACCTAAAAAGATCACGTCTAAGCCTCAGGTTCTATGAAAAAAATATTCAATTCATCTCAAGAATGAAACAAGATCAAACTTGATTTAAATTTCTTAGATAGGTACTTACATTATTATTTATATATTTCCTTAATTAAACAAAAATAGTTTTATCATTTTCACATAGGTAGGTATAGGTAGTGATTACACGTGTTAAACCATTCCCGTAATGAAAAATTGCATGGAAAGCAAATTCAAGTTCATACTTGTCGGTCATGTGAAGCTACCGATTATGATGACATAGATCGTTTTGCAGTTTTTAAGTTTCAAATTTCCATGCCTCAAGTTATTTATTTCATAATTAAATTATTCGTCATTCATTAAGTAACCTTAGTACGGAGCATCCGCATTTTTATTTCATACTTAAAGTTCAAAAACATAATCAGAATGTCTAGACCAGTGAATCCAGTCATCACTAGCTACCTTGCAACTGATACGTTTGGTGTTCCTAAATTTACCATCAAGATAGAAGTAAATCAAATAGTTGAACGAGATTCAATAATTGAGGGTCGACCAATGCTGAGATCCATTTATGCAGCGCAAGATGAAGAAGATCCTGTGATGAAATCAGTATCACACACATTGTTTTTGATTTCGAGAGAATTGGGAGACCGCTCAGATACAAGTAAATAGGTTAGTACATAATTATACTCTTTTATTTTCTTTTCTTATTGTTTCATAGGTCTCAACCTACCCACGGTGCGACGTAGGTGTAGGCATTATGTATCTATGTATTTTTTCAACCTTACAGCTCGATACTGCGTTGTTATTAATAGTGTAAAAATCATTTTATATTTTCTTTTTCAGGTACTACCGTTTGGAGCGAATAAAATGCAAGAGGAATACTTACTTTAGTACTTATTAAATACATTTAATTTAATTTTAGTTTATGTAATTCATGTTCATTAATAAATAAAAAAAAAATTAAAGAAGAAATATACACAAAAAAAAAAAAAAAGTAATTAAATAATTCTAATTTTGTTTAATTTTAGTGCTTTTATAATCTGTAATTTAATATATTCAGTAATAATTTAGACCTAAGTATTATTATTTTATGAAATTACTCTCAGACTTGTAAGACAGAGCGATCAAAATAAAAAAATGTATCATGCTATTATCAATTAAAATTTGTTTAAATAATTTCACTAAGGTTTTAAAATAAGTGATAATATGTTAGGTATAAATAAAAAAAAATGTTTTTGTTCACAAAGAAATGATTTATTATTTACTATTTTTATATCATATATCTAATTCTAACATGCAATTTAACATTTTATATTTTTAACATTATTTGCTTAATTAAATTTTAATAAAGAGAATAAAAAAAATATTACAATCATTCAAACAAAGAGAACTTGTACATATAATTGTCTTCGTACCATTTTCTAATACATATTACATTATTTAAAGCACATTCTTTTGTATGATTTATACAATTAAAATTAATATTGTTTTTACAATAATCATTACGTAATTTTAGAATATTAGGACATCCTTTTTCTCCTATATCTACTATTTGACATGTTGAACACAGTTCTTTAATCCATTTAATTTTTTCCAAGCCTTTTGTCAATATTTTTTTATTTTCTAAATATGGTATGATCACACGTTTAAATTCACGATAGTCAATAAAACCTTCACTCCATCGAATTCCTCGGTTTTTCTCTAACCATATGATTTGTTTCTTTTCAAAATTCGATAAATTATGAAATGAATATGGAGATTTTATAAGAAACGTTTGTGTAAATTCGATAGTAGCTATAGATAGTTCTTTAACAATAAAATCATTTTTAAAATTTTTAAAGCCTTGAATATCTACGAAAATAATATCCTTATTCATGATATCTTTTTGACTGTATTGCTCAACGGTTTATATTCCACAATGCAATCGTTTAGGATAAGGCAGTATGCAGAAGTTTGATCAGGTATTTCTGTGTTGCTCTCAAGTTCAACTCGCACGTTAACGACAGGTCCCGACTTGAGATTATCAGTTTGCCTCGAGCAATCGATGACAAACAGAGGTGCTTTTTCTTTAAATTCTTCTAAATTCAACAACGGTTCTGTTCTACGACCGAAATACGACTGCTGAAATCTTGCGTATTGTTCATATAATAAAGCAATTTTGCCATCGGTAAAATTAACATTTAAACTTTCGTATGGGAAGTAAGTTGAATTGAGATAGACTTTTACATCTCGCATAGTACAATGGTCGAATTGGGTCATATCTGCTGCGGCATTATTTTTTCTGTTCGTTTGAAATCCTATAATAACGTATCTGGGTTTTTCTATTTGAGATGAGGTTTTTATAGACCATGTATGTTTAGTAGTTTTTGGTAATAATGGATATTCATATAAATCCCAGTTTCGAAATACTAACTGAAGTGATCGATCTTTTTCTAATAATTTAAGGAAGTTTAGCCTTTCTCTATCGGACACTTTTACATGCGGAACACGCCAAACTATTTTATGTATTTCAACATCATCCACAACTTCTCCCGAACCTAATTTCAATGCGTTAAGGTTAGTATTGCTCCGTAAGAGTATCAGTTCATGCTTACAGTTTATTATTACTTTTTTGTAGTCTTCTGCAAAACCAAGAATATTACAAAGGGGTATAGATGCAGAGAAACCACCACTCTGTTTGTTCTTTGTTCCGTTAATATCCCAACCCCAAGCTTTAGACATCTTTGCTTCACTTTCATTCATCGATATTAATGACTTCATCGTTGTTGTTATTCCAGCATTTTTTATTTTATCTATTTCTACACCATTTAATTCATAGCGAATGTCTTGGAATAAGTAAAGTAAGGGATTATTGGTAAATTGCACGCTCTGTGACCTTACTTTCGTTTCTCTGTGGTGAACTTTTACAACCCCCTCCAAATATAAAGTACTTGCTGATGGTAGTACGTACAAATCTTGCTGATTTATAGGAATACGAATTTCATCATTTCTATTAAAAGTGATAACGTAAGGTTTATATGAATGTATTTCAACACTGTCGATAGTGTTATCGTACGAAGGAATACTAGATATGTCTAGAATGCTCATTTTAACAATCCAATTAGCTTAAGGAATTTCTTATTTTCTTTTGTCAGTTTTATTTTCTTTCTTGGTGTTTCTTTACCGATAGATCGAATGGTACTGATGTTTTTGGTTAGCGGCGATATATATTTATTGTATTCAATCATTTTTTGTTTAGGTGTAGATATAACTGAATTTCTTCTCCACGTAAATTAATCAAATTATTATTTATATCTAACAATCGAATGTTAATACAATTTACGTTGTTTTGATTTACTGGGAAGTAAATAATGTTTTTAGGTATTTCTATAATTCTATAGCCTGGTGGTACATTCGGCGCAAATTCATGGATAATATGGCTTGATATTCCATTAATATAAGATCCTGTCACTATGTCACATTCAACCCTCACAACTGTCGTTGATAGAATGTTGACTGTATGCTGTGACTCGTGTAATATATTTGCTTTGAGTGTTTCATTTCCAAATCCCAAAAGTTGACCGAAAGAAGTTTCTCTTTCAAAATGGATTTCTTTTGTACAAAAAATTGATGTTTTTAATGTATTATTGTTACAGTGTAATTTGAAAACTGCATCTTTTATATTGGCCTTCAAATAATCGCAGATGTCCTGGAGTTCGTAGGCTCCCTCGGGTATTTCGATAACTTCATTATTGCCGTAATGAAATTTGTTATTTCTAACATCAATATTAGGAATAGAATTAAAGGTTGATAGATACAATAAAGCGCATTCATATTGACCTTCTAATTGTAAAGTTGGATAATAATTATTAGATAAAATCGATTTATTACCAGTTATTGATACAGTGAAAGACATTATATTAATGCTGAATATTAAACCAGCTTTCTCATTTTATATGTTTATTCCAAAAATTTATAAGATATGAAATACATAAATGACCACAATTTACTGTATTAAACTCTTGATAACATTTGTAGTTGTAAAAAATGTCGAAGAGATTAAAATAATTAACAATCTCTAAAGGAGGTTTTAAATCACCATAACTGTTATAATATTCACAATAATTATTTAATTTCGCATAGGCTACCCAATGAGTTCCATCACCATCAGAATTATCTAAATTAACAATACCACATTCGATAGGTTTAGGCGTTTTAGGTAATCGATCTTTCATAAAAACACCTCTAAAGTACGGTATATCTTTAGCAAATTTTATAATATCTAAGTTGGTAAGGGCTCGTTTAGGTAACCTTTCGTTTAGTTTTTTGAACTCGCAATAAACAGTCCAGCGCCTTTCTTGTGTGATTTAATGTATAAACCCTTTCCCAATGAAATAGATTCCATCACTTTGTTGTGACGTTTAGATTCACTTAGATTTTGTTGAGCAGATTTATAATCGTTCACAGTTTTTGCAATGCCAGCTGCTCCTCCTGCCAGTGTACCTAAGGCTGAAAGGCCTGCAAAGATTGGTAGTAAAGGTAGAATTCCGCCTGTCTTTGGGAGTGGTATTACGCGTGGTAAACGAACTCTCTTGTTATTAGCGAGAAATTTTTTAGCTGCAAAATAAGCACATTTGATTGCAGCCTTCGTGTTCTTAGGTTTTGACCTTTTGAGGTGAGACTTGATTTTTGAAACAGCTTTATTAAAACCCTTTACTCCTGCTCCTGATTTCAATTTAGCTTTCATGGCTTTAGTTACTATCCAAGAAGCAAGTTTTTCTCCCCGCGAACCATCCTTTGATCTAAGTCTTTGCTTAGCCATGTTTAACAACACTGTATCTGCTTTATGTCGATTTTCCAAATCTTGATGGTTAGAATAAGCTATATCGTGATGCATACAAGCGTTGTCTAGCTCATTAACACCTTTATCACCTCGCAATAATCGCTTTTGTAGTTTAGTACCAGGTCCACAAAAATTATATCCAGGTAAGTGTAACTCGAATGGAAGATTATTTATTAATTTATTAATAAGACCTCCTCCTTGCATATCTCATTAGGTAATGAATACTAAGTTCATACCATTTCCTTTTTATCAATCCAACTATTTTCATCATCACTGAGACCTAACCACTTAACCAATATCTTATTTCCCTTTTTCCGAATAATTTTCTCAATTAAATATACATCAGGATATTTGGTTTTTTGAAGTTCTTGTTTATAAAATGTTCCTAGAATAGGTTGTTTACGTAAATCTTCAATAATGTATGTTATAGGAATAGTATTATTAACTTTTTTAATTGTAAAAATTTCTGTTGACCAATTTGGAGTGTACCCTTTTTGAAAAATACTTTTATATTTACTTATTCTAACGTAATCACCTGCAAAGAGCTTCTGTCTATCAGGTTTTGATATAAAAATTTGTGATTTTTTAATGTTACCCATTACTATATTTTCACTAGCCTGAGTAACTTCAATTGGTTTATATTTTGTAATACGATGTTTTGTATTATTATACAGCCTTACTACATCATCTAGCGGTCCTTGGATCCATTTATAACTACCATTCAAGCAAAAGGTTTGATACAAATTGTTTTTTAAAGTTCTGATTAATCTCTCAACAATTGAAGCTTTTTTTTATAGAAAATGTAGAATAATGGTTGATGGTAAATAATTTCATTAATTGTTCAAACTCATCGTTATAAAACTCAGTACCCATATCAGTTTGTAAATTTTTTGGACGGCGATTACTCGTACACAATACATGATGAAACGCCTTTGTTATTTCAGATTTTGTCTTGGTTTTGACTGGAACTGCCCATGAATATTTAGAAACACAGTCTATTACAACTAAGATAAACTTGAAACCCTTGTTATGGGTTTTTAATGAACAAAAGTCTATTAGATCAGCTTGCCATAGATCATCAATTCCTTTTAGAATCACAGATCTTCGTATAAAATTTTTTCGAGCTGCTTTATGAAGTTCTTTCACTATTTGCTGCTTTATCATTTTGTTTTTACAATTTTATCGACTTCAGTTTTAGTATAGTACTCCTTTTTGAAGTGATTTAAAACCTTGTTTACGTCTGCTTTTATACTTTTAAGGAGTGCCGAAGCATCATCCTTGCTACAACATAATTTAATAACAGTATCAACATATTCTTTATTAGCTGCATCATCAGCTGACGAAGGTATTTTAACACCTCTTAGTCTTGTTTTTTTCAAATCGAATTCTCCTCCTTCTGTTTTCATCAAAGTTTTATCGGTTAAATCAAATATTTCAGATAACCGCATTCGTTTATGAACATGATGACCAAATTTATCAATATTCATGATGAGAACCTATCAATTGAAAAGTTAATTTACAAATGAAACAAAACAACTATGATGACTTTATTTATTATACAATAATTCCACTTTCACGCAACTCTTCTAGAACCGATATTATTTCATTATCCAGTCCAGTGTTACCTGCATCTCGAGATGCAATTAATATCTTTAGTCTTTCCACTAATTCGTTAGGATCATCCCAGTAAACGTAATCCACATCTTTGTTCCACTTTTTCATAGACGGTAAGCCAGATCCTTGAGCAACACTACCGTCAGTACTTACAGAAACTTTACGAAGTTTGAATAATGGTTTGATAATATTCAAGTATTTTCGTCCTTTATTGCTCTTTATTGGTTTAGTTGAATCAAAATCGCGTCTATGCGCATTTGTATCCATCAACATGGTTTTATAATTTTGTATGTCTTCGGAAGTTATCAAGTTCGTATCAGGTACTTTCTTGAATATCAGTTCACGTATTCCTACAGTGTTATCATACGTATGCCCACCTATTGTTATATATTCTCAATTTGTAGTTACACGAGCTGAACCCATCATAAGTTTTCCACGTTCATTCCTAACACCATACGGAACATCTTCATAAAACTCTGAAGATAAAGACCATGATGATGCATTACGTGCAGGACTATTCTGAGCTGAATCAACAGTTTTAAAGGACATATTGCTAATATCATGGTCATTAAAACTGTTATTATTGTCATTATCATCTTCATCTGTGTTTACATCTGATAAATCTCTTTCATTATTTATAATGTCAGATTTCCTTTTCATGATTGTTTTATCCAGATACGGTTCACTAGATGACGATGCATCGGAATAGCTATCTCTCAAAGACTTAATCTTTTTAACTTTATTTTTTTTTGACTGTGTGCTTTGTTTCTTTGTTGCCAACATTTGATTAAGGGGATTTATTATTGGTTTAAAAACGTTTTCAAGTGTTTTATCTCTATCAGTTTCAATATTACGCATTTTTCGTACCTTTCTTTTTACAGCTTCAGCTGCATTAACAACTTGTCTTTTTATAGATTTTTCCATTTTAATTCAGTGTAACGTGTCTAAGCTTTGAATAATTTCCACGTAATGATAAACGTAAGAAATCAATACACTTATATACTATTAATGTATTATCAACTAGTCGAATACCACGAATGTGTCAAATTTCTTTCTATAGCACCCTTTATTTTTATCACAATCTTTATTAATCACTAAGTAGCTGTACGACTTATTCCATATTTTTGAACACATTTTTCGAAAATCGAACCACGTCATATCTGTATTAACATGCTCATCATAAATGTGTTTTAAATTCACATCGTCTTGCTTGAAGATAACCAAAAGGTTCGCATTATCTCTTACAAGCTGTTTGGGAATTTTGGTATATGTCTGGTTAAGGTAAAAACAATCTATGTTTTTATGACGACCCATTGCAAAATAATCTCTTATATTATTTTGATTTTCACATGCAACATCATCAAATATTATAACAGAGTTAGGTTTAGCATTTTGAGGACTTAAGACTGTCTCATTTTCGTGGTATTTTGCGAAAGATATACCTGGAACCATATTTAAAACTTTCTCCAAGAATCTGTACTTGGGCTGATGAAGAGTCTTGGAATAAACATACACATTTCGATAATTTAACCCATTTTCATGTAGAAGAAGTCCAATGACTAAATTAGTTTTTCCGCAGTTTGATGGTCCACAAATTAAGCACCTTATTGTATTCGGTAGGAGATTTCCATGACGAGAAGTAATATTCTTAGAATTTAAACATAGGTTTTCAACTTTTAAAGATTGTGCTTGTTTCACAAATTTCATTTTGGTGCAAATAAGGATGCTGTCTTTATAAGAATGAAAGTAATGTAAGAAAACAACGTTTATTTATATTCCTGTCGTTGTAGGTAATAACTAATACCTTATTTGCTCGTTCACGGTTTGGGTACTTCCTCGAAATCTATAAATTTATTGTTCATTCTAATCACACGAGCAGGTACCCTGAGTCCTTCATAATAAATTCCACTCCATGTACCATATTGGTTTTTGTGTAGAATTGGTATTAAAATACCTTCGTAATAGTCTGAACCGATTATTTGAACATTATGAATTCCATATTCATTGCGTTTAACAATAACTACTTCCACAACATCATCTATTTTTAAAGACATTATTACTTATTTATTTATAACGTCTGTCGTGTTCGATGTCAACGTGGTATCTGCTACTATAATCTTGTATCTGCACAGACTACATGCGAGTCTTTCAGATTGCTCTCACAGCTGACTGATACATTAGGAAAGCGTTTGATCGGAAAGGTTTTGAATTAGAATTAAGCATCGTGGATGCAAGAGTAAACGATTTCACGAAAGATATCTTTGTAATATTGGGACACTCTAGGTCACCTCGTTTCCTTCAAGCTCGTAGTATAATATTGGGCACTCTAGGTCAACGAGTGACTGAAGGCGAACAGGGTGAGCCTGAAGGAAACGAGGTGGCCTAGAGTGCCCAATATTATACTACTCATATAGCATAGCATCATAGCATAGCATATGCTCACGACTATATTCCCCGAGGGGGTAGTCAGAGATATTCTGAAACCTCAGAACATCCACGTTTCACTAGTAGTACCGAAACTATGTCCAGTGTGACGGGGAGTGAGCCCGTCGCCACTTGTAATGGACAGTAGGTACAATACATGCCTCAAAATACGGATCGAAATTTCTTCTTAAGCGTATGAAGGTTTCCTCACGATGTTTTCCTTCACCGAAAAAGCCAGTGGTGTTACAAATCGTACATAAATTCCGAAAAACTCATTGGTACGAGTCGTTCTGGACGGGGATCGAACCATCGCCTCCTGCACGGCAGGCAAGGTTACTCGCCACTGGACCAAGGTCTTTGGAATAAATTAGGTTTTTTTAATAAATGAAAGGGGAGAAGGGGAGGCCTTTGCCCAGCAGTGAGATGAAGTGGGCTTGTAAAAAAAAACTAATGAGGTGTCGTTGGATAGCACTTCCGACGTGGAACAAAACATCCATACAAATTGAGTCGTTACAATGCTTGTATCTCGAGATATATGCACTCAGATTAAAAAACAAAGCGTCATAAATTTTGTTGTTTCACATAAAAGGTGATGTAGTTAATCCCTGCGTTTTTCTTTTGTGATTTCTATGGGGTCCTTCTTAATATACTGAAATATTTTTAAAGTGATGCTCAGACCGTGAAACTGAACAACTTTCTAGGTATATGGCACCAACATCGAAATCGCGAATAAAAAATACAAAGCTGCTAACATACTCGAGCCAAATGTATGGGACATGCTTTTTCGCGATTTCTATGTTGGTCCCATACAGGATGTTGTCTGAACATCCCCTTGAGACCGTCAGCATGTCAAGAAGGTACCTTTAATACAATTATGTATGCATGCATGTAACCATAGGAAATTATCTTTAGTCGCGTGGCAGCATACTACCACCCAACTGCTATTATTATTATTATGCTGACATTTAGTCCAGTACATCTGCTGTTCATACAGGTTGGACTAATTATGTAGCTGGACTGAATATTGAATAATGAATATTAATATTAAACTAAGCATTAAGTGGTAAAATTAACTCTGAATAAGCTACTTGCTGCGTTGAAGAATTAATTCTGATACGTATGTGAAAACTGCCAATCCGCATTATGCACGCATGGTGTACTAACGCCCATACACCCTCCTTGAGAGTAGGCCTGTGGCCTGCATTGGGACGTGTAGAGGGTGTAAAATGAACTGCGTTACAAATTACATGGGATGCTTCAGATAATCAAACTGAACAACTTTCACTATGGCACCAACATTGAAATCGGGAAAACATCTGTTCCATAGATAATTTCAATAGCTATTAGCTACTCGACCGAAATGTTTGACAAAGGTGTTTTTTTTTGTAATTTTAATGTTAGTTCCATACAGAAAGTTGTTTAGTTTGATGGTTTAAAATTAATGTGTATTGAGGCTTGGCGATATGCTTTAGTTATCTCGTGCGAGACCCACAAGAAGAATTGCTATGTACTATTTTAAGCCAAGAACTACACGGCAAAAAAAACATATTTAAAAAAAATTACGTGTGTAATTTCTTGAACATCCTTTACAAAGAACGTGTTCTATAGTTGTAATTATGGCTGGGGGTGGTAATTATAGTACCATCCAGGGCTGCAATCGCGGTAAATATTCGGTGATTGAACTGTTATTGAACTATGTACGAACCATAACATTTGACACATTTGGTATTGCGCTAAACGCGGTATTGCTCTTGACAGCCGTTAGAGCCGTTTTGTCAGGGGTACTTTCTACGCGACCAAAAATCTATATGTTTATAATCCTTGGGTTGCTCTATGTATCATTATGTAATTTTTTTAAATGTTCGCCAATCTCGTCGATTGGCGCAGTCGGTAGGATTATTTGTCACTAATCAATAAATAAGCTTTTAGAAATCGCATCATTATTTTACTCTTTATCTCTCAAGGCCTGCGCAATATGTCATCCTTGTTACAATCATCACATCTTTTCAAAGGTTTCAATGCATAATAAAATATAAACAAACATAGATTAATACTAACGAATAAATTATAATGTATTCATATTGAATAGGATGTAAATTATAGGTTTGTTCCCAGCTTCCGTTTGATAGGAGTTATGCATGGTTTAAGTTGTGATCGGTTCAATCGGTTATATTGTTTTATTTGCTACTAATTTCGCTACGGCATCCTTTATAATTAGCAACAAAAGGGCTTCATCATCATCTCAGCTGATAGACGTCCGCTGCTGGACATAGGCCTCCCCCAAGGATCGCCATAACGACCGGTCATGTGCTGTCCTCATTCAACGGGTTCCCGCCGCCTTCACCAGTAGTGTTTTTAATCTCATTCGCTGAGCTCAGCAGTCAAAAATGTCAAAATTACTATGGAGATATGCATCTTTCTACTGCTGATTTGTCTTTCAAAAATCATACTTCAAGGAGTGCGGTTTTAGAAAGTCAAATCAGCAGTAGAAAGATGCATATCTCCATAGTAATTTCGACATTTTCAACTGCTGAGCTCAGCGAATGAGTTTCAAAAATCGCACTCCTGGTCGTCGGTCCACCTTGTCCACCGGCCTACCCTCGCTGCGCTTTCCGATATGCGGTCACCACTCGAAAACTCTTTAAAAAGGACCTTAGAAAGGACTTACTTAAGAACTAAATTCTTAATTTTTTCTGATTTAGTTTTCACCCTACAAATATTTGCTCGTTGCGGGATTCAAAACTGGTGTACTCTGCTCATCAGGTTTATCACTAAAGGAGTCAGACAATCGATGAGCGACAGCCTGGAAAATAATTTGATGGTCTGAATTCACCGTTTCAACCTTTAATTGTAGTAATAGTTATCTAGTAGAGTTTCTGGTATTTGTTCAATTCCCAGATTCTCCACACAGAACAGGGCGAAAATGTTCATAGATTCAAATCTATTTATTGTAACATCTCGTGTCAAACTGTACAACTGGGCTGCAATCGCGTTAAATATCCTGTGATTGAACTGTTATTGGACTACGTACGAACCATAACTTTTGACACATTTAGTATTGCGCTAATCGCGGTACTGCTCTTGACATTCGTTTCGACAAATCGCTCAGACGTTATTGGCTGTCAGTTGCATAGAGTTTATCGCGATGTGGGATTCAGCACAGTTGAATAGTAATTGGATTGCAATATGATTAGAACTTAAATTGGATAAGAATAGAACTTCGATGTTTTAACTTAGCGCAATCGATCTCCTGTTTTGTGAAGAGAACACCCTGTTATTTTGGGTTTTATAGTTACCCTTCTCTCAAATGAGAGAAGGTGAGACGAATGAATGGTGAAAAAATAGCAGTGGTGGTCTAGAGGCGTGTAACCTTTTCTGACGCCGCAGGAGGCGATGACTAGATCGCAGTCCACGCCGTCTCGTAACAATGAGTTTTTCGGAATTTATATACGATTTGTAACACCACTGGCTTTTTGGTAAAGGAAAAAATCCTGAGGAAACCTGCGTGCTTCAATTTTGACATGTATTGCACCCACTATCCACTATAAATGGCGACGTGCTCACTGCTCATCACACTGCGCGCTGGACAGAGTTTAGGTACTACTAGTGAAACGTGGATGTTCTGAGAAATCAGAATATATCTGACTACCCTCTTCAAGGAATATAGTCGCTAATATACGCGCATACGCTTATGCTCAAATGGTGAAGGGAAATGTCGTGAGGATATACTTACATTATTACTGAAGAAGAAATACTGATGATTCCTGTGTGAAGCCTACCGATTCTCATTTTGCACGCAAGGTGGAATTGGTGGATTAACTTAGATGGTGCATGTCACCAAGGCAATTAGTGTTAGTTGCAGAAACGCTCATTAAAGTTAATCATTTATTAAATCTCTAGCTGTCACTTTTTGTCTTGTTGACGTAGTAAACGCTAGCAAGAGATTTAATGGAGGATTAACTCTAATGAGCTTTTCTGCAACTGAGTGATAGTCTACTATAAAAAAATCGAATTTTGTCATTGTCATTCTCTTCCCAATGACTGGTTCTCAAAATAAGAGTTTAAATTTAAGTTTAAATTCAGATCGGTGAATTTTCCATCATCATCTCAGCCATTAGACGTTCACTGCTGGATATAGGCCTCCCAAAATGATCGCCATAACGAGCAGTCCTATGCTGCCCTCATCCAACGGGTTCCCACTACCTTCACCTGTCGTCAGTCCACCTTATTTAATAGCACTCTTGAACTCACATAGTAGGGGAGCGGACTGCATAAAATATATTTTACTTTTAGTCTCACAATTTTCGTTTTTTTTAGCTAGAATACTGTTTTTAATAACATGATGAACTAAAAAAAGTAATGAAACGTTGATGACGTCACTTGTGGATATTTAGTACAATTTTTCATACATCGCGCGCGTTTTGACGTTCGATTGAAAGTTGCTAATTTGACTAACTGTCCGATCCCATCAGTTTTTCTTCTTCAGCGTGACATTAAATTAAAAAACAAAATTTAAAAATGTGTTTTTATTGTCAAATTCTTGTTTCAATCTGTAGGAAAAAAATCAATATTTTTTTTAATTATACATGTTTCAAAAAGTACCTTTTGTTAACGGTTATCCTAATAACAATAATACATGCAAAACCACAAAAAAGATAAATAATAGAAATATCATGAGGACTACTTAGTTCAAGAACTATCGTGACCCAAAAAAATAGTCGAATTCAACTCAATCTTATCTTTAAGTCTTATGACTAAATCTTCATAAAATTGTCATAGCAACTTATGTATGAATAGATCATATCTATTATATCGACCATATCAGAGGCACGTGGGCTGTACTTGCATGCAACTTCTATTCATGCGATGCGATGTCTGGATCTCTGTTCTGCAAATCGCGAGTTTCGACATCATGCTATGCGCTTTTGCACCTTAGAATGCGTGGAATAGCTCGAAAGGAACTTCTATCTACTGTTGAAGTTCTGTGTGTTAAATAAAAATAATGTAGTAAGCTTATCATGCCACCCCTGAGAAAACGAGAAAATCGAAAGCTGCCTCTGTCTTTGTTACTTTACGTGATACAAAATGAGTGCGCATGACCTATTCTCGTTTTGTCAATTTGTCGTGCGTGGCATGCTAGCCCTACAGGTTAATAGAATGGACAAAAATATATTTTAAAAATCATTCAGAATCAGAATCTTTAGACTCTATTTTGATTCTCATATGGGAATCTTTCTTCTTCAACCTCTTTATCAAATTCAAAACTTCTATCCTAAATTCTAATTTCGAATCTTCCGACAAACTTTTGACAGCTGGGGTTAAAGACTTCAAAAACGACCTATCTTCGTCCTCTTCTCTCTGTATTAAAGTTGCAAGGACAGAAACTATGTCGTCGTCTTTTGTTTTTAAACTGTCATTTTCAAACTTTGGCCTTTTGGCGTCTTCGTTTTCGTCTACTTCAAAATATGTTTCGGTTTCAAAAGGTTCAGATTCTACTGTTTCGTCCATTTTGTAGCAGTTCTCTTCTTTTTCTTCTGTGTTGTATATTGTGTCTAGGAACGATAGCATGTCTGCGTAAATGTAAGGTCTGCAACGCTTTGACGCCCCGCTTCTTTTAGATTTCGCGTATGAATCTCTGATGTTGTACCATTTTTTTGTAATTGATGCACCTGTAAGGAAAACGTGCTCATTTCAGTGGTGTGCAGTAGGCCTCGCATGCCACCCCCGAGAAAACGATAAAAATCGAGATGTGCCTCCATCTTCATTATTTTACGTAAACCAGAAACAGCGCGCATGAAGTTTTTCTCGTTTAAACGCTTTGTCGTGGGTGGCATGCTAGCTGTGCTGGTATATACATGAACAAAAATAGTAGAGATGAGATAAAATAAATTGTCTTTATACACAGCACACTACACAAATAAGAAGGGTACAAAACGCGGTCTTATCACAAAAAGTTATTTTTTTCTTGTTTGTTTGTTTGTATTGAATAGACTCCGAAGCTACAGGACCGATCTGAATAATTCTTTCACCATTAGAATGCTACATTATCGTTGATGAACATAGGCTATAAAAAACGGCCAAGTGTGTGTCGGGACAAAGGGGCATTGCAACGCATGCCACGCAAGATAGTACTATACAGGCTGTCCCTGAACTCAAAGTCAAAGCGCAAACAGGAGATAATATTATAATATAATATAATATCTTGGACATTGTCACACAAGATAGGTAAGTTTATAACTGTTCAGGGAAAAATAGTAATAGTATGAAAACCTGTACCAGCCTAGCTAGCATGCCACCCACGACAAAACGTTTAAACGAGAAAAACTTCATGCGCGCTCTTTCTGGCCTACGTAAAATAATGAAGATGGAGGCACATCTCGATTTTTGTCGTTTTCTCGGGGGTGGCATGCTAGCTAGGCTGGTGAAATGTCACTTTGTGCGTTTTTCCCTTAGGTTTTGGTTAGGACATTGCAGGCTGAATCACCTGATTGTCTGAAAAGAAAAATGATTCCGTGCTGCAGATGGCACGTTAAGCCGTTGGTCCCGGCTACTATCTCTGGTGGTAGTAGTCGTTACATAAAATCCTCTGAACCTCTGACACTAAGGTTCTGCCCACACGATAAGAAGAAGGGAAAAATACAAAAATAATTCCAAGTTTGATAGTTTTCGAGATTTTATCATTTTTTTAACATTGGAAAAATCGCTACCCTGTTTTCAACTTTTAGATGTAGCAATTTTTTTCATGAAAATACATGATAAGCAATCCAGATTAGTCTTTTCAGCGGACCCAAATTAAAAAATAAACTATAAGTTCCATACTTTTTACAGAAAACACTTTTCTCTGTCAGACTTCTGCGGAAAACATTTTTTCTATGTCAACTTTGAGACTACATCCTGTACTGTACTTGGATTTTTTTTTGTATTTTTCAATGTACAGTTATAAACTCATTTATCTCCTATTTGCGGCTTGACGTTCAGTTTTGGGACACCTGTATAATATGTGTTCTATATCGTTGTCTAGTCATCATAATAAAAGTCCAGGCTATAGATTCTGGTACTTTAAATGTGACTAGATAATTTGTGTGACAATGTCTAAGATATTTATTTATTTACGAGCGTTAACCCGCGACTTCGTCTGCACAAATTATATACCAGATTTTAAGTCAGATCATAAGCTATCAAACAAAAAAAGTTTTATCGAAATCGCTTCAGTAGTTTTTGCGTGATGCTCGTTCAAACAAACAAACACACAAACAAACAAACAGACAGACAAAAAATCAAAAAATTGGTGATATGGAATCAGGGATACCTAAAAACCATATCGTAACTTTTTTTTTGTTAATATCTTCAATGTACACACGGCGACACATCAAGCAATACAAAACCAACATAAGCTGACCGCGCGTAGGTCGAGTAACTTATAACATCGCGTGGCCAGCCTAGCTAGCATGCCACCCACGACAAAGCGTTTAAACGAGAAAAACGTCATGCGCGCTCCTTCTGGCCTACGTAAAATAATAAAGATGGAGGCACATCTCGATTTTTTATCGTTTTCTCGGGGGTGGCATGCTAGCTAGACAGCTTATGTTGGTTTTGTATAGCTTGAACAACACTCTAAGAAATTTATCAGCAAAGTGATAACTCGTGTCTCAAGGTTCATACTGAACAACAGTAGGAGCAAGGCTCGTGCCATTATCGGAGCCCTCACCGGGCACTACGCCACAGGCACGATGATGCACAAGATGAAACTTACCCTAGATCCCAGCTGCCGAGCTTGCGGAGAGGATGAGGAGACCATGGAACATATCCTTTGTGACTGTGATGTCTTGGCGGCAAAACGCATGAGCCTTCTCGGAAATGGATATCCAAAACCGGAAGACCTTGGGTTTCTTCCCCTCAACGGTATCGCCTCCTTCATTGACCATGTATTTGAAGGGTGAAGAAAATGAAAAGTATTGGGGCCAACACAAAAGATCCCACTGGGTCGAAGTGTTGCTGGCTTGCCAGCCCCCACAACAAGATAAGAAGATAAGATAGCTTGATGTGTCGCCGTGTGTACAGACAAACTTCCTGTTACAGTTTTATAATAGTAATATAAATATATTTACTTACCAAACTGCAGCCGCATAGTCGGTTTCCAGCTATCATAAGAAGGTTCTATTTCTATATATATTTCAGACCAGGCTTGATATCTTCAATGTACAGACAAACTTCAAGTTACAGTTTTATAATAGTAATATAGATAGATTTACTTACCAAACTGCAGCCGCATAGTCGGTTTCCAGCTATCATAAGAAGGTTCTATTTCTATATATATTTCAGACCAGGCTTGATATCTTCAATGTACAGACAAAGTTCCTGTTACAGTTTTATAATAGTTTAGATAGATATAGATAGATTTACTTACCAAACTGCAGCCGCATAGTCGGTTTCCAGCTATCGTAAGAAGGTTCTATTTCTCTATATATTTCAGACCAGGCTTGATATCTTCAATGTACAGACAAACTTCCTGTTACAGTTTTATAATAGTTTAGATAGATATAGATGGATTTACTTACCAAACTGCAGCCGCATAGTCGGTTTCCAGCTATCGTAAGAAGGTTCTATTTCTCTATATATTTCAGACCAGGCTTGATATCTTCAATGTACAGACAAACTTCCTGTTACAGTTTTATAATAGTTTAGATAGATATAGATGGATTTACTTACCAAACTGCAGCCGCATAGTCGGTTTCCAGCTATCATAAGAAGGTTCTATTTCTCTATATATTTCATACCAGGCTTGATATCTTCAATGTACAGACAAACTTCCTGTTACAGTTTTATAATAGTTTAGATAGATATAGATAGATTTACTTACCAAACTGCAGCCGCATAGTCGGTTTCCAGCTATCGTAAGAAGGTTCTATTTCTCTATATATTTCAGACCAGGCTTGATATCTTCAATGTACAGACAAAGTTCCTGTTACATTTTATAATAGTTTAGATAGATATAGATAGATTTACTTACCAAACTGCAGCCGCATAGTCGGTTTCCAGCTATCGTAAGAAGGTTCTATTTCTCTATATATTTCAGACCAGGCTTGTTCCTTAGCTGTCCTGTCTTTATATTCGAAGCAATGACGGTTCCATAGAGCTGGTTTTTGTTGAATTATTTTTATTAGGTCTCGAGTCGATAACATTGTTATCCGACTGCGGAGCTTAAAAGGTGGGTGTTGTTATTTTGCCTGAAAAAAAAGGGTGCATTCGTTAAAGATGACTGTAGAATAGGCTTTTTGACAACTAGTCAAATCAGTTACACACGTCGACACATCAAGCTATACAAAACCAACATAAGCTGGCCGCGCGACATTAATGCTACTCGACCTACGCGCGGCCAGCTTATGTTGGTTTTGTATACCTTGATGTGTCGCCGTGCTTACTAAATAATGTGTTGTGACGTCATCAACATTTCATTACTTTTTAAAGTTTATCTTGTTATTTAAAAATATAGTATTCAAGTTAAAAATTTAATAAAAATTCCCATTGTTCCTTTTTTAATTGAGAAGATAAAAATAAAATATAATTTATTTAATATCGAAATAGCGGAAAAAATCACCTTTCTGATATATTTGAGTCGATGTTTGCAGTTTTGTATGGGACAGCAGATGTTTTTTTCGCGATTTCGATATTGGTCCCATAGAGAAAGTTGTCTGATCATCCCCTTAAAATAGTTTTAGCTAATTTTGTTAGTCCATAGTATGGAGCCTACCTCAGGAAACGCGAATAAAAAATCAGCTGTCCCATACATTTTAGTCGGGTAGGTACAGCAGTTTTGTACAGGGACAGCTGATTTTTTTTTTCGCGTTTCCTGAGTTATTTAGGCTCCATAGTGAAAGTTGTTCAGTTTGATGATCTGAGTTTACCGTTTCAGTATTTGCTAGGCTGTCACTTACACCCTGTATACCTACCTACCTTCCGTTCCGTTCACTGACACGCCGGCCGATATGACACTCAAGAAAATATTTAGGATTTTGAACTCTATTTAGCAACAATACAGTAAACAAATTTGAATAACCAACTCGATGTTACCAATAAAAATATAAACAACATTTTTGAGAAACTGTAAACTTTTTTTTTAGTAGCTAATTCCATCCCACTGCTGGGCCTCTTATCGTTAAAAGCATCCAGTAGACTTCGCATGCCACCCCCGATAAAACGTCAAAAATCGAGATGTGCCTCCATCCTTATTATTTTAGGTATGCTAGAAAGAGCGCGCACGACATTTTTCTCGTCTAAACGCTTTGTCGTGGGTGGCATGCTAGCCGTGCAGATCATCACTGTAGATTATGAATAGCAATAATTATTAAGATCTTACCTACAATTTGTCAAACGAATTTAGAACGTTATCGCATTTATGTAATAATGACATGACGTAATGATGAAACGTGACAACTAAATGTAATTACTAATTGAATAAAACAAAACAAAAGTTATAATTACCACTGACACCTATAGGAAGCTATAGCTCATGCGAATTCACACAACTAACAAAATCATTGCACACAGAAATCAACCTTAGATCTATAACGATAAAGGTGCAAGAGGCGTAAAATAAAACAGTGACTTACTACGTTTTAAAATGCTCACCTTCTTCAACAGTGTCCGAGTCGACCCGGTTTCCAATATGGCGTCTTCACAATTCTTCTTTTAAAATGCAAACTTTCGTCTAATTACTAGTTTAGAATAATTTAAAACAATTTGAGCATTAATTTCTAGTGTTTTTCTGTATATTTTCGCACAAAAATGCGTATAACACTGTCTGTAGTTCAAAAGGCACTGGTCGGTCGTTGCTCGCCGGGCGCGCCGTGCCGGTTCTATCCGGTTGGTAACGATGGCAACATCGCCCGTGACGTGAAAGCGGCGCCGGCGGAGGTCTGGCAACGTCGCATTGATTATTGTTGTTTGGTTTTTCTTTCTATAATTGTAACTTTTTTCGGCACTACTCTGAGAACTTTATCCATGTAATTACTTTTCATTATCATCAGTATGTAGGGTGGTGCACACCAAATAAATTACCCTTCCTTTGCGTCGCGCAGTGGGGTAAAAATAAACACTGACTGATTAGTCGAACTCGATTTCGGCATACACATGCAAAGTTTTATGTTTTATGCAGTTTTATGTGGGTGAAACCACATAGGTAATACTGCAGTTGTTATAAACTTTACTCCTTAGTCGCCACTTACGCGATATGGGAAATAAAGTGGTCCATTTCTTTTTAAAACTAAATGTAACTCTAAAAAAAACAAAAATTAATCTCTCCAAGCATTTATAACTGAGTAGGTACAAAAAGTACAAAACTCTACCTTGTATACAGAGTGTAAAAAACTTGTAGTTAAGTGAGGGGTTAATTCCACCCCTTGTTGTGTACAGGGTGTTCTCTTAGAGACTAAAACTAGCCCCGTCTGCACCGGAATTTCCGTTTTGTTTGAGAGCGTGCCACGTCATAGATTAAGTTTTGTTTAGATTTCGAAGAGGGTTTTTCGTTTGTGCCTAACATGTTTATTTTATGCCTACTTAGTATTGGATTATATGGGCATCACTATCACGATCAGAGTATAGAACAAAGTCGCTTCCCGCTGTCTGTCTGTCTGTCCCTATGTATGCTTAGATCCTTAAAACTACACAACGGATTTTGATGCTGTTTTTTTTAGTAGATAGAGTGATTCAAGAGGAAGGTTTATATGTATATAATACATGCGTAATTCAGTGAAGAAACACAGATTATTTTAGAGGTTTCTGATGTGATGTAAATAAACATATTTTTTTGCGCTTACATTGCAAACGCTGGCTGGCTTGATACCCTACGAGATAGATCAAAATAATGTACAACAGTATTTGTACAATACTTAAACTTAAGAAGGTTTTCAAAAAAGTCCGTGATGGTATAATATCTACCTCATAGGGATAACCCACAATAACCATTTTTTATCCTTTTCTTTTTACGAGAAATAATGACTTATTTACGAAGCGATTTTAAGCAGTACAGCATTAATCCTTAAATACATTGTGCATTTAATATAGATCAATATGGCCCTTTACAGTATAAAATTTAAATTAATATTTTCGAAGATATTACAGATTTAAAATGCAGGGACATAACATAGCGGTTGCGGCAGTACGCAGTACCGGCCGAGGGGTGCGCCGGCGGCGGCGGCGCGTACCTTATTGCCTAAAGACATTCGGTAGACGATTTTTAATTCATCGTTCGAAGTAGGGTCAAAAGTATATTGGATTTTGACATACGGGAGTTCGAACTAAAAATTAAAAAACGTCTCTGAATCTTTTAGACCTTCAAGACCTTAGTATCAGTATTGGTCGCTAGTGTTGGAATAAAAGAGAAACTCGCATATTTGAAGTGCACGTAATTGAAACCGTTTGTAATAGGAATGTATTGTGGTTTAGATTTGAATATATTATGTGGTTTTGTGTGCAATTGTTCTTGCTACAATAAAACTATATTCAAGTTTTGTCTGAAACATGCTTGTAAGCTTTACAGTTTTTCAATTACCGAGTAAATAATAAAAAAAAAGAATTTAGATTTTTTTCTGTTTTATCTGTCTGTTTCTTCGAGCAAGGCGCAAAAAGAACCTGACAGATTTTGAGTAACTTTGTGTTCAAAAGCTTTATGATAAGATCTCGCTACGATGACGGAATCGTCTGTGGTGCTGCCAGAGTAAAGAAAAAAAGCTCATATTACTCTAAAGTTTAGAGTAATATGAGCTTTTTTCGTTTCTTTGTTTAGAGTCTAAACACATAACAAAGTGACAAATGGGTAGCCTAATGTTATTTGATTTGGCTTGTTGAGAGCGGGAACGATCCCCGCACGGGTTCGTATCTGGTCCAAACGATTTCTCTATCCATTCAACGCGGGAATGCTGCTACTGTGATGGGTTCGATGTTTGGGTCGGGTGCGTTCCGTGTTGCTGAGGGTGTTTTAAATTAATTTTTATTTTATTGTTGACAAAGCTTGTGGTATATCTTCACGTCCCAAATACCGCAGTGTCTTAAAACGAAAGTCTTCGATCAGTGTGTGTTGCCAGTGATACAATGGAACAGAGACGTGGTCGTTCACTCAAGGCCTCATAAAAAGGCTGAAAGTCACCCAAAGGGACTAGGGAGAGGGCTATGTTCGGAGTTTCCCTGCGAGATCGAATCAGAAATGAAGAGATCCGCAGAAGAACCAGAGTATCTGACATAGCCCAAAGAATTGCTAAACTAAATTGGCAGTGGGCGGGGCACATTGCTCGCAGAACCAATGGCCGATGGCACCGTAAAGTTCTCGAGTGGCGACTGCGTACCGGCGCAGCGCAGCGTGAATAGGCGGTAGACCGACGACCTGGTGAAGGCAGAGGGAACCCGTTGGATGAGGGCAGCGCAGGACCGGTCGTTATGGCGATCCTTGGGGGAGGCCTATGTTATGTACAGCAGTGGACGTCCATCAGCTGAGATAACGATGATGATGATGAAGCTTGTGATGGATTTTAGTTTGGTAAGTTGACGAAGCAAACTGGCAAACGAAGTTGCTGATTACTGGGTGTTGTGTTATTAACACGTTCCGGGACAGTGACCGCCTATAGCCGTGATAAAAATAAAAGTTCTATTGTGTCTCGTTCACTGTCCCGGAACGTGTTAATTATTGACGGATCATTATGTGCTGACTGCTTGTTTTGTGTAGACAATAACAAATTATTTTTATTTGAAATAGATGATATTTGATTATTAAAATGATTCATCTGAGTATTTAATCATAGTTAATCTATGTCAACTATTTCCAACACAGCCCAAGGCGGGTAGGTGCGTGGAGAACAGAATAATATGCGCTTCAACCAACTTCAGCTTTGATATCGTACGCTTTAGCGCCTTAGTGCATCACTAGTTTTATAATTATGCGTAGAAAGAGGAAGTAATAGAAGGAAGAAATGCCAGCTTCCTGAGGAAGATCGTGTTTTGTCCCATTCACTTAATGAGAGGTGCAGAATGCAAATATACTCAAGTTGAAAAAGGAGATCTCTTCCTTATTGCTGTTCTTATTGACGTTACAACTTTTTTGCTTCTAGCTTCTATAACCTGACTCCGGAGTCAAACAATGTGGATTTATTAATATTTCATAAGAATTTCGTGGATAACATTAAAATTATTTGCGATTGCCCGTATTGTATCATATTGTTACCAACATAATTGTGTGCAGTATTCTAGTCTAGGAAGAGCCGCAGTGAATATTGCATCGAAGGTCAATGTTTTCATCAAATATCTATAATTTACATCTTGTGTTAATGATCCAATAAACATTAAAGAGCATCGTTTCAATTACTAACCTCAAAAAGGTTAACGAGATGTAAAAAAAAAGTTACCCTGTTTCCACCTTGAAAATACAGTATATCAAGGTCACAGTATAAGAAAAAGTATGTAGTTCTACATAACAATGGTTGGCCGGAAAGCCGGAAACAGGTTATTAAGGGCGGGATTCCGACCTTGCATGGGTTTGATGCCTCCGTAATTCCGAACGGAATTCTGGAGGGGGCAAATCCATACAAAATCCTAATTCATACGAATTATCAGAAATGGAAAGACGGATCGATGGTTAAAACTTAAAAATATAAACATTGTTGTGATAAATAATGGTATCTCCATTTCATTTTAGATTTTCTTGGTCTTTTCAAAGAGATGAACATTTAATATAATGAGAAAAACTATAATTTATTATGGATCACCGGAAAAACAAATTTATTTGCTCTTTGCAATTTGAAGACAATCTATTATAAAACTTGATTATACATAATATTAGACATTATTACATTATTATTATAAAGTATAATTGATTGATTAATTGATATATTATATAATATAATATACACTTTATTGTACACACAGACACATTGATATATACAATAGAAAAGACATGTACAAAGAGCGAGCTTGTCTCTTAAGAGATTTCTTCCAGCAATTAATAAATAAATGAATGAAATATTTATAACGAATATTAAATATAATAGACAGAAAAACTTAAAATGAATAATATAATATTGTATATTAGTAGCTGATGTTTTAGCTAATTTAATTAAAGTACATTAAAATAAAATAATAAATAAAAATTCGGTTTGCCGATGATATAGTCATCATGGCGGAGACTATGGAGGAGCTCAGTCGAATGCTCGATGATCTTAGCAGAGCCTCTGAACGAGTTGGTCTGAAGATGAACATGGACAAAACGAAAAGATCATGTCAAATGCCCATGTTGTACCTACTCCTGTTATGATCGGAAACTCGGCGCTCGAAGTTGTTGACGATTATGTTTACCTGGGACAAACTGTTCAGTTAGGTAGGTCCAACTTCGAGAAAGAGATCAACCGTCGAATCCAACTCGGTTGGGCAGCGTTCGGGAAGCTACGTAGTATCTTCACGTCCCAAATACCGCAGTGTCTTAAAACGAAAGTCTTCGATCAGTGTGTGTTGCCAGTGATGACATATGGAACGGAGACGTGGTCGTTCACTCAAGGCCTCATAAAAAGGCTGAAAGTCACCCAAAGAGCAATGGAGAGGGCTATGCTCGGAGTTTCCCTGCGAGATCGAATCAGAAATGAAGAGATCCGCAGAAGAACCAGAGTAACTGACATAGCCCAAAGAGTTGCTAAATTGAAGTGGCAGTGGGCGGGCATATTGCTCGCAGAACCGAGGCCGATGGGGCCGAAAAGTTCTCGAGTGGCGACCGCGTACCGGAAAGCGTAGCGTGGGTAGGCCCCGCACACGGTGGACCGACGACCTGGTGAAGGCGGCGGGATCCCGTTGGATGAGGGCAGCGCAGGACCGGTTGTTATGGCGATCCTTGGGGGAGGCCTATGTCCAGCAGTGGACGTCCATCGGCTGAGATGATGAATAAATAAATTAATATAAGTGAGGTAGACATAATGGTATGACATCTATGTTGGTATTGAAATTGGAACTATAGCGACATAGACATAGACATACAGAAGAGAATAATTTTGAAAACTTGTGTTATTGTTATTAATGTTTAAGTTATTAATAAATTGTTGCATGTTGTTACTGAACTGTTGTTATATTAATTGTTGACATTTTATTATTATTCAGATACACATAAAATAATTAAATCGAAATCAGAATTAATTTTAGTATATGCATTGTATCATAACAAAAAGCCATGTCCGAACTGTACAAACAGCCGAAATGAAGATGCTGAGGTGGATGTGCGGTGTCACGAGGCGCGATAGAATCCGCAACGAGTATGTGCGAGGTAGCCTGGGTATTCGTGACATTGCAGATAAGCTTCAGGAGCATAGGCTTAGGTGGTTTGCACACGTGAAAAGAAAGCCACCCGAATATGTAGGAAATATGGCACTGCAACTGTCGATTCCAGGACAGAGACCAAGAGGACGTCCGAAGACTAGATGGATGAACACAGTTCGTTGTGATATGACCGAGTGCAATGTCTCCGAAGACGACGTCAGAAATAGGGCAAGGTGGAGAGAGCAGATACGGAAGGCTGACCCCACCACCATATGGGATTAAAAGCCAGGAAGAGAGAGAGAGCATTGTATCATTCAAATCACAGGATGTTACAGAAAATATTGGTCACATTTTAAAGGTTTCTTCAACCATCAAACTCATCTGACACATTCACTGTAGAGCAATAATCGATGTAAAATATGCAGTTCTATACAAAACTGCTCAACAGACTCTAATTAATGTACCTACCTGTTTTTTTTTCAATTTAGATGTTGACTCTGAAGTGAAAATTTTTCAGTTTGTTTGTTTGAAGCACCTCTTCGAATATGACCACACCTTTCTGCAAACTTAAATTATTAATGGATAATGCAACTCTCTGGCTCACATTTTTTATGGTGTTATTTTTTATTTGTAATTAAAACGGACTCTTGCTTGTACGTTAGCACTGCATTTCCACCAGTGTGAATGTATACCATGCTTTTACTATTTATGTCCCAGTTAAGTGAGTAAAAGAGGATATGTTTGGTTATGTTTTTAAGTTAGGTTAGGTTGGCTCAAGGCCCAAAGATGAAACCTATGTTAAATTGATAGACCTTATCACCAATAGTAACCTTTACTATATAAGGTCTAACAAAATCCTTAATCAAATCCAGATCCAGTAATCAAAAGACTATCGATAGTTTTAACATTAGACATAATCTGCATATGAAATGGCACGAACCATTATCACACAAGCGGTTTTTAGCGTAGGTGATTTCGCAACTATATCGCAACGACGTCGCAACTGCACCATCAAGATACGGTATCGTTCCATCAACGCCTACGCTCAAAAATCACTCGTGTGATATGACTGTAAATCTTTAAAAAATGCCACCTAAGACGTCAAAAAATTACTAGATCTAGTGATCTAGTCTCTGAAAGCGGCAACACTCCATCCGGAACCAATTCCGAATCAGGTTTATTATACCTTAATATATGTGACTTGTTTCTGCTTCATCTCGTACACAGGGTGTCACTTTGAAGGGTGTAATCATTATATATTGAACAACATTCCACAAGGAACCTAAGGGACGTTTCGGGAGTTTCTCCAGCTCTTGGAAAAATATCAATTTTGTAAGCTAAATATATGGTCAAACAAAATTGGCTTAAACTATTTACTTTCTCTTTGGGACCACTGATGAAATCAAGATAAAAAGTCAGCTGTTCCATACAAAATTGGAAACCTAGTCGAGTCGAATGTATGAGACAGTTGTTTTTTTCGTGATTTTGATGTTGGTTCCATAGAGAAAGTACTTCAGTTTGATGGTGTGATAATCCCCTTAAGAGGCTCCTACTAATAAATATAAACGCTGGGCCGGACCATATTTTGCTGGTTTTTAGAAGCTATCTTCTCATTATTTGAAATACTTACAAATTAATGAAAAATATAGCACTGATCTTCAACATCTCTGCTTAAAGATTCTTTAAACAGAAAAGCAAGTACAGTACGACCAGGAAAATAATTCCGCTCGTCAATCTTCGTTTGCGCAGAGCAGTACAAAATCGGGTATTCTCTGTCTCGCTCCAACGCGAATAGCAGACCTATGGATGCTTCGGCAGCGAAAAGGGCGCTAGCAATAAGCCAATAGCGGCAAGGTGTCACATCCTAGTTGGTCAATATAATTTCGCGCACTTTTAAAATTTGTCTACTGCGCAGGTACATCGGTGAGACTTATAAACCTGGTACTACTGTACTATCCTATAATCATAATAAGGTAGCCTATAATAGAAAAACGTAGCCTCAAGAAAAGGATGTCGCTAGTATCGCTAGCAATTACATTAGGATTCGCATTCCATTGCAAAGAAACTGGATGATTGACGTTTATAATCTGTGGAATGCTTCCATTTGCCAAAGGATTACCTGCACTGATAAAAAAAAAATATTGTGTCGCGTGGCTAGAAGTCTCTCGAGTAGACATCTTTCGTTCGGCTCGCGATTTAGGTAGCCACGCGGCTCCGCCATTTTATGGCGGTTTCGGATGTGTGTTTTTGTATAAAAACAGGGCTTTGAGATCGCCATATCAATTACCGTACAATGAAATGAAATGAAATGAAATGAAATGAATATTTATTTGCTATGAATAGGTAACATAATAGTGGTAGGTACATAAAAAGTTTCTTCTATTCAGCTAACAATGGTAGCATGCAAATATTAGAGATTACATATGTCATAAAGTTAAAAACATTATTAATTAATTAATAGAACAAGAAAAAGCCGTGGTCGTCCAGTGGCGAGTAACCTTGCCTGCTGTGCAGGAGGCGATGGTTCGATCCTGGACGGGGATCGAACCATCGCCTCCTGCACAGCAGGCAATGGTTCGATCCCCGTCCAGGCCGACTCGTACCAATGAGTTTTTCGGAATTTATGTACGATTTATAACACCACTGGCTTTTCGGTGAAGGAAAACATCGTGAGGAAACCTGCATGCTTCGATTTCGAGGCATGTATTGTACCTACTGTCCATTTACAAGTGGCGACGGGCTCACTGGAAACGTGGATGTTCTGAGGTTTCAGAATATCTCTGACTACCCCCTCGGGGATTATAGTCGTGAGCATATGTTCTAGCATGCGTATGCTAGAACAAGAAAAAACAAAACAAACAGAAAAAAGAAAATAATTAATTAATTTCAGAGCATTGTCATTACATTATTACAAATATTAAAGATTAGAACATGTCACAAAGTTATAGCATTATTACAGTAGATACATTATCAAAGTTATTATTAGTTACATTATTACATTATCGATCTAAGAATTCTTGTACACTATAAAACCCAGACTCTAACAACCAGTTGTACAGTTCATTCAACAATCGTTTGGTTGGCAATTTTTTCATCCTGTCTGTCAATTTTATTAAAGACTTTAATACTCATACTTTAGCAGTTATTTTGAAACAAACTTGTTTTACGAAAAAGATCTGAATCAAGTCTATCAGGATTTCTCGTGTTTCTGGGGAAGACCTCTCTAGCAGTTTTGAAAAACTCAGGGTGTTGTTTGACAAATTTACATAATTCAAAAATATACATGCATGGAAAAGTTAATACACCCAATTTGCCAAACAACGGTTTACACGAATCCCGTGGACCCGCGCCACACATGGCTCGTATGCACTTTTTCTGCGCCGTAAACACCTTTATATTGTACGAGCGTTAACCAGCGACTTCTCTCCGCACAAATTATATACCAGATTTTAAGTCAGATTATAAGCTATCAAACAAAAAAAGTTTCATCAAAATCGGTTCAGTAGTTTTTGCGTGATACTCGTTCAAACAAACAAACAAACAAACAGACAGACAAAAAATCCAAAAATTGGTGAAATGGAATCAGAGACACCTAAAAACCATATCGTAACTTTTTTTTTGTTAATATCTTCAATGTACAGACAAACTTCCTGTTACAGTTTTATAATAGTACGAGCGTTAACCCGCAACTTCGTCCGCACAAATTATATACCAGATTTTAAGTCAGATCATAAGCTATCAAACAAAAACAGTTTCATCAAAATCGGTTCAATAGTTTTTGCGTGATACTCGTTCAAACAAACAAACAAACAAACACACAAACAAACAGACAGACAAAAAATCCAAAAATTGGTGAAATGGAATCAGGGACACCTAAAAACCATATCGTAACTTTTTTTTTTGTTAATATCTTCAATGTACAGACAAACTTCCTGTTACAGTTTTATAATAGTATAGATGCACCATTTTCCCAAATGATTAACCCATATCTAACGAATGAACGTTAACTTGAATTATAATAATATCTTCAACACTTGATACTGGCGACATCTTTAAGGAAACGCCATTTAATAAAAATAGAAATAGAATAAAAAAATTTACTTGATTCAAGAGAAAAATTCTTGAGCCAAGAACATCGTTTCGAATAGTTTGATAAAATTCTTGATTCAAGTAAATCTTACATGATTTAAAAATGTTTTCTTCTTGATTCAAGATTATAAAATTCTTATCAAAATTACGTTCTTGGTTCAAGAATTTCTCTCTTGAATAAAGTTAACTTTTTTATCATTGTGTTAAAGCTGGCATAGGTATTGTCGTTAAGGCGGTTGCAGAGGGGTCAATTTTATACAAAACTTTGACGCACAATACGCGTAGACGGTATTAATATAAGTAACTTTGTATATATGGAAAAATAGTTAAGAAAATCAAGATGCCGCGTAACAAATAACATTTGCAATTTATAAAATAATTACGAAGATATAAAGCGTTGAAATTTTTCATACAAAATTTTAAAAGCTTTATATCTTCGTAATCTATCTATACTATTATAAAACTGTAACAGGAAGTTTGTCTGTACATTGAAGATATTAACAAAAAAAAAGTTACGATATGGTATTTAGGTGTCCCTGATTCCATTTCACCAATTTTTGGATTTTTTGTCTGTCTGTTTGTTTGTGTGTTTGTTTGTTTGTTTGTTTGAATGAGTATCACGCAAAAACTACTGAACCGATTTTGATGATTTTTTTTTGTTTGATAGCTTATGATCTGACTTAAAATCTGGTATATAATTTGTGCGGACGAAGTCGCGGGTTAACGCTCGTACTATTATAAAACTGTAACAGGAAGTTTGTCTGTACATTGAAGATATTAACAAAAAAAAAGTTACGATATGGTTTTTTGGTGTCTCTGATTCCATTTCCCCAATGTTTGGATTTTTTGTCTGTCTGTTTGTTAGTGTGTTTGTTTGTTTGTTTGGACGAGTATCACGCAAAAACGATTTTAATGAAATTTTTTTTGTTTGATAGCTTATGATCTGACTTAAAATCTGGTATATAATTTGTGCGGACGAAGTCGCGGGTTAACGCTCGTTATATTATAAATCGCAAATGTTATT
Organism: Agonopterix arenella; assembly: GCA_927399405.1. Taxonomy (NCBI): domain Eukaryota; kingdom Metazoa; phylum Arthropoda; class Insecta; order Lepidoptera; family Depressariidae; genus Agonopterix; species Agonopterix arenella. The sequence goes on from OV656690.1 coordinate 836,502, forward strand.
TGTTACGCGGCAACTAGATTTTCTAAACTATTTGTCCATATATAAAATATTACTTTTATTAATTCCGTCTTCGCGTATTGTGCGTCAAACGTTTGTATGGACTGAAACCACCTTAACAGTCACTGTTCTATTAATCAACTAAAATCAACCGCGCGGTCCAAACCTGCACCATGTTTTAGGTTAAGTTAGTTTTATTTTCTCAATATTTTTATTTATTTTTAATTTACATACTTACCTTCCTTTATTTGTCTTTTATAAAATTATTTAAAATCAAAGTATAATTTTTTTTTTGGTTTATGGTTATGTATATAAGGTCTAACAAAATTAGCTGAAACTATTTTAAGGGTATGCTCAGACCATCAAACTGAACAAATTTCTCTATGGGACCAATATCGAAATCGCGAAAAAAAAAATTGATGTCCCATACAAAACTGCAAACACAACTTGACTCAAATGTATGGAGCAGCAGATTCTTTTTTCGAGATTTCGATATTGGTTCCTTAGAGAAAGTTGTTCAGTTTGATGGTCTGAGCATACCCTTAAAATAGTTTCAGCTAATTTTGTTAGACCTTATATAGTGCTTATGTTAATGTATATTTTTGTTTATTACTTCTTCAATAAAAGACTTTTCCTCATGTATAAATATTATCTAGTAACTTTTTAACTGTGTGTGTGAATTGTCAGACTATCAAACTGAACAACTTTCTCTACATGGTGAAATTGATATCATTAGCATCCTTTTAAACTAAGAGAGAGTCTACCCATCAAACTGAGCAACTTTTACTATGAGAGCAAACCGATCGGAGCAAAAAAATAATGTGCTGTTTCATACATTTGAGTCGAGTAGGCATTTGGTTGCAGTTTAGTATGGAACAGCTGATTTTTTTCTGCTCCGATCGGTTTGCTCCCATAGTAAAAGTTGTGCAGTTTGATGGATAGACTCTTAGTTTAAAAGGATGCTAATGATATCAATTTCACCCTGTATGGAACCAACATCGAAATCGAAAAATAAATTTCGCTGTCCCGTACATTTGGCTTCATTAGGTTTGCAGTTTTGTATGAAACAGCTGATTTTATTTTCGCGAGTTGATGCCCTGGAGTTTGTTCAGTTTGATTGTCTGATCATCCCCTTAAAAAGTGTCAGCATTTTAAGAAGGACCCTATATTATATAAGGTCTAACAAAATTAGGTGAAACTATTTTAAGGGGATGATCAGACCATCAAACTGAACAACTTTCTCTATGGGACCGATATTGAAACCGCGAAAAAAAAACAGCTGTTTCATACAAACCTACTCGACCTAAATGTATAGGACAGCAGATTTTTTTTCGCGATTTCAATATTGGTCCCATAGAGAAAGTTGTTGAGTTTGATGGTCTGATCATCCCCTTAAAATAGTTTCACTTAATTTTGTTAGACCTTATATAGGTAGGTTCAATGATGGGAATAATTTAAGGATTTTTATGGAAGTCTTTGAGCCAACTATTATAATATTTTTCGGCAAAACTGACAAACCACAGACACATATATACCTAGTCAGTTTCTAGATCGTGTTTAAATAATTTTATTGAATTAAATAGGTTCGTATCCTAAAAAAATAGAAGTAAACTTCGATTGTTAACTCCATAGTTTCCGATTTAATACAAAAATGGACAAAAAATAAACCGGCCGAGTGCGAGTCGGACTCGCGCGCCGAGGGTACCGTACTACCATAGTTTAGAAATACTGAAATCCTCGTCGTATATAAATGATTTAATAAATAAGTTCGCCGAACAAAAGGCAAGAAAAGTGTTTAATTGATTTTAATTGTTTGACTAGCTTAGTTTCTAGGAATATTAATGATGTGTGATGTCGGCTAAGAATAGCACCATCCCATTTCCTCCCGTGGGTATCGTAAAAGGCGACTTAGGGATCTACTGAAGGATGGGCAGCAGCATCCTCTGAGTACACACATTGATTCGATCTAACTGCGATCGCCAACCCGGCTGCCAAGCGTGGCGATTATGGCAAATCTCCCCATTTTGGGGGAGGCTTATGTCCAGCAGTGGACGTTTAATGGCTGATATGATGATGATGAATAAATAAAGTATATTCGTTATATAATTATTTTAATTCAATGCGAGCATGTTTCTTCGTTTTTTGAAAAATGAAATTGTGAAATTTACCCTTCATTTGGGCCCCCCAACAGATTTTGATACAGGGCCCTTCTAAGGCACGCTACGCCACTGACCATAGAATATATTTGTGGTTGGTATTTACCAAAAAAATTGTGTTTAATTGTTGTTCTGATAGAAAGGGACAAACCTAACGTTGGAAACATCGATGTACGAAAGAACGTTGAACATTACCGACCTCTAAGGAGTATTTTCATGTTTCACCGCTTGCAAGGAGGATTGGTATTCATTATCCAAACCAAAGAAGGTGCGATCGGTATTGTGGCATAGGCATTGGTAACCATAAACATAATATAGGTATACTATCGTTTAAACCAGGAAGCTGGAAATATATTACACATGTCTTTCACATTAATATTATACAATGGAGCATCCTGTAAGTGTAAGGGTATACCAATATACAGGGTGGAAGTGACAGCCTAGCAAATACTGAAAAACGTTCACTATGAAGCCTACCTCAGGAAACGCGAAAAAAAATCAGCTGTCCCATACAAAACTGCTGTAACCTGACTAAAATGTATGGGACAGCTGATTTTTTTTCGCGTTTCCTAAGGTAGGCCCCATAGTATTGTACTCTTTTCTTGTAACTTTTTTGCTGTCTGTGTGAGAGATCTAAATAAATATTTTTATTTTTATAATATTTTTATTATAGTAAAAGTTTTTCAGTTTGATGGTCTGAGTTCACAGTTTCAGCATAAATTTGCTAGGCTTTCACTTACACCCTGTAGAGAAGAGAGCAAACAAACGTAAATTATTACTGAAGTTGACATTTAACAATAAAAAAAAATATATATTAATCAAATTATTACAATAGGTAACAGGAAAATAAAAAAAACACAAAGGTATTAAAATTTAGTCAAATATCTATGTGAAATTAACATATATTTTTTTAATTAAAATCTTGCAACTTTGACTTTTGACTTGACTTTGACTTTGTCCAGGTACTTATTGTTTTCTTAAGGTCGTTATTGATGACGGACATGCGAGTTAAGGGGGGTCTTCATCGCGACTTCGTTGGACCAGAAATATACACTACATCTAAGCTCAGTCACAGAATAGGCAATAGTATATAGTTCTACATGCTCAGTACACACTGTCATCTACTTGTCTGACTGTACACAATGCACGTGTATTACGTGCCTGCAATCAGCTGCCGTATTCAAAGTAATTTTGCTTATATATTCGCCCTATCCCTCATACACTCCAAGTCCCTTGCGTCACGCTATTCTCTTACTTATTTCGTTGACGTTAAGAACTATATCGGGAGACTTGTTGTACTGATTAAGAGGATAGGCGGGCTGAAATGCTAATTTGGAGAATAGGTCACTTTTCTAACTGAATACGTATTTATCAAATCCGCCCTACCCATACACCCCGCCGACTAGAGTCCGAAAGAGACAACTGCAGTTCGGACCGATTTTGTATTAAAAAAATCGACGAAATCAGAATTTTTTATTTGCCTGTTTCCTCCTCCAAAACAAAACCGATTTTAATAATTCTTTCAAAAATAATATGAAAAAGACTTTGGCTACATATGTTCGTAAGTTTTGCTTTTTTTGCTTGTATTCGTCAAATTTGATTACTGGATATCTGAAAACGGGCGGTAAAATTGGTCATTTTCGAAGGTCCCTAGTTCTTACAGTAATAAATTAACGCAAAAAAGCAAAACCAAGGGGCATAGCATAGGTGACGTAGATCGTATGGTAAAAAAATGTTTGCTCTAGTGTTATTATCAAGAGAGAAAACAGGGGAATACATTTGTATGGACAAAACCGTTCTGGTCTATCCTCTTAAGTAGGCTACAAATATACTATGCAGCGCCAAGTCACGCGAATCAAGCTATTTTAGTTTCTATAGTATCAGAATTAAGAGTATTATTAGGAGACGTGTGTGTTGATTGAATTAGTCACAGATATAAAGTGGATTGCACCCCGTGGCGGTTGTTTAGACTGATTGGTTGTTTTCTTAAGGATTTCTAATATACTTCATAAAAGTGGTTCTGCGGGGTGAAATTGATATCATTAGCATCCTTTTAAACTAAGAGTCTACCCATCAAACTAAACAACTTTTACTATGGGAGCAAACCGATCGGAGCAAAAAAAAATCTACTGTTCCATACTAAACTGCAATGTCTAATCGACTTGCTGTTTTTTTTTACTCCGATCGGTTTGCTCCCATAGTAAAAACTGTTCAGTTTGATGGGTAGACTCTTAGTTTAAAAGGATGCTAATGATATCAATTTCACCCTGTATACAGAGTGTAAAATTTAATGGGACACTTTCTTAAAGGGGTGCTTCAGACCGTTACACTGAACAACTTTTACTATGGGACCAAAGAAATCGCGAAAAAGATATCAGTATGTTCATTATGGAACAACAGATTTCTTTTTCGTAATTTCAAAGTTGGCCCCATAGAGACTGTTAGTTGTCTGAACTGAAGCATCCCCTTAAGTATGTAACACGAAAAACGTATTATTGTTGAGATCTCGACTCAAATAACTACGTCACACCAGCGAATCCTTTATAACCCAAAGGATTTCCAAGAATGCAGCGGCACAAATCCTTTACACTGGGTCCAGCGGAAAATAAAACCAAGATGCCGCACAATTCCTTTTATTGCAACTACCTCGCTACGATGTGGTACCGTGAAGTTATTAATGACAAAGTTGAACTGCTTATAAATATTGCTGACAGTTTTTGATCAGACCATCAAACTGAACAAATTTCTCAATGGGACCAACAACGAAATCGAGAAAAAAAAATAGCTGTCCCATACATTTGGCTCGACTAGTCTTGCAGTTTAGTATAGAACAGCTGATTTTTTTTCGCGACGCCGATATTGATGCCATAGAGAAAGTTGTTCAGTTTGACGGTCTGATCATCCCCTTAAAAAGTGTCAGCATACCCTATAAACAGGGTAAATTTTATATCACTGCGGATAACTTCAGCATGTATTCTACTCATCAAACTGAACAACTTTCACTATGGAATCACCTTCTAAATCGCGAAAAATATATCAGCTGTCCTATACATTTGATTCGAATAGAAACTGCAGTTTTGTATGGGACAGCCGATTTTTTTCGCTATTTCGAAGTTGGCTCCTTGTTCTGTTTGATGGGTAGAATACATGCTGAAGTTATATACAATTTACCTTTACATTTTGTATACATATTTTGCTTAAAAGATGTGTGTTGTAGAGTTTCTGGCCGCACCTTCTCTACAACGGAACACCTTCCGACGCGGTGGTAGAGTCAACAAAATGACGTCAAACTGTGACATTGTGTTCGTGTGGCTTGCCCGATTTTGTAATTAATTTTATTCTGAAGGGCATATCCATATAATGTTTGCACGGGGAAAAAGTGATGTTTAGGTAAATATGCATCAGATTACCAGATCTCTAGTTATAAACCAGATAAACCGCAATACAGTTTATGCTATGCTATGCTATTTTATGGTTTATTATTACTGATTTTGTTTGTTTGCTTGTTCGAGAATCACGCAAAACTGTTTCTAATTGGAAAAAATATTTTTTGACACGCTACTGTGACGGGAAGCGGAGCAGACGAAGTCGCGGGCATAAGTTCGTAGTATGGAGTTCTGAAAGTGAAGTCACATTGACCAGGCCTTCTGGCAAAAGGTCAATATTGTATTTCAAAGAATTTTATTATAAGAAATAAATAAGACTTTGAGCGTAATTAGCTTTTTAGTTTGAACTATATACAAAAGTTTTATACAAAATTCATTCTGACTTCGAACTAAAATATTAGAACCTTTTTGTAATATCTCGAAAGATAAGTGTTCCATTCATTGCGAGAGGTAAAGAAACTTAGTGCAACTTTGAGTCTTATTTCAAGGGCATAACGGTGACCGCTGTCAAGGTAGCAGACGAAATAAGATATAGTGTCAAATCGGACGGTATAATGAAAATGATACGCGTTAGTGTTATTAATATTCTACACAAAAACCCTACAAAGAAGAAGGATACAAAATAATAATAATAAATATCTTGGAAATTGTCACACAAATTATCTAGTCACATTTAAAGTACCTGGACTTGTATTATGATGACTAGACAACGATATAGAATACATATATAGATACAAATATCCATGACTCGGGTACAAATATTCATATTCATCATATAAATATTTGTCCCTTACGGGATTCGAACCCGCGACTCTCGGCACAGCAGGCAGGATAAGGTAAACATTCATATAAAAGCACAACGTAGCATCGTATATACTAAACTGCAATGTCTACTCGATTTAAACTTACACCTTTTTAAGGGGATGATCAGACCGTCAAACTAAATAACTTTCTCTATTACACCAACTTCGAAATCGCGAATGAAAAATCAGCTCTTCCATACCAAACTGCAAACCTACTCGATCCAAATGTATGCAACAGCCGATTTATTTTTTGCTCCGATCGGTTTGCGCCTACAGTAAAAGTTGATTAGTTTGATGGGTAGATTCATAGTTTAAAAGGATGCTAATGATATCAATTTCACCCTGTATACAGGGTCCTTCTTAATATGCTGAAACATTTTTAAGGGGATGATCAGAACATGAAACTGAGCAACTTTATCTATGAGAACAACATAGAACTCGCGAAAAAAAATCTGCTGTCCCATACATTTAGATCGAGTAGGTTTAGTGTAGTTTGGTATGGAAGAGCTGATTTTTTCATCGCGTTTTCGACATTGGTCCCGTAGAGAAAGTTGTTCAGTTTGACAGTCTGATCATCCCCTTAAAAATTGTCAGCATATTATGAAGGACCCTTTGTAGGGTGTAAGGAAAAGTATAATTAACCTTTAAACCCATCTCTCTCTCTCTACTACTCTACCCATCAAACCGAACAACTTTTACTATGGGAGCAAACCTGATTCAAACGTATGGGACAGCAATTTTTTTTGTTCTATCAGGTTTGCTCCCACAGTAAAAGTTGTTCAGTTTGATGGGTAAAGAAAGTGGTTTAAAGGTTAATGATACTTTTTCTTACCCCCTGTGTATACTGAGAAATGTGTACGACACAAGTGACACAACTTATTACACAATACGATTTCGTTATTCATCCCTCTCCTCTCCTTTCCGCTCAGTTTCAGTGGATACGGCATAAAGCCCTGCCTAGCTAGCATGCCACCCCCGAGAAAACGACAAAAATCGAGATGTGCCTCCATCTTTATTATTTTACGTGGGCCAGAAAGAGCGCGCATGACGTTTTTCTCGTTTAAACGCTTTGTCGTGGGTGGCATGCTAGCTAAGCTGGTGTCAGAGTTTTTTCAGACCGCCTTACGGCCTCTGTCGTGGTTTTTATGTAACGACTACTAGTGGCGACGGGCTCACTCCCCGTCACACTGGACAGAGTTTCGGTACTAGTGAAACATGGATGTTCTGAAGTATCAGAATATCTCTGACTACCCCCTCGGGGAATATAGTCGTCAGCATATGCTATGCTATGACTACTATCACCAGAGATAGTATCCAGGACTAGCGGCTTAACGTGTCTTCCGAAGCACGGAATCATCTTTCTTTTCAGACAATCAGGTGATTCAGCCTGCAATGACCTAACCAACTGGGGAAAAACGCACAAAGTAACATTTCACTAGGTGCCCCCCGTGGGAATCGAACTCACGACCTCCGTGTCGAGAGCCCAATGGTCTTAACCAGTAGAATACGGAGGCAGAGACACGGATGTGCTTTCCCAATAGGGTAGGCAGAGACCTGGAAGCAATCGCGCTAAATAAAATTCAACTGAGAAAACTGATTGGACCGCGTGCGAACCACAACTTTTAACACAATCTGTACTATCATTTGACAGCCTTTAGAGCCATTTTATTATATTATTACCATAGTAAAAGAACATTCAATACTTTATTATTATCCTGAGCACTCGGTCAACAAGCGTAGATACGATGTTGTTTGTGATATACAGAACGACCCTGTTTAGTCGTCACTCTTGCTTCCTTGGCCCCTATCTTTACAATACAGTCAATAAAATCCCTAAAACATTGGCTTCTAAACCTAAATTTCTAAATTAATGGGTGCTAATTACAAAATTAAGTTTCGATACATAAAACACACACACAAATACACCCCCCCCCTCCCACACACACACACACACACACACACACACACACACACACACACACACACACACACACACACACACACACACACACACACACGCGCGCGCGCGCGCGCGCTCAGACATACACACTTACCTACCCGTTTAAGTTTGGTTATTTGTTAATCCTACTTCCTTTATTTTTTCTTTTTGTTTTTCTCTAATATCTTAAAGTGTTAACCTCAAAAATGTTCGTGGAGAAGAGACCTGGTGGCCTGGAATTTCGATTAATTTCTACCTTCGGCACCAGTCTCCCCACAAGACTAGATACATGTTCCTATTGTGATTATTTTGATATTGTACCTTTTCTTTGTATCTTAACATGTGGTTTGTGGTGAGAAAAATAAATATTTTTACCTGGACTTGTATTATGATTTTACTAATATTATTATTTTGACATATCGCTCAAACGTTAAAGGCTGTCAGTCACATAGAGTTTAGCGCGATGCGGAATTCAGCACATGCAATGTGATTAAAACTGAAATTGGATAAGGATTGAACTTGGATGTTTTAAATTAGCGAAATCGCCCCCCAGGGCGCGCAATCTATTACGACCATACCTCTTTCGCTTCATTCACATTCTTACATCTCTTCATACATGCCTTTTGGTTTCGAGTTCTCCGCACCTCCCCTTTTACCGATATGGACAAAGAGCAAACAATATTTATAGAATGACTATAGAACTCTATATCAATGGACATGTCCGATACTCTCTTGGCCGGTTTATAATATTGTTTGTCCCGGTTTCGAACCGACGACCCGCTACAAGATCTTGCTTGACCGATTTGTCAAACCCTTTCCGTGCGAGCCAAAAATAAAATATCAAACCCAACAAAAACACCCATAACATTGACATAAACAAAACATAATATAAAAATATATTACACACATATACGTATAAGTATGTATATCCTCAATATGGAAGGCATCGATAGAAAATATAGTGGAATATGAATCATAATAATATCAGCAATAACTTATAGGGAATACGCTAGCTCTTACAACATTTATTATGTGAATGTATTAAATGTCGTATGGAAAATATGTTTTTGTATGTTTATGGGAAATTAGTTTTTAGTATTGGATGTCAAGTGGGTAGGAATCATTTTGTTTGTTTTCGATGTTGTGTTCCAAACTCGGCATTATTCTTTGGCCAAGATCCATTCAGCAATTTAACCGAAAAAAGGCAACAAACATACATACAGACATACATACAACTTTGTATTATTGCAATACACTAAAATGTTTATTTTCATTACGCACTTTAGTTCACAACAAACTAATTTTAGGTTTGCACATTGAACATTTTTTATTTTCTTCTAGTACATACTTACCTACCTACAATTTACCTTTGTCCCCCACACTAGGCTAAGACTGGCCATGTGGAGGGCATAAGTATGAAGCTCTATGAAAAGCAAACAAAAATAAACCTTAAAACCAACTAAACACAACGTAAAACACAACATTAACTTTAATAAACGAAAAGCAATGAGCGGAAACAAATTTAAAACGGCTAAGGAAGATGCAGATAAATAAATAAAATCCCGTACATTTGGGATTGTTGTACGTCACAGTAAATTTAGCGAAAGAGACTAACATGGGATAGCTCTCTCCTTAGAACTTGTGGAAGGGGATTTACGGGATGAAATTCCGTGGAATAGACAATAAAGCTAAGCTAAGAAAGCCAACAATCAATTCATCGCTTTCATCGAATACAAAATTGACAAGAGGTGGTTTGAATGTTGGCAAAACAGCAAGCTTTAATTGGTTAGTTTATGAATATATCTTTGGACGAATCAATTAGACTCTAATAAAGCTACAAAACCTCGCATAGCCGGGAAATCGTGATTGCCAAGCGTAAGCAGTACAACTGCAGATGCGTCGCTTAAAATACTCCTATTTGAGCATGATTTTGAGCGAAGCAACTGAAGTTGTACTGTTATGTTTGGCAATCAAGGATACCCGGCTATGCTAGGTGTTGTAGCTTATTTATGTAGCCTACAATCACCACTGGTTTTTGACAAAAGAACTGAAAGCCAACTTCGACCATCAAGGTTTGCCAGAGCTATGGAGCCTATGGTGCTCATGGTATGCAGCACATATTTTCGGTTCAAAACGGTATCAACAATAATTCTTCTTCTTCCATGGTCAGAGCATGAGTTATATTGCATGAGAAAAACTCATGCGACAGTGGAAAGATCAGTCAGCAATAGTAGTATCGAAGTTGACTGTCCCAGGATGATCAATCATTACAGTGCTGAACACAGATGCACTTTTTGGTCCTTGCTTTCCAAAATCTGAAAGAACAAGAAATCTCTATATTCAGAGGTGGAATCGGATGCAGTGCCTCTAACCTGTAGCTACACGGTTTGGGCATCAAAGATGCTGTCAGTGTCTGATAAAATCAGTCAGCTCTCACGATAATTGTTTGGGTTATTCATATTCGATGTCGGATACAATACGCGGCAAACCTAATACCTAACCTGATTTCCTGGATAAGGTTAAGCGGTACTTCACGCCTGCACAGCTTCTTACTCTCTACAAAGCCCAAGTGCGATCTTGCATGGAGTACTGCAGTCACCTCTGGGACGGTTCTGCGAAATACCAACTGGATGTACTGGACTCAGTTGAGCGCCGAGCCAAGAGACTCATCGACGATGACGCACTCGTCTAAGCTAAGTCACATAATCTGCAACACCGGCGATTGGTCGCTTGTCTGTCGATGTTTTATCGGATACACTTCGTCGAATGTGCCCAGGAGCTACATGACCTGATTCCACCATCCCCCTTCCATCAACGTACGACAAGACGTAGTGCGAGACTGCATCCATACGTAGATATCTTTAAAAGAAGAGTTAATAGGCTTTTTCTGAGTGAGCGCGATACATCCCCGGCTTCATCTACACTTCCTATCAGGTGAGCTGAAGCCAGGCGCAAACCCATTATGAATAAAATAAAAAATAAAAATAAACTTGACCGCACGCGATCGCGCACGGAGTGTTCCGTACCACCATACAATATTTCAAAAAAATTGGTTTTTCTCCTGGATTTATAGCGCAAACCCGACACACATTTGACCGGTTTTTATTATTTGTTGTTATACTATAGAGTTTGAACTATAATCACACCAAGTTTGATGCTAGTACGTATAACCATTTTTACGATAGAGCAAGAAGAAAAAACGTTGATAAAAACTTGTTTCTTGTATGGAGATCCACCCCTTTTCATTTTTTATTATTTATCATTAAATTCAATACAATGATACGTATTCTGTGTAAATTCTCACTGGCTACATATTATGGTTCAGAAGATACAGCCTTTCAAAGCTAGGACGGACAGCGTAGGCTTATGAATAGGGAACCCTTTCAAGCGAGCATTTGTACAGTTCGTTGCAATACCAAACCGTGTGTTTCCAAAACTCCGGTACTAGGATTAAATAATAGTAAAATCCTTGCCAACTCCGAATTCAAATAGCGCTGCCAAGTGGCACCGTTTCTGAGACGTAATTAATTTGAAAATTTTGGCCCCAAGTGAATTATGCCCCATCGTCGGTTAATTAAAAACGAAATTAGCTTCGCTTTTGATTGTTTGAGCAGATATTGCTGGTTCTGAAATTAATGAGGTATTAAAAAAATATTTAGATTCTTATTTTTTAGGGCTCCGAAGTCAACAAGGAACCCTTACCGTCCGTCTGTCCGCTCGTCCGTCTATCCGTGGTTTAGCTCAGAGACGCTTAGTACTAGAAACCTGTAATTTGGCATGGATATACACATTAATCACGCCGAAAAAGTCGTAAAATGAAATCTTAATAAAAAAATATTTTTTTTAGGGGACCTCCGCTACACGCGAAATGGGAATGGAATTTTTTTAAGTCAAGTGCCCCCCCCCCCCCCCCTGCCAGCTAAACAGTTGTTCCTGGATATGTAAAAAAATTCATGGCAGTAGTATATAATAACGAAATTAAAAGGAAAACTATCACCGCTAAGTAGACTACAAGTTTACGAGTAATAGTCGACCAACTTATAAAATGTACTTTTTAGACTTTAGTGGCCGTTAAACCGTAGTGTAAAACAAAAAGCATCCTTCTAAGTCCATATTATAATGGGAGGGGCAACTACGGAACCCTACCCTGCGCGTGGTCCGACACGCACGTGGCCATTTTTGTAAATAATACCACAAATTATTTAATAGTTACGTAATACCGACTGCTTCCAAACGGTGAAGGAAAACATAATACCTGAATAGAATAGAAACCTGCATATGCTGGGAACATATGACAAAAGTGAAAAAGATGCGTATGTGAAGTCTACCAATACGCATTGGGCACACGTGATGGTCTAACGCCCATACACCCTCGCCTCCCCGAGGTTAGACATGTGCCCTGCAGTGGAACTGTATACAGGCTGTAACAAAACAAGGTGAATAAAACCATCAAACTGAACCACTTTCACTATTAAGCCAATACCGAGAAAAAATTAAAAAAAATTGTTGACCCATACATTTGAGTCGACCCGGTACAGATAGCAGATTTTTTTTATTTTTTCTCGGTGTCGGCTAAATAGTGAAAGTTGTTCAGTGTTCAAGTATTACAAGGGTATTTTATTGCACCCTGTATAGGCTGATTGTGATGACAATGACGGCGTACGGTTCTATTGTGGAGGCTGTGGATTTTTTTTGAAAGTGACTATTACAGCTTTGCTCCGGGAGCAACTACTGCTTTTTACTGCGGGCTATTGGGGGGACCACGAAGGGTCACCGAGCCAATTGAATGAACTTAAGCAACCGACCTAGGGGCACCCAGCGGGGTACGGACCTCGGCCAAGGACGTTGCTGGGGCTACGCGGCGGATTGTGTAGCTGGGATAGGTGAGAAGCGGCCTGGGATTGGCCTATAGCGTCTGTAGGCGCCTGAATTGAAGGGAGTGTGCAGTGGTCGCGGCTGTCTCCGCCGGCGGGGACGTTGATTACTGTGTCGGCGTGTTGTTGTCGTGTGTTGTGAGTTTGCGATTGTGGACGTGTGTGCGGCTCTCTTATAGGACTTTACAGCCATGAGAAAAAGTGCCACTCCAAAAACACTGCTTAAACCATCTGCAACAGATGTAACGGCTGATGATGATGATGACAATGAAAGAACGTAGCTCAATTTCCTAAATACTAAAATTTTTTTTTTTTAATTTTTTTTTTCTCACGAAACACAGTACAGAATTACAGACACATTTTATGCCAAACTGCATAACAGTTTGTCGGCATACAATGAGCTCTTGATAACATTTACAAACAAGTAACAATCATAACACTTAACGCTAATGGTACAAGTAACAATCACACACTTAAAAATGTTTCTTAACATAAAATAAGTGAATAAGCCCCCAATCATAGATTTGCTTGAACCTTATCCAACTTACATATACCTTTAGCTATTTACTTCAGATTGTTGATAAAACTGTACAAGGCTACAAGTACAGGCATCTTTAAAGTTTCCAACAGAAGACTGCCTTAGAGCATTGCAGCTTGGTCGTCTACATTTTAAACTACGTTATTTTTCCATCTCCGCTCTCTAGTTTGTCTTGGAGTAGAGTGGATATGATTTTGCAGTGTAAAGGGATTGGCAATTATAGATAAGCTTATGCTCACGGCTATAATCTCCAATTAGAAATATACAATAAGAGTTAACCCGCGACTTCGTCCGCACAAATTATATAGCAGATTTTAAGTCAGATCATAAGCTATCAAACAAAAAAAAGTTTCATCAAAATCGACAAAAACAAACAGACAGACAAAGAATCCAAAAGTTGGTGATATGGAATCAGGGACACCTAAAAACCATATCGTAACTTTTTTTTGTTAATATCTTCAATGGACAGACACACTTCTGTTACAGTTTTATAATAGTTTAGATAGCATGGAGTTACTTCACTGGATATAGGTAGGTGAACCCTTTTTCGGAATCCCTAAAAGTCTAATATAAATAGCCAGCTTTGTAGAGTCGATAAAGCTGTGAAGCAATACTCTAGTCCCTCACTAAAATACTTATCAAAGGCTACAATCGCAAGCTTATGAACAGTGTCCCCAGCAAGGATCAAAGTGCATTAGCAAGGTCATTAACAGGCCACTGCAAACTAAACAAACACAATGCACGACATTAAACTAAATGATACGACCTTAGACCATTTAAATAGGGACCTGCCTTATGTTAGCATTCCCCTCTGCCAAGGTACAAGATCAAAATATGATCATGTGTATGTGCATTCAATTTTATACCAAAATATCACTACGCGAGACAGCTTATAATTGCGGAACAACTAGTTTTGTTTGGAATTCACACGAGACTATTCTTCATGATTTTCGACACTCAAAATTAGACTCTAAAGTAACTGAATAAAATCCAAAGTTGCGTATTTCATGATACCTTGTCCCCCGCAAAAAGTGACAGAAAAGTTTGGTAGTAGAATTACAATGCATAACTCGTTGAAATGAAATGAAATCATTTATTAAAATATTTATAAATATATATATGTTTTTTTATTTTTTTTTTATTATTTTTTTTTATTTTTTTTTTTTTATTTAAATGCTTTAAGGATACGACCAATTCCAGATTTTGCAAAAAAGTAGATGGAGACGCCTCTGCACCTCCTATGTGACTGTGGCTCCCTGATGTACAATAGTAGTACTCATCTAGGCAGACAAGTTCTGACACCAGATGAGATACAAAATATCCCGATCAAACCTACTGCAGTGGGGAACTGGTAGGGAGCTGTAAAAGGGGCGTTCACAAAAGACCTGCGATGGTCATAGTGGAAGCCTGTCAAGGCCCCCAATCTCAAATACAACAATAATGAATGTTGTTGTATTTGAGATTGGGGAAGATGATTGTTTTTACGCCACAATGCACAAAGAACGCGCGTCCGTTTTGCGCAGGGTGCAGGCCAACCCCAACCACATTCTGGCCATCCACTCTTTTGGTTCATTGCTGCACCCCAACGATGCACTCCAAACGAAGTAGTTAAGGCGGTTGCAGAGGGGTCAATTTTATACAAAACTTTGACGCACAATACGCGTAGACGGTATTAATATAAGTCACTTTGTATATATGGAAAAATAGTTTAGAAAATCTAGATGCCGCGTCACAAATAACATTTGCAATTTATAAAATAATTACGAAGATATAAAGCTCGGAAATTTTTCATACAAAATTTTAATAGCTTTATATCTTCGTAATTATATTATAAATTGCAAATGTTATTTGTTACGCGGCAACTAGATTTTATAAACTATTTTTCCATAATATAAAATATTACTTTTATTAATTCCGTCTACGCGTATTGTGCGTCAAACTTTTGTATGGACTGAAACCACCTTAAATTTAATTTATTTAAACATTTAATTACTAGTAACTAAGAAAAATCTTCTTTTTTTCGTGTCAATTGTTCTTTATGTTCCCATAATTTATTGGCCAGGGCCTATAGCCAAAGTATATAACATTTCTATTGGCGTAGACTCTAGTAGAAATGACAGAATGTATGGATTTGTGGTATCACACACGATGACGCATTGCCGCACCGTATGTGCTTCTACGTGCGGTTTGATACAACTCCTTGCTTTGAAAATGACGAACTGACGTCTGCCGCTCCATCATGCGTCATCGTGTGTGACACCACTTTGACATTGGCGATCGAAACATTTTGACGTTTGCTTTCGCTGCCATACGTCAAGTCCATAAATTTTTTATGTTTTCTACTGTCGTTAACGCTAATCGAAAGGTACTTTGTCTTGGGACCCAGGTATTTGATAGAAAAATAATGTACTAACTCTGACTTAAGAACCATGATGAAAAGATCATCGACTTAGAAATCGCAAAAAAATTACAATTCCTTACGTATTTCTCATTTACATAACTCGAATCATTTCGAACTACCAAAGCCGAAGCCAGGCCCTGTACCCGGACTCTCGATTTTCGACTCTTTTGTGAAATAACCCACCTCACTAGATTTTCACAAGCACGAAACCTATTTCAGGTACTACAATAAGCAAGTTATCCAAGACGCAGTTAATGTGTGGTCGCCGTGGTTTCTAACTTGCGCAAACCACTCTATACCGGTCCGTTTGTCACATCTAACAGACTAGCACTTTTGCCCCCCAATATTCGTATGGGGTACATACTTGGTACACACAATGAAGAAGTTTTTGTTATTGCTGTTTATTTAAAGTCAAACATATACAGGGTGAAATTTATTCCATAATACAGCATAAAGACAAACCGGAATGTCACATTTCGCATTTCATAAAATTTTAGATTTTCATAAAATAAAAATAAACATCTATCCGCCACACATGTCACATAATTTTATCCTTGGTTTGTTGGTTTTAACAATTTCTTCTAAATTATTATAAAAATGCTAAGTTATAGTTAATTGTGTAAGAGCAAAGTACCGCTGAGAATTCTGAGCACTGTTTCCCTGTAGGCAGAAACACTTCTCAAAATGACACCGTGTTTATCTAATACATATTATACCTAAATTACAAGTTAATCTCTCGGTCCGCCATGAGAAGTCCACTGTAAATGCAAGAACGTCACAACTGGTCGCCACCGAGGACGACCGCCGCCGATCAGAACTGTTTTGAATGTAACATACCTACATAACAGCTTACTCTACCTAGTTAACTTCAATAACAAGGTATTGGTAATGGTCCTCGAGCTAGATGTGACCTCTGGCGAAGAAAGAGCACGCTACCCGACCCGTTTGTCCCCCCCTCGGAAAGCCTTCCCCCAGGACATGAACTGCCCAGGCCGATTTGGAGGTCTTTAAACAGGCTCCGAACTCAAGTCGGCCGGAGTAAGGAGAACCTGTCCAAATGGGGTTTTATCGATGGATCAGACCTGAGGTGTGAGTGTGGTATTGCCCCTCAGACTATGGCCCATCTCATATCTTGCCCTTCCTGCCCGCAAACTTGCACGCGAATGGAGCTTATGGACGCTGCTGGTAGTGCTATCCGCGTGGCAAAATACTGTGGGCTGGAAAAATATAAAATGACATGCCATCGACTCGATAGAAGAAGAACTCGTACTTAATATAGTTTTAAACATGGTGTAATTTAATTGTAACAATAGGAATGTGACTTACGTTTTAAAATATTTTGGTTAATTGTTTAAATTTTAAAATTATAATTTTGTATGTACTATATATAATTGCTACACCCTTGGGTAAAAATTGCATTGATTCCGTTGCAACATTCCATCTTATGTATACATGCATTTTAAGGCAATAAAGAACTGAGAACTGAGAACGCCCCTTTCGGGGTGGTCACAAATATTTCTACAACTCCCGGGAGAGGCTAAAATGGTGTACCTTTTTATTTATAGTACTAGTGTTTAATATGTGTGTTTGTTTGTATATTCGTTTGGTAGTGTTAGGTTTTTATTTCATTGTAAAATTGTTTTATTTTGTAGAGTCTTAAGGGTTAAGGCACGATGGGGCTGACGTAACCTCAGGGATAAAAGCTCCAAAAAAAAAAAAAAAAAAAAGAATAAAAAAAAAAAAACTCTATTTTAGAATTTAATGACGGTGGTGAAAGTTAGCTAGATTTTTACCCACTGTTAGTACATAACAAATCTTATCCCTTATAGTTGCCTCGTTTCCAGAGAAAAGGGTAGAGACTATGTTACTTAAGAAGTAGCTCAGTAAAGGTTCCCTTGTATGGCGAAAATAATTAATTTCCTCATATATTTAATAATTAACTTAAGAAATATTTGATAGATAAATGTTATTATGAAAGGAATTATTTTTTTGATGACATTTTATGATTCCTTTTTTTTTTCTTTCTATTCTAATATAATTCTAATGTAATGAAATGACTAACAAATATATATACTTAGATTGTTTTTATTTTGAATGTAACTTCAGTAATAATGTCTAGATTTGTGCTGTCTTTTCTATATTGTTATGCCCTTACAGGGTGCTCCATTGTTTAATTACTAAGATCTCATGTATGACTTCCTTACTATGTACAACAATGTGGCAATGCAATAAATATTTGAAATTGAATGTCATTGTTGTTTGGAATTTTTGAATTTTATAAATGTTATTTTAATTGAATGAATGTTATGTAATGTTATTGTTATTGAATTTAATTTAATTTGTATAAACTTTAAATGTTGTTCTGTGTTCCACAGCATGCTGTGCCCATAATGGGTATCATATGTTGATCTTTTCTATTTTGTAATATCTTTTATGTACCATATGATCCGCATGAATAAATGAAATATGAAATATTTTATTTATAACAGCTGTTTTTTTCTATTTACCATTTAGATAGAAAATCCAACTAAAAATTTTCTTATTTGAAATAATTAAACAAAATTAAAAAAAAATCATGTGAAACTCGGAAAAAATTGTATATATACATTTTTTTATGCCATTTGTTAAATACATTTCTATTGTTTTATATACTTACCTTTGCTTTTAACTAATTAGAAATTACAAACTATTTTTAGAAATACTAAATTATAGTACAAATTTTATACAGTGTATGCAAACTCATAACCTAAAACAAACAATCTATACTATTATAAAACTGTAACAGGAAGTTTGTCTGTACATTTAAGATATTAACAAAAAAAAAGTTACGATATGGTTTTTAGGTGTCCCTGATTCCATTTCACGAATTTTTGGATTTTTTGTCTGTTTGTTTGTGTGTTTGTTTGGGTGTTTGTTTGTTTGTTTGAACGAGTATCACGCAAAAACTACTGAACCGATTTTGACGAAACTTTTTTGTTTGATAGCTTATGATCTGACTTAAAATCTGGTATATAATTTGTGCGGACGAAGTCGCGGGTTAACGCTCGTAAAAATATAAAAAGAAAGAAATCTGACGTAATAAATAAAAAATACACATTTTTGTACTAAACACTGAAAATGCTAAATTCTGTTGTATGAAACGTTTCGTTTCGTTATTCGTTAATAAAGCATCTACATAATTATTTGTTTTAACCTTTGACTACTTATATGAGGACTAGTTACGCGTGTAATTCTACTAACAAACATTTCTGCCACTTTTTACGGGGGGCGTGGTAACATGAAATCCGCAACTTTGAATTTTATTCCCATAACTTTAGATTCTAATTTTGAACGTTTAAAATCATGAAAGTAGTCTCGTCTGAACCCCAAACGTTCTAAGTTCGAAATTATTGTTTCGCAATTATAGGCTGTCTCGTTTAGTGATAAGGTATAAAATTGAATGTAAATGCACAAGATTAATTGATCTTATACCGTGGCAGAGGGGAAATGCTACCGCAAGGCTAGTCCTTATATTAAATAGTCAAAGGTTTTAACGATCTACCAAAAAAAAATTGCTTATTATAAATTATTTCCCTTCGACCCGTATTTTTACTGGACTAAAGCGGTTTTGACATACTTTTCATGTTAATAACACCAAAGAACCTTAGTTTATTTCATGAGAAGATCTTTACCCTGCAGTAGGATCCTAACTTACATACTTTCATGAGATTAAAACATGGGATTAAAAAGATACTTGTATTAACGGATCCGTATGATCCTGACATGCGTTAAGCATCTAAATCCATACAAATGACGCGTATACAACATATTTCATATTCACTGTTCCCGAGTCACCTATTCCATCTATCAAATAGATTAGGACAAATTTATTGGTCGAAACATTTCGCTTTTAACATAAAGTCTCACAATTCTCATACGAGTACGTGGAAACTATGGGACTTCGAGAATTTTAACGCGCAGTCCCGATAGTGCAATATTCGGTGTTTGTTCTGACAGTTGTAAATGTTGTAATGTATGGAAATTGTGGGTTTTGGTAAAAGGAACAATTCTTTGAAATAGTTTACGATTATTCGGGGAATTCGACACCGCATTTTCATACAATACTACATACAAATAGACCTCATAAGGCTGAAAGTCACCCAAACGGCAATAGAGAGGACTATGTTCGGAGTTGCTCTGCATGAATCAGGAATAAAGAGATCCGCAGAAAAACCAGAGTAGCTGACAAAGTCCAAAGAATTGCTAAACTAAAGTGGCAATGGGCACTTTGGGCCGGACGTTGTGGCGATAATTGGGGGAGTCCTGAGTTCGAATCCCGGTTCGTTCATGCTATATGTTTGTGCCTTTGTTGCATGGTTTTCATAATAAACAGCCTACTTACAGTAGTAGCTCACTTATGATCATTACAATGTATGTGCCTGTGAGCGTTATTTATAAATTTATTCGAAAATGACGTACGTAAGTATTGAATCTTATCTATAAGCTGATTAACTAAACTTTAAAGAACTTCTATCTTACCGTTTTGAAACAAACTTGGCAACTATTAACTGTAATTAACGGCAAACTAAAGTAATCAAACCGTTGAATAGTCTTCAATGAAAGGATTTATTTAACTAGCTCCCTTTGTTACTGGACGGTGAAACTAAGTTTAAAGATGCTGCGGAGAGCGATAGGGAAATTGTATGAAACCTACATAAAGTTAAGATAAGTTAATACCTTGACGACCTGAAATTCACTTCTTATCCTTCGGCATTGACTTACGAACTACTGGACGTAGTGTCCGAACCAAAAGAGCGCGACAGTCGTCGTTTGATCGGCTGACTACGCGTACGCAAGGGCGCGTGGCCAGGCCTGTCTCACTCCACTGCTCAGGTACGCTAGACGGCCGATCTTCACTGAGGGGGTGACTCTTCTGATTGACATAAGGCGCATTTTAGAGTGAAGTATTTATTATGGTCGGTAGTAACTATTAAATAAACTGGGGCGCGGCGCGCGTCGTTCCCCGATGAGGGAGTAGGATGGAAAAGAATTTCAGCATTTTCAACGTTTTTATTTGGTTTATATTACTACACGATACACGTACTTGCCGTCGCCGTGTGGTGTCGGCTATGAATAGCACCATCCCATTTCCTCCCGTGGGTGACGTAAAAGGCGACTAAGGGATCTACTGAAGGATGGGCAGCAGCATGCTCTGAGTACACACATTGATTCGATCCAACTGCGATCGCCAACCCGCCTGCCAAGCGTGGCGATTATGGCAAATCCCCCCCATTTTGGGAGAGGCTTATGTTCAGCAGTGGACGTTTAATGGCTGACATGGTGATGATGATGATGATGACACGTACTTAGGTTTGTGTAGTTTAGTCTCGGACACTTTTTCCGATAATTTTGTTCTACCCCGACGTATATGGACCCGGCGTCCATAGTGTTCTACGTCACCGTTTTTCTGCATCTAAAACCTATCCCCTTATCTAACGTGTCATGCGTCTAAGACCTATTTGTACCGTAATATATTTTATCGCTACTTTTTTTTATTAACATAACAGTGTAAGCTTCCGCTCAAATTACTATGAACACATCAGTTTATCAATCAATCAATCAATTATACTTTATTTGACACCAAAAAGGCACAAAAACAGGCGGTCTTATCGCTAAAAAGCGATTTCTTCCAGACAACCTATGTTCCAGTTTATGCTTTTACTTTAGCTTTCTCAAGATAATTTATTTAACAATCTTGAAATTCAACGACCTAATAATGATAGTGGAAAGCACTAGATCGAGGCTAAGGGGAAAGTTTTTATGTTCAGTAGTGGATGATGATTATGACAATACCAGTCTGATGGAGAATCTAAGGAATATTATATATGTAAAGTATGTGTCACCAAATATTTTATAATTAACAAAAAATGTTGAAGGGTGTAGGTATTCAGATAATGAAACTGAACATCTTTGCCTAAAGAACATGGGTTGAAAAACGAGACAATTTTTTGGAACTTCCATATAAAATGGCGTATCAGCCGATCGATTTTCTGTGGAAGGTCCGAATAATTTTATCGTCCAGATTCTGGTTCCAGATTTACCACCCTTCTTTTGTATGAAGCAAGGTCGCAGCACAAGTACCTAAAGGACATTTTTTTTCAGTGCAAAGTAAAGTTTGTCCTTCATAAAACTCTAAGCCAACTGACGTCCACTGCTGGACATGTAGACATGACCCTGCAGATCACCTCAATTCGCGGCCCTGCGCTGCCCTAATCCAACGGGTTCCTGCGGCCTTCACCAGGTGGTCGATATACCATGTGGGGGGCCTACGCCGCACGCCGCAGTACGCGGTCGCTACTCGAGAACTCTTTGACCCCATCGATCATTGGTTCTGCGAGCAATATACCCCGCCCACTGCCGCTTCAGTTTAGCAATTCTTTGGGCTATGTCGGCTACTCTGGTTCTTCTGCGAATCTCCTCATTTCTGATTCGATCTCACAGGCAAACTCCGAGCATAGTCCATTTCATTTGGGTGACTTTTAGCTTTATTATGATTTATGATTATGAGTACTCAAGTAAGTGACCATTTGAGCATTCTCGTCTTACGGGTCAAATGGGTACGAGAATGCTCAAATGGAGATGGACGGGCCACATGATACCATCCAAGAAAGAAAAATGGCCGAGGGAAATAACGGAGTGGTATCCCAGAGATGGCTTACGCAGTAGATGCAGACCGGTAAGACGGTGAGAGTATGATTTTTCAAGGGGTTGGAGAGTAAAAACTAAGGAAAGAACAGAGTGGAGAATGTTGGAGGAGGCCTATTTCTCAGGACAACCCGACCAAATATAGGATTAAGATAAGTTAAGTAATGTGTAGAATAAGGAGAAATTTCGGTGAATAAAGGCTTTTTTTTTAAGCGAGCACTTTTCAGTTCTGTTTTTCATCACTGACAATTATTATTATTTGGTTATAAGGGCTTGGTCAATGACCCAATAGCTACTGCGACCTAGATAGATCTATTGTAGCTGTCACCCTAGACCTAAAGGTCATTTCCTAGGCCCACGGACTTCATGAACCGTGTTATGCTTTTGGAGGGGAGGTCCCTGATGTCAGTAGGTGTTATTATGTATCCACCTAGATGGCGACTCCTGCTGTGAATGAGCACTTCGCATTCGCAGAGGAGATGTATGGGCGTTTCCTCTGCTTCACAGCAAAATCTGCAAGTGGGTGAGTCTACAAGCCCCATTCTGTGTAGGTGTTTGTTTAACTTGCAGTGTCCTGTTAAGGCTCGTACTAAGAGCCTTAAGTCGTTGCGGTTTGAATTGATGGCATCTGAGGTATGTCTGTTTGAAAAGCCGGTCACAAGTTCTTTCGCATGCCTCAGTCCTGGTGTATCCGACCAGAGCTTGCGGCTTTGGTCCACGGCCCATTCCTTTAGCACACGTCTAGAGGTGTTGCGGGAGATGCCGCAATAAGGCTCGGGGCCTATGGCGTCCTCTTCCGCCCCTCTTCGTGCCAGCTCGTCAGCAGCCTCATTTCCATCAATACCGCAGTGTCCGGGCACCCAGCCTAGGGTGACAGAGTTTGTCCGTCCTAGCTGGTTGAGTGCTCGGGCACATTCTTATGTTAGTTTTGACTCTATTTCATCAGATCCTAGCGCTTTTAGAGCAGCCTGGCTATCTGATAAAATAACAATATGTTTCCCCTTTGGGCATCTTTTCAGATTCTCATGTACACAATCTATGATAGCGACACACACTGACAATACACACTGGTCAAAGCTCCACCACGACTCGCACTTGGCCGGTATTTTTTATTTATGTTAAAGTTCGAACTCTTTTCTGAACAAAATCCATTCATTTTCGACCCAATACTTTGACTAAACTCACTTTCAAAAGACGTCTCCGAATCTCGGCCAGTGTCAGTCAGGTTGTCTACTCTTCAGACACTTATCACAGAACCACTTATCAGACATCTAAGAGAACATACAAATGCAGCCATATTTCAAATAGTTCCATTTCGACGAGAGCACTTATCTAAGTTTGAATTGTGCGAGAAACTTGAAAAGTGGCAATTTCTGCATAGTTTGTCTTCGTCGGCCATATTCGAATGGATATTATTGCTGAGAATTTTGTGGGTTTCCGTGTTTCCATTGTGCGAGAGTATTCACATTGAATATATACGCTGAAGAAGAAATTCTGATGCATATTGTGTTGTGTAGTCTACCAATCCATCATCCAATCATTGTGTACGCGTGGTGGACTGACGCCCATGCACCCTCTTTAAGGACGGGCCTGTGCCCTGCAGTGGGATGGATAATATAAGCTGATGATGATGATTGAATCCAATTGTTTTGAAGGTCGACGTCAAAATATTAGCATAATAGCAGCATTGGAAATGTATAATTTGGTGTAGGTGCCGCCGCGCCATGGCGGGAAGGTGAGGAAGTAAGTAGACGGGTGAATTCAAGGAGTGCCAACCTTCAATCGAAGTTGCCAACTTAACAAATTTGACAGATTAAAGTGCATCAGTTGAAAAAATGAGTTATAATTGGTAGGTAACATCTTTTTCTTTCTAATTTTTCTGACCGAATTTTCAATTGTACGAAAATGGTTTTAATTTTTCAGTTCTAGATGTATGATAATAATCATCTCTATTATTTATACGGCATAGGTCTACCCTCAAGGTGAGGGTGTATTAACGAATACTTATGAAATAAATCTGGAAGTTAAAAAAAACCAGACTGCTTAAAAACTGATCTTAAAATAAACACCCAAAAGAAAAAAACATGTCCAGTAGTCTAGGATTCTGCACACCACTCCACGCCACTGTCCCACGGTAGCCCAGTCATTTTACGGAGTTTTGTTAGGAGAGGTGGGAAGTAATTATTAATTGGACTTTTAAACTGTAACCGGCACCATTTAGTGACAAAAAGACTATCTGAAAACATATAAAAAAAATTTACTACGCAAAATAGATTTCTAAAATTGTGAATCCCAGAATGCTTTTAAATTAATAATATTAATACCTATGCACTCAGTTGAATTAGATTTAACAATATAAATTATTTTTGAGCAATAAAATAGGCATCGAAATTAAATAAAAAGAGGTCTTTATTAGAAAATACGAATGTATTTTTCAAAACCTTTTAAGTAGACAAAAATATTTACACCATGTTTGAAGTATGTATAATGGTAATGCCTTAAATAAGTGTGCATAAAAATACCATCAGGTTTTTTATAACGAGATAATAGCGTGTAGTACTAGTATTTATTCTGTGGGATTAGGACGTCCTAAAATTCAAGGCAAGTTACCTATCTATATCCAATATACTGTCACGGATACTGTAAAATGACGCAGCTATAGAAAGGCATTCAAAAATTCGGCCGGTTTGTCAACAAGCTTCGTAGCTCAGCGGTCGAGGCATGGACTCCCATGTCGAGGTCGATGGTTCGAGACTCGACGAAAATAATTCTAGATTTTATTGTTGGAAATGTTCTAGAAAAGTAAGAGGGAGTAAGAATATTAGGAAAGAGACAAAAAATGGGCGTGTTTAGGAATGTTCTAGAAAACAGAGAGAGAAGGAATATTTCAAAAGAACCAAAAACAATAGGAATGTTCTAGAACAAAGAGAGAGAAGAAATATTTGTAAAGAAACAATAAAAGGGGGCGTGTTTAGGAAAATTCGAGAAGGAAGGCGGGATTAAGAAATATCCGGAAGATAACAAAGAAATAAAGAAAAGACTAACGAAATTCGGGCATCTAGAAAATTCTAAGGGGTATATAAGACCGCGAGTTTGCGGACGCAGTCAGTATTGATTTAACAGTGAAAAGTGCGAAACAAAAAGGAAGAAAAGTAAAAGTGGAAAAGTACTAGTGAAAAGTAAAGTGCAAAGTAAAGTGGAACAGTGAGTAGACAAGTGTCAGTGTAGTGTCGTGACGTCATAGTGTCGAGTGTCGTGACGTCATAGAAGTGACGTAGTGAACAGTGGTGTAAGGGGAAACCCCTGCGAGGAGGACTGTGTAAAGGGGAACCTCTGCGAGGTGGACCGTGTGTAAGTGTGTAACCCAATAAACTCTGTAAATAAATTGGACTTAGCGTTTCACTCCAATCCCGAAACCCGTCGCTCGTAACAATACATATTAATATACATATTAATCTATGGCTCTTCCGTCGATTGAGTGTGCCACACACTACCATGACTATACCACTATACCATCTACGCATATCTCTCTCAGTTCTAGTCTCTCAATTCATTTATTTATTCATTTACGTAGACAATAGTGTCACGGATGCTGTGAAATGACGCAGCTATAGAAAGGCATTCAAAAATTCGGCCGGTTTGTCAACAAGCTTCGTAGCTCGGCGGTCGACGCATGGACTCCCGTGCCGGGGGTCGATGGTTCGAGACTCGTCGAAAATAATTCTAGATTTTATTGTTGTTGGAAATGGTCTAGAAAAGTAAGAGGGAGTAAGAATATTTGGAAGGACACAGAAAATGGGCGTGTTTAGAAATGTTCTAGAAAACAGAGAGAGAAGGAATATTTGAAAAGAACCAAAAACAATAGGAATGTTCTAGAACGAAGAGAGCGAAGAAATATTTGTAAAGAAACAATAAAAGGGGGCGTGTTTAGGAAAATTCGAGAAGGAAGGCGGGATTAAGAAATATCCGGAAGGGAACAAAGGAATAAAGAAAAGACTAACGAAATTCGGGCATCTAGAAAATTCTAAGGGGTATATAAGACCGCGAGTTTGCGGACGCAGTCAGTATTGATTTAACAGTGAAAAGTGCGAAACAAAAAGGAAGAAAAGTAAAAGTGGAAAAGTACTAGTGAAAAGTAAAGTGCAAAGTAAAGTGGAACAGTGAGTAGACAAGTGCCAGTGTAGTGCCGTGACGTCATAGTGTCGCGTGTCGTGACGTCATAGTGTCGAGCTTCGTGACGTCATAGTAGTGACGTAGTGAACAGTGGTGTAAGGGGAAACCCCTGCGAGGAGAACTGTGTAAAGGGGAACCTCTGCGAGGTGGACCGTGTGTAAGTGTGTAACCCAATAAACTCTGTAAATAAATTGGACTAAGCGTTTCACTCCAATCCCGAAACCCCGCTCGTAACAATACTGACAGAAATCTTATACAGGCTGTTTATTATACGGTTCTTTAAACTCGTAGAAACAAAGAACAAAACTCAACGTTAACAATTCCTCCCAACCATAAATCCATTAATTCGACCCCCATTTAGCTAATTTTAAAGCGATTTAATAATGCAATGCTGCAAGTTTTGTTGCGGTATTTGAAACTTTGTTTTCTTAAATTAGTAGAGCTCTGTTGGTACGATGATGTCAAAAGAATGCAATTAAAAATTACTGGAAGTGTCTAATTCAATTTTTTTTAGTTTCTTTCCGGGACCTATTATTTTGCGAGAACTATCGCAAGCCTAGGCTTATAGTTATAACACCATGACTATTGCTGGTCTATTGTGTTCGCCCACATGCTGGCCCATATTATCACAAATAACTCCGAAGTTTTGGTTTTCTTTTCGCTCTTCAGTATGCAGGCTTCCTCATGTTTTTCCTCCACCACCGAGCTAATGATAGTGACAAATACAACCGAACATAAATTCCGAATAACTAAGTGGTACAGGCCAAAAATCGAGCCACCGCCTCATGATTAACTCGCAAGCTCTCTTCCGGGCTTCCAACGCTCTTCACCGTACTGGGCCTAGCATGCCACCGCCGTCGCGAAAACCATATTGAGATATGCCCCCGTATTTGTTACTTTATGCATGTCAAAATGTTAGCCAAACTGAGGAAGACCCAGTAAAAGATGGAGAGATAACCTTGATGCCTTTTTGGAGAGTTGGTCAATGTTTGCGAATAACTGGGATAGTTAGAGAAAGAGCCGGGGAAGCTTTGACTGAGCAGAAGGGCACTTTATCTTTCATGTCAGCATGAGCTATATTGTATGACAATCACTTGTACTGTAGAAGAAAGATTAGCCAGTCAGTAATGACGGCACAGACGCTGCCCAGGGTGCACCAGACGAACTCAGGTTTCGTTAGTCGGAGAGGTTCATTCCTTGCACCCGTGCACTTCAGTGGGACACTAAACAACTACAGAAAAACTTTACCCTCCTTCTGGTTCAAGCAATTGGGCAAAAAGTTTAAAAAAACCCTGTATCTTCCGTGAAAAACGCATGGAATGACAACATACTATCACAAAGCAAAGGATTAGTTTATCACCCACAAAACCGTTGAAGACATAGTTATCTCGTATAGAGCGAAAACGTGGAATTAGAGATTTTTCCAAATTACAGCATTGCTCCAGGAGCAGAGACTGCTTATTCCTGTGGACTATGGGGGCAATACAACAGTGACAACGAAGGGTCCGGGTAAATCAACCGAACTAGTGAAGGAACTTCCGCAAACTGCCAAAGGGAACCCCGAAATGGTACGGAGCACGGCATTGGGCATTTTTGGGACCACGCGACGGATTGGAGAGCGGGGATCGATGAGCTCAAATTCAAACCTACCGGTTCAATTAGACTTTTACTAGATCATCAGTCTACTTGTTGTACACTGTTTGACAGAGTCTTTTTTTTATTTAAGTTCAAATAAATAATACTAATTAGTGCAGCGTAGTTAGGCCCCCAGAACGTAGACCGGCGATATGACCGATGGCAGGACCGTTGTGGCGATCCCTGGGGGTGGCCTATGTCCAGCAGTGGTCGTCCATCGGCTGTGCTGATGATGAACGAATACCAATGAATGTCCAAGTTCGATTGTCACTTCGCCGGAGATTTACTATTCTCATTTTCGAAAATACAAGGTCGCTTCCAGTACCCATTTACCTGTCAAGTAAGATCTGGGTACAAAAATCCGCCGAGTACAGTTTAACGCGTAAATTTCAGTAAAGTTCCGTTCCTGTTGGAAACTTGGCGAGATGAGCGCAGGTAGGTAGGTACCTACCTCGCTTTTGTCTGTCATACTCTTACGTATTTCTCGTTCTAGTTACACGGTTTTGTTTTTAAACACAACATTTTATTTTAGAGATTGAAAGGAAATTTACATTTCAAATTCTTCTGATAGAAATGGTTCCACCTTAATTAATCATTTACTTAAATGCGTTACTTTAAGGGTTTCAGACCATTAAACTGAACAACTTTTACTATGGAGCCTACATAGAAATCGCGATAAACATTATTTCATAGAAAACGTTAAGGCTGCACCGAGCCTATTGTGCTGCCCTCAATCGTGTTTTTTTTTATTTCCTAACAATTAAACAATATTAAAAAGAAAAACTCTTTTTCATTCAATTAATCGGGTCACTGCGGATTTGTTTTTATAATGTTTGTAGTTATTATCTTTAAAACCGCCAAAACTAGCCACTTTTAATTTATGAAATAATGAAATTATAGTTTCAATTATTTGGTTAAAAATCAGTTGGGGTGTATGAAGTTTTGCGTTTATTCATGAACACGTTGTATAATAGGTAGGTATTGAAATTATTTACTCGCGTAATAACTCGAGATTGAAAGCAAATAATATCAAAACATATTGTTAAGATTGTCAAATGGGCACCTATTGATTTAAATGAGGGTCGTGCGATTGTTAATACGGGATCTCGGAGTGGATGTGGTACTTGAGGCGTTGGACTTGAAAAAATTCACTTAGGTACTGCTCAGCTATGGACGTGTGATTCTGGTTTAGAATCATCGTCAGCCTCTCATCACCTACAGGCTTCTCAAGAGGGACTTTTCAGGCAGCTAGTAGAACGTAGTTCAAGATACCGCGATAAAATTGAAACCGCCAAAGACATAAAATGAATGCATGGATTTAAAATAATAAAGGATACCAAATCGTCCTTACAAGCATGGTAACGTTCAACCTTCTTTCGTACGTCGGTTAAACTCTTTTTTTTTAATTTTCGTCTTTGGATTAGAAAGGGACAAACCAACAACGACGACATGAATTTTTACTTTTTTATTTGTATTTTATGGATCTGTAAGGTTGCTCATCTATCTCGCGTCAATGCCATTCGTTTGAGCCATTTAAAACTATTTTCCACAAAGAATTGCTGAATTGGGCACATTGCTTGCAGAACCGATGGCCAATGGTGTCAAAGAGTTCTTGAGTAGAGGCCACAAAAACGCAGCTTGGATAGGCCTTCCAAGCTGGACCGACAAACTGGTGAAGGCAGCAGGAACCAGATGGATGAGGGCAGCGCAGAACTGGTCGTTGTGGTGATCTTTGGGGAGGCCTACGCCCAGCAGTGGACGTCCATCGGCTTAGATAATAATGATGATGTCAGTTATTTATAACCTGTAAGATTCTACTACAAGACAAAGGCCTTCTCTCACTAATATGGATGAAATGTAGTGGGCTCTGTGACGTTAGATGGACGCGTTAAAACATACCATATCAAAAGCACTCATGATTCCTGAACATCCGGGTTCGATTCCCAGCTCGCGCCCCAATAATTCACGAGTGAGAGAATTCCGATTACTGTTTGCTTAAGGACCCGATTCGATTTTAATACACACTCGAGCATTATATTACGTGATGCGGATTTCTGGTTAATTTTGATACATAAGGAAATTGAAAGTGGTGTAAATTTTTGTTTGGTACAGAATAAAAACTGAACAACTTTGACTAAAAAGCCAACTTTAACTGTTATTCTGCCGATCTTACCCCAGCGTTGGGATAAGATCGGAACTGTGGTGAGATCGTTGCAATGAAAACATTGTGTATCAACTTTGTGTATTATTATGTCCGTGTGTACAATAAAGTGTTATAATAATAATAATGAAATCCTCTTCGAATTGCACTTTATTTGCGAATGCTGGGAACATAGCGCATGGTAGAATGAAATGGCGTAAATAATTTGGGTACTTTCACTACAAAGATCTTACCCTAGCAAGGGAAATTTTCCACTAAATATATCATTAATTTTATTCTGTAAAAACTACGAATAATTCGTAAAGTCACCGGAAAATCTCACTCGGCCATTTTTCTTCTAAAATTTTGCCTTTTCGTTCCTAAACTTACTTATCTCCTTCGCTGCTGCCCTATTTGGAAATTTAAAAATTCTGTTAATTTCATAAATTAAAAACAAAAGTTGAACAAATTTTAAACATCCACTTTTCCCTAAAATCGTGGACTCAAGCATCTCTCCCCATTAGACATGGCGGCACAGGGAACCGTAACATCAGCAGCTTGTGTTTACCCAGCATTCCTCTCCTCCGTCTACAGCACTGCCGACCTCATAGGAAGTATCCTCGGGCCCTTCATTTCACACTATGAGGTTGCATGTTTTGACGAAGTGAGAAAAGCCTGTTTCGATTCTGTCCCGAGCCAACATTTATCCACAGACCCAAAAATACAGAGGAGCTGGGATGACATCACCTCCAAATACACATTCGACGCACTACTTTCCGCTTCGTTAAGCTCCGACCGCGCTAGGTTCTTTGCTGCAGCTACAAAGGAGTCGGGGCACTGGTTACGTGCCTACCCGTCCGCCAACACCGGGACATACCTGGACCCCGAAACTTTTGCATATCAATGGGCCTCCGAGTCGGCGCAGAACCTTCAGTAACCATGTGGCAAGAATGTCGATCGCCTGGGACATCACGGGCTCTAATGCCAACGAAGTGACGGCAGATTTCCTCGCCACTCCACTCTTAACTACATCATACACAGGTCTCTTGCCACTGTCAATGTATCGGCCACCCTTGAGCCGAAAGGTATTGTACAGGAGTATGGCAAAAGACCAGACGAGATGTCTCTCGTCCCCTGGAAGATGGGTTGGGTTCTGGTGTGGGATGCCACCTGTGTGAACACTCTGGCGCCGTCCCATCTACGGGGAAAGGGCAAAAGAGTTGGCTCGGCGGCGAAATCTGCCAAAAAGGCAAAAGAGGGTAAATACAAGGGTATCGGCACCCAATACAAATTCATAGCATTCGGTGTCAAAACCCTAGGTCCGTGGGGTCCCGGCGCCCAGGCGCTTTTTAAAGATCTGGCAAAGCGCCTAGTAGACTCGACCGGGGATCCAAGGGCTGGCGCTTTCCTCGCTCAACGGATTAGTTTACCCGTTCAGCGAGGAAACGCTGCCAGCATCTTGGCTACCCTCCCGCCCGGTCCAAACCTGCACCATATTTTAGGTTATGTTAGTGTTATTTTATCAATTTTTTTTAATTATTTTTAATTTACATACTTCCCTTCCTTTATTTTCAAGTCAATAAATCAATAAACAGAATTATCTTTATTGATCCCATAACCTTTCCCTAATATCTTTTAAGTTATTTAAAACTTTTACTATGAATAAAAATGAAACTTTACGTAACAAACTTAACTTTGCTGTCAAGAAAAATAAATTCTCAAATAATATCAACCTTAACACCGGCGAGATAACTACAAAGTTAAATTTGTTAACTTTTCCGTAAAGTGCTAAAGGGGTAACTTGGCCGTCTAATTCAAAATCTAAAAGCCTTAAGTCTCATTACAGTATTTGCTAAAATCAACTTAATTTTACGTGTGTTAGAACTGAAAATACTAAAGCGACAAAAAGGATACTTTTGTGGTTGTTTTAAAATAAGGCATGTAAGAGTAGAAATAAGGTTAAAATTTCAGTATGTAAAGAATTTTCAGTGCAGTTTGAGCTCTCGAGTTATATCAACAATGTTGTTTGCAACTTTTCACTAGTTGACATTATTGCTTTCAGGATTTTCATAAAAAGAAAACTTTTACAAGTCAGTTCAAGTTTTTTGAGAGCAAACTACAATATTTTACATATTTGGAGGAAAGGTAAGATCTTTTAAGGGCGGAACGTATAATACATAAATAAACTTTAGAAATTGGAAAATGAACGCTGATGATTAGTTTTTTTAACTTTGAAATATCTCGAAATGTGAGTAAAAGTATCATAAAATGTCTTTGTCCATATTCTATGTCGCTTTCTAGAGATTTCCTCGACTAGATTAGACCTCTTCTCATACAAATCGTATGTCAAAAATGTCCTTGAGTCGAAGAAGAGTACTTAGAAGAATGAAACGTCAAACCCTCGAGATATGCAAACGTCGCGTCGCTGAAGTACATATTTTGAGAAAAACAACATCTGATTTAAATTTTTTTTTATCTGTACCTCTCAACTGCCTCCGTGGTCTAATGGTTAAGAGCATTGGCTCTCGACACGGAGGTCGTGGGTTCAATTCCCACGGGGGACACCTAATGAAATATCACTTTGTGCGTTTTTCCCCAGTTGGTTAGGACATTGCAGGCTGAATCATCTGATTGTCTGAAAATCAAAATGATTCCATGCTTCGGATGGCACGTTAAGCCGTTGGTCCCGGCAACCATCTCTGGTGGTAGTAGGCGTTACATAAAAACCACGTCAGAAGCCGAAGGGCGGTCTGAAAAAACTCTGACACCAGGGCTTGTTAGTTGCTGCATAAACGATAAGAAGATCTGTAATTTATCATCATTTCAGCCGATAGACGTCCACTGCTGGACATAGGCCTCCCCCAAGGATTGCTACAATGAACGGTCACTGCGCTGCCCTCATCCAACGGGTTCCCGCCGCTATCAGCAGGTCGGCTTCTTCAGAATATTATTTATATCTTTTAGTAGGTATTTTACATACCACTCAAAAATAAAAAAAGAGGGTTAACATCCTGAATCAGATTGAATTGGAAACCGCTACGTTCAGAAGTGTGATCGGATGCAGTGATTATAACCGGCAGTCACACGGTGAGGGCATCATAGATATTGGCGATAGTCTGAAGAAATTAGGCTTGAACCTCATCTGGCAGCACGAAATGACATTTTTTCACGCTCCATCCTTTTTTTTCGCTCAGGAACCTCATTTGCTAGAGCGAGAACGATAGCAGGAATGCTATAGCATGCGGCAGCACCGGTAATGCTGCAATCTTTCTCAACGACAAATAACGTTCTTGAGCGACAAAAATGGCGTGAGCGTGAGCGTGAAAAATACCGTTCCGTGCTTCCAGATGTGGTTTTCCCCTTATTAAGTCTTACGATACCCGAATGCTGGTAAACTGCTATGCCTGAATTGCCTACTCAACTCAAATGTATGAGACAGATAATTTTTTTTTTTCGAATTTATGTATGCTTCTATAGTAAAAGTTGTTAAGTTTAATGGTTTGAACCACCCCTAAATGTTTCGGAACGCTAAAAAAATCACCCTGTCTGTATAGGTTGATGATAATGCAATTAACACGTTAAACGCCATGGAGGTCACCGGTGACCTCAAGAGGTCTACTGAATTCCGCCTTGGAGGTCACCGGTGACCTCATGTCAGAACTGTTTTCAAATCACTGTAGTGCGCCGTAGGGCGCAGTTATTAGAGTAATAACGCATTGAGGTGCGCGGCATGGCGCTCAAATACAACACTTTCGTTTGGGAAACAGGTGGCATTAGAGAAAATGTCATAATGAACGAAAAATCAATAAAACAAGATTTTTTTGAATGCAAGGTTTATTTACGTTTATTCATTCGCATCCGTTTACGTGTTGTGCACAGATTCTGCAGTTCGTCATCGCTATTATTTATTTCGGGCAGTGCACTTGATTCTAAAATAGCAATTTGGTCCAAATCTTCTTGTGTGAACTCCAAACCAAAAATCCACTTCAAATTCCATAAAATCACCGTCCATCTTGTTCGTTTACTAGATTGGTTTGCAATACAACTATAACTAAATGAAAATAAGCAAATAAAAGTAAAAACACGGAGAGAACAACGCAACGCAACCAAACCGCACCACCGCGGGGTGACCGATGGGGTGACCGGCGTGGCGCTGTGATAACGACTTCTCGTTTTTTTACTCTTGTACGCCATGGAGGTCAGCATGTTTTTATTAAATAACTCAAAAACAATATTTTTGTTTTTTCTTTTTTCAAGTTTTATGTGCACATTATGTCCCAAGAAACATACGCTCACTTTAATTTTTGTCAAAATGCTAGTTTTTGCCTAGGCGTTTAACGTGTTAAGGTTTATAAATAGAAAACAAAAGTTTCTTTATAAAAACACTCATCTACAATTTTCAAAAGCAGCGCAAGATAAAGCCATTTCTTTGGTTAACTTGAAACATTAAAAAGCTACTGGATTCAACATCCGGTACACATAAATACTAACTTCCTTCCTCGCGCTCGCCTCGAGTGTTACACGTAACTTTACGTTCTACGGTTTACATGAGACCAAATACAATGCTGCACATTACCTACTTACAGACGAAGTAAGTAATATTTATTTTGCCAGCAAAAGATACATTGCATATTGTAACATGGACTACTGCACTAGGCAACGCCTGTATCGCGGGAATCAAGTAATATAGTACAAAATTGAATAATATATTTAAAAAAATGAGACGAATATTTGGATGTGCGTGAGATGATGAAGTCGCGGAAACTGCTAGTTAATTATACAGGGTGCAACAAATCACCCTAGTAATATTTCAGGGGGAGCCTCAGACCATCAACCTGAACAACACCGAGAAAAAATTTAAAAAAATCTGCTGTCCCATACATTTGAGTCAAGCCGCTACTGTAGTTTTGTATGAAACAGCTGATTTTTATATCGCGATTTGAAAGTTGTTCAGTTTGATGATCTGAATCAGGGGGTGCCCTTAAGTATTACTAGGGTGTTTTGTTACACCCTGTATAAATGTACAGAGATAAGTTAACGTTCTTTGTACAAATTCAATGCCAGATAAAAGTAAACTAAATAAAATCTGCTTTAGATTAGAGCCATTGACGTAGAATGCTTTGGACGCCGCGCCGGCGCCGGCCGGGTCTAGTACAAAATTCTGGAAAAAAGTGTTCGAGACCAAACCACACAAATCTAAGTATGTTAGTTATACAACGTGTTAATGAATTAACGCAAAACTAGAAAGTAGTTTGTTTAGAATCGAGAGCAGAATCAAATTATCATGGTTTCAACATAGGTAATTTTTTTCAAAATAATAAATAATTGGTTTGTGAAATTTAAAATTTACTGAACCCGATGTCAACCCACCGCACGGGCATACTCAGGGTGAGTACTACCAAAACTAGATTATTAAAATGTATCCATGAGTACGTTAGCGCTTTCATTCATTGCTGAAATGATAACAAATCATTTTTGCCTCAAAACTTAAAATGCGTATAACTTTAAATTTTAACTATCAAAATAATGAAATTATTGTTTAAATCTAATTATTTTGTTATAAATTAGTTGGGGTGTATGAGGTTTTGCGTTAATTCATTAACACGTTGTATAAACCAACTAAAACATTCAAAATGCTGAAATTCTTTTCTCATCATACTTCATAGTTCCATTCAGGCGGAGGACAGTCGCCTTTTGGTGACTTTTTCCGATTCAGTTTGCATAGAATGTGCTGCCATCTATTAAATATTTCGCAGAACTATGAAAAAAAAAGATTTTATTGTCTATGTCAATTTCAAATTGACAAATTCACAAAATGGCTACCTATCTTGCGTAATGTACGGGTTGTTTGTAGTTTTCGTTCAATTTCGTGCCGATTTAGTGATGTTCTGGAGTTTCTTATGTTCTCTTACCAATGTTTAGATTACAGGAATAGTAAGGATACTGGAATTTCACTCGATCGGTGCGGGATTGAACGAAAACTAGCATTAAAAACAATAATATCCATTGGTTTGAGTAGATATAAGTAGGTATGTATAGTATAGTATGTATAGTATACCTGCATGGGCGAGTTTTTTATGTCGTTGTCAATGGGTATCAATCCAATTTATATGATATCACCTCAGGTGTCCCGCAGGGATCTCATTTAGGACCTATCCTCTTTAATATATTCATTAACGATATCTCGAATTGTTTCATTAACTCCACTCCGTTTCTGTACGCGGATGACCTCAAATTTGCCAGACATATTCAGTCCGTGGATGACATAGCGCTTCTCCAGAGTGATCTTGATATGCTATGTAAATGGTGCTCGGATAATGATATGAATCTTAACTCAAAAAAATGCTCTCACATAAAATTTACGCGCAATCTAGCAATCATACCTTCTTCATACCACATATCTGGCGATTATCTTCTAGAAGTAAGCAGCATCAGGGATTTGGGCGTTATACTGGACAGAAAGCTAACCTTCGTACCGCACATAGATAACGTGATTAAAAGGTCTTCTAAAATGCTAGGTTTTATAATTAGAAATGGTAAAGTCTTTCGCAAAGTTAAGACCAAGAAGCTTCTGTACAATAGTTTAGTTCGCAGTATTATTGAGTATGGCAGCGTGGTCTGGCGTCCCCATTACGCTAATCACTGTCTGAGAATTGAAAGAGTTCAGAAAAGATTTCTTTGGCACCTATGTCGCTCTTCAGGTCTGGGCAGCATCGCTCTGAGATCTTTGTCATACGTCGACAGGCTAAATAAATTTAAAATCGCCTCTCTTGATAATCGTAGAGACATGCTGGATTTATTGTTTTTATATAAATTATTTAGAAATAAAATAGATTGCCCTCAACTAATGGAAAAATTTAGAATAAGAGTTCCATTCCGGTATCCTCGTTTCAAAATTGACCCTCTCGCCCCATTGTTTAGAAGAACGGTGCTAGGTGCTAACTCACCCGTCCCACGCCTAAGTAGACTACTTAACAGTAAAAGTGATATTTGCGACATCAACTTTGACTCGTTGGCCAGATTCCGAAAAAATGTTTCCGTTTATGCATAATTGTTCGAAATTTTACCTTCCTACCTACGTAATGTTTTTAGTAAGTTGCTTTGTTTTGTTATACTGTAAAATCTCTTCGTTATTACTTTTTTGAAAAGGCTCATTTATTTTATATAACTACTTAAATCTTATAGTTAACCCTAGTTACATTGCATGCTGTGTTTGCCTGTAATTAGTTATACATCTTAGCCTAAGATCACTGTGTAATGTACTTAAAATTGTGTCAGATGTAATAGCTGTAGGCTGACCTAATAAATAAATAAAAAATAAAAATAGGTTGAATTATTGTCGGTGAAACATAGATGGCGCTAGCTAGCCTTCAATTTGACATAAGGTGGATGCATAATGTTGCCACGAGTGGGTTCTCTTTTCTAATATACTTATATTACTCTTTGGTTCCATTGTACTTTTAGGTGACCGTAATGAGGTCGGACTAGCGAAACTGCCAAGAGGATGTGAGACAGACCTGTTTTATTTTACTTTTATAAGTAGCTTATATTGCTACGATAAGGTTTCATTCGTGTACTCTATGACGTAGATTATGGCAAAAAAATTACAACTTTTCTTCTCAACTGTACCGAATCTGCCATATTGAGCATTGGCAGACCAACATTTTGTGGGTCTAATAGTCCACTACGCTCGCTACAAACTGGTACATTACGTGTACTCGATGACGTAGGATAATTTGCAGTGCCCTCATAGTCTTGCTTTGTTTAGCTTGATGTGTCGCCGTGTGTACAGTACATATAGACTAAGAGATAAGTGTACTTTTTGCAACCATCAGCTGCAAGGCTGATTCAGTGTTTATGAGGTGTAGATTGTTCATGTCAGTTTTTTTGCTGTTCACATAGCTTCAGTGCATACTACAATAATATCATACGATCATATGACCTTTAAACGTCTGTAACTCCTGAACCGACTGAAGTTATGCAGGCAGACCTAGTTCATCCCCATCACAGAGATGCTCTACACCCCATAAACACTGAATCAGCCTTGCTGCTGATGGTTGCAAAAAGTACTCTTATCTTATTTCTTATTTCTTTTTTTCTTTTCTTATATAAATATAATAATATGCACGCACGTTATTACAGGTAATCGTAAAAATAGTTTCACCTTATAACGAAACGTGCCTCCAAAAAATTTTAATTATGTTATCACTGTGAGAGCAAGTTTATAATAACACCATTAGTATGTATAGGTAATGTTGCTTATTAGATTTTTAGCAACAAAACAATAGCGCGATTTAAAATTGAACAGCGCCACCTGTTGATACGTCGAGTAATTAAGACGCTCCGACTATGTAAACGCTGGTAAGGGTCATTTTGCTGGTTTTTAGAAGCTATCTTCTCGTTATTCGAAAGACATAATTACACATTAATGAAAAAGTATTCTATAAAACACAAATGAAACCTATGTAAGTATACTATGTTCTAACAAAAACAATTAAAATTATCCTGTTTCGAGCATACAGTACATCTTTTTATACGTGCAGCCTGTGGCCTGTGTATACTCAAAAGGCATACAGCCAGCGCCCTTCGCGTCCAGTCCAGTATAATAATGCGTTCAGAGTGCTGATGGGGTTGCCCCGTTTCTGTAGCGTATCAGGGATGTTCGCCGAAGCGCGAGCAAATTGCTTTTACGCCACAATGCGTAAGAGATGCGCTTCTCTCGTGCGCAGGGAAGCGTGCCAGCCCCGTATATGACTCATTGATGCGCTATCTCAAATGGAATGGCGCAGCGATGACTTATTCGGAAGATGCCTCTGACGTACCCTGTCAATTAAATTTCATTTATTTTTATGTATTATCCTACTAACATAGAATAAGAACATACTAACTATGAGTCCTTGTTACTTGAATAAATACATATTTATTATTATTTATTATTATTATACAGGTTGTCCCAGAAATGGTGAATCAAACTGCTGTGGGAGGCAGCTTGACTAATGTCCTATCCATCAAAAATATAAAAAAAAATGACCATAAAAAAAAAGATTAAAAAAAAAAGATTTCGGTTCAGAAAAAACAATTAAACTAAGTGGTCTGTGCTCGAAGTGCAGACATTTTTTTTTTGTAAAATGTTAACAATCAGTCGAAGCAATCTCTAACAATTAATATTGGCAGTTTGATGATTTTCCCGTTTTTTTATGATATTCTTTTTTTTCTCCTGCCTGCCATAGCAGTTTGATTCACCATTTCTGGGACACCCTGTATGTTCGAAGCAAAGCCTAAAAATTAGAAAAAAACGGTATTAAGTAGCGAAGCCAGCTCGTGTTTTTTATGACCTAAAATCTGGAACGAGCAAAACAAGCTCGAGATTTTACTACACTATGAAAAGACATAGAATCCAAAACCTAGAGAGAGCGAAGCGAGCTTGTGATACAATCATAGCCAGGAGCGAGCGAAGCGAGCTCGATTTTTAACAGCAATATAAATAAGATCAGTGCATAACGATCCAAAAACAGGACCGACCGAAGCGAACTCAAGATTTTACTTTATGCCGAAATCGAGGCGATTCATTGCATTAAACGAACTTATGATTTCGGTAGATACATAAAAACTCGATTGTAGAGGTCATCTATACCTATAATAAAATTGAAAACGCAAAAAAGTCTGTACATTGAATGTATTCGGAAAAAACCAATCAGGGCGACTTAAAATCAGTAACTGAACATGTTAGAAAGGTTTTTAATTTTATTGTTTGTTTGTTTAATCGCTCATCATGCAAAAACAATTGAACAGATTTTGACAAAACTTTATATAGTAACAGTTTATATCCCGGAGTAACATAATCTATATAAAAAACATTTTGAAAAATGACTGAGAAATAGTAACCAGCAACAAAAATATCTGTTACAGTACAAGGCTAGTACGGTTCAGAGATTCACTAAAACAAGCTGGGTTGACCTTTGTCGCTTTACATTTTTCATAGCTTAAAGAGCTCAACGTATTTTTGACAATTTGGTATTTCATCATTTGTTTTCAAAATAGGTCGAAACCACACAAACCTTAGAATAAGAACACAGACTTCTGTATGAATAAGAACTATTTCAAGTCAAAAACCTTTCAAGGAAGTTGTGTATCCATACAAGTTAAGCTTCACCCACACCTTTTCAAAACTGTTTCTGATGTATGCTCTAAGCCCACTCGATGTCCGAATAGACTTGTTGTCGATAATTATCCTAGATTAACGTTAATCCAGAAGAATTGTTACTACATGTGTTACACAAATTCCCGAGAGCCTTAAGCAACTAAACACCAAATTAATGTTCAAAAAATTGTATCAGTGGTTAATAATTAACAGTTTTATTTATTTATTTAGGTTTACCAACAGAAGTTACATTAAAATTTTACAAATTACAATGTTAAAGGCATTGAGCAAAATGCACTACCAATTACAGGTAAACACAGCATGCATAATGTTCTTACAATATATTTTACTAATATTATTATAATGATAAACTGTGTGCACATGTACTCAAATATAATTTAAAAGCTAACAGAGATAAGCAAAATAAACTAAAGTAAACAACTAGCCAATGCAAAAATGTGTAGCTGTAACAAAAAAAATATGTAAAAAAAAATATTAAAAAAAATATATATAAATGTAATAAAAGAAAGGAAAACAAAACAAAAAATTTACCAAAAATACATAATAGGAAATTGTTAGGTATCATTGCCAAAAAACGTTATAATTTTTCTCTTGAAAATTTTTTTTACAGCGTTGAAGAGTTATTAAATGTTAAGTGTAAGTAAATAATTATGTAATGCAAAATATAAAGTGTTAATATAGTATATTATAGTTTAAGTTTATAACATAATATTTGCATGCTACAGCTGAACAGAAGAAACTTATTTCATATTTTATACCATCTTTTGTAATATTTACCTGTTTCAAAGCAAATAAATTATATTCTAATTCTAATTATATTCTAGTTCTACAAAGCAATGTTGACAAATTGTTGTTGAATGATGGCTTATTGATGAAAATAAGATTAAAATTTTGATTTTTCTTATTGCCTGTCTCATAATTTTGTGTAATCAAATAAATAATTACATTTTAAATGATTTGGTTTAATAACTGGAGGTATGTAAACCGAAATATAACTAAATGATTTCATGATTACAAAAGGTATCGGTACCAATGTAAAAATTATATACTTACAAACACGGACCCTGAAAAAAAGACGAACGTAATGTCTCACTAAAAAGAGGTGAAGCATGCAAGGTCCTACAATTTTGTTTGTTCTACAAGGGATCTACTCACACAGGCCCCGAACCCTTTCTTGGAATACCTAATAGTCTAACGCGCGATTCTTTGAATAGGTTCATCTTTGGAGAGGCAATAAAGCTTTGGTACAACACCCCAGGCATGGGCCACTCCAAAACACTTATCAAAGGCTACAATCGCAAACTTGCAAATGGTCTCCTTGCCCTCAGCAAGGATCAAATTTGTACAATAGCAAGGTCACTCACAGGCCACTGCAAATTAAATAAGCACATGCTAACACTGAATTTAAGGGACACGACCGGCTGCACATTCTGCAAGGAGGAGATGGAAACTCCTCTGCATCTCCTATGTGACTGTGGCCCCCTGATGTACAAACGTAGTACTCATCTAGGTAGGCAGGTACTGACACCAGATGAGATACAAACTATCCCAATCAAGAATCTACTGCGTTTTCTGGCCGCAGTGGGGATTGGTAAAGAACTTTAAAAATGGCGTTCAGAAAGGACCAGCGATAGTCTACCGTAGCACAGGCTTAGCAAGCCTGTCAAGGCCCAAAACCCCCCTTCATAATAATAATATTACACTCACGCAGACGCACCAGTTCTAGGCGCGCGCAGGTCCTTAAAACGGCCCATACAACCTCCAAGATTCCCATAGATTTAGACAGCACGGAAACGCCTGTTTGTGGTGTGTCACGTAACAGTGACAAAGCCCGGGTGATATTTGGGATGAGTGTACTATGGTGCACAAGAAAGCTGTAGAAGCTGTAAACAGATTGCTAAGGGACACCCGGAGGGATAATCGTGTTATGGGTGGTATCGCGGATGGATTTTCGCCAGACGTTGCCGGTGGTGACGCGGAGCACTAGAGCTGATGAGGTGAATGCCCGACCATAGCCGGGAGTGCAGAAATTGCACCTCACGCAAAATATGTGGGTCCATCTTCGTGGCAATTATCTCGCTGAAGAGTTTGCCAACGTGCTGCTCAAGATCGGAGAGGGACAGTTACCAAACACCAACGGACTGGTACAACTAACTAAATACACTGTTTATTAATTATATAATGTATAGGTACTGTTTATAATTTGTAAACAATCTGTACATACAATACCAGTATTCTGTCCTGTATGTAATGTGTAAGTGATCTTTAAATACATGGTCCTTCTTAATATTCTGACAGTTTTTTAAAAGGATTACCAGACCATCAAACTGAACAAATTTTCTATGGGTCCCATACATTCATGACATCATCATCAGGACTCATGTAGGCCACTATTTAGAAGCCTAAAAATTTTACCACTTGCATGTCTGTATATAAAGCAGTTACGCATGTTTGTGGAGCAGCAGCAGCATATTTTTTGACCAGAAAGAATGTATGCGATAGGCAGCTAAGGAAAAAGCTGGATAATACTCTACACATACCCTACTGTAGGCTAGCTCTAGTTAAAAAAAACGAATTCTTTATGGCAATCACAATTTATAATAAACTTCATGATGACTTAAAAAACTTAACGATAACCCAATTTAAACGAAACTTCCAATCGTGGCTCTTGAGTAGTTGTTTTTATTCCGTAGATGAGTTTCTCGATCACAGTCAATGATCCTATTGGGGTTAGGTATTATACTTATAACATGACATTTATTTGGTCAGATAAAAACGGGGCCCATGACCCGGGCGGCAGGTCGATGGGGCGCCAAAATGAAGAATTTGAAATATAAAATATTACAACGAATTGAAAATATTTCAAAAACATCTTGAGCACGCTTCGCTCACACCTGGTTTAAGATCGTATTCCAATCCTTCAGGAAGGTATTCAATTCATCGCTCCATCTTCTCCTGGGCCTCCCACGACGTCAGCAACCATCTTGTGGAAGCCGTTCTGTAACCATCTTGGTCCATCTCTCCGGATGCATGCGGTCGATATGTCCCGCTCAGTCCCACTTCAGCTGAGCTGTTTAAAGGCCTACGTCAGCTATACCAGTTCTGGAGCGCAGATCTGTGTTTTGTACCCGATAGGCTAATTTTACACCTAAAGTGCTACGCTCCATGGCTCGTTGGCAAATATTGAGATCGGATTTCTGATGTTCGGTCAGAGGCCTTCTTCTCGTTTCGCTAGCTCTTGATTTTTTTAAGTTTTAACACTTTCCAGTCATATCTACTGCAGAATTCGATCCAGATTTCAGATCATATTAATACAAGCAAATAATATTGCCGTAAAATCTCGAGCTCGCTTCGCTTGCTTCAAATTTTACATATTTTTGCAACAACCTAATCTGGTACCGGCCACTCCTGGAAAAAAGGGGAGGGGCGCCAATGTCAAGTGTTTGCCCCCACTAGGAAAAATCGTAGATCCGGCGCTGGCTGACATAGCCCAAAGAATTGC
Organism: Agonopterix arenella; assembly: GCA_927399405.1. Taxonomy (NCBI): domain Eukaryota; kingdom Metazoa; phylum Arthropoda; class Insecta; order Lepidoptera; family Depressariidae; genus Agonopterix; species Agonopterix arenella. Next base: position 880,892 of record OV656690.1, read on the forward strand.
TTAATTAAAGTGGCGATTGGCGGGGCACACTGTTCGCAGAACCGATGGCCGATGGGACCGTAGAGTTCTTGAGTGGCGATCGCATACCGGAAAGCGCAGCGTGGGTAGACAGTGAGCACCCACTAGGTGGACCGATGCCGACGACCTGGTGAAGGCGGCGGGAAGCCGTTGTATGAGGGCAGCGCAGGGCCGGTTAGAGAGGCCTATGTTCAGCGGTGTACGTCCATCGGCAGAGGTGATGATGATTATTTATTTATTTATTATTTTAACACTTTATTGTACACACGGAAATATACAAACAAAACAAAACAACGGTCAAAATCTTATCTTATAACTATTATAAAACTGTAACAGAAGTGTGTCTGTAGATAATTAGTAGAATATTAGCAATAAATAAGTTACGATATGGTTTTTAGGTGTCTCTGATTCCAGATCCCCAATTATTGAATTTTTTGTCTGTCTGTTTGCTTGATTCGAGCATCACGCAAAAACTACTAAACCGATTTTGATGAAACGATTTTTTGTTTGATAGCATATGATCTGACTTAAAATCTGGTATATAATTTGTGTGGACGAAGTCGCGGGTTAACTCTAGTTAGAATCTAAAGTAATGGAATAAAAACCAAAGTAGGTAGCGGATTTCATGCTACCTCGTCCCCCGCGTGTCAGAAAAATTGGTTAGTATTCAAGAATTACACGCTTAACTCGTCCATAGTTTTATCGTCGGCTTACCGGCAAAAATCAATAATTAAAATGTTTTTAATTCAGGGAAAACGAAAAAAAAGATTTGAAATGTTATTTCTTATAACTTTACAACCAAAAACATTAACATATAAGCCACATTATACTTTTGGACAATTATTTTCTTAGTACCTATGTAAAATATTTAACTCTGATGCGTATGTGAAGTCTACCAATCCGTATTGGACTCCCGTTGTGGACCAACGCCCATACAACCTCCTTAACACGTTCCAGGGCAGTGAACGAGACACAATAGAACTTTTATTGTTATCACTGCTATAGGCGGTCACTGTCCCGGAACGTGTTAAGGTGGTTTCAGTCCATACAAACGTTTGACGCACAATACACGTAGACGGAATTAATAAAAGTAATATTTTATGTATGGAAAAATAGTTTAGAAAATCTAGTTGCCGCGTAACAAATAACATTTGCAATTTATAAAATAATTACGAAGATATGAAGCTTTTAAAATTTTGTATGAAAAATTTCAAAGCTTTATATCTTCGTAATTATTTTACAAATTGCAAATGTTATTTGTGACGCGGCATCTAGATTTCCCAAACTATTTTTCCATATATACAAAGTTACTAATATTAATACCGTCTACGCGTATTGTGCGTCAAAGTTTTGTATAAAATTGACCCCTCTGCAACCGCCTTAAGGATAGGCCTGTATCCCGCAGTAGGGCGTAGATGATGATTATAATCATATGCCAGTTTCCAGGAAAAGGACAATAATGTTGATGAAACATTTTCCAGAAAAACAGCTACGTTGAAAAAAAATCCTGGAAAAAATATGTTTTATACTTTGGCAATAGTTGGCGTTCCATACAGCTATTGAGTTCAACTTTGATTTTATTTTTAAAGAACTACATATTAGTTTTTCCAGTCAATAAATAATTCGTTGAAACATTTTTGCTTCAAAAACGTGTTCTGATAATAGGATTATTTTATTAACCCTCGACAAAAAAGAGGGGTGTTATAAGTTTCACGCCTATGTCGGTCTGTCTGTCGCTCTGTTTGTCTGTGGGATCGTAGCGCCCAAACGGGTGGATCGATTTTGATGCAGTTTCTTTTAATAGAAAGGTAATTTTAGCAGGAGTGTTCGTAGCTTTGTTTCATGAAAATTGGTTCAGCAGTTTTCTAGTAACTTTAAAAATTACGAAATAACATGAAATTATAAGTATTAAAAAAATACAAAGCTAAAAAAAATTTAAACATAATCAAAAATTAAAATTAAATGTTTGTTTGTGGCGACTTAGCTGGAGATTTACTAGGCTATTGACCATTGACCAGGTTTGACTCGATAGAAGAAGAGAAGAATGAAAAAACACGTATTTGTAACTTGTATGGCGTATGCGTGTATGTGTGAAGGCAAACACACCTTTTCCCCCTACCTTTACATATCTATTACTACATACTTTATATCAAAAAATATCAAACCACTAACCCATGAAAACCATCTCACAGATGCTACTTACTTACATAGTAAGAGAAAATACCTAAGTTCCAAGAAAAAAATCTAGAATCGGTTCAGTAATTAAAGGCAAGGGAAGTAAACAATAAGTATTAGTCATTGTTTCACAAATGAAAGGAAATGTTGCTTCAAATACAACACGGTTCCCATGTATGTACGTACCTTAACGTTGAGGTTACAATAGAAAATAGTCGCGATTGTCGTCCATTGTCTGCTATGCGAAGAGCTGTCCATAACAATCCGTATAAACAAGTTTATCTAAGTATTCTATTCTATTTTTATTTAATGGCGTCCGATGCGTTATCACAATTGTGCCAATGTCCCGTTATGTGGAGAGTACACGTAGGAAAATGATTAGTAGCATTTCTGCCAATGTCAAGTAGTTTATTATAATCTCAAGTTAACGTTTTATAGTTAAAACACAAAAGAGTTTACAAAATGGCGGAGCCACGTGCAAGCCTAACAGATGCCAATACGCACGCATCTGACCTCCCCCAGACTTGCAGCGCGACTCCTTTATCTAAGTAGTAACGTACAGTGAAAAGTCTGTTAGTTCTGTGTTGCCAGTGATGACATATGGAACAGAGACATGGTCGTTCACTCAAGGCCTTATTAAAAGGCTGAAAGTCACCCAATGGGCAATGGAGAGGGCTATGCTCGGAGTTTCCCTAAAAACGAGGAGATCCGCAGAAGAACCAGAGCAACTGACATAGCCCAAAGAATTGCTAAACTAAAGTGGCAGTGGGCGGGGCACATTGCTCGCAGAACCGATGGCCGATGGGGCCGAAAAGTTCTCGAGTGGCGACCGCGTATCGGAAAGCGCAGCGTGATTAGGTCCCCATGGTGGACCGACGACCTGGTGAAGGCGGCGGGAACCCGTTGGGTGAGGGCAGCGCAGGACCGGTCGTTGTCCAGCAGTGGACGTTCATCGGCTGACGTCATTATACCTAGATAAAATTACATACCAGTTGTTAAGTCTAATCAGAAGCTATAAAACAAAATGTTATATCGAAATCGGTACAGTAGTTTTGCGTGAAGATTAAAAACAGGCAAAAAGTACATAAATCTGTTTTTTTATTAGTTATCATGCAATAATTGTTATTATTGTCGTTATACTATGAAGCGATAAGAAAAAATTATCGCTTCCACTGCAACATAGCCTGTAACCCTGCGAAATCCACATAGAAAACAATGAGTCGGTCATTCCTCAAAGTTCCCAGTAACCTCAGCCTGCCACTGGGAAAGTAAGAATACGTGTAATTATCGAAATGACCAGCTTAATTATAATCTTGCGTCCATACTAGATATTCTCAGTAGACATACGAAATAAAAATTTTAAATCTGAAAAAATACGTAACCGAAATTAACATTAGGTACATTTATTTATTTATTTTATTTTAACACTTTATTGTACACACAGAAATATACACGAAAACAACATAATAGACACTTACAAAGGGCGAGTTTAGAGATAACTCTAAAGAGATTTCTTCCAGCAAACCCGAGACAGAGAGAGCATAGAAAGTGAGGCAGTATTTAAGACTAATAAATATATATTATATAAAGATGCAGGTATATGTATACTTACATACATACATACAAATATATACGGTATGATAAATAAATAAATATACTAGTTTATTGAAGAGAGAGATAGTGATCTTTGACTTGTTTTTTAAATGAAGCAATTGTTTGACAGTCTCTTATATTAAATGGGAGAGAGTTCCAGAGCCGGACTGCATGGTCAGTGAAGGAATAGGAATAGAAGTCAGTAGAGTGGGATGGGATATTAAGGAGGGTACGGACATGGGATCTACAGGGTTTGTCAGAAGGACGGGAGAAGGAGAAGCGTTCGCGAAGGATTGTGGAGGGTGTTGTACAGGAGAGAGACGATATAAGAGTTCCTGCGATCACGAATAGGAAGCCATTTTAACTGTTTCCTGTATTCGGATACGTGAACATATTTACGCAAACCAAAAATGAACCGAATACACAAATTTTGAATTTTGTAATATCTAATCTGTAAAACAAGTGAAGGCAATAAACGATTAAATTACTTAGATTAACAAGGCTGTTCCATTTAAGATTTTAGTGATGGAAAAGCAATGAGTAGCTTTAACAGTGGATTTACTATAAATGAGAACAAAGCATAACATACTAATTGTGGCGTCCATCTTAGTGTTGATCATAGAGATCTAGAGAGATGCCAACCAACGCGCTGAGTACGAATCCTAGTGTCGCATTACCACCAGTAACACGCGATAGAAAGTTTTTTGTTAGTTTGAATGTGCTCATTATCCATTGCGGTATCAGAACTCAACGTTCGAATAATCTTTAGTATTACGCAAGCATTGTAAAATATTTACACGTAATATCTCGACTGGCTTTTAGCCTCATAATATATTGAATCCTTACTGTCGCGAGCAATGTGTTCCGTCTTTGCGCATATTGCTGCGACACTGGCCCCGCCCCCTTTTCACATCTCCCTTTAGTTTTTGTGATCTGTGGTGTTGATGATTTTGCCAATGTCTAGTTCGATAGAAAATGTGGTTGACGTTGTACGATTATAATAAATATAGGGTCCTTCTTAACATGCTGACAGTTTTTCGAGGGGATAATCAGACCGTCAAACTGAACAACTTTCTCTATGGGTCCAACATCGAAATCGGGAAAAACAATTCTGCTGTCCGATACATTTGGCTCAAGTAGGTTTGCAGTTTTTTTTCGTGATTTCTATGTTGGTAACATAGAGAAAGTTGTTCAGTTTGACGGTCTGATCGTGTCCTTAAAAAAGTATCAACACATCAAGAAAGACCCTAAACCAACCCCTTAAAAATTTTCAATTTTTATCTTTACTTCTGTAACAACCTGTATATGGTGACATCAGAGCAGTGAAAAATCAGGTTTTCTCTATCTCGCTCCAACTCGAATGGCAGACTTATGGATGCTTCTAGCGAAAAGGGCGCGAAAGCAATAAGCCCATAGCGGCAAGGTGTCACATCCTGATTGGTCAATATAATTTCGCGCGCTTTTAAAATTTGTCAACTGCGCAGGTACATCGGGGAGACTTATAAGCCTGGTACTCCTGTACCTTTTACCGGTTTACTTTCACTTTATCTCAAATTTGTATACAAATCATCCTCCAGCGCCCATCTCTTTATTCGGGGACAGCATTGCATTATTATACGACACAATGTAAATTTTTATTCATAAATAATCACTTGAATATGGCTTCCAAATTTGGAATCCATATTTCAAAAAAGACATTGATCTGATTGAAAAGGTCCAGAGAAGAGCAACAAAAATGGTTGTTGAACTGCGGGACAAACCATATGAGAGACGACTACAAGAGCTTGGGTTAACAACACTTGAACAACGGCGTCAACGTGGTGACCTCATAGAGACGTATAAGATACTTGCTGGATGTTATGATGTCCAAGGAATTCAAGATATATACCGGATGAACCAGAACCAAAATCTCAGAGGTCACTCTCTCAAAATTGATGGCACGTTTTGTACAAGCAACCCCCGGAAACATTTTTTGCCCAACCGTATAGTTCGCGAGTGGAACAAATTGCCTGAGACTGTAATAAGTGCGCCTTCAGTGAACTCTTTCAAAAATAGACTGGACAAATATTTAAAAAACTAAACAAGTGCACCTTTGCTTTGAGCTACACGCATCAGCTTTGAGCTGCTAGTGTATCATATATAATAATATAATAATAATATCCGAATCCGAAATCAAATATCCATTACATCCCTGGTGCAGCATCGAAGTATTGTTGTAGGCAATTTCTTGTTATGAATAATTAAAAACTTTTTTGTTTTGAAACATTACAAAAGTTAAATTATGGAGTACGTTCTAATTTAATTAGGTAACTTTTTGGATAACTTTTCTGTCTTATCAACTAGACTGACAAATAAACCGGCCGAGTGCGAGTTGCATACGTTTGAGTCAATTAGGTATTGCAGTTTAATATCAGAACAACAGATTTATTTTGCTCCGATCGGTTTGCTCCCATAGTAACAGTTGCTCATTTTGATAGGTAGACTCTTAGACTTAGTTTAAAAGGTGATAAATACACGATTTCAATTGTTTCATCGTCTAGATTTGTGTCTTCTGTTTCGGATTCAATTTTGTTCTGGGTTTCTCGAATGTAGTTTACGGTGTCTTGAAGCGATTGTAAACGGGAGTCTACTTCCACTGATGGAAGTTCTGTCTGTAGTTCGGCAATGTAATTTTCCGTTTTTGTTAACAGTCCTCGTAACGAAGACCGAATCTTCTTTAATTTAGGCAATCCTGCCATTATTTTCTTATTACTCTCGTCGCCAGTGATAAATACACCATTTCAATAAGTGCATTTTATTATTTTAAACATAAGTCAAGCATGACAATATCAAATTCGTAGTCTAATGGCCAGGCGCCGGGCGCAAGGAGTCTGTATATATGTCAAAAGGATAAGACACAATCTAAGAAGAAGATTTTTAAGATATAGCAAAAACAAAAAACCTTGAAAAGAACACTTAATTCTTCTTAATTTAGATGTAGCACCCCAGAAAGTAAAGTAAAGATACTGATGTTTCCCCAAGCGAATTTAGTCGTAAACAAAGGCATTTAAAGAGCCATTATTTTTTATTCGGGCATAGGCCCACCACACATTCCCACCGCTGTAACTCCTGTAAGCCAGGATCAACAGCGGCGACCATTCACAACACTGGACAATGAAGTCCAGCGAGCCCGGGGGATGACTCTAATCTGTCTTGGAACCCGAAATGAATTAATCAAAGAAGATAGGAGGAGTAGGAAAACGAAATATCCGACTTCCCTCCATTGCAAACGGGAGACAGCAATAAGAAGGAAAAAACATGGCTATTAGAGAGCCAATTCAAGAGATCATTTATGGCAGTGTTGAAGACACGACCGCAAAAGCACCAAAAATACAAAATAAAACAATAGGAACCTAACATTGTACTGAAACTACTACCACTAACTTTGAGTTATTAAAGAGCCATTAGTCCTATAATAGTCGGTTAAAGACCTAGTCTTATCTAAAGCCTTTCTACGGAACTAAACAGTTCATTAAACCATGACAAAACAATGAAACGTCATATAAATCAATCAAGCCTTATGATTGTTACAGATTTCCTCAATAAATGTTTTTATGAGGTCTGGTTTACGCATGGCGCGAAGTTTACTCTATTTACTCTTTCTATAGACAGGGAGCTGGACTTTAATTAACATTTTTATATTGCAAGGTGTGAAAAACCATCCTACTAGAAAAATAAAAATAAGTAAATATCTTGGACATTGTCACACAAATCATCTAGTCCCATCTCCCTAGTCCAAATACAAATATCTAGCCCGTACTTGTATTATGGTGGACACATGGTGTGAAAAAAACGGCTTTCCCGTACATCTGAGTCGAGTGCAGTTCTGTAAAAAACAGCAGATTTTTAAATTTTTTCTCTATGATGGCTCCTTAGTGAAAGTTGTTCAGTTTGATAGTGTAAACTCTTAACAACTCCTTTAAGTATTACGATGGTGTTTTGTTACGACTCGTAAGTACCTAGTGTAGTTTAAGTACCTTGTACCTTCTTCTTCCTGCCCTTATCCCTAATAGGCCGTCAACTTTGTGCGCGGCGCGCCTTAGGGGTACAGACGTAGGCGGGGGCGAGGTGGCCCGCGATGCGCGTAAGAGCGCTTACAGACGAGCGACACTTTGCGATCGCCGTGAGTCGCAGAGGCAGAGGGTCGCACGACCCTCTGTGACTTCAAAGTGTCGCTCGTCTGTAAGAGCGCTAAGTGCCACGCATGCGCGGTAATGTACCTTCACACTCGATACACGTTCGATTTTTCCCGCCGACTTTTCGAATAATGTTATAGACTTTTTCATACAACTAATTTCCTAAGTATTCTCAAAGTAGGAAAGGGAGGATTCATATTTTAATTAGGTACCTCAGTATGTATAGATAATGTACTCTGTGCAACTGATGAATCGCAAGAAGTAATAAGACGTCGTATATTGCCGCTTGTGAACACTACATAACAGAGAGAGAATAGGGGCTGCCACCTAAAAATAGATTGAGAGCCAAAACTAAAAAAAAGGGCGTTTCAGAACTAACTCAAAGTTAGTAGTAGGAAGTCTTTAAAGGCACTCTTAATAGACTTTTTTATTGTTTGTATCAATGTTCATGTGTGTACAATAATGTGTTTTTATAATATCTTTCTATATATTTTTTTGTAAATATCTTCAATGTACAGACACACTTCTGTTACATAGTATAGATTAACGGACTCTTGCTTGTGCGTTGGCACTGCATTTTCGCCCGTGTCAAGTAGTTTATAGGAGAATCTATCCCAATCTCAGAGATTGTTTTTGGTCAAGAACAAGAAGAGATTGATGATTGCGGAGCCTCGTGGCAGGCATAAAACGTAATGCGCGAAAACCACGCGAGACAAGTGCTCGGGTCAGAACCTGCAACGTGACTCTTACAATTAATTGCGAAATCTTCTAACTTTTCTAATCAAGCTCTCGGCCTACAACTACCTAACAATGTAAAAGCAAAACTTCAATTATGTCACGGACGGTTATTTGCTTCCTTACAAATCTATTGTTTATTCCCATTATACCGACTTGGTACACAGAGGGTTGTGTTTACCAAACAGATCCTAATCGGGAAGGATTAGGGCGGAAATTGTTAGGGTATTTCAAGTGGGAATGAACTGGCGAAGGGATTATAGACAGAGTACTTCTTAGGACTACCTATTTCTGCCTACCTGTACATCTATCTATCTTTACTATTATAAAACTGTAACAGGAAGTTTGTCTGTACATTGAAGATATTAACAAAAACAAATTTACGGTATGGTTTTTAGGTGTCCCTGATTCCATATCACCAATTTTTGGATTTTTCGTCTGTCTGTTTCTTTATGTGTTTGTTTGTTTGCATCACGCGAAAACTACCGAACCGATTTTAATGAAAATTTGTTTTTGTTTGATAGCTAATGATTTGACTTAAAATCTGGTATATAATTTGTGCGGATGAAGTCGCGGGTTAACGCAAGTCTATCTATACTATTATAAAGCTGTAACAGAAGTGTGTCTGTACATTGAAGATATTAACAAAAAATAAGTTACGATATGGTTTTTAGGTATCCCTGATTCCATATCACCAATTTTTGAATTTTTTGTCTGTCTGTTTGTTTGTGTGTTTCTTTGGGTGTTTGTTTGTTTGAACGAGCATCACGCAAAAAGTACTGAACCGATTTTGATGAAACTTTTTTTGTTTGATAGCTTATGATCTGACTTAAAATCTGGTATATAATTTGTGCGGACGAAGTCGCGGGTTAACGCTCGTACTATTATAAAACTATAAATTTAAAAAAGAAGTTTGTTTGTTTGTTTGTTTAATCGAGCATCACGCGAAAACTACTAAACCGATTTCGATGAAACTTTATTTGTTTGATAGGTTATAATCTGACTTAAAATCTGGAACATAATTTGTGCGGACGAAGTCGCGGGTTAACTCTAGTATCTAAACTATTATAAAACTGTAACAGGAAGTTTGTCTGTACATTGAAGATATTAACAAAAAAAAGTTACGATATGGTTTTTAGGTATCCCTGATTCCATTTGACCAATTTTTGGATTTTTTGTCTGTCTGTTTGTTTGTTTGTGTGTTTCTTTGTTTGAACGAGCATCACGCAAAAACTACTGAATCGATTTTGATGAAACTTTTTTTGTTTGTGCGGACAAAGGCACGGGTTAACGCTCGTGTAATAATAAAATTACTAGTTTATTTACAGTATCAAGTATTTTATTAAATAGACTATGTATTATTGTAAGTATACATGACCATAGCACAACACGTAATGCGAAAAAAATTGCGAAATGGGCGTGTGATAGCTTATATTACTACCTGATACGAAAGAAAGAGATGGGGCGGCGCGCGCCTGAAACGACGCAAGCGTAAAACAAACTTTATATAATTGTGATTGTACTATTTATGTAAGTTCAATTCTGCTCTAATCAAACTTTATAAAATATCAATCTCTTTTTTTTAAATCAAGTCTCGTGTGTCTATTATTCATCGTTTAGCAGTTCCAAGCGTTTATCGATAAAGACGGAGGCTACTTTGGCTTGTTCGTCTATCGAGAAAATGTGTCTTAGTCGTGATTTGGCTCTAATCAAAACTTCAATTATATGTTCAATTTACACATATCCGCTAATCAAACTCCTACTGTTAGTACTTTATGATATATGACGCTTTGAAGAATCCAATTTTTTTTCTCATGTCCTCTTAAAAAGCATATAATATACTCTACCTATTGCTTATTCTTTCTGAGTAAGGTCAGCCACATACATACGGAATTGCGATCCGGAATCCTGATTCAGGATTTAGTGTTGTCAACTATGGTTACAAAAAATACTAGAGTGCTGTTTAAAAAATACCTAAAATAAAAATGTATGAAACGCCAAATGAATGACAATATTGCATTTTCAGGTATTTATTAAAACAAAACAAACAATTTCTTTACATGATAATTACTATCATGTGATGAGGTCATGACGTTACGAATGTTACGATGGTGGTTTGTAAATTGTATTCCAATATTAAAGCAACTATATCAAAAGACTATCGATAGTTTTAACAATGGATATAATCTGCATACACAATGGCATGAACCATTATCAGACAAGCGGTTTTTGAGCGTAGGCTATTTCGCAACGACGCCGCAACTGCACCGTCACGATACGGTATCGTTCCATCAATGCCTACGCTCAAAAATCACTTTAAAATATGCCACCTAAGACATAAAAAAATCACTAGATCTAGTGAAAAAACCTCTGAAAGCGACAACACTCCATACGGAATCTAATTCCGAATCAGGTTTATTCCGGATGTGTGTGGTGGAGCTTATTGATGAATTGATTTTACCAAAGTATGATTTCGTAATCAATTGAGATTCTAAACAATACATTAACAATGAGCATTTTAATGTACTTTAATGTTATTATCAAATACGTACACTATTATTTCAGTAAAACAATATGTATTTACGTTTTTTCAACGTGAGTCCAAAATATTATTTAGTATTATTTTGAAGTCCAATCGAAAATGTCGCAGTAGTTATATAATAATAAATAATTAATTAATTAATTTATATTAAAATGTTCATGAATCTGTAAGTACGGTTTAGTATTTTTTCGTATAAAATATAGACAAAACAAAGATATAATATACATCTTTTATAATGCGCAGCCAAGGAGTGGAATGCCCTGCCTGCGTCAGTATTTCCGAGCGCTTATAACCAGAATTAATTTAAAGTCGAGTGAATAGGCTTCTTCTGGGTAAGCTCACTACATCTTCAACCCCATCCTTGTCCTGAGGACTGGATTGAGGTCAAGAGCAAACACACCCGTAATAAAAAAAAATATCAGCTTTCTTTGAATTATTTTCTTTTTTTTACTTTTTTATATTTTTTGCATAAAAAAACAAATAGGTGACAATTGTTTGTTGCTCTATGTTTTTGGTGTGCAAATAAAGAATATTTATTTTCTTGTGATCATTCTCTCTGTTTTTTAGGGTTCCGTACCCAAAGGGTGAAAACGGGACCCTATTACTAAGCCTACGTTGTCCGTCCGTCCGGCCGTCCGACTGTCCTACCTATTTAAGGCTCTAACCTTTGAACCGTAAAAGCTAGATAATAGACATTTTTACAGAATGTGCGTCATTACGGCGGATTTGCTACCAAATAATAAAAATGTCAAAAAGTAAAAAATGAAGGGGACCACCTCAAACAAGGAACTAGTTTTCATCAACGTTTTTTCTTCTCGCTCTATGGTAAAAACGGCAATACATACAACAATAAAAACCGTGAATAAAAAAAAAAAGTGTCAGTCGGTCTCGTGATAAAGGTCCCGGAGTAAAAAAAAAATTTTTCAGTTAAAATGTTGTGGTGGTGTGGTACGGAACCCTCGGCCTTGGTGCGCGAGTATCCCGACTCGCGCTTGACCGATTTTTATCTAGTTTTGTTGCCCACTGCTGGGCAATGGCCTTTCTCTTCTAGCAGTTTAGCATGTCACGCACGCAAAAGTCCATTAATTATAAAAAAAGTAGAACAATTAGTGGAGTTACAGTTAGAAGAGATTCCTTCGAGATTTATAAAGTATGAGAATTAAAAGACAGAATGTTCAGCACAAAAGACAATACCTATGCCAGCGACACGGTCGGATCTCGGACAGCTCAAAATACACAGTGGCATTTTAGTAGTTTTATAAAAGCAAGGAGGAGATATGCTTTCAACCTTAGGGGTATCGCATATAGAAGGAGTCGAGGTGGCGTCGAGGCGCGGGCGTTTCATATACATGTAGTATCAAGTTTTGTTTTTTACATTATTCTGAACTAAAATCTTCAAGTTTGGTTGATGGCCACGCCAAAAACAACCGTGAAAAATAAGGTGCAAACCTTCCATACAAATCCCGCCTTGTCTTTTTTTGCAGACAGCCTTTTCTCTTCATTTGAGTTGAGTGTAATTAATTTATTTTCTCAGGGATGAAGCTTAATGATAATGAATTTTCATTCAAAAATACCTATATCTAAATTGTTTTAATTATTTCCATAGATTCATGATAGCTCTTCTAATAACGTATGGAACGTATAAAGCTATGCAAAAGGCTGCTCAGCTTTTGTTTCCAGAAGTATTTCCTACTACAACGCCTCGTCCGAAACCCCGGACCACGTATGTAACTTAATACCATTTTATGGGTTTTGGTGTCGAAACTCTTGGGCCGTGGGGACCTAATGCGCAGGCGCTTTTTAAAGACCTGTCAAAGCGCCTGATAGACTCGACAGGGGACCCAAGAGCTGGCACTTTCCTCGCTCAACGGATCAGCATAGCCATTCAGCGAGGAAATGCGGCCAACGTTCTGGGTACCCTCCCACAAGGACCGAACCTGCACCACATCCTAGGTTAGTTTAGTTTTAAGTCTCTTTATTTATAAACTATTTTATGGATCTTTCGAATAAACAATTCTGACACTTAGAAGGTTTTGAAAAAAAAAAAATAATAATAATAAAAATAAAAATTTTCATCATAATCATAATAATCATCATTCAATCTTAATCATAATTATATATATCATAACACAAAAGATTTTCTGCCACGTATTTAATCATTATAAGCGTAATAATCATTAATCAATCTTAATCATAATTGACTGCTAGAAATTTTCTCTAGTTACTCAAGCTCCTGCTAGATTAAGCACAAAAGAGTAATGATCACTTACGTGGCCGGAGATTTTTAGCCACGTTTGTAATCATAATAATCATAATAATGATCAAAGTCAGTCAGAAGTTAAAAACACGTCCACACGAAAAAATTCCCAAAAGACTACATAATCTTACTTATCAATTTAATCATAAATTATCATCAAAGTTAGTCAAAGCTAGAAAATATTTCATTCTATACCCCGTTCAGCGAGTCAATGTGGTACCGAAAAATTAATCTTGCCTGTGATTGGACGAAGATAAGGCGCATAGGCTGCGTTTACATTGCGAGTCATCTTTAGTCAGTTCATGCTCTTCGTACCGTTCAGACGTCTCCTACGTACTCAAAACTGCAATCGTTGTTAATCTTTGACCTGGGTTGAACTTCCCTTGCCTTGTTTATATTTTGTTTGTGGTACTATTTAATTTAAAGTTAACTTAAAGTTTAATAAATTTCGAGTTAATTTTTTAATATTTATTAGAATTTATTGTTATTAAATCAGTATTACAGTTGCGATCAAAAATTCTACATTTGTTTATTCATAAATGTTTACATTTAAATGTAGCAAAATTTAATTTTGAAATCTACCTCTTAAAGAAAACATTTTTTTTAACATCATGAGTACACAGTATGAATGGACCTTATGATTTTAAACCAGTTGGTTAAGCTAATGGGCGTGGCAGTCTCATTTGTTGTCCCTGTCATTTGTATGCAAATGTGGGACAGAGATAGCCCCATGCCACACGGACTCCGTGAATGGGGTATAATAGTGCGTCCACGATAGCATGGTGATTTTGACAAACCGTTAGAGCGATTATTTTACTTTACGAAAATGTTTGAGCCGTAAAACCTTTAATTTTATGTTAAACGAGCGTTAACCCGCGACTTCGTCCGCACAAATTATATACCAGATTGTAAGTCAGATCATAAGCTATCAAACAAAAAAAGTTTCATCAAAATCGGTTCAGTAGTTTTTGCGTGATACTCGTTCAAACAAACAAACAAACAGACAGACAAAAAATCCAAAAATTAGTGAAAAAGGAATCAGAGACACCTAAAAACCGTATCGTAACTTTTTTTTTGTAAATATCTTCGATGTACAGACAAACTTCCTGTTACGGTTTTATAATAGTAAAGATGTTAATTAATATTGTATATTTTGAGTGTTTTTTAAGTAAAATGAAATCTCTAAAACTACCTGTCAAAAAAGCTATCTTGTACCTATACTAAAGCTCCGTAAGTCCTAATATTATAAACGACAAAGTATGGATGTTTGGATGGTTATACGTGTGGATGTTTGTCACTCAATCACGTATAAACGGCTGAAGGGATTCGGATGAAATTTGGCACACAGATAGAATATGTTCTATATTAACACATAGGGTAATTTCGGGCAACAACTAGATTGTCATAATTATAATTATGATCAAAGTCATTTAGGTATAATCAACGTGGTCTAATGGTTACGGGCATTGGCTCTCGACACGGAGGTCGTGGGTTCGATTCCCGCGGGGGACACCTAGTGAAATGTCACTTTGTGCGTTTTTCCCCAGTTAGTTAGAACATTGCAGGCTGAATCGCCTGATTGTCTGAAATGATTCGATCGTGCAACTATCTCTGGTGGTAGTAGTCGTTACATAAAAACCACGTCAGAGGCCGTAGGGCGGTCTGAAAAAAACTCTGACACCAGGGCCCTGCCCACACGATAAGAAAGAACGTGGTGGAAAATGGCAACGATGTCCGCTCTGGGTCGTATCTGGTGCAGAGGATTTCATTGGCAATCCAGGTGTGATGGGAGATGGGATCCAGTACAATTAATGACGAAAGAGCGGTTTTGTGTTTGAATATTTTTTGTTATTTTTCTGATGAAACGTGTTGTGGATTTTTCTGTATACAGGGTGTAAGTAATAATTACGGAGATATAAAGCTTTGAAAATTTAAAAGCTTTATATCTTCGTAATTATATTGTAAATTGCAAATGTTATTTGTGACGCAGCAACTAGATTTTCTAAACTATTTTTCCATATATAAAATATTACTTTTATTAATTCCGTCTACGCGTATTGTGCGTCAAACTTTTGTATGGACTGAAACCGCCTTAACATAATAGATGTAACCATAATATTAATCTTAGTAATCAACAAAATCTGTCTTTATCATAAGTAATTAAGTCAGTCATAATCTAATTATTGACAGACGATCAGCAAGCGCACTCGCAATTGACTATTTTCACAGTAATTTAAACTTTATTTGTTCGTACATAACGTTCATTCCAGCACGACTGTTCCTCTTGTGACAACCAAGCCGTCCCACAAACCTCATAAAAATACAAGAAAAAGACCAACCCCTACTACCACTATAAAGATAACTAGACGAAGAAGAACTCGTAAGAATACTAGGTAAGAAAATGTCCGATTATTATTCCGTTCAGATTTTTTGGGAACAGTAGCCTCTTTATTCATTCATTCATTCTTTATAATAGCCATAACCATATCGGTCAGTGTTATTCTACAGCTGGCTGGTGGAGTTAAGAAAATGTCATCAGAATGCCTATCGATTTGATAATGGGAAAAAGGCGTCCAACAAATGTTAGCGTATAGTTGGCGTATAGTTATGGAACACAGTTGGCGTATAGATATGCTCTGCGCAAGTGCATCCGTTGCCGTAATATTTCTAGGTCATATTCTTAGCACAAATCCCTGGCAAATACGAGTAAGCTTATGACAAAACCTTAGCTTGCATCTCTCGCTCGAGTTGTATGTAAAAAGAACTCAATTTACTAAACCATCTTCCATCAGGACTGCGCTAAGCTAAGCTATGAAAATGGAGTTATCTGATTGGTTATTTTTGATGGGATAAACCAACTACTTATTGGTGCAAAACCGACTCGTATGCCATCACGGAAATCATGCCACGTTCGAAATTTACTTTCTTTAAAAAGCGCACGAAATCAGTCTGCGTTTTTTTAAATCATACTTTTAACGGCTCTCGATTGAATATTATCGAAAAAGCGTTCGAATTCGGGAGATTGCGGAATTTCATTGTTTCAGATCTGCCGGGCGTCCCGCGACGGCCACTTTTTTTCCTCGCACGCAGCTTAGCTCCGATATAAGCTACATAATGTCGGCATACGTGTCGTCCCGCTCACACGCGCGTGCCGTCTGTAGGTGCTTCTTGCTCAGCTCCTTTAAAGTTCAAACCGCACCTTCAAAGTGCGGGGGTCAGGTGCGGTATCTGAAGTTAGTGAGGGGCAGGGGGTGGCCATTCTTAGACCCACTAAGGGTTGAGCCTCTTTTGACAGCACGGAATCGCAATTTTTCAAGCTCTATACATTTCTGTCGCTCAGGAACGTCATTGGCTAGAGTAAGCTCTCAGAACTGCCGGTGCCCCCGCGTGCGTTCGCATTCCCGCCATTCTTCTTCTTGTGGTGCCATCTCCTATCGGAGGTTGGCTATCAATAGGGTTATTCGGACCCTTGAGACTGCGGCCCTGAACAGTGAGGTTGTGTCCACATCGAACCATTCGCACAGGTTTTTAAGCCAGGACGTCCTTCTTCTACCAGGCATTCGTCTTACCAAAATTTTCCCCTGCAGAATAATTTGGAGAAGTTGGTATTTATCACTACTCATAATGTGACCGAGGTACTGTAATTTCCGAGTTTTCGTGATTTTTAGGATTTCTACTCTCTTGTTCATCCGCTGCAGGACCACCTCGTTATGTTCAAGGTAAACTAATAAAAGTAAATTTTTGTTACAGACATCCAAATTGGAATCAATTACAGCATCCCCACTACCACCCTCATTTGTTGAACATACAACTCAGAAAGCATCTACATAACACCACAACTACTACTAGAAATCCTTACTTTTGGACAACGTCCAGGTGAGAAATCCATTTTATTTCTAAAATAAATATTTTCCCTAAAACTAAAATAAAACAAGAGGGTGGAGGGTGGATGAGTGTAACGACAATTTCTTTAAAACTAATTGGAAGGGGTGATAGAGGGGAACAGAGGCAGATTACGACCAAGACACCAAGTGCAGGAAAATGTCGTGTCGTATTAAGATCTCGTGACACTAGCGGAAAAGCGACAGGATTGTCAAATACTCCATCGACAAGAGCTTGGATCTTAAATAAAGTGATGATGCTCTGATGGTACTATACAGGGTGACTGGTAATTCGACCTATTCCTTGAAAGGGGTTATACTAGAGTTCATTTGCAACAATTTTTCCCCAGTTAACTGGGGGTCGAAAATCGCTTGTTTTCGAGTTCTCTCATTTTTAAGAATTTTTTGAATATTTCCGTTTTTCGACCTAAAAATGACAATTGTGAAAAAAATACTCCACTCTCTGCACTCTGTAAGCATTTTTCTAGTAGCTGATGAATGAGCGACTACTTTAAACTAAAATACATGTGAAAAATACCCAAAACCACCGAAATAAAAGGTTATAAACCGCAAGACAACAATTTTTTATTTGGATTTTGTTTCAATCCAAAGAGGATTACTCAAAAAAAATTTATGACACTTGGCGTACAAATTGCGGAAATAACTTCCTCAATTCCTAAGCTTTCCAAAAAGATGCAAAAGTTGTGTACTTTAGTTCAAGTTTGGAAAATAAACCTTATTAAACACGCAGATGTGAATTTTATTCAAAAAGTTATTGGTTTGGTGAAAATAAAAAAAAGAGTAAAATAATAATGTTTAGTACCTAATCATAGGAAATTACAAATTTTGTTTTAAAGTTTTACATTTAAAAATCACAAGTCTTGCTCAAATTGTCTTCCTCCGTTACGTATGCAAGCACGAAGCCTGCGACGTACTTCGCTTACTGTCACTCGAGTTGAAAGCGTGTCTTTAATTTGTTGGGCAGCTGCCAAAATCCTCTCTCTTAATTCTTCTTGAGAAGAGATAGGTGTACGATACACCAATGTCTTCATATGACCCCAAATGTAGAAGTCGCATGGGGTTAGATCGGGACTCCTAGCCGGCCAAGGGATCGGGCCGCCTCGACCAATCCATCTCAGTGGATAGTTCTCATCCATCCACTGTCGCACGCCCCGGTAATAGTGGGCTGGGCAGCCATCATGTTGATACACCAAAGCTGTTCTTGTGGTAAGCGGCACATCCTCCAGCAGCGGACGTAACTCTTCTCTTAAAAAGTTTTCATAGGCGATGCCGGTTAGGCGTGCCGGCAGAAAGAATGGCCCGATTAAATTATTGTGCACGATTCCCATCCACACATTAAGTGAGAATCTGTGCTGGTGAGCTCCTTCGTTAGATTTTCTCGGATTCTGACCTTTAGGGGCCCAAAAATGCAGATTATGATAGTTTGTAATACCATCATGGTCGAAGTTCGATTCATCTGTCCACAAGATTGTTTTTAGATACTCAGGGTCTTCAATGTCTGCATTTATTAGAAATCTGCAGAAATCCATCCTTCTGACAGGATCTCCCTCCTCGATAGCTTGTACTGGCGTGTAATGGAATGGATACTGCCGTGCTGTGTGCTGAGTGAACCAGACTTTCCACTGAGACATACCAAGCTGCCTAGCCACAATTCTTGTTGAAGTAGTGCCGTCTGCTTGAAAACACTGCAAAATTTGCTCCTCTTCGATTGGATCACTAACGCTAGGTCTACCAGCGTCGGTTTGGCGACGTCGAACCGATCCCGTTTCTCGAATGCGCCGATATGTCGTACCAAACACGCTGACATCAGGTAAACGGCGGGTAGGAAAACGTCTTTGATAGTCTCTTCGAGCAGCAGCAGCGTCACCATCACAAAACCCGTAACAATACATGATATCCGCGTATTCTTCATTTTGGTAAGCAGCCATTTGAAAAGGAAGCTGTTTTAGCGCAGAATTTAAGTTAGTTAACAACGACACGTCCGAACTCCAAGATGGTTGAAACTAACTGATTACTTAATGAATTGAGCGAATGAGTGGGCCTCGATTGTGAACCTTAGTACAAACATTCCCGAATACTTACAAAAGAGAAACAATGTAAGCAATAAAATGAAAGAGACAAAAGCAAATCGGCATCTTGTAAGGTTCGCTTCTAGGAAATCCGCTACCTGCTCTGCCATTGTTAACAATTTTTTTCAAACTCTTGTCAAAGTAGACAACATTTGCACCTTTTTGGAAAGTTTAGGAATTGAGGAAGTTATTTCCGTAATTTGTACGCCAAGTGTGATACATTTTTTTTAAGTAATCCTCTTTGGATTGAAACGAAATCCAAATAAAAAAAATTTGTCGTGCGGTTTATAACCTTTTATTTCAGTGGTTTCGGGTATTTTACACATGTATTTTAGTTTAATGTAGTCGCTCATTCATCAGCTATTAGAAAAATGCTTACTTAGTGCAGAGAGTGGAGTATTTTTTTCACAATTGTCAGTTTTAGGTGGAAAAATGGATTTTTTCAAAAAAATCTTAAAAATGAGATAACTCGAAAACAAGCGATTTTCGACCCCCAGTTAACTGGGGCAAAATTGTTGCAAATGAACTCTAGTATAACCCCTTTCAAGGAATAGGTCGAATTACCAGTCACCATGTAGTGAAGTGGTTAGAAACTTGGCTTTCTGAGGGCGAGGCAGCGGTTCAATCCCACGGCAGATCAGTTTGTAGCAAAGTGCTATTTATGGTTCTGGAACGGTGGCGTAGTAAGCATTCCCTAGATATTAAGAAAGTGTTTAAAATGTATTCTAGTATATAGATTCGTTTATACAGTTGTTTTTGTATTACAGTTCAACTACAACTCGTAAAAAGCGGTACCCAACCCGCCGAACAATATTCCGACTCAAGGAAAGATCAACGTAAGTATTACGCCTGCCACACAAATACAGGGTGGTCCAAACAAGACGCCCAAAATTTTTTTTTTATTCCTCACCTCCAGGAATATCCGAAAATACCCCATGTTTCGCGATTTTTTGTAGTTTAGAAGTTATGAGTATTCATAATTCATAATAATTCATTTATTGCATCATATGGTAAAGTACATAAAGGTGGTATACATAATTTATTGCATCTCATATGATACCCATTTATGGGCACAGCAAAAACACCCTAGTGAATAATTGATAATAACATTAGTATCAAAATTTTAATATCAAAAAGTTAATTCATTCATTTATACATTTAAATAATAATAAAATTTATAAAAATTAATTAGCAATTAATGATAACTAAATAATACATTATTGTGATACATTTTTATTTTACACAAGTGATAATAAATAAAAATAATAAATATCTTGGACATTGTCACACAAATTATCTAGTCACATTTAAAGTACCTGGACTTGTATTATGATGACTAGACAACGATATAGAATACATGTATAGATACAAACATCCATGACTTGGGTACAAATATTCATATTCATCATATAAATATTTGTCCCTTACGGGATTCGAACCCGCGACCCTCGGCACAGCAGGCAGGTTCACTACAGACTGTGCTACCGGGCCGTGATACAATAATAATTTGAAATTAAATATATAAACCATGGCTCGTGAGAGTAAAACATTAGAATTAATAATCTTCAATCAAGAGTAAAAGAATTTAATCATGGAGCGTTGACTCTTTCAATTAGGAAATCGTTAAGATTATAATACGTTTTTTCTATTAATATTTTTTTTAATTTTTTGATAAATAAATTGAGTTTTGGTTCACTTTTAAGTTTTTCTGGGATTTTATTATAAATTTTATGGCCTGGAAGTAAGGGCTTCTGTGGTACATTTCCATCGTATTCTAAGGTGTATTTGAGAATTTTCTATCGGAGCGGATGATTGTATGGAAACATTCTTCCGTACGTAAAATAATCAGCAACACACCATCCATACAAGTTACCGAAAAACGGGTCGAAAGTCAAAATTTTGGGTTTGAGTTGGACGGAGTAAAATTTTCAAATTCTCTTAAAAATATGAAATGGATGTTCCATATGCTGAAACTAATTTCAAAAACTATAGTAATTATTCAACTCACCAAATAAGAAACAAGAAGTGGTTTTTAATAGGCCATTTACGCTGAAATCGGCTTCCAAAGGTGAAAAACCCGCTAAGAAAAAATTTTGTTCGAAAAAAAATTATTAACAATATTTTTTATTCTTATGGCTAACATTGGTAAAATATCGTCAAAATATTTTAATAAACTGTTTGAAATCTAACTTTTTTTTCTCCGTTACTGCAAAACCAATAAAATATCCTAAATAATTTCTAAAATAATATATTTTCAATAGTTCCATTAAATTACATCAGAAATAAATGAAAAACAAAATCGTCCGAAAATAGTCATAGGTATTTTCAACAAAATCGTGGTTATTTTACTATGAATGTGGAAAATATTATATAATAAAATAAATAAATAAATAACGCTCATAGACACATACATTGTAATGATCCCAAGCAAGCACTATAGGCTGTTTATTATGAAAACCATACAACAACGGCACAAACATATAACCAATAAACATCCATGACCGAACCGGGATTCGAACCCAGGACCCTGGCTTCGCAGACCGGCGTGGTAACCATTACACCAACCGGGTCGTCTTATATTAGTTCGTAAAATCTTATATTAAATTTATTATTTTAAACGTGTAACTCAGTTTTCAACATTCATTGACAACCTTATAACGACATTTTCAAACGTCTTGTGTAAATAATAAAAAGAATTAAGTCATACAATTTTATTTATGTTTTAGGTCTACGACAACGACAACGACAACGACAACGACAACGACAACGACAACGACAACGACTACCGAGGTACTTAATTTATTTATAAAATACTCGTACCTTATTGTTATTATTATGTATCTCTGTAAAAAGGTTTACTCACGGGCCGTAACCCGGACCTTTGGAAGGCTTGCGTGGGGACACAGGTCCAACACGTAGAGGCCCCTTTGAGACACTTTTATCTAAATGCGATGGGATGCACCAAGCGTGGTCTATCTCTGAATGCATTATGCAAATGCACCAGAAGACATACCACGTTCGGTGCAGAGACTATTGTAGGAAGGACAAAATATAACTACTCGGGTTATGGGGGTGAACTTGGTGGGCCGGGAAATCTGGGTTATTGGGGAGAGACTCGGGACGCCTGCCGTAACAAATGTCTCTAAGTTTGTCAAAAATGGCAGACGGTGACTTGCCAACTCATTTTGATGGGCCCCCCAAAAAGGCCGCTCGCAAGGAGCGACAAGGCGGCAACATCTAGTGAGCGGCTAAGGTTGTAGAGAGGTGAGTCTGCGGGCGCCAGTTCCCAGTGCTAAGCGCACCAGTCAGCAGGCCCCCGGCGTTATGACATTTTACACTTCCAACCTGGAGCATAGGTTCCGCTCTTGCGATTCCACTCCTGGCCGGCCGGTTAAAGCAAGACAGGAGGTGAAGGCCAAATCAATCCGGGCCCTCTGGGGAATCGGGTCCGTGGTGTCGCCAATCACCAACAGCTCGCCACAAGCTGCCCTGCGGGCTTATTTATTATTGGGTGATTGGGGCCTTAACAGATTTGCGTCTGTGCCACTTCGACCATCGCTGATCTTTTGTGAACGCCCCTTCCTACAGTTCCCTGTTAATCCCTACAGCAGTTAGGTATCGCAGTAGGTTTTTAACAGGGAGTTCTGGAGCCAGTACCTGTCTGCCAAGATGAATACTTCGAATAAAACGAGTAAGGGATCACTATCTCACCCTTTGACTCATTGTTATTAAATTATTAATCTGAAACTTTGATCCATTAGAGTTATTATATAATATATTTATTATTTATTGTTGGATATTTTGTATGTATATATTTATATATATATATATATATATATATATATACCTGAAATGTATTGTAAGCTATATATTTTATATCTTATTACACCGCCATAGCAAGTTTTTTACTTAAGAGTTCGTCCATCCCATGGTTGTCTGGAAGAAATCGCCTTTAGTGATAAGACCGCCATTTGTACTCTTACGTTCTTTTTATTCGTTTTTGTTACTGTATATTTTGGTGTGCAAATAAAGAATATTTATGTTATGTTAATACTTCGTTTGTACATTAATGGACCACAATCGCAGAGTATGTGTAGGGGAGTTTCCATGTCCTCTCCGCAGAACCTGCAGCAGGTGGAGTCGCTTAGTTTCAAGGTGTGCATGTGTTTGTTTAATTTGCAGTGACCTGTGAGTGATCTCACTATTGTACATAGTTTGTCTTTTTTAAGAGCTAGTAAGCTGTTCGTATGTTTACGATTATACCCTTTGATAAATGCTTTGGAGTGATTTAGGCCAGGAGCATTTATCTCTCGTACCTTATATCAAGATAATATTTTAAAATAACGTATTGTGTAAGTACAAACGGAATGATATTATATCGCTGAACGCTTGGTCGAAGTGTAAGTAATCAAAAATGTTTGTAATACAATATTATTTATCTTTTAAAGTACGAATTTCTTGATTTGTATAGATTTCTATGGAAGTGCGCGCATTGCACTCGCATTATCCGTCGTTATTTTTGAGCAAGGAATGCTGATGACGTCATCCGCAGCAAACATGCCGTCAGTGTTCCCATCTTAGGATATTTTTCCCTAGTTTATAGGGCAATTTTTTCACTTCTAGGATATTTTGTAGATCATAACATTGCGGTATGTAATTCGGAATAATGTTTTTTGAAGACAAATAATAAAATTATTAAGTTAAGTGATATTATTAATGCAAAGTTATTGACATTAATTAAATATATTTGGTAACATAGAAATTCATTCGACAAAATATCCTACTTATATTAATTAAATGATTAAATAATTAATCGATTAATGCCCACACTGGTATGTATACATTCAACTTATTCTCAAAGGAAAACTACTTACTTGAATACAACAATATAAAAATTTCCCCGTGGCATCGTTTTTACTCTAAATTATTGTAAAAACACCCTAAGCTGGCACCACACGCAAAAATACCGACGCAGAAATCCGGATGCAGTCCGCGCACCCCACCAGCAAAATCCGTATTGCTGACCACGCCCCCGCTGCGTCCGCTGCGTTGCGGCTCCTGTACGCGCGTACCTTTAGGAATCTGGCTCCCGAGATACTTAAATTGAACCTTAGGAAATACTCACACTTTATATATCGAGTTGACATTTTAAAATTAGTTGACATTTTAAAGTCTTGTCTCTGGTCTGTGTGCAAGTATTATTAGTAATACAAAATTTTATTTATTTTTTAGAAATCCGACGACTCTGCAGTACTCTTACAGTTATATCACATAAGTGATTTTTGAATGAATGAATGAATGAAATCTTTATTTGAGCGCAGGCATTGAAGGAACGATACCGTATCGTAACGGTGCAGTGGCGACGTCGTTGCGGTATAGTTACGAAATCGCCTACGCTCAAAAATCGCTGATGTGATAATGGTTTATGCCATTTTGTATGCAGATTATGTCTAATGTTAAAACTATCGATAGTCTTTTGATACAGTTGCATTATTATTAAAATTCAATTTACAAATCATCATCGTAGAAAAGAATAGAAATGATTTATTTGCCAGAATATCTCATTAAGGTCTTATAGTACATTATGGTACAAGTGTGTAATGTTGGTGATTACCGCTGAGGCGCCATTGAGACCCGAGCCGTAGGCGAGGGTCTTAAGAGAGCCGAGGACGGTAATCATCAATACACACGTGTATCATACGACGTTTTTCAACACACTTGTGAAGAAAATAATAATAAAAAATCATTTTATTTAGTAAATAAAAAGTTTATTTAGAGAATTTATTTGTACTATTGAATATGATCTTTTTTGTATCGAAACTTTTTTAAGAACAAAGCAACTCAAGAACTCAACCAAGAAGTTTAGATACCTACTATAAAAAACCTATAACCCCCTTGTGAATAATAGTAATGAAAAAGTCACAGTTTGATTATAGGTGTAATTATGTGCCTAATTGCGGTGAAATAATGGCCATTTTATGAGCAAGTGTGTTGAAAAATATATAACATGAACCAATAGTAGATTGTATCACAAGGGCGTAAAATAATATTTTTAAGGCGAGTGCGCTATTTTGAATCCAGAGCATAGCGAAGGATTCTTGAGTAGAATCCCGAGCGCGGCGAGGGATTCAAAGTATGCCGCCCGAGGAAAAAATAGTTATGCGGCCGAGTGATACACTCTACTTTTCATCCCCCTCTATGAGGAAAATAAATAAAAGGCGCTTGTAGGTACTCATATTTATATTAAAAATTATAATATTACAAACATTTGGAATCTTATTAAAACAACTACAACAAATAAAGTAACAACAACAAGTAAAAGTAACAAATAAAGTAAAGTAACAACTAAAATTGTATATTTATATCAGACACATTTTCACAGTTATGAAAATTTATTGTCAACGTTTTATTAGGGACAGAGATTGTTGTAGTTGTAATAGCATCTGGCAGATCTGAAATGTGTTCGTTTTGTTGTGAGGTTGATGGGCGCCGCGCGGTGACAATGGAGGTGGATTAGCTGAAGTGCGTAATTTTATACCTTCAACGATAGGGTTGCTTGTTTTTGCCTTATTATTGACGGAGTCTTCTATGTAGCCTTCTGCGACTGTTGTAGATTTCCATCCTCTGTGAGAGTTAGTACGCTCTCACACTATGATATGCTAAATGATATGCTAGGTATGCTGTGGATATGGATATATCCTTATGCTTTGCTGGATACTGAGTGCTGAAGTAGGATACGGCCGAAGGAATGAAATGCTGAGAGTAATGGTCGTATCCACGTATATTAGAACACTAAGATAAATTAGTTAAATGTACATATAAGGTAATGTTGCGCGCTCTACGTTCGATGCACTTTTATTGGGGCCGCGCAGTGTCAGTGTCCAATGTCTAAAATCGTTGCTATGTTACCGAATTAAGTAAATTAATCATCTAGCGATTGACCCAGATAATACGTGATGTACGTGCATCGTACATCCTCCATGGCGCTTTAGTATCGACAGGTCCGCTCCAGAATCAGCTAAAAGAGCGGAGGTTCGTCGAAAACAATGCCATGTATAAAGCTTGGTATCGGGCAACTTCAAATAACTAGCAATTTCTTGCGGCATGCTAGAAATTTTATTTTTGCCAATAGCTTGTCTGAAGCACTTGCCATTTTGATATCGAATGAAAAACCGATTGGTTTTTATGTCAGAAGGACGCAGGTTCTGGTATTTATCTACAATATCTTTGTACTCTCCGCATATGGTAAAAGATCTATCTATTTTGATTTTTGTTTCTGTCATCTTTACTAACAGTAACTGCTCTGAGTGCTTTTCGATATCATCGACCGTTAATTTTAGTAGGTGGTTACCACGACAAGCTCCATGTGTCCCGAAAATTAAAGCCACCTGTAACAAACAAAACAGAATATTAATTAGACAAGTAGGTACAGGTAACATAACACATTTTATTTAAAACACTGCTGTTAAAGGTACTTCACTAATCTGTTTACACAATAAAATTATTAAATAGATACTCACTTTTATGGCGAGAAAGTCTTTATCTGGTGCCTCATACAAGAAAGTCTCCGCATTTTAGCCGGAAAACACTTTCGATTTCTTCGATTTGTGTCCTTCAGACAGTCTCTTCAAATATGCGATTAAATTTGAAAGTTGTACGTTAATACTATGTTTTGTGGTGGTGTGGTACGAAACCCTCGGACTCGCACTTGACCGGTGTTTATTTGAAATACTCGTAATACATCTTACATCGAGATGACATTTTAAAATTACGTCTTTTGTAATCAACAATTCTTAATCATACAATTTTATTAACTTTTTAGGACCAAAGTGACGCCGAGACAACAACTACTAAGGTATTTTTACTTTTTTAAAATACTTGTACCTTATATCGAGGTGACATTTCAAAACCAAAATCAATTTTTTTTAATCCAAATAACATCACTATAACTTTCTGACGTCATTTTTGACCCTACCACCGCGTCGGAAGGTGTTCACACACACATTTTTTAAACAAAGCAAAATATACAAATTATCAAATTAAAGATTGAAATATTTGTCTCGGGCGGGACTTTAACCCGCACTTTTCCAAACCGGGGAACTGCGTAACTTCGAAATAGCACAACATGGCTGTAACATATTTAAAAATCAATAATATTTGAAATACAAAGTATAATTTATAAAATAGAATGTTAAATTTCATAGCGTAATACTGTCGTAGACCACATCCATAAGGCAGATTATACAGAAAACTGAAGAGTATAATCAGCCTCTGTGTCTTGCCTTTGTGGACTATGAGAAAGCCTTCGACTCGATCGAGACCTGGTCTGTTCTGGAATCCTTGCAGCGATGCCAGATCGACTGGCGATACATTGAGGTGCTGAGATGTCTGTATGACACCGCTACTATGTCCATTCATGTACACGACCAGCAGACGAACCCGATCCAACTGCTAAGAGGAGTGAGACAGGGGGATGTTATTTCCCCGAAACTGTTCACCAATGCGCTGGAAGACGTCTTCAAGACGCTCAATTGGAAAGGTCGAGGCATATGTGTGAACGGTGAGTACATCTCACACCTGCGTTTTGCCGATGACATCGTCGTCATGGCGGAATCGCTGCAGGACCTCAGTGGCATGCTTAGCGACCTTAATACCGCTTCCCGACGGGTCGGTCTCGGCATGAACTTAGACAAGACGAAAGTCATGCTTAATTCTCATGTCGAACCAGAGGCGGTATACGTCGGTGAGGCGGCGATAGAAGTTGTGCAAGACTATGTCTACCTTGGACAGACTATATTCGAAAAGAAGGCCGCTAGGCGCATCCAACTAGGATGGGCTGCTTTCGGGAAACTCCGCCATATATTTTCCTCGGCTCTACCACAATGCCTCAAAACGAAGGTGTTCGATCAGTACGTCCTGCCAGTAATGACCTATGGTGCGGAAACATGGACCCTGACGATAGGACTAGTTCATAAATTCAAGGTCGCGCAGCGAGCTATGGAGAGAGCTATGCTCGGTGTTTCTCTGAGAGATCACATCAGAAATGAAGTGATACGTCAGAGAACGAAAGTGGTAGACATAGCTCAGAAAATTAGCAAGCTGAAGTGGCAATGGGCTGGTCATATCTGCCGAAGAACCGACAACCGGTGGGGAGTCAGGATTCTGGTGTGGAGACCGCGAACTGGTAGATGTAGTGTGGGACGTCCTGCTGCCCGCTGGACAGACGACATAAAAAAGATAGCCTGGATGAGGAAGACCGAGGATAGAGTTTTGTGGCGCGCCTTGGGAGAGGCCTATGTCCAGCAGTGGACTATGATAGGCTGATGATGAATACTGTCAAGCAAGACTAGACATTGTGGTCAGTCATATTTTTATTAATATAACGTCTCGTGTAAGGAATCAAACATTTTTAGTAATTCTATTTTATTTATTTTTTTGGACCTCCATAATCCGGCTGAGCCTCCCGAGGTACTTAAACATTTTGAAATACTCGTACCTTATATCGAGTTCACACTTTAAAATAAACAATTTTTGGTCATACAATTTTATAAACGTTTTAGGACCCAGGTGACGCCGAGACTACAACTGCCAAGGTATTTTTACTTTTTTTAAATACTTACCTTATATCGAGGTGACAATTCAAAACCAAACTCATTTTTTTTTATTCCAAATAATATCACATACATAATTTTCTGACGTCATTTTTGACTCTACCACCGCGTCGGAAGGTGTTCACATACACATCTTTTAAACAAAGCAAAATATACAAAATTGTTGTACAGTCAAGAGCACATCAAGCTTTACACTTGCAGTTCGATTGTAACGCTTATGGCGCACTAAATAAGAATGGTACAAAGTCCAAAGTGTCAAGCTTGACGTGCTCTTGACTGTACGTTCATACTATGTTTTGTGGTGGTGTGGTACGAAACCCTCAGTGCGCGAGTAGCCCGACTTGCACTTGACCGGTTTTTATTTGAAATACTCGAACCTTACATCGAGATGACATTTTAAAATTGCGTCTTGTGTAATCAACAATTTTCAGTCATACAATTTTATAAACTTTTTAGGACCCAGGTGACGCCGAGACTACAACTGCCAAGGTATTTTTACTTTTTTATAATACTTGTACCTTATATCAAGGTGTCATTTTAATACCATACTCAATATTTTTTATTTTAAATAATATCACGTATATAACTTTCTGGCGTGATTTTTGAACCTACCACCGCGTCGAAAGGTGTTCACACACATATTTTAATCAAAGCAAAATGTAATATTATACAAAATTGCTGTACGTTAATACTATGTTTTGTGGTGTTGTGTACTGAACCCTCGGTGCGCGAGTAGCCCGACTAGCACTCGACTGGTTTTTTTGAAATACTTGCTTACCTTTTATCGAGATGACATTTCAAAATTTCGTCTAGTGTAATCAAAGATTTTTAGTCATACAATTTTATAAACTTTTCAGGACCAAAGTGACGCCGAGACAACAACTGATAAGGTATTTTTACTTTTTTATAATACTTGTATCTTATATCGAGGTAACATTTCAAAACCAAACTCAACTTTATTTATTCCAAATAATATCACATACCTATACAGGGTTTAAGTGACAGCCTAGCAAATACTGAAACGGTGAACTCAGACCATCATACTGAACAACTTTCACTATGGAGTCTACCTCAGAAGACGCAAAAAAAAATCAGCTGTCCAATACAAAACTGCTATACCTACAAGACTCAAATGTATGGGGCAGCAGATTTTTTTTCGCGCCTCCTGAGGTAGGCTCCATAATAAAAGTTAACCGTTTCAGTATTTGCTAGGCTGTCGCTTACACCCTGTATAACTTTCTGACGTCATTTTTGAATTTACCACTGCGTCGGAAAGTGTTCACACACATATTTTAAACAAAGCAAAATATACAAAATTTTTGTACGTTCTTCGTATCGTGTGGGCAGACCCCTGGTGTCAAAGTTTTTTTAGACCGCCTTACGGCCTCTGACATGGTTTTCATGTAACGACTACTACCACCAGAGATAGTAACTTAGACCAACGGCTTAACGTGCCATCCGAAGCACGCAATCATCTGTTCTACGTTAATACTATGTTTTGTGGTGGTGTGCACTGAACCCTCGGTGCGCGAGTAGCCTGACTTGCACTTGACCGGTTTTTATTTGAAATACTCGTACCTTTTACCGAGATGACATTTTAAAATAAACAATTTTTAATCATAAAATTTTATTAACTTTTTAGGACCCAGGTGACGCCGAGACTACAACTGATAAGGTATTTTTACTTTTTTATAATACTTGTACCTTATATCGAGGTAACTTTTCAAAACCAAACTCAACTTTATTTATTCCAAATAATATCACATACCTATACAGGGTGTAAGTGACAGCCTAGCAAATACTGAAACGGTGAACTCAGACCATCATACTACTCAGTACATACTCAGTACATACCATCTACATACTCAGTGCGCGAGTAGCCCGACTCGCACTTGACCGGTTTTTATTTGAAATACTCGAACCTTACATCGAGATGACATTTTAAAATTATGTCTTGTGTAATCAACAATTTTTAGTCATACAATTTTAATAACTTTTTAGGACCCAGGTGTCGCCGAGACTACAACTGCCAAGGTATTTTTACTTTTTTATAATACTTGTACCTTTTATTGAGACGACATTTTAAAATTACGTCTTGTGTAATAAACAATTTTAAGTCATACAATTTTATAAACTGTTTAGGAACCAGGTGACGCCGAGACTACAACTGCCAAGGTATTTTTACTTTTTTTAGATACTTGTGACTTATATCGAGATGATATTTCAAAACAAACTTAATTTTTTTTATTCCAAATAATATCACATATCTAACTTTCTGACGTCATTTTTGGCCCTACCACCGCATCGGAAGGTGTTCATACACACATCTTTTAAACAAAGATTAATTTACAAAATACGATGTTAAATTTCATAGTGTAATACGGTCAAGCAAGACTGGACATTGTGGTCAGTCTTATTTTTATTAATATAACGTCTCGTGTATGGAATCAAACATTTTAAGTAATACTATTATATATATTTTTTTCGACCCCGATTATCCGGCTGAGCCTCCCGGGGTACTTAAACATTTTTAAATACTCGTACCTTATAAAATATCGAGTTGACATTTTAAAATAAACAATTTTTAATCATACAATTTTATAAACTTTTTAGGACCCAGGTGACGCCAAGACTACAACTACCAAGGTATTTTTACTTTTTTTAAATACTTGTATCTTATATCGAGGTGACATTTCAAAACCACACAAATTTCTTTTTATTCTAAATAATATCACATATCTAACTTTCTGACGTCATTTTTG
Organism: Agonopterix arenella; assembly: GCA_927399405.1. Lineage (NCBI taxonomy): Eukaryota > Metazoa > Arthropoda > Insecta > Lepidoptera > Depressariidae > Agonopterix > Agonopterix arenella. The sequence continues at coordinate 912,731 of OV656690.1, forward strand.
GCCCTACCACCGCGTCGGAAAGTGTTCACACACACATCTTTTAAACAAAGCAAAATAAACAAAGTGTAATTTACAAAATACAATGTTAAATTTCATAGTGTAATACAGTCAAGCAAGACTAGACATTGTGGTTAGTCATATTTTTATTAATATAACGTCTCGTGTATGGAATCTAACATTTTTAGTAATACTATTTTATTTATTTTTTTGGACCTCGATAATCCGGCTGAGCCTCCCGGGGTACTTTAACTTTTTAACCTGATATCGAGTTTACATTTTAAAATTACATCTTGTGTAAGTAATTAAGCATTTTTAGTAATACTATTTTATTTTTTAGAACCCCGATAATCCGGCTGAGCCTCCCGAGGTACTTAAACTTTTTAAGCCTTCCTTACGTCAAGTTGAAATTTTAAAATTACGTCTTGTGTAACTAATTAAGCATTTTTAGTAATACTATTTTATTTTTTAGAACCCCGATAATCCGGTTGAGCCTCCCGAGGTACTTTAACTGTCCGGCTGAGTACTTTAACTTTTTAAGATATTCTTTTCTTATGTCAAGTTGAAATTTTAAAATTACGTCTTGTGTAACTAATTAAGCATTTTTAGTAATACTGTTTTATTTTTTAGAACCCCGATAGTCCGGCTGAGCCTCCCGTGGTAATTTAACTTTTTAAAATATTCTTACCTTATGTCAAGTTGAAATTTTAAAATTACGGCTTGTGTAACTAATTAAGCATTTTTAGTAATACCATTTTATTTTTTAGAACCCCGATAATCCGGTTGAGCCTCCCGAGGTACTTTAACTTTTTAAAATATTCTTTCCTTATGTCAAGTTGAAATTTTAAAATTACGTCTTGTGTAAGTAATTAAGCATTTTTAGTAATACTATTTTATTTTTTAGAACCCCGATAGTCCGGCTGAGCCTCCCGAGGTACTTTAACTTTTTATGTATTCTTTCCTTACGTCAAGTTGAAATTTTAAAATTACGTCTTGTGTAACTAATTAAGCATTTTTAGTAATACTATTTTATTTTTTAGAACCCCGATAATCCGGCTGAGCCTCCCGAGGTACTTTAACTTTTTAAAATATTCTTACCTTACTTAAAGTTGAAATTTTAAAATTACGTCTTGTGTAACTAATTAAGCATTTTTAGTAATACTATTTTATTTTTTAGAACCCAGATAATCCGGCTGAGCCTCCCGAGGTACTTTAACTTTTTAAAATATTCTTACCCTACTTAAAGTTGAAATTTTAAAATTACGTCTTGTGTAACTAATTAAGCATTTTTAGTAATACTATTTTATTTTTTAGAACCCCGATAATCCGGCTGAGCCTCCCGAGGTACTTTAACTTTTTAAAATATTCTTACCTTACTTAAAGTTGAAATTTTAAAATTACGTCTTGTGTAAGTAATCAAGCATTTTTAGTAATACTATTTTATTTTTTAGAACCCCGATAATCCGGCTGAGCCTCCCGAGGTACTTTAACTTTTTAAAATATTCTTACCTTACTTAAAGTTGAAATTTTAAAATTACGGCTTGTGTAACTAATTAAGCATTTTTAGTAATACCATTTTATTTTTTAGAACCCCGATAGTCCGGCTGAGCCTCCCGAGGTACTTTAACTTTTTAAAATATTTTTTTCTTTATGTCAAGCTGAAATTTTAAAATTACGTCTTGTGTTAGTAATTAAGCATTTTTAGTAATACCATTTTATTTTTTAGAACCCCGATAATCCGGCAGAGCCTCCCGAGGTACTTTAACTTTTTATGTATTCTTTCCTTACGTCAAGTTGAAATTTTAAAATTACGTCTTGTGTAACTAATTAAGCATTTTTAGTAATACCATTTTATTTTTTAGAACCCCGATAATCCGGCTGAGCCTCCCGAGGTACTTTAACTTTTTAAAATATTTTTTTCTTTATGTCAAGCTGAAATTTTAAAATTACGTCTTGTGTTAGTAATTAAGCATTTTTAGTAATACCATTTTATTTTTTAGAACCCCGATAATCCGGCTGAGCCTCCCGAGGTACTTTAACTTTTTAAAATATTCTTACCTTATGTAAAGTTGAAATTTTAAAATTACGTCTTGTGTAAGTAATCAAGCGTTTTTAATAATACTATTTTATTTTTTAGAACCCCGGTAATCCGGCTGAGCCTCCCGAGGTACTTTAACTTTTTAAAATATTCTTACCTTATGTAAAGTTGAAATTTTAAAATAACGTCTTGTGCATGTAATCAAGCATTTTTAGTAAAACAATTTTATTTCATTTTTAGGACCCGCCCGCAGACGATTAAGGCTACTACTACAAAACTAAGACTACGGCTAATCCCCAATTTGGAAGTATCCATAATAAATTATTTTGCAGTTAATTTTTCTGAGTTTTTATTTTTGGTCGTCATCACTTTTTTTCTTTTGTTTTAACTTTTACAAAATATTTATAATCTAGAATAAACAATTTCTCTTCAAAACTCCTTAAAGAGTTTAGCGGGAGATACTCAGTTGCTGCGTGAGTTTAGTCATCACACGCTAATTACAGTGCAATAAAAAGCACAGTTGCAGGGCTTAGTTTCGTTTTTAACTACAAAATAACATTATTTAAGAAATTAGTTTTAGTCTTTATCGATAACAATCCCAACAATAATAATGAATAACCACACAACCACTATCGGACCAGGGCTAATCACGTATTACTTTTGGCTTTATGGGGTTACAGTAAAAATTATAGATTTAACTTATTGATATCAATCCTCCTGCCTAGCCCTTCCAAACTGCTGAACCTATTTTGACGTAGCATAGCTAAAAACCATTTAGGAAGAATACGGTATCGATAAAAAAATCGCATTGAAAACGATCTACACGTTTCATCGCCAGGTGGCCACAGACAAATAAAACTCACACATGTTATGTATAGCTCCCACCAATACCTACACCGTCAGCTCAATGGACTTGCAGCCGCTGTGGAAGTTCGCGAGGCATGCCACACAACGTGACCGCTGACCTCATTCTAATTTTAATATTATATAGTGTCACTTTTCGGCCCAGCGTACCTAACTCCAGTCGCATCCAAATTCCTAGATTAAGACTTTTATTTGTAAAATGAAAATATAATTTAGTACCAATCTCTTCTCGTCTTCATTTCACCTCCACTGTAGCCACCCACTATAATTCACACCCTCGAATAAAAACATGTCAAACCTATTATATCTTATTTTTTTGCGTTCGATGTTAAAAAATCAGACTGCAAAAATCACTTCTTTTCTAGCCATGATTGTCAAAAGAGTGACACAGGTCCTAAATTCCAGAAAAAAATTTAAAGTTCAAATATCTCGAAAACCGTGGCATACGAATAAACAAGATTATTCAATACTGAGAGACTGCTTTGTGGTTGAGTAAGGTAACTATGCGTGTAAACTGCGACTTTTTAGATTTATACGACATACATACATATGCTCACGCCTATGTCCCACTACTGGGGTAGGCAGAGACAACAGATCGCCACGTGCTACGATTCTGACACACATCTTTAGCTTCCTCAACATCCATAAGTTTCTTCATACAAGCTCGACGGTTCCGGGTACATTTTATTTGGCCCTTTTTGTGTACGCATCCGATTTGGTCAGCATACGGTCAGCATACGATATTGATACGGTTCTCTAATCACACTATTTCGTAACCGGTCCTTCAAAGTCACACCACACATACTACGCAGGGAGCGCATTTCAACCGCATTTATTTTAGATTCATGCTTCTTCTGCCATACCCAACTCTCCCTTCCATACATTAAAGTTGGTGCCAACACACCGTCGTGATCGTGAACCGCCAAGCGAGCCTTTTTAGACATATTTTGACTCTTCATGACGGAGTGCAAGGCTCCATTAATCATATTTCCTGCTTTCACTCTTCTCTCTATATCTCCGACGTACTTTCCGTCTCTTGTGAATATACAACCCAAGTACACAAACTCACTGACTTGCTCCAGCCTTTCATCACCTATCATGATCTTACATTCAGACACCGTTTCATCGTGCTCGATAACAATAACTTTCGTCTTATTCACATTAACATTCATTCCCCTTCTTCTTAAATGATTCATTCATACATGTTACCATCTCCTGCAAGTCATTTACCGATGACGCAATCAGAACTTGGTCATCGACATACATCAGACACTTGACTAATAACACATTCATCCTTTATGCATATTTAGTAGAGCGCGGTGTTACTATTCTTATAATGTGGTGTAAAATACAAGGTGTCATCATCATACACAATTTATGGGATGCTTCAGATCATCAAACTGAACAACTTTTACTGTGGGAAATTAGAATGTTCTATAAAAAACTGAAAACCTGTTTGACCTAAATATACCTAACTAACATAGTTTTAAAGTCATAAATGTATCTACTAACCACACTATGGACATTGAAATAAATTGATTTTATATAATTTTTATTTATTTTATTTATATAGGTATATAGGACAGCAGATTTTAAATCGCCATTTTAGTCACATAAATATGTTCAGTTTGATGGTCTGATCATCCCCTTGAAATATTACATGGCTGTTTTGTTATGCCCCGTATAACAAAAACCCTATACAAGGTGTAACAAAATTAACACCCTAATACTATTTAAAGGGGTGGTTCACATCATCAAATTGAACGTCTTTCACTATGTAAACAAACTCGAAAAATTTTAAAAGAATTGTCTGTCTCAAACATTTGGGTCGAGTAGGAAGATACTGCAGTTTTGTATGAAACAGCAAATTTTTTTATCTTTTTGGTTCCATGGTGAAAGTTGTTTAGTTTAATGGTCTAAACTACTTCCACCCTGTATAAAGCCAGCGAGAAGATTCGAAAGGGGTTGCAATTGTCACCCCTAAATCCTGTACCACTTAAGGATTAAGCTGAAAAATTCATGCGTGAAATGTGTAGTTTGAGTGGATAGTATCTATTCTATAAGTGCAAGGAACACAGCAGTAGCTACTTATATACAGTCAACTAAATAGATTTGTATGTGGGCAAGATATATAGGGTTCGCGAGGCTCCATGGCCTAGGGCTCTTTTGATTGCTGGTCACATTTTATGAAGGTACCTTACCTAGAACTAAAAAACTGCGAGCTCGAAATCAAGCATTTAGAATCATTATTATACATGAATAAAAGAATATTATACAGTGTAAAGCTAAATAAAACCGTTTAGTAACACAGCTCTGTCGGTTCCTGTGTAAAACATAAAAATAGCTAAATTCTTGAGGTAGGTAAATTTGTAAAGCAAAACTACGGCCTGTTCATTGAAGTTAGACAAGTGGTACAACGGAATATAAGATATCCCAATAGACTTGTTCTTGACACAGTACCAAAAACTCGGCGTTTTCAAAAGAATTGTAATGCGATGTGCAGAACTATATATAATAAAATACCGAATGGCATCAAAACACAACCTTTCAATAGGTTTAAATCATTATTATATGCATGGCTCTTACAAAATACCTTTTACTCAATCGAGGAATTTCTAGAAAACACAGACTAATTTGTAAATCAATACATAGCTTAGCTTTTGACTTTATTATTTGTTTTTATTTGTTTGTTTTTGTATTTTAGTTGTGACATTGATAATTACTGTTTTTATTTCTGATTATGTATCTAAGCTTTTTCCGTTATCGGGATCAATAGGAAGTGACTGTGATAAATTCAATGACTAATTTAATTGTAGGAATGATTGAATATTTGCATGCTATTCTTTATAATGGCTAAATAGGAGTTCTTAATAATTATACTAACATCTAACATTTACTGTACTCACCCTATTTATTAGCAAATAAATGATTTGTATTTGTATTTAGCTAATTTGCAGCGAGCGAAGCGAACTTGAAATCTTTCAGAGCTATGTTTCGCCTGCCAGAACTCAGATAGCGTACCTATGAATGCAGTGCAATAATTATCCTATAGCGAGCGAAGCAATCTCGAAATTTTTCGGCTTTATGATTTGCGTGTGGCCAGAACTGTGCTTAGCATAATTTTGATTGATCGATTGATCATCGTCCATTGTAGACGTTTTATAGGTGGAAATTGCGAAAAATAACCAACTATCCCTTATAGTACATACATTTGGCGTGAATAGATTTACAGTTTCGTATTTAACAGCTTATAATTATGTTCAGCTATTTGGATGTTTGTCCTTTAATTATTATTATTATTGTTGGTTGGGTTATTGCAAGCAAGGGTCGTTATGTAACAATGCGACCATCGCTGGTCTTTTGTGTTCTCACCAAGCTCAACCATATTTTACTCATACCACCTAACTTATAGTATTGTCTTTTCATTCTCGGGAATGCAAGTTTCCTCACGATTTTTTCCTTCCCCGCCGAGTTATTAAATGATAAATACAACCGTACATAAATTCCGAAGAACTTAGTGGTACAAGCCAGGAATCGAACCGCGGCCTCGTGATTGAGGCGCTAGCTCTCTTCCGTATGGGCTATCATCGCTTTGCAATGTCCTTTAATGTAAGTTATTTAATTTACGATCGTATCCTCCCCCTTCAATAGCGATATTGATTTCAAAACGAACTTACATATTCTACATATTGGGTTGTTTGGTATCAAAAAAACGGACATAATGTCCGGATTTTGTGTCTCTTTTGATACCAAACAACTCAATCTTACATGACTGTACAATGAATAACTTACATTATGTTGGTTCATCATCATCATCATCTCAGCCGATGGACGTCCACTGCTGGACATAGGCCTCCCCCAAGGATCGCCTTAACGACCGGTCCTGCGCTGCCCTCATCCAACGGGTTCCCGCCGCCTTCATTATGTTGGTTATTCAATTATTATTAACTTAACCTACTATATTATTTATCGGGTAAAAAGTATATATACAAATATAGAATACGAGCGTTAACCCGCGACTTTGTTCGCACAAATTATATACCAGATTTTAAGTCAGATCATTAGCTATCAAACAAAAAAAGTTTCATCAAAATCAGTTCAGTAGTTTTTGCGTGATACTCGATCAATGGGGGGATTTGCCATAATCGCCACGCTTGGCAGGCGGGTTGGCGATCGCAGTTGGATTGAATGTGTGTACTCAGAGGATGCTGCTGCCCATCCTCCGGTAGATCCCTTAGTCGCCTTTTACGATACCCACGGGAGGAAATGGGATGGTGCTATTCTTAGCCGTTTTAATAAATACCTAAAAATGCTATTATTGTCATTCATGTGGCGTTGCATACAATTTCATTTTAGGCATTTTTTAAGCGAATCGCGATACGGAATCCTGATTCAGGATTCAGTGTTGTCAACTATGGATACAAAAAATACTAGAGTGCTGTTTAAAAAATGCCTTAAATAAAAATGTATGAAACGCAAAATGAATGACAATAATTACATTTTTACATATTTATTAAAACAAAACAAACAATTTCGATACATGATAATTGTCATGTGATGAGGTCTTGACGTTACAAATGTTACGATGATGGTTTGTAAATTGTATTCCAATATTAATGCAACTATATCAAAAGACTATCGATAGTTTTAACATTAGACATAATCTGCATACAAAATGAAACATGAAACATTATCGCACAAGCGGTTTTTGAGCGTAGGCGATTTTGCAACTGTGCCACAACGACGTCGCGACTGCACCGTCACGATACGGTATCGTTCCATCAACGACTACGCTCAAAAATCACTAGATCTAGTGAAAAAGTCTCTGAAAGCGGCAACACTCCAAACGGAATCTAATTCCGAATCAGGTTTATTCCGGATGTATGTGGCGGATCTTAGAGTAGACGGCGCGGCGGCGCGCTGCGGTTGATATTTTTGTTGTAAAGGCTTAAAGCTATTATTCAATTAGTTCCAAGTGTATTTTTATAAGGTTGAACATAATAAGTCACTCAATTGATTGCTTAGTTGCAAAGAGGGGACACTTCTTCGATTGAGCTAGCTACTGACGTCAGCGTCGCGCGTTGGTGCTCGTAGCTGCAGTTCAGTCATGCTATGTTATCTTAGTACAAACTAAGTGGAACGCTGATTTTCCATAGATAGCTTCCGCCATCTATCGGTTATGTTTCGAAGCACTATGTGTTGAACTAGGGTTCATATCGGAGTTACAGCGCGCTACACCTCACCGCTGCGCTGTAGTAGTGAGAGATTTCGCCCATATCAATCACTGTCTTGTTGGTCTAGACAACCGGCTTACGATCCGGGTATCTATGGTTCGATCCTCGTGTCGGCCGATCGTCTTTTTCAATTTATTTCATAATGTGGCTACCCCTGGTGCTAGCGGGAATGCTATTAATTAGGACATCCTAAAATTCAGAGCGACTTACCTATCTATATCCAATATCCAATTAATCTATGAGTTCAGTTTTGTTTGAGTCGTGACGTGACGTGGTCGTGACGCTCGCTGTGCGTATCACTGCCAATTTCACACTTTGTTTCATGTAAATACTAAGACTAAGAAATTCCTAAATAAAGTTTCTGGAGATATCTCTGCTGGTGTTATTTGAAGAATCTGCATCCTGCACTCACGGCAGCAGATGAACGCGATAGGTAGCTCGGTAATCCGGTATACAACGTGTTAATGAATAAGCGCAAAACCTCATACAGGGTGTATGATTACATATCATACACTATAGATACTGATTTATAACAAAATAATTAGAATGAACAATAATTTCATTATTTTGATACTTCAAATTTAAAGTTATTCGCATTTCAAGTTTTGAGGCAAAAATGATTTGTTATCATTTCAGCAATGAATGAAAGCGAAATAACATACTCATGGATACATTTAAATAATCTTGTTTTGATAGTAAGTAGGGTGAGTATGCCCGTGGGGTGGGTTGACATCAGGTCCTCAAAATTTTAAATTTTACAAACCAATTATTTATTATTTTGAAAAAATTACCTATGTTGAAACCATGATAATTTGATTCTGCTCTCGATTCCAAACAAACTACTTTCTAGTTTTGTGTTAATTTATTAACACGTTGTATAAATATATTGGCGTATTAATTGTAATACCCTAAAGTATAGTCAGAAACCACTTCTAATATCTAAACGGACAATTCAAAGTCTTGGGCAGAGTATCCAAATATGTAATAAGGACACCATTATTATGCAGTAGAGTGTACAAAGAGTACAAAATACAGCATATAAAGTGTGTTATTTACCTGCAGTAAGCCTCACTTCGGTTGCTTTGTGAGATAAGTGCACCGTCTTCTAGTAGGGTTGGCGATCTGGAGTTATATTATTTAAAAAAATTAATTGCTAAGCTTTATAGAAAAACATTATAATTTTGGTGCGTCGGTGACGAGTTAGTGAGAGGTATGGACATTCAATCACGAGGTTCCGGGTTCGAATCTGCAATGACAATATGCCATTATACTAAATGAGTTTTCTAACTCATGTGAATTATATCGATTGCTCTCAAATGGTGAAGGAAAAAAACATATTCTGTATTTGCACATTTATTTTTATTGGTTAGTGGACAAAAATATTCAAAAATGAATATATTTTAGGTTTTCTGATAATAATTTCATTCAACTCAAATACTGGTGAAAAATCCGTAAATCCTACAGTTTCTAAAAACTCATTTGAACAAGATAACCTGGGTGGGGATCGAACCAACACTTTCTGCATAGAAGGCGAAGGCTACTTGCCACCAAGATAATTAAACGTAAATAAAAATAAAAATCATCGATTTTTTCTTACGCTTCGTAGCAACCCTACGGTAGCAAGTCACCGGAACTGAACCCCGACTCTCCGCTTGCCTTCCTTCCTCCTTTCTGTAATAATGTCGTTGGCATTCTGTTAATTCTGCATGATTATAATAATACTAGGAAAGAAGCGAAGAGGTAACCATTCCATTTTTATGGCTATATTTTTTAATCTTTATTTCAAGAACAGGAAGATAACAAACAGACAATGATACAAATAATTACATTTTCTAATTTTATTGGATCATCACCATTCTTAGTCCAATACTTAGATATGGGAAAAATCATCAACACTACGTTGGAGCCACAAATCTAAGATAAGTATTAGAATTAGAAGAACAGGTATTCTTATAAGGAATTTGTCGGGCAAGAGGCGATCTGCCTTAAGAGGATAGACTAGTAACGTTTTCTCAACAAACGTATTCCCCTGTTTCTTCCTATAATGACACTAGAGCAAACATTATTTACCATACTTCTGCTATGCCAGTATGTTTTGCTTTTTTGTCTAAATTGATTACTATAAGAACTAGGGACCTTCGAAAATGACAAATTTTTCGGCTCGTTTTCAGACATCGAATGTAAACAAAAAAAGCAAAACAGAGTTTTTTCTCACAATTATTCATGAAAAAATTATTAAAAAGGTTTAGTTTTGGAGGAAGAAACGAAATAAGAATTTGTGAATGTTGTCATTGGTGTACCTAATAAACTGTTAAACTATGCTGATTTCGTACATTTTATGTAGATACAATCTTTGGCACTCTAGTCGGCGGAATGTATGGGAGGGGCGGCGGATCGGAAAAATACGATATGCAGTCGGAAAAGTGACCAATTCTCCAAATTTCTACGAGAACCTGCCTATCCCCTTATGCTTTACCCTCGAGAAAATGACCAACCAAACCATTTAAAACTCATGAAGGGTTACCCAAAAGCATACCTAAGTCTTGACGGGTTACCAAGTTAACTTTGTGAACGCAACACATTGAATTAATTGTACTGGGTGTTAACAGATGTCTTGACCCTGGTCAATTATCCTTAGGGGATTACTTTTAGTTGTCAACTCTCCAGGGTCAACGTATTACGGTACATACATTTTAGTCGGGTAGGTACAGCAGTTTTATATGGGACAGCTGATTTTTTTTCACCTTTCCTGTGGTAGGCTCCATAGTAAAAGTTGTTCAGCTTGATAGTAAAAGTTGTTCAGTATATGCTAGGCTGTCACTTACACCCTGTATAAAATTTTGATACAGCATACCTACACATATTCTGCAACACACTACATAGAAGGAAATTTCTTATTTGCTTTATGTATACAATTTAAGTATTTTATTTGGTTATAAGGGCTTGGTCAATGACCAAATAGCTACTGCGACCTGAATAGATCTATTGTAGCTATCACCCTAGACCTAAAGGTCATTTCCTAGGCCCACGGACTTCATGAACCGTGTTATGCTTTTGGAGGGAAGGTCCCTAATGTCAGTAGGTGTTATTATGTATCCATCTAGATGGCGACTTCTGCTGTGAATGAGCACTTCGCATTCGCAGAGGAGGTGTTCTACAAGCCCCATTCTGTGTAGGTGTTTATTTAACTTGCAGTGTCCTGTTAAGGCTCGTACTAAGAGCCTTAAGTCGTTGCGGTTTGAATTGATGGCATCCGAGGTATGTCTGTTTGAAAAGCCGGTCACAAGTTCTTTCGCATGCCTCAGTCCTGGTGTATCCGACCAGAGCCTACGGCTTTGGTTCACAGCCATTCCTTTAGCACACGTCTAGAGGTGTTGCGAGAGATGCCGCAATAAGGCTCGGGGCCTATGGCGTCCTCTTCCGCCCCTCTTCGTGCCAGCTCGTCAGCAGCCTCATTTCCATCAATACCGCAGTGTCCGGGTACAATTTTAGTAATTTAGCCAATGACTTTTTATAGGAACTTTGAATTAAGCAGCGCTTTATCATCGATACAATACATGTGGTATAATAGAAGATGCCCATCACCTGCTGGTGGGATGTGAGCGGAACCGTAGTCAAAGAGAGGCATTGCTTACGGCTGCCAACCTCAGTAGATATGATGTAGGAGTCTTTTCAAGTATCCGATGTCCGAGTTGGCGAAGAAAGTTTATAGGATGGCTAACCGTGATTAATATCTACTCCACCATTGTTTGTAAGGTTATGATGATTGTATAGTCATAGTTTATTATATTATTAGGTACATATAATAATAAGGTACGATATGACCGGTATATACAAAATGTATTAAAACCCTGAAACAAATAAATAAAAAAAAAGATAAAATCATCGATACAGTCGCGAAGCAGCATTAATGCAAGCGCGATACAGCTACGACGCAAAACGTTCGTAATACTTCGAAAAAAGATAACATCTTTCAGAGTACACATTTTTCTTATTTTATTAGCTTAGAGTTTGACCATTTGAGTTTGTTATCGTTCACTTATGGGTATGGGTAGCAATATAGATTGTATAGCACACATCTTAGGTTCAGTATAGTTTTATTTAGGGTTGTTGTAACGAGTTATGGTTAAGTAGGAAATAAATGATTTATACTCGGGTATTTTATTGGGGGGGGGGGGGGGGGTCCACTGGACAGATTCCCCAGGTAGGAGGATGCTGACCTGACATCTAGTCGAGTCAGAATGCTCGAAGGGTAATGGTCGTTCGTTTTATTTTAATGGCTGCCTGATTTTTGAAAAAAACGAGTCTTTCTGGCAAACAGATATGGTCGCATTGCGAGAGGAGAGGTCCACCTATGCGAGGGAACCATAAAGGTATTACGCCAGGAAGGGTATAGTAACTTTGTGGAGGTAACGAATTTGACTGACACCAGGATAGGGGGGATTGTCGGACATATGTTGGTCTCTTCTCTTTGTGTAGAGTATTTTGAGAAATAGGGTTGAGCATAGGGTTTACTATGTATAGATTTTAGTTAGCGACATGTATTGCTTGACGGATCGGTGATCATCCTGACGGGATGTGACCGGCCACTTTCTGCTGATTTGGTTGGTTAGTTGTGGTTCGGGTCGGTCCACTGAAGGTCAGGTTGGCCACAAATATCCCTTAGGGGTAGGAAGAATAGAGCATGGGAGTTGGTCTATGGGACTCGTTTCGGCAGGTTTGGGGTACCAGGGTATGCGGCATACGCGGTGGGCTTGTCGGTTAGTAAGGTGAAACGTCATCAGTCAGTTTATTAGTTATGGTTTAAATTTGGGATACTTCCATGGGGTATTTAAGGGGTTTAGGCTGATGAACCATTGTCAGGGCCCACCGATATGCTGATACTGGTTACTAGCAGTAACAAGGCCAGTGTCCATGTGTTAGCTTTGTATAATATGTTCCTGCCAAGGTAGTCGTATTAGCGTAGGTCAGGCAGGCAGGCCTAGTTTTGAGCGGTGGGGTCGGAGAGCTAGACGTTCCAAATTTTCGGTAAAGGTGGGGTGAAGTAAGGATGTAGGTTGTATATGTAAGCCATAGCTTTCTGAATGGTTTTCATTTGAAATAAATTTGGACCGTCGAAGAACCCCGGCGCGCGCTTCATTTATTATGAATTCAGAAGAAGATCGTTTTCAGGGCTAGAAAGCAAATGTCTCGCTTTATCGAAATAAAATATAAAAATAATCATTAAAGATCTGTTAAATTAACCATCTGACCTCCACAGTACCTACGTGCCATATTTGGAATCTCTAGAAATAGAAATAGAAATATTTATTTGCATTAAATAGGGTATTTTGCGGAGAGGTATGGACACCCAATTATGGGGGTCCGGGTTCGAATCCGCACGGACAACATGCCATATACCAATGAGTTTTTCTAACTTATGTACATAATACCGACTACTCTCAAACGGTGAAGGATAACATCGTGAGGAAACCTGCATACGCTGAAGAAGAAATTCTGATATATATGTGAAGTCATCCGATCCGCATTGGGCAGGCGTGGTGGACTAATGCCCATACACCCTCCCTGAGGGTAGGCCTGTGCCCTGCAGTGGGACGTTTATAGGCTGATGATAAGGGTATTTTACACGGGTAGTTGTTACAATAATCCAGTTTAATAGTATTTTGATCACCTGATTAAGCCATTTATAATGGCATGCAAATTAGAAATTTAATTTTAATACAAAAACAAAATACATTTACATTTAACTAAGACAAGTTGTTGTGTACAATAGCGTATATATATCTAATCTAAACTATTATAAAACTGTAGCAGAACGTTTGTCTGTACATTGAAGATATTAACAAAAAAAAAGTTACGATATGGTTTTTAGGTGTCCCTGATTCCATTTCACCAATTTTTGGATTTTTTGTCTGTCTGTTTGTTTGTGTGTTTGTTTGTTTGTTTGTTTATTTGTTTGTTTGTTTGTTTGAACGAGTATCACGCAAGAACTACTGAGCCGATTTTGATGAAACTTTTTTTGTTTGATAGCTTATGATCTGACTTAAAATCTGGTATATAATTTATCTCGCTACGTTGACGGGAGCCGGAGATATAAACATATAACCGCAAGTGCAACCAATGTACGGTACCATTTCAATTTCAACTAAGTAACACTAATTAAAATTAAAAGACTTGTAATAAAGTAAGCTAATTCTGAAGACTGTTTGATTTATAAATAACGAAAATAACAATAAATTACAAAATAAATACCAATAATTATAAATTTTATCATTGTCCAGTGCTGATGACTGCACCGGTATAACATTGTCTTTCTTTTTGGCTATAAAATCTTTCAAACTCCATGGAGAAAACCTTTGCATAACAAAAAAAAACCTTAGTACTGGCCACAAGAAAACAAGATTCGAATTACAAATTTCTTGACATTTTGTAGAATTACAGTTCAAACAAAGCAGGAGTAATTACTCCTTATTTAAAAAAAAAAACTGCACGCCAGTTTCAAACAGAGAGAATATAATCATGATTTTAAATCAGCAGCCGAAAGATGTCTAAAACTCGATTTTTAATTCAGAATGTTTTTATTTACGGTGTAATCACACAGTTACGCAAGACTGGATAATAGCTAATATTTTAAAGCAATTATAAGACAGGTAAGGAACTATTTTGAAATAGGTACCGTAAATTATTACTAAAATACAAACGAACAACTCTAACAAATTAATAAGGGTCGGTTTTTTATGCCGTCGATGCGATGTGCCGCCGTGCCTTTTGCGCATTTTTCTACGGCGCTCCATACAAAACGAAGCTTAGTTTGAACATTTAGTAATTAAAGTAAAAAATTAATGGTTTTAAAACAATCTAGAAACCAATATCTGTGATTTCCTTTTAAATGTTTAGTTCTAAAGTTGTCTTGACTCAAAGTTTGTAGTCCGTGCTGCGGTCCGTCCGTGTCGTGTGTCGTTCACCATTTGGGCTCTCTCTGAGGAACCTGCCACAGACCTACGGACTGTCGCTTGATATGAGCTTTACATAAATTAATGTAACATTCGGCAATAGCCGACTGCGTCCTTCCGGACGAAATTATATGCTGGAATCCAGGCGCATACGTGCGCCTCAGCCGTTGTTTCAAATGCACGCAAATTGACAGCGAGTGCTGACCAGGCGACGTTGCAGTGGAATGCGGCCGTCACCGATTTCGCGCGCATCTGACCGGATTGCAAGATGTATATGGTCCTTCTTATATGCAGATAGTTTTTTTTAGCATACTGAACAACTTTCTGTATGGGACCAAAGTCAAAATCACGAAAAAAAATCAACTGTTCCATACAAAACTGCAATCCTACTCTACAAAAATGTATGGGGCAGAAGACGCTTTTTTTCGCGATATCGATGACAGTCCCATAGAGAAAGCTGTTTGATGGTTTGATCATCCTCTTAAAAAAGTGTCAGCATATTAAGTTAAATATATAAAAAATAAAGTAATATATATATAATGCGCCCCGACGCGTTCCGTTCAGTGATAATCATACTTAAAAAATAATTTTGTATCTGCCAGTACACTTGATTGTTTTCAATAATGAAAAATGCCATCACGAAGAAGAACTAATAATCTCACTAACATTATAAACGTGAAAGTTTGTGACGATGTTTGTAAAGTTGTAATGTTGTATGTTTGTGGCGCAATCACGCATAAACGGCTGAATGGATTTTGATGAAATTTGGCACGCAGATAGAATGTGTTCTGGATTAAGATATATAATACTTTTTATACTAGCAATGGGTTCCTGTGGGATAAATTACAATATTTTATGCTATGCTCACTAGCGCCAATTTGACGCTGACAGATGCATTTGTGTAGATTGCAGTGATAAAAATAGTATTTACTTTTTTCAACAGTTTTGACAACAGCTGTGTAGTATATTTGGTATATGGTTAGATTTTCGTGCATGAGGTGGAGGTTCGATTCTTGGTCGAGAATGTTTTTTTTTATTTTTTTTTTAGATACATTCAACGACTATATCCATTTTTCACCGGATTAGACAGAAGCAGTTAGGCTTGATATGTTAAGGGCCTGACCTCCTTCACTCGACTTCAATCATAATAATATCCTGAGATCATATCAGATCTAATATTAGTGCAGGATGTTTTATTTTGGCTTTTTTCTAATTTTAATCCTACCATCCTACCAGGTATCTCACTAATATTAATATTATGTTTGTGGTTCTATCATCAACACGTCTCAGAAATTCGGTTTTACAGATTTGATTGTATAGGTACTGGGCGAATTGGAAAAATAATCTTCTTCTTATCGTGTCGACTTCAAATTCTGAACAAAGTCGCTAAATAGTAGCTTGCCAGAATCGGGCAACCGATACTGCACCGTCGCTAGCAGTCATGAGCTCCTCCTGCGTGCAGATGTTAGGGCACGCAGGGCACGATGTGAGATGGGCCATCGTTTGTGGAGTTCCACACAAGCAAGTCACATTTTGCGCATCCGAGTATCCCCACCTGACCATGTTGTCCTTACTGCGACCGACCTGGGTTCGAAGTCGGTTTAAAGACTTCCAGGTCGCCCAAGGCAAGTCATGTCTAGGCGTGAGGCTCTCAGCCGGCGAGACAAATAGAGTTGGGAGGGACACTTTTTGTCGCCATAGAGTACACCTTGCTTGCGCTGGGCCAGTATTCAGGGGGTCGACAAACTTCATAAAGCTGCGTCGGCTTGGCAGCCTTTGCGGCGCAGGAATAAAGCCATGCATGGGATGTCGTGTGTCGTCCACCATTTGGGCTCTCTCTGAGGAACCTGCCACAGCCCTACTTACATCTGGGGGCGCTATGCCAGCCAGTGGCTAAAGCAACTGTACTGGAGTCGGTTTCAAGCAACCAGTTATAATCCGATACGTTTTGTTTAGTGCCGGTATCCTATCCACCAGCTTGGCGTGGGCAGATCGGCCCCACACCGGGCAAGCGTATTCTCCAGCGGAGAACGCGAGAAAAATAATTAAACAAATAAATAAATAACGCTCACAGGCACAAACATTATTTTAATTATCCCAAGCAAGCATTATAGGCTTTTTATTGTGGAAACCATACAACAACGGCATAAACATATAAAATCCAAGACCGAACCGGGACTCGAACCCAGGACTCTGGTTTGGCAGTCTGGCGTGGTAACCATTACACCAACCGGGTCGGCAAATACTAAAAATCCTGTTTCTTTTAACCTTTTCTAAAGTTAGTGTTCATAATTTTATCATAGTATTGTTTTCATCTTAATAGATGGCGTTGCGTGATTTTTTGAAGCAAGTACCATACTCAATTCACGCTCAAGACATCTTAGATATTCGGTCTTACAGATTTGATTGTATAGTTACTTACCGGCTGAATTCGAAAAATAATTAAATAAATAAATAACGCTGTTATGACAGGAACATTGTTATGATTCCAAGCAAGCACTATAGGCTTTTTATTATAGAAACCATACAACAACGGCACAAACATTTATAACATCCATGACCGAACCGGGTTTCGAACCCAGGACCCTGGTTTGGCAGTCCAGCGAGATAACCATTACACCAACCGGGTCGTCAAATATTAAAAATCAAGTGTTCAAAAATTTTATCGTAGTATTGTTTTCATCTTAATAGAGGGCGTTGGGAGTTTTTTTAAAGCAAGTGTGCTACAATTATTAATTCAAAAACCTAGCTATAGCAGGAGCTTACAAATTTAGTTGATTATATTATCGTTGTAATACATCGTTGTAAGTATATTGATTGTTTGAGTCTAATCTGAGCCAATGCTACGGAATGATAACCTTATTTTACAGAAAGGACGAATTTTGTTGCAGTAATTCTTGCCAAATTTTTGTTTTGTTTGATTTTCGGTTTCAATTATGATTTTTTGAGGGCTTGTGCAACTTAACTATAGAACATCATTCTACCACAACGTATAAAAAGGTACCTACGTATCTAAAAGGTCCTTATAATATAACACTACAGGTCGGTAATGTAGCTACTTACGTAATTGAAAATCTTTTTTAGCAAATTGACCATTAGCTTCCTAGAATATTATCGTTTTAGCCCTTGCCTTCACCATTTTACAGTAGCCCGCGTGGTAGAGTATCCTCTAACGTTTATACGTGAGTGGAGGTCTGTGACCCGCAGTGGGTCGTAAGATGATTATTATGCTGCTCGACATAAATAAAAAACTAATAAACGACGAACAGTAGAAAAATTAAAGTGATGGATCCAGTGAATGACTTTTAAATCTGATACCTACAGAATTACTTGGGGTACTTTCTGATTTTGATTTAGCTTAAGTTCATGACTTTCTTATCTTATTATGGGAAATGGCAAGCCAGTAACACTTCGACCCAATGGTATCTTTTGTATTGAACCCTACATATTATTTTCTTCATCCTTGAAAAACTTGGAAAATGAGGGAGGCAATAGCGTTCAGGGTAAGAAACCTGTAATGAATAACCATCTCTCAGGAGTCACATACGTTTTCCCACCAAGACATCGCAGTCACACAGTACAAATGTTCCATGGTTTCCTCCTCCTCTCCACACGCTCGGCAACCGGGATCTAGAGTGAGCTTTATCGTGCCTGTTGCGTAGTGCCCGGTGAGGGCTCCGACGATGGCACGAGCTTTGCTCCTGCTGTTGTTCAGTATGAACTGTGGGATTCGTGGTGTTATATTGCTGTTGTACTCAGACACCAGGGCTTTGCCCACACGATAATAAGAAGATTGCTGATGAATTCCCTGCAGTGTTGCAGACCCGAGAGGCCAGAGCATTCTAGCCTCTGTCTTTTATCAGCCTATTCCTTAATCGCCATTCTAATGTTACATGCCAGGATTCCTAGACTTGGTTCGAACCATGACCTTCATGACCTTAGACGAGACATTAGACAAAATTACATGTCTACGCAGACGAAGTCGCGGGCAAAAGCTAGTACTATTATAAAGCTGCAACAGAAGTGTGTCTGTACATTGAAGATATTAACAAAAAATAAGTTACGATATGGTTTTTAGGTATCCCTGATTCCATATCACCAATTTTTGGATTTTTTGTCTGTCTGTTTGTTTGGGTGTTTGTTTGTTTGTTTGAACGAGCATCACGCAAAAAGTACTGAACCGTTTTTGATGAAACTTTTTTTGTTTGATAGCTTATGATCTGACTTAAAATCTGGTATATAATTTGTGCGGACGAAGTCGCGGGTTAACGCTCGTAAGTATTAAAACTGTCATTTATTATAGGTATATTAATATTCAATTATTATTCAATTCCATATGTCATTTTCTAGGATTGTATATATTTTTTTTATTTTTTAAGTTTTATTATATTAGAGAAGTTAAAATCGAGATAGTCCTTCACGGAATAAAACACATTGTTCATTAATATATTACGCAAAACTCTTTTAAATTTAACATAAGGTAAATTCTGTACACATGAAGGTAACTTATTATACACTGATATGCACATTGAGTAACAGTTATTCAAATATCGGGTACTCCTGGGAGTCATCTCAAACACAATCCTATTGCGAACATGAGCTCTAGTGTTTCGCGTACATACATCACCAGGCGGAGGACAGTCGCCTTTTGGTGGCTTTTTCCGATTCAGTTTACATAGAATGTGCTGCCATTTATTAAATATTTCGCAGGAATATGAAAAAAAAGATTTTATTGTCTATGTCAATGTCAAATTGACAAAATCACAAAATGGCTACCTATCTTGCGTAATGTACGGGTTGTTTGTAGTTTTCGTTCAATTTCGTGCCGATTTAGTGATGTTCTGGAGTTTCTGTTGTTCTCTTACCAATGTTTAGATTACAGGAATAGTAAGGATACTGGAATTTCACTCGATCGGTGCAGGATTGAACGAAAACTAGCATTAAAAACAATAATATCCATTGGTATGAGTAGATATAAGTAGGTATGTATAGTATAGGTTGAATTATTGTCGATGAAACATAGATGGCGCTAGCTAGCCTTCAATTTGACATAAGGTGGATGCATAATGTTGCCACGAGTGGGTTCTCTTTTCTAATATACTTATATTACTCTTTGATACATCACTACTCGACATCACAAGCCAGCTGTTTAGGCTGTGTGTTGATATATCAGTCACTCAGTCAGTTTCTTCTTTTTAACCCCATCGCATCCCAACAGGGGATGGTATTTCTCGTCCACCACGTTGGATTTTAAAATCATTGTTGTTTTCGTAATCAGCGACCCGATAAACCATACCCATTTCGATTTTCAGACTTTGTCACCAAAGGGGGAACCTTTCAGGGGTTAAATTCTGAAAAAACCTGAAACACGTGTTTACTCATTTATTAATAGGAGTACTCCTGTAAAGTTTCGAATAAAATAGTCTAATTAATCTTGATTCCCCATACAAAATTTGGACCTCAGTTTCAACCCCGTAGGGGGTGAATTTAAAAATCCTTTCTTAGTGCACCCCTAGAGCTAGACCCTATAAGGACTGTGCGTTGATATGTCAGTCAGTCAGTCATTCAATTAATCAGTTTCTTCTTTTATATATTTAGATGATCGCCTTCTTCTTACCCTAGAAATAGTTACGCGTGGTTGAAGCAAGTTCTAAATATTGCAACACCCTAAATAAAAAAATTTTCAGCTAAATCTATGCTATACTTCCATAGCTTAAAGTAAGTTTTTCTTCAACAATGTCAACTTTTAGTCGTTGTACAAAATACTTTCTACCCGTCTCGAGTCTACAAAAGCGTTTGCGGACATTTTGTTTTTCGAAAGTTAAGTCCTTTGCGGCTTTGAATAGTTTTGAAAGTGCTTTAAAAATTCTTTAGCGGAAAAAAACTTTGTGAATTTGCGAAATCTTTAGACAGGCAGCTCACTGCTCGTTTTGTTTAGTTGAGTTGAAATCTGTTCACAAATAAACTTACATTCATAATGACGATCTTTTGTAAGGGGATGATGAGACCATCAAACTGAACAACCTCATCAGACCAGCATCGAAATAGCGAAAAAATCTGCTGTCGCATATATTCTGGTCGAGTAAGGTTAACAGTTTATGAGGTACCCCCCACCAAATGACCTCGACCCATTCAGAGCCGCCTCACCTCAACTAAACTTCGTCATTTTAGTAGGTATACCAATTTTTGACTGGCTTGTCCAGCTTGCTTTGGTGCCCTCTAATCCAAAGAAATCAAATTGGAAAATCATAAGAATTCGCACTAAATTTTAAAATTATTCAAATACTGGTCTTAAAAAATGTACTTATTTAAAATTCTTCATTAATTTGTCTGTTTGTTTGTTTCGAAAAGATAGCTTCTAAAAACTAGCATAATAAATGAAGATGTAGCGAGCTCACCCAGAAGAAGCCTATTCACTTGTACTTTAAAGGTATTCGGGTTGTAAGCGCTCGGAAATACTGACGCAGGCAGGGCGTTCCACTCCTTGGCTGTGCGCATTATAAAAGATTTTCTTTGACTTTTTCATCTTGTAGTGCACTCTCCTATCTGAGGTTGGCTATCATTAGGGCTGGAGACTGGAGACTGCTGCCCTGAATAGTGAGGAAGAATTCATATGGAACCATCCACACAGTTTCTTAAGCCAGGAAGTCGTTTTCCAACCAGGCATTCGTCTTCTCAAAATTTTCCCCTGTTGAATAACCTGGAGAAGTTAGTATTTTCCACTTCTCATAATGTGACTTGCGGAGTTCTACTCTCTTATTCAATCTGTGCAGGACCACAGCCTTGTTCGACCAGAATCTCATGGCATCAACAATGTAGTATCAAAATGGCATCTGTCTAGTCAAAGTAGGCCCTGTAAAGACTGAGCCTTTTTGCACGGATAAAAACGCACGTTTTTCTATCGCGTGACTGAATCGCTACACTAGTAATTAAAAGGCGTTTTTATCTATTCAAACGCATGATTATAGCAATGTACACACATGTTTGTATTGATGCACACGCGCGTGTGTATTGTGGCAAGGGCTGTCAACGTATAACTGATCAAATATTACGAAAGTTTTGCATCGTGGCTGTATCGCGTTTGCATCTATGCTTTATCGCGTTTGTATCGATGCTGCATCGCGACTCAATCGATGCTTTTTGCAGTACTTTTGCGCTGCAAAAAGTCGCAGTGTGTAAAGGGCCCTAATCTAATTACCCCAGTGTTGCTTACTCTAAAATTTGATTTTGCAATTTGCCTTTAGATTCTGGACCACTTCTCATTCTCTCTGTCTTCCTTTGACTACAAAACCCTAAATAGTGGACTGCTAACCTAATATGGAAATTCGTTTGCACGCCATAAGACTTAAAGATTTTTTTTTATGTATTATTTTGATTTGGAATCTAGAGCAATTCCAATCCGTAAAGCGAATGACTTTTTATACAATGACCTATAGCAATATTTTCATTTTTAAAATTGACATACTACTTTTTTGGTCGACTATACGCCGTATTTGCAGTTGCAATACAATATTCGTTAACAGATTTTAACAATCTTGTAGTGACAACAAGAAATACAAATCGATTAGATTGGGAACCGGTTGACAGGAGCGTGGGAGTACACCGTGACATAAAGACAGACATTTCGCCTACACGATTTGTTATTAGCACATGAATAAATATCCCTACAGAACGAAAGCTTCGTAAAAGCGGTGGCCGCTGTCGGTGCAATCACACAACTGGCAGTAACGAACAGCGGCCGTAGCATGCACACCCACGATACCGACATATAACACATACATTTGTCTGTAGATGATACAAATACAACTGCCATATTGAAATCTTATTGCTACACGAACATGGCGCAAGCCGGCGCCGCCGCCGGTCACATCCCTTTTATATCATATCGATATCTCATGATATATTATTATCACAACAGAGTACTATAATGCATCACCGTCACACGACTAGCTAATTTGGAACGATTAATTTGTGCTAAAGATACTCGACAGAGAGATAATTTTATATCTCTTTCTATCTCTATGAAAATGATGCGTAGTAGAGGAATAAGAATAAGAAATAAACATAAGAACGAACTTACATAGGCCCACCACACACATACGGAATTGCAATCCGGATTTCCGTATCACGATTGTGATTTTGTATAGGATTTGGCAGCTGAACAATTTGGAACGCATTTGTGGAGGGGAAAATCCATACGAAATCGTAATTCTGATTCAGGATTCCGGATTGCCATTCCATATGTGTGTGGTGGGCCTATGTAAGTTCGTTCTTATGTTTATTTGTTATTCTTATTCTTCTAGAAATCGCTTCTTAGCGATAAGACCGCCTTATTTTGTGCCTCTTGTATTTTATTTCTGTATTTTACTGTTTATGTATTTGGTGTAAAATAAAGTATATTTGATTTTGATTTGATTTGTGGTGAGCCTTAAAAGAACTAGATAATCTCAACGTCGGTCGTCGTAAAAACGGGGACAGAGAAGAATTATAAAACATACCTACCTATTATTGGTTTGTCTCCGCCTGCAATATCTACGTAATAACATTCAAATTATATTTGCTCAAACAAAGCACATGCTGCTTGCATGTGCTTTGTTTCTTTGTGTATTAAGAATGAAGTTAAATAAATTAAAAAAAAAAAAAAAGAATCATAACATTCAAATTATATTTGCACCGCTTTTAGGTACATAATGCGGCTTATAGCACACGCGTGCGAAGTTTTTTCTATAATTTGTTTTTAAATCTCAGCAAAGAGCTATTATGTAAAGTACATAAATTTAAATAAATTAATCTGTTTTAGTTTATTACTTATTCCTCGCAAGTATGTTGAAAAACATCGTATGAAGCGCATGAGCGTTGGTCATTACAGCCCTCGGCTAGTATGCATCACCCGCCTGGCGGCTCGTGCTGCAATCCCGCCTCGGCTGTAATGACCAGCTTTCTTCATACTTTTTAGTCTTGTGTAGAAATGGTAGCATATAAGTACTATAATATACAGAGTGGAAAGTTAAGATGGGAGACAAAGGGCAGCTACCAGAAGCATTATGAAGCATTATAGCTAAAAGAAAACGTTCTTAGGAGACTAACCCTAACTTTTGGAGTATTTTACTGCATCTGCATTCACAGATTTTGAAAAAAATGTACAGTCATCGAGATAAACTGTAATTTTCACTAAACTTTTTTTTTCATCTCATTCCATTCTTTTATTGATAAGGAACATAAGTCTCTATGAAGTCAACCGAGGTCGAGGTATTAGAATTCTCAGAAAACCCAATATTAAATTCCCATACATTTAGTAAGGAAATATCAATATCACCCTAGTAATGATTTTGTAAACACTTTCCAAATCTTTACGGGCGGTTCAGATCATCAAACTGAGCATCTCTTACTATAGGAGCATACATGAAATCTATACTATTATAAAACTGTAACAGGAAGTGTGTCTGTACATTGAAGATATGAACAAAAAAAAAGTTACGATATGGTTTTTAGGTGTCCTTAATTCCATTTCACCAATTTTTTGATTTTTTGTCTGTCTGTTTGTTTGTGTGTTTGTTTGGGTGTTTGTTTGTGTGTTTGTTTGTTTGAACGAGCATCACGCAAAAACTACTGAACCGACTTCGATGAAACTTTTTTTGTTTGATAGCTTATAATCTGACTTAAAATCTGGTATATAATTTGTGCGGACGAAGTCGCGGGTTAACGCTCGTAGCATTATAACTATACAAACGCTCGAAAAACATAACCCTAGTGTTGTGTTACTTTTTAATAAGCTTTGGGAGGCCAGGCCAGCCGTTATAATAAATCCGATAACATTAGCTAATAACAAGAATGTTAATATTATAAGATCATAACCGCACATAATTATTACGAAAAGGATTTACTAAGCTAAAGCTGATAAGAATAAGTATTGCTTAAACTGTCTTCATCACTTGCAATGAACATAAAATACATAAAAGAGGGTATGTGAAAAAAATAGGATTCTTCAAAGCGTCATATATCATGAAGTACTAACAGTAGGAGTTTGATTAGCGGATATGTGTAAATTGAACATATAATTAAAGTTTTATATATATAGAAATACAAGTATAGAAAAACAAGCCAAAGTAGCCTCCGTTTTTATTTATAAACGCTTGGAACTGCTAAACGGTGAATAATAGAAACACGAGACTTGATTTAAAAAAAGAGATAGCCAAAAAATCTGAAATAAATCTGAAAATGTAGATGAACTATTGAATGTTGTAGGAAAATTGTAGCGGTGTCAGTGTTGTTAATAGTTTTTGAAAAAATTTAAAAAATACAACACCAACAAACTTAAGTTTGTAGTTAATGTTTACAGTTGATGAGCGAAGACAAAAACTTTTTATATTACATTTGAAATAGAATCCATGAAATTAACACCAGTTTAAGTCATGAAAACGAAAAAAAAAATGATGAAATGATGAATGAAAAAAAAAATAATAATTTCCAGTTTTCGATGAATTCCAGATATCATTCTATTCTGACGCATGCACTAGACAAAATCGTAATAGATTTATTTTTGCTATGTACCAGTATGCTTGTAAAATGTTAAATATCAGTATTACTCACTGATTTTTTGTTAGTGGGCATGGTCGCTCAAAAGGGGATATGATGCAGTCATGCGTCGGACGGGCTTAAAAGAACCAGACAATTTACACCCCGGAACAAAAGTACTTTATAGTAGAGAACGCAAAAGTGAAAGGAGAGAAGTTTGATGTCAAAGAAATGTTGCAGAAAGACTTTTATGATATCAAAAAGTTGGTGCCTCAGAAAGGAGTGAATTGGTTCCAGGACAACGACGAAAATAAAGTGTATTGGTCAAAAATAAGAGAGATTGTCATCAAGGCTGGTGATGAAGATAAAATTTTCTTTAAATATGGTCTCAATGAACCTCAGAATGGAACGTGACGAGCAAAGTTATTGGATCACGTCGAAAGCGAAATAATAATACCAATACTACGTCCGCTTAAGTTTATCAGTTGAAAGTGGCTTACTCTAGTTCTATTCCTGTTCTCACCCCCTTGCATAAGGATTTGATCAGCCTCTGTAAATCAGGGGTAATACCAGACAGGTATCATAGATTTTATATGGGTTTTACTGTCCAAGTTCAACCTAATAGGCAAGGTGAGGACAGTACTAATAGTGATGAAGATGACTAAGGGTGATTTCGACGAAACTAACATTAGAATGTGCCCGAGCACTCAACCAGCTAGGACTGACAAACTCTGTCACCCTAGGCTGGGTGCCCGGACACTGCGGTATTGATGGAAATGAGGCTGCTGACGAGCTGGCACGAAGAGGGGCGGAAGAGGACGCCATAGGCCCCGAGCCTTATTGCGGCATCTCCCGCAACACCTCTAGACGTGTGCTAAAGGAATGGGCCGTGGACCAAAGCCGTAAGCTCTGGTCGGATAAACCAGGACTGAGGCATGCGAAAGAACTTGTGACCGGCTTTTCAAACAGACATACCTCGGATGCCATCAATTCAAACCGCAACGACTTAAGGCTCTTAGTACGAGCCTTAACAGGACACTGCAAGCTAAACAAACACCTACACAGAATGGGGCTTGTAGATTCACCCACTTGCAGATTCTGCTGTGAAGCAGAGGAAACGCCCATACACCTCCTCTGCGAATGCGAAGTGCTCATTCACAGCAGAAGTCGCCATCTAGGTGGATACATAATAACACCTACTGACATTAGGGACCTTCCCTCCAAAAGCATAACACGGTTCATGAAGTCCGTGGGCCTAGGAAATGACCTTTAGGTCTAGGGTGACAGCTACAATAGATCTATCCAGGTCGCAGTAGCTTTTGGTCATCGACCAAGCCCTTATAACCAAATAATAATAAGGGTGATTTCACTGGTTCTGTTTATGAACTAATGCTATTATTTTGTCATATTATCTACGAATGAGTTAAAGAGTATTCTTTATAAGTTCCTACTAAGCTTTTGACCAAAAATTGTGATAATAATTAATAAACAAAGTGATTAGATTAGTTCCTATTACCGTAGTCTCTAGTGCGTGTTAAAGTTTGATTTCAGGCAAAATTTTATGCATCTTTACAATGTTAAAATGTTGAACTCATTTTCGATTATCTTTTCTAGAAAGTAATATTTCTGTAACATTTCGGTATGTTTGTTGTATTTTTGGAAAAAAAAATATGATTATTTACTTACAATTAAGATGTTTTTGTCTATAACGTATTGCTCATATACAAAGTGTAACAAATTATTTAAAATATGTATGGTTTACGTACATTACCATGCTATTCACTCATATACCCGAATAATATGGTGAAAATGCATTGCAGTAGCTACATTGCACAGAAAAATTCGTTAAAAACATACGTGAACTAGTCTTACTTCGCAAAGATTCTATAAGTTTCCGGTGAATAAAGACGTAAGAACTATTTGCAATTTAGAAAAGTATAGAATTTTGAAAAGAACAAAAATGTTATAGGTTTTTTAAATATATTTCTCGATTCAAGTAAATTAGGTAATTGAAAGGTATACCAATTATTTATCTATTTTTTTCCGTTTTTTATTTTTCCTGTAAAATTGACTTTTGCATACCGCCTTATTCGGCTGGGGTAGCGAATTGTAGCTTTTAACTTCTTGACATACGGCATATTTTTCTTTGTTAATGTGCTGTCACTGACCAATCCTTTTTGACATCTAGAATCATTTTTCAAAAAGTTAGCATAGGTACCTGTCTTCTATGTTAGATTATGGTTAGATTGAATGAGATTGCAAAACGCATAAACTTCTTGGTGAACTTAAAATACAAGCGGTAGTCAATAGAGGGTGTTAGGTGTACCTGTTTTCAAAACCATTATACACATACATACACAAACTCATGACCGTAATCCCTTTCGGAGTCGTCAGATACATTGCTACAAATACCAACTAATAACACTAAAACCAACCCAACCAACACCAACCCAATTAAAACCACATCTTGTTTCTTCCATTGAAAACAATTTAAGATTCACGCGCACGATATCGTTTTCAAAATATGGATTGGGTTTTAAAGAAAGTGGTTTGTCTTACCTACTTGCATTATGATACCTATTTTATTATTGAGATATTCAAGGATTTTCTTTATCGATATTTTTCGTGCAGTACCTACCAAAACTTGTCCAATATTTATGTGTTTATGTCGCAAGCACGTTACCACTTTTTAATATAGTGTTTACTTATAGATAAATTCACCAGGTAAATAACGACAGGGCCGTAAGGCGGTCTGAGAAAACTCTGACATCGGCTCTGCCCACACAAGGCCCACACGATAAGAAGATAGGTAAATTAAAAACTTTAAATACTTTGTAACCTTTATCCATGGGCCTGTAGGGCTTAGACTACAGATAGATAGGGTAGGTACTAGTGTGGGTCAATTAAAACAATTAGGTACATATACTGATTTAATTAGCCTAATTAAACGTTCCGCCTTGTGTCCAGGCAGGTGGTAAGTTGGTAAGAGGTCACTGGCCTGAACGCGGTAGTAGGTAGGGTCCGAAGTCCAGGTGGCAGCTTCTTGGCCTCAGAAGGAAGGGTAGGTAGATTCAGCCCTGCGTAGGTTGTACAGGGTGTCTCGCGCCACGGCGATAATAGTGACGGTAATTGACTACGATCAATGTGCCTTCGGTAGTCTTCGATCCTGGAAGTCCAGAGGATAGGCGAGGGTAGGCCAGCACAGCAGAGAATACAAGGCGGGAAGAGTAGCCGCAACGGTCCAGAGACAGTGACCAGCTTTTATGCTATTGCTTATATGCTTTTAAGCATAATAGCAATTATGCTTTTATGCAGATTTAAGCAGCGTATTATTCATACATACTATAATGCGAAAATACTTTTTCCCCAACCTATTGTAATCTACTAAATTTGTAAGTTTGTAGGTTTTTTAATTAATAACAACAACACACTTGCTTTAAAAAACGCCTAACGCCATCTATTAAGATGAAAACAATACTATGATTAAATTTTTGAACACTTACTTTAGCAAAAGTTAAAAGAAAGAGGATTTTTAAAATTTGACGACCCGGTTGGTGTAATGGTTACCTCGCCGGACTGCCAAACCAGGGTCCTGGGCTCGAATCCCGGTTCGGTCATGGATGGTATATGTTTGTGCCGTTGTAGTATGCATTCTATACTAAAAATAATATAGTGCTTGCTTGGGATCATTACAATGTATGTATTAAAATTAGAAAAAGCCAAAGAAAACGTACAACCATAATATTGGATCTGATCTGATCTCAGGATATTACGATTTAAGGTCAGTAAACTGCTTCTGTCAAATCCGGTAATAAATAGATATACATTCAACAACTAACACTCAGTTGCAAAAACGCTCATTAAACTTAATCCTCCATTAAATCTCTTGCTAGCTTTTGCTATGTCAACAAGACAAAAAGTGACGGCAAGAGATTTAATGGAGGATTAAGTTTAATGAGCGTTTTTGCAACTGAGTGTTAGTTGTTGAATGTATTTACCACATCATCGGAACACATTCTATCTGCGTGCCAAATTTCATCAAAATCCATTCAGCCGTTTATGCGTGATTGCGCCACAAACATACAACCTTACAACCTTACAAACATCGTCACTATCTTTCACGTTTATAATATTAGTGAGATGAGATGAGATAGTTGCTGAAATTCAAATATTTTATTGTGGTTTACAATGTTGTACGTCCGTTTGATTCTGTTTTATTTTATTGTAACATCTTTTGTACACAGTTTGAACATAAATATTCTTATTCTTGTAATTAGCGTGTGATGACTAAAGTCACACAGCAACTGAGTAGCTCCCGCTAAACTCTTTAAGGAGTTTTGAAGAGAAATTGTTTATTCTAGATTATAAATATTTTGTAAAAGTTAAATAACAATAAAAATAAAAACAAAAGAAAAAAAAGTGATGACGACCAAAAATAAAAACTCAGAAAAATTAACTAAAAAATACTTTATTATGGATACTTCCAAATTGGGGATTAGCCGTAGTATTAGTTTTGTAGTAGTAGCCTTAATCGTCTGCGGGCGGGTCCTAAAAATGAAATAAAATGGTATTACGAAAAATGCTTGACACAAGATGTTATTTTAAAATTTCAACTTGACATAAGGTAAGAATATTTTAAAAAGTTAAAGTACCTCGGGAGGCTCAGCCGGATTATCGGGGATCTAAAAAATAAAATGGTATTACTAAAAATGCTTGATTACTTACACAAGAGTTTATTTTAAAATTTCAACTTGACATAAGGTAAGAATATTTTAAAAAGTTAAAGTACCTCAGGAGGCTCAGCCGGATTATCGGGGTTCTAAAAAATAAAATAGTATTACTAAAAATGCTTAATTAGTTACACAAGACGTAATTTTAAAATTTCAACTTGACGTAAGGAAAGAATATTTTACAAAGTTAAAGTACCTCGGGAGGCTCAGCCGGATTATCGGGGTTCTAAAAAATAAAATAATATTACTAAAAATGCTTAATTAGTTACTCAACACGTAATTTTAAAATTTCAACTTGACATAAGGTAAGAATATTTTAAAAAGTTAAAGTACCTCGGGAGGCTCAGCCGGATTATCGGGGTTCTAAAAAATAAAATAATATTACTAAAAATGCTTAATTAGTTACTCAACACGTAATTTTAAAATTTCAACTTGACATAAGGTCTGAATATTTTAAAAAGTTAAAGTACCTCGGGAGGCTCAGCCGGATTATCGGGGTTCTAAAAAATAAAATAATATTACTAAAAATGCTTAATTAGTTACTCAACACGTAATTTTAAAATTTCAACTTGACATAAGGTAAGAATATTTTAAAAAGTTAAAGTACCTCGGGAGGCTCAGCCGGATTATCGGGGTTCTAAAAAATAAAATAATATTACTAAAAATGCTTAATTAGTTACTCAACACGTAATGTTAAAATTTCAACTTGACATAAGGTAAGAATATTTTAAAAAGTTAAAGTACCTCGGGAGGCTCAGCCTGATTATCGGGGTTCTAAAAAATAAAATAATATTACTAAAAATGCTTAATTAGTTACTCAACACGTAATGTTAAAATTTCAACTTGACATAAGGTAAGAATATTTTAAAAAGTTAAAGTACCTCGGGAGGCTCAGTCGGATTATCGGGGTTCTAAAAAATAAAATAATATTACTAAAAATGCTTAATTAGTTACTCAACACGTAATTTTAAAATTTCAACTTGACATAAGGTAAGAATATTTTAAAAAGTTAAAGTACCTCGGGAGGCTCAGCCGGATTATCGGGGTTCTAAAAAATAAAATAATATTACTAAAAATGCTTAATTTGTTACTCAACACGTAATTTTAAAATTTCAACTTGACATAAGGTAAGAATATTTTTAAAAGTTAAAGTACCTCAGGAGGCTCAGCCGGATTATCGGGGTTCTAAAAAATAAAATGGTATTACTGAAAATGCTTGATTACTAACACAAGAGTTTATTTTAAAATTTCAACTTTACATAAAGTAAGAATATTTTAAAAAGTTAAAGTACCTCGGGAGGCTCAGCCGGATTATCGGGGTTCTAAAAAATAAAATAGTATTACTAAAAATGCTTAATTAGTTACACAAGACGTAATTTTAAAATTTCAACTTGACATAAGGTAAGAATATTTTAAAAAGTTAAAGTACCTCAGGAGGCTCAGCCGGATTATCGGGGTTCTAAAAAATAAAATGGTATTACTGAAAATGCTTGATTACTTACACAAGAGTTTATTTTAAAATTTCAACTTTACATAAAGTAAGAATATTTTAAAAAGTTAAAGTACCTCGGGAGGCTCAGCCTGATTATCGGGGTTCTAAAAAATAAAATGGTATTACTAAAAATGCTTGATTACTTACACAAGAGGTTATTTTAAAAGAGCATCCTGTCCTACCTGACATAAGGTAAGAATATTTAAAAAAGTTAAAGTACCACGGGAGGCTCAGTTCGAGTATTTTAAATAAAAATCGATCAAGTGCGAGTCGGGCTACCCGCGCACCAAGGGTTCCGTACCACACCACCACAAAACATAGAATTAACGTACAACAATTTTGTATATTTTTCTTTGTTTAAAATATGTGTGTGAACACCTTACCACGTTGGTGGGATCAAAAATGACGTCAGAAAGTTATACAACATGTTAATGAATAAGCGCAAAACCTCATACACACCAACTGATTTATAACAAAATAATTAGATTTAAACAATAATTTCATTATTTTGATAGTTAAAATTTAAAGTTATTCGCATTTTAAGTTTTGAGGCAAAAATGATTTGTTATCATTTCAGCGATGAAAGAAAGCGCTAACATACTCATGGATACATTTTAATAATCTTGTTTTGATACTAAGTAGGGTTGGTATGCCCGTGGGGTGGGTTGACATCGGGTTCAGTAAATTTTAAGTTTTAAAAACCAATTATTAATTTTTTTTTTATTTCTGATGTTAATTATGATGATTGAAACAACTGTATGCAGGAATAAACTATATTGTTCACTTTAAACGTACAACATGACATGGCGCTCACACAGAAATCTTACAGGATGGTGATACAAAAAGATGTGACGTCATACACTGACATCAGTGTTGCCACCTCGGTATAACATTGTTTCATAACAATTAGATTGAAACCATGATAATTCGATTCTGCTCTCGATTCTAAACAAACTACTTTCTAGTTTTGCGTTAATTCATTAACACGTTGTATATGCAATATAATTTGGAAAAAAAAATTGAGTTTGGTTTTCAAATATCACCTCGATATAAGGTACAAGTATTATATAAAAGTGGTAGTTTTATGTAAAAGTATTATACCTTAGCAGTTGTTGTCTCGGCGTCACTTTGGTCCTAAAAAGTAAATAAAATTGTATGACTAAAAATTGTTGATTACAATAGACGTAATTTTAAAATGTCATATCGATATAAGATACGAGTATTTCAAATAAAAACCGGTCAAGTGCGAGTCGAGCTACTCGCGCACCGAGGGTTCAGTACACACCACCACAAAACATAGTATTTACGTACAACAATTTTGTATATTTTGTTATGTTTAAAATATGTATGTGAACACCTTCCGACGCGGTAGTAGGGTCAAAAATGACGTCAGAAAGTTATATAAGTAATATTATTTGGAATAAAAAAATTGAGTTTGGTTGTGAAATATTACCTCGATATAAGTTTTAAGTATTATAAAAAAGTAAAATACCTTAGCAGTTGTTGTTTCAGCGTCACCTGGGTCCTAAAAAGTTTATGAAATTGTATGACCTACAGTACGACCGTAAAGTCTAGAAATTAAATAAATCGGAACTAAACTTTTTCATTATCATGACAACATTACGGAAAACGTCAAACTGTCAAACAGCAAAACACCTAATGCAGTTTTATGCATTTCAAATTAAAATTAACCGTAAAATACTTGAATATGTCCTTATTATTATTTCAAATGGATAAAGCAACAAAAACTGGTGCAAGTATAGTGATTCACAATATAATTTTCTGTTATGTTTGGAGGTATATCATGCAGGGAAAATTCGAACAGATTGGATGTTCTTTACAAGCGATTTAGTGATACGGTAGGTATTTATTTACTCTAATGTTGCAGTTTAACACGTTCCGAGATAGTGACCGGCTATAGCAGTGATAACAATAAAAGTTCTATTGTGTCTCGTTCACCGCCCCGGAACGTGTTAACAATAGTTGTCAATGTAATTATATCAATTATCGTCAGTTATCATCTGTAAAATAATCATTAACGACATTTTCTTTCGAGTTTGGTTCGTTTGGGGATATGATCTGGTTATTGATGATTGTATATTGATAAAACTGACTTTATGTAAGCGTGGACCGCATAATTTTGATCCTCGCATGTCATTCCTGCATGTGATATTTTTAGTTTGGTTAGTTTATCTTCACTGCAACTAATATTTTTATCGATTACTTTTTTATGATTTCTCTGTTATATTGTTTTCAGGAAAACATTTAAATCGATAAATTTATCCGCCCGGAAAGCATCGATAAAAAAACTGCCATGCCAAGAAATGGAAATCTTAAAAAGAAGAAATTTTAATAGGTATCGGACTTACGAAAATATGACAATCGTATAGGTACTAATAGTATTCAGAAACAAATAATTTGTAAGTAAAATATAGAATGTATTTATTACTTCCATATGCGTTTTTTCATCATCATCATTAGCCTATAAACGTTCTACTGCAGGGCACAGGCCTACCCTTAAGGAGGGTGTTTGGGCATTAGTCCACCACGCGTGGCGTATCCAGGTTTCCGGGATACGGCTATATCATGCCTTTTATCTCGTTCGTTCCCGCGCAAATAGAAAGAGAGCGAAGGTGTGATTGCGCTATATCACGCTGTCATGCTAGCCATGCAGTTGCCGAAAATTAAAATTTGTATAAGGTGTAAAATTTAGCTGCTGTCAGAGCAACATTTAGCTAAATATATTTATAACGATTTGCATAAACTTTTGGAGAAAATACAGTAAGTATCAAAATAGTTTAGGTCATATTGTTGTGTTGCCATGAAATTTCTACTCTTTCTGGTCGTACTGTAAAATTGTTTATTACACAAGACGTAATTCTAAAATTTATCTCGATATAAGGTACGAGTATTTCAAATAAAAACCGGTCAAGTGCGAGTCGGGCTACTCGCGCACCGAGGGTTCCGTAGCACACCACCACAAAACATAGTATTAACGTAGAAAAATTTGGTATATTTTCCTTTGTTTAAAATATGTATGTGAACACCTTCCAACGCGGTGGTAGGGTCAAAAATGGCGTCAGAAAGTTATATATGTGATATTATTTGAAATAAAAAAATTGAGTTTGGTTTTGAAATTTCACCTCGATATAAGGTACAAGTATTAAAGAAAGTTAAAATACCTTGGCAGTTGTAGTCTCGGCGTCACCTGGGTCCTAAAACAGTTTATAAAATTGTATGACTGAAAATTGTTGATTAAACAAGACGTAATTTTAAAATGTCATCTCGATGTAAGGTACGAGTATTTCAAATAAAAACCGGTCAAGTGCGAGTCGGGCTACTCGCGCACCGAGGGTTCCGTAGCACAACACCACAAAACATAGTATTAACGTACAACAATTTTGTATATTTTGCTTTATTTAAAATATGTGTGTAAACAGAACACCTTCCGATACGGTGGTAAGGTCAAAAATTACGTCAGAAAGTTATACAACGTGTTAATGAATTAACACAAAACTAGCAAGTAATATCAACCCACCCCACGGGCATACTCACTATACTTACTACCAAAACAAGTTTATTAAAATGTATCCATGAGTACTGAAGCACTTTCATTCATTGCTGAAATGATAACAAATAATTTTTCCCTCAAAACTTAAAATGCGAATAACTTTAAATGTTATTCGCATTTTAAGTTTTAGTTAATTATCATTTCAATCTAATTATTTTGTTATAAATCAGTTGGGGTGAATGAGGTTTTGCGCTTATTCATTAACACGTTGTATATGTGATTGTGATATTATTTGGAATTAAAAATTTAGTTTGGTTTTGAAATGTCACCTCGGTATAAGATAAATATTTAAAAAAAGTAAAAATACCTTGGCAGTTGTAGTCTCGGCATCACCTGGGTCCTAAAAAGTTTATAAAAATTGTATGACAAAAATTGTTTATTTTAAAATGTCATATCGATATAAGGTACGAGTATTTCAAAAACTTAAAGTACCTCAAAATAAAAAGGAAAAAATAAATGTAATAGTATTACTAAAATGTTTGATTCCATACACGAGACGTTATATTAATAAAAATAAGACTGACTACAATGTCTAGTCTTGCTAGGCAGTATTCTATGAAATTTAACATTGTATTTTGTTACACATATACTTACACACATATATTTTGTTTAAAAGATGTGTGTGTGAACACCTTCCGACCCGGTGATATTATTTGGAATAAAAAATTGAGTTTGGTTTTGAAATGTCACCTTGATATAAGGTACAAGTTTTAAAAAAAGTTAAAATACCTTGGCAGTTGTAGTCTCAGCGTCACCTGGGTCCTAAAACAGTTTAAAAAATTGTATGACTGAAAATTGTTGATTAAACAAGACGTAATTTTAAAATGTCATCTCGATGTAAGGTTCGACTATTTCAAATAAAAACCGGTCAAGTGCGAGTCGGGCTACTCGCGCACCGAGGGTTCCGTAGCACACCACCACAAAACATAGTATTAAGGTACAGCAATTTTGTATATTTTGCTTTGTTTAAAATATGTATGTGAACAGCTTCGAACGCGGTGGTAGGGTCAAAAATGACGTCAGATAGTTATATATGTGATATTATTTAAAATAAAAAAAAATTGTTTGGTTTTGAAATGTCACCTCGATATAAGGTACAAGTATTAAAAAAAGTTCATATACCATGGCAGTTGTAGTCTCGGCGTCACCTGGGTCCTAAAAAGTTTATAAAATAGTTTAGGTCGTATTGTTGTGTTGCCATGAAATTTCTACTCTTTCTGGTCGTACTGTAAAATTGTTGATTACACAAGACGTAATTTTAAAATGTCATCTCGATATAAGGTACGAGTATTTCAAAAAAACCAGTCGAGTGCTAGTCGGGCTACACGCGCACTGAGGGTTCAGTACACGCCACCACAAAACATAGTATTAACGACCAACAATTTTGTATATTTTGATTTGTTTAAAATATGTGTGTGAACACCTTCCGACGCGGTGGTAGGGTCAAAAATGACGTCAGAAAGTTATACAGGGTGAAATTGAAATCAATTGACAAAATTTAAGATAGTGTTATACTCGAAATAAGGCTAGTTTTAAAAATAGATTTAGTCCAAATTAAATAACGTCCGAGATTTTGAAATATCGTAATTATTTATAATTAGGTAGGACAGACGGACGGACAACGTAGGCTTAGTAATCGGGTCCCGTTTTCACCCTTTGGGTACGGAACCCTAAAAAGTTAAAGTACCTTGGTAGTCATAATAGTAGTAGTAGTAGTCGTAGTCGTAGTCGTAGTAGTCGTAGTGGTCGTTGTGGTAGACCTAAAAAAAATTAAATTGTATGATTACAATTTGTTTAAATTACTTACACAAGATATAAAAGAAAAATTAAAAAAAAAATTTAATGTCATATAATACCTATTTCCAGATACAAAAATTAAAAAAAAATGTCAATGTCAAATAATACCTATTCCCAGCTACCTTCTCGAAAGTTACAAGCCTTGTAATAAAAGTGCGTAACAGTAGTAACGCTTGCATAACAGAAAACTCACAAGGGTAGCGTTTCACGAAACTGCACTTATCACACGTGTAGAATACAAGTCACAGACAAATAGTCACATCACAAGCAATTTTTACATGTGTATCAATAATTCTTTTTCTCAAACATTTGCATTGACACTTATAGCTTGTGACTTGTTGAAAATTTTTACCAGTGTCGGGAGGCTCTTAATTTGTATGTACTGCTTTTTTTTGTATATAAAAGTGAAACACAACTAAGGGGTTAATATCTTAAACCTACATGGGTGAACTTTGCATACCGTTATCATAAATTATTGTTCATAAGCTCATAACACATTGAAAAAAAGGAGAAATAATAGAAATGTGCCTGTATGTTTCAAATGTACATACAGTCACTTTTCCATTAATTTCTTGAATAATTATTTAAATATTTTTTAACGATTCCAAACATCGCTGTTAAAAACCGACATTGCACTTGCGCTTGTAAAATGGCATAAGAAGCTTGTGGCTATTTTCAAAAGGCTTGTAATTTTTTCGTGAAATACATATTTCTAACTCTTGTGTTATTACACTTGTAAGATTTCATAAACACAAGTCAGCGGAACTTTCTAACAAAAAAATGTTATATGAAACGTGCACTGGCGCCATTAAATTCCTTTGAACAGTTGCACACGTTTCAAACATTCTGGATATCGGTCACAACCAGTTTTTAATATGAAGTCCCGACTCTTATAACGTAGTAAGTTACATTCTCTTTGGTCGGTGGCATTTTCATGTGTCTAGTTGTCTCTGAAAGACATATTCGAACTAGTTTAAGTTAATATAATAACAGGTTAATTCTACGGTTTTTCATTAAATCGAAAAGATAGCGGAATCTTTTGTACATTACAGATAAATAAATAAATATCTTGTACATTGTCACACAAATTATCTAGTCACATTTTAAAGTACCAGAATGTAGCCTGAACTTGTGTTATGATGACTAGACAACGATATAGAATACATAAATAGATACAACCATCCATGACTCGGGTACAAATATTCATATTCATCATACAAATATTTGCCCCTTACGGGATTCGAACCCGCGACCCTCGGCACAGCAGGCAGGTTCACTACCGACTGAACTACCGGGCCGCCTATTCACATGCTATTATTTCTATTATTCAGCCATTATTCACCTGATTTCCCTGGCAAATTTTATTTTTATGATTGTATGTATGTATGTTTTTGTGAAAATAGACATAAATTTAAAGCACATGTATGAAGGCGGTTCTTCATTTAATTTTAAATATTTTTGTTTTATTCATAAAATAATAAAATGCTGCCATTGACTTAAGATTCTAGCGAAAGACAGGCCTTTCATAGAAGCAACATGTTCCACTTGAATACGGTGTTCTGTTTACTTCGTCACAATGGCAATGACAGACCACAATGTGTCGTTTTGTATTGTTTTGTGTGACATGTTGTTTGTTTGAACGTGCGTGTCTATCGCTAGAGTTTATGTCAGTGAATGCAAC
This sequence comes from Agonopterix arenella, assembly GCA_927399405.1. NCBI lineage: Eukaryota > Metazoa > Arthropoda > Insecta > Lepidoptera > Depressariidae > Agonopterix > Agonopterix arenella. The sequence goes on from OV656690.1 coordinate 951,603, forward strand.
GAATCTACAGAGAACTTGCGTTTTCAATAGCTATACCACGGTATTATTATAAGCCTCACAGTATGGCAACGCTCTGGATGCCGCCCCCCGGCGCCGCGCCCGTTTACTTACGCTGCCGTGCCGCTGTCATGCGCAGATATGCAAGGCAATACCGACACCTTCATACAGATCCGGTAATGCGACTCCCACAGGCCGCTTCCCCGCAAGGCCCCCCGCTAGTACATGCCACGTTGCCATAGTGTCAGGAATATAAATTATATAGTTATGCTGTGGCTATACCTACTCCTGAAAAAGGGAGTCCGGACGCGCCAAGGAAATCAATTATATGAAGTTTCAAATTTTTTTCTTGGACTTCCATACAGTTACAGTATTTTTTTATAATTTGCGCTAAATGTAAGACATTGTTCACACAATGTCTAGTGGACATTCTTAGTTTTGATTCTACACATCCGAAATTAATAATCCATAGAAATAAACAATACTCGTATATCAGTGACAGTGACATTGTTATTACGATAAAATTATTGTCCGCCAGTGCATTTCCTTATTGCATTGATATTGGATCTATTTTGTAACCGATAAAAATTACAATTGTGTTTTTCTCTGAGAAACAGAATTTAACAAGTCCTTGTTAAGTCGTAGCTTGTGAACTTGTACCTTTCGTGAAACAGGCCCCTGGTCAAATGTCTTATTTTAAAATGACAACTCGAGGTTATGTACGAGTTTTTTAAACAAGTAAAAATACCTTTTTAGTTTTTGAAAGTTAGTTTTTATTTTGTTTTTTAGAACAAACAACCACGAATATAGGTAGGTCCGCCACAAACATACGGGATAAATTTGATTCGGAATTCATGTCTCAGGTAGCATTTTTTAAAGATTTACAGTCATATAACACAAGCGATTTTTGAGCGCAGGCGTTGACGGAACGATACCGTATCATGACGGTGCAGTTGCGACGTCGTTGCGGTATAGATGCGAAATTGCCTACAATTAAAAATCGCTTGTGTGATAATGGTTCATGCCATTTTGTATGCAGATTATGTTTAATGTTAAAACTATCAATAGTCTTTTGATATACTATAAACTCGATGACTATTTGAATGACCAAAATGTCTGGTCTTGACAATGTTACTCTATGTAATGCAATATTGTATTTTAATTGTACTTTGTATATTTTGTTTCGTTTAAAAGATGTGTGTTGTAGAGTTTCTGGCCGCATCTTCTCTCAACGAAACACCTTCCGACGCGGTGGTAGACGCAAAAAATGACGTCAAAAAGCTATCTATGTGATATTATTTTGAATAAAAAAATTTTGAATTTTGAATTTATAGTTACATAATATTGAAATACAATTTACAAATCATCATCGTAACGTCATGACTTCATCGCTTGACAATAATTATCATGTATAGAAATTGTTTGTATCGTTTTAATAAATACCTTAAAATGCAATTGGCATTTCTTAAACTGCACTCTAGTATTTTTTGTAACCATAGTTGACAACACTGAATTTCGAATCAGGATTATTCCCTATGTGTGTGGCGGACCTTATAGGGTTTTGGTTTGTGGTGTAGTAGTAGGTATTCGCCGGTTCTGCACCACTTTGTTTGGGCCAATCAGAGACCTCCTCGTGTCAACCAAGATTATTCGCATTTTATATCAAACGAGCGTTAACCCGCGACTTCATCCACACAAATTATATACCAGATTTTAAGTCAGATCATAAGCTATCAAACAAAAAAGTTTCATCATAATCGGTTCAGTAGTTTTTGCGTGATATTCGTTCAAACAAACAAACACACAAACAAACAGACAGACAAAAAATCCAAAAATTGGTGAAATGGAATCAGGGACACCTAAAAACCATATCGTAACTTTTTTTTTGTTAATATCTTCAATTTACAGACAAACTTCCTGTTACAGTTTTATAATAGTACGAGCGTTAACCCGCGACTTCGTCCGCACAAATTATATACCAGATTTTAAGTAAGATCATAAGCTATCAAACAAAAAAAGTTTCATCAAAATCGGTTCAGTAGTTTTTGCATGATACTCGTTCAAACAAACAGACAGACAAAAAATCCAAAAATTAGTGAAATGGAATCAGGGACACCTAAAAACCATATCGTAACTTTTTTTTTGTTAATATCTTCAATGTACAGACAAACTTCCTGTTAGAGTTTTATAATAGTATAGATAGATAGATAGATTAATACCCGTTTTCAATTAAATTAATTCGCGGTTTCAATTAAATAAATTCGCGTTTGGATTAAATTAATTCGCGATTGAATTAAATTAATTCGCGGCTTCAATTAAACTAATTAGCGGTTTCAATAAAATTCATTCAGCAAAACTTTTAATAATGTAGTAGTAGGTATTCGCCAGTTCTAGACCATTTTTCCTGGGCCAATTAGAGGGATCGAAGTTTATCCATTGCTGATATACGCGGTTTCAATAAAATTTATTCTCCTAGGTGCAGTTCTTAAGTCCCTTTTTTCTATACCCTTTTTTTGTTACCTGCCACCATATTGCTGTCTTGGTCCCGTCTTTTGATTCGGGTGTTCATTGTTGCGACGCGTTATCTGAGCTATTGGAATTACTTCACACAATTTTTAATTTAGTAAAATATTTATGTGTATATATTTTGTTGTGTTCGATTTTTGTATCAATGAAATAAAATCTGTAATATGTTACTTATTTTTTTTGAGTTTAAAAAAGTTTCTTGTTTTTAAACATTATGATAAAAATTAACTGTTGCAATTTCGTGCGCCCCTTTGAAGCTTTTCTCTGTGGGTTAGTTACTCAAGTGTTTTAGGTCTGCAATAAATGATTGCTTAATAGACCGAGATCCGACCACAAAATTATGCATCTATTTGTTTGGTAAGCGAAATGTGAGTCTAACGAATTTTTACACAGGGGTTAATTCAAAGCCGCCAAGTTGCCTAGAAAAATCTTTACAAGTACCTTTTCCATTATGATTTTTGGTAGGTACAGCTTTTTCCACCAATCTCTTTGGGAATAAAATGAGGTGCCATCGGAAGGAGACTTATCTAAAGTACTGGAAAAACCACGGTTTCCACCTATCAGTCTGCTGCAACTCTAGGGTTGCCAGGTTCAAAGAAGTAATTTTTAAATCATATTATATAATATGGAAAAGGTACTTGCGGCAAGATTTTTCTAGGCAACCTGGCGGCGTTGAATTAAGCCCTGTGTAAACATTCACTAGAATCATATTTCGTTCACCAAATAAATAGAGGTGCATAATTTTACGGTCGGATTTCGGACTATAATAACTTCACATGCGGGAAATAAGAGAACCTAACTTTTTTAAAGTCGGTTTACGGTTATATACTTACGTTGATCTTTTCTTAAGTCGAAATACTGTCCGGCGGGTTGGATACCTTTTTTTACGAGTTGTAGTTGAACTGTTAAGAAAAAACAATTTTATTAATATCTTCCACAGATAAATTATAATACCGACTGCTCTCAAATGGTGAAGGAAAACATCGTGAAGAAACCTGCATACGGCTGAAGAAGACATTCTGATGCGTATGTGAAGTCTACCAATCCGCATTGTGCATGCGTGGTGGACTAACGCCCATACCCTGAGGGTAAGCTTGTGCCCTGCAGTGGGACGTGTACATGATGACTGTGGTCTAAGTTTAAAACCGGTATCAAAAGTACAGGTTCTGTACCGGTACTTAACTTAGTGTTGCTTGCTTTTTCGGTACATGGGTATCGATCCAGACAGGTATCGGTACTTCGCCTAACAAGTACCGGTATAAGCATACCGGTACGCATGTATGAGAATGCGTATTCTTTTAAATACATCTGTTTTACTAATTAAAATATTTGTCTAGTACCGGTACTAATAGAACAGGTAAGACTTCTGTTACCGGTATCATTATAACACCAAGGCCTATGGTACTGGTTCCCAAAAATACCGGTATTTCAAGCCTTGACTATGGTCCACATGTATGAGTCTACATCTACATAACCTAGAAAAAAATGGTGAGAAAAAAAATGGTTATACTTAATTTAAATATTTGACATCTTTCGTTCGAAGTTTCCCTGCGAGATCGAATCGGAAATGAATAGATCGGCAGAAGTAAGTACCAGAGTAACAGACATAGCCCAAATAATTGGGGAGTTGACTGCATCAAATAATTATATTTCAGTTTTATCTTCTCAGTAAAAAATGTGTTTGAAAATAATGCTAAACTTACATTTTCAGTAATTCAATAATAGCTTGAATACTATTTTTAATAAAAGCATAAAATATAAAAAGTATCGAAACGACGACGAAAAAAAATGACGGCACTATTCATGATTTAGTATAACTTTTCATACAAAGCTCGTGTTTTGACGTTTGATAAAGAGTTGCTAGATGGAAATTCACGGGGGCTCATTGCTCGCAGAACCGACGACTTATGGGACCGAAGAGTTCTCGATTGGCGACCGCGTACGGGAAAGCGCAGCGTGGGTAAGCCACAAGGTGGAGAGACGGCCTGGTGAAGGCGGCGGAAACACGTTGGATGAGGGCAGCGCAGGATTAGACTTTGTGGCGATCCTTGGGGGAGGTCTACGTCCAGCATTGAACGTCTATCGGCTGAAGTGATGATGATGACGACTTAATTTAGGAGGAAAATGGATTTCTCACCTGGACGTTGTCCAAAAGTATGGATTTCTAGTAGTTGTAGTGGTGTTATGTAGATGCTTTCTGAGTTGTATGTTCAACAAATCAGGGTGGTAGTGGGGATGCTTTAATTGATACCAATTTGGATGTCTGTAACAAAAATTGAATTTTACAAATTTTAGTTTTCCTTTGCAAGGTTTTAAACATATCCGTAAGAACAGAATAGTTTCTATTATGCAGTAGGTACTACATACAGAATAGGCTTACAGGGTGTAAAATTAAATGCGTTATATATTAAACAGGTTGCTTCAGCATCAAACTGAACAAATGTCACTATGGAGCAAAGATCAAAATCACGAAAAAAAAACAGCTGTCTCGAGCCTTTTTTAGATGATGTTTATTAGTTGATACAGGTCTGTTAACTAAAGCTGGCGCGTTCAACACATTTACACATTGCGCTTGTGTAGTGTATGTGAATAAGCGCGCGGCGTGACGTCGTACTGCATACGCATCATGAAAAGTCTGCCCGTCTCTCTCGCGCGCGGTCTATCTTATGAGCGTGAAGGGGACAGTTATTGTTTTTCTTTTGCTACTGTTTATAAATACAGCGTGATGTTAAATGTTAGCGTCAGTCAGTCACGTGTGATGTAATAATCATAATAAAAACAAGTAACACATATATTTGTATTTATTTATCTACAACGCACCCATTTTACTAAAAACTAACTCTAGTCTACACTTATGAATCAATTATTTGAAAATCATTTATTTTTAAACATCCTGTATAGTGAAATTGCATAACTGTGTGAGTACTGTGAACGCGCCAGCTTTAGTTAACTGACCTGTATCTAAACCCCTTTAAAATAATATTACTGTGTTTTGATACATCCTGTAGTGAAACTTTGATGGATGGATAAGCTACCACACTCTGCATTAGAAACTTTCGTACGACATCCACGTTAAAAAGCAGTCTACTGCAGTGTTATGTTTACCTTGTATTTTTATGCTTTGCTTTAAATTTTCTCTTTATGGTAATGGAAATGGTAGAAGCAGTGGTGGGCCTCGGTCTCCTGTTCCTGAGAGGCTTTCGTTTGGGTCTAGTTGTTCTGATCGTTGTAGGTTGTGTACTGAAAACGAGAACCGTATTAAGAGGACAGACGGACTAAAATGGAAATTTGGAAAATAGGTCACTTTTCCGACTGTACACATATTTGTTCGATCTGCCCCACCCATACACCCCGCCCCGACTAGAGAGCGAAAGAGACAACTGCACCTCGGACCGATTTTATCGACATAAAATTGATAAAATCAGCATTTCGTATTCCCCTGTTTCCTCCTCCGAAACTAAATCGATTTTAAGAATTATTCCAAAAATAATATGAGAAAGACTTTGGCTATGTCTGTATGTTTTGCTTTTTTGGTTTATGTACGTCAAATTTGTTTGCTGGATGTCTGAAAACATGCTTTAAAATTGGTAATTTTGGAAGGTGCCTAGTTTTTACAGTAATTAATAAAAGCAAAAAAACTAAACACAAGGACAATGTAGAAGTAACATAGATTGTATGGTAAAACTTTGTTTGCTCTAGTGTCATTTTCCAGGGAGAAAACAGGGGAAAACGTTTGTATGGAAAAAACGGTACCCGCCTATCCTCTTAATACGCCAGTCAATGATTCAGATGAATTTTCCGTTTGATTCACCGTACAGAAGTTATAGATTAGATAAGATCAATTATACTTTATTTGACACCAAAAAAAACATAGTAAGTATACAGAGAGCAAACAAACAGGAAATACAAAAAAAAAAGAATCATCAAAATCAATTCATGAACGACGAAGTTATCCGCGAACACACATGAAAAAAATGTGTACAGGGTGTAAGTGACAGCCTAGCAAATACTGAAACGGTGAACTCAGACCATCAAACTGAACAACTTTCACTAAGGAGCCTACCTCAGGAAACGCGAAAAAAAATCAGCTGTTCCATACAAAATTGCTGTACATACCCGACTAAAATGTATGTAACAGCTGTTCTTTTTTTTTGCGTTTCCTGAGGTAGGCTCCATAGTGAAAGTTGTTCAGTTTGATGGTCTGACCACGGTCACCGTTTCAGTATTTGCTAGGCTGTCACTTAAACCCTATATTTATACGTTCGAATTGATAAACCTCCTCCTTTTTTGAAGTCGGTTAAAAGGTACACAAACAGGCGGACGGCAGTGGGTGGTACATATACACATGTCACATCCTATCCTACTATCCTACTAATATTATAAACGCGAATGTTTGTAAGTACGGATGTTTGTTACTCTTTCACGCAAAAACTACTGAACGGATTTCGATGAAATTTGGCATACAGATAGACCATGGCCTGGACATAAGGTAATTTTTATCCAGGTAATGCAGACGAAGTCGCGGGCAACAGCTAGTTCTTTCATAAATATTTTACACTAGCTGGTGCCCGTGACTTCGTCTGCGCTTCGTCTGGACAATTCACACAATATCTTTATAAATTGTAGCCTATGCGTTATTCTGATGTATAAGCTATAATTATTGTATAGTTTCATTGAAATTCATTTAGTAGTTTTTACGTGAAAGAGTAACAAACATCCATACTTACAAACTTTCGCGTATATAATATTCGTAGTAAGTAGAATAAAACGTCCATTCATAGCATGATCATCAAATTGTAATATAAAATTAACAATGACTAACAAAAGAATAATTAAAATAAAATGAAACAATTAAAAACATATCAACCGAAACTTGAAAAGTGGCCGAAAATATCGAGGTTTTCCGAGCACCATACCACACAAATATTGCACTGGATAATATATAAGTATGTAATACAGTTTTTGAGCCGTTAAAATGTTTATTTCTAGATTATATAAGTATGAAGTTTTTTAAAGCACTTAGATAGTAACTGTAATGTACCTATAATCTATGTCAGGCTAGGCACAATGTTAACCTTTCGCAGGTTTAAGTGCCAGAACACCAATGTATTGTTTTTAAGATGAATAAAATTAAAAAACAAAAAAATGTAGCTCAGATCTATCAAAGCTGCAAACTTGGTTATACACTACTGTTATCTATCCTAACAACATCCCAAAAAAAATTCACTATCGTGCAATTTATTGCGAACTAACGCGAAAATGTACTTACGTCGTTTTAGTAGTGGGTCGTGCGGTAGGTCTTTCAGTTGTTATGTTTAATATTAACCTCACGACTCTGTCAATCAGTCTGTAAGTTCCATATGTAGCTAATAGTGCTATGAAGAATCTGCAAGAGTCATGTTAAGAATTTCATAATTAAGAAAAGATTAATATTCTTTATTTGCACACCAAAATAAACAAAAAAAAAACTGTAATAATTATTTATTATTATTGTAATTATGTCTTTTCTTTATCTCGGGACATCCCGGACCTTTGAAGGACGTTCTTGGGGCCGAAGCCAACACGTAGAGGCCCGTCAGACAATTTGATCTAAATGGTACTAGGTTTTGAACGGGACTATGGTGCCTGCCTGACCAATGTATAAACACGTAAAAAATGGCAGACGGTGACTCGCCAATTCAAAATGATTGGGGCCCCGAAAACGGCCGCTCGTACGGAGCGATAAGGGGCAACATTTTCTGAGCGGACAGGTGCTTCTGGACTTTAAACGACCATAATTTCAGTCTCAAAATCAGGTGCCCACTCGCCAGTTACGCAACACATCCTCTCTTTCGAGCATATAGCTCTTGAGACTCCAACCTAAGGCCGGCAAATTAAGGCAAGCACAGAGGTGGGGACCTGATCCTCTTGGGTTCTACTCCGACCAGCCAATTAAGGCAAGTCGAAGACGATGATCAGGGACTTTCCCCCGGGAGAACTTGGGTCCTTGGTGTCACCACTCACCAACAGCTCGCCACAAGCTGCCCTGCGGGTTTATTATTATGGTTTGTATCTCAGCAGGTGTTTCACGAAACGTATCCTGAACCTTTTGAAGACTTGCGTGGGTCACAGATCCAACACGTGGGTCAATATCAAACACGTCTTTACGCAGCAATAAATTGCATTGACAGGATTGACAGAGCCTAGGGAGATTCTTGCAAAGACTAGTTTTGATACTTAGTCCCAGGTTATAAATTTTTTGATTGTCAGTGAAAATACAAAATAAAATAATATCAAAACAAAACAGTAAAATTTAAAATCTAAACACACGCACAGACGACGCGCAGATGACGCGCATATACGTACATCAAACGCAATTCGAACGCAACCTTATAACCAGGGCCGTAGCCAGGGCCGGACTGGTACCTTAAATCGGCCCGGGCATTTTAGAGACAGTCGGCCCTTCCGATCCTGATAAAAAATTTAAACTCTGAATGTAAATTTTAGCATGGGTATTATATTTGAATTTTTTTTAATTTTTTATATGAAAGAAGACAGAAGGGCGGAGGAGGGTTGTTATAAGATCGACAACTAAAACCAGGAGCAAGTGAAGCGAGCTCGAGATTTTGCTACATTATAACTCGATTAAGGAGCTTATGCTAAAATAGACTCAAATTCTGTACACTGTTCACACAGAGTGGCGATCTTAACATGTGAGAAAAACGAGCTCACGATTTTACTCTTCTTTGTTAGGTCTGAGCAACATGATCTAAAATCTGGAGCGAGCGGAGCAAGCTCGAGATTTTTCTGCTACGTAATGCAGCTGTTGAGCGAGCGAATCCGGACCGAAACGGTATAGGGTTTGTAAAGACGCGACCCGTTCGGCAGGGACGGACTGATCACGCACTTTTCACATATTACTGCGCGCGCCCCTCCTCCGCCCCTTCGTTCGCGCGTTTGTATCGATTCAAACGCGCATATACGCTATTCAGACGCGCGTGTACGAGCTTCAAACGCGCGTTGTATCGCGTTTTACCGCGTTTGAATCGATGCAAACGCAACAATCGGCATCTACAGCGCCGAACGCGCTCGTTGCCGTAAAATACGGCATGTCTTCCAGGCTATTTCCAGAACTATAAAAAAATTCAAAAAAAAGGTTTCTACCGCCAACAGTAATCTATCTCTGAATGCAATGACTTTTTATATATTAATAGTATGTGTCTGAATGTATTTACAAATATACTTACTACAGACCAGGCTTGGTGCAAAAACTATTGTGAGAAGGACAGAATTTTACTTGGTTTATAGGGGTGAACAAGGTGAACCAGGAAATGTGGGTTATTTCAGAGAGACTCGGGATACCGGCCGTAACAAATACTTCCAGTTTTTCCATAATGGCAGATGGTGGCTCGGTAACTCATTAAATGGGCCCCTCAAAACTGCCACTCGCAAGGAGCGACAATAAGGGTGCCTGTCAATTGGCACGAGCTGGCTGGTTGAGCGGAGTAGCGAGGAAATATTAACCAATCGAGATTGCATAAAATCTCGGTCGAGATTGCAATCTTATTGGTTAGTAAAACTCCGCTTCTCCGCTCCGCCAGCCAGCTCCGCGTCAATGGACAGGCAGCTTAAGGCGGCAACATCTAGTGAGCGGCTTAGGTTGTAGAGAGGTGAGTCTGCGGGCGCCAGTTCCCGGTGCTAAGGATACCAGTCAGCAGACCCCCGGCGTAATGACATTTTAAACTTCCGACCTGGAGGTTCCTTCCATAGGTTCCGCTCTTGCAACTCGCTGGTTAAGGCAAGACAGGAGGTGAGGGCCAAATCAATCCGGAAAATCAGGTCCATGGTGTCGCCACAAGCTGCCATTATTATTAATGTCGTATAGTAAAAGATTAAAAGTAATTTAGTTGAAACAACTTACACGTAAGAAAACATTTTTCAACCAAATTTTCATCTGTACTTTGGTCTTTTCCCGAATGTGTTTCCCTCAAAATCTTAAATCAAACTGAACAATTTCTACAATTCTTCCAAAATTATTAAACAATTGCTAAATGTCGAACTGTTCATAACAAAGACTATTGATAGCGGGAATATTTACATATTTTTGATTATTGTTCTTTATCCATTCATATTTGATATCTGTTTTTTAGGGTTACGTCACAGATTAAATAATAAGTAACGTTACGTAGGTAAAATGGTGCCAATGGAACCCTATTACTGAGCCTACGCTGTCCTATCTATAAAGGGCTGTTTTGAACCGTATTAGTAGACGGTGTGGTGGTCCAGTGGCGAGTAACCTTGCCTGCCGTGCAGGAGGCGATGGTTCGATCCCCGTCCAGTCCGACTCGTACCAATGAGTTTTTCGGAATTTATGTACGATTTATAAAACCGCTGGCTTTACGGTGAAGGAAAACATCGTGAGGAAACCTGCATGCTTCAATTTCGAGGCATGTATTGTACCTACTGTCCATTAACAAGTGGCGACGGGCTCACTCCTCGTCACACTGGGCAGAGTTTCGGTACTATTGTGAAACGTGGATGTTCTGAGGTTTCAGAATATCTCTGACTACCCCTCGGGGATTATAGTCGTGAGCATATGCTATGGTAGTTAGACGGTTGAATTATTATCCTCTCAACTCTCGAATAAAATGGCTGTATTTCCTTATACTGTCATGCCCCCTGCGGGCAGACAGACTTGCGACAGTATGGGGTATCGTGGAATAATAATAAATTAAAATAAAAACTTTTTATTACGGACTACAAAGATCAGTGGCAGTGGTGGTAGTTAGTGGCAATAAGACTTATGAAAAACTATGGTTAGTAAACAATTACAAAAACGGAACTTGTGATTTGGGACATGTGTCGCAGCAATGGACACTGGTTACTATCAGCAATGGCCTTCAGGATGCTACGGCCACTACTCCGGACCCGGCGTAACAGAGAGGCCCGCGAGCAGTCCACCTATGCCTTAGCAAACATCTCTGAGGCTACACAAAATCGGGGCAGTCCCAACAGCATCCTGAATCGGTGGTAGACTCAAAAAATGACGTCAAAAAGCTATCTATGTGATATTATTTTGAATAAAAAATTTTTGAATTTTGAATCGCTGTACGATTTTTGAGTATCGTTCCATAGGCTGCTCGTGTAAAAAGATGTATAAAAAGCTTGAAAAAGTGTTATTTTTACCGAGTTTGAACAACGAGCAAACCTACGAACCAGCATGTTCGCTCTTATCGACAGCGCGCGCTCTGCGCTCCCCCTCCATATCAGCATCATCCCTAAGGAATGCCCTGGTTTTCTAAAATCACGATTTCTTTCGTTCTATGGGACTTATTACTAAATTTATCCATATAGCATAAATAACATGTTTATTTACCTACATAAATATTTAAATTTATAATATATATATTCAATTGCCGACGCCACAAAGGTTCAAAAATTTTTTTCTCGCTATCTCCATTATTGAGAAGCTGCTGCTTAAGTTTGAGCGAGACAACGACATTAGTTACTGTTATGTCTTTAAAACATAAGCAGCGGCCCTTAAAGAACCTCGCGACAGTATCGGAGATTTCGACGGGCCCGTAAAGGGTCTCATGACATTTGAAGGGATAATAGCGGATGTGCTAAAAAATTATAAAAAAAAAACAAAAAGTCAAAATTTTGGGGTAAAAGATACAAATACACAGATGCACTCGCTCTTGTCCTTACCCTCCTGTAAAAAAAGAGACCGATACGATAAGAGGTAGGGTCAGGCCCTGTACCTGGACTTTCGATTTTCAATACATCGCGACTGTTTCGGTCCGAACCTTCATTGTAATAGGATTTTGACATTGGAACGAAAACGTTTACGCAATCGCGAAGTTCGAATGTCCAGGTAGGCCCCCAGAATGCAGTGACTAAGGTCTGCCACATACATACGGTCCGCCACATACATACGGAATAAACCTGATTGAGAATTAGATTCCGGATGGAGTGTTGCCGCTTTCAGAGACTTTTTCACTAGATCTAGTGATTTTTTGTTGTCTTAGGTGGCACTTTTTTAAGATTTACAGTCATATCAAACAAGTGATTTTTGAGTGTAGGCGTTAATGGAACGATACCGTATAGTGACGCGACGGTGTCGTTGCGTAATCGTCTACGCTCAAAAATCGCTTGTGTGATAATGGTTTATACCGTTTTGTATGCAGATTATGTCTAATGATGAAACTGTCGATAGTCTTTTGATATAGTTGCATAATATTGAAATAAAATTTACAAATCATCATCGTAACGTCATGACATCAATACATGATAGTAATTATCACGTATAGAAATTGTTTGAATGAATCTTTCTAAGGGAAATGTTCGTGCAACAATTTTCTACAACTTTAGAAGAGGCCTGACACGGCTTCAGTGTTTTGAAGAGCTAACATCTGTGTTCAGTGATGAAGCCCCATGTCTGCGGACTGTCGAACGCTAAACGCTGTCGAAACCGAGAAGAATCAAATCACGTCTACGACATCATCAGTGGTGACGAATCTTGGATCTATGCCTATGATCTTGATTCCAAACAACAATCTACAATCTGGGTCTTTCAAGACGAGCCAAAGCCGACTAAAGTTGTTCGTTCTCGAAGCACTTCAAAGAAGATGGTGTCCACGTTCGTTGGAAAAACCGGCCATGTTGCGACTATTGCACTTGAAGATCGTAGAACGGTTAACGCAGAGTGGTATACCACAGTTTGTTTACCACAAGTCATCGCCGAACTTCGAAAATCTAACTCAAAGCGACGCATCATCCTGCACCACGACAACGCAAGCTCACACAGCGCTCGTCAAACGATTGAGTATTTGAAGCAGGAAATAGTAGAAATTCTTGACCATCCTCCATACAGTCCTGACCTAAGCCCTAACAATTTCTTTACATTTCCTAAAATTAAGAAAAGTCTTCGTGGTCAAAGGTTCCAGGCCGGTGAAGAAGCAGTCGACGCTTTCAAGTCAGCCATTTTGAACACCCCCACTTTAGAGTGGAATAAATGTTATAATAACTGGCTTGAGCGAATGGAAATGTGGTGAATACTTTGAAAAACAATAAAAAGTACTATAAGGTTCTAGTTGTGTTTTTTTCTTCAAACGACAAAACTTAAAAGGCATGCCTCGTAGGAACATCCACACTAACATAACGTTCACCAAACAAAAGAATGTAACCAATCGTATCACTCGCAGAGCTAGTCTCCTTGTCCTACCCAAGACACGAACAGATTACGGCAAACAATGATTAGACTTTTGAAGGAGCACAAATGTATAACAGTTATATAAAAAATGTAAAGTCGTTTAACATATTCAAGAAGGAACTTTCTCAGTACCTTTATCGCTCATCACCGTTGAATCTAATCACTTATCTAATCAGGCAGTACCTAAACTAATACAATACGTTAAACTGGTCATTCTAAATTAATATTTGTTTTCATGTAAGTGGAAATTATGTCTTTTTTGAGAATAAATTTCTCATTGGTTCAATAAATATTTTGTATTTGTGTTTTGTATTTGTATTTAGTCGCCTTTTACGACACCCACGGGATGAAATGGGATGGTGCTATTCTTAGCCGATACCACACGGAAAACACAGGGATCTACTGAAGGATGGGCAGCAGCATCCTCTGAGTACACACATTGATTCGATCCAACTGCGATCGCCAACCCGCCTGCCAAGCGTGGCGATTATGGCAATTCCCCCCATTTTGGGGGAGGCTTATGTCCAGCAGTGGACGTTTAATGGCTGATATGATGATGATGATGATTTGTATTTAACCTTGTATCTTGGCGGAGGGGAATGCTGACGTAAGGCAGGTCCCTATTAAAATGGTCTAATGTCTAAGCGAAGGCTTTAGTATGTCTCTGGGGACCTCTCTTTGTGCACTATGCGTACAATATCGATGTAACACACGACCTAATGTGTGCAAAGATACCAGATTATAAGGATGAAGATAATGTTTGTAACGACAGAAAAAGAGTTACGAAGGAAGTTAATTTCTACAGCTATGGGAAAAAAGGCCCCCAAAAAATGTTAGCGTATAGTTATGGAACTCATGTCGATGTGTTTCTCAAAGTCTCTAGATCATAGTGGTAATATTAGCTATTCCTAATCTAAACGGAGTGTCTTGGTAAAATATGTTGGTTTTTAGGGTTCCGAAGTCAACAAGGAATCCTTACAGTTTCGCCAAGTCTGTCCGTCCATCTGTTCGTCCGTCCGTCCGTCCGTGGCTTAGCTCAGAGACGCTTAGGAATCTAAACGGAGTGTCGCGTAATCGCTGTTGGCGCACATCTTGTCTTGGTAAAATATGTTGGTTTTTAGGGTTCCGAAGTCAACAAGGAATCCTTATAGTTTCGCCAAGTCTGTCCGTCCATCTGTTCGTCCGTCCGTCCGTCCGTCCGTGGCTTAGCTCAGAGACGCTAAGTACTAGAAAGCTGTTATTTGGCATGGATATACATATAAATCACGTCGACAGTGGTAAAATAAAATTTTGAAAAATATTTTTTTTTAGGGTACATACCCTACACTCGAAGTGGGAATGGAATTTTTTTCTCGTCTACCCCATAGATTAATATGTTATATTGGTTATAGATAGGTAAGTCGCCTTGAGTTTTAGGACGTCCTAATTATAAGCGTTGTCGCTTATTAGCACCAGGGGGAGCCACATATATACTATTATAAAACTGTAACAGGAAGTTTGTCTGTACATTGAAGATATTAACAAAAAAAAAGTTACGATATGGTTTTTAGGTGTCCCTGATTCCATTTCACCAATTTTTGGATTTTTTGTCTGTCTGTTTGTTTGTGTGTTTGTTTGTTTGAACGAATATCACGCAAAAACTACTGACCCTTTTTTGTTTGATAGCTTATGATCTGACTTAAAATCTGGTATATAATTTGTGCGGACGAAGTCGCGGGTTAACGCTCGTTATGAAATAAAATTGAAAAACTGTCGGCCGACACGAGGACCGACCCATAGCTACCCGGATCGTGAGCCGGTTGTTCAGAACAGTAGACCAACAAGACTGTAATTGATACGGGCGAAATCTCTCACTACTACTGCGCAGCGGTGAGGCGTAGCGCTGTCGCTCGGATATGAACCTTAGTTCAACACATTGTTCTTCGAAACATAACCGATAGACGGCGGAAGATGTCTATGGAAAATCAGCGTTTCACTTAGTTTGTACTAAGATAACATAGCATGGTCTACCCCTTCTATATTGTGGCGGGCAACCACGGTACCCTTACTTGCGCGTGGTCCAACATGCACCTGCCCAGTTTTTTATTTTATTTAACATCTAAGACGTTCCTATACACGCATTGCTTTACATGTGCCGTTTTAACAGGGCCGCAAAGAAAAAGAATCCTAGCAGAAAAGTGCATCAGAAAAGTGCAACGGTGCATTTTTTATATTGATTTAATAATTCCGTTTGCATTTTTACCTAATCTTTAGTCTGATTACTATAATAAATGAAATTATGTTTAAAGTGTACAATACAATCAATAAACGTTTCCGTTTGTGGGCTTAAAATAAATTGACTCCTTTTCCAAAATTGTTTTGTTATTGTTTTAATTGTTTGTGTGTGTGTGTGATTTGTGTAAGTTAAAGGTTGAGCCGCATCTGGCAGCATGGAATCGCACTTTTTCACGCTTCATCCTTTTCTTTCGCTCAGGAAAGTCATTTGCTAGAGAGAGAAAGGTCGCAGCACTGCTAGTCGTGCCGCTTGCGGTCGCATTTCCGCTATCTTTCTCCCTCTAGCAAAAGACGTTCCTGAGTGACAGAAAAGGACGGAGTTTGAAAAAAAGCGATTCCGTGATGTCCAGTTTTAACTTTAATCCTGTTCGAAATGTGTGAGTGGGGTTGAAAACTTGAATGTGCATATACAAAATTGTAAGTAAATACTATAAAGCGTTGAGGAGTACCCTCGTACGGAGAAGATCCTGGCTGCAGAACCAGGTCATTGTTTTCATATTATTGCATTGTCATAAAGTCCCTATATGTACAGCAAGATTCAGCTACCTAGAGGTGGTTGAAAATGCACTCGCAAGACTTATATGACCACCTCTAGGTATCAAACATAAATGCGGGGACTTGCCTCACATATCAACACCCGCAAGTTTCAAGACCTCCAAATAAGGTTCACAATCGAGTGCAAGAAATACATCGCGCAGGAAAAATAATCACAGAGATTCGATATATAAGGTGTAACAAAATTAGTTGAAACTATTTTCAGGGGATGATCACACCATCAAACTGAACAAGTTTCTCTATGGGACCAATATTGAAATCGCGAAAAAAAAATTTACTGTCCCATACATTTAGGTCGTGTAAGTTTGTATGGAGCAGCAATTTTTTTTTTCGCGATTTAAATATCGGTCCCATAGAGAAAGTTGTTCAGTTTGATGGTCTGATCATCCCCTTAAGATAGTTTCACCTAATTTTAGACCTTATATATACAAGGTCCGAGTAGCACCTCATACTAACAAACAAACAAACAAAATAAGATAAATAAGAGCCTGTCGGAATTTTAGCCCATTATCTTACTAGTACAGTAAGTAGGAACCTACTCAAAACATTGACTAATTTAGCGTTTTGTGTGAGTGTTTACTGACAGCGGCAGCTTGTATGAACCTTCCGATCTATAGGGAAATTTAATCATGTGCTTTTGCAGTGCTGTAGTATCAATACCATAATAAGCTGACAATACTGTCTTGAACCCGCACTTTTCCAAACCGGGGAACTGCGTTATCCAATTGCGCCACCGAGCCCACAACCCAGAGAACGAAATTTTCAATCTGTTGCGTCTTAAGGGGGCGTGAGCGCGTTGTTAGTTTGTAATAACTACCAGTTGATGGCGCTCACGTCCCCTTAAGACGCAACAGATTGAAAATTTCGTTCTCTGGGCAGTGGGCTCGGTGGCAAAATTGGATAACGCAGTTCCCCGGTTTGGAAAAGTGCGGGTTCAAGTCCCGCCCGAGACAAATTTTTCAATCTTTAATTTGATTCGAAATAGCACAACATGGCTGTAACATGTTTAAAAATCAATAATATTTGAAATACTGTCTTGTTCTGCTATCGGTACTCGACGACCGCACGGACTGACTTGATTTATTATCAGTCGTTTTTGGCAGCTGCCCACTGCGTCGGTTTAGGCTTGAACTTCATTGTCTCTGCTACTAATTTAGTTTAGTAGAATATAGGTTAAAATAATGGTTTATATAATTATGCTAGGATATCGTGTCAACGGTTAAACGATATACCAGAAAACCTTAGTTTAGACCTATAAAATTTCGTAACAAAAATTGTATGACTAAATAGACTTTTTGATCCGTGTTTTAGTCCTATTAAATTTCGTATTGAAAACTGTAGTGCTAAATGAATTTCTTGTTCGTTTGATACTACTGAATGGTAGGATTTTTTTAATAGTGCTATACGGAAATATAAAAAGTCCTTTAATAGTACTAAAATTTTCAGTAACGTACCTAAAAAAGCCGTGGTGGTCCAGTGGCGAGTAACCTTGCCTGCTGTGCAGGAGGCGATGGTTCGATCCCCGTCCAGGCCGACTCGTACCAATGAGTTTTTCGGAATTTATGTACGATTTATAACACCACTGGCTTTTCGGTGAAGGAAAACATCGTGAGGAAACCTGCATGCTTCGATTTCGAGGCATGTATTGTACCTACTGTCCATTAACAAGTGGCGACGGGCTCACTCCCCGTCACACTGGGCAGAGTTTCGGTACTATAGTGAAACGTGGATGTTCTGAGGTTTCAGAATATCTCTGACTACCCCCTCGGGGATTATAGTCGTGAGCATATGCTTACCTAAAACACATTGGTACCCGTCTGAACCAGGCTCTTCCACAAAAAGTCGACCACAACGATATTTTTTCAAACCCATTTTTTTTAAGCTTATCAAAAAAATATGTTCAATAACTAAGCTCCTATTCCCAGGCACATTTCAAATTATTTGAATCCTCAAACGATCATAAATCTAATTGATAAAGCCTGCCAATAACCAGAGATATCATAAATTTCATCAGAAAATCGTTCCCACATCCTATTAGTTATCTTTTTACTTTTATTAGTTACTCATTATAATGATTTCAAACTGGTTTTTGCAATTTTATACAGCGGGTACTTAAATAAAACTACACTAGTAAATTATTAGGTGGTTCATACTAAAAAAAGAATCCTGTGGGTGCCATAACATATTTTTTATCACTGATTCAGGGTAGATGGAGTAAAAATTTTAAAAATGCTGGTGTCAGATCGATTATTATTATTATTATTAGGGGGGTTTTTGGGCCTTGACAGGCTTAGCCTGTGCCACGTAGACCATCGCTGGTCCTTTGTGAACGCCCTTTTTAAAGTTCCTTACCAATCCCCACTGCGGCCAGAAAACGCAGTAGATTCTTGATAGGGATAGTTTGTATCTCATCTGGTGACAGAACCTGCCTACCTAGATGAGTACTACGTTTGTACATCAGGGGGCCACAGTCACATAGGAGGTGCAGAGGAGTCTCCATTTCCTCCTTGCAAAATCTGCAGCCGGTGAGATCGATACCATTCAGTAACTGCCTCAGTGAGTCACGTTTCAGGTTCTGACCCGAGCACACGTCTCGCGTGTATTTCGCGCGTCGCCTTTTTGCCTGCCACGAGGCTCCGCAATCCTCAATCTCTTCTTGTTCTTGACCAAAAACAATCCCTGAGATTGGGATAGATTCTCCCATAAACACTTGACACTGGCGGAAATGCAGTGCTAACGCACCAGCAAGAGTCCATTAATTATAAGTAAAAAAAAACTGCCTCAGTGGTTTAATGTTTAAGAGCATTGAGCTCTCGACACGGAGGTCGTGGGTTCGATTCCCACGGAGATATGATAGTGATATGTCACTTTGTGCGTTTTTTCTCAGTTGGTTAGGACATTGCAAGCTGAATCACCTGATTGTCTGAAAAGAAAAATGATTCAGTGCTTCGGATGGCACGTTAAGAAGTTTGTCTCAGCTACTATCTCTGGTTGTAGTAGTCGTTACTTAAAAACCACGTCAGAGGCCGGAAGGCGGTCTGAAAAAACTCTGACACCAGGGCTCCTGCCCACACGATAAGAGAGGGACGCATTCAGTGTTTTTCTCGATTCCCTAATTTTTCTAGGGAGCCATTTAGTTAATCTATAAGACGAATTATGTTGGTCACAATGTGAAGGACGTTTTGATAACTTGAATTAATCTATTTTTTGCTACGAATAAAACTTTTTGTGCAGTAAATACAATTATTATTATTTGTGGTTGGGTTATTGCAAGCAAGGGTCGTTATGTAACACGGAGACCAGCGCTGGTCCTTTGTGTTCGCCTCATGCTCACCCATATGTTACGCATACCTCCGAACTTATGGTATTTTCTTTTCATTCGCGGGAATGCTGGTTTCCTCAATCGTGAGGTGAAGGAAAGCATCGGCTTTCCTTCACCGCCGAGCTAGTAAATGATAAATACAATCGAACATAAATTCCGAAGAACTTAATAGTACAGGCCAGGAATCGAACCGCGGCCTCGTGATTGAGGCGTCAGCTCTCTTCCGTATGGGCTATCATCGCTCTTTAGTAAATGATCATCATCATCATTGTCTTGACCATTTTCCATTATTTTGGGGTCAGTGCAATATTTATGCACAGGGTGATTACTTTTTTCCTTATTTTTCTAATACAATGGCTACGGAACCCTATCACCCGAGAGTCCGACAATCCGGTTTCTATCTTCAATGTGATTTTTTGCTTTAAAAGTCTTGGAAAACGCTTTACCACGTTTGGTTCGAGTCGATTTAATAAAAACATAAAGGACACTGGTCAAAAATGTATGGCCACTGGTCCAAGAGCCCCCCGCTATGACACAGAAAGGAATAGTTAGAAGATACCCAAACGTAAATGGCACACAAGGGACTTCAAAATATTTTCAAGGAAATAAAAGGTGCTTTATTTTGACGAAGTCGTTTTAGGGGGTAGTCGTTTTGATATTATCGCCCCGAAATGTGTAATGTCTTTCGGGGTTATCAGACACTTAGCTATAACTACTCAAAGTTATTATCAAGCGTGCGTTAAAAGTAATAAGGCTCACGTTTACTGTACCGTCAATTTCAAGACGAGATAACGATTTGCTCGTTTTAAGTGTTGTGTGTTTTGAGGGCTAAAGATTCTTTTGCATTAAGAATAATCAAAAACAATAATAACATCCACATGACACAAAAATTCAAGCACCAGATGTAAATAGCGGCTAAAAGCTAACAATAGTATGAAAAACCGCTAAACAAAACACCCTGTATCTTTCTTTCTCACGAAAAGATATTGGTGCCGCATATAAAAAAATGTTACATACTACACTCCTATCCACTGTCCTTTTTCTCATTGAGGGATTTTCCAATGAAACTATTTTAACAATAGTTCCAAATGTCTCGATAGATGGCACTGACGCGAGGTGGATGAGCAATCTTGATATAATAAAATTCAAATAAAATAGAAAAAATTCGCTCTTTTAACAAAACAGAAAAATATGAACGGATTCTTTGACTACGGATGCGTCTGAATCAGAGACATGCAATTTTTTTTTAATGTTTAAGCCTAAAGGACAACCGGCACATTCCCTTTACAAAATACCAGAAAATGTATAAAAGTTTTGACTGTAGTAAAATGTGTAATAAATTATGGGGTTTTATAACAATTACTCAGATTTTGTAATTTATTTTTATTTATTTAGTTATTTAGTAATTTTTTTACTAATAAATTGTAAAAAAGCAGCAACCCTAAAATGGCTGCCAATGTTGTTTGATATGAGGTGATGCAACCACAATGTTTTTTTTTTATATAAAAGAGATAAAAACTAATAAAGCATTTTTTTTTAATTCCTTTTTTTTTTTTTGGAGCTTTTAACCCTAAGGTTACGTCAGCCCAATAAAGCATTATAAAATAAACTAATGCTTGCAATCAGTTTCTAGTGTTATTTTATTTTTATTTTTTGTAATAGGCACAGTAACAAAAGACAATATAAAACATATGCAATATACAAATATTATATCTACAATAGGGCTAAAATTGCCTCTCAATAACAACTGCGCACAACATTATCTTAAAATCTAAACATTATGGTTGGGAATTGAGAAAATTGTTATTTAAGTAAATGTTTTTAAAATGCATCTAATAGAGTTAACATATTGAGTCTGATTTTGATGAAATATATCCATAGTCCTGTATAAAATGTTCCATAGTCCATAATAAAAATAAAAGTACGGTTATACATTTTTCGGTATTAAGTGCCGGATGTCCTTTCCGTCTTCGCATCCAACTATGTTTTAGTAGTTGTCAGAAATCTTATAGTTGAGAATAAATCTTAGTAGTACTTTTAACACCCTATGTAACGTGTAAAGTCTAGGTCACTGATCGTATAACGATGCAAGCGCTAGAATTAAACTATGTAACGTTTAGATTATGTTTAGTTTTTAACCGACTTCAAAAAAGGAGGTTTTTCAATTCGACCGCATATATAAGGTCTAACAAAATTAGCTGAAACTATTTTAAGGGTATGCTCAGACCATCAAACTGAACAACTTTCTCTATGGGACCAATATCGAAATCGCGAAAAAACAAATTGGATGTCCCATACAAAACTGCAAACACAACTTGACTCAAATGTATGGGGCAGCCGATTTTTTTTCGAGATTTCGATACTGGTCCCTTAGAGAAAGTTGTTCAGTTTGATGGTCTGAACATACCCTTAAAATAGTTTCAGCTAATTTTGTTAGACCTTATATTTATATTTTTTTTATGTGTGTTCGCGGATAACTTCGTCGTTTATGAAACGATTTTGATGATTCTTCTTTTGTTGGAAAGAAGATATTTCAAGAATAGTACCATGATAAGGAAACCAGGATCTGATGATGGCATCCCAGAGAAATCGAGGGAAACCTATGAAAATCGTAGTGCCGGCTAGTGCGTTTGTTAATTTAAAGCACTGCTATTAAATTGAACTAATAAATTCATCACTGAAAATTATGAAATAAACAAAATTTTAATAAAAAATTACAACGGCCTTCAAAAAAACTAAAAAGTTAAAAAATAATATTGCAGCCGATGACTTTTTCGTTCGCATCATAAGAACATTAATTTGTTTTATAGAAGTCGGTGTCAAGCCAAGCCAAAAAACGAATGCAAGCCCTGTCTCGAATCGTACCGGCGTGACCGCGCGGCGTGGCGGTGCAGGTTTCCCCCCTCCCCAACCCCGTATTTTTCAAGTTGTTTGCCGGGTACTAGAATATGCATCATGTATTTAACCTTTAATATTGACCAAGTTTCGATCTTTTTACTTGATTAAAAACATTTAGATCTTTTTAATTGAAAAAAAAAGAAAGATTTAAAAAGATTTTTTTGTAGATACCGACTTAAAATCAATAAAATGAAATAAGTAAATCGATATCGGATAACACACCAGTTACATTATATTAAAAGACCACAAATAAACAAAAACAAACAACGAATTCCAAATTCTAACTTAAAAAAGTAAATCAACTGTTTAAAAAAAGAAATGGTAGGTCAAGATCCCAGCGACCGGTAGCAGAAACAGGTTCGTAATCGTTTCTGTAGTGTTGCCAAATTAGCGCTACGAGCTGTTAATGTTGCGCTTTTGTAGAGCCTTTTTCACTCATAGTGAAATTTTAAAATCTTGTATACCACTTAATGAGTTTGATATTTATAAGACGGATGGATGGATGAGCTAAGTGTCAAGTGCTTCTTCTACGCTGACGACCAGGTTATACTTGCGCCGTCGGTGACAGAGTTACAAGACATGTTGAATGTGATGAATGAGTCGTTGAAGAAGAAAGAAATGAAAGTCAATGTATGCAAGACGAAAGTAATGGTTTTGGAACGTGAAGACGACGATGTTACAGAATGTAACATTGTTATGGAAGGAGATAGAGTGGAACAGGTGAATTAATTTGTGAATTTGGGAAGTTTGTTTAAAAGAGATGGAAAGTGTGATGGGGATGTAGAGCGAAGAGTGACTGCGGGAAATAAGGTAAATGAGGCCCTGCACGCCGTGGTGAGTAGCCGGTCTGTGTCAAAAAGGGCACGTCTGGCTATTCACAACGGTGTGTTGGTGCCTACCCTGATGTATGGGAGTGAATGTTGGGTATGGAACAAAAGGAATGAAAGCCGAGTGAATGCAGTTGAAATTGAAGTTGAAGTTGCGCTCATCACGAAGTATATGTGGTATTACTTTGGTTGATCGAATCAAGAACAGTAGTGTGTGATAAGGGATTGGTGTAAGTTGAAGGTACCTCCGCGAACGCTTCTCCTTCTCCCGTCCTTCTGACAAACCCTGTAGATCCCACATCCGTACCCTCCTTAATATCCCATCCCACACTACTGACTTCTATTCCTATTCCTTCACTGTCCATGCAGTCCGGCTCTGGAACTCTCTCCCATTTAATATAAGAGACTGTGAAACAATTGCTTCATTTAAAAAACAATTCAAAGATCACTATCTCTCTCTTCATTCAATAAACTAGTATATTTATTTGTTTATCATTCTTTATAAATATATATATATATATATATATATATATGTGTATGTATGTATGTATGTATATACCTGTATCTTTATATAATCATATCTATTTATTAGTGTTAAATACTGTTTTATTTGTTAAATGTGCACACTATGCCTGCCTCACTTAATATGCTCTCTCTCTTTCACGGGTTTGCTGGAAGAAATCTCTTTAGAGATAAGCTCGCCCTTTGTAATTGTCTATTATGCTGTTTTCATTTATATTTCCGTGTGTACAATAAAGTGTTAAAATAAATAAATAAATAAAATAAGGATAATATTGTAACAAGGATTGAGAGTCGTATGCTTAGATGGTGACGCAGAGAGAATGAATGAAAGAAGACTTACGAATGAAATATATCAAGCAAAGGTTAGCGGAAGTGTTGGGAGAGGCCGTCCGAGGAAAACAAACCATGATCAAATCAATGATCTTTTCCGTAAAGGACAAGTGCGTAGCACCCTCAATCGACGAAAGTGAGGTTGCTCATTCATCTCGCGTTAACGCCATCTGTCGAGCCGTTTGGAACATATTTTCCTTTTTTTTGGTTTCCAAAAATCCCTCATTGGAAAGTAAATATGTATGTAAGCGTTGTACATAATTATGTTGTTTGAAACATACAATAGAATAAGAAACAATCAGGATGACAAAGTAGCGATTGCATTTTTCTCTTTTATACGATTTGAATTGGTTAATAAAGGAAAATATATAAATTTCTCATATACAGGATGAAATTGATATCATTAGCATCCTTTCAAACTAAGAGTCTACACATGAAACTGAATAACTTTTACTATGGGAGCAAACCTATCGGAGCAACAAAAATTTAACTGTTCCATACTTATTGTCAGTGCCTACTCGACTTGAATTTATGCAACAGCTGATTTTGTTGTTGCTCCGATCGGTTTACTCCCATAGTAAAAGTTGTTCAGTTTGATGGGTAGACTCTTTGATGGTAGTTTAAAAGGACGCTAATGATATCAATTTCACCCTGTATAGATTTCGTTTCGTGTCGTGTACTTATATAAGGTCTAACAAAATTAGGTGTAACTACTTTAAGGGGATGATCAGACGATCAAACTGAACAGCTTTCTCTAGGGGACCAATAACGAAATCGCGAAAAAAAAATCAGCTGTTCCATACAAATGTACTTGACCTAAATGTATGGGACAGCAGATTTTTTTTCGCGATTTCGATATTGGTCCCATAGAGAAAGTTGTTCAGTTTGATCGTCTGATCATCCCCTTTACATAGTTTCACCTAATTTTGTTAGACCTTATATAGAATGGACAAGATTTTGGATTTAAGTGTTTGTGGATTGTGGATTGTAGCGTATATTATTGGCTTGTAATAGTCTCTATAACAGCGCTTTATGACGCCCAAATGGCCCAAAACCCGTAGCGCCAATATCACCAACGAATCTGGCATCACTTATCCCGATCGTTCCCGAGTTTACCCGAATACATCCGACGGGAAGGCGCGTGCGAGGATCGTGGTACGAACATAGCCGAACAGCGGCGGAAACACACGAAGCTTGGTCGCGTGTCTTGCCTGAGAATTGTCAGGGCATCGGCGGTTAGGAAACTGGTTTTGAATGGAGTACAACACATCAGTGTAATTTTGATTGCTACAGCAGCTTTAATAGGGTCTCCCTCCACTTGTTGATGAATAACCGGACAAATGCAATTGGTGTTTTTACCCGACTGCGCCGGAAGGAGGGTTATGTTTTTCGAATATGTTGTATGTATGTATGTATATTGTTGTATTTTTCTATCTAAATTAATCCGGTACGTGTAGGTATGTTTATGTTTTGTTGTAGCATGTATGATATATATTATATATTATTATTTATATGTTATTTATCTATGTACCTTTAATTATATGTAATATGTATGTATTTATGTATTTGTTGTATTCACTTCTTTTTCACCTATAATTTTGTTTTTTATAACACCGACCCATTCTTTGTTATATTTCCTCTACCCTAAGGTTGTCTGGAAGAAATCGCTTTTTAGCGATAAGACCGCCTTATTTGTACCATATTCAGTTTATGTTCAAGTAAAGTTCAGTGTAAATAAAGTATATTTCATTCATTCATTATGTACCTAAGTATGTATATATGTATATGTATGTTTTTGTGTCTATTTCTTTGTCACGCCCCACAGCCTAAACGGCGCCGGCGTGCAATTTTCTTAAATAAAACGGTTTCTTACCTTGTTCATAACTATTTGAGTTCCCTAATATTTCGGCAATGAACTGCCATTGATCAGGATAGTATTATATAATCTGTGGATCTACATTGCATGCTCACGACTATATTCCCCGAGGGGGTAGTCAGAGATATTCTGAAACTTCAGAACATTCACGTTTCACTAGTAGCGTATAGCGTTTAAGAAAGTTGTTCATAAATTTTTTATAAAACATTCTGTGTTTAAAATGTATAAAGTAAAGATTCAAATAATTTTGTATCCAGCTCGAAAATTGGCATTTTCAGAAGCGCCTTTTTCTGAATTGGCCATTCCCAGAAGAAAAAAATGTTTAACAGTTTTTATTTAGTAATTATCCGCCGAACCAATTTCTTTCTTAAGTACAATACCATAACATTCAAAATTACGTTTAACAAACATTGAATTTAAAATGAATTCATTAAAAACTTTCTCACACAGTATTTAAAAGAAGATCAAAGAATACACGTGTTCCTGCATCTGCATTATTAAATTGTAATAAAATGCACTTTATGCGACGGTAATAAAGGTCAAATACAAGAGTTCTCATACATGTTACAACCTTACCCACGATTATTTTGTATTTATTTTCAATTTTAGCGAAACACATTTAATAAATCCTAAACTGGTTGTCGGCGGTGAGCTAAACTTTGATAACTCAAAATTTTATGTTTTTTATTCAACTAGGTAATATACTAATGTTAAAGTTTCGAGGTTTGTGACATACGCTCAATTGCAGAAACGCTCATTAAAGTTAATCCTCCATTAAATCTCTTGCTATCACTTTTTGTCTTGTTGACGTAGTTAACTCTAATGAGCGTTTCTACAACTGAGTGTCAATCACACACAAACGGCTGAGCTGAATTGGATGAAAAGTAGATAGGATACATCTTGGATACTTGGACGAAGTCAAATGCACGGCAGCGCACAGTAGAAGTAAGAGTATCTAGTACTACACAATGGACGGTATCTAGTACCGACAATCCCTGCAACGCACCAATTTCTTGCCTCACCCCCTCTTGACAAACGAAGACAAGGGACATTATAGTTTTTTAAAACATTTTAGAGTATATTTTTCATCAGCAATTTAGTCCTCTCTCATTCGCACTTACTCAGTATCCTAGGACGATTAAATTGTACACGTGCAGTCTGTGGGTCAGCTATACGCAGCGGGCCTTCAAAGCTCTCCGAGTACAATACAATAATGCGTTCAGAGTGTTGTTGGGGCTCCCACGCTACTGCAGTGCGTCAGCGATGTTCGCGCACGCGCACACAGACGGGTTTGCCACGGTGATGCGGTGCCGCGTCGCCTCACTCATGCGCAGAGTGCGGGACAGCGCCGACACCATCCTGAACGTCATCAGCGAAAAGCCGGACTGTCCCATAATGCGACAGTATGTGTATGCCCGGTGTCCCAGAAACTCATAGATATTTGAATTAAATTGAATTAATTATTATTGTTCATGAATTTATTTTGTTGTTGTAAGTGAATTGTGTATGATTGTGTTGAATGATGTGAACCTAACTAACATAGTTTTTAAGTCATGAATGTATCTACTAACCACACTATGGACATTGTCTGAAATAAACTGATTTTATTTTATTTATTTATTTTATTTAAATCAGTATCGCACGTCAATGACATATCGCAGATGCTTGCCTGTCAGTTTTTCCAATATTGTATGAAATGACATATAAGTGTTTACGGACGGTGTGGCTAGAGTTTCAATAAATTAATTAGGATAGGTATAGGATTTTAGTGCTTTTTCCAAAAATAACTTTTTAGGTAAAAACTACTTTTTCCTAATATTTATTATATAAACGATATTCGAGATTTTTATGTATTTAAGCATAATTTCCCAATCATCAGCGTGGGGTAACGAATAAGGAGAGGAACTCTGTCACCCTAGGCTGGGTGCCTGGACACTGCGGTATTGATGGAAATGAGGCTGCTGACGAGCTGGCACGAAGAGGGGCGGAAGAAGACGCCATAGGCCCCGAGCCTTATTGCGGCATCTCTCGCAACACCTCTAGACGTGTGCTAAAGGAATGGGCTGTGAACCAAAGCCGCAGGCTCTGATCGGATTCACCAGGACTGAGGCATGCGAAAGAACTTGTGACCGGCTTTTCAAACAGATATACCTCAGATGCCATCAATTCAAACCGCAACGACGTAAGGCTCTTAGTACGAGCCTTAACAGGACACTGCAAGTTAAACAAACACCTACACAGAATGGGGCTTCTAGACTCACCCACTTGCCGATTTTGCTGTGAAGCAGAGGAAACGCCCATACATCTCCTCTGCGAATGCGAAGTGCTCATTCACAGCAGGAGTCGCCATCTAGGTGGATACATAATAACACCTAATGACATTAGGGACCTCCCCTCCAAAAGCATAACACGGTTCATGAAGTCCGTGGGCCTAAGAAATGACCTTTAGGTCTAGGGTGACAGCTACAATAGATCTATCCAGGTCGCAGGAGCTATTTGGTCATTGACCAAGCCCTTATAACCAAATAATAATAAATAATAAGGAGAGGAAGTGATGCATACACCCTAACATGCGGGGCCCATATAAATTTGTGGTGAAAGTTAGTCAACTTTCGGTGAAAATTGTCTCAAAAAGTCAATTTTGTTAGTTAAACCATTGCGGCCACTGGATTTCGTGCCCATATACGCAAGCATTACTTTACAAACTTACATCTATAAATGATTAATTAAAACACAACCCTCACCCATTGAAACAAGAACTGTTGTAAATGCAAATAATTTTGTATGAGAAACATTTCTAAATATAGAAAGACTTAAGATTCCCACGTCTGTAACTAATAAGTACAAAAGAAAGAAAGAGTCGACGATACGTTTTTGTATGTTTAAAAACTTTAAATGTTTATCGCGAATCTTTTACACTGAATCAATGATGATGATGATGATGATGATGATGATGATGATAAAGCGACTGCTCGGTTTGCATATAGGGTCCTTCTTAATATGCTGACACTTTTTTAAAGACATGATCAGATCATCCAACATCGAAATCGCGAAAAAAAAATCAATCAATCAATCAAATATACTTTATTTTACACCAAAAACATAAACAGTAAAATACAGAAATAAAATACAAGAGGCACAAAATAAGGCGGTCTTATCGCTAAGAAGCGATTTCTTCCAGACAACCTTAGGGTAGAGGAAACGGTGAAAAGAAGAAAGGTAGGTTTCCAGAAAAAAATATCAAAAATCAACAGTTATTAGTAAAAAATCAGCTCGTCCATACAAAACTGCAAAACTACTTGAGCCAAATGTATTTAATAAATAAATAATTCTTTATTTGGGACAGTTAGTCCATAAAAGTTTTAGTAACAGAGAAACTTACCCCATTGTTAGTAAAACTGCTCATTTTTTTAATATGTGACTTTACCCAATATTGGGAAGGTCTATCACAAGGTCTATGGCGCTATCCCGACTTTCAACAACAGTTTTGGACAGCAAATTTTTTTTTCGCGATTTCGATGTTGGTCCCATATAGAAAGTTGTTCAGTTTCATGGTCTGATCATCCCCTAAAAAAAAATTATCAGCATATTAAGAAGGACCCTGTATTCCGAATCCCATCTAGAATTATTTTTATGTAAAAAAGTAGCAAGACCCATACAATCCCAACATTGGTAAAAGTTATATTTTGAACTTTATGTCTCATATGTTATAGTTCGGCGAGAATATACAGGATGTATACTAGGCCAACCATACTATATTATATACATATAGTATCGTACTGTACAGGGTGTAAGTGACAGCCTAGCAAATACTGAAACGGTGAACTCAGACCTTCAAACTGAACAACTTTCACTATGAAGCCTACCTCAGGAAACGCAAATAAAAATCTGCTGTCCCATACACAACTGCTATACAAGGTGACTTGAACTACACAACTTTTAGTATTGGACCAACATTGAAATCGTAAAAAAATAATTTACTGTTTCATACATTTTGGTCGAGTAGCTAAATAACAAAATTGAACCTGAATGACTAAATGACTAATTGAGATTTTCTAATCTTGCAATTTCAATGTTAGTCCCATAGGATTTTTTTTTATTACGTATGGGTTTGCTCTTGACCTCAATCTAGTCCTCAGGACGAAGATGGGGTCGAAGATGTAGCGAGCTCACCCAGAAGAAGCCTATTCACTCGTACTTTAAAGGAATTCGGGTTGTAAGCGCTCGAAAATACTGACGCAGGCAGGGCGTTCCATTCCTTGGCTGTGCGCATTATAAAAGATTCAGAAAGGCGCTTGGTGCGGATATGTGGGTTGTCAACCAAAAAGGGGGGATATCCCGCGGTGCATCTGGAAGTCCGATAGTAGAAAGGGGAAGGCGGGATGAGCTCATGGAATTGTTCATTTTGATTTTCTAGAGCACCCCATTCGACTTGTAACGCATTTTAATTTTACACCCTATATCTCGTGAGATAATATCTATTACTACCACCGGTTACTCAATACGCGCTTTCCACCAAAATTCGCACAATAGATTTCTACGAAAAGAACCACACTAACCAAACAACCATTGTTGGTCCAAAATTGAAAGTGCCGGTCAACAAAAACTAATGCTATATTCTGTTAGAACTTATCCCTCTAAGCATTTATTGTTATGGCACAAAAGATGTAGCTGTAACTTTAATTTCATCAAAAATGTATGAAAATAAGATTTCTCAAACCTTAATAGAACCAAGGACAATGGCCCATGCTATGTTATCTTAGTACAAACTAAGTGGAACGCTGATTTTCCATAGACAGCTTCCGCCATCTATCGGTTATGTTTCGAAGCACTATTTGTTGAACTAGGGTTCATATCGGAGTAACAGCGCACTACACCTAACGCGCTGCGCTGTAGTAGTGAGAGATTTGGCCGATATTAATCACTGTCTTGTTGGTCTAGCGTTCTAGACAACCGGCTTACGATCCGGGTAGCTAAGGTTCGATCCTCGTGCCGGCCGATCGTCTTTTTCAATTTATTTCATAATGTGGCGCCCCCTAGTGCTAATAAGCGGCAACGCAATAAGGACGTCCTAAAATTCAAGGCGAGTTACCTATCTATATCCAATATACATATTAATCTATGCAATGGCCCTACAGCTCTGGTGTTATACTAAAAAATGCTGAGACTTGTTCTAACAGAAAGCCTTGGCTAATTTCATCGAAAATTGTGTATGAAAAGGCATATTTTCGAACCCAAATAAAACCATGGACAATGGACCTACAGCTTTGGTGCCATAATAATAAATGTTTAAAAAGACAAGTCCTACCAGAATATTGCATTTACATATACATTTCGGACCAAATCTAAGAAAGCTTGCTCAAATCTAGTGCGCCCACATTAACACCCACGCGTGAATTTAATACCATCTTTAACGGTAACCACGATCACTAAAGAGGTTCTTGAAGAAATTAAAAGTTCGATTGTGAGCTAAAATCGAAAATACATGAATATTTAATTTGATATTAATAGTGACAATGAATTTTAATTCAAAGTTCATAAACATAAGCACTATACAAATAATTTATTTGCCAATAAATAGGGTAGGTACAATTCAGATGTAATTAGATAAAATTTTGATCACGCCTATTTAGCCATGTCA
Source organism: Agonopterix arenella (assembly GCA_927399405.1). Classification (NCBI taxonomy): domain Eukaryota; kingdom Metazoa; phylum Arthropoda; class Insecta; order Lepidoptera; family Depressariidae; genus Agonopterix; species Agonopterix arenella. The sequence continues at coordinate 983,562 of OV656690.1, forward strand.
GTAGCATGCAAATATTAAGGTCATTGAGAAATATAATTAAATTTATACATTATTATCATGTCAGAACAAGACTAGGGCTTTCTTACAACGTGTTAATGAAATAACGCAAAACTAGAAAGTTAAATTGTTTAGAATCGAGAGCAGAATCAAAATTATCATGGTTTCAACACAAGGTAATATTTTTAAAATATTAAATAATTGGTTCGTAAAATTTAAAATTTACTGAACCCGATGTCAACCCCCATAATTCTTTAAATAATTGGCGTGCCTTTGGCCCCCACGGACCCAATGTCTCATCCCCGAACGGTGCAAATATGTAAGCCTCGCGGAGGTTTACATATTATAAGCGCCGTTTGAGGTTTTCCGCGGTAGCGGCCGCCGCACCCGCATTGGATGAGGTCGCATGGACGTGGGACGGTGCCAGTGTATCTACATAGGTAGCGTCCGAGACCAGCGACCTCCCAAATTTCGATGGAACGAGCGTCAATACTATTGATATTATGAAACAGGTGGTCGATACAAATACTGAAAATAGAGTTCAAAGCGAAAAACAGATCATATTATATAAGTTAGAATTAAGCTGTACCGATTTTTTAAGTCATTTTTCAAGTCTCTGTGAATATTACTTTTTACTTGGAAGAAACTTACTATTAAGACATTAAATAAGCATCTAGTAGCTATTGTCATTTTCTTTGCATTTTCTTAGCATTTTCTATAGATCAACCTGACTTTTCTGTGGGAACAACACATTTTTTTCGCCATTTCCATGTTCGCTCCATATTGAAAGTTGTTCAGTTTGATGGTCTGAAGAACTCCTTAAACTGTGCCATCATTATCATCATCTCAGCCGATAAACGTTGACATAGGCCTCCCCCAAGTAAACCACCGGTCCTGCTCTTTTTTTTTTTTTTTTTTTTTTTTTGGTGTCGGGGGGGAAATCTTCAAAAGATACCCGGCTCCTTAGGGGAAGAGTCGCGTTATGTGGGATTTTTATCCACTAAAACCCCCCCGGTGGTCACCTCAGCGCATGTCGAAGGGCCATGGGGAAGCAATGTGCGTCCACGGCCCTTCTCGCGCTTCGCCGAAGCTCTCCCGGCTCGGCACTGATGCCGGGCCAACACTCCCGCAGCGTCTCTGCGCTGCAGCGGGACGGGACCACGCCGTACTACCACTGCCTTCCAGGGGTCGCTTGGAAATGGGCGGCCTGAGCCCCTTCTCCGACCGTCCGCGACCCTAGGCTCCCCTATCCCGGGGCGTTGTTGTGACGCATTGGGGGGCCAACTTGGCGTCCCCGGCGTCTCCGTCTTCGGGCGGGATTTGCCCGCTCGCGGTCTCGCTCTGCGCTCTCCTTCTGGACCATGACGGTCTCGCAGAAGGCGACCGACCCTCATCCAACAGGTTTCCGCTGCTTTCACCAGGTCGTCGATCCACCTTGGCCTACCCCTTAAGGGCCTATGTCGAAAAATAATTGAAGCGAAATGGGCGTGTGACAGTGAACGCGACTGGCGCGTGATAGGCCTGATGCGAGAGAAAGAGATGGGGCGGCGCGTGCGCCTGAAACCACGCAAGCGTAAAACAAACTTTATTTAATTGTGATTGTACTATAATATTTATGTCAGTTCAATTCTGCTCTAATCAAACTTTATAAAATAACAATCTTTTTTTTTAATCAAATCTAGTGTTTCTATTATTCACCGTTTAATAGTTCAAATCCAAGCATTTATCGATAAAAACGGAGGCTACTTTGGCTTGTTTTCTATCGAGAAAATGTGTCTCAATCGTGTTTCGGCTCTAATCAAAACTTCAATTATATGTTCAATTAACACATATCCGCTAATCATACTCCTACTGTTAGTACGCACGGCGACACATCAAGCTATACAAAACCAAAATAAGCTGGCCGCGCGTAGGACGAGTAACGTATAACGTCTCGCGACCTGCTTATATTGGTTTTGTATAGCTTGATGTGTCGCCGTGTGTACTTTATGATATATGACGCTTTGAATAATCCAATTTTTTTTCACATGTCCTCTTAAAGGATGCGACGCATATAAATTACACCCTATATACTAGGTTTAACTTAATGCGCTGACGGTTTTATCAGAGGATGATGAGACCATCAAACTGAACAACTTTCTCTCTAGCAACAACATCGAATTCGCAGAGGTAGGATTGCAGGCTTTGTATGAACCAGCTGGTTTTTTTTTCGCGATCTCGATGTTGGTCCTATAGAAAAAGTTGTACAGTTTGATTGTCTGATCATCTCCTCAAAAAACCGTCAGCAAATTACGATTAAGAAGAACCGTATACAGGGTGTAAGGAAAAGTACCATTAACATTTAAACCACATATTCTACCCATCAAACTGAACAACTTTTACAAATTGGAGCAAACGTGTCAGCGCAAAAAAAAAAGCTGCAAACTGCAATGCCTACAGGACTCAAATGTGTATGAAACTTTTTTTTTGCTCTGACAAGTTTGTTTCCATAATAAAAGTTGTTCAGTTTGATGAATCCAGTATGTGGTTTACAGGTTAATGATACTTTTTCATGCAACGAGTAAAATTGTGAAGGAATCATTTCCATACAAATAGAATGCTCACTATGCAAAGGTACAGTCAACAGCGAGACAACCACAATTTCAGCATTATCTTTGTAGCGAGAGACTGCAGTTGTTCTTTGTTGCTGACTCTACGGCTGCAATAGGAACTAGAAGTTAAATACGCGTAACTCACGAAACTCACTCTGAATAGGTACAAAGTTGAGGTTATCCGACTGATAGATAGGGTTGTATCCAGGGATATTAGCTTTGTGTACGATATTAGCGCCATCTATCGTCATCGCGACCCGTGAGCAGACAGACGAACGAACGTCATCATCATTATAAATTGTAAATAACTTACTTAAATATTTTGTTTAAATTTTGAAATATTTTTTTTTCTTTTAATAAACTTTTAAAGTCACATATAATATAGATGTCATGTATTACTGTGACTATACAAATAATAAATTTATAATTCATTTAAATAAATGTAAGACGCTTTATTAGTACTACACAAAATTATTATGTAAATAATAAATTAATAATAATAATGTGACAGATGATGACATCAACAAATTTATTAATTGAAATTTATAATGTTGAGTTAATTAATTTTATAAGTACCTTAGATGTTTGTATAAGTGTATCGGAATTATATTGTTAGTGTTTTTTATTACACTGAATTGTTTAATATCAAAATGTAATAGGACCTTGTACGTGAAATAAAAATTTTATTCTCATTCTATTTTTATTCTTATTATAAAATAGACACTATGGTACCTTATAAAAATATTTGCAAAAAATATATGTTTTAAGAATGATTGTATGATGGACTACTTATAATGCATAATATATAGACCCTCCTTGAGGGCAGTTCTGAGCCCAGCAGTGGGATTTAAGACTGATAATATCATATAGTACCCACGGGACATTCTAATTACCAAATAGGTTAATCGATTGTCGTTTTGATATTGTTGTAAGGTATGAAATTAATAATATAAAAACCAAAGTCTTAAAGATCACAAACCCCATCAAATTTACAGATTTCGTGCCTGACACGACTATTGAGCACATTGGAAATAAATCTATGGAATTCGAAAAAATTTTGTCTCAAAAAATTTAGACTACAGGGTAAACCCTTAACCCGATTGTCTTTGTTTTAGGCTCAAATTGTAGCTGACTAAATTTTCCAGAGGAATTTTACTCAAATTTTTTGATATCATTCTTTGTTTCTAAAATATTGAGCGCCAAAATCAAAAATTATGAAAAAAAAGATTTTTTTCGTGTATTTAAGACGAAAAAAATTGTGGCCGAAATAGTGAAAAAAAAAAACTTTTTTTTTTCAAATAATTATTTTTGCGTCTTACAGCTCTTGCAAATACGCGTCTTTTGAGCTTTTTTGAATATCATATCTTCACAACTCTCTGAGATATAAGGGTATCGCACTTTTTCGTGAAATTTACGCCTACCTCTATGTTCAATACCCATACGTAATATTAATAATAAAATCATTTATTTCAGACATAAATCCATATTTGTGTTAGTATTTCTTTAAAACTATATTAGTACACAGAAGCGAAAAAACATATTGTTATTTAATATTAAATAAGGTAGGCCTGGACCCCATGTGCCAGTGCCGCACGACCGGGCAATCAGTCCTCTCCAGTATGGTGTTCAGGAGGCCACTAGAGCTGTCCCGCACTCGACGCGTCAGGGAGGCCACTCTCTTTCTGATTATTGCTTGAAAACAGTCTGTATTGGCCTCTGCAAACATGCCTGATGCGCAACAAAATCGGGGCGGGCCCAGTAGTATCCTGAAACCATCATTGTACTGGACGCGTAGGGCATTAAAAGCTTTGCATGTGTAATTGACCCATAGGCTGCCGGTGTAAAATGTCTGACAGTACGATTTAAAAAGGGTTATTTTAACATGTTTTGTACACCGTGCAAACCTACGAGCCACCATATTACACCTTACAGCAAGTGCCCTACGCTCCCGTTCAATGTCTTAGTCATCAGAGAGGTCCTCAGTGACCCAATGCCCCAGGTACTTGAACTTGGTGACTCTACGTAATATTAAGACTGTGTAACTGTTGCCATACAAAGCTATAAGACTGATCAAAATTGACTTTTTCATCTGTGGTAAAAAAAAAACTTTTTTTTTAAATTATGCCTGGGCTTGCTCTTGACCTTAACTTTAACCTTGCCCTGCCCTGCAGTACGGTTCCAATAAGGCTAAAAGCATTCTCTGGATTCCCAGAACAAGGCGCTGTCGAAGGAAGCTACCAGCCCTCGAGTCGACTCACAAGTCGTTTTGCGTCAGGACCCCATGTTCCAAGGACCTCCTTATATATTGTATAAATGGTCGACTAAATACTTCCCTGTACGAATCGTAAATCAAAACGACCGCATCCTAGTCAGCTCTCACAAACTGCAACGCCTTTGTACCTACTATTGCTGCAACACTATCGTATCGACCGAACCGATCAAAACCTATTGACTATAGTATACTACACTTTGGTTTAGGTTAGGTTACTTGCCTTTTCTATTCTATTCTATTTTTATTTAATGGCGTCCGATGCGTTATCACAACTGTGCCAATGTCCCGTTATACTAGTACACGTAAATTGAAATTGAAATTGAAAAAAGTTTTATTGTGCAAACAGAATGTAGGTACAGTAATTGTTACAATAATTATACTAATAGAGTCTGCTTGCGACAAAAGGGATCAGCTCAGTGTTGTGCCGGCCGAGTGATCTGATCAAAGATCACAGCGAGCGCAGCCCTGATTTTCAGCTGTACCCTGTTCTCACTTGCAATATTTCTATCATTGTTCATTAAGAATACACTGCTAGAGCTTCTATGCCAGAAACAATTTTGGTAAAAATATTGAGGTTAAAAAGGCGAGAGAAACGGATAATTTATAATAAAAATAAAATAAAAACATAAAACACACATAAAAATAAAATTCTAAAAAATACAACATTTACAGTAATGACAGAGTCTGACTACTTGTTAAACTGCTCTATACGGTTATTTAGTACGTACAACATAAAAATTCCAGATAGTATTAAGATATTTAATTGGGGCTTAAGTTCACGAGCCACTAGTTCTGGGTAGATTTTTGCTCTTCGATTAAAATAATTTTCAATTTTCTTTTTAACGTGGCTTGCGACATCTTTAAGTGAAGTGGTGGTAGAATATCGTTCCATATCTTTGCAGATGCGAATCGAAAAGCATCCTCTAAACCCAGTACTCTTATGTGTTGGTATCATAACAAGTTTATTTTCAGATCGCATACGAGTATTACGGGTGTGGATGTCTCTAACCCAGACTAATTTCTTAAAAAGATATTCAGGTCTTCCACCAAACACCACTTTATGCAGAAAACAAATCGCACATCCGGTAGAACAAAGTCAGAACTTACATTTCACAAACTGTTCAGTAGAGCAAAGTAAAGATTTTAAATTCTATATTTGGAATTTAAACCTTTAAAGAATTATGCTAAGTATGTTTTTATCTTAATAATCTACTTGAACTAACGAAAGTGTCTTCAAACGTGTAACAGGTGATGGAACATTTTGCCATTATTAACTCAGTTTCGTAAATTTTGACAGTTATGACTTTGTTCTACCGGATGTGCGAAATGTAGTGAGCCTTCCGCCTGCGCGACATTTTCAAAATACCGTGCCCGTTTAGATAAGGTGTAACATGGCTTCGTCTAGGCACATGGTAACAAAAACGAGCGCAAGCATTTTGTACCCGCTGTATTGCTTGTGCCGTCTTTACGAGTATCCTTGGTCCATAAACAACATCACAATAGTTAAACAACGACAACACAAGCGACTCCACTAGGACCTGACGGACTTTCACCGTGAGGTATTTTCTGAGCCCATACAAAACCCTTACAAAATACAAAACCGTAGGAAAATGATTAGTAGCATTTCTGCCAATGTCAAGTAGTTTATTATAATCTCAAGTTAACGTTTTATAGTTAAAACACAAAAGAGTTTACAAAATGAGCCACGTGCAAGCCTAACAGATGCCGATACGCACGCGTCTGACCTCCCCCAGACTTGCAGCGCGACTCTAGGTAAGTTGCCTTGGATTTTACGACGTCCTAATTATTAGATTATTAAGATAATCCTCCATTAAATCTCATGCCTCATGCTGTCACTTTTTATTTTGTAGACATAATAAAAGCTAGCAAGAGATTAAATGGTGGATTATCTTTAATGAACGTACGTACAAATGGCGGTAAATCACGAAAAAACAGCTGTCCCATATTGGTACATTTGAGTCTAGTAGCCATTGGAACAACCGCGATTTCAGCATTGGTCCCATAGTAAAAGTTGTTCTGTTTGATAGTCTGACCGTCAGTTGCAGAAACGCTCATTAGAGTTAATCCTCCATTAAATCTCTTGCTAGCTTTTACTACGTCAACAAGACAAAAAGTAACAGCAAGAGATTTATTGGAGGATTAATCTTTAATGAGCGTTTCTGCAACTGAGTGTATAGCACTTAAGTATGTAATGCATTTAAATTAACACCCTGTATATGTCCAACTAGGACGCAGGCCTACCCTCAAGGAGATGGGCGTTAGTCCACCAAGCGTGCCCAATGCCGATTTGTGTACTACACATTCGAATCACAATATTTTTCTTCTATGATTTAGAGCAGTCGATATTACCACGGAATAATAATGGTGTTACGAATACGTACATAATTATATCACGGTAGGTACATGACATGGCGTTGGTGCGGATTCGAACCCGGACCCTCATGATTGAGTGTCCACGCCTCTCCGCAACTGCCGCAACTGCTGCCCGCTGGACAGACGACATAAAAAAGGTAGCGGGGAGTGACTGGATGAGGAAGGCCGAGGACAGAGTTTTGCGGCGCGCCTTGGGAAAGGCCTATGTTCAGCAGTGGACGATGAAAGGCTGATGATGATGATGATGACCTCTCCGCAATGCGACGCAGACGCTTTTATACCGATTCATCATTATCATCATCCTATCATAGTCCACTGCTGAACGTGGGCCCTCTCCCGAGGTGCGCCACGAAACTCAGTCCTCGTCGGCCGATCTTATCGATTGCATTTATGAAATTGTTGTAAAAAGATGATGATTATGATGATTTATGTAAAAATTAATAGCTGTTGCCCGCGACACCGTACGCGTGGACTGAGGACCCCTAGACCTCATAAGGAACGGAATTTAGAGACCCAGTGGTTTGGGCTGTGCGTTGATATGTCAGTCAGTCACTCAGTCAGTTTCTTCTTTTATTTATATATATATTTAGATACAGCTTACTCGTGACTTTGTCGGCACACATTATTTACCAGATTTTAAGTCAAATCAAACAAAGCTATAAAAAAAAGTTTCATCAAAATCGGTTCAGTGGTTTTTTCGTGATACTCGAACAAACCAACATGCACAAAAATTGTAAAAAATAGGTTAATTTGGCGTCAGGGACGCATGTAAGCAAAATCCACTGCGGGAGTTTTCGACGCGTGCGCTGATTGGTCAATAAACTCTCATAGTAGACTTTGGCAGCAAAATCTACTATCGGAGTTTTCCCGTAGTTGGTTTTGTCGACAAAATCTACTATTGAAATTTTGAAGACTGGGTGTGATTGGTCAACAAATTCCCAAAGTGGACTTTGTCAGCACAATCTACTATCAGAGTTTTCCCGTAGTGGGTTTTGTCAACAAAATCTACTATTGAAATTTTGAAGACTGGGTGTGATTGGTCAACAAATTCCCATAGTGGACTTTATCAGCAAAATCTACTATCGGAGTTTTCCCGTAGTTGGTTTTGTCAACAAAATCTACTATTGAAATTTTGAAGACTGGGTGTGATTGGTCAACAAATTCCCATAGTGGACTTTGTCAGCACAATCTACTATCAGAGTTTTCCCGTAGTGGGTTTTGTCAACAAAATCTACTATTGAAATTTTGAAGACTGGGTGTGATTGGTCAACAAATTCCCATAGTGGACTTTGTCAGCACAATCTACTATCAGAGTTTTCCCGTAGTGGGTTTTGTCAACAAAATCTACTATTGAAATTTTGAAGACTGGGTGTGATTGGTCAACAAATTCCCATAGTGGACTTTGTCAGCACAATCTACTATCTGAGTTTTCCCGTAGTGGGTTTTGTCAACAAAATCTACTATTGAAATTTTGAAGACTGGGTGTGATTGGTCAACAAATTCCCATAGTGGACTTTGTCAGCACAATCTACTATCAGAGTTTTCCCGTAGTGGGTTTTGTCAAAAAAATCTACTATTGAAATTTTGAAGACTGGGTGTGATTGGTCAACAAATTCCCATAGTGGACTTTGTCAGCACAATCTACTATCAGAGTTTTCTCGTAGTGGGTTTTGTCAACAAAATCTACTATTGAAATTTTGAAGACTGGGTGTGATTGGTCAACAAATTCCCATAGTTGACTTTGTCAGCACAATCTACTATCTGAGTTTTCCCGTAGTGGGTTTTGTCAACAAAATCTACTATTGAAATTTTGAAGACTGGGTGTGATTGGTCAACAAATTCCCATAGTGGACTTTGTCAGCACAATCTACTATCAGAGTTTTCCCGTAGTGGGTTTTGTCAACAAAATCTACTATTGAAATTTTGAAGACTGGGTGTGATTGGTCAACAAATTCCCATAGTGGACTTTGTCAGCACAATCTACTATCAGAGTTTTCCCGTAGTGGGTTTTGTCAACAAAATCTACTATTGAAATTTTGAAGACTGGGTGTGATTGGTCAACAAATTCCCATAGTGGACTTTGTCAGCACAATCTACTATCAGAGTTTTCCCGTAGTGGGTATTTGTCAACAAAATCTACTATCGGAGTTAGATTACGGTCTCAGATTGGTTAATAAACTCCTATAGTGGATTTTGACTGAAAAATCGACTATCGTAGATTGAGACGAACAGTGATTTTGCCTCCTCGAACTCTTGTTAAATAACCGATGAATTTCTCAGAATTTGAAGTCATAAAAACTCTGCAAATTTCCCACCCCGGAAGTAAAAGTCGAAGGAAAAATATGGAATCATATTTGGGGGGAGATATCAAGAGATTACGTCGAAATAAATCGATTCAACCATACGAGTTTGGAGTGGAAATTTTGCAATCTTATTGTGTTACTTTTGGTTTTCTCTTGGAAACGATTTTTGAGCGAGTTTCATTCGAGGTTGGCGGGTTAGTTTGAATAAAGTGGATTAGATATACTATTAACGACGAATAGGTAGGTATCCAACTCTTTGTGTTGTTGTGATTCCAGATCATGGATTTCCAGCTTCCTTTTTATTTCAGAGGCATTCCAGAGCAGAGACGTCTGAACTTTTTCGATGTATGATGTTGTGCTTTTTTTTTATTTTATTTGAACTTAATGTTTGGAATTAATACTGCTTCTAGAATACATTTAAATGTATAAATTAAATTACATAATTGAAATGTATGAATTGCCTAATATATTTTGTTATCCGTAATAAAAATGACGTCATTTAATAGACGACAGTCATAATACGCAAAATCAAAAATACAAAGCGCGATTTGATTTTTTGCTGTCGTAAATAAATTAAATTGAGTAAGATAACTTACTTACTTACTATGCTGGCTCAGGGACCCGAAGTGGGTCTTGGCCTCCGACAACAAAGCACGCCATTCATCTCTTTTCTGTGCCATCTCAGTCCAGTTGGGCACCTCCAGCTCCTCGAGATCTTTGGTAATCTGGTCTATCCAGCGATACCTGGGCCTGCCCACTGGGAGACGCCCGGTGGGTCGCCCCAGATACGCTCTCTTCACCGCGCGATCTTCCCCCATCCGTTCTATGTGGCCGAGCCAGCGTAGTCGAGCAGATTTTATTTCTCCTAGTACGTTGGGAGTAGAGACTAGTTCTTCTAATTCCATATTTTTCCTTATTCGCCAGCTCCCATCTTCCTTTTTAGTCGGTCCCAGAATCTTCCGGAAGATTTTCCGTTCGGCCACTAAAAGCTTGTTTTCCTCTTTCAATGTCAGTGTCCAGGCTTCGCATCCGTACATTAAGATCGGTCTAATTACAGTTTTGTAGACACGTATCTTAGTCGGTCTGCTTAATAGTTTGGACACTAAGACCTTATGAACCATTTTGTACTCGGATGTCTATCTCCTCTTCTCGTTGGTTAGAGTGCACTCAAGGTATTTAAATTTGTCTACTCCTTTATAGATTGTACCATTGACGTTGAGGTCCCTTATTTTGACTCTCCGATCTTTATATCTTTTCATAAGGAGATATTCTGTCTTTTCCCGGCTGATTCTAAGACCCACTTTTTTACCTTCTGCATCCAGCACATCAACCATGGCTTTAACATCTCTCAAACACTGTCCAAGTATGGCCAGGTCATCAGCATACCCAATGAACTTATTTTGTCCATTCAATTCCACTCCGCCATCATACTAATACCTTTCGTATAAAATAAGATAAGATAAATATTCTTTATAACAAGAATGAGAAGGATACAAAGGAATAGTACCCAGGTACTGCTTACAAGTACCCAGTTAATAAAAGGTCTTAAAATGTTATCAGGAAATGAAATGTAATGGTACCTACATTTCAGTTTTTATTTACAAAACTATCTATGCTATAAAATGTCTCAGAATCCTAAGTAGTATTACGTTTTGGTTTTGTAGAAATGAGACGTGAACATTAGTTAAAAATAAATAATCAATAAATAAATAAAAAATATAATAATGATTATTATTATTAAGATTAATGTTAGATATTTTTACAATTTAGAATTAGGACTAGAGGGTCCGACGAAGGTGTCAACAATAGTAATGTTTGTAATTACCACTAAAATGAAAATCGATAGAAATCCATGTTTCAAATGAAAAATTTTCATTTTCATTTTTCCTTTCTCATACAACCTACACGGTTTTATTTCAGAGGATTTCAGTTTCTGACCATGAAGATAACATCCATGAGGATACACTATAATAAAATGTAAACTGATGACCTGGGACACATAACCGTTACCGATTAGTTGAAGGAATACCAAGGAATAATTGAGTGGCACGCTGTAAGAGGCATAGCCCACAAAACTGCACTGTATACGCTATTATAATAAGATACCAGAGAATATTCTAACTTGCCAGGTAAAAAGTTTAAATCCCATGTTAAACAAGTCCTCTGTAAAAAAGGCTACTATAAACTCGATAACTATTTGAATGACAATGTTACTCTATGTAATGCAGTATTGTATTTTAATTGAACTTTGTATATTTTGTTTTGTTTAAAAGCTATGTGTTGTAGAGTTTCTGACCGCATCTTCTCTCAACGGAATCTTCCGACGCGGTGGAGGAGTCAAAAAGTGACGGCGAAGAGTTATCCATGTGATAATTATTTTGAATAAAAAATTTTGATTTGATTTGATTAGAAACTAATTTCAGCAGAAGGCAATAATAGGCTGATGATGATAGTAATAAAACTATAAAATAGTTGTCTGTTGTATTCATAAAATATAACCCAGAAAATTGTTGGTTTTGGTTCTGGTCATTGTTGCATAGAACAAACTCGATGGAAACTCGTTTCTCACCAATAGTACCAAATCGCAATATTAATGCCTCACGGAGCAGGGTTGCCGGTTCCCATAATTCAGCCGTTCAAAAATGGCGGATCACCGTCACTGAGATAAAACTTAAATTCTAACAGATAACCGGATTTATTTTTGATGTGTTGATGTTGCAATTGACCTTTTTGGATATTGATTTAACTTTGTTGAAAATTTTCGTATTTCTGTAGTTGTGCAGTATGGCTTCTGGCTTTGAACAACGTTATTATACAAGAAAGAGAGAAAGAGAAGAGAAAGAGTGCCTGTATTACGTATAGTACAGACACTCCCTGCACCCCACCAATTTTAACTTGTTTGGTCACGCTTACTATCGGACTTCCAGACGCACCGCGGGATATCATTCCTTTTTGGTTGACATCCCACATATCGCACCAAGCGCCTTTCCGATTCTTTTATAATGCGCACAGCCAAGGAGTGAAATGCTATGCCTGCGTCAGTATTTTCGAGCGTTAACAACCCTAATTCCTTTAAAGTACGAGTGAATAGGATTCTTCTGGGGAAGCTCGCTACACTTTCGACCCCATCTTCGTCCCGAGGACTGGATTGAGATCAAGAGCATTAAGGGGATGATCAGACCGTCAAACTGATCAACTTTTTCTATGGCACCAATATCGAAATCGCGAAAAAAAATTTGCTCTTCCATATAATACTGCAAACCTACTGGAGCCGAATATATGGGACAGCAAATTTTTTTTTATGGTGGTAGAAAGTTGTTCAGTTTGATGGTCTAATCATCCCCTTAAAAAAGTGTCGGCATATTAAGAAGGACCCTGTATAAAATTATTATTATTTTTTTGTCTTTGTCTTTCTCAGCTTGCGCTGGTATTTTTGTTATGCAATTTACGGGACAAAGCCAAGTAAATGACATATTAGGAAATACTTCTATATTTTTAGATCAGTGGCATCTTCTTCTACTTGTAAAAACTTTCTTACGATTCGACATGTATTCAGTATGGCAGCTTTTTGGAGTTGTATATAAGTGATTGGTTTTAAATCAATGAGCTTTAAACTATAGTGGAGGTGTTTTGATTATGTCGGTGGTTGATAGAACTACGGGGACAATGTAGACTTTCTCCTGATTCCAGATTCTAGTGACTTCTTCTTGGAGATCTGTGTATTTATGTATTTTTTCAGCTATTGTTTTTTGCAGATTTGACATCGCTGTACCCAACACCCACGTGTTGGGTACAGCGATGTCAATGAGGTAAGTAACTTTGTTTGTTTTATCCTGAAGTGTTATGTCAGGGCGGTTGTAGTGGGTAGTCCTATCTGTCAATATAGCCCGGTCGAAGTATATTTTGTGTGTGTTGTTTTCTAATGTATTGTTAGGAGTGTATTTGTAGTAAGGTGTATGTGTGTTCGGTATGAGTTTGTGTTTGAGTGCTAGTCTCTGATGGATGATGTTTGCTACTTGATTGTGTCTGTGTGTGTAATCCGTTTGTGCAAGGTTGGGGCATGCTCCTGTTATGTGTTGTATGTTTTCAGGATGTCTGTGACATTTTCGGCATCTATCATCTGTGGGTGTAGGGTCTTTAATGATGTGTTTTCTGTAATTTTTTGTGTTAATTACTTGATCCTGAATGGCAATCATGAAACCCTCAGTTTCCGGAAAAAGGGATCCTATTGAAAGCCATTTATTTGAAGCTTCGAGATCTATGTGTGATTGTTCTAGATCATGGGGGTGACGACCATGTAACACTTTCATCTTCCATTGCTCCATCCTAGCCGTTTCTGAATGGTTTTCTGCGTTGGGCCTAGTCTCCTCGATTAAGTTTAGTGGGGTGTAGTTGATATCGTTACATACTATTGCTTTATGGATGTCGCTATTTCTTGCTTATTAAATTATTATTTTCGGTGACTCCTTATGGATGGTGCTACCCACAGACTTCTGTATTACAAACAGAAGTCTGTGGTGCTATCACTGTAGTGAAAATGCAGCCAGCAACTCTACGACAACCACAGAGAAATAACACTCTCCCCTATTAAAAATGTCAAATACTTTAATTGGATAGTATTGAAAATATCACCAGACTTCGTTTGTATGCAGCGCGCATTTGCGCTCTCGGAATAAAACTTCTCTTAAAGAGAAAGTTGCTAGTGTAGCAATGTTTCTGACCACCCCGAAAGGGATTACGGTCTTGAGTTTACGTATGTATGTAAATATATATACATACATTTTTATATAAGCAAAGCAATTAGATAATAATAAAGCTGCATTCAAAAATAATCCACATGTGAAACCTCCTCCTTTTTTGAAGTCGGTTAAAAAAACTAATAAACAAACGCAGATGTCGTTTTATAGCGCACGAATGACGGACGAACAGACTGACAAAAGCGTTACTTTTATATTAATAACTGTTTCAAAATTATAAACATTACGGGTGGTCTTGATGCATATGGTTTTATTTTCTAGGAAATTGTAATATTTTTGGTTTTGATTTTATCTTTATGCGTCCTGAAAAATATTTTAGATCGTCCGTACTGGAGGTTGAATAAAAGCGTCGATTCCCAATCTTGAGAATCTGGGCTCGAATCAGCATGCATGAATGCCATTTACCAATGAGTTTTTCTGTCTTATGTACGTAATACCGACTGCTCCCAAACGGAGAAGGACAACGTCGTGATGAAACATACATACACTGAATTCTGATACGTATTCTGAAGTCAACCAATCCACATTGGGCACGGGTGGTGGAATAACGCCCATACGCCCTTCCTGAAAGTAGGCATGTGTCCAGCAGTGGGACTGATGATAATGATGATGATTTTATCGTTATGCAATATGCATCCTAAAAAAATACAGGATGTAAGGAAAAGTATCATTAACCTTTAAACCACATACTCTACCCATCAAACTGAACAACTTTTACCATTGGAGCAAACCGATCGATCGTAGCAAAGAAAAACTGGTGTTGAGTCGAGAAGACATTGCAGTTTATAGCCCAGTCATTTTACAGTTTGAGCCGGAACTAATTAATAATAGATTTTATTTCGGTACAGTATTGAAGAGGCAATTTGGTCTTAAAAATGTACCAAAATTACAAAAAAAATCCCGTCAGCAACAGTTTTAAATTTTAAATGTAGCTATTACTTATCTCGTTATAAAAAATCTGAGGGTAATTTTTTTGCACATATTTAAGGCATTACCATTATACATACACTTCAAACATGGTATAAATATTTTTGTCTACTCAAAATACATTCGTATTTTCTAATAAAAACCAAATTTTGTAATTTCAATGCCTATTTTATTGCTCAAAAATAATTTATATTGTTAAATATAATTGAAATGAGTGCATTGGTTTTAAAAGTTATCTGGAACTGACAATTTTGATTTCTATGTTGCGTACTGATTTTTTTTAAAACATATTTTCAGATAGTCTTTTTGTCATTAAATGGTGCCGGGTGCACTTTAAAAGTCCAATTAATAATTATTTCCCACCTCTCCTAACAAAACTCCGTAAAATGACTGGGCTATTAGTAGGGAAAAGCACTTATTTTGCTATGATCGGTTTGCTTTATAGTAAAAGTGGGTATGCCAATGATATCATTGTCTCCCTGCTGTCGATGAAAGAAGCTTGTTACGGTTACGGTTTCTTGTTGGTATCAATTCAATTCTGTCAGTCTTCACAACTTTTATAGATTTTTTTTTATAGAAATTAATAGGTTTTTAAGTATAAACCCCTAATTCCTCCTACTTTTCCTCAATTCTTTAAAATAGTTATGACCAGAAGACATTCAAAAACTCAAAACTTGTACGGTTTTGAGTTTTTGTAAAAACTGACCGGTTTTGAGTTTTTGTAAAAACTGACCGGTTTTGAGTTTTTGTAAAAACTGACTGGGTCGAATTTCTAATCTACGTCAACGAATCAGTGGAAACGCCATCAATCTAGTCTAGCGTCTTTTAAAAAAATTAAAATGGCATTAGAAAATAGCCTAAAATAGCCATAAACTCCTCATTAATGATCAAGTATGGTCATTAATCAGTTTTTTATGTGTCCCAAGATATCGAATAACCTTTGTCTTTTATGGCATATTGTTTTTATGACCGTTGCAACTTTTACTGCCCTTTTTAATAGCCGAGTTTTAATTTTTGTCGTATTTTTTATTTTCTATCGGCATTTTTTCGGGTAACTGGAAGTGTGATAAGAATTTTTTTGAATTTTTTGCCTCGAAATAATAAAATTTCTGACTTTTTATTCCGGATGTATGTGGCGGACCTTACAAATGAGATGTAGGTACCAACCAACTATCTATGTACTATTTTTATTGTTAACTTCGGCGTGATTTAGTTCTGTAAAATTCAAATCTTTAATTGGCAATCATTAATTTTATTTGAGAGGTAAACCTCTCAAATATTTTTCTGAGAATTTTTTTATTATTTTTTATTAATGTTTTCTTTTGTTAATGTTTTTTTTCAACAAATTGTTAAAGTGCATATTTTTGTGTTACTTTTGTAAACAATTTTCTGTGCACGTGGTGTTCATCTCTAAGTGGTTGTGCGTTTAGTTAAGTACTCAATGTAATTATAAATAGTACCCCTGTATCGTTACAATGATGCAGCTGTTGATAAGCCTGATAAATCAAAACTAAAAAAAAGCTATGGATGACTATTTCGTTCGCATCATAAGAACATTAATATGTTTTATCAAAGTCGCTGTCAAGCCGGTACGATTCGCTACAGGGCTTGCATAAATTTTTTGCTTGGCTTGACACTGACTTCTATAAAACAAATTAATGTATTTATAATGCGAACGAAAAAGTCATCGGCTGCAATATTATTTTTGAACTTTTTTTTTTTGAAGGCAGTTTCAATTTTGTATTAAAATTTTGTTTATTTCACAATTTTCAGTGGTGAATTCATTAGTTCAGATATCAGTTACAAAAATATTATATATATTATATATATATTTATTACACACACAAAGGGTACATCCATATGAAGCGACTGTTTCAATCGCCGATGATTTGCTTTCAATTTTTGAGGAAATCTATTGTGAAGTTCCTTAGCGCTTCATCAGATCTTCACCAAATTGAAATGGAACCATCTCGAGGGTAAATCCTTCACAACTATAAAAGAATCACCAAAATCGGTCAAGAAATGATGAAGTTATTACGATTTTAGAAGGTTCCCCTCGTTTTCTCTGGGATGCCATCATCAGATACTGATTTCCTTATCATGGTACTACCCTTGGGATATCCTCTTTCCAACAAAAAAATAATCATCAACATCGGTTCATAATCGACGAAGTTATCCGCGACCACACATAAAAAGAAATTAAAAATTAAAATATATTCAGTCGGATTGAGAAACCTCCTTCTTTTTTGAAGTTTGTTAATAAAAATAAAAAAAAATAAAGTAAATAAACAGTTGCATTAATATAAGGGTTGATTCTAACCATGATACTGGACTACTTTCCCAAAGAAACCTATAAGAAGTTTTAAAAAAAAATTTGGACTTCTCTTACTAAATGCACTCAGCTGATCGAATTTTTGTATGAAAAGTCGTGTTTTTTGGTATTCCGTTTTCCGTTTTACGTTTCTTAGTATCATGGGTACAATCAGCCATTAAAGTAGGTAATGCAACTGTTTACCCCAACACC
Organism: Agonopterix arenella; assembly: GCA_927399405.1. NCBI lineage: Eukaryota > Metazoa > Arthropoda > Insecta > Lepidoptera > Depressariidae > Agonopterix > Agonopterix arenella. Next base: position 1,001,327 of record OV656690.1, read on the forward strand.
GTGTATAAGTTAAAAGAAGAAATAATTTAGTTTTAATAAAAAATGTTATCAAAGAGATGTGATTTTTGGAACGTTTTCAAAATTGAACGAATGAATACACAAACTTCATAATCTACTGGATTTTCCAACGGATTTCAAAGTGTATATTTAAAAAATCGCACTGCGGCACTGTTATTATCTTAGCATATCCGGTTTCGCCTAAGATTATATAAATACATATATTTTTATGAATGAAAATATTATTATCATGAATGGAATTAACGATATAATATAACTAAGAAACAAGTTTGCAATGGAGGGAAGTCGGATATTTCGTTTTCCTACTCCTCCTATCTTCTTTGATTAATTCATTGCGGGTTCCAAGACAGATTAGAGTCATCCCCCGGGCTTGCTGGACTTCATGGTCGCCGCTGTTGATCCTGGCTTACAGGAGTTACAGCGGTGGGAATGTGTGGTGGGCCTAAGCCCGATTAATTAATTATTGCAGCACTGTGATTATATAAATACGTATATTTTTATGAATGAAAATATTATTATCATGAATGGAATTAACGATATAATATAACTAAGAAACAAGTTTTATGTAGCTACACTTACATAAATTTGTATGTGTGTTTGTATGAGTTAGGTCACGTGCAGTCGAGGATTGAAGCATAGCGTATTTTTTAGATGAGGCATTTTTGTTGTTGAATTTTTTTAGGGTTCCGTAGACAAAGTCCAAGCACTTTAGTATCATCAAAAACTCATCATCATCATATCAGCCGATAGACGGCCACTACTGGAGTCACGTTGCAGGTTCTGACCCGAGCACACGTCTCGCGTGGTTATCGCGCGTCGCGTTTTTGCCTGCCACGAGGCTCCGCAATCCTCAATCTCTTCTTGTTCTTGACCAAAAACAATCCCTGAGATTGGGATAGATTCTCCCATAAACACGTGACACTGGCGGAAATGCAGTGCTAACGCACAAGCAAGAGTCCCTTAAATATAAGTAAAAAAAAAAAAAAAAGACGGCCACTACTGGGTATAGGTCTCTCCCAAAGCACTGTGCCTAAAGATCGCCACAACGACCGGTCTTGGGCTGCCGTCAAATCCGTCATTCAACGGGTTCTCGCCACCTTCACCAGGTCGTCGGTCCACCTTGTGGGGGGCCTACCCACGCTGCGCTTTCCGGTACGCGGTCGCCCTAAGAATTCTTCGGCCCCATCGGCCATCGGTTCTGCGAGCAATATACCCGCTCATAACCATTTTAGTTAAGCAATTCTTTGGGCTACTCTGTTTCTACTGCGGATCTCTTCATTTCTGATTCAATCTCGCAGGGAAACTCCGAGCATAGCCCTCTCCATTGCCCTTTGGGTAACTATAAACTGCGACATCCATAAATGCATACATATATCTCCACACCCAATCATTGAACTATGTCAACAGAGGTTAGCGAATCGCCCACGCATACATACCTACCTACACATGTTTAATTATATCAATCTATATTATTTTGCCAATATGTTGAATGGGCGATGATGACAGATAGACAAACAGACGTGGGTGGAACCGTGGTTTCTTTTTGTAATTAGCTAAACTTGTTTTTGATAGTGAATTCTGTTTTTAAAACTTGTCTATGTATCTACAATGTAATGATTCTGACTAGTGCGAAAGAGATTGTAGTCTGAAGAAGTGCTCATACCCCGGCGTCTACGACTGCGACGCGAGACGCGAACTTCATTTGTTGATATATAGTCATTGAAGCATTCTTTAACTGTTGTTGTGGTAATGCCGTGTTCGTTTTAACATCAAGAGTCTAACTAAATTGAACATCTAGAGTACTTTGGTACTCTTTGGTAGTTTTTATTACTTTTTGTAAGTTTCTAAAAACTACCTAGTTCTTTTCTTTTTGTTAGTTTTTTTTTGGTTTTTGGTAATTTTTAATTTTTGTTGTTTTTGCTACCAAAATCTACCAGAAATTACCAAAAACTACCAAAAGGACCAAAAATTTCCAAAATCTACCAAAATCTAGGAAAAACTAGCAAAAACGATCCAAATCTATCAAAAAGAACCAAAAAACTACCAGCAAGAACCAAAATGTACTGAAATTTAAAATTAGTATTTTATTTTGTTACGAGAGCGTAACATTGTAAGTACGCACGGCGACACATCAAGCTATACAAAACCAACATAAGCTGGCCGCGCGACGCTATACGTTACTCGACCTACGCGCGGCCAGCTTATTTTGGTTTTGTATAGCTTGATGTGTCGCCGTGTGTACACGTTTGACCACTAGACGCGCGCTTCCCGCTTCGCTGACGTTGCCTCGGCTGCTTTCCCGCGTCGGTGTGGGCGACTTGGTGGGTTCCCGATTAAATGGGCAGCGACCGTCGCGCGGTAGACGCTCCGGCTTCGCAGTCGCTTTGGTCGTGCGGATTTTAGCATTAAAGTTTACAGGATGTTTCAGAAAGGTGTGGTCATAACAAGGGATGTTTCAGACCATAAAACTGAACAACTTTTACTATGGGGACAATAAATCGTTCTTGGAGTTTGGCGAATTTCTCTATTATTTATATGAGTTGTAAGAATGAACTAATGAATTTTAACAAAAATTTAAAACCGCCTTCAAAAAAACTAAAAAGTTAAAAAATAATATTGCAGCCGATGACTTTTTCGTTCGCATCATAAGAACATTAATTTGTTTTATCGAAGTCGCTGTCAAGCCGGTACGGTTCGCGACAGGGCTTGCATTAGTTTATTGCTTGGCTTGACACCGATTTCTAATGTTTTTATGATGCTAACGAAAAAGTCATCGGCTGCAATATTATTTTTTAAATTTTTAGTTTTTTTGAAGGCGGTTTTAAATTTTTTGTTAAAATTCATTAGTTCAATTTAATAGTAGTGCTTTAAATTAACAAACGCACGAACCGGCACTACGATTTTCAAAGGTTTCTCGATTTTTCTGGGATACCATCATCAGATCCTGGTTTCCTTATCATGGTACTACTCTTGAGATATCTTCTTTCCAACAAAAAAAGAATCATCAAAATCGGTTCATAAACCACGAAGTTATCCGCGAACAAACATAAAATATATATATATATATAAGGTCTCACAAAACTAGCTGAAACTATTTTAAGGGTATGATCAGACCATCAAACTGAACAACTTTCTCTATGGGACCAATATCGAAATCGCGAAAAAAAATCTGCTGTCCGATAAATTTAGGTCAAATACATTTGTATAAAATAGTTTCAGCTTGTTTTGTTACACCTTATATTGTATACAATATACGGTCGAATTGAAAAACCTCTTCCTTTTTTGAATTCGGTTAAAAAAACATCGATATTTCGAAAAAGAAAGTTCCATACATCTATGTCGGGTAAGAGTAGGTAATGCAGGTTTTATAGTAAGTAAAAATCAAACAAACACAAACACATTTTATCATAACTGTAATGTTGGTTAATTAATATACGGGGGTACAATATGATTTTTACACTGATGTTTACTCTGCAATAGACACGCTTCGAACGATTACTGAAAAGCTTCCAAATATTGCATACTGCGACTGAGACTAATATTGAGACTGTGGTGTGTGTAAAATGCTCCTTTTCACTCAGGGTTAGTTGAGGTTGATTAAAACACAGATATAGTTTTCACTAGGGAATGTGGCCAGCGCACGTCCGCACGGCACGGTGGTCGGCGAGTGAATACCGAGCGAATGCACGATAGATATTCACCACAGACTGCGCGTGCCGATAGATGGCGCTACCGGCGCTTTCCACATTAACTACTCTTTGTTGCTATACATTACAGTGTGCTTAGACAATAACACTATTTTCTAGAGATTTCATGTACACAGCTTATTCGAGAGAAAAACTTAATTTTAGTTTGCATAGAATGGTTGTAGTAAAGTTCTTGAGTCTAAAAGCAAGCTATGGTCACAGCCCGGACACTGCATACAAAAAATTGAATTTGACAAGATGACGTGAGCACATGCGAAACATAAGAAATTGAACCTTAAGTCATCTTCGTAGGTAACTGCTGGGTAACCAGAGGGCGATAAAGGGGGTGAGGTAAAAAGTTGGTGGGTGGAGGGGACCCAAATAACAATTTCATGGTCGTGTAGACGTCCTGGAAGTTATATAATTATAGTCGTATAAGTTCCGTAAGAATGTTCATTAGGGCCCATTTAATACGGCTTATCGCCCTAAAAGTGACGCGTAACAGTCGTATAAGGTCCTATTTGTCGCACAGTCGGCATACAAACGTCGTCGGCATCAAAAAGTAATAAAAGAACGACGTATAGACGTCGCCATAAACACCACTATACAAATGTCGTATAAAATACGTCGATAGAACGTCTATATGACATTATTATATAACCAGACGTATAAAACACCAGTACACGACGAAGAGTAACAAAAATTACCGTAATATAACTTTCATAGAACTGAATAGTCTTGTAAATGGTTGACTATACGACCATATTGCCCAATTGACTCGAGTGTCCGTACTATATCTAGTAATAGATACTCTTTCTCATACTGTGCTATGGTGGTACATGGATGATTCTAAACATGGAAGACAGAAATCAGCGGAGGTGTCGCAAAACAACTATTGAAGTAAGTGACCCTACAATTCAAGGACGGAGCGCAGGTTACGCCTCTAAAACAGAATCTAGGAACTGTGCACGTCATCGTTTTGGATGCATTTGAACTTTACTGCATTTTATTAACAAAACCCCTTTTAGCAAAAAAAAAATGGCGCTCCGGTTCGAACTGAGCATCATAGACCACGCCCACTGTGACGGCATGACCTAATATAATGGCGGCGATATAAGAGATGCGACACCTCCGTTTTTATTCCTCTAAAAAATTAGCTACTATTTTAACATTTAACCTACCCGCTGCGGCCTTTCGCTTACGCCCTAACCAACAAATCAATTGTGCAGTTACGACAACTGATGACGTTCCACAGACCCGTTACGGTGGACATACGTCACCGGCTGTCAGAATACTAATTGTTTACGGCCGTTTGATCTAACTACTTGGTTAATTTAGTGTTGATTAACAGACCTAAGTAGGTTGGTACAGTAGTACCAGATTTATAATTCTCCCCGATGTACGCACGACGACACATCAAGCTATATAAAATAGTAATGAAAGACACCCAGTCTTTTAAGGCATTAAATAAAGACTCGCTTTATTTTTGACGACTCGCGACTGACTCAGCCTTTAAGTGCCCAACCTTTAGTCAAAAGACTAGTATTTTTAGTCGAAGTCTTTTAATGTAAAAAACTGAGCAGTTAGTTAGTCGCCAGTCTTCAAGCTTAAAGGACTTAAAAGACTGGCGACTCATCGCCCAGGGAGTCGTGGAGTCGAGAGTCGTAAGGCGTATGTTGATTAATGCAACTAATGCTTATATATATTTTTTTTTTCTTACGTATGGGTTTGCTCTTGACCTCAATCTAGTCCTCAGGACGAAGATGTAGCGAGCTCACCCAGAGGAAGCCTATTCACTCGTACTTTAAAGAAATTCGGGTTGTAAGCGCTCGGAAATACTGACGCAGATTCAGAAAGGCGCTTGGTGCGGATATGTGGGATGTCAACCAAAAAGGGGTGATATCCCGCGGTCCGTCTGGAAATCCGATAGTAGAAAGGGGATGGCGGGATGAGCTCATGTAGCTCTTGGGCACACTCACCGAAGTACAATCTGTAGAAGACCGACAAGCAGGCTACTCTGCGGCGGTGGGATAGGCTACGAAGCTTTTAATTACAATTGTCACGCTTTAATTGGTGAAGGCTGCAGGATCACGATGGATACAAGCCGCTTCCGACCGAGACGTGTGGAAATCTTTAAGGGAGGCCTATGTCCAGCAGTGGACGTCCTACGGCTGATAATGATGATGATGATAACGCTTTATTTAAACGCCAGTTTTTTGCAAAGAACAGATTTTGCAGTCGTTTAAGCCTTTTAGTCGTTTAAGTCGTTTTAGTCTACAAGTCTTATACGTTAATTGACTGAGTCATATTAATTAAGACTAACAGTTACAGCCTTAATTTTAGAGCCAAGTCGTGTAAAAAGAGGCTAATTTTTTTTTTTAATTCGGGCATAGGCCCACCACACATTCCCACCGCTGTAACTCCTGTAAGCCAGGATCAACAGCGGCGACCATTCACGGCACTGGACAATGAAGTCCAGCGAGCCCGGGGGATGACTCTAATCTGTCTTGGAACCCGCAATGAATTAATCAAAGAAGATAGGAGGAGTAGGAAAACGAAATATCCGACTTCCCTCCATTGCAAACGGGAGACAGCAATAAGAAGGAAAAAAAAACATGGCTATTAGAGAGCCAATTCAAGAGATCATTTATGGCAGTGTTGAAGACACGACCGCAAAAGCACCAAAAATACAAAATAAAACAATAGGAACCTAACATTGTACTGAAACTATGACCTATTTTGCTTCCAGTAATAAAAGAGGCTAGTCTTATTATAAACGACTAAAGGACTCGAGTCTCTTTCATCACTAATACAAAACCAACATAAGCTGGCCGCGCGACGCTGTACGTTACTCGACCTACGCGCGGCCAGCTTATGTTGGTTTTGTATGGCTTGATGTGTCGCCGTGTGTACCTGCGCAGTTGACAAATTTTAATAGCGCGCGAAATTATATTGATCAATCAGGATGTGCCACCTTCAATTCGTTTACGCTATTAGCTAATTTGTTTTCGCGCCCTTTTCGCTGCTATCCGACTTTGCACCCTTTGATTACTAAATGACTTCGGTTTTGTCGGGGACTCGGGCCTGCTCTGCGCATACGAAGATTGACGAGCGGAATTATTTTCCTGGTCGTACTGTTGGGTACCTACTAAAATAATTGGACAAGCTTTTTGTGCGAAGTGATGGGGACTGTCAAATTTATTACAGCGCCCGGGGTGGCAGAAATTTGTACTAATTTGGCTGTATCGAATTTGCTTGAATCTAAAATCCACATACTAACTCAACATGAAGTCTTGTAAACGAAGTTTCTATTGGCATCTAGGTATTCACTAAAGAGGTTTTTTTTTTAAATCAACTCCCAAATGTGTAAAAATGTGTACGATAACTGGGGCTGCAAAAATGTATATACTAACCCCACTATGGACATTGTCTGAAATAAATTGATTTTTATTTTATTTTTATTTTTTTTAAATGACGTGGATTCCATCCAATAGGTATTTTTAATATATATGGTCTAACAAAATTAGGTGAAACTATTTTAAGCGGATAATCAGACAATCAAACTGAACAACTTTCTCTTTGGGACCAATATTAAAATCGCGAAAAAAAAATCTGCTGTCCCATACATTTAGGTCGAGTAGGTAGGAGTCTACCCATCAATCTGAACAACTTTTACTATGGCAGCAAACCGATCAGAGAAAATAAAAAATCAGCTGTTTCATACTAAACTGCGATGTCGACGCGCGAGTTCGCGACTCAAATGTATGCAACATCTGACTTTTTTTTTGCTCCGATCGGTTTGCTCCCATAGTAAAAGTTGTTCAGTTTGATGGGTATACTCTTAGTTTAAAAGGATGGTAATGATATCAATTTTACCATGTATAGACCTTCATCTTGAATCACTCTCTCTTATCACATTGATCGCATCGGTTAACCACGCACCGTTTTATTTTGCTCGTCCAAAGTTAAATCATTTTAAGTGCTATAACAGTCTTTTGGAATCTGGTTTTTTGTGAACTAAATCTTCAAGTCATAATGTGTGTGATTTTGTGATTGACTGCATCACTAGCTTCCTGTCTGGTATTGTACAATCAAATAATAACTTTATCAATAAAAGTGATCATAACTTATATCAGTGTTTGGCTAAAACGCGTAAGTGACGCCTATTTCACGGCGGTTAAGACCTTCTTCTCGCGACCCTGCAGAGAATAGTCCTGTGAATGCAGACAGTTACCACTTACCAGTATCGAACGCACTTGAATACTTTGTCTACCTACATCATTCTCATTACTGCATAGAAGTGGATTGTTTACCGGTGTTTTCAATTTAACACAAATTATGTCTCAGTCAAAAATTGATTGGGGCTGTTGCGATGCAGACACTGATGATGATGATTACGTTATCTGTGCTACGTGCGTAAAGGCTTATCATTTAGTCTGTCTAGGATACACAAACCAAGATATATACTCTATGCAACTAAACCAAAACTGGTCGTGCCCTGCATGTGACAAACCGAAGCAGCGGAACAGGAAAAACACACCTCCGCATCCTAACGCTTTCGTAACTACCAGGCCAATTAAGAGAACTGCTCTCAACTCCCCTCCCAGAGTTGCAGCTGAGCCTATCTCTAGAGATGATGTTCGTGATATTATACAGGAGGTAATGAAAAAGGAGATGGGTTGTTTTATGTCGACATTAGGCGATAAAATTAAAAGCGTTATTTCTGCTGAGCTAGCACCTATTAAGCAAGAAATTCAGGATATGCAAAAATCAATGATGTTTATTAATAATCAATACGAAGACCTAATCACTCATCAGAAAACTTCAAATGAAGTAATGAAGAACCTACAAACTGAAAATGAAAATTTGCACTCAACTGTCCGCGAGTTAAGTTCCAGAATATGTGTTCTGGAGCAGCTTGGCCGTGCGAATAACCTTGAAATACAGTGTGTGCCAGAAAAGAAAAATGAAAATGTAATTGAAGTAGTCAAAAGCATAAGTAAAGTAGTAGGCTGCAACATCACGAACGAAAGCATATCGAACTGCAGCCGAATTGCAAAAATGAATACCTTGAGCTCGCGTCCACGTTCTATTGTTGTTCGTTTTAACACTCAGATTGTTCGAGATGAGTTTCTGGCGTCAGTGATAACATTTAATAAGGCTAACCCCACTGATAGGCTGAACAGCTCGCACATTGGACTCACCGCCGAAAAAGCACCAGTCTATGTTATGGAACATCTCTCCGCTTCTAATAAATCACTGCACGCGGCAGCCAGGATAAAGGCAAAGGAGAAAGGATTCAAGTATGTCTGGATTCGCGGCGGTCGGATCTATATGCGTAAAGATGAAACTTCCGAATATAAGTGGATTAAAGATACGGACTCGCTAAGCAACATTCTTTAATGTTTGTAATATTGCTCTTTTCGTTCTTATTATACTCAAATTAAGCATGTTTTCGATTTTTAATTATTAAAATTCTCGTTAAATATTTACTACCAAAACACTCGTGGATTAAGAACAAAAACACATACCTTGTATCGTAATGTAAGTTGCTCAAATTATGATATTATAGTTTTAACGGAAACGTGGTTGCATCAAGGTGTTATGAGCGGTGAGCTTTTTGACGACCGATACGTTGTCTACAGAAGAGATAGGGAAACTGCAGGGTTTCGTCTTGGCAGCGATGGGGGTGGTGTTTTAGTAGCGGTTTCTAAAAAAATTAATTCAAGACGAATGAAAAGCTGGGAAAGCTGTTGTGAAGATATTTGGATCATCCTCGATCTTCCCGGGGCGGAATCCTGCCGTGAAATGGCTTTATGTGCCGTATACTTACAGTCACCAGTTAAGAAACATATTTTGGAACACTACATTGATAATTGCAACAAGGTTATGGAACAATGTAGTGTGCCAACATGTATTTTAGGGGACTTTAATCAGCGATGTATAGACTGGAATCTGGCTAGCGATTCCTCTTCTGCATGTGGAACCTCTGCCATGGCTCAAATACTGATTGAATTTTCCCATTTAAATAATTTTAAGCAATACAACAATGTTAAAAATCACTTACAGGTGGTTCTAGACCTAATATTTACTGATATCCCAACTTGCAATGTTTCATCTGCACCGGATGTCCTTAGTAAAATTGATACTCATCACCCTCCAATACTTGCAACTTTATCATTTTCGAGTCAAAAAAGCCTTAAACTCAACAAATGTCACTTAATCCCTAACTTTCGCAAAGGCAATTATGTCGCAATAAATAAATACTTAAAAGAAGTTAATTGGCTGGAGTCGTTTGGTGCTTGTTCTGATGTTAACGAAATGGTAGGTATTTTTTACAAAGTCCTAAGAGAAGCTATTATTAAATTTGTCCCACTAACTAAAAAATCTGGCAAGGGTAAATTCCCAGTTTGGTTTAATCGTGACCTTATCAAATTATTAAAAGAAAAAAATAAAATAAGAAATCGGTATAAAAAATACAAGAACCCCTTGGATGAACTGTCGTTTAAGTTACTTAGAAGCAGATGTGACAAGTTGGCAACTTTTTGTTACAACTCTTATATTGGACGCGTTGAGGACAACATAACAAAAAATTCTAAATTCTTTTGGTCTTTTATTAAAAATAAACGAAATAGTTCTAGCGGGTATCCTGCTTCGATGTCTGATGGTCTCAGTGTGGCTTCGGATGGCACGGAAGTCTGTAACTTATTTGCTTCTTACTTTTCTTCAGTCTACAGAGATGTCGAAGCTTTTAATGGGCCGGATGTTACGGATGATGATAGTGGCTTGAGCAGTGAGAGCTTTGCCTCTTTATCCATATCCCGTATTGATATCATCAAAAAGTTAAAAACGCTGCAAATAAATAAAGGACCAGGGCCTGATGGCATACCCCCCTTTTTTATCGTAAATTGTTCTTCAAACTTGTTACTTCCTCTTCACTCAATTTATAATGCTTCACTGACTTCTGGTGTTTTCCCGGATGAATGGAAGCAGGCTAAAGTAGTTCCCATCCATAAAAGTGATGACAATACTCTCGTAAGCAATTATAGGCCAATCTCAATACTGTCTACTTTCGGAAAAATCTTTGAATCATTAGTATGTCCCGCTATTCAGCTTCATTTTAAACAGTCAATTTCTCCACACCAGCATGGTTTTGTCACTGCCCGATCAACTAGCACTAATCTCGTGTCTTTTACTGAATATTTAGCGGAACAAATTGATGTCCAAAGACAAATAGATGTAGTATACACGGACTTTAGTAAGGCTTTCGACCGAGTTTCACACAGCATTCTGCATCGTAAACTTTCTTCCCATGGTTTCAGTGGATGCCTCCTAAAGTGGTTAAAATCATACCTGCATGGGCGAGTATTTTATGTCGTTGTCAATGGGTATCAATCCAATTTATATGATATCACCTCAGGTGTCCCGCAGGGATCTCATTTAGGACCTATCCTCTTTAATATATTCATTAACGATATCTCGAATTGTTTCATTAACTCCACTCCGTTTCTGTACGCGGATGACCTCAAATTTGCCAGACATATTCAGTCCGTGGATGACATAGCGCTTCTCCAGAGTGATCTTGATATGCTATGTAAATGGTGCTCGGATAATGATATGAATCTTAACTCAAAAAAATGCTCTCACATAAAATTTACGCGCAATCTAGCAATCATACCTTCTTCATACCACATATCTGGCGATTATCTTCTAAAAGTAAGCAGCATCAGGGATTTGGGCGTTATACTGGACAGAAAGCTAACCTTCGTACCGCACATAGATAACGTGATTAAAAGGTCTTCTAAAATGCTAGGTTTTATAATTAGAAATGGTAAAGTCTTTCGCGAAGTTAAGACCAAGAAGCTTCTGTACAATAGTTTAGTTCGCAGTATTCTTGAGTATGGCAGCGTGGTCTGGCGTCCCCATTACGCTAATCACTGTCTGAGAATTGAAAGAGTTCAGAAAAGATTTCTTTGGCACCTATGTCGCTCTTCAGGTCTAGGCAGCATCGCTCTGAGATCTTTGTCATACGTCGACAGGCTAAATAAATTTAAAATCGCCTCTCTTGATAATCGCAGAGACATGCTGGATTTATTGTTTTTATATAAATTATTTAGAAATAAAATAGATTACCCTCAACTAATGGAAAAATTTAGAATAAGAGTTCCATTCCGGTATCCTCGTTTCAAAATTGACCCTCTCGCCCCATTGTTTAGAAGAACGGTGCTAGGTGCTAACTCACCCGTCCCACGCCTAAGTAGACTACTTAACAGTAAAAGTGATATTTGCGACATCAACTTTGACTCGTTGGCCAGATTCCGAAAAAATGTTTCCGTTTATGCATAATTGTTCGAAATTTTACCTTCCTACCTACTTAATGTTTCTAGTAAGTTGCTTTGTTTTGTTATACTGTAAAATCTCTTCGTTATTACTTTTTTGAAAAGGCTCATTTATTTTATATAACTACTTAAATCTTATAGTTAACCCTAGTTACATTGCATGCTGTGTTTGCCTGTAATTAGTTATACATCTTAACCTAAGATCACTGTGTAATGCACTTAAAATTGTGTCAGATGTAATAGCTGTAGGCAGACCTAATAAATAAATAAATAAATAAATAAATCTATTAAAAAAAACGGCATCAAAATCTGTTGCTTCGTTACAAAGATCTAAGCATACATAGGGAAAGACAGACAGACAGCGGGAAGCGACTTTGTTTTATACTATGTAGTGATATTTATAGTGATAGTTCTAAAATACCCTTTTTGAACTCTGACCGGCTAAAAATAACCCAAAAGCTTGATTGTTTTGAATTTCACACAAATATACCGAGACCTTCCTGTACCGTAAGCCCCAAAATAATTAGCGAAGTACTTAAAACAATAAGGTCCATTATTGCTTGCCCTTCTTAACCCATTCCGTAAGGCTTCTCAAGCGGTACTCCCGTCACGTGGCAATGTAATGTGTATTCTATGTACTTGTAAAAACAATTAAACACCCTCCCAAGTATGCGAAGACAATGCCCTACAAGTTTAACACAGAAATTGGTTACTTTGTACACTGTAGTGCAAGAGTATTCAGCACACGTTTTGTTTTGAGTTTTATTTTTAACTTTGCTTTAATTTTCTTGTGTAGAGAAGTCAGTCTTTCCTTGCCTTGATGAAATGGCTTATAGATAAGTATTTCTATAACATCAAGGAATTCTTGGAGGGGAAATTTTAATGATATTTATAACTAATTCTTATGACATTGTATTGTGCTTTATTTTACTTAATTTGTATTGACATAATTTACTTAATTCATTTCTAATAACTATCTTTATTTGTGTAAGTACGGGTTAGATAATTCCCTTGACATTTTAAAATAACTATCGAATCCCGGTTCGGTCATGGATGTTATATGTTTGTGCCATTGTTGTATGGTTTCCATAATAAAGCCTATAGTGCTTGCTTCGATGTATGTGCCTGTAAGCGTTATTTAATTTAATTTTTTTTTTAATATAACAGAATGTAGCCTGGACTTGTATTATGATGACTAGACAACGATATAGATACATAGGTATATAGATACAAAAATCCATGACTCTGGTATAAATATTCGTATTCATCATACAAAATGTACGCTATCATAGATTGCGTACATGAGAAACTACAAAGATACCCAAAGGGGAAACATATTGTTATTTTATCAGATAGCCAGGCTGCTCTGAAAGCGTACAATAGATCTGTCCAGGTCGCAGTAGCTATTGGTCATTGACCAAGCCCTTACAACCAAATAATAATAAAATTCATCATACAAATATTTCTCCCTTACGGGATTCGAACCCGCAACCCTCGGCACAGCAGGCAGGTTTACTACCGACTGAGCTACCGGGCCGTCTAGATATTTTCGATGATCGATCGATACTTCTCCGAGGAGGGTCATGCTTTTTGCCGCCAAAATATCACAGTCACAAAGGATATGTTCCATGGTCTCCTCCTCTCCACACGCTCGGCAGCTGGGATCAAGGGTGAGTTTCATCTTGTGCATCATTGTGCCTGTGGCGTAGTCGCCTACCTTGATCAGATCTTGAGGAATAAGCGATACCAGCTGCTCCAGACTATAATAATGGGTAAAGTAGAATGAAAAAAAAGCGTCTGTTGGCCACAAATGTCGTAGCTCACGAACTTGAAGAACAAGAATCATGCAGCATGAAAGAGATGGTCCGTTTAGTAATGGTGAGGAAGAAGAAAATATGAATGCATATTTACCCACATTTGACTTTTACGTTGTTGTCGTAAGCGCCAAAACCAAGTAACCAACTAACATTGTCCGCACACTCCAGGGCAAAGTAATTAATTAAACTCGGATAAGTTGGCAGGCAGTGTTTGCGGGTCCCGACTTACTGCCAACTTGGGCCTAAGTCAACTTACTAGCCTCGCTTATCTACGCGACATGTTAGTACTATAACTAAGATTATAATGAGAAAAGTTACATTAGATTTTCTGGATTGAAAATTATGATTATTTTATATTAAGTTTGGAGGAAACGCGGTCTTTCGCGGGCTATTGGAATCTCCGGCCGCGATCCAACTGTTCTTAGTTAGATGTTGTATTTATGCAAAGTATCTTGATAACTTTGATAGTGTGATTTAGGACTCGCCATATGATTGGTTCGTAATTTCTCTATGGTTTAGTTAATATTCGTAACGTGCTGTGACGTCTACGCCATCACAGCTTTGACTATGGGAGCAAACCGGAAATAGTCACAAAAATAATTGATAATCCAATAAGAAATACCAATCTTCTTTCACTATTTCCTCTACCCTAAGGTAGTCTGGAAGAGATCGCTTTTTAGCAATAAGACCGCCTGTTTTTGTGCCTTTTGTATTTCCTGATTGTTTGCTCTCTGTATACTCTGTTTTTTTGGTGTCAAATAAAGTATAATTGATTGATTGATTGATTGAAATGTTACAGAGGGGAAAGGGTGGACTGTACGAAAAGAAGATCAGCTCAGTATAAAGGCTTTTAATAATGAAGGAAGTAGGAAAAACAGAAAATACAGCATACACAAAAAAAAAACAGAAAACAAAACCACAGCACGACACCGAGCGCGCAAGACAACCATGCCAAACATCATCATCTAAAAAGTATTTACATCCGGCCTGATGGCCAGTTCATAACACTCTTACTTAATTATTTTTTTAACGATTTCCGGTTTGCTCTCATAGTCAAACTTGTTCAGTTTCATGGTCTGACAATTTGGAAAATGTTTACAAAATCACCACTTGTCAGCCACTATGTGATTTTCTTATTTCCCTACCTAATATAAGGGAATTTAATTCAGAAGAAAAAAAAAGTTAAGGTCCTAAATACGTTTTCGTGTAGATATAATGGTTCTGGTAGCTGCTATATGTGTCCCAACTGTCCACCCTGTAAACTTCCCACTGCAAAGGCCTACCCTCAGGGGGGGTTCATAGGCGTTAATCCACTCGTGCCAAATGCAGATTAGCATCAGAATTTCTTCTTCAGCGAATGCAGGTTTCCTCGCGATGTATCTCCTCACCGTTTACGTAATATAGTTTACGTAATACATAGTATTACGTAAATAGTGTTACGAGCGACGGGTTTCGGGATTGGAGTGAAACGCTAAGTCCAATTTATTTACAGAGTTTATTAGGTTGCACACTTACACACGGTCCACCTCGCAGAGGTTCCCCTTTACACAGTCCTCCTCGCAGAGGTTTCCTCTTACACCACTGTTCACTACGTCACTACTATGACGTCACGACACGCGACACTATGACGTCACGGCACTACACTGACACTTGTCTACTCACTGTTCCACTTTACTTTGCACTTTACTTTTCACTAGTACTTTTCCACTTTTACTTTTCTTCCTTTTTGTTTCGCACTTTTCACTGTTAAATCAATACTGACTTGCGTCCGCAAACTCGCGGCCTTATATACCCCTTAGAATTTTCTAGATGCCCGAATTTCGTTAGTCTTTTCTTTATTCCTTTGTTCCCTTCCGGATATTTCTTAATCCCGCCTTCCTTCTCGAATTTTCCTAAACACGCCCCCTTTTATTGTTTCTTTACAAATATTTCTTCTCTCTCTTCGTTCTAGAACATTCCTATTGTTTTTGGTTCTTTTTCAAATATTCCTTCTCTCTCTGTTTTCTAGAACATTTCTAAACACGCCCATTTTCTGTCTCCTTCCAAATATTCTTACTCCCTCTTACTTTTCTAGAACATTTCCAACAACAATAAAATCTAGAATTATTTTCGACGAGTCTCGAACCATCGACCCCCGGCACGGGAGTCCATGCGTCGACCGCCGAGCTACGAAGCTTGTTGACAAACCGGCCGAATTTTTGAATGCCCTTCTATAGCTGCGTCATTTTACAGCATCCGTGACACTGCCCCTCCCTTAGTTCTGCTCGTCCCGAGCATCATTACTTCCGAAATAACGAGCTAACCGATCTACGTACACTATCTTCAACGGGCTCCTCGGCGATCGTTGGATTCGATATGTGACGTCATTTATTTTGGCCACTTCCTCAAACGGCCCTTCCCAACTTGCCTGTAACTTCGGGCCCTTCCCTATCTTACGAACAGGATTATACAGCCAAACCGGTGTTCCTTCCTCCTTCTCACAAACAAACGGAATGTGCCCAGGTCGTTGCTTGGTTCGTGCCACATCTCCTGTATTAATCGTGAGCTTCACCAGGTCTTTTCTACTAATATCTGCGCCGTTCTTAGGGAGCCAGTTCTTCGCTATCTCAATCGGTGACTTAGTCAAGTCCTTGCTGGGGTCTTCCATAACTTCCGATACTACATCATCCTCATAGTGATCAACAACCTCCTCCTTCTCAATCGTCAGGTTCACATCTCCGACGTTAAGTATCGGGTTCGAAGTAGATGAAACTGATTCAACAACTTTCCTCGCCAGAATCCAACAAATTTCAGTTTTAACCTTTTCCATCACAGCACATCTCCGTGGTAATCTCCCATCATTACTCTTGGGCAAAACAACAGGTACCAAGGTCTGTGATCTAGGCTGGCAAACTGTTCTTCTCACACAGTAGACCTTTCCCGATGATCCATCTTTCATCGGAACCTCCTCTGTGTTACACCGTAGCACTCCGTTCTTCATGTCTATATTGCACTGGTGACTTTGTAAGAAATCTAAGCCAATGATGCAATCGTCCACTATTTCAGCTACAATCACCTCATGTTTGAAAGAAGTTTTCCCGATCTTAATCGAAACTCCCAACTCTCCCCTAACAGGTATGCGCTGGCCAGTAGCTGTTGTTAACTGTAGGTTGGTTTGCTGCACAACTCGTTTCTGATAACTTTCCATATCGCTTATCAGTCGAGCATTGATTACCGTCCTCGAAGCTCCGGTATCCAAAGTTAATTGACAGCTTCTACCATTGACCTCTCCTTCAACTAACAGACTATTTCCGTCCGATGTTTGTTTGACTCCAATGGTTGGATTTGCAACATAACCGCCCAGCGCCCTCCAGTTTTCCTGCTGCTCATCAGTCGAGACTCCTATATCCCGACGGCCTGCACGCTTCGGACAAGAGCTGCGAATATGCCCCAGTTCACCACACTCGTAGCACACATAACGACAGCATGTGCGCTTCGGGCAGGAGCTGCGAATATGTCCTCGTTCACCACACCCGTAGCACACATAATTGACACTTCGATTTCTCGGCGCTGATGCTCCAGTCGCCACAATCTCCCTAAGGCGAGCGGAATGAGGATCCTGACGTACGGCTTCCACTTCCAATGCATGAGCAACAGCGTCCCTGAGTGTAACATGGTGCCCAAGTCGCACTGCAGCTCGCACCTCCGGGTCCCGTATCCCATCCGTAAAGGTCTGCAGGAGCTTGTTATCGATGGCTGCCGGTGACGACTGGAAAGCCTTTCGCACGAGCTTTTCCACTTCCACAGACCATTGTTGCAGACTCTCGTTAACATGTTGATTACGTTCCTTCAACCGCGCCCTATACACGTGTTCAAGATGTCCATCGCCGAATCTAACCTCCAGAGCTCCGAAAAGATTGTCGAACGTCAGGTTTCCGCTAGCTTCTACGGCCTCTAGTACGGTGAGAGCCTGTCCCTGGAGTGCCAATATCAACGCAGGCTCCGCCTCCTCCTTGCCCCAGCCATTAACCTTCATTGCTGTCTCAAATTGTAACTTAAAGGCGGCCCATGACGTCTGTCCATCGTAAACCGGAGTCTTGACGCCTTTTGGTTGTATGGGTGAGTCAAAAACAGCAGCGACACGACTATGAGATTTGCTCTGCTCAACTTCTCGCCGGATTTTGGCAAACTCACCCTCCACACGATCCAACCTCCCTCCGAACTCACCCTTCACATTATCCAACCTCCCTTCAAACTCACCCTTCACACGATCCAACTTCCCTTCTACGGCTTCGACTCTCTCTACTGCCTGCTGCAAGCCTTTCGTAATATCTTTGTGAAGGGCCTCCTGCAACGTGCGCATTTGTTCCTCCATCAGGCATGTCTGTTTCTCCTGACGGCGCGCCTGTTCTTCCATCAGGCGTGTCTGTTCCTCCTGACGGCGAGCCTGTTCCTCCTGACGGCGAGCTGCCTCCTGCATCGTACGCATTTGTTCCTCCTGCCGACGAGCCTGTTCCTCCATCATAAGCTGGATTTGATAGAGGAAGTTTCCTGGGTTCTGCTCCGGAGTGCGCTGCACTTCACCTCCCTCAGGTCTTCTCACTGGAGTGCGCTGCACCTCAGTTGCAAGGGCCGCATCTTCCTGCCGCGCTCCCGACATGGCCCGGGTGGTGCTCCCTTTAACTCCTTTGGCACCAGCGGCATCTTACTCCAATCCCACTTCTGACACCAAATGTTACGAGCGACGGGTTTCGGGATTGGAGTGAAACGCTAAGTCCAATTTATTTACAGAGTTTATTAGGTTGCACACTTACACACGGTCCACCTCGCAGAGGTTCCCCTTTACACAGTCCTCCTCGCAGAGGTTTCCTCTTACACCACTGTTCACTACGTCACTACTATGACGTCACGACACGCGACACTATGACGTCACGGCACTACACTGACACTTGTCTACTCACTGTTCCACTTTACTTTGCACTTTACTTTTCACTAGTACTTTTCCACTTTTACTTTTCTTCCTTTTTGTTTCGCACTTTTCACTGTTAAATCAATACTGACTTGCATCCTCAAACTCGCGGCCTTATATACCCCTTAGAATTTTCTAGATGCCCGAATTTCGTTAGTCTTTTCTTTATTCCTTTGTTCCCTTCCGGATATTTCTTAATCCCGCCTTCCTTCTCGAATTTTCCTAAACACGCCCCCTTTTATTGTTTCTTTACAAATATTTCTTCTCTCTCTTCGTTCTAGAACATTCCTATTGTTTTTGGTTCTTTTTCAAATATTCCTTCTCTCTCTGTTTTCTAGAACATTTCTAAACACGCCCATTTTCTGTCTCCTTCCAAATATTCTTACTCCCTCTTACTTTTCTAGAACATTTCCAACAACAATAAAATCTAGAATTATTTTCGACGAGTCTCGAACCATCGACCCCCGGCACGGGAGTCCATGCGTCGACCGCCGAGCTACGAAGCTTGTTGACAAACCGGCCGAATTTTTGAATGCCCTTCTATAGCTGCGTCATTTTACAGCATCCGTGACAATAGGTTAGGAAAACTCATTGGTACATGGCATGTTGTCTGTGCGGATTTGAACCCAGAGTGTGCTTACATCTCCTTAAATATTATCTATCTAATCTAAGCTATTATAAAACTATAACAGGAAGTTTGTCTGTACATTGAAAATATTAACAAAAAATAAGTTACGATATGGTTTTTAGGTATCCCTGATTCCATATCACCAATTTTTGGATTTTTTGTCTGTCTGTTTGTTTGTCTGATTGTTTGTTTGTTTGAACGAGCATCACGCAAAAACTACTGAACCGATTTTGATGAAACTTTTTGTGTTTGATAGCTAATGATCTGACTTAAAATCTGGTATATAATTTGTGCGGACAAAGTCGCTGGTTAACGCTCCTACTCTTATAAATGTATGTGACGTCCTAAATCTGTGATAGCGCAACTAAGTTTCAGAGCGTCCAAGTTGGTAGTTCAACTATTACCCATACATTATTTATTAGCGGTACCAAAATGTATACTAAACTACTGAGAAGGCCTTTAATTTGTCCTAGAATATAATTTGATAAGTTTAAGGTAGCTTTGAATAATTATAATGTGTTACTGAACTTTGTTTTAGGTAACTGAGGTCAAATCGCAATAGGGTATTTGACAGCATGAAAAATATAGGATATTGATGGCATCCATATTGAATATGAATTTTGGAAACCAACTATTTAGTCATTTAAGAAAAATACTGTATGTTTTAAGAGAAAATCGACAAAGATAATTTTTTTTTGTCTACTTTGTCACGTGGTCGTAAACGACTGTGATTGGCCGAATGGTTGATGACGTCAACTGCATGTAGACAGTTGCGTGTAGAGTATGAGTGTCACGTGCAGGTGACATCACGATGACGTCACCTGCATGTAGAAATAAAAGTTGACAAGAAAAGCGGTTTCGCGGGATATTTAAATAATATTTATTGTTTCCGTTTTTTTTTGCACTACAATATGTAATGGAACGTAAAATATACATCTTCTACAGGGTGAAATTGATATCATTAGCATCCTATTAAACTTAGAGTCTACCCATTAAATTGAACAACTTTCACTATTAGAGCAAAGCGATCGGAGCAAAAAAAAAATTTGCTGTTGCATTCATTTGAGTCGAGTAGGCATTGCAGTTTAGTATGGAACAGCTGATTATTTTTTTGCTCCAATCGGTTTGCTTCCATAGTGATAGTTGTTCAGTTTGATGGGTAGCCTCTTAGTTCAAAAGAATGCTAATGATATCAATTTCACCCTGTATAATAGACATCAGTGATTAATGTAGAACAATTTATAAAAACATGTCAAATACCCTATGGAGTTCACGATATTAGTATTATTATAAGGGTATTTCTTAAATATCTCTGACTTCCCCCTCGGGTAATATAATCATGAGCATATTCATCCATGCATTTCTTAAAATGCTGACGGTTTTGTATGAAAATGATCAGATTATGATAGTGAAATCCTTTCTTTGTTTACTCGTGTTGTTGGCAATGATGGCTCCAAAGTGAAAGTTGTTCAGTATTATGGTCTGAAGCACCATGTTCAATATGTAACGCGTTTCATTTAACATTCTGTATAAGGTCTAACAAAATTAGCTGAAACTATTTAAAGGGGATGATCAGACCGTCAAACTAAACAAAACTTTTTTTCGTGATTTCGATATTGGTCCCATAGAAAATTGTTCAGTTTGATGGTCTGATCATCCCCTTAAAAAAGTTTCAGCAAATTTTGTTATACCTTATAATCACATAAAAAGTGCTTCTTTCTTCTCGATAAATTTGAGTGAAATACAAAAGCGAAGTGTACTCAGAAACTCAAAATAAACAAGAGTTTCAACAAGTTGTCGATTTAATTAAATTATGAATTTTAATCGACATGAAACCCTCATAAGTATTAATGGACAATCAATCAAGTCAAGGCTTTCATACCAACATTGATAAGTCAAAGTAAGTTTTAATTAAAATCTATACTTTGTTGATAATTATGCGGTCTTGTTTTTCCGGATACAGGATAGTAGGGTAGAATCACGGAGGAAAGAAAGGAGCAGAGGCGTCGCAAGGCAATTATGTCTGACGAGCAATTATGCAAGATGTCTGACGCCTTTGTATTAGGTCAAGACATGACGTCACAGCGGGCGAGGCCTATGAATCCAATGATGCTCAGTTCGAAGCGGGCAGAATTCTTTTTGCTGAGAGGGGTTTTGTAAATAAAATACATCTATGGGGTATCGCATACAGAAGGAGACGAGGAGGCGTCGAGGCGCGGGCGCGCGTCTTAAAGTCCTTGACGTACGGTCGGTAATTGTGTATGCCGCTCGGATTCTTAGTATACAATCATCGACCGTATGTCAAGCTTGCCAAGGCGCGCCCGCGCCGCGCCTCGACGCTGCCTCGACTCCTTCTGTATGCGATACACGCACGATGAATTGCGCTGTTCCTGGATTCGGTATTAGGGTCAGAATCTGCGCACCCGCCTTGTCCTCCGACCGACTTTTGGTATCAGTTACTTAGATGGAAATATTGCTTTGCGATACTTCCACTCCTTTCTGTCCTCCATGGCTAGGAACTAGGATACTCGCAATATCCGGTGCCTTCAAAAGGAAAGTGGAAATGACTAGCGATAAATACAGGGTGTAAGGAAAAGTATAACTAACCTTTAAACCACATACCTACTCCACCTATCAAACTAAACAAATTTTACTATGGAAGTAGGTCAACTTGTAAGAACAAAAAATCAATCAGCTGTCTCATACATTTGAGTCGAATAGGCGCTGCACTTTAGTATGGAACAGCAGATTTTTTTTTGCGCTGACAGGCTTGCTCCTATAGTAAAAGTTGTTCAGTTTGGTGGGTAGAGTAGGTATGCGGCCTTACACCCTGTGTAAGGAAAGTTCTCTAAATACCTAATAAAATAATACTGAAAGAGCAACTCTCATGTGACCATAATCCCTATGAGGGTCCGTAGAAGCTCCGCTTTCAAAATCGCGAAGAATAAATAGTTATTCTAAGGTAAGTATAGGTACTGTAGTTTTGTGTTGAAAAAAAGATAATTTTTTCGAATTTTTGAAGTAAACCCCATAGTACAGTACCTATATACTACACGGTGAAATTGATATCATTAGCATCCTTTTAAACTAAGAATCTATCCATCAAACTGAACAACTTTTACTATATGGGATCAAACCGATTGGAGCAAAAATATAATCAGCTATTCCATACTAAACTGCAATGCCTACTCGACTCAATTGTATGGAACAGCTGATTATTTTTTTGCTCCGATCGGTTTGCTTCCATAGTGTAAGTTGTTAAGTTTGATGGGTAGACTCTTAGTTTAAAAGGATGCTAATGATATAAATTTCACCCTGTATAATAAGGTCTAACAAAATTAGGTGAAACTATTTTAAGGGGATGATCAGACCATCAAACTGAACAAATTTCTCTATGGGACTAATATTGAAATCGCAAAAAAAAAATCTGCTGTCCCATACATTTAGGTCGAGTACGTTTGCATGGAACAGCTGATTTTTTTTTCGCGATTACATCATCCCCTTAAAATAGTTTCACCTAATTTTGTTAGACCTTATATATTAATACATACAGTACACTCCCTGCCTCCCACCACCTTTTTACCTCACCCTCTCAATTGCCCTCTGGTTACCCGCCAGTTACCAGTACCATAAGTTGACGCAACAATTAAAATGCTATAATTTATGTTTTCGAAACGAAGAGAATAATTATAATCTCAGGACGAAGGATAAAAACGATTTTTGAATAGAGGGTGTCAAAGCGAAAAAGAACGAAAAAGTCAATACACAGCACGCAGCTAAAGCTATTGCAGCCCTAGACTCCGTTTCGCATGTGCTGACATCATCTTATCAATTTCTGATTCTTGTAAGTAGTGTCCGGGGTGTGCCCCCTGAATAGTGAAATTTGTTTAGTTTTACCATAAAATGAATGGTTGATGTTTCCGCACTGACTACGAATTATTTATCTTGAACAAGTCATCTTCAAATATTTATTAGTAGCCGCATATTGAAATAATGTTATCTAATCTAATCTAAACTATTATAAAACTGTAACAGGAAGTATGTCTGTACATTGAAAATATTAACAAAAAAAAGTTACGATATGGTTTTTAGGTATCCCTGATTCCATATCACCAATTTTTGGATTTTTTGTCTGTCTGTTTGTTTGTTTGTTTGTTTGTTTGTGTGTTTGTTTGTTTGAACGAGCATCACGCAAAAACTACTGAACCGATTTTTATGAAACCTTTTTTGTTTGATAGCTTAATAATAATTATATATATTAATGATAATTTGTGCGGACAAAGTCGCGGGTTATCACACCATATAACCTGTCCATCATAGTTACGTAGACATTCCCACTCAAGACCAGGATTAATAAATTTGTCGCTATTAATCAATTCAGGACTTCATCGGAACCAAGTTTATCATACAGACAAACAGACCGACGATTTATACATGTGAAGGTATTGCTTGAACCATTAGTAAGGTTTGTGTGGACATTCCACTAATAAATATTTTGTTAACATCTCACTACTCGATGTAGGTATTAGTGTTCTTTCTTATTCAGTTCCACTTTATGACCACTTGCCTAAAATACAGGGTGAAATTGATATCATTAGAATCCTTTTAAACAAAGAGTCTACTCATCAAACTAAACACCTTTTACTATGGGCGCAAACAGATAGGAGCAAAAAAAAAAAATCAGCTGTTGCATACATTTGAGTCAAGTTAGCGTTGCAGTTTAGTATGAAACAGCTGATGTTTTGCTGCTCCGATCGGTTTGCTCCTACAGTAAAAGTTGTTCAGTTTGATGGGTAGACTCTTAGTTTAAAAGAATGCTAATTATATAAATATCACCCTGTATATTAGAACTCTATTGATATCATTTTACAGTTCAATGACGCCCTCATCATGATAAATAAAACCCAGTGCTACTCCAACATACTGCAAAAGCCTAAAAGCTAATTTTACTAATAGAAAATTTTATAGGTTCTAAACATTCCACTTTTAAGAATTGCAATTGTAAAAGTGACCGCTTTTTTTTTTGGATTTTCCTACAAAACATATAAAAGTATTCAATAAAAATAACTTTAAGGCTTTTGAGTAAGTTGGAGTAACAGTTTTGTAATTAAGACTTCTTGATTGAGAAAATATGAAATTTTTTGTTGGCCACTGAACAATAAAAGGTCTAATCAAATTAAAGATTGAAAAATTTGACTCGGGCGGGACTTGAACCCGCACTTTGTAACATGCATGGCATGGCTGTAACATGTTTAAAAATCAATAATATTTGAAATTGGAACAGGGTGTGTCATCTATATCGTATGAATTCCAGTTGTAATAATGGACTTGCGGGTTGGTTAGTTTGTAATAACTACCTCCTACATAGTAGATGGCGCTCACGTCCCCTTAAGACGCAAAAGATTGAAAATTTCGTTCTCTGGGTAGTGGGTTTGGTGGCGAAATTGGATAACGCAGCTCCCTGGTTTGGAAAAGTGCGGGTCCAAGTCCCGCCCGAGACAAATTTTTCAATCTTTAATTTGATTCGAAATAGCACAACATTGCTGTAACACGTTTAAAAATCAATAATATTTGAAATAAATTTGTGTGTTGCCAGTGATGACATATGGAACAAAGACGTGGTCGTTCACTCAAGGCCTCATAAAAAGGCTGAAAGTCACCCAAAGAGCAATGGAGAGGGCTATGCTCGGAGTTTCCCTGCGAGATCGAATCAGAAATGAAGAGATCCGCAGAAGAACCAGAGTAACTGACATAGCCCAAAGAGTTGCTGAATTGAAGTGGCAGTGGCCGGGGCATATTGCTCGCAGAACCGATGGCCGATGGGGCCGAAAAGTTCTCGAGTGGCGACCGCGTACCGGAAAGCGCAGTGTGGGTTGGACCGACGACCTTGTGAAGGCGGCGGGAACCCGTTGGATGAGGGCAGCGCAGGACCGGTCGTTATGGCGATCCTTGGGGGAGGCCTATGTCCAGCAGTGGACGTCCATCTGCTGAGATGATGATGATGATTTGAAATAAAAGGTCTCTTAATACCAACGCAAATACAAAACACGCTCATATAAAACCTCAATAAAGCTATTTTAATGAGCCCTTTTAAACCTTAAGCCGTAGGTTCTGACCACATCACCCAAAGGTTGCCTTGGCCTAGTTTTTGAAGCTCAATCTCGCGGCTTACCCATGGAATTTAGGGACGTTGGCTTCGTTGTCGTAGCAGTAGCAATGAATTTAATCAATGCCTTACAAAACAAGGGTAAAAGTTGAACTGAAACGAGCATTGAAATGTATAAAAACATTAAAAACACAAAATAAACAGCTATAGAAAAAATAATATATAATGATTGTCAGCATATAAATTATAAAACATCAATATCCGACTTATAAAGATAGCATGTGTTGTTTTGGTACCGGTCTTCCAATATTTCTAGTTCGTAAGCCTGACAAAAACAACATTGGTTTATATATTCATATTTAATTATTAATTCTAATATAAATTTTAGAATTAATATTGTTTAGTTATCTGCCCGAATTATTAAATTGTAAATTAAAAATTGTTAAAACGTGGCGCCATCTTGGCTGACGTAAAACTGATATAAAAGCCGATGCCGCCATTGTGGGGGCATTCGATGGTCGACTGCCGACTAGTGAACAACTCCAAGTTTTGCTGATACGTCTATACTGTGAGTACTTTGCCTAATATAAGCCAAAATGCTGCCCGTTTATTGAGTGAAAGTTATTGTGATTATTCCTAGGAATACTTGTGAACTTTATATAGCCGTAATACATGATGATTTATGTAAATTCTGTGTTTCATTGTGTTA
Organism: Agonopterix arenella; assembly: GCA_927399405.1. Taxonomy (NCBI): domain Eukaryota; kingdom Metazoa; phylum Arthropoda; class Insecta; order Lepidoptera; family Depressariidae; genus Agonopterix; species Agonopterix arenella. Next base: position 1,027,578 of record OV656690.1, read on the forward strand.
ATAAAGATTCCTCAAATTAATAAAAGGGTCTCATTTACATGATGTTAAATGCGTTAGTAAGCCACTTTAGGCGTGCTTTACATTAGACCACCAAACTAAACAACTTTCATTGAAATCGCAAAAAAATATCACCTGTCAACATTTGGGTCTAGTGTACTGTGTCCTTCTTAATATGCTGACCCTTTTTTAAGGGGCTGATCAGGCCGTCAAACTGAACAACTTTCTCTATGGGAACAAAATGGAAATCGCAATAAAAAAATCTGTCCCGTACATTTGGCTCGAGTATGTTTGCAGTTTTATATGGAACAGTTGTCGAACGAAACTAGTATTTGGAGTAGATACATTTGGCCTGCAAGGAGACAGTTTTCAATTTGACTAATAAATTCGATGTAAATTATGTAATAACTTTTTTAAATTTTTATTATGTACCAAATGACACCCATTTAATTTTTTTTTTTTTCTTTGTGTATTGTAATGTATACCTAAACTCCAATGGAAATTGTATTAATATTTTGTAGTAAATTCCTATTATGTAAAGTATGTATTATCTATATCAATATTGTACAATTGCCACACCCAAAATGGGTAAAATTACGTTGAGACTGTATATCAATGACATCTATCTATTGTAAACATGTAATTTACCGCAATAAATATAAATGAAACTAAAAAAAAAAAAGAGTTGTTTTTTTTTGTGTATTCTATGTTGATGCCATCTGTTGAGTTATTACGGCTCATTTTTTGATTACATCATCGTCACATCCATACAAAGCCAACGTCACAGCTCACGCCTCATTACTCCGATGTAGCAGTGAATCAAGGGGAAACCGACTATTTTAATTGTTCCTGCGTGGATCATTAGTACCGGATCGGATCGGGCATTCTGCGGAATGGCCGTATACTGCGGTAAGAGTATTGATTTACACTCGGCGAAGATTGTGGAAGCAATTATTATTTTAGACAAACTTTTAGACAATACAAGCGTTAACCCGCGACTTTGTCCGCACAAATTATATACCAGATTTTAAGTCAGATCATTGGCTATGAAACAAAAAAAGTTTCATCAAAATCGGTGCAGTAGTTTTTGCGTGATTCTCGTTCAAACAAACAAACACCCAAACAAAAACACAAACAAACAGACAGACAAAAAATCCAAAAATTGGTGATGTGGAATCAGAGACACCTAAAAACCATATCGTAACTTTTTTTTTTGTTTATATATTCAATGTACATACAAACTTCCTGTTACAGTTTTATAATAGTACGAGCGTTAACCCGCGACTTCGTCCGCACAAATTATATGCCAGATTTTAAGTCAGATCATAAGCTACCAAACAAAAAAAGTTTCATCAAAATCGGTTCAGTAGTTTTTGCGTGATACTCGTTCAAACAAACAACTTTTTTTGTTAATATATTCAATGTACAGACAAACTTCCTGTTACAGTTTTATAATAGTACTAGCTTTTGCCCGCGACTTCGTCTGCGTGGACATGTAATTTTGTCTTATGTCTCGTCTAAGGTCATGAAGGTCATGGTCCGAACCAAGTCTAGGAATCCTGGCATGTAACATTAGAATGGCGATTAAGGAATGGGCTAATAAAAGTCACAGGCTGGAATGCTCTGGCCTCTCGGGTCTGCAACACTGCAGGAAATTCATCAGCAATCTTCTTATTATCATGTGGGCAAAGCCCTGGTGTCAGAGTATAACAGCAATATAACACCACGAATCCCACAGTTCATACTGAACAACAGCAGGAGCAAAGCTCGTGCCATCGTTGGAGCCCTCACCGGGCACTACGCAACAGGCACGATAAAGTTCACTCTAGATCCCGGTTGCCGAGCGTGTGGAGAGGAGGAGGAAACCATGGAACATTTGTACTGTGTGACTGCGATGTCTAGGTGGGTAAACGTATGTGATTCCTGAGAGATGGTTATTCATTACATGTTTCTTACCCTGAACGCTATTGCCTCCCACATTTTCCAAGTTTTTCAAGGATGAAGAAAATAATATGTAGGGGTCAATACAAAAGATACCATTGGGGCGAAGTGTTGCTGGCTTGCCATTTCCCATAATAAGATAAGAAAGTCATGAACTTAAGCTAAATCAAAATCAGAAAGTACCCCAAGTAATTCTGTAGGTATCAGATTTAAAAGTCATTCACTGGATCCATCACTTTAATTTTTCTACTGTTCGTCGTTTATTAGTTTTTCATTTATGTCGAGCAGCATAATAATCATCTTACGACCCACTGCGGGTCACAGACCTCCACTCACGTATAAACGTTAGAGGATACTCTACCACGCGGGCTAGTGTAAAATGGTGAAGGCAAGAGCTAAAATAATAATATTCTAGCAAGCTAATGGTCAATTTGCTAAAAAAGATTTTCAATTATGTAAGTAGCTACATTACCGACCTGTGGTGTTATAGTATAAGAAGGACCTTTTAGATACGTAGGTACCTTTTTATACGTTGTGGTAGAATGATGTTCTATAGTTAAGTTGCACAAACCCTAAAAAAATCATAATTGAGACCGAAAATCAAACAAAACAAAAATTTGGCAAGACTTACTGCAACAAAATTCATCCTTTCTGTAAAATAAGGTTATCATTCCGTAGCATTGGCTCAGATTGGACTCAAACAATCAATATACTTACAACGATGTATTACAACGATAATATAAGGTCTAACAAAATTAGCTGAAACTATTTTAAGGGTATGCTCAGACCATCAAACTGAACAACTTTCTCTATGGGACTAATATGGAAATCGCGAAAAAAAAATTGATGTCCAATACAAAACTGCAAACACAAATGTATGGGGCAGAAGATTTTTTTTCGAGATTTCGATATTGGTCCCGTAGAGAAAGTTGTTCAGTTTAATGGTATGAGCATACCCTTAAAACAGTTTCACCTAATTTATTTAGACCTTATAAATAATCAACTAAATTTGTAAGCTCCTGCTATAGCTAAGTTTTTGAATTAATAATTGTAGCATACTTGCTTTAAAAAAACTCCCAACGCCATTTATTAAGATGAAAATAATACTACGATTAAATTACTACGATAAAATTTTTGAAAACTTGATTTTTGATAGTTGACGACCCGGTTGGTGTAATGGTTACCTCGCCGGACTGCCAAACCAGGGTCCTGGGTTCGAAACCCGGTTCGGTCATGGATGTTATAAATGTTTGTGCCGTTGTTGTATGGTTTCTATAATAAAAAGCCTATAGTGCTTGCTTGGAATCATAACAATGTTCCTGTAAGCGTTATTTATTTATTTACTTATTTTTCGAATTCAGCCGGTAAGTAACTATACAATCAAATCTGTAAGACCGAATATCTGAGATGTCTTGAGCGTGAATTAAGTATGGTACTTGCTTCAAAAAAACACCCAACGCCATCTATTAAGATGAAAACAATACTACGATAAAATTATGAACACTAACTTTAGAAAAGGTTAAAAGAAAGAGGATTTTTAGTATTTGCCGACCCGGTTGGTGTAATGGTTACCACGCCGGACTGCCAAACCAGAGTCCTGGGTTCGAGTCCCGGTTCGGTCTTGGATGTTATATGTTTATGCCGTTGTTGTATGGTTTCCACAATAAAAAGCCTTTATTGCTTGTTTGGGATAATTAAAATAATGTTTGTGCCTGTGAGCGTTATTTATTTATTTGTTTAATTATTTTTCTCGCGTTCTCCGCTGGAGTATACGCGTGCCCGGTGTGGGGCCGATCTGCCCACGCCAAGCTGGTGGATACCGGCACTAAACGAAACGTGTCGGATTATAACTGGTTGCTTGAAACCGACTCCGGTACAGTTGCTTTACCCACTGGCTGGCATAGCGCCCCCAGATGTAAGTAGGGCTGTGGCAGGTTCCTCAGAGAGAGCCCAAATGGTGGACGACACACGACATCCCATGCATGGCTTTATTTCTGCGCCGCAAAGGCTGCCAAGCCGACGCAGCTTTATGAAGTGTGTCGACCCCCTGAATACTGGCCCAGCGCAAGCAAGGTGTACTCTATGGCGACAAAAAGTGTCCCTCCCAACTCCATTTGTGTCGCCGTCTGAGAGCCATTTGTGTCCCGCCTAGACATGACTTGCCTTGGGCGACCTGGAAGTCTTTAAACCGACTTCGAACCCAGGTCGGTCGCAGTAAGGACAACATGGTCAGGTGGGGATACTCGGATGCGCAAAATGTGACTTGCTTGTGTGGAACTCCACAAACGATGGCCCATCTCACATCGTGCCCTGCGTGCCCTTACATCTGCACGCAGGAGGAGCTCATGACCGCTAGCGACGGTGCAGTATCGGTTGCCCGATTCTGGCAAGCTACTATTTAACGACTTCAGAATTTGAAGTCGACACGATAACGTTTATGCGTGATTGCGCCACAAACATACAACATTACAACCTTACAAACATCGTCACAAACGTTCACGTTTATAATATTAGTGAGATTATTAGTTCTTCTTCGTGATGACATTTTTCATTACTGAAAACAATCAAGTGTACTGGCAGATACAAAATTATTTTTTAAGTATTTTTATCACTGAACGGAACGCGTCGGGGTGCATTATATATATTATATTACTTTATTTTTTATTTATTTAACTTAATATGCGGACACTTTTTTAAGAGGATGATCAGACCATCAAACAGCTTTTTCTATGGGACTAACATCAAAATCGCGAAAAAAAATCTTCTGCCCCATACATTTTTGTAGAGTAGGATTGCAGTTTTGTATGGAACAGTTGATTTTTTTTCGTGATTTCGACTTTGGTCCCATACAGAAAGTTGTTCAGTATGATGGTCTGATCACCCCCTTAAAAAACTGTCTGCATATAAGAAGGACCATATACATCTTGCAATTCGGTCAGATGCGCGCGAAATCGGTGCCGGCCGCATTTTACTGCAACGTCACCGTTTGACGTTTGACAGCAGGGGTCTACCTGGACGAATACTATATATGTACAATGTTCTTTGTTCTTGACCCGGACATTCGAACGTCGCAATTGCATGAAAGTTATCGTTCCAATGTCAACTCTATTACAATGAAGTTCGGACCGGAACCGAAACGGTCGCGTTATATCGAAAATCTAAAGTCCGGGTACATGGCCTGGTCAGCACTCGCTGTCAATTTGCGTGCATTTGAAACAACGGCGACACGTATGCGCCTGGATTCCAGCGAATAATTTCGTCCGGAAGAACGCAGTCGGCTATTGCCAAATGTTACATTAATTTATGTAAAGCTCATATCAAGCGACAGTCCGTAGGGCTGTGGCAGGTTCCTCAGAGAGAGCCCAAATGGTGGACGACATACGACACGGACGGACCGCAGCACGGACTACAAACTTTGAGTCAAGATAACTTTAGAACTAAACATTTAAAAGGAAATCACAGATATTGGCTTCTAGATTGTTTTAAAACCATTAATTTTTTACTTTAATTACTAAATGTTCAAACTAAGCTTCGTTTTGTATGGAGCCCGTAGAAAAATAAATTATCCTCTTAATCGAATCGGGCGCAAAATGCACGGCGGCACATCGCATCGGCGGCATAAAAAACCGATCCTTATTAATTTGTTAGAGTTCGTTCGTTTGTATTTTAGTAATAATTTACGGTATTTCAAAATAGTTTCTTACCTGTCTTATAATTGCTTTAAAATATTAACTATTATCCAGTCTTGCTTAAAATGTGTATTACATCACACTGTGTGATTACACCGTAAATAAAAACATTCCGAATTAAAAATCGAGTTTTAGACATCTTTCGGCTGCTGATTTGAAATCATGATTATATTCTCTTTGTTTGAAATTGGCGTGCAGTTTTTTTTAAATAATTACTCCTGCTTTGGTTGCACTGTAATTCTACAAAATGTCAAGAAATTTGTAGTTCGAATCTTTTTTTCTTGTGGCCAGTACTAAGGTTTTTTTTGTTATGCAAAGGTTTTCTCCATGGAGTTTGAAAGATTTTATCGCCAAAAAGAAGAACTATGTTACACTAACAACCGGTGCAGTCATCAGCACTGGACAATGATAAAATTTATAATTATTGGTATTTATTTTGTAATTTGTTGTTATTTTCGCTATTTATAAATCAAACAGTCTTCAGAATCAGCTTACTTTATTTCAAGTCTTTTAATTTTAATTAGTGTTACTTACTTGAAATTGAAATAGCACCGTACATTGGTTGCACTTGCGGTTATATGTTTATATCTCCGGCTCCCGTCAATGTAGCGAGATAAATTATATACCAGATTTTAAGTCAGATCATAAGCAATCAAACAAAAAAAGTTTCATCAAAATCGGTTCAGTAGTATTTGCGTGATACTCGTTCAAACAAACAAACAAACAAACAAATAAACAAACAAACAAACACACAAACAAACAGACAGACAAAAAATCCAAAAATTGGTGAAATGGAATCAGGGACACCTAAAAACCATATCGTAACTTTTTTTTTGTTAATATCTTCAATGTACAGACAAACTTCCCGCTACAGTTTTATAATAGTTTAGATAGATATGTCGGGTTTTGTTCCTTAAGATGTGGTTTGAGTCTGTACCAGGATAAAATAGTGGAGGTTATACAGGGTGTAAGGAAAAGTATCATTAACCATTAAACCACGTATTCTACCCTTCAAACTGAACAACTTTCACTATGGGAGCAAACTAAACGAGCTCAGTATCAGAATAAAAAAAATATTCAGTTGCTCCATAGTAAACTGCAATACCTACACGACTAAAATGTATGAGACAGCAGATTTTTTGTTCTGGCCGGTTTGTTCCCATAGTAAAAGTTATTCAGTTTGATGAGTAGAATATGTGGTTTAAAGGTTAATGATACTTTTACTTACACCCTGTAATTTAGTTATTCCGGATATTTTTTTACCGTTTCGATACTTTCAGGAGTGGTTCAGACCATCAAACTGAACAACTCTAACTGTGGAAGCAAACCTATTTATTTTTAGAGTAACGCGGTTATTAATAAATCTAGAATTAAACATTTTAACGGGTTCTTTCTTACTGTCGAAATATCGGGAACTCAAATATGCCAAAACGCGGCAAGAACCCGTTAAAATGTTGAATTCTAGATTATTTATTTTGAGTCTAGGAGGCATTTCAGTTTAGTATGGAACAGCAGTTTTTTTTGCGAATTCAGGTTTGTTTCCATGCTGAAAGTTGTTCAGTTTGGTGGTCTGAACCACCTCTGAATGTTTCGGAACGGTAAAAAAACTCAACCTAGCTTCTTTTCTGGGGTAGGGCTAACGGGACCCTGGTACTTAATAACTAATAAGCCTACGCTGTCCGTCTGTCCGTCCGTCCGTAATAGCTAGATAGTTGAAATTTACACAGAACATGCGTTATTATAGCTGCGGATTTGCTAACAAATAATGAAAAAAAATTAAGTAAAAAAAACAAACAAACGTTTTTTTAACGTTTTTACTTTTTGCTATACTTAGAAGCGTTAAACTTGCGATGATTATAGAGCATACTCTAAGGTAAAAAGACAAGTATCAAAAACCGGTAAAGTGTGTGCCGGGTTTGCTAAGAATCCGACTCGCACTTGGCTTTTATGCAAGATAATTAAAGAGTTGCATCCAACTCGGCTGGGTAGCGTTTGGGAAGCTACGTAGTATCTTAACGTCCCAAATGCCGCAGTGTATTAAAACGAAAGTCTTCGATCAGTGTGTGTTGCCAGTGATGACATATGGAACAGAGACTTGGTCGCTTCATAAAAAGGCTGAAAGTCACCCAAAGGGCAATGGAGAGGGCTATGCTCGGATATCGAATCAGACATGAAGAGATCCACAGAAGAACCAGAGTAGCTGACATAGCCCAAAGAATTGCTAAACTAAAGCTTGCTAAAAAAACCACGTACCGGAAAGCGCAGCGTGGGTAGGCCTCCACCTCCCCCCCACCCTCCCTCCCCCGGCACAAGGTGGACCGACGACCTGGTGAAGGCGGACCCGTTGGATGAGGTGAGGGCAGTGCAGGACCTGTCGTTATGGCGATTCTTGGGGGAGGCCTATGTCCAGCAGTGGACGTCTATCGGCTGAGATGATGATGATGATGAATAAAGACATTAAGAACACAAAACACAACCACTTGTTTCTTGAGATTTTGGTCAGTGTTCGAAACCTCATTAGGATCTTGGTCATAACTCAATACCAAATTAAGCAGGCATCTAGATCAAACAGCCATAAATATTGCAGTGCTCGACGTATGTCCATCTCACGTCATCAGGTTGTCATAACTACATGAGTTATTTGTTGTTACCGCTTAAGGTGGTTTCAGTCCATACAAAAGTTTGACGCACAATACACGTAGACGGAATTAATAAAAGTAATATTTTATATATGGAAAAATAGTTTAGAAAATCTAGTTGCCGCGTAACAAATAACATTTGCAATTTATAATATAATTACAAAAGTTTGACGCACAATACGCGTAGATGGAATTAATAAAAGTAATATTTTTTATATGGAAAAATAGTTTAGAAAATCTAGGTGCCGCGTAACAAATAACATTTGCAATTTATAATATAATTATAATATAATTACAAAAGTTTGACGCACAATGCGCGTAGATGGAATTAATAAAAGTAATATTTTATATATGGAAAAATAGTTTAGAAAATCTAGGTGCCGCGTAACAAATAACATTTGCAATTTATAATATAATTATAATATAATTACAAAAGTTTGACGCACAATACGCGTAGATGGAATTAATAAAAGTAATATTTTATATATGGAAAAATAGTTTAGAAAATCTAGGTGCCGCGTAACAAATAACATTTGCAATTTAAAATATAATTATAATATAATTACAAAAGTTTGACGCACAATACGCGTAGATGGAATTAATAAATGTAATATTTTATATATGGAAAAATAGTTTAGAAAATCTAGGTGCCGCGTAACAAATAACATTTGCAATTTAAAATATAATTATAATATAATTACAAAAGTTTGACGCACAATACGCGTAGATGGAATTAATAAAAGTAATATTTTATATATGGAAAAATAGTTTAGAAAATCTAGGTGCCGCGTAACAAATAACATTTGCAATTTATAATATAATTATAATAAAATTTCAAAGCTTTATATCTTAGTAATTATTTTATAAGTTGCAAATGTTATTTGTTACGCGGCATCTAGATTTTCTAAACTATTTTTCCATATATAGGTACAAAGTTACTTATATTAATACCGTCTACGTTTATTGTGCGTCAATGTTTTGTATAAAATTTACCCCTCTGCAACCGCCTTAAGCGACAAGAAGGCAGCAAAAAATCTATTTTTCATACAAACTTTCGATCAGCTGCATTTGGTATGGCAAATCCAAAGAGGATGAACAGACCATCAAACTGAACATCTTTCTCCATGGGACCAATATGGTAATAGCGAAAAAAATCAGAGTTCTCATACATCTGGGTCGAAGGATTGCAGTTTTGTATGAAACAGCTGCATTTTTTCGCGATTTCGATGTTGATACCATAGAGAAAGTTTTTTAGTTTGATGGTCTTATTATCCTCTTAAAAAACCGCCGGCATATTTATTTATTTATCTTTATTGGTTATCAAACAGCAAATTACTTAATCTCTAATACAACAACGGACGACTTCTATGCTATATTGAGAAAACGGTGCGCCTCCATGTTGGGCAGGCTCGGAGCCAGCACTAACGGTCTCCTGAATGTGTTCAAAGACCGGTGGGACTCCCCGCTGTTGCGTCACTGGGTGAAGCTCCACACCGGGGTTTTAAAATAAAATGGTGTTTTTTGTTGTTTTTTGTTACTAACACTAGCTTTAAGATAAATGTATACTAACACTATATGGACATCTTGTCTGAAATAAATTATTTGAATTTGTATTTGAATTTAAATTTTACAGCGGCAATTACATGATAACACGTTTTAAAAACTTATTAAGATGGACTCTGTATATTTCTGTTTACTTGAATAGCTTCCATGGGAGTAGTTGTTCAGTATCATGAGTAGGTACAATTAATGCAATTGTTTGCACTTACACCGTTTATACAAAAAATATAACTCTTTCCAACTATTTCGCTCACACTGTATCGAAAAATCTATCTCGTCAGACTCTTACTTTATTTCTCTTCGTTCACTTATAATCATAAATTAAAAAATAATACTAAGACTACCATATAACTTACTTTTAAAACGTACATCGTAGCCTAAAGTAACCTGTCCACCAATTTGTTAAAAGTAGTCGATAAAAAAAGTTATAAGAAAAATAATGATTACTTACACGATATACTATGATATATTACTCAATGGTTTATGAATGGGTCTCACAATGGATTCATTCACACCGTTACAAACATTTTCGTAATGTAAAGGTACTTTTTATTTTTTTATTTATATTTAATGAACTCTTGCTTGTGCGTTAGCACTGCATTTCCGCCAGTGTCACGTGTTTATCTGAGAATCTATCCCAATCTCAGGGATTGTTTTTGGTCAAGAACAAGAAGAGATTGAGGATTACGGAGCCTCGTGGCAGGGAAAAACGCGACGCGCGAAATCCACGCCAGACGTGTGCTCGGGTAAGAACCTGCAACCTTTTTTTTTATTGAATGGTCTAGAGCCTAGATTCTAGGGACTCTAGCTCGCTCAATACCCAAAGGGCAATAGACAGGGCTGTGCTCGGAGTTTCCTTGCGAGATCGGATCAGAAACGAAGAGAGTCGCTGAAGAACCAGAGTCAGACATAGACCAAAGAAATGCTAAATTAAAGTAGCAATGGGCAGGGCAAATTGCTCTCAGAACCGATGGCCGATAGGGCCTAAAAGTTCTCGAGTGGTGACTTCATACCGGAAAGCGCAGCGTGGGTAGGCCGACCGGTGGACAAGGTGGACCGACGACCTGGTGAAGGCGGCAGGAACCCTTTGAATAAGGGCAGCGCAGGACCGGTGGTTCGTTGTGGCGATCCTTGGGGGAGGCATGTGAGCCATTATTTAATTAAGGGTACCATATTCCGGTTCCCCTCAAAGGCAAAGGAACAAAGGTGATTTTGTTAGTAAAATAGGTAAATTCCAAAATATGTCCGGCAGTGGACAGCAGGAGATGATGATGATGAAATGAAATGAAGAATAAAATGTAAATAACATGATTTATTTGTACATTTGTCAATCAATCAATCCCCTTGCTTGTTCCCTATTTAGGGTCAGCCCTCCTGATACTATTTCGCCACTCATGGCGGTTTCGCGTCATTTCTGGCGTTAAGCTCATTATGTGTATATTTGTACCTACGAAATTTAAAAATATTGTAAAAAACCGATGGCGTATTGGCTAAGGCGAGACTTTCAATCGATAGGGTCAGATTTCAAATTCGCACGCACGACATACCAACAATGCCACGAATGGTAAAAAAAGTAATTGGTACATGTCATACATATATGTACTTATGAGTATTTCTATCTTTTCCTACGCAAAACTGCTCAGAGATAAAACTTGCATACGCTGAAGTAGAAATTCTGATGCGTATGTGAAGTATCCTAACCTACAGTGCCCAGACCAAACAGAATGAGAATGTAACTCACAACGTTATAAAAGTCGGGACTTGCATACTAAAAACTGGTCGTGACCGATATCAAGGAATGTATGAAACGTGTGCGACTGTTCAAAGGAATTTAATGGCGGCGGTGCACGTTTCGTATAACATTTTTTTGTTAGAGAGTGCATGACCCAGACCTGGCCTCTCACTGAGTCTCTTTAGTCCACAATCAAGGTTTGTCAGAGGACAATGGAGCGTAATATACTAGGGGTTTATTGTACAAATTGCTAAATCTTATCATCAAAATTAGAACAAACTGAGCATGTATACAAACCGAGAAATTGTATCAATTGAACGAATCGTTTCAGAAACACTAGGTACACTGCGCTCCAAAATACGAAAAGCCGATGTTGGGGAAAGAACCGTCAGATTAATGTGGGATTGGGCCGGCCATGTCTGTCGAATGCACCAGGAAAGTTGGGCAAGAATTGTAACGCCCTGGATTCCAGAAAACGGTCGTCGACTTCCGGGTCTTCCTAGGAAGAGGTGGCGAGACAATTTGGATTCTTTCGATGACTCGTAGCCAGAGCATGCCCAAGACAGAGATGGTTGGAGGATAAAAGGGGAAGCCTTTGCCCAGCAGTGGGATGAAATAGGATGGTAAAAAAAACGAAGTCTACCAATCTGCATTAGGCTCGCGTGGTGGGCTTACGTCCATACACCCTGAGGTTAGGCATGTGCCCTGCAGGTGGGGATAATAAAGAAATTAGAGAAACAATCCACTCGTGTATGAGCGATAAGGTGTAACACCTACCCAATGAGTCGTTTCCTCTCATTCATAATTTCGTTCTCGTATCAATCCTAACCGGTTTTCATTCAGTTTGGGTCAAGTTATGAACTTGAACTTATTTATAGCTTTTTAGTACCAATCGATTTTAGCTACCTGCTATCAAATGCAAATAGACGTAGGTTTCGATTTGAATATATTATGTGAAAAGTTTAAGGTCGATGTAATAATTGAGGTCCTCTGCCAAAATGCCTTTGATTAGCATAATAGGTAATATTATTTACGACTTAAACATCGTTTATGTTATAGTGACTGGTACATAAAGAGGTATTTACAGTTACTTCGGTTAGATTCCAGGAACCACAGTTCAGAACAATTAAAGAAACAGACACGTGTGATACATCTAAGAAGCTGCTGGAAATAGGTATTGTCTACCTGGAGTACAGACTGCCTTAAAGCGGTGAAACATGAGAATACTTCTTGGCGGTCGGTAATGTCTTTGACGACCCGGTCGGTGTAATGGTTACCACGCCGGACTGCCAAACAAGGGTCCTGGGTTCGAATCCCGGTTCGGTCATGGATGTTTATATGTTTGTGCCGTTGTTGTATGGTTTCCATAATAAACAAGCCTATAGTGCTTGCTTGGGATCATTACAATGTATGTGCCTGTAAGCGGTATTTATTATTATAATGTACATCCTTCTTGCCTCCATCCAAATGAAGTTTTGTTATATTTTCAATAGCATAGACGAAAATTTTTTCGCTTACTTTCAATCAAGGAATATACTACTCTCTACCCATTCAATACTAACCAATTAAAGTCAAGCCATTTTTAGAAGCAATATAAAAACTAATCGTTATGCTTGTATTGTGTATGTCTGTAATGTTTAGTTTTAAAATAACAGTTCCTCGAAAAGTTTCTATACAAATCTTAAATTAATCCTAACATTGAACACCTAAAAATTGTATGTATTTTTGAATGGGGGCCATTGTGAACGTTAGTAGTAGCATAGCGTAAATATAAATAATAGTGAGAGCGCTCTATGGTCGTGACCAATATGATCTGTGGTCGCGAAAGGCCAATTGTGTGCAGGGTGCGGGGGGCGGGAGGAGCGCGTCTCGACCCCCTCTGCCTGCGCGCAGTACCAATTCTGAATTTTGAGTATTGGTACGCGCCGGCAGCAGTGTCAAATGTTATACCGCCTTAGGAAGTATAATATTCCTTGTGTTATACTCGAGAGCGCGCACGTACCACAATGGTTCGAATCTAATCTAAACTATTATAAAACTGTAGCAGAACGTTTGTCTGTACATTGAAGATATTAACAAAAAAAAAGTTACGATATGGTTTTTAGGTGTCCCTGATTCCATTTCACCAATTTTTGGATTTTTTGTCTGTCTGTTTGTTTGTGTGTTTGTTTGTTTGTTTGTTTATTTGTTTGTTTGTTTGTTTGAACGAGTATCACGCAAGAACTACTGAGCCGATTTTGATGAAACTTTTTTTGTTTGATAGCTTATGATCTGACTTAAAATCTGGTATATAATTTATCTCGCTACGTTGACGGGAGCCGGAGATATAAACATATAACCGCAAGTGCAACCAATGTACGGTACCATTTCAATTTCAACTAAGTAACACTAATTAAAATTAAAAGACTTGTAATAAAGTAAGCTAATTCTGAAGACTGTTTGATTTATAAATAACGAAAATAACAATAAATTACAAAATAAATACCAATAATTATAAATTTTATCATTGTCCAGTGCTGATGACTGCACCGGTATAACATTGTCTTTCTTTTTGGCTATAAAATCTTTCAAACTCCATGGAGAAAACCTTTGCATAACAAAAAAAAACCTTAGTACTGGCCACAAGAAAACAAGATTCGAATTACAAATTTCTTGACATTTTGTAGAATTACAGTTCAAACAAAGCAGGAGTAATTACTCCTTATTTAAAAAAAAAAACTGCACGCCAGTTTCAAACAGAGAGAATATAATCATGATTTTAAATCAGCAGCCGAAAGATGTCTAAAACTCGATTTTTAATTCAGAATGTTTTTATTTACGGTGTAATCACACAGTTACGCAAGACTGGATAATAGCTAATATTTTAAAGCAATTATAAGACAGGTAAGGAACTATTTTGAAATAGGTACCGTAAATTATTACTAAAATACAAACGAACAACTCTAACAAATTAATAAGGGTCGGTTTTTTATGCCGTCGATGCGATGTGCCGCCGTGCCTTTTGCGCATTTTTCTACGGCGCTCCATACAAAACGAAGCTTAGTTTGAACATTTAGTAATTAAAGTAAAAAATTAATGGTTTTAAAACAATCTAGAAACCAATATCTGTGATTTCCTTTTAAATGTTTAGTTCTAAAGTTGTCTTGACTCAAAGTTTGTAGTCCGTGCTGCGGTCCGTCCGTGTCGTGTGTCGTTCACCATTTGGGCTCTCTCTGAGGAACCTGCCACAGACCTACGGACTGTCGCTTGATATGAGCTTTACATAAATTAATGTAACATTCGGCAATAGCCGACTGCGTCCTTCCGGACGAAATTATATGCTGGAATCCAGGCGCATACGTGCGCCTCAGCCGTTGTTTCAAATGCACGCAAATTGACAGCGAGTGCTGACCAGGCGACGTTGCAGTGGAATGCGGCCGTCACCGATTTCGCGCGCATCTGACCGGATTGCAAGATGTATATGGTCCTTCTTATATGCAGATAGTTTTTTTTAGCATACTGAACAACTTTCTGTATGGGACCAAAGTCAAAATCACGAAAAAAAATCAACTGTTCCATACAAAACTGCAATCCTACTCTACAAAAATGTATGGGGCAGAAGACGCTTTTTTTCGCGATATCGATGACAGTCCCATAGAGAAAGCTGTTTGATGGTTTGATCATCCTCTTAAAAAAGTGTCAGCATATTAAGTTAAATATATAAAAAATAAAGTAATATATATATAATGCGCCCCGACGCGTTCCGTTCAGTGATAATCATACTTAAAAAATAATTTTGTATCTGCCAGTACACTTGATTGTTTTCAATAATGAAAAATGCCATCACGAAGAAGAACTAATAATCTCACTAACATTATAAACGTGAAAGTTTGTGACGATGTTTGTAAAGTTGTAATGTTGTATGTTTGTGGCGCAATCACGCATAAACGGCTGAATGGATTTTGATGAAATTTGGCACGCAGATAGAATGTGTTCTGGATTAAGATATATAATACTTTTTATACTAGCAATGGGTTCCTGTGGGATAAATTACAATATTTTATGCTATGCTCACTAGCGCCAATTTGACGCTGACAGATGCATTTGTGTAGATTGCAGTGATAAAAATAGTATTTACTTTTTTCAACAGTTTTGACAACAGCTGTGTAGTATATTTGGTATATGGTTAGATTTTCGTGCATGAGGTGGAGGTTCGATTCTTGGTCGAGAATGTTTTTTTTTATTTTTTTTTTAGATACATTCAACGACTATATCCATTTTTCACCGGATTAGACAGAAGCAGTTAGGCTTGATATGTTAAGGGCCTGACCTCCTTCACTCGACTTCAATCATAATAATATCCTGAGATCATATCAGATCTAATATTAGTGCAGGATGTTTTATTTTGGCTTTTTTCTAATTTTAATCCTACCATCCTACCAGGTATCTCACTAATATTAATATTATGTTTGTGGTTCTATCATCAACACGTCTCAGAAATTCGGTTTTACAGATTTGATTGTATAGGTACTGGGCGAATTGGAAAAATAATCTTCTTCTTATCGTGTCGACTTCAAATTCTGAACAAAGTCGCTAAATAGTAGCTTGCCAGAATCGGGCAACCGATACTGCACCGTCGCTAGCAGTCATGAGCTCCTCCTGCGTGCAGATGTTAGGGCACGCAGGGCACGATGTGAGATGGGCCATCGTTTGTGGAGTTCCACACAAGCAAGTCACATTTTGCGCATCCGAGTATCCCCACCTGACCATGTTGTCCTTACTGCGACCGACCTGGGTTCGAAGTAGGTTTAAAGACTTCCAGGTCGCCCAAGGCAAGTCATGTCTAGGCGTGAGGCTCTCAGCCGGCGAGACAAATAGAGTTGGGAGGGACACTTTTTGTCGCCATAGAGTACACCTTGCTTGCGCTGGGCCAGTATTCAGGGGGTCGACAAACTTCATAAAGCTGCGTCGGCTTGGCAGCCTTTGCGGCGCAGGAATAAAGCCATGCATGGGATGTCGTGTGTCGTCCACCATTTGGGCTCTCTCTGAGGAACCTGCCACAGCCCTACTTACATCTGGGGGCGCTATGCCAGCCAGTGGCTAAAGCAACTGTACTGGAGTCGGTTTCAAGCAACCAGTTATAATCCGATACGTTTTGTTTAGTGCCGGTATCCACCAGCTTGGCGTGGGCAGATCGGCCCCACACCGGGCAAGCGTATTCTCCAGCGGAGAACGCGAGAAAAATAATTAAACAAATAAATAAATAACGCTCACAGGCACAAACATTATTTTAATTATCCCAAGCAAGCATTATAGGCTTTTTATTGTGGAAACCATACAACAACGGCATAAACATATAAAATCCAAGACCGAACCGGGACTCGAACCCAGGACTCTGGTTTGGCAGTCTGGCGTGGTAACCATTACACCAACCGGGTCGGCAAATACTAAAAATCCTGTTTCTTTTAACCTTTTCTAAAGTTAGTGTTCATAATTTTATCATAGTATTGTTTTCATCTTAATAGATGGCGTTGCGTGATTTTTTGAAGCAAGTACCATACTCAATTCACGCTCAAGACATCTTAGATATTCGGTCTTACAGATTTGATTGTATAGTTACTTACCGGCTGAATTCAAAAAATAATTAAATAAATAAATAACGCTTACAGGAACATTGTTATGATTCCAAGCAAGCACTATAGGCTTTTTATTATAGAAACCATACAACAACGGCACAAACATTTATAACATCCATGACCGAACCGGGTTTCGAACCCAGGACCCTGGTTTGGCAGTCCAGCGAGATAACCATTACACCAACCGGGTCGTCAAATATTAAAAATCAAGTGTTCAAAAATTTTATCGTAGTATTGTTTTCATCTTAATAGAGGGCGTTGGGAGTTTTTTTAAAGCAAGTGTGCTACAATTATTAATTCAAAAACCTAGCTATAGCAGGAGCTTACAAATTTAGTTGATTATATTATCGTTGTAATACATCGTTGTAAGTATATTGATTGTTTGAGTCTAATCTGAGCCAATGCTACGGAATGATAACCTTATTTTACAGAAAGGACGAATTTTGTTGCAGTAATTCTTGCCAAATTTTTGTTTTGTTTGATTTTCGGTTTCAATTATGATTTTTTGAGGGCTTGTGCAACTTAACTATAGAACATCATTCTACCACAACGTATAAAAAGGTACCTACGTATCTAAAAGGTCCTTATAATATAACACTACAGGTCGGTAATGTAGCTACTTACGTAATTGAAAATCTTTTTTAGCAAATTGACCATTAGCTTCCTAGAATATTATCGTTTTAGCCCTTGCCTTCACCATTTTACAGTAGCCCGCGTGGTAGAGTATCCTCTAACGTTTATACGTGAGTGGAGGTCTGTGACCCGCAGTGGGTCGTAAGATGATTATTATGCTGCTCGACATAAATAAAAAACTAATAAACGACGAACAGTAGAAAAATTAAAGTGATGGATCCAGTGAATGACTTTTAAATCTGATACCTACAGAATTACTTGGGGTACTTTCTGATTTTGATTTAGCTTAAGTTCATGACTTTCTTATCTTATTATGGGAAATGGCAAGCCAGTAACACTTCGACCCAATGGTATCTTTTGTATTGAACCCTACATATTATTTTCTTCATCCTTGAAAAACTTGGAAAATGAGGGAGGCAATAGCGTTCAGGGTAAGAAACCTGTAATGAATAACCATCTCTCAGGAGTCACATACGTTTTCCCACCAAGACATCGCAGTCACACAGTACAAATGTTCCATGGTTTCCTCCTCCTCTCCACACGCTCGGCAACCGGGATCTAGAGTGAGCTTTATCGTGCCTGTTGCGTAGTGCCCGGTGAGGGCTCCGACGATGGCACGAGCTTTGCTCCTGCTGTTGTTCAGTATGAACTGTGGGATTCGTGGTGTTATATTGCTGTTGTACTCAGACACCAGGGCTTTGCCCACACGATAATAAGAAGATTGCTGATGAATTCCCTGCAGTGTTGCAGACCCGAGAGGCCAGAGCATTCTAGCCTCTGTCTTTTATCAGCCTATTCCTTAATCGCCATTCTAATGTTACATGCCAGGATTCCTAGACTTGGTTCGAACCATGACCTTCATGACCTTAGACGAGACATTAGACAAAATTACATGTCTACGCAGACGAAGTCGCGGGCAAAAGCTAGTTGTTTATATTTTCACGGAATATTATACGGTATTGTAATTCGTTGGGGTAAAAGTCTTTCGCATTATAGTATGTATGAAAAATGGATGCTATTTTTGAAAAAGTGGAGCAAGATCGGCATATCAGTAGTTACGACGTAGCTGAAGAACTGGGAATTAACCACAAAACAGTTTTGGCGCATTTGAAAAAACTGGGTACACAAAAAAGCTCGATATTTGGGTACCTCACGAGCTCACTGAAAGAAACCTAATGAACCGTGTACTCATTTGTGATTCTTTATTACGACGTAATGAAACCGAACCATTTTTGAAGAAGCTGATAACTGGTGATGAAAAGTGGTTCACGTACGTCAAGAACGTGCGAAAAAGGTCGTGGTCAAACGCCGGTCAGGCTTCACAAACTGTGGCGAAACCCGGGTTAACTCGCAACAAGGTGATGCTGTGTGTGTGGTGGGATTGGAAGGGCATTATTCATTATGAGCTGTTACCACCAGACAGGACCATCGATTCTGAACTCTACTGCGAACAATTGATGAGATTAAAGCAAGAAGTTGAGAGAAAGCGGCCGGAATTAATCAACAGAAGGGGTGTGGTTTTTCATCATGATAACGCTAGACCTCACACATCTTTAGCCACACAGCAAAAATTAAGAGAGCTTGGCTAGGAGGTGTTAATGCATCCGCCGTATAGTCCTGACCTTGCACCTTCGGATTTCCACCAGTTTCGATGTCTTCAGAATTTTTTAGGCAGTGTCAGGTTAACATCACGAGAGGACTGCCAAAACTACTTGTCGCGGTATTTTGATCAGAAGCCCCAAAATTTCGATAGCAATGGGATCGTGTCCCTACCTACAAGATGGCAACAAGTTATCGAACAAAATGGTACCTACATACTTTAGTTAAATGTAAATAAACTATATTAAAAAATGTTTTGAATTTTCTTAAAAAATGCGAAGAAACTTTTTTCCCCGACCTAATTATACGGGTGTGATTCCACATCGTATAAAAATAAAGATTTGCTGGAACTAAAGTGGTTTGAAGCATTTTTCACGCGATTTGAAACTTTGTTGTTTTTAATGGAGGTAACGTTTTAAATTGCAGGTAATACTATAAATAGGTAAGCTACGGTACTAGGTACTCAATTGTTTTTGTACATAATACGTGTCATTTATTGAAAAAAGAAAATGAGATTTTCTTATAAAACTTTGAATTAAAAACGTAAATAATAGTTCATAACAAAAATAAATAACTAGGTAGGTATTAGGATTGGACACTACCAATTAATAAAATATTAAATGATAAGATTTATTTCATATTGATTGTCTTATATTGCATTTCATTTCTTTTGCACGTTATTGTTACAACCCTTAGCATGGCCGTCATCTTGCAGCATTTCCGGCGTGTCGCGCGGTTTCTTAGAAGCGCTCTTACTTTTATATATACTTTGGTAGTAGTTACATCCCCTGAAATATGGAACGCATTCAAGTTTACATCCTGTATATAAATAAAGAAAAAACAGCTTTCACAGGCACATAGTTTTGATCCAAAAATGATACACATCCACGGCCAAACCTGGACTCGAATCAAGGACTTCTATTTTGCATAGCGATTTAATATCCCATTTTATAACTTGCACCAAACAATGTATGGTAGTAACCGTAATGTTAATAAAACTAAGACCACTTCCACCAGAACGTAGGAATTAAGTACCCTATAGTCTAAGAGATAAGAGGAATTTTGATAACCATCAGCTGCAAGGCTGATTCAGTATTCATAGGGTGTAGAGCATATCTGTGATGGGGAAGGGCCAGGTCTGCCTGCATAACTCCAGTTGGTTCAGGAGTTACAGCCATTCAAAGATCTGTATCAAATGAACGAGCAAGGCTGATCATAGGATATTATTTATATGCACTGTAGCTCTGTGATCAGTACAAAAACTGTCATGTTCTGTTAGTTGGTTTAGGAGATACAGCCATTCAAAGTTCCGACCTTTGAACGACTGTATCTCCTAAACCGACTGATCGACCATGCCAGTTTTAGTACAGTTCGCATAGCTCCAGTGCATATTACAATAATACCTGCATATTCATGCATATTCATTTTTAGCAACCATACCAGACCTTTGAACGGCTGTAACTCCTAAACCGACTGGAGTTATACAGGCAGACCTGGTCCATTCCCATCACAGATATGCTCTACACCTTATGAATACTGAAATCAGCCTTGCAGCGGATGGTTACCAAAATTCTTCTTATCTCTTAGACTACTAATAGTACATTGTACAACCGATGACTTTCCATAAAGTCGTTGACTATACAACCTGTAGTTACTATATGTATTCTTTGCCTGTGGTCAGATGAATGAATTTTTGCTAGACCGGTAAATGAATATTGGCGTCTACAATGTCTATAGATAGACTTGATAATTATAGACATTAGGTTTTAGGCTGGTTTTTCTTTTAGAGTAGGTATTTATAATATTCTCTATTCTACAGGGTGTGAACAACTTTCCCTAAGAAACCTATAGCAAATTCGCAATTTTTTTCGACTTTTCATATAAACGTTCGATCAGCTGATTGCATTTAGTATGGAAAGACGAAAAAAAAATTTGCGAACTTCCTATAGGTTTCTTTGGGAAAGTTGTTCCGTGTCCTGGGTACAATCACACCGTAAAGTAATGCAATGGTTTACCCTAACACCCTGTATAACGGTACAAATGTAGAGTGAAGAGTGACTGCGGGAAATAAGGTAAATGAGGCCCAGCACGCCGTGGTGAGTAGCCGGTCTGTGTCAAAAAGGGCACGTCTGGCTATTTGCAACCTTTACCTTTATGTATGGGAGTGAAAGTTGGGTATGGAATAAAAGGAATTAAAGTAGAGTAAATTCAGTTGAAATGCGCTACTTACGAAGTATGTGTGGTATAACAGTACCTTCAGAATAAGGGATAGTGTAAGTTGAAGGATGATAACGTAACAAGGATTGAGAGGGGTATGCTTAGATGGTTCGGTCACGTAGTGAAAATGAATGAATGAAGACTTACGAATGAAATATATCAAGCAAAGTTTAGCGGAAGTGTTGGGAGAGGCCGTCCGAGGAAAACAAACCATGATCAAATCAATGATCTTTTCTGAAAAGGACAAGTGCGTAGCACCCTCAATCGACGGAAGTGCATGAAAAGATGTATTTGAATATGAATGAGGCGAAAGATGTGTGTTAGAGTCGTAGTAGCGTTTGGCGGTCCGTGTCTCTGCCTACCCCCATGGGACAAGAGCGTAAGCTTGTGTGTATGTTTATTCTGTAATCATAGGTAATGAGGTAATCAGACCAAGTTTGACGCTTCTGTGTTTTGCCGTTTCTAAGTTACGACAGATGGACGTTGGCAGCCTTTAAGTAAGTACGGATCCCTATTCAAGATACAAAGCAAACAGAATTTCATTCACTAAGCACTTTGAGTATAAAATGTTCATTTACTTGACCACAAGTTGTAATTGTATATTAATATAAATAAGGAGCGTTAACCCGCGACTTCGTCCGCACAAATTATATACCAGATTTTAAGTCAGATCATAAGCTATCAAACAAAAAAAGTTTCATCAAAATCGGTGCAGTAGTTTTTGCGTGATACTCGTTCAAACAAACACACAAACAAACAGACAGACAAAAAATCCAAAAATTGGTGAAATGGAATCAGGGACACCTAAAAACCATATTGTAACTATTTTTTTTGTTAATATCTTCAATGTACAGACAAACTTCCTGTTACAGTTTTATAATAGTTTAGATATAAGGTCTAACAAAATTAGGTGAAACTATTTTAAGGGGATGATCAGACCATCAAACTGAACAACTTTCTCTACGGGACCAATATTGAAATCGCGAAAAAAAAATCTGCTGTCCCATACATTTAGGTCGAGTAGGTTTGTATGGAACAGCTGATTTTTTTCGCATTTTCGATATTGGTCTTATAGAGAAAGTTGTTCAGTTTGATGGTCTGATCATCCCCTTAAAATAGTTTCACCTAATTTTGTTAGACCTTATATAGATAGATAACCGACGTTGTGCAGAGGAAGTAAGCTTTATTTTATTTTTGTTAACAGCCCATCGCCCGAGGGTTGATTACTGGGTTATGAACATACGAAAGAAATAACTGCTTTGTAAGGTCCTACAAAATTAGCTGAAATTATTTTAAGATGATCAGACCATCAAACCGAACAACTTTCTCTTTGGGACCAATATCGAAATCACGGAAAAAAAAACAGCTGTCCCATACAAAACCGCAAACATAACTCGAACGAAATGTAGGTATGGGACAGCTGATTTTTTTTATATGGAACTTAAGGAGTTTTGGAGAGAAATTGTGTATTCTTGATTATATATATATTTTATTAAAGTTAAATTTAAAAAAAAACTTACAGAGGCTGTTGATGATCACATTCCTTTCGGCGGAAACTATTTGAATTAAACTATAATTAATATAAAAGCCACCTTTTAATTGAATTATTTGTACGAGGTGCAATTACTGACTGATTGTAATTAATACCTAGTGATAAATTATTTTACACAGAAATTCAGATTTGGTATTTGTGAATAATTTTATTGATTAATTAATTAAATTTCTACCCAGTGCTGCTGAATTACTGAAGCAGAGAATATTCCTACGTGAAAAAACTAAATTAATAATTTACAAGCAACGCCATCTATAATTTCAAGATCGAACTATGTAGTGCGACTATCGATCAAGAATTATATTAATCGAATCAGCATCGCTTACAATGCTTTATTGTAGTTTTCAAAATGAATCAAAGATGGCGCTGTTACATTTAAAATGCAGAAAAATTACCACTGGACCAGAGCTAGAGCAAAATAAGGCGGTCTTATCGGAATTGGTCAACAAATGTGTAAACAGGGTGAAATTGATATCATCAACATCCTTTTAAACTAAGAGTCTACCCATCAAACTGAACAACTTTTACTATATTACTGCTGATCTGCAATGTCGACGCGCGAGTTCGCGACTCAAATGAATGCAAAAGCTGATTTTTTTTTGCTCTGATCGGTTTGCTTTCATAGTAAAATGATGTTCAGTTTGATGGGGGTAGACTCTTTATCAATTTCACCCTGTAGTTGCTGTGTTGCTCAAAATCGAAAGATCAAAAGATTAAAAATTGCGTATTGTTAACTATACCTATGGTATCTACTTAAAGATTTAAAATAAAGTTATGAAACGAACAAAAAACTTTAAGGTGGTTCATACCATACAAAAGTTTGACGCACAATACGCGTAGACAGAATTAATAAAAGTAATATTTTATATATGGAAAAATAGTTTAGAAAATCTAGTTGCCGCGTCACAAATAACATTTGCATTTTATAATATAATTACGAAGATATAAAGCTTTTAAAATTTTGTATGAAAAATTTCAAAGCTTTATATCTTCGTAATTATTTTATAAATTGCAAATGTTATTTGAGACGCGGCATCTAGATTTTCTAAACAATTTTTACATATATACAAATTTACTTATATTAATACCGTCTACGCGTATTGTGCGTCAAAGTTTTGTATAAAATTGACCCCTCTGTAACCACCTTAAATAGAAGTCTATAACACTGACTTCTTCTAGACAAGCCTAACTGATTTAATTGTATTTTATAGGTACGATCGAAGTTTAAACATTTTTGATTGGAAGAAAATAATATCGGCTTTCGTTGTACAAAGTTTATCAAAATGTGCAAATGCAAACGTAATTGAAGCTTTATAGCCTCACGGACGAATAAAAAAATCGTAAAAAAACGTCGTAACAGGAAATTTTTTGCGCCCAGGGCGTATTTAGCGAAACAAAATTTTTGTTATGATGCCTTTGCCCTGTCTCAAGACGGCAAGACGGAGAAAAAAGTTAAAAAGAAACAGTTTTTTACGACGAAATAAAATACTGTAAACGGTTTTTGAATGAATGATGATGATGATAATCTGAGTCTAATATGATCTGCCGAAAAATATAGGCAATGTGGCAGAAACGTGGACCCTGGCGATATCGATAGAACTAGTAACCATCTAGTAACTTGTTCATCAAATTCAAAGGCGCTCAGCGAGCCATAGTGAGAGCTACAGTCAAATAGTTAGAGGTACAGTCAAATAAGTCTTGGTGGTGGTGACAGGTGGAGCCTAAGAGCAAGGATCTTGATCCTTTATTCTAAAGCATAGAGACCGCATCAATTTACGATTGCAGTTAGTCTCTTTTGTCTTATGACGTACCTTTAATAGTAGAAGGATATATATATATATATATATATAAGTTCTAACAAAATTAGCTGAAACTATTTTAAGGGGATATCAGACAATCAAACTGAACAACTTTTTCTATGGGACCAATATCGAAATCGCGAAAAAAAAAATCAGCTGTTCCGTACAAACTTACTCGACCTAAATGTATGGGACAGCAGATTTTTTTTTCGCGGTATCGATAATTTTTTTTTCGCGATTTCGATATTGGTCCCATAGAGAAAGTTGTTCAGTTTGATGGTCTGATCATCCCCTTAAAATAGTTTCAGCTAATTTTGTTAGACCTTATATATATAACTATAGATCTTTGTTTACGCGGCTGTCCACTTTTCACTTTTCTCTTTTAGTGCTAGTGTGTGTAAAAAGTGACCGTAAACATGAGGGAAAATTACACTTTGGTCTTCTTTGGTCTCTTTTGTCCATACTACTTGACACCACACACTCAAACACAAACGTCAAATAAAGTTAACTAGTTAGATGCCTATGTTCAGCAGTGGAAGATGATAAGCTGATGATAATGGTGATGAGACAATAACAATCCCTAAAGCATAGCGTGAGTATATGAACAGGAATAAATTCCCCGAGGGGTAGGGTAAATCTGGCCAAACTATGCGCTATGATTATATTTATGTACACTAGAAAGGACACTGGGCACCAATGTATATAACCACTTATCCAAGAGCTATAGTACAGGTATAGTATAGTATAGTATAGTATAGTATAGTATAGTATAGTATAGTATAGTATAGTATAGTATAGTATAGTATAGTATAGTATAGTATAGTATAGTATAGTATAGTATAGTATAGTATAGTATAGTATAGTATAGTATAGTATAGTATAGTATAGTATAGTATAGTATAGTATAGTATAGTATAGTATAGTATAGTATAGTATAGTATAGTATAGTATAGTATAGTATAGTATAGTATAGTATAGTATAGTATAGTATAGTATAGTATAGTATAGTATAGTATAGTATAGTATAGTATAGTATAGTATAGTATAGTATAGTATAGTATAGTATAGTATAGTATAGTATAGTATAGTATAGTATAGTATAGTATAGTATAGTATAGTATAGTATAGTATAGTATAGTATAGTATAGTATAGTATAGTACAGTATAGTACAGGCAGAGGTTAAAGGATACCCTAAGGTACATGGCGAACAATGCACAAACTTCATCAAAACATGTTTGAGGAAAAATATAATATACAGGGTGTTTTATTATTTTGACGTTGACGTTTTAGGGAGAAGTCGTTTTTTTTTCATCATGGCTTGAAAGGTAGGTAGTCTCTTTCGGGTTGATCAGATACTTAGTTAGAACTATTAACATTATTATTATTAAACGTGCAACAGTAATTAGGTTCTCGTTTACTATAACGGAAGAACTATTTTCTCACTTTACCTAGATGACTAAGGTCTAAAGAATATTTTGCGTTAATATCAATAATAAACTTATAATAAACTAATAATTTGTGCCTTAATCACTGTTATTTGCCGCAAGATCTCATGCAAACAGTAGTACCGATCGTCAAGGACGAGACGGGGGATGCCTCTGACGTGTCCAATTACAGGCCCATTTCGCTGGCTACGGTCGTCGCCAAGGTCTTGGACAGTCTGCTTGATCAACAGCTGGCCGATTATATTGAACTCCATGACGCACAATTTGGGTTCAGACCCGAATTATCCACGGAGAGTGCCATATTGTGCCTGAAGCAAACTGTTCAATACTATACCAATAGAAAAACACCTGTCTTTGCCTACTTTTTGGACCTGTCAAAAGCATTCCACCTAGTGTCCTATGAAGTGCTATGGGACAAGCTACGCAGTGATACAACGCTACCATCAGAAGTTATATCCTTGTTTCGGTACTGGTACTGTAATCAGAAAAATAGTGTCGGATGGGCGGGCGGGATGGGCCCAATCGAACGTGTACCGGTTGGAGTGCGGGGTGCGGCAGGGGGGGTTGAGCTCACCCCGCCTCTTCAACCTATACATAAATCGTCTGATCGGTGAACTCAGCAGCACTCGTACCGGATGTCATATAGACGGCGTTTGCGTGAACAACATTAGCTACGCAGATGATATGGTGCTGCTGAGTCCATCAATCGGAGCACTTAGGAAGCTTGTAGCGATCTGTGAGTCATATGCGGTGGCCCACGGGCTCAAGTACAATGTCAAGAAGAGTGAGCTGATGATGTTTAAGACAAATTCGATCAACTACTCCAATGTACCTGGAGTCTCACTCAGTGGCACTCCCCTAGGATGGGTGTACTGGGAGGGGCGTACAAAGTTCAAGTACTTGGGCCATTGGGTCACTGATGATCTCAGGGATAATTGCGATATTGAAAGGGAGCGTAAGTCGCTGACTGTCCGCTGTAAATATTCTGGCACGAAGGTTTGCACGATGTACGAAACCAGTAAAAATCACACTTTTTAAAGCATTTTATCAGTCTTTCTACACGTGCAGCCTTTGAACCCGGTATACGCAGCGGGCATACAACGATCTATGCGTCCAGTATAATAAATTAAATTAAATTAAATTAAATATCGTTTGTCTTTTACATTTGTACACAAACAGAAGTAGGTATTGGTAATACGAGACAAAATGACATTAAAAATAAAAGTGTTGTTTTCTGTAGTTAGTACGATAATGATACCTCCCCAGGGCACCTATACACAAACAAGTTTGGTTGTGTACATATACTCCGAGGGAAGTACCACTAGAATAACAATTAATATAAAACTACATAAGACAAAAAGGTCTACGGCTCAGCGACAGTTGAATAAATCAGCTGCCTCTGTTATTCTGCCATAGCCAGACATAAACTGCGTGAAACACAATACCCAAATATTAAAGAATCTATACAACTTCCAGGATGGCCTAAGCCTAACACATTCTTAGGCAGGATTCGACCATACTTTGATTTATACAAGGAATTATAAAATTTCACTCTTATTATTTACTAAATAACTTTATTTGTGTTCTACGACACTAAACCCAGACCAAACTAAAGCACCCTTTAGACGGACAATCGATGGTGTGCTTCCTGCCAAGGCCGAATCGCGCGATCGCAAATCCGGTCTCAGCCAATAGGGAGCGCGCGCTGCTAACCTGACTGCTGCCTAACATTTTTGCTATTTGGCCTTGACAGAAAGCAGCAATCAGTAGCCCGTCTAAAGGGTGCTTTAAGCAACGAATGTATAATCCACCTAAAGAAAGAGGTCGTTGTGTTGTATCTGTACTTAATTTGTAAGGTTTACTTTTAGTAATTTTTTATTTAACTGACATTGAGATTTCATTAGTCTCGGTATAAGCTTTACGCAGTCAAAATTGGCCGTGTAAAACTCATACATAGATAAGTGGTTGGTAAAACACAAAATCAGTTTACTCTATAGTCAACGGGGACTTAATCTAAGAATAATAAAAACCGGCCAAGTGCGAGTCGGACTCGCGCACCGAGGGTCCCGTACTACCATAAAATATAAATTTGTGGTTTTTATTTACCAAATGGGGCCGAAAAGTTTTCGAGTGGCGACCACGTACCGGAAAGCGCAGCATGGGTAGACACGGTGGAGAGACGACCTGGTGAAGGCGGCGGGAACCCGTTGGATGAGGGCAGCGCAGGACCGGTCGTTATGACGATCATTGGGGGAGGCCTATGTCCAGCAGTGGACGTCCATCGGCTGAGATGATGATGACGACTCGCGTTTGGTCGAAGACCACCACAGACAGGCCACTGTCATTTGCACCGTGGTCCAAGAATTACTTACCCCGTAAACCTTCGGTCTTATCAAAAATAAATCACTAGAGTTTTTTTCAAAATCAGTGAAATAAAATCGTATCGTCTACCTAAAAATAGAAACTTATCTAAAATCTCAACCGATATCGTTTGCCATAAATAAAACATTAATAAAAATGGCTTTCGTGAAATCGGGTCGGCTGCTGGTCGGGTTTATCGCGGTCGTTAAAAAGTTTCTCTAAATTGACCTTTATCTTACCTGATTTCGATCGATGTTCGTGGTTTTTCTTCTTATCGCGTGGGCAGAGCCCTGGTGTCAGAGTTTTTTCAGACCGCCTTACGGCCTCTGAAGTGGCTTTTATGTAACGACTACTAACCACCAGAGATAATAGCCGAGACCAACGGCTTAACGTGTCATCCGAAGCACGGAATCGTTTTTCTTTTCAGACAATCAGGTGATTCAGCCTGCAATGTCCTAACCAACTGGTAAAAAGGCACAAAGTGACATTTCACTAGGTGTCCCCCGTGGGAATCGAACCCACGACCTCCGTGTCCAGAGCCAATGCTCTTACCCATTAGACCACAGAGGCAGTTTGCTCAAGACCTCAAACGCTCAGAAGACTCAATTAGACCAAGGAGGCATGTTCGTGAAATCAAGGGTCTTAGGTCCGCCACACACAGACGGAATTGCGATCCGGAATCCTGATTCAGGATTCAGTGTTGTCAATGGTTACAAATGTTGTCTATGGTTACAAAAAATACTAGAGTGCTGTTTAAAAATGCCTAAAATAAAAATGTTTGAAACGCCAAAAGAATGACAATTGCATTTTTAAGTATTTATTAAAGCAAAACAAACAATTTCTATACATGATAATTTCTATCATGTGATGAGGTCATGACGTTACGAATGTTACGATGATGATTTGTCAATTGTATTTCATTATTATGCAACTATATCAAAAGACTATCGATAGTTTTAACAATAGACATAATCTGCATACAAAATGACATGAACCATTATCAATTTATCACACAAGCTATTTTTGAGCGTAGGTGATTTCGCAACTATGCCGCAACGACGTCGCAACTGCACCATCACGATACGGTATCGTTCCATCAACGCCAAAGCTCAAAAATCACTTTAAAGTATGCCACCTAAGACATCAAAAAATCACTAGATGTAGTGAAAAAGTCACTGAAAGAGGCAACACTCCATACGGAACTAATTCCGAATCAGATTTATTCTGGATGTGAGTAGTATAATATTGGGCACTCTAGGCCACCTCGTTTCCTTCAGGCTCACCCTGTTCGCCTTCAGTCACTCGTTGACCTAGAGTGCCCAATATTATACTACGAGCTTGAAGGAAACGAGGTGACCTAGAGTGTCCCAATATTACAAAGATATCTTTCGTGAAATCGTTTACTCTTGCATCCACGATGCTTAATTCTAATTCAAAACCTTTCCGATCAAACGCTTTCCTAATGTATCAGTCAGCTGTGAGAGCAATCTGAAAGACTCGCATGTAGTCTGTGCAGATACAAGATTATAGTAGCAGATACCACGTTGACATCGAACACGACAGACGTTATAAATAAATAAGTAATAATGTCTTTAAAAATAGATGATGTTGTGGAAGTAGTTATTGTTAAACGCAATGAATATGGAATTCATAATGTTCAAATAATCGGTTCAGACTATTACGAAGGTATTTTAATACCAATTCTACACAAAAACCAATATGGTACATGGAGTGGAATTTATTATGAAGGACTCAGGGTACCTGCTCGTGTGATTAGAATGAACAATAAATTTATAGATTTCGAGGAAGTACCCAAACCGTGAACGAGCAAATAAGGTATTAGTTATTACCTACAACGACAGGAATATAAATAAACGTTGTTTTCTTACATTACTTTCATTCTTATAAAGACAGCATCCTTATTTGCACCAAAATGAAATTTGTGAAACAAGCACAATCTTTAAAAGTTGAAAACCTATGTATAAATTCTAAGAATATTACTTCTCGTCATGGAAATCTCCTACCGAATACAATAAGGTGCTTAATTTGTGGACCATCAAACTGCGGAAAAACTAATTTAGTCATTGGACTTCTTCTACATGAAAATGGGTTAAATTATCGAAATGTGTATGTTTATTCCAAGACTCTTCATCAGCCTAAGTACAGATTCTTGGAGAAAGTTTTAAATATGGTTCCAGGTATATCTTTCGCAAAATACCACGAAAATGAGACAGTCTTAAGTCCTCAAAATGCTAAACCTAACTCTGTTATAATATTTGATGATGTTGCATGTGAAAATCAAAATAATATAAGAGATTATTTTGCAATGGGTCGTCATAAAAACATAGATTGTTTTTACCTTAACCAGACATATACCAAAATTCCCAAACAGCTTGTAAGAGATAATGCGAACCTTTTGGTTATCTTCAAGCAAGACGATGTGAATTTAAAACACATTTATGATGAGCATGTTAATACAGATATGACGTGGTTCGATTTTCGAAAAATGTGTTCAAAAATATGGAATAAGTCGTACAGCTACTTAGTGATTAATAAAGATTGTGATAAAAATAAAGGGTGCTATAGAAAGAAATTTGACACATTCGTGGTATTCGACTAGTTGATAATACATTAATAGTATATAAGTGTATTGCTTTCTTACGTTTATCATTACGTGGAAATTATTCAAAGCTTAGACACGTTACACTGAATTAAAATGGAAAAATCTATAAAAAGACAAGTTGTTAATGCAGCTGAAGCTGTAAAAAGAAAGGTACGAAAAATGCGTAATATTGAAACTGATAGAGATAAAACACTTGAAAACGTTTTTAAACCAATAATAAATCCCCTTAATCAAATGTTGGCAACAAAGAAACAAAGCACACAGTCAAAAAAAAATAAAGTTAAAAAGATTAAGTCTTTGAGAGATAGCTATTCCGATGCATCGTCATCTAGTGAACCGTATCTGGATAAAACAATCATGAAAAGGAAATCTGACATTATAAATAATGAAAAAGATTTATCAGATGTAAACACAGATGAAGATGATAATGACAATAATAACAGTTTTAATGACCATGATATTAGCAATATGTCCTTTAAAACTGTTGATTCAGCTCAGAATAGTCCTGCACGTAATGCATCATCATGGTCTTTATCTTCAGAGTTTTATGAAGATGTTCCGTATGGTGTTAGGAATGAACGTGGAAAACTTATGATGGGTTCAGCTCGTGTAACTACAAATGGAGAATATATAACAATAGGTGGGCATACGTATGATAACACTGTAGGAATACGTGAACTGATATTCAAGAAAGTACCTGATACGAACTTGATAACTTCCGAAGACATACAAAATTATAAAACCATGTTGATGGATACAAATGCGCATAGACGCGATTTTGATTCAACTAAACCAATAAAGAGCAATAAAGGACGAAAATACTTGAATATTATCAAACCATTATTCAAACTTCGTAAAGTTTCTGTAAGTACTGACGGTAGTGTTGCTCAAGGATCTGGCTTACCGTCTATGAAAAAGTGGAACAAAGATGTGGATTACGTTTACTGGGATGATCCTAACGAATTAGTGGAAAGACTAAAGATATTAATTGCATCTCGAGATGCAGGTAACACTGGACTGGATAATGAAATAATATCGGTTCTAGAAGAGTTGCGTGAAAGTGGAATTATTGTATAATAAATAAAGTCATCATATTTGTTTTGTTTCATTTGTATATTAACTTTTCAATTGATAGGTTCTCATCATGAATATTGATAAATTTGGTCATCATGTTCATAAACGAATGCGGTTATCTGAAATATTTGATTTAACCGATAAAACTTTGATGAAAACAGAAGGAGGAGAATTCGATTTGAAAAAAACAAGACTAAGAGGTGTTAAAATACCTTCGTCAGCTGATGATGCAGCTAATAAAGAATATGTTGATACTGTTATTAAATTATGTTGTAGCAAGGATGATGCTTCGGCACTCCTTAAAAGTATAAAAGCAGACGT
Source organism: Agonopterix arenella (assembly GCA_927399405.1). Taxonomy (NCBI): domain Eukaryota; kingdom Metazoa; phylum Arthropoda; class Insecta; order Lepidoptera; family Depressariidae; genus Agonopterix; species Agonopterix arenella. Next base: position 1,060,376 of record OV656690.1, read on the forward strand.
AAACAAGGTTTTAAATCACTTCAAAAAGGAGTACTATACTAAAACTGAAGTCGATAAAATTGTAAAAACAAAATGATAAAGCAGCAAATAGTGAAAGAACTTCATAAAGCAGCTCGAAAAAATTTTATACGAAGATCTGTGATTCTAAAAGGAATTGATGATCTATGGCAAGCTGATCTAATAGACTTTTGTTCATTAAAAACCCATAACAAGGGTTTCAAGTTTATCTTAGTTGTAATAGACTGTGTTTCTAAATATTCATGGGCAGTTCCAGTCAAAACCAAGACAAAATCTGAAATAACAAAGGCGTTTCATCATGTATTGTGTACGAGTCATCGCCGTCCAAAAAATATACAAACTGATATGGGTACTGAGTTTTATAACGATGAGTTTGAACAATTAATGAAATTATTTACCATCAACCATTATTCTACATTTTCTATAAAAAAAGCTTCAATTGTTGAGAGATTAATCAGAACTTTAAAAAACAATTTGTATCAAACCTTTTGCTTGAATGGTAGTTATAAATGGATCCAAGGACCGCTAGATGATGTAGTAAGACTGTATAATAATACAAAACATCGTATTACAAAATATAAACCAATTGAAGTTACTCAGGCTAGTGAAAATATAGTAATGGGTAACATTAAAAAATCACAAATTTTTATATCAAAACCTGATAGACAGAAGCTCTTTGCAGGTGATTACGTTAGAATAAGTAAATATAAAAGTATTTTTCAAAAAGGGTACACTCCAAATTGGTCGACAGAAATTTTTACAATTAAAAAAGTTAATAATACTATTCCTATAACATACATTATTGAAGATTTACGTAAACAACCTATTCTAGGAACATTTTATAAACAAGAACTTCAAAAAACCAAATATCCTGATGTATATTTAATTGAGAAAATTATTCGGAAAAAGGGAAATAAGATATTGGTTAAGTGGTTAGGTCTCAGTGATGATGAAAATAGTTGGATTGATAAAAAGGAAATGGTATGAACTTAGTATTCATTACCTAATGAGATATGCAAGGAGGAGGTCTTATTAATAAATTAATAAATAATCTTCCATTCGAGTTACACTTACCTGGATATAATTTTTGTGGACCTGGTACTAAACTACAAAAGCGATTATTGCGAGGTGATAAAGGTGTTAATGAGCTAGACAACGCTTGTATGCATCACGATATAGCTTATTCTAACCATCAAGATTTGGAAAATCGACATAAAGCAGATACAGTGTTGTTAAACATGGCTAAGCAAAGACTTAGATCAAAGGATGGTTCGCGGGGAGAAAAACTTGCTTCTTGGATAGTAACTAAAGCCATGAAAGCTAAATTGAAATCAGGAGCAGGAGTAAAGGGTTTTAATAAAGCTGTTTCAAAAATCAAGTCTCACCTCAAAAGGTCAAAACCTAAGAACACGAAGGCTGCAATCAAATGTGCTTATTTTGCAGCTAAAAAATTTCTCGCTAATAACAAGAGAGTTCGTTTACCACGCGTAATACCACTCCCAAAGACAGGCGGAATTCTACCTTTACTACCAATCTTTGCAGGCCTTTCAGCCTTAGGTACACTGGCAGGAGGAGCAGCTGGCATTGCAAAAACTGTGAACGATTATAAATCTGCTCAACAAAATCTAAGTGAATCTAAACGTCACAACAAAGTGATGGAATCTATTTCATTGGGAAAAGGTTTATACATTAAATCACACAAGAAAGGCGCTGGACTGTTTATTGCGAGTTCAAAAAACTAAACGAAAGGTTACCTAAACGAGCCCTTACCAACTTAGATATTATAAAATTTGCTAGAGATATACCGTACTTTAGAGGTGTTTTTATGAAAGATCGATTACCTAAAACGCCTAAACCTATCGAATGTGGTATTGTTAATTTAGATAATTCTGATGGTGATGGAACTCATTGGGTAGCCTATGCGAAATTAAATAATTATTGTGAATATTATAACAGTTATGGTGATTTGAAACCTCCTTTAGAGATTGTTAATTATTTTAATCTCTTCGACATTTTTTACAACTACAAAAGTTATCAAGAGTTTAATACAGTAAATTGTGGTCATTTATGTATTTCATATCTTATAAATTTTTGGAATAAACATATAAAATGAGAAAGCTGGTTTAATATTCAACATTAATATAATGTCTTTCACTGTATCAATAACTGGTAATAAATCGATTTTATCTAATAATTATTATCCAACTTTACAATTAGAAGGTCAATATGAATGCGCTTTATTGTATCTATCAACCTTTAATTCTATTCCTAATATTGATGTTAGAAATAACAAATTTCATTACGGCAATAATGAAGTTATCGAAATACCCGAGGGAGCCTACGAACTCCAGGACATCTGCGATTATTTGAAGGCCAATATAAAAGATGCAGTTTTCAAATTACACTGTAACAATAATACATTAAAAACATCAATTTTTTGTACAAAAGAAATCCATTTTGAAAGAGAAACTTCTTTCGGTCAACTTTTGGGATTTGGAAATGAAACACTCAAAGCAAATATATTACACGAGTCACAGCATACAGTCAACATTCTATCAACGACAGTTGTGAGGGTTGAATGTGACATAGTGACAGGATCTTATATTAATGGAATATCAAGCCATATTATCCATGAATTTGCGCCGAATGTACCACCAGGCTATAGAATTATAGAAATACCTAAAAACATTATTTACTTCCCAGTAAATCAAAACAACGTAAATTGTATTAACATTCGATTGTTAGATATAAATAATAATTTGATTAATTTACGTGGAGAAGAAATTCAGTTATATCTACACCTAAACAAAAAATGATTGAATACAATAAATATATATCGCCGCTAACCAAAAACATCAGTACCATTCGATCTATCGGTAAAGAAACACCAAGAAAGAAAATAAAACTGACAAAAGAAAATAAGAAATTCCTTAAACTAATTGGATTGTTAAAATGAGCATTCTAGACATATCTAGTATTCCTTCGTACGATAACACTATCGACAGTGTTGAAATACATTCATATAAACCTTACGTTATCACTTTTAATAGAAATGATGAAATTCGTATTCCTATAAATCAGCAAGATTTGTACGTACTACCATCAGCAAGTACTTTATATTTGGAGGGGGTTGTAAAAGTTCACCACAGAGAAACGAAAGTAAGGTCACAGAGCGTGCAATTTACCAATAATCCCTTACTTTACTTATTCCAAGACATTCGCTATGAATTAAATGGTGTAGAAATAGATAAAATAAAAAATGCTGGAATAACAACAACGATGAAGTCATTAATATCGATGAACGAAAGTGAAGCAAAGATGTCTAAAGCTTGGGGTTGGGATATTAACGGAACAAAGAACAAACAGAGTGGTGGTTTCTCTGCATCTATACCCCTTTGTAATATTCTTGGTTTTGCAGAAGACTACAAAAAAGTAATAATAAACTGTAAGCATGAACTGATACTCTTACGGAGCAATACTAACCTTAACGCATTGAAATTAGGTTCGGGAGAAGTTGTGGATGATGTTGAAATACATAAAATAGTTTGGCGTGTTCCGCATGTAAAAGTGTCCGATAGAGAAAGGCTAAACTTCCTTAAATTATTAGAAAAAGATCGATCACTTCAGTTATTATTTCGAAACTGGGATTTATATGAATATCCATTATTACCAAAAACTACTAAACATACATGGTCTATAAAAACCTCATCTCAAATAGAAAAACCCAGATACGTTATTATAGGATTTCAAACGAACAGAAAAAATAATGCCGCAGCAGATATGACCCAATTCGACCATTGTACTATGCGAGATGTAAAAGTCTATCTCAATTCAACTTACTTCCCATACGAAAGTTTAAATGTTAATTTTACCGATGGCAAAATTGCTTTATTATATGAACAATACGCAAGATTTCAGCAGTCTTATTTCGGTCGTAGAACAGAACCGTTGTTGAATTTAGAAGAATTTAAAGAAAAAGCACCTCTGTTTGTCATCGATTGCTCGAGGCAAACTGATAATCTCAAGTCGGGACCTGTCGTTAACGTGCGAGTTGAACTCGAGAGCAACACAGAAATACCTGATCAAACTTCTGCATACTGCCTTATCCTAAACGATTGCATTGTGGAATATAAACCGTTGAGCAATACAGTCAAAAAGATATCATGAATAAGGATATTATTTTCGTAGATATTCAAGGCTTTAAAAATTTTAAAAATGATTTTATTGTTAAAGAACTATCTATAGCTACTATCGAATTTACACAAACGTTTCTTATAAAATCTCCATATTCATTTCATAATTTATCGAATTTTGAAAAGAAACAAATCATATGGTTAGAGAAAAACCGAGGAATTCGATGGAGTGAAGGTTTTATTGACTATCGTGAATTTAAACGTGTGATCATACCATATTTAGAAAATAAAAAAATATTGACAAAAGGCTTGGAAAAAATTAAATGGATTAAAGAACTGTGTTCAACATGTCAAATAGTAGATATAGGAGAAAAAGGATGTCCTAATATTCTAAAATTACGTAATGATTATTGTAAAAACAATATTAATTTTAATTGTATAAATCATACAAAAGAATGTGCTTTAAATAATGTAATATGTATTAAAAAATGGTACGAAGACAATTATATGTACAAGTTCTCTTTGTTTGATTGATTGTAATATTTTTTTTTATTCTCTTTATTAAAATTTAATTAAGCAAATAATGTTAAAAATATAAAATGTTAAATTGCATGTTAGAATTAGATATATGATATAAAAATAGTAAATAATAAATCATTTCTTTGTGAACAAAAACATTTTTTTTTATTTATACCTAACATCTTATCACTTATTTTAAAACCTTAGTGAAATTATTTAAACAAATTTTAATTGATAATAGCATGATACATTTTTTTATTTTAATCGCTCTGTCTTACAAGTCTGAGAGTAATTTCATAAAATAATAATACTTAGGTCTAAATTATTACTGAATATATTAAATTACAGATTATAAAAGCACTAAAATTATACAAAATTAGAATTATTTAATTACTTTTTTTTTTTTTTGTGTATATTTCTTCTTTAATTTTTTTTTAATTTATTAATGAACATGAATTACATAAACTAAAATTAAATTAAATGTATTTAATAAGTACTAAAGTAAGTATTCCTCTTGCATTTTATTCGCTCCAAACGGTAGTACCTGAAAAAGAAAATATAAAATGATTTTTACACTATTAATAACAACGCAGTATCGAGCTGTAAGGTTGAAAAAATACATAGATACATAATGCCTACACCTACGTCGCACCGTGGGTAGGTTGAGACCTATGAAACAATAAGAAAAGAAAATAAAAGAGTATAATTATGTACTAACCTATTTACTTGTATCTGAGCGGTCTCCCAATTCTCTCGAAATCAAAAACAATGTGTGTGACACTGATTTCATCACAGGATCTTCTTCATCTTGCGCTGCATAAATGGATCTCAGCATTGGTCGACCCTCAATTATTGAATCTCGTTCAACTATTTGATTTACTTCTATCTTGATGGTAAATTTAGGAACACCAAACGTATCAGTTGCAAGGTAGCTAGTGATGACTGGATTCACTGGTCTAGACATTCTGATTATGTTTTTGAACTTTAAGTATGAAATAAAAATGCGGATGCTCCGTACTAAGGTTACTTAATGAATGACGAATAATTTAATTATGAAATAAATAACTTGAGGCATGGAAATTTGAAACTTAAAAACTGCAAAACGATCTATGTCATCATAATCGGTAGCTTCACATGACCGACAAGTATGAACTTGAATTTGCTTTCCATGCAATTTTTCATTACGGGAATGGTTTAACACGTGTAATCACTACCTATACCTACCTATGTGAAAATGATAAAACTATTTTTGTTTAATTAAGGAAATATATAAATAGTAATGTAAGTACCTATCTAAGAAATTTAAATCAAGTTTGATCTTGTTTCATTCTTGAGATGAATTGAATATTTTTTTCATAGAACCTGAGGCTTAGACGTGATCTTTTTAGGTAAACAACTCTTTAGTCACTTGCACATAAGCATTTGGAGAGGTCACTTAATTTGTTATTGAATTAAAATATTATAGGTAATCAGGCATTTCGGTAAGTTTAATTCATCTCTTTATAAAATATTTAAACTATACTGGGTGTAAGTGACAGCCTAGCAAATACTGAAACTGTGAACGCAGACCATCAAACTGAATAACTTTCACTATGGAGTCTACCTCAGGAAACGCAAAAAAAAAATCTGCTGTCTCATACAAAACTGCTGTACCTTCACGACTAAAATGGAAATGGGACAGCTAAATTTTTTTTCGCGTTTCCTGAGGTAGACTTCATTGTGAAAGTTGTTCAGTTTGATGGTCTGAGTTCATCGTTTCAGTATTTGCTAGGCTGTCACTTGCATCCTGTATAGGTAAGTACCTCATTAATCCTGCTTAATTACAGTTATCTAATGATTTTACTTTTACATTTTTTTGTTTTCAGATCATGGAGGAAACTACCGTTCCTTACTTTTATAATCAAGATCTCTTGAATAGATTTGATGTAGATTACCCTGAGCTAAGAAACAAACGCGATCATGGAAAAACAAAATTTAAGGAACAAAAGAAATCAAATAAGCGTGTTAACAAAAAGAAGTCAATTATTTCACCTACATCCTTTGTAATTTGCAAGAAACCGGACAGACCTCTGCGGTTAATAAAAATATTAGTCTATGATGTGAGCGAAATTGATTGTGTTAGAGAAGATAGTGCAATACTTAATGCGCAATATGTTGTCACCGAAAGAATGGACGAGATTATGGATCAGACAGAGAGTGTTATTAATAAGATTTCTAAAAAGTTGACAAATTACACTTTGTAAAATAATTAATATTTAAATGATCAGATTTATGGACACTGTAAAATTGTTTCTGTTAAGTTTAATAAACAGTAAAATGAAAATGAACTTTCAAATTATTTACAAATTCCTTCTTCCTCCAAATTCTAAAGTGAAACAATTATAGTTAATTGAAGTCTGAGTATGAGTCGAATTACTAATAAGCTAATAAAGTTAAGTATACATATATATCTTTATCATAATATTTTATTATCTGTCAGCACAGCTAGCATGCCAAAGCGCTTAAACGAGAAAAATGTCATGCGCGCTCTTTCCGACATACGTAAAATAATAAGGATGGAGGCACATCTCGATTTTTATCGTTTTCTCGGGGCTGGCATGCGACGCCTACTGGTTTTACCTCACCATATTTTTGTGTGATAGACATTATGTCTATGTAGGGAAGTAGGGTACTATAAATAAAAAATGATATGAAGTAGAAAAAATTTTATTATTAGCACGCTATAAAAGTGCTAGCTGAGACATTTAGGCTAGCGTAACTTATACAATAGGTAAGTAAGAAATTAATATTATATCATTTTGAAGTTAAACATAAAATAATGTTGTCTGCTATACATATAAATTTAGTATTATAATCAGTTTTATTCATTGAAATATAATTCACACAATCTTTTTACAATACCACCTAACAGTCGATGAGTAATCAACCTATCTATTTCTTCATTATTATACTTAATATTATAGCCCGCTCGCAACTGACTAGTCACCGCCTGAGACATGGGATGGCGTGAAGCTCCGAATTGATGACGCGACGATCGCTTGCATGCGTTTATTCTACGTCCCACCTCCCTTGCCTCAGGCGGAGATTAGGTTTTGTGCGCAAGGTATTAGAAACTATCAATTTAGGATAATGTCTACACTCGTACTGTTACTGTTGATAATAAACTACAAAAATTTAAGATTTTAAGATACATTCGCTACCCCACGCCTTGGTAGATATTTTATCTTGAGAAATTGAACGTTTGTCATCATTCGCTGAGAGTGCAACTTTGTTAACACTTCTAGTAAATATTTCATGTTTGATTGATTTAAATAAAATATTTTTTTTGCGAATGACATCTTTATTAATAAGAACTTTCTCGTAATCTGTTAAACTCAATTCTCGCACAATGTTTGCTTTAACACCCTTTGCCTTTTTTATTGTTTTTTCTTTGGTTTTAATGCAATATAACTTTGACCTTAAACCAACAAAGTCCGTTATAATTTTCCCTCCCATCTCATCCTTAAACAAACCAGGTATCTTTTTGTTTTTAAGTGGTAAATTAAATTTATTATTTTCGCTATAATTGCTTGTATCTAAGTAAGGTAAGAATTTGTTTTTCATGTCTCGATAAAAATCATCTGTGGTAATATTATAGATGAAACTATCTGTGTCAGTATAACATAGCTGAACTCGATCTCCATAGAAGGGTTTCACTACATTATAGTGAAAATCGTACATGTGAGCCTTGGATAATTCCAATACCGAAAAGCCTATGTAAATTGGCTTATCTAAGATGACTCTATCTGGTTTCATTTGTATTGCAACCAAACTATCATTAAAAATTGATACACTATGGAAGTAAGGACTAGCTATGAGTTTATCGGCACTAGTTTCCTTTTTGGTTATATTTTTTGTATCATTCCATTGGTTTATCAATTGTACGTTAACCCTTCGCTCATTGTTTTCCAGAGTTTTACCAAAAACGCTGTTATTCAACAGTTTAAAAAAATCTTGTTCGAACTCAGACTGTGCTTTTTGCCGTAGCTCTGTGTTAAACTCTATGTATTGTCTCAAATAAGCACTTTGTTTGAATGTGATAGCCCTGTGAATTTTACGCAATACTAACCCATGCTCTAGACATTTTTTCAAATGAACGTAATGGATCACGTAGTTGTATTTATTGTACAAGTTTGGTACAAGCTTTACATTCTTCCCACCAGGTGGTATACATTTCTCTGGACAAAACGGGAAATCGTTATGATCACAATGTACGTTTTCAGGATATAGCAGATCAACCTCGAGTATGAAACCGTAATCAGCGTCATCTCGTATATCCGAAACGCATAAACCATCAATTTCGTTCTGCTCTAAAAATCTAAAATTAGAGAGGGGTAATGTTTGACACATACTATACCCATACAAATTATTACAATCTAAATAAACTATGAATGAATTTGGTTGGGAAGAGTCATAGTCATCTAGATATTTATGATTTGCTTTTGCGTATCGATGAGAGCACATACATACACCGCCTCTGATTCCATTTTGTAGCATTCGAATGATAGACAAATCATCAATAAGTTCTAGTTGTACACCGGTTTTGAGCAACATCGCATCGAAAGATAAGCTTGGTGCAGTGATATAAAATGCAGGATCGAGCTGGTAATGACGTTTACACGTTTGCCGAAAATTTTCAAATATATCCGTTAACAGAAGAACGTCAGTTTTCAGATATAAGTCCGTGTATTCCCCTAAACTTTTTATTTTAAATTGGTACCATACCGATTGCGCATGCTTATAATCTTCGCATGATATGTTTTCACCCGTCAGTGAGTTGTAAAATTTACTTTGCGGCGGTAAAGAGTTTTCTTCATAACATTTCCAGTCAGTCATATAATCATAGGGATATATACCTTTTCTTGTTAGTAAACTAAACTCGTCTTTATTTGGAAAGAAATAGTGGAGACTAGTAAATTCATCTTTCTTCATTGTTTTCGCTAACTTTCCTAAACTTGTTCCTAAAAATTTAAATGAATCTACGAATCTTAACTGAATATACTCTTCGTTTGTAACTTGAATAAATTTAGTGAATGAAATATAGTTTTCTTTAGACTTTGGTATGATTTTGATCATGCCGGGAGTTACTCCCAATTCTTTGATAAACAGGTGACAGTCATATCCTGCAAGATTGTGAAAAAAAATTGGAATAAATTTAGGAAGCCGATACTGTAAATTACAGTACTGATGGACAGCACCGCGATATCGTCCTGTGATATGACAATGATCTTTTACTCTATCATTCCATAAAAAATTATGACAAATATGACAACGAGTAGATGACTCGAAATCTTTAGCATCCTGTTTACTGAATATAATAGGGATAATAGTACCTAGAACTTCATGAATTTCCGCGACATCTCTATGCAGTGAGCTAACAAACTTTGGCACACAATCTTTACCGCGATAACTAACAAACCGATTATAACGTTCATCAACTGAACAAACGACTTGATAAGCAAACGCAACGGGCACATGACGCTGTAAGTCTGTTGTACTTGCATTATTTGGATCAGGTTCACAGCCCTGAAAAGGTTGTAGCATAGTTTCAAAGTCAGCGTAAATAACGAAAGGAACATTTTGTTTTCGTTCATAATTTTTAAACTGTATAACTGACCCTTTCTCAGGCAGCACAGTAACGACGCCTCCACAAATGTGTTCATCAAGTTTAGCAGCTGATGTAAAAAATTGTAAACAAGTATCACAATAGTATAACTTGCCGTGATGTTTTGTTATTTGTCGTCTAACAAGACGCGGCAGATCTTTGATTAAACAATAATGCGATGATTCACCATTTTCAAGAAGCAACAAATGAATACGTTTTTTATAGCTACTTGACTCCGATTTGTACAATGGTCCAGTTATAATCTTTTTGTCTTTCAGACCATAAACATAAATGCTTAAAGCAGGATTATTTTTCTCGAAAATTGAAATGTCCCTAAAGCTGACTGGAAACGACATATCTTTAATTTGCAACATATCCCGGAAATTTGCATATGATAAAGGTCTTACGGAGTGTTTTGTGGTAGGATATAGGGCCGCCATCACGCAATATAAGAAACAGTATTCGTCATTATTCTGAATATTCAGGCATGCCTTTTTGTTTTTGATAAATTTAGGTAAGTCTATATAATTTGATCCTCGTAATGGTTGACATTTATTTATGTTCAGTTCTAAGTGTAAATTGTTCAAAAATGTCCACCCACTGTCCCTCTCTTGAAATTCTTCAATCTTCTTTATCAAATTACTTTTGACATCTAAAAATAATGAATCGAAGTCATAATTTAAATGAAGTGTAAAATTTTTTGTTCCAAAAGACTTCACTTCCTGGGTATCATTTTTGAACATCAAAAACATAGAAAAAAGTTCAATATTAACTTTAACACATATATGACTTTTAAGTGATCGATCTAAAAGTGACTTGATTTTGAAACTAGTTCTGACAAAAAACGTATTTATAGAATTTACTTCCTCTTCAGTCACTGCTAAAATCCTATAGCTCGCGATACGACCCCGGAAAGCGGATTTTATTATCTGTACGTTATCGTAAACAGATGCAGCGGCATTATTTTTGTGTACGTTACTTCGTAAATGACCTGTCCATTTGTTTCTTACAACTAAAATACCGCAGCTTGAACAAAAAGGCATGTTAGAATAATTTAACTCTTGTAGTTTTTTATCAACAGTACGTATTAACTATAATTAACGCTAAGTATTTATAGATACGGTTTAACTGTACCTACCTACTATTTTTTATCAAAATTCAACAAATCAAAAAATGATGTGACTAGTTATTAAAATTATTATAAAAAGAAGGTGGAATGTCCTCAAACAGCTCATGAGCCGATCTCACAAGATTTTGGACATTTTGCCACTGCGGACAGTCGTCATTCGTAAAGAACTTCACCCTTACGAGAGCCTTCTTCCAACGTTCCTCTGGCTTAGAACCTTCGGCGTCGGTAGTATTATATACTTTAAGATCAATATAGTATTCACCACTTTGTTCGGTCACCCGTCGTTGGTTGCCTGTTGCTACCCGGTTTACGAAGCAGGACTCCAGAGTCCCGTTCCGCTTTGTTGGCTTTGAAGATGACGGTTGCGGTTGATCCTTGGTCAACCCAAACACGTCGAGCGCTGCTGGGGCTGTCTTCTTGCGCGCACTGTAAAAGCAAACAAATAGCTATAACATAACATTTTGTTTATTAAGAAAAATCAATCAAAAAAAAATTATGGTGTAGGTGCGAGTTAAAAATCAAATTACCTAGCTAAATTAGTCGATGACGTTTTTCGCTTCCCCACGCTGCTACTACTCAACGACGTAGATTTCTTAGAGGTCTTCTTTTTCGTTTTATCAACCTTTTCTCTCTCCTCTTCACTTACAATTTCATACTCGGAGTCAGACCTGAAAGTTAATAAAACTATTAAGCAAAAATTAATAAATTATCTACCTTCAGATCTCGAACGTTAAACTGTACCTAATGTGTTTAAAATATAAGTACTATAATTGCAACTAGGCATATCAAAATAAGTTTCAACTAGGATTCGAACCCATGTTGTAGGTATTAAATCATAACCATAATGTTAATGATTGCATGATTAAATAATTGTTCTCATACCTACTTACATTTTTTCTTGAAGAAACTGAATTTATTAAAAATCACTCACGATAATTTATACTGCGACTACTGTTGAGCAAATTCAAAATAAGTATGTTACAAATTATGGATTGCAATAATTAGGTAAGCTTTTTTACTCTTAAGTCTCCATCTAAAAACGTAATGTAAAGGTTCTAATCAATGTAATTTGAACCTTAAATTCAAGTAAATACTATGTAACATTCTACGAGTCACTTTTATCACATAATACATTCTGATTTATTACGATAAAAATGCTTACTTAGGTTTTCTTCGGTTTCACAGTATGAATCAACATTCGAAAAAAATACAGTGTGTCATTTTGATAAATATTGAAGAAAGATAATATCTATTTTGTAGGTAGGTAAGAAGCTTAACGTGTTATGTAGCTAATTAAATATCTTTGTCATCACTATAAATTATATCTAGGTATATAATATTATTAATTAAGATATAAACATATTTAATTTTATCACGCATATATTTCAGACAATAACTGCCTACCTATTATACCTACCTACCTACCTACTTATTATACTTACTTATTTATTATTTAATAATAAAATGATAACGAAATTCGTTAAATAAAACCATACTGAATAAAACTAAGTAGGTATATAAACACACCTAAACTTACGTAAGTTCACTACTAAATACGAACTAGTACACAACTTAGTTGATAAAATAACAAGAAGAATTTTTGGTTACATTATCTTATTACAGACTTGAGTTAATCCCTTTAGTATTGTGATGTAATCAACTTAATAATAATATCCTTCTTATATTATCGTATATTTCAGTGGATACCTAACAAAATATTAAAATTAACACCTTGTATAATCGCAATGACGACATCCTTAGTATCATATTACGGTAATCAAATACTAACCGGGGAATTCAGTTTTTATTTAATGCCGCGTCTTTAATCCAGCTGTATGAGGTACATCGACTCTTTTATAAAGGTATTGTTACTGGTTCTGTTTACTAAAGACGTTAGTGTACAGCGGCCTAGCGAAAACTCGCGCATTAAAATAACGATTTCTAAATCGCGCTATTAAAGTTTTCAACGATGTTAGTATATATACCAGAGTGAAACAGTTTCCTCTGGGCTGGTTGAGACCATGTGGTGTTAGTTAAGCTTGGCCGACTTGACTACACTCCATAACTTCAAACATGCCTGTGATATGAAATATCAATTAGTATCGATCTGGCCAATCTGAAACTTGATAAAGTAATATCTCTATGAACTGAAATCCTACCTGAGAACTGACACTGTAATGTCGAACCTCAAATGGATACCAAAAACCCTGAAATCCTACCTGAGAACTGACACTGTAATGTCGAACCTCAAATGGATACTAAAAAAACCCTTAGGGGTTTCCTCTAATGTGCGATGAGCAATTAAGGTACCTTGCACAACTTCCGACACTAGCCGACGAGACCGAGCAAGGTACCTGAAAGCTCAAAGCACGAGGTTTTTGCTTCTTTTGATTAAAATAATGTTTTCAGTTCGACAAATAGACAGATAAAACGAGTTCCTGTTCTTGTTAAATAAACGATTTAACATCCTAGATGACAGTGCGTTCAAGGAGTGATCTTACCATGGCTCTCATCTGATCGCGTTATAACGACACAGGTTGAATTTAAATTAGAATGTCTGAGTAAATGATTGAACGAAAAATATCTTTGTAATATTGGGCACTCTAGGTCAACGAGTGACTGAAGGCGAACAGGGTGAGCCTGAAGGAAACGAAGTGGCCTAGAGTGCCCAATATTACACTACTGATGTGTGTGGTGGGCCTTATGCTAAATGTTAATGTGCCTATTATCTAAGGTTTAACAAAATTAGCTTAAGGTGGTTTCAGTCCATACAAAAGTTTGACGCACAATACGCGTAGACGGAATTAATAAAAGTAATTATTTTATATATGTAAAAATAGTTGAGGAAATCTAGTTGCCGCGTCACAAATAACTTTTGCAATTTATAATATAATTACGAAGATATAAAACTTTTAAAATTTTGTATGAAATGATTAGAAACACGGAACTGCGCTCCAGAACTGGCATAGCGGACGTGGGGCGCAAGACAGCTCAGCTGAAGTGGGACTGGGCTGGACATGTCTGTCGCATGCTTTTGGAAAGAAGGGCCAAAATCACTACAGACTGGGTTCCCCAGGATGGTCGCCGGCGTCGAGGCAGACCCAGAAAAAGGTGGAGTGACAACATGGATGCCTTCTTGGAGAGTTAGCCAGAAGTTGCACACAATAGAGAGGATTGGAGAGTAAAAGGGGAGGACTTTGCCCAGCAGTGGGACATTGAACGGGCTTCGGAAAAAAAAAATGAAAAATTTCAAAGCTTTATATCTTCGTAATTATTTTATAAATTGCAAATGTTATTTGTTACGCGGCATCTAGATTTTCTAAAATATTTTTCCATATATACAAAGTTACTTATTTTAATACCGTCTACGCGTATTGTGCGTCAAAGTTTTGTATAAAATTGGCCCCTCTGCAACCGCCTTAAACTATTTTGTACAGGAATATAATCATCATCATCTTAGTTAAGAGCTACGCTTTTGTCGGTGGAGTATTCGCCAATCCTGTCTCCTTCCCGCTAGTCTCTTGAGTTCTTGATACGACACGACATCAACCTTTTCCTTCACTTGGGTCAGATAACTCTGTCTAGGTCTTCCTCTGCCTCTTCCCTTCCAGTATGGTTTTAAAGAAATTGTCGTTTCGTATCAAGTGTCCGATCATTTTCCCCCTCCGGTTATCGATTGTTTTTAAAATGATTCTCTTTTCTTTAACCATTCTTAGCACCTCTTCATTTGTTATGCGTCCATGGTTCCGTCCAATTTATCCCCTCCATTCACCTCCAACACCACATCTCAAAAGCTTCCAGCCTATCTCGATCTCGTTTAGTCAATGTCCACTTCTCGCTACCGTACAATGCAATGCTCCAGATGTACACTTTTAATTAGGCGTTTTCGGATTTTGCTTTCAAAAGGTGTTTTTACAAGGAATATTATACAGGGTGTAAAATTAAATGGGGCACATACTTAAAGGGGTGCTTTAGACCATCAAACTGAATAACCTTCTCTATGGGACCCATATCGAAGCTCGAACAAAATCTGCTAGAAGCTCGAACAAATTTAAGTCAAGTTATGTTTGCACTTTTGTATGGGACAGCGGTTTTTTTTCGCGATTTCAGTGTTGGTCCCATAGTAAAAGTTGTTCAGTTTGATGGTCACCCCTTTAAGTAAGTGTCCCATTTAATTTTACACTCTATATAAAATGGTATCCAACAAATTGAACAACTTCATCTAAGGGACCAAGTTATCCATAGAGAATGTGGCCTTTAACCAATACGAATTTTAATGTAATCTAAAGTCAAGAGGAGTGTGTTTGGTATCAGTAAGATGGACACAACCTGCGTGCTGTGCCCAGAGCTGTACCCAACACTATCACTCATACCGCATGTATCCGAACCGAATTTAATTGAATAAATATATTTGTATTTTTATTTGAATCAGTTTAATGGTCTGAACCAAAAAGTGTTTACAAAATCACCTAGTATTTATACAAAATATTATACACAATACATTTAGTATTTGAAGCAGGAAAAAGTAGAAATTCTTGATCATCCTCCATACAGTCCTGACCTAAGCCCTAACGATTTCTTTACATTTCCTAAAATTAAGAAAAGTCTTCGTGGTCAAAGGTTCCAGTCCGGTGAAGAAGCAGTCGACGCTTTCAAGTCAGCCATTTTGAAAACCCCCAGTTTAGAGTGGAATAAATGTTATAATAACTGGTTTGAGCGAAAGGAAACGTGGTGAATACTTTGAAAAACAATAAAAAGTACTATAAGGTTCTAGTTGTGTTTTTTTTTCTTCAAACGACAAAACTTAAAAGGCATACCAAGTACAGGGTCGGTCTCTATCAATCTCAGTAGGTTAAGTAATAACCTCTTAAATTATAGTTCAATGAAATTAAACTTTGTGCATAATTCAAAGTTAATGGATATTCTTGCATAAATACTTAATTTGTACCTCGTGTCTCGGCTGTTACTCTACTACGTAACGTGTTACGTTTCAGTAAACTAATTGCAATGGAATCATCATCATCATCCGCCTCGTATATACGTCCTACTGCAGGGCACAGACCTACCCTCAAGGAGGCGTATGGGCGCAGGTATATAGGGTGTTACGAAATACATATAATCATTTAACCACCCCCTTAAATGATATTAAGAACATCAAACCGAACAATTTTCACAATGGAACCAATATCGAAATTGCTAAAAAAAAAATCGGATGTTATATCAGACGATAGACGTCCACTGCTGGACATAGGCCTCCCCCAAAATGAGGAGATTTGCCACAATCGCCATGATGCGATGCGTTTGCGATGTTCCATACTAAACTACAGATCTACTCGAGCTAAATGTATCATCATCATCGTCATCATATCAGCCATTAAACGTCCACTGCTGGACATAAGCCTCCCCCAAAATGGGGGGGATTTGCCATAATCGCCACGCTTGGCAGCCGGGTTGGCGATCGCAGTTGGATCGAATCAATGTGTGTACTCAGAGGATGCTGCTGCCCATCCTTCAGTAGATCCCTTAGTCGCCTTTTACGACACCCACGGGAGCTAAATGTATGGTACAAATGATTTTTTTTTTCGCCATTTCGATGTTGGTCCCATAGTGAAAGTTGTTCAGTTTGTTGGTCTAAACCACCACTTAAAAGTTTTCAATTTTTATTTTTACTTTTGTCACACCCTGTCTGCATCAAATTTCCTTACGATGTTTTCCTTCTCCGGCTGTGGAATAATAATATGCCTGAAATGATTGTACGAAATGACTAAGGGAAAGGAGGATTGTGTTCTAAAAGCCTTTTTAGAGAAATCATATAATTATCATCATCATCATCTCAGCTGATACAAGTCCACTGCTGAACATAGGCCTCCCCCAAGGATCGCCCTAACGACCGGTCCTGCGCTGCCCTCATCCAACGGGTTCCCACCGCCTTCACCAGGTCGTCGGTCCAACTTGTAGGGCCCATTGCCTACCCGTGCTGCGCTTTCCGGTACGCGGTCACCCCTAGAGAACTATTCGGTCCCATTGGCCATCGATTCTGCTAGCAATGTGCTCCAATGTGAATCAAAGTAGCCGACATAGCCCAAAGAATTGCTAAACTTAAGAAATAATATAAACGAACACAATACATCCATAACCGTTCGCAAAATTGTCAAGTGGGCCCTGTTTAATAAACGTGACATTCTTTCTTATCGTGTGGGCAGAGCTTGAGCAGAGCCCTGGTGTCAGAGTTTTTTCAGACCGCCTTACGGCCTCTGACGTGGTCTTTATGTAATGACTACTTCCACCAGAGATAGTAGCCGGGACCAACGGCTTAACGTGCCATCCGAAGCACGGAATCATTTTCCTTTTCAGACAATCAGGTGATTCAGCCTGCAATGTCCTAACCAACTGGGGAAAAACGCAAAGTGACATATCACTAGGTGCCCCCCGTGGGGATCGAACCCACGACCTCCGAGTCGAGAGCCAATTCTCTTAACCATTAGACCACGGAGGCAGTTGACGTGACATTAACAATTTGACAATAATAATAAATAACGCAAGCACTATAGGCTGTTTATTATGGAAACCATACAACAACAGCACAAACATATAAACATCCATGACCGAACCGGGATTCGAACCCAGGACCCTGGTTTGGCAGTCTGGCATCGTAACCATTACACCAACCGGGTCACACAATGACAATTCAGAATACATTGCTGTTTACTAATGACGATAAACTTGCAGTGCTTCATGTGTCCTAGCATTCTCAGCAATGTACTCTGAATTGTCATTGTCGCGGGGCCCTGCTCTAAAGTTCTCCCCATAATAATAATAATCTACCATAGCAAAACAACCATTGTGTATAACATTGAGAAGTTAATCTCTTCTTAAGCCGTCACGTCATCTTGAATCTTAATCCAATGAAATCATTTGTTTCCTCTTTTGAGGACTTAAAGAAGATAATTTCTCCAGCCATGGGGAAAAGGCCCCCAAAAAAATGTTAGCGTATAGTTATGGAACTCATGTCGTTTTGTTTCTCATAATCTCTAGATTATAGTGGTAATATTAGCAATACCCAATCTTAACGGAGTGTCGCGTAATAGCAGTTGGCGCACATCTTGTCTCGGTAAAATATGTTGGTTATTCATTTTTATTTTCGTATGAACATTTAAGACGTTCCTATTCACGCATTGCTTTACATGTGCCGTTTTAACAGGGAAAAAGAATCTTAGTAAGGAAGTCAAAACGGTGCATATTTTATGTTGATTTCATAATTCCGTTTGCATTTTTATGTAATCTTTCGTCCGATTACTATAATAAATTAAATTATGTTTATTAGAGTGCAATGCCATCAATAAACGTTACCGTTTGTGGGCCTAAAATAAATTGACTCCTTTGACTTGTGATAAAGCGGTTCTTGTAAGCTTGGATTTGTTCTCGTGTGCCGGTTCTCGTGCAGCTTTGATCCTAAGATTCCCAGGATGAGTCTTGTATACAGTTACTAGAAGAGTGATAATTATTAATTATCTCTTCTCAGCCAATAGACGTCCACTGCTAGGCATAGGCCTCGACCAAGGATCGTCACAACGATCGGTCCTGAGCTGCACTTATCCAACGGTTTCCCGCCCCCTTCACCAGGTTGTTGGTCCACCGTGTGGGACGCCTTCCCACGCTGCGCCTTCTTCAAGCCGAGCCCACCTCCAATTTAGTTTAGCCATTATCCTATTAGGCCGTGTGGTGTCGGCTAAGAATAGCACCATCTCATTTCCTCCCGTGGGTGTCGTAAATGGCTACTAAGGGATCTACTGAAGGATGGGCAGCAGCATCCTCTGAGTACACACATTGATTCGATCCAACTGCGATCGCCAACCCCCCTGCCAAGCGTGACGATTATGGCAAATCCCCCCATTTTGGGGGAGGCTTATGTCCAGCAGTGGACGTTTAATGGCTGATATGATGATGATGATGATTATCCTACACATAATATTATGTACGTTCATTTACGAAAATTACATTCTAAGGTAAAGTGACGTCGTAGGATTTAATAATAAATTTTAAAACGCCGTCCTTACTGCTCAACTTTTTTTTAAACTACCTCCAGTTTCGTCTCTGGATCTTTTTTTTTATTTACGATCAATTTTTCCGTCGTAAAATGTTGTAAGTTGGGTCATAACGGGGATTGCAGTACTTTTGATGTAGTAATTTGTATGTGGATTGATTTATTAGGCTGGGAGAGGCTTACTTTCGGTTATTTGATGTGAAAATAGTGTCTAAAAAGCAAACCTTTTTTATTTCCATGAGCCGGTGGCCCGTTGCGATTTGCCGAAACACTCAATCATGGGGGTTCCGGGTCTGTCGATGAATCGCTGTACCACAGTGTGGACACCTGTCGACCGTGCGCAGGTTCTTCCCATGCGACCGGACGGGTGGCAGGTTGCGGATAGCCCCCCCGCCGTGAACGGGCGCTGCGTACGGTACCCGCCCATGGACGGGGAGTCCCTCGGGACCCCGGACAAGGGAAGAACTCCCATCGGAAAACTCCCATCCGATGGGAGTCTCCCTACACCCCTATCCCTCTTCCCGTCCTCTTAACCTCCCACTCCTCTTACCCTCATCCCATCGCTTTCCACCTCCTGGAGGAGACAACCTCGACTCCAAAAACCCCAATCTACAGGTGTCAACCGTACCGTGCCCATAGATGCGTGGCTGAGGGGGTGCTCAGTCGCTAACGGTGTCTCCTCGATACCGGGCAGACTCGGGGTAGTATCTTCGCCTTATCCTGGCAAGCGGGGCTCTGCTGGGATTGACTGATTTAGTTCCCTTGCTACTCGTGGGATTAGTAATGGATGATAAATTAAAGAAAATTTTAAACTTAATGCCATCTCTGGGCGTAACAGGGAACACACTTGGAGGGAGCGGCTCAACAAGCCCCCCTACCCAAAACAATGAGGAGCCGATGATGGAGGAAGGTCCAGTAGCCTCCCCTTCTTCAGACGGCACCAGGATGTTGGAAGAAAGCCTTCTGACATCACCTACATCCTCGATCTCGGGCACAGCTGAGGTGACGGACACCAGGACGGACGAAGAATCCTTTGTACCGCCTAGAAGTTCGAACCAAAGAGGTACTCGCA
This sequence comes from Agonopterix arenella, assembly GCA_927399405.1. Taxonomy (NCBI): domain Eukaryota; kingdom Metazoa; phylum Arthropoda; class Insecta; order Lepidoptera; family Depressariidae; genus Agonopterix; species Agonopterix arenella. Next base: position 1,080,935 of record OV656690.1, read on the forward strand.
GAAGAAGGATGTGCGGGTCGGCTCGTAGGCGCTACAAAACCCTCGTCGCAGAGGGCATTGACCCAACTGTAGCATTCGAGCAGTGCCATAAAACGCTCGAAGAGCTGGGAATGACCCAACAACAGTACGACCGTAGGCCATACAAAAGGACCCGGTCGGAGGAGGTATCTCCCAAAGAAGGTGTCCACAAGGCACCAAGAGTAGACGGGAATCCGCCTCGTGTCGAACCCCCAAGGGCATCCACCTCTAGAGAGCCAGAAACGACAGAGGGGACTCTGGGGCGGCAACCGAGAGCGGGCCCATCCTCATTCAAGGAGGCAGCAGGCTCGTACCGAGTTGGTATCCGTGAAAGGACACCAATGACGGACGAGCAATTAGAATTGGTCCGGTGCTCTATTCTCAGTGCGATAAGCGGCACTGAGATTAGAGGAACCGGCCCAAGATTCCTAGGCCATTCGCTAAGGCCGGGGTGGCTGCTGATCACCTGCAAGGACCTGGAGTCACGAAAGTGGCTTGAAGACCGTGTAGGTAGCCTGAAACCCTGGCCTGAAGCGGAGCTGTCGATAATGACAGAGGCTCAAATGCCTAAGCCGACAGTGGGAATCACTTTTGCACCCAAAACCGAGGCCAAATCGGCCGAGGAGGTAGTCAGAATGTTGGGGGTGCAAAATAAAAATTTGAACACCCATATGTGGAAGGTTCTCCACTGTAAGGCCGAAGAGGCAGGGTTCACCATAACCCTGTCTATCGACGACCTTTCAGCGGGGGTCCTACGCGATATGGAGTGCAAGGCAAGCTTGGGCCTCAAACAGATCCTGTTCAGGCTGAAAGGAGGTGAAAAACCCCTCAAACAGGCTGAAACTACCTCCAAACCCACCCCGAAGCAGCCTCCTCTAGCACCACCTCAAGGAGGTGCATTAAATGTAGAACCTCCAGCTAGGGGAAGCTTTCCCCTCTCCAGGGGGACCTGGCGGGGTAGGCCGCAGAGAGGTTCCCGAGGCAGTAGCTTCAGCAGAGGGACGCAAAGGGGATCGACCCAACCGAAAGGCCGTGGACGGCCCGGAGGTGAGGGACGGCCCAAACCGCCCCCTGCACACTAATGCCCTAAAAGGGCAAACCACCACGAGGGCAATAAAGGTCATCCAAATTAACATTCATCACGCCACAGCTGCGACACACGTGCTAACACACAGCTTCTGTCGGGATGACCTAGAAATGGCCCTCGTACAAGAACCGTGGCTGGAGAACAACACGGTTCTCGGTCTACACAACGCAGGTAATGTACTTTATAACATTAATGGCATTAAGCCTAGAGCCTGCATTATCTTCAATAAACTAATTGAATATCTACCAGTTCCAGAATTTTGCACGGATGACCTGGTAGCTGCGTTCGTCAACCTCCGTGGATGGAAGGGAGTGAGGATAATAGTCTGCTCAGCCTACCTCCACGGTAAGGAGACAGACCCAACCACAGAGCTCGACAAACTGCGGGAGTATGCACGCCTACAACATGCCGAGCTTCTGGTCGGATGCGACGCCAATGCCCACCATACCAATTGGGGGAGCACCGACATCAACCCAAGGGGTGAGTTACTCCATGACTTTACTCTAACCAACCGTCTCTTTATTTGTAACACAGGATGTAAACCCACCTTTGTAACAGCTAACAGACAGGAGGTTTTAGATGTTACTTTCGCAACGGAAGAAATCTTCAATTGCGTCAGTAATTGGCATGTTAGCGACGAAGAATCCATGTCTGACCACAGACACATACGTTTTGATTTAATAACCGCTCCAATATACCAAACGAACACCTTTAGGAATCCGAAGGCGACATCCTGGGAACTATTTAGAACCCTACTAAAGGAGAACCTACTAGACTTTCCTAAAACAATCAAAAATCCTGAAAGCTTAGAACTGGCAGTACTTATTCTAAACAACGGCATCCTAGACGCCTACCACAAAAGCTGCCCTCTGAAAAAACCCAAGCAACGAAGGAACACTCCCTGGTGGAATCGTAAGTTAGAAAAACTTCGAACCCAGTCTCGTCGGCTTTTCAATAAAGCCAAATCCTATAGGTGTAGTTGGGACACCTACAGGTCCGTTCTAACAACTTACAAACGAGAAATAAAAAAAGCCAAGAGAGAAAACTGGCGGAAGTTCTGTGAGGAAGTTAATCAAACTCCTCAAGGAGCTAAACTACACAGGATTCTCGCAAAAGCTCCAAAGAACCAATTAGGCCTTCTCAGAAAGCCTGATGGTAACTTCACCTGCTCTGAGAAGGAGACCCTGGAACTGCTCACAGCGGTCCATTTTCCTGGCTCAATCAGTGAAACAGACCCAAACACTTTCACAAGTGGAAGGGGTAACAAAGACGCTCACGCACCACAAAGGCCTCACTCAGAGGACTGGCGGAGAGCGTCAAAAATTTTCAGACCTAACCAGGTTAAATGGGCGCTTAAGACCTTTAAGCCCTTTAAATCAGCTGGAGATGATGGAATATTCCCAGGTCTTTTACAACAAGGCGCGGAAATTCTAACTCCAATTCTAATAAAATTATTTAGAGCCAGCTTTGCGTGTAACGTTATACCTGAGCCATGGACTAAAGTCATAATTAAGTTCATACCAAAGACAGGCAAAAAGGACTATGCCCAACCAAAGTCCTACAGGCCTATAAGTCTCACCTCTTTCATGCTGAAAGCTATGGAAAAGGTACTTGATCAAAACCTACGGGAAAGTGCCTTACGGACACACCCATTGCACAAAGATCAGCACGCCTACCTAAAGGGCAAATCAACAGAAACCGCCTTGATAGATTTAGTCGACAAGATCGAAAAATCAATCGAGGACAGGCAAATTGCCCTTTGTGCATTCCTGGACATTGAAGGAGCCTTTGACAATACCCCTACAAAAACCATAATTAGTGGACTAACTGCCAAAGAGGTAGATCGGACCACTATAGGGTGGATAGAGTCAATGCTCCGCAACAGGTCTGCAAAACTAACGCTGAATGGTCACATCCATGCAGTCAAAACAACTAGAGGCTGTCCACAGGGAGGAGTACTATCCCCCCTCCTATGGTCAGTCGCGGTTGACCAACTCTTGCATCTACTGGCCGAGGAAAGACTACCCACCCAAGGGTATGCCGACGACCTTGTAGTAATCATTAGAGGACCGTGTCTAGACACAGTTTCCTCTCTTGTGCAAAGAGCTCTTCATATCATACAGAAATGGTGTGAAGAGAACACTTTGTCTGTCAACGCAGACAAAACCGTCATAGTACCATTCACGAACAAGCGGGACCTCAGAAAATTAAGAGTCCCCCGTCTCAATGGAAAAACTATACCCTTCTCCAAAACTGTTAAGTACCTAGGCGTTACTTTTGACCAACGCCTCAATTGGAATACGCATATTGATACCGTCATCCGGAGGGCCAAGACGTCGCTCGGCATCAGCTATCGAGTAGCAGGGACTAGATGGGGAATAACCCCTAAAATAGCCCTCTGGCTTTACACTGCCATAGTTAGGCCAATCGTATGCTACGCCGCAGCTGTCTGGTACAAAAAGACCCTCCAACAATCCACAATAGACAAACTCAGTAGCCTTCAAAGGACCGCGTGCCTTATTGTAACAGGCGCGATGTCCACCAGCCCTGGGCTAGCTCTTAATGCACTACTCAACCTCCAACCGCTACATATCTTTGCACAAAGGGAAGCGAAGGCATGCATACTAAGAGTTAACCCAAACAAGAATCGTAACTGGCAGTCGAAGTGTCTAATTAGCCTGCAGGAGGATGCCACGTGCCTCCCAGTGCTAAAGATGACCACAGACACTATGACGCCAGTATACAACTTCACCAAGAACTACATTGTTACATTTCCTTCGAGGGATGACTGGCTTGAGAGCCAAACGTCCGTCAAAGACAACTGCCTAACCTGGTTCACAGATGGATCCAAGAAAGGCAATGACGTCGGCAGTGGAATATACGGCGAAAACCCAAGATTAAGGCAGACCCAAAATCTTGGCAATTACGCCTCCATATTCCAGGCGGAGGTATACGCCATCACAGCCTGCGCTGAAATTAATTTGAGCAAGCGCTACGTCAATCAACATATCACTATTAACTCCGATAGCCAAGCAGCCTTGCTAGCCATAGACTCTCCGATCATAAAGTCTAGGCTAGTACAGGACTGCGTATCACAACTGAATGCTCTAGGCAATAACAATCAGCTTGTGCTACAATGGGTGCCAGGACACTCAGACATAGAAGGTAACGAAAAGGCGGACGAGTTGGCCAGAAGAGGAACAGAAAACCACTTCATAGGCCCCGAACCCTTTCTTGGAGTACCTGGCAGTCTAATACGCGATTCTTTGAACAAGGTCAGCTTTGGAGAGGCAATAAAGCTTTGGTGCAACACCCCAGGCATGGGCCACTCCAAAGCACTTATCAAAGGCTACAATCGCAAACTTGCGAACGGTCTCCTTGCCCTCAGCAAAGATCAAATTTGTACAGTAGCAAGGTCACTCACAGGCCACTGCAAATTAAATAAGCACATGCACACACTGAAACTAAGTGACACCACCGGCTGCAGATTCTGCAAGGAGGAAATGGAGACTCCTCTGCACCTCCTATGTGACTGTGGCCCCCTGATGTACAAACGTAGTACTCATCTAGGTAGGCAGGTTCTGTCACCAGATGAGATACAAACTATCCCTATCAAGAATCTACTGCGTTTTCTGGCCGCAGTGGGGATTGGTAAGGAACTTTAAAAAAGGGCGTTCACAAAGGACCAGCGATGGTCTACGTGGCACAGGCTAAGCCTGTCAAGGCCCAAAAACCCCCCCTAATAATAATAATGGGGGTTCGGGTTCGAATCCGCACGAACGACATGCCATGTACCAATAAGTTTTTCGAACTTATGTACGTAATATCGACTTTCTCAAACCTGCATACGCCGAAGAAATTCTGATGCGTATTGTGAAGTCTACCATACCGCATTGGGCATTGGGCATGGCCTACTGGGGTAGGCCTGTGCCCTGCAGCAGTGCCGTAAATAGGGCGGTGCCAGCGGTGCCCAGGCACAGGGCGCAGGTCTTGGAGAGGTGCAGAAATGACCAGGACTAAGTTTTGGGTCGAACATACCTACAATAATCGCGTATACGGCTGTAGACGCACCATACTTTTTTTTATTGCGAAATTTCGAGCTCGCACCAAAAGAAATAGGTAAATTGAACGGTAAATTATTCTGGATGATTTCAGCATGGGATCCTTTAACATTATGTAGCATTAAAAATTGTGATCTTGCTTCACTCGCACCACCTTTGTCTCATACCTGAATAGCCACGATTTCGGCGTCAGTTGGAAATAGAGTTACAAAAAAGCAAAACGCATCAATTCGTTGAGTTCGCTTCGCTCGCTCCAGGATTTGAATCATGTTACATTTGTACAATGACTTAAAATATTTGAGTAAAATACCGAGCTCTCTTCATTCGCTTCTGATTTTAAGTCTTAGGTTCTTCTTTAGGTTAATGGTTATTTAGTTAGAGTTAGATTATAATTATTAAATTCGAATATGAAACTGGGATAACGAACTTTTTTTTTTTTTTTACTAACCTATTTCGTCCCATTGTTCTCCCCCAAACTTTTCCAGCCTTCCCTCCCTATCCCGTGCCATCAGTTGCCATTCTACTTCGTGGGCATCCAGGATTCGGATCCAAACCCCCAAAACTATAACGAACTAGTATAACACCTTATAATAGTATAAATGAAAACTATAATTTTGGGTCCTTCTTAATATGCCGACACTGTTTTAAGGGGAATATACCCCTCTGAACCTAACCTACCCTTTGGCTAGTACAGCACCTCCTGGAGTGCAGCGGGATGTGGCTTGCTCCATAGACAAATATAAGCAAGAGCGCGATAGCCGACACCCTCTATATGGCCACCAAAGCCCACAAGCCCGCCTCAAGAGCCGCAGGAGCTTCCAACGCTATACGTCGGCTATACGTAATGACCCGTCTGCTACAAGATGCACTCTGTGGAAAGAAAGGATACCCCCACCAGCTGAGTTCATTTCCCCACAGGAACAACTACCGCCCAGACACAATCTGCAATGGCAAGTGTGGAAATCCTTAAATCGGCTTCGCACTCAGGTCGGCTGTTGCAGACTAAATCTGTGTAACTGGGGGTATAGGGATCCTGGTCTAACACAGTGTGATTGCGGCGAACCTATCCAGTTGATGGGTCATCTGCTGGAATGTCCGCTGTGCCCGAACACCTGCACGAGAGAGGATTTAAATACAGCTACTCCTTACGCTGTCAGGCTTGCCGAACACCTGGCTACTAAAATATAAAAATATCACTGTAGAACCATTGACACGAAAAGAAGAAGAAGCTGATCAATTTTATATAAGAGGACCATTTTCATTTTTTCATATCATTTATTGCCATAAATTGTATGTAACTACATTATATTATATTAGATGGTAACATAAATTGGTTTAAAAGTTCAGTACAATGTTACTGATACGAGTGTAGCAATCTATTCTATTTATACAGTATATGTCCGTGTGGTGTCGGCTAAGAATAGTATCATCCCATTTCCTCTCGTGGGTGTCGTAAAAGGCGACTAAGGGATCTACTGAAGGATGGGCAGCAGCATCCTCTGAGTACATAAATTGATTCGATCCAACTGCGATCGCCAACCCGCCTGCCAAGCGTGGCGATTATGGCAAATTCCCCTATTTTGGGGTAGGCTTATTTCCAACAGTGGACGTTTAATGGCTGATTTATACAGTAGGATAAACTAAATCTTGAATTGTAAATATTGAAAATAAGACATGTCAGAAACTCTCAGATTGGAAATGTGTATAATAGAACAAACAAACATAATTAATTAATTCTTAATGTCATTTTAGTTCAAAAGACAAAAATAAATTAAAAGAAGATTACTCCAAGTTATAATGGTTACATTTATATTTTTTTTCTTTTTTCGATATATGTTCCTTAGGGAAAGTTAAGTTTCATTTTCCGAATAAACCTTTTAAAGTGCCTCGTTCAGTGCCACCCAGCATAATTTGTGCGGAAGAAGTCGCGGGTGAACAGAGAGAAGTCGCAGGCACTCTAGTGACATAAATGTCCCCAATCGGGGGCCGCGAGCTTCGGGCGGGAGGAGGGTTAAAATGTCCCATTTCAATCAATCAAATATACTTTATCTTACACTACAACATAGACAGTAAAATACAGAGAAAAAAATACAAGAGGCACAAAATAAGTCGGTCTTATTGCTATTTTTGTGTTTCTCGTTAATATTTCTGAAACTAGGCATTCTAGAAAAAAATTACTTTACATGTCTAGACAATAATCATCAGCTTCATAATTTTTTTTACGAAGCAATAATAAGGGAGATGCGGGGCGGTGGGGAACTAAAAAAAAATGTTTTGTCCAATTTACCTAGAAATAACGAGAATGTTAAATTTAGGGGCTTAAAATTTACTCATTTAGGTCTTCAAGGGTCTTATATGGGTCTTAATAAAAAGTGATTCCATACAAATTGAAAGTAAATCTCAATTTCCTACAAAAAGTTCCTGCGGTGATTTGCTATAAAATTTCCATCAGGAGTTCCATTGTGTATCGCCGAAGAGCTTCACCAAATCAAAACGGAATCAACTTGAGGAACTTAATATTTTGCAACATGTTCTACTTTTCCAAGGTGCGGTAGCATGAAGGAATCTCAGGATGCTTCATGTTTGCACCGATTGGCTTCGAAACAGTGGGTCCTTGGGGCCAAGAAGCCAAAAAACTTATTAAAGAGTTGTCGATGCATCTTCGCGAGACCACCGGTGACCGTAGAGGGTAAGCTCGCTAAATCTTCGACCCCATCTTCGTCCTGAGGACTGGATTGAGGTCAAGAGCAAACCCTAATAATAAAAAAAAAGCTTCCTTGGTCAACGACTCAGCTTGACCAGGGGGGGTCGCTGCCAGCATGCTTGGCACCATGTCTCGTGGGGATGCACCCAACGACCTTTTTTATCTCTAAGATCTCATTTCTACAGGAGGATGAAATTGATACCATTAGCATCCTTTTAAACTAAGAGTCTAACCATCAAACTGAACAACTTTTACTATGGGAGCAAACAGATCGGAGCAAAAAAAAATCTGCTGTTACATACATTTGAGTAGCGAACTCGCGCGTCGACATTGTAGTTTAGTATGGAACAGCAGATTTTTTATTTCCTCCGATCGGTTTGCTCCCATAGTAAAAGTTGTTCAGTTTAATGGCTAGACTCTTATTTTAAAAGGATGCTAATGATATCAGTTTCACCCTGTATACCTTTTTTTGTTTTCATTTAATAATTGTAATAGTGCAAAAATTAAGAGGAAATTACTTTAAACCATAAATTAAAGTCAATGATTTTTTCCGAAACAATCTAGAAACTAATCTCTATGCTTATAATGATTCAGATTTTCGTTAAAATATAAGGTCTAACAAAATTAGGTGAAACTATTTTAAGGGGATGATCAGACCATCAAACTGAACAACTTTCTCTATGGGACCAATACTGAAATCGCGAAAAAAAATCTGCGGTCCCATACATTTAGGTCGAGTAGGTTTGTATGGAGCAGCTGATTTTTTTTTCGCGATTTCGATATTGGTACCATAGAGAAAGTTGTTCAGTTTGATGGTCTGATCACCCCTTTAAAATAGTTTCACCTAATTTTTTTAGACCTTATATACAGTTTCAATGCTAGGATTATTTTAAGATTTGTATGGAAATCTTTGAGGCACTGTAACTTTAAAACTATACATTTTAACGAAAATCGGACTCAACACAAGCATAGAGATTAGTTTCTGGATTGTTTCTGAAAAAATTCAATAACTTTAATTGTTATTATTGAAAATATAACCAGACTTCGTTTGTATGGAGCGCGCTCCGAATTATATTCCCTCAAGGGGGTGCTTCAGACCAAAAAATTATCTAACCGACTCGACTTAAATTATCCGACAACAGATATATTTTTCTCAATTTCGTTGTTGGTGCCGTAGAGAAAGTTGTTCAATTTGACTATCTGATTATCCTCTTAAAAAAGTGTCAGCATATTAACACGTTCCGGGACAGTGACCGGCTATAGCAGTGATAACAATAAAAGTTCTATTGTGTCTCGTTTACCGCCCCGGAACGTGTTAAGAAGGACCCTATATATTTTCAACAATACAGGGTGTAAGTGACAGCCTAGCAAATACTGAAACGGTGAGCTGACACCATCAAACTGAACAACTTTCACTATGGAGCCTACCTCAGGAAACGCGAAAAAAAATCAGCGGTCCCATACAAAACTGAGGTACCTACTCGACTCAAATGTATTGGACAGCTGATTTTTTAGGTTAGGTTAAGTTTAAGAGGTAGGCTCAAAGCACAAGGCATGAAATATCAAAACGAGCAAACTTAACAAATTGACACACACACACCCACACACTCACACACGTTCAGTCACTCACTATTTACGTACAGGACAAGACTTTTGTAGGAAAACATTAGGTAGTGTGCGTGTATCTCAAAACAGAGTTAAATGTACCTATATTATGATTGAAATGCTGCCGCGTGACGTCGGACGTTATTATAGGAAAAAAATTACTATGGAGATATGCATCTTTCTACTGCTGATTTGACTTTCAAAAATAGCACTCCTGAAGTATGATTTTTGAAAGAGTAGAAAGATGCATATCTCCACAGAAATATTGACATTTTCAAGTTTCACATAAACGCACTCCTGTGGCACAATACCGACGCCACCTTCCTGGGTTTGGATAATCCATCCTCTTTACAAGCGATGAAACATGAAAATAGTCCTTGGCGGTCGGAAATGTTCAATGGTTCTTTCGTACGTCGATGTTTCCAACTTTAGGGTTCAGACTATTAAACACATTTTGTTTGGTAAATACAAACCACATATATATTTTATGGTAATAAGGAACCCTCGGTGCGCGAGTCCGACTCGCACTTGGCCGGTTTTTTTTTAATACTTAATTTTTCAATCTTTAATTGGTTTTGAAATAGCACAACATGGCTGTAACATGTTTATAATCAATAATATTTGAAAATGATACGATTATCTTAATAAAAGTTAAATTACAAATTTAAAAAACCCCCTACGCTAAAAACAAACATTTAAAAAGTGAAAAATAATTGGGTCACGGCTATTTTTGATGTACCTAAGGAAATGTATGTTTTACTTCTTAACTCTCTTTAAGATCAATTAATGCTTAGGGGAGGGGACCACCACTATGAAATGACCATTGATTTCTTAACCGACTTCAAAAAAGGAGGATGTTTCTCAATTCGACCGTATATATATTTTTTTTACAATCACTTGCCGTCCCCGACACATTAATTGACCTAAAATATCTTAAAGAGAGTTAAAATGTAAAACATACATTTGCTTACATCAAAAATAACCGTGACCGAATTATTTTTCCCTTTTAAAATGTTTGTTTTTAGCGTTTTTTCTTTTTGTAATTTAATTTTATTTCGTATTTTTAAAGTTACTAGAAAACTGCTGAACCGATTTTCATGAAACAAAGCTAAGAAGACTACTGCAAAAATTTGCTTTCTATTAAATAAAACCGCATCGAAATCGGTTCAGCCGTTTGGGCGCTACGATGCCACAGACAGACATACTGACAGACAGACAGACAGACCGACATAGGCGTCAAACTTATAACACCCTTCTTTTTGCGTCGGGGTTTAAAAACAGAATAGTACAGCCTGCTATGAGATAGAATCGATTTTATATTATTGGTAAAGGCAGACCTAGGAGTACGTACGTACACCAGATTAGGGACGTCATTTAAAATTCCAAATCGACGGGCATTTACCGATATTATGACAAGATCAAGATGTATGGATCTAAAGGAAGTAAGAGTGTAAGAACCGCCCAAAGTGGAGATCCATATTTTATACCATATTAATATTGTAGCAATGTTTCTGACTACCCCGAAAGGGATTACGGTCGTGAGTTTAGAAATTTATGCATGAGAAAACGACGGAGGCATGTCTCGACTTTTGTCTTTTTCTCTGAGGTGGAATGCTAGGCCCAATATAAATCATCGGAATTTTACATTAGATTTCAAATGCATAAAACAACTGACTTTTTTTTCGATGTTGCCTCCATTGTGAAAGTTGTTCAGTTTGATGGTCTTTACCATGTGGCATGATGTCATAGATGTAAGTACGTTTTTAAAGCATAAACAAAAAAGTTCTCAAAAATCGAAACAGCGATGCACCGGCAGTAGTTATAAAAAAAACTGGCGCGCAATTAAAATCCAATTAACAAATGAAATTCTCCCGGAAAAACGGTTTTTCCTGCATCGCTAATTTCCACTTGGCTTTCCCCAACTTTTGCCGTTGAGGATTCCGTGTTTAATGGAAAAATAAATAATTAGTTAGTTGAAATATTTTTAAAATTATCGGTGTAATTTATTACAGTTTTTTTGGCAGTCATTAATTGTTATTTATTATGAATATTTGGAGCATGAAAATATTTTCTGTTTCAGGAAATGTTTTTGTTTTCTGTTTTGTTCCTGATTCATGATGACAATAATTATTTTATCTTGGTTTTGGTCATAGCCAGCGATTATTTAGGCCCTTTCACACAAGGACAGGCAGTGAAGGCAGGACAGTGGCACAGTACAGTTTGGAAGACAGTTGGTGTTCACAATTCAGCCAGTCAGACAGGACAGCTCAGTTTGCGATCTAATATAATTTGAGTTTTGTTCTGATGACTCCCTTTGTACTATTTGGTAGTTTTTTAATTTGATAATCCTACGCTAGTTTATTCTTGTAATTATAAAATAATTTGCTGCTTTGCTTTTCTATGAGATTCATTTTTTAATCCTAATGTGTTTTTTGTTTTGTTGTAATCCATTGTCAATTTAGCCATTTCTAATAAAAAAAACTATCTATTCAGTTTTTGACCAAAAATTATTAAATGTCTTGATACACTGCCCCGCCCTGTCCTGCTCTCGCGTTCACATGGGGCCATCAGCGGCAGCCTTGAGAACAAGGTTGTGGGGACAGCAAACTGCTCTAAAAACAAATAGACCGGCCGTCTATTAACTGTCCTGCCCTGTCCCGGCAGTACTGTTTTGCCTCGGCGCGGGTGTTCACACGGGAGCAGAGCAGTATACTGTCCGGCCCTCACTGCCCTGCCCTCGTGTGAAAAGGGCATTATGTACATAATTACCGACTGCTCTCAAGAAGGAAAGCATACATACGCTGAAGAAAAAATTCTGATGTGTATGTGAAGTCTACCAATTCGCATTGGGCACGGGTGGTGGATTAACGCCCATACCCTCCCTGAGGGTAGGCCTGGGCTCAGCAGTGGGACTTATATGGGTCTTTTTCAATATACTGACACTTTTTTAAGGGGATGATCAGACCGTCAAACAGGACTACTTTCACTATGTCACCAACATCGAAATCGCGAAAAAAACAGCTGTTCAATACAAAACTTGGCAAACGCAATAAAAAGAATAAAAAGAAGAAGTGAAGTATCTCTATGTATCTACTTATATTTATTCTGTGCAAAAACTAGACGATTAACACCCAGTTGCAGAAACACTCATTAAAGTTAATCCTCCATTAAATCTCTTACTGTCACTTTTTCACTTAGTTGCAGAAACGCTCATTAGAGTTAATCCTCCATTAAATCTCTTGCTAGCTTTAACTAAGTCAACAAGACAAAAAGTGACAGCAAGTGATTTAATGGAGGATTAACTTTAATGAGCGTTTCTGAAACTGAGCGTGAGTCTTGTTGACGTAGTAAAAGCTAGCAACAGATTTAATGGAAGATTAAATCTAATGAGCATTTCTGCAAGTTAGTGTTAATAGAGAAAAGGCTGTAAGTTTAAATGATCACCTTTACCAAAGTTAGTTCAATTAATTTCACGGTCTAAATCGCATATTAGATTAAAATCAACCTTAAGTAATCTCTACATAGGTACCAAAGTAACATTTGACATTCAAAAAACCTCCAATAATCCTTGGGGATGTGTTCTTGCTCTCAGTTAATTTGATTTACTTTTTAATCAAGCAAAAACATTATTAGAATTTCAGTGGGATTTATCCTTATTAAGTTAAGTGAATTTTGCAATAAAATTTTATTTTTAAGTGATTAAAATATAAAGAAGCTATGTGGCTTAGAATAAATCACTATTTTCCTTAGGGTTAAATATAAAGGATGTACCTAGACTTAAATGCGTAACGTACTTAAGGGGTGCTAACTTTTATTATGGGACCACTATCGAAATATCAATCAATCGATTATACTTTATTTGACACCAAAAAACAGAGTATACAGAGAGCAAACAATCAGGAAATACAAAAGGCACAAACACATGCGGTCTTATCGCTAAGAAGCGATTTCTTCCAGACAACCTTAGGGTAGAGGAAATAGCGAAAGAAGATTGGTAGGCGGTGTAGATCATAATAACACAATATAGATAACATACACAATTAATGTTATACAAATACAAACATACTGTAATATAAAAATATATATATAATATAAATACCTATTACGAATACATATTCATACCTACAAATACATATCATACATAAAAGAGTACTAAAACAACAATTATTTATCAAAGAGAGAAAAACATGAACCAGAGAGGTGACCATTCAGGATAGGTAGTCAGTGCTCGAGGAAATATCGAAACAATAACTGGCCAAGTGCGTGTCGGACTACGCGCAGGGTAGGGTTCCGTAGTTGCCCGTCACAATATAATATGGACTTAGAAGGAGGCTTTTTGTTTTATTTTTGTTTTATATATTTTTTATTTTTTTATATTTATTTGTTTTATAATGCTAAAATTTTTTTTACAAAAAATTAAATTCGCCTTCAAAAAAACTAAAAAGTCGAAAAATAATATTGCAGCCGATGATTTTTTCGTTCGCATCATAAGAACATTAATTTGTTTTATCGGAGACGCTTTCAAGCCGGTACGATTCGCGACAGGGCATTAGTTTTTTGGCTTGGCTTGACACCAACTTCTATAAAACAAATTTATGTTCTTGTGATGCGAACGAATAAGTCAACTGACATTTTCTAACCAGATTTTTCTCGATTCCAAAATTGGTACCACAGTAAAAGTTGCTCGGTTTGATGATCTGAAGCAGCTCCTTGCGCATTTAATTTTACACCCTGTATAGTTCGAAACTACTAACGGAAATATAATATGTTTTTTGAATAGTTCTTGTCAGGGTTTTGTACACCAAGGGTACTACTGCCAGTGGGACCCTATTACTTGGTCTTCTCTGGCTGTCCGTCTGTTCTATCTACAGTGTGAAATTGATATCATTAGCATCCTTTTAAACTAAGAGTCTACCCATCAGACTGAACAACTTTCACTATGGGAGCAAATAGATCGGAGCAAAAAAATAATCTGCTGTTCCATACTAAACTGGTATGCCTACTCGACTCGTAGTGCAATATTGTATTTTAATTGTACTTTGTATATTTTGTTTTGTTTAAAAGATGTGTGTTGTAGAGTTTCTGGCCACATCTTCTCTCAACGGAACACCTTCCGACGCGGTGGTAGAGTCAAAAAATGACGTCAAAAAGCTATCTATGTGATATTGTTTTAAATAAAAAAATTTTGATTTGATTCATTTGACTCAAATGTATGCAACAGCCGATTTTTTAGTTGCTCCGATCAGTTTGCTACCATAGGAAAAGTTGTTCAGTTTGATCTGTAGACTCTTAGTTTAAAAGGATGCTAATGATATCAATTTCACCCTGTATGACAGGGCTTTATTTTTTAAACCGCAATAGATGGTTTATCAACCTTACGTCTGGGCTGACGTAACCTCAGGGTTAAAAGCTCAAAAAAAAAAACAAAAGAATAAAAAAAAAAACATACGTCTGAACCGACCGAATGATTAAACCGTACCGTATTACGTCGAATTTTACGACAAAAATAATTTAAAAAAGTGACAAATTAAGGGCCCATACAAGAAACGTGTTCTTTCAACCTTTTTTTTTGTTTGTTTTTTATCTATCGTAAAAACGGAAAGTCAAGCTTGTGGTTTGATTAATGATTATAGTGTAGACCTACTCTCAAGTAAAAGTACGAATAATAACAACCGGCCATGCTTGTGCCGGCCGGCTAAAAATTGGAGAAAACACAATTATTGGAAAAATGTATGGTAGTACCTACGGAACTCTCCACGCGCGAGTCCAACTCGCACTTCGCCGGTTTTTTAACCGACTTAAAAAAAGGAGGAGGTTTCTTAGTATACTTTTTTTTTTTTTTTAAACGGGCATAGGCCCACCACACATTCCCACCGCTGTAACTCCTGTAAGCCAGGATCAACAGCGGCGACCATTCACAACACTGGACAATGAAGTCCAGCGAGCCCGGGGGATGACTCTAATCTGTCTTGGAACCCGCAATGAATTAATCAAAGAAGATAGGAGGAGTAGGAAAACGAAATATCCGACTTCCCTCCATTGCAAACGGGAGACAGCAATAAGAAGGAAAAAACATGGCTATTAGAGAGCCAATTCAAGAGATCATTTATGGCAGTGTTGAAGACACGACCGCAAAAGCACCAAAAATACAAAATAAAACAATAGGAACCTAACATTGTACTGAAACTATGACCTATTTTGCTTCCAGTAATAAGTATGGCAAAAACATCTGAACGCACGGAAGTTATCCCTAGTCCCAACAAGATCCATGTAGTAAGGGACACCAGAAAACGATTTTATTGAGTCAAGCATGGTCTGGCGCTCGGCGTACCAGAGCTCACACTCCCAAAGAATATGATGAGCGGTCTGTTCGAACTCGTTACTGTCAACAGAACATTCACATAAAGGTGACGCAACCAATTTAAAATAAAATAGCTTTCCCTTAAAGTTACCATGTCCAGTAAGAAATTGGGCTACTTAGGTTTCTTAGTCTAGTCATTAATCATGACACTAAGATAGCGAAACTTTTCAGTTCCGCGATGGAACTTGCACCAAGGAACTACTGGAAATCTTAACTATTATGAAACTGTAACAGAAGTGTGTCTGTTGAAGAAATTTTTTTTAGTAGCCTTTTTCATCCCACGGCTGGGCAAAAGGTCTACCCTTCAATCCTCCAACCTTCTCTGTCTTGGGCATGCTAGGAACATTGAAGAAATTAACAATAAAATGTATGATACTTATGGTTTTTAGGTGTCCCTGATTCCAAATCACCAATATTTGGATTTTTTTGTCTGTCGGTTTGTTCGTTTGTTTGTTTGATCAAGCAAAACTACTGAATCGATTTTGATGAAACTTTTTTTGTTTGATAGCTTTATGATCTGACTTAAAATCAGGTATTATAATTTGTATGGACGAAGTCGCGGGTTAACTCTAGTAAGTAAACGATAGAATCCTGTAAATAATGTTTTAAAAATACAGAAAAAAATTCGTATGCCAATTCTAATTCCATTTCCTTATAAAAATGATTTACTTACAAAATATCAAACAATGACATTAACAAGGAAAAACAAAAATTTAAGTCAAGACCCGTGAACAAAAAAAAAGGGCAAATGGGAGTCGGCCTACTCGCGCGCTGAGGGTTCCGTATCACTACACAATATATTAACTTACCAAATAATTTTGTATTTTCCGGAACTCGTAGTACCGGACCGACTCACCCTTGGCCAGTTCTTATTATTTGTTGTTATTAGTGTAAACTACAATCACCCCAAGTTTGACGCTTACGCTTGTATTTATTACCCTTTTTATGATAGAGCGGAAAGAAAAAAGTTGAAAAAAAAACTATTTTCTTTTATGAGGAACCCCTTAAATTTTTTAATTATTTATTTTTTATGATTTGGTAATATAAATGTGAAGTTTATATTTGTATTTGGTAATATAAATAGAAAGTCTTGGGGGAGACCTTTGCCCAACAATGGGACAAAACAGGTTAAAAAAATATATATATACCTACATATTCGGTGAAAATTTCAACTGGCTACCTATACCAGTTCAGAAGATACAGCCCTCTGAAGTAAAGACAGACGGACGGACAACGTAGGCACAGATTACTAGTTACTTACGTTGTAACAGATACATCACCTAGTGAAGCTTGCCACAGCGCCGCTGTTATTACACGTATGCGACGTTGCCGTCTAGAGTGAGTGGCAGAAATCAAGCAAATGCTTCGCTAACTTTGACTATTTGTTATAAGGACTAGCCTTGCGGTAGCATTTCCCCTCTGCTACGGTATAAGAACAATTGATCATGTGCATTTACATTTAATTTAATACCTTAACAATAAACGAGACAGCCTATAATTGCGAAACAATAACTACGAACTTATGACGTTTGGGGTTCCCACGAGACTACTTTTCTTGATTTTTAACATTTAAAATTAGAATCTTAAGTTATTGGGAATAAAATCCAAAGTTGCGGTTTCATGTTACCTCGCCCCCCGCAAAAAGTGGCAGAAATGTTTGTTAGTGTAATTCTACACGCGTAACTATATAAGTAGTCAAAGATCGCTAATGATGCGCAAAGTTTAGGTAGGTACTTATTTCGGTACCTATAGCTGGGTGACGGAGGCCTGACGTAGTTTTAGTAATAGGAACCCACCCATTTTTCACCCATTGGGTACGGAACCCAAAAAATTATGTCGAAAAAAAATCGTAAGTAAGTACACAATATAAAGAATTTTCGCGTAATTGAACCGAGAGACGACGTTATTATATAGAGCGAGAGAAAAATAAAGGAATTCATAAAATCGCACGAAAACAAAATGTAATAACAATATTTGTGAGGCGTCTTTGTACCAAAATTGTTGCAATTTGGACTGTTGATTTCTGGCAGGGCTGGCACAAGAGTGTTACCGGTTTTTGTAAAGCGTTACAATTACCGGAACAATTTAAAATACAACTAACAAATTTCAATAATAATATGTAACCAACTATTATACATTTAATTAAAGCTGTAATATTTAAATGAACACAATTATTGTTATTAACAGAAATATTTATTAAGCTAGATGTACTTTAATCTTAAACTAGGAAAGTATTGTAATTAATTTAAAATGTAGAGTTACATATAGATTGTATCATACATAACGGACTAAATCTTTTTTAGAAATAATGTAAGTTAGCATCTTAAAATTTGGCATTACAGGTAAATAAGGGGTATCGCATACAGAAGGAGTCGAGGCGGCTTCGAGGCGCGGGCGCGCGCCTTAAAGACCTTGACATACGGTCGGTAATTGTTTATTGATAATTGGTGACGTTAAAGTCGCCAAGGCGCGCCCGCGCCTCGACGCCGCCTCGACTCCTTCTGTATGCGATACCCCTAATACCATTGACAATTACTCAGGGCTTATTACTGTGGGCTATGGGGCCCAAATTATTGGTAAACTAACTATCCCATGCTTTCCGGAAAGGGTGTTGACGTAGTGGGAGGAGGTTTTAGTCCGTTGGTTGCTGGGCAGCATTCCCAGTGGAGTCCGGCATACTACATTAGATTGGCATCCATGAGGATTTCCTCCTTCCTTATAAAAAAACAAGGTTACCTATCCCAATGAAAGAACTTAAGTATCTGGCCTAAAAGCACCCAGAAGGGGTACAGAGTTGCTGGGACTGCCGCGGCGGTCTGGAGAGTGGGGAATAGTAAGGATATGGGTATGGTGGTAAAGATGGCTTTGTTTTTATGGTGTGTTTTTGAGGGGGAAGGGCTAGCCACCTATCACCACTAAACACATCGTTGTATCTTGAACGAAAGCAAAGCCATGCTATGCCACAACTGCAAGTTTGAGAATATTGGTTGTTGATTGTAGTAAAAATTAAAGAAATTAATAGTCTCGTGAATTTATTTATATAATGAGTAGCCCCTCCAGATTTGACTGCCCTGGCTCTACGCGCCTCTTCGCATTTCCGATGGGGGCCTCAATATATACACATTAGCCGCATGCATAAACACTCCGTCCCTGATTCTGCCTCTTGCGGTAGAAACGGCGGGTCCTTGGGCTGCCGAAGCCAAACTCTTTGCCAGGGACTTGGGCCGCAGGCTGAGAGAGAGGGGCTCGGACCCCTGCTCCGGGTATTTTTTCATCCAACGTATCTCATTGGCCGTCCAATAATGGGCTATTGGACTAGACGGTTGCCAGGTTTGTTTGTTTTGTTTGTTCTTTTAAGTAGTTTAAGGATATTTAGTACAAAATAAATAAATATTATATGAGAAGATGTAATGGGATTGCTTAAATTTAATTTAGATTTTATTGTTTGTTTTGAGATAATGACTGTTATTGTGAAACTCTTATTCTTGATTATTTTAGTATAGCGGATAATGTAACTGAAATAATATGTAGCTGTAAATTTCTGACTATAGTTTACTATTGGTATTTTCATTCCTCTATGCCATTATATTTCACATTTTATATTTTATTGTAGCTGATGATGATGGCATTTAGCTTCATCAAATCGTTTGTAAATTAAAGATTAGATTTTATTACCATTGTTACTCCGCTATAAATTAATATTGATTTTATTCTATTGTATTCTTGTGTATATGCCTGTATAGGTAGAGTATAATGATGCATGCATAAATTGGCATGACTTCTATTCTATTCTATTCTATTTTTATTAAATGGCGTTTCCTTAAAGATTTCGCCAGTATCAAGTGTTGAAGATATTATTATAATTCAAGTTAACGTTCATTGTACGGTAATTGATATGGCGATCTCTAAGCCCTGTTTTTAAACAAAAACACACACCCGAAACCGCCATAAAATGGCGGAGCCGCGTGGCTATCTAAATCGCGAGCCGAACGAAAGACGTCTACTCGAGAGACCTCTAGCCACGCGACTTCTGGCATGACTTCACATCCATAATGTATATTGTAAATACTTATAACTCAGTGTGCACAATAAAGAATTATTGAATTATTTAATAAAAATGTCTTGAATTCAGGTTGTGATAACCCTATTTTTTATTTTGTATCTAGGCCCAAACGTAATATCAGGAATGAATTCGTTTTGTGATTAGGTCCTTGGATGTGATTGTGGTGCTGATAGGTTCACGAGGTCATTTTATTTTCTGAAAATATTTATTTTTTTCCAAAAAGATGTTAGTTGTTATTGAAGTGATTTACGTTTACAGGTGAGAATAATAAGGGTTTTTAAAATTATAAGAAAACATCAGTTTTACCTGTTTTTTTATTATTAAAAAATCTTACATTGAACAACCGATATCGGGTTTCTTCTTTCCTTTATAATAATTAGGTTGGTACCTAACTATTATAAAGGAAATTTTAATGTTGCCTTTACACAAGACATCTGATACAAAATAATATTTTTGATATTCGCAAAATTTTTATGAGAACGGGAAAAATTGTCCTTTTTCCCGGGCAGAAAAATTTCGCGCCGCGCGCCGTTGATGAAAAATGGTCGATGGCAGTTTCACAAAAAAATGTCATGAAAGGAACTGAATGTTGCTAAAGTAACAAAAAGGTTCTAAATAATTCTACTGACGGTTTTTTAAGAAGATAATCAGACCATCAAACTGAACAACTTGACTGAAAAAACCTGAAATCGCAAAAAAAATCTGCTGTTCCATTTTTTTTGTGATTTCGATGTTTATAAGGTAAGTTGTTCAGTTTGATGGTCTGATCATCCCTCTAAAAAACCGTCAGCATGTTAAGAAAGGGCCCTCTACGTATTTTCTATTTTAAATAGCATTATTTGACTAGGATTAAGGTTTGCTTGCACCAATAAATATTTATGCTTAAATTATTATTTAATTTATTTTATTTAATAGTAACATTAAATGTATTTAGTTAAAGTTTAAGCCTTAATTTTGGTGCAAGCCACCCTAAGTGTATAAAACATCCGTTCCTTAAATAATAGTTCTCGAAACCGCATTTTGCCTGGAGTGCAGTCTTCATTCATCATCTCATCTTCCTAGCTGCTGTCCCGCTGGGTAGCGGGGTCTGCTTTCTTAATCTGTTTCTTCCACTTCGCTCTATCTTGAACATCGTCGATGGAGAGCTCGCAGCTGTCCATTTCCTTCTTTACAACATCAGACCATCTGAGTTTTGGAGTGCAGTCTTCATTATAATAATATAATATCCCCATTGGCCACAGATTACCCCCAATAGATACCGCATACAAGGCCGGTGACGCGCGCCACACATCTATGATTTTGCACTGATATAAGCAACGGGAGTGAGCGAGCTCGAAGTAGTGGGACCTTGAAATGGCCAATCATGTTGCGTTATTTCGTGCCCCGCTACCCGCACCTACCGCCAAAAATGGTGACTTCGGGCCTGCACAAAATTTTCATCATGCGGTATCTACTGGGGGTAATCTATGCCATTGGCCCAATACGAACCGTCGTATTCAACTATCGTCTAAAGTTGGTCGTTTTATACGACACGACAATGACATGGGCAAGACTTGATATAGCTTTTTTGTCTTATAAATAATTTTTCAAATTCTATATTCCATTTTTTCTTGAATATTTGTTAACTGAAATATACAAATGAAATACTTACTACTAATAGTATAAGACTTTCGTTTTAAACTCTTCGATCAGTGTGTGTTGCCAGTGATGACATATGGAACAGAGATGTGGTCGTTCACTCAAGGCCTCATAAAAAGGCGGATCCGCAGAAGAACCAGAGTAACTGACATAGCCTAAAGAATCGCTAAAGAACCGATGGCTGATGGGGCGAAAAAGTTCTCGAGTGGCGACCGCGTACCGGAAAGCGCAGCGTGGGTAGTTATGCAGGCAGACCAGGTCCATCCCCATCACAGAGATGCTCTACACCCTACGTATACTGAATCAGCATTGCAGCTGATGGTTACCAAAATTCCTCTTATCTTTTAGACTATAAAATGACACATAAGTAATTGACGTCACTCAAGTTTCAGGTTTTGGTCAACGCTACTGGCACGGGAACAACCATGTCTCATAGTTCAAAGAATTGCTGATATTATAAACATAAGTGACAATAGGCGGGGCACATTGCTCGCAGAACCGATGTGTGATGGGGCCGAAGAGTTATCGATTGGCGACCGTGTTGTGGCGATCCTTGGGGGAGGCCTATGTCCAGCAGTGGACTTCCTATGGCGGATATGATGATATCTCATAGATCAGAATTTTACGGCGATTGAGTAAGAAAAAAGAGGACCTATATACAATCCAGAAATATACAATCATTTTTTAACGTTTAAGTTTATAACAGTCAAATCATGTCTTATGGTATTTTGCTTTGGGGCCGTGCTGCAGATGTTGAGGCGATATTTATCCTTCAGAAGAGGGCAATTCGAGCCATTTATAATCTGCGTTGTCGAGATTCACTACGAGATCTTTTTAAAGATATCAGTATCGTGACTTTCTACAGTCAATATATTGACGAATATATTTTATACGTTCGGAAAAATGTGTATCTTTTTCCCAAAAACAGTTACGTTCATAATTACAATACAAGAAATAAAAATAAATTAGTATTCCCACATTTTCGACTCAGTAAGGTCAACACATCTTTCATGGGGCACTGTATACGCTATTATAATAAGATACCAGAGGATATTCTAAACTTGCCAGACAAAAAGTTTAAGTCCCATGTTAAACAAGTCCTATGTAAAAAAGGCTACTATAAACTCGATGACTATTTGAATGACCAAAATGTCTGGTCTTGACAATGTTACTCTATATAATGCAATATTGTATTTTAATTGTACTTTGTATATTTTGTTTTGTTTAAAAGATGTGTGTTGTAGAGTTTCTGGCCGCATCTTTTCTCAACGGAACACCTTCCGACGCGGTGGTAGAGTCAAAAAATGACGTCAAAAAGCTGTCTATGTGATATTATTTTGAATAAAAAAATTTTCAATTTGAATTTGAATTTGACCGCGATTTCTACCGATTTTTATTAGTGATTCTATCAAAATCATCCCCCAAGTAATGGGATAAGGGCAGGAAAATGATGATTTGAATGCGTGACATTAAAAAATCGCACTCCCGGTTGGACCTCGGCATTCCAGCAGCCAATAGAAAATCTTCCCCTTTCCTCCAAAAATATGTATTCGCTTCGTACTCGTGGATTGCCTCTTTAGGGGTCGAATTTTGAAAAATGCTTTCTTAGTATGCGCGGCCATCAACCAAACTTGAATATTTTAGTTTAGAATAAAGTAACAAACAAAACATGTTATTACATGATATCTCGAAACTCAGTCCGAACGGAGAAATAAAGGCTTGAAGTTGAAAATATAATTCATTACGTTTACTTCAAGCGTATATCTCCGTTTGGACTGAGTTTTGAGACATACTTGCTTTACTTAACAAGTTTTGTTTGTTACTTCATTTTGAACTAAAATATTAAAGTTTGGTTGATGGTCGCGCCAAAAAAATAGGCAAAAACAAAAAGTGCGCCATTTTTGGGCATTGGCCTTTCATGTTTCTATCTTCAGGGGTTTAGGCACTGCGTTGTTTGTCTGTCAGTCAGTCTGTCAGTCAATCAGACACATGCTCTCTTTTTATAACTATAGATTTCTCTAGTCAAAATTGTACGGTACTTGTTTCATTTCGCCACTAGTTGACGTTGCGTTCCAATAAAAATGCTCCTGCCAGCCAGCCACCCGAAAATATCATTCTACATAAAACCTTGCTTTAACTCGTATTTCAAAGAATTAAAATTGAAAATAGCTTGAATCGCGGGACTTTTTTTGGATGTACTGCTGGAACCCCTGTTACGTCACTCAGTTATAACCGGCACATTTTTTAGGGTTCCATGCAGAAAGATTTACAGTCCGAATCATTGTAGTAAGATTCTGTTTCGACGCAAGGAATTTCTGTCTGGCTGATTAACCCCGTCATCGTGGTTCTGACTAGTGACTTAGAATATACCACTCCATTTCTTCCCATGGGTGACGTACGAAGCGACTAAGAGATATCCTTATATGACACAAGATATCGATAGGTATGCGAAAAAACGACATGCTGAAAAGATACCTAGTTAAAAGATATACCATAATTTCTGACAACACTGATTGATAACAATCAACGCACAATCGCACATCAATTGACGCATCTGTGTAAAACTCAATGCAATAATAATATGGCCTTGAGTTTTACACAGATGCGTCTCAGGGTGTTGGGGTTAACAATTGCATCACTTTTAGGGGTGATTTTACCCATGATACTGAATAGCTTTCCCTAAGAAACTTATAGGAAATTCACAAAAAAATCTACTTTTCATACAAACGTTCGATCAGCTGATTGCATTTAGTATGGAAAGCCCTAAAATTTTTTGTAGGTTTCTTAGGGAAAGTTGTTCAGTATCATGGGTAAAATCACCCCTTAAAGTGATGCAACCGTTTACCCAAACACATTTTGTGATTTAGATATAATACATAATATTACTTACGACTCAAAGATGGATTTAAAAAAATAATAAAAAAATACATAAAATCCATTTATTTCAGACAAATGTCCATAGTGTTGTTTAAGAACGAGCCATCACATTTTTAATTTGTAAATTTTGGATTGGAGCTATTAAAACCCAAACTTATCAATGTCACATACCAGTTCATTACCATAACCGTTATTGTTACAGTTTGTTCATAGCTGAGAGCGGCGTTCGTGTGCTCTCAGGTCGCTGACGTGCTCGGTGTTTACAGTAAACGTGCACCCACACTGCACGTCAGCTCTTCTCCGACTAGATTATAATGACTGGAGGCAGGTGGATGAGCCTTCAGCTCATCGCCTTTCATCAAGGTCCAAACGTCGCGCTTATTCGAACGCACACACCTTAGTGTTAACAGTACGACTCCAATGTGGCCAGTCTTTAGCCAGTTTCTCCAAGCTTGACGAATCAACTTCATATCTGATATACAAAAAAAAAAAGTTATGGATGCTAAAATTTTTCATTGGTTTGTCATTGGAAAAGTTTGAAGAACTCCAGTCCAGAGATAAATGCATCTTTATACTTTGTGCAATCTCTCTTGAATGTTTTGTTGTACGGAACACTGTGACAAGTTCGACTCACACTTCGCCAGGTTTTTTTTTCATGCGAGCCGTGGGAACGTGCTTAATTGCCGCGACCTATGACAGGGGTCGTAGGACATGAAACCGTGGATCGCTGGCTTTTAGCAATGCACTAAACCTGTTTGTAAAAGTTTAGGCTCGCTTTTCGTGGACTCGTTTTTGATTTTTGCTTGAATAATAAAAATAACTGGCCAAGTGCGTGTCGGACCACGTAGTTGCCCGTCACAATATAATAGGGACTTAGAATGAGGCTTTTTGTTTTATACTACGGTTTAACGGCTAGTAAAGTCTATAGAGTACATTTTATAAGTTGGTCGACTATTACTCGTAAACTTGTAAAGCCTTCTTAGCGGTGATAGTTTTCAATTTAATTTCGCTATTATAAACTATTGCCATGAATTTTTTCACATATCCAGAAACAACCGTTTAGCTGGCAGGGGGGGGGGGGGGGGGGTCAATTGACTCAAACAAAAATGTTCACTTTCAAGCTTTATATTTCGCTAGCAGATCCCGGGATCGAAAAATGGTTTTCCCACACCCATAATATTTTTAAACGACCTATCCAACGATACCCCACACCATGGGGTAGACGAGAAAAAAAAATCCATTCCCATTTCGCGTGTAGGGGAGTACTTTAAAAAAAAAATTAAGATTTTTTTTTTAATTTGTCGGCGTGATGAATTTTTATGCCCATTCCAGATTACAGCTTTCAGTGCTCACAGTACTAAGCGTCTCTGAGCTAAGGACGGACGGACAGACGGACTTGGTGAAACTATAAGGGTTCCTTGTTGACTTCGAAACCCAAAAATCGTTTATTTCAGACTTTCTCCCATATAGGTAAAAATGAAAAAATTAAAATGAATATTTATTTGCTATGAATAGGTAACATAATAGGGGTAGGTACATAAAATTTTCTTCTATTCAGCTAACAATGGTAGCATGCAAATATTAGAGACGAGCGTTAACCCGCGACTTCGTCCGCACAAATTATATACCAGATTTTAAGTCAGAACATAAGCTATCAAACAAAAAAAGTTTCATCAAAATCGGTTCAGTAGTTTTTGCGTGATACTCGTTCAAACAAACAAACAAACATAAACAAACACACAAACAAACAGACAGACAAAAAATCCAAAAATTGGTGAAATGGAATCAGGGACACCTAAAAACCATATCGTAACTTTTTTTTTGTTTATATCTTCAATGTACAGACAAACTTCCTGTTACAGTTTTATAATAGTATAGATAGATAGATAGATACATGTCACAAAGTTAAAAACATTATTATAAAATTTTTTGTTAAAAACATTATTGTAAAATTTTGGTTTTTATTAAATAATAACAGAATTGTAAATATAAACTAAATAATTATCTAATTATCTTATTATATTATGTTATTTTATATTTATGTTATTATAGTTTATTAATGTTTTTTACAATAATGTTTTTATTAGTTGAAAATTAATACAGTTATAAATTATCCAATACAATAATTATATTAACATAACAACATGAAATAGATTAATTCAGAATAAAATGACCTAAAAACAATGACAATTATTCATCATCATTATCACAGCGTACAGGGTGTAAGGAAAAGTATCATTAAGGGCATATGTCGAAAAATAATTGCAGCGAAATGGGCGTGTGATAGCTTATATTACTGCCTGATGCGAGAGAAAGAGATGGGGCGGCGCGCGCGCCTCAAACGACGCAAACGTAAAACAAACTTTATTTAATTGGGATTGTACTATTTATGTAAGTTCAATTCTGCTCTAAACAAAATTTTAAAAATATCAATGTCTTTTTTTAAATCAAGTCTCTTGTTTATATTATTCACCGTTTAGCAATTCCAAGCGTTTATCGATAAAGACGGAGGCTACTTTGGCTTGTTTTTCTATCTAGAAAATGTGTCTTAATCGTGTTTTGGCTCTTGTCAAAACTTCAGTTATATGTGCAATTTACACATATCCGCTAATCATACTCCTACTGTTAGTACTTCATGATATATGACGATTTGAAGAATCCTGTTTTTTTCACATAGCCTCTTAACCTTTACATAGGTGGTATATAATAATTAAGGGTTTGGACAGCTGCGGGGCTAGTACGCCAACCCGTGATAGCGCGATAAAGCGCTATCACGCTTACGCTCTTTCTATAATATTTGCGCGCGAACGAACGATATAAAATACTAAATTTGACAGATGGATGTGTTAAATGGCAGATATTTTTTTTGTTCTAGAAAGTTTGTTCCCATAGTAAAAGTTGACAGTTTGATGGGTAGAGTATGTAGTTTAAAGGTTAATGATACTTTTCCTTACACCCTGTATAGGCTGTGATGATGATGATGATGAATAATTTGACATTGTTTTTATATAATTTTATAAAAAATATTTCTTAGTGTTCCCCTGTGTATAATAACCATTCCAAGTTTCCTAAACGGCTGAAGATAGAAAATCTTCAGTGGTTTAGGCTGTGCGTTATCTGTCAGTCAGTCACGGGGTTTTATAAATAGATAGATAGTATCAATCTCAACCTATGAAAAGAATGAATTACGTATCTTTTAGGTCAGGCATATATTTTGTATTATGAATTTTTGAGACAAACATTTGTGAAACTAATACATTATACTTACCATACATAGTGTTACAAAAGTAAAAATAAACATTTAAATCTTTTATGAAGGTTATTGAGACCATCAAACTGAACAACTTTCACTGTGGGACCAACATCGAAATTGCAAAAATAAACTTTTGTCCCATACATTTAGCTCGAGTAGATCTGTAGTTTAGTATGGAATATCGCAAACGCATCGCATCATGGCGATTATGGCAAAGCTCCCCATTTCGGGGGAGGCCTATGTCCAGCAGTGGACGTCTATCGGGTAATATGATGATGATGATGAAACATCCGATTTTTTTTTCGCAATTTCTATATTGGTCCCATAGTGAAAGTTGTTCAGTTTGATGGTCTTAACCACCCCCTTAAATGTTTATTTGTGTTTTTGTAACACCTTGTATAAGGTACTTGTAATTTTATTGTGTGTCGACAGCTAAGCCGACAGCGATCTGTCACTTGACAGAAAAATAAATTCCATTTCTCTTAGACTTGAGTGACAATCGAGTAAATTCCAAGAATTTTGTTAGTAATAGGATGAGAAATGAATAAAGTGTTTTTGTTCGGTTTTGATGTTCTAGTTGGTATGCAAGAATAATATACAAAAATAAAAGTAAAGAGACAAGGTGAGAATAGGGTTGTCCCTCAAAGCGTATGGAAGAACTTGTCATCAACACCATCAGCACCCTAGCATTAACCTAAAGACGTCCACTGCTGGACATAGGCTGCATTGCTCTCATCCAACGTGTTCCCGCCACCTTCATCAGGTTGTCGGTCCACCTTGTGGGGGGCCTACCCACGCTGCACTGCTACGGAACTTATGGGCATAGTAGAAACTGCACTCCCTGTATTCTTAAGCGTAGAGAAGTCTTCACCCTCAGTGTTCTGTAAATAAGTGGAATATCAACTCAATGTCCGAATGGGGTACTGCCAACCTGGTTGAATTCAATGCCACTAAAACTCAGGCCTGTCTGTTTACCGCAAAAGGTCACATTCTAGTGTGTCTCCTACTTTCTGGGGTGTCACCATTCGGATCTCCGAAAGTCTAGAATTGAGAGAGTTGAGTGACTGAGAGACTGGGACGGTTCTGCGAAATACCAACTGGATGCACTGGACTCAGTTGAGCGCCGAGCCAAGAGACTCATCGACGATGATGCACTCGTCGAGGCTAAGTTACATAGTCTGGAACACCGGCGATTGGTCGCCTTGTCTGTCGGTGTTTTATCGGATACACTTCGGCGAGTGTGCCCAGGAGCTACATGACCTGATTTCAACATACAACAAGACGTAGTGCAGGACTGCACTCATACGTAGTAGATATCCCAACAATCCGCACAAAAAGGTTCGCATCCTCTTTTATAATGAGAACCGGTAAGGTTTGGAACTCACTCCCTGCGTCTGTGTTTCCAAGCAAATACAATCAGGATATTTTTCAAAGAAGAGTTAATACGTTTTTTTCTGGGTGAGCGCGCTACATCCTCGGCTTCAGCAACGCTTCCCATCAAGTGAGACAAAGCCAAGCGCAAACCCATTATTAATAAAAAAAATGTTTTCTATGGTGTTGTGCATCTGCCTCCGTGGTCTAATAATAAAAAAAAGATGATCCCATGCTTCGGAATCATAATTTTTTTCCAGGAGAGACCAATGGGTCTCTGCTACTGTCTCTGGTGGTAAGAGTAGTTACATAAAAACCACTTCAGAGGCCGTAAGGCGGTCTGAAGAAACTCTGACACCAGGGCTCTGCCCACAAGATAAGAAGAGGAAGAAAAATTGTGTTGTGGAGTATCCGTTGTTTAGTGGCGGTATTGGAGTCTCTACTCCATTTGTGGTCTTTGGCGTAGTGACGTCTCCACTCCATGACTGCAAACTGTGAGAACATGGAAACATGGAGAAAAGTGGTTTGACCTCCCCAATAAATATCTCTTCACCTTCAAATCATATTCGAGAGGTCCTTGAATAATAGCTTAACATAATGGCATGAAGAACACTCAAGATGAAAAACCATCTACGTCGAAATTTGAGTTCATAGTTAATATTTTTAGGTACTTACAATATCCACAATATTCTTTCGCAGTCCGAAATTCGGACCAATAACTAATTCTGTAGGCGAGGCATGAGGTTCCGTTTTAAAAATATTTAAATTTAATTATCACCAGTAACGCAGTATGAAATTCTTTTACCTATGTA
The DNA here is from genome assembly GCA_927399405.1 of Agonopterix arenella. Taxonomy (NCBI): domain Eukaryota; kingdom Metazoa; phylum Arthropoda; class Insecta; order Lepidoptera; family Depressariidae; genus Agonopterix; species Agonopterix arenella. The sequence continues at coordinate 1,110,785 of OV656690.1, forward strand.
TTTTTTCAATATATTTTTTCGGCTATAATCTCACCAATGGAATGGAACTCGTGTAAACCAGTATCAACAGCAGTGACCAATCACAACCAGGTTGGTACTCGAAGGTTTTGACTCTTATCTTCTCTTGGAACAATCTAAGTTCTTATTCAAATTAAAATTTAAGAAAAGAAAATAATAGAAACGAAAAGAATATAAATATATAAACAGCGGGAAGCAAAGTAAACGGTGCTCTGCATACCATTGTGGCTAGCCAATTAGTGTCCAAAAAGGCGCGACTTGCTATACACAATGGTGTGTTGGTGCCTACACTTATGTATGGTAGTGAGTGCTGGGTATGGCAGAAGAAGCATACAAGTAAAGTTAATGCTGTTGAAATGCGTTCCTTGCGAAGTAGGTATGTGTGGTGTAACGCTGAGAGATCGAGTGAAAAATTGTGTAATAAGAGATAGATGTAAATTAAAAGAAGATGTTGTAGTGACAAGAATAGAGAAAGGTATGCTTCGTTGGTTTGGTCATGTGGAGAGGATGAGTGACAGCAGATGTACGAAAGAGATATACTATAATATGAGTGGAAGCGTCGGCAGAGGGCGCCCTCGTAGGACGTATGCTGATCAAATCAGTTGCGTCCTACAAAAAGGGGAGGTGCGGAGTACTCGAAACCGACGGGCATGTATGAAGAGATGTATGGATGTGCATGAGGCAAAAGAAGTATGTAAGGATCGTAGTATCACTAGGAAAGAGGCGTGACAGTATAGATAGATAGATAGAAAAGAATATAGGAGGAAAAGGAATAACGAATCTGCCCTAACTCCTGCAAACGGGAGACAGCAATAGGAAAACAATGCCTTAGCTTTGCATTTGCACCAGATCCAACTTCAGGAATCTGTTATGGCAGGGTTGAGGAATGCTCTCCTGCCGCAAAAGATAAAATAAGTAAATTTTCATCATACCCCGTTGAGCGATTATAGTCCATACGGAAGAGAGCTAGTGAAGCGTTCGATTCCTGGTCTGTACCACTAAGTTCTACGGAATTTATGTACGGTTGTATTCATCATGATCACTAGCTCGGCGGTGAAGGAAAAACCTGCATACCCAAGAATGAAAAGAAAATACCACGAGTTCGGAGGGCATGCGTAAAATATGGGTGAGCATGGGGCAAACACAATAGACCAGCCATGGTCGCAGTGATACATAATGTCCCTTGCTTGCAATAATCCAACAAACAATCAATTATACCTCGTTGCATAAATTTTTTCATACATACATACATAAGCTCACGCCATTGTCCCATGGGGGTAGGCGGAGACCACGGACCGCCACACGCTACCACTAATATTAAATTAAAAATTAAAAAAATATATATATATATTTGTTTTATTAAATCTCATTAAGAACAGACCATTGAAAACCCTAACTCCTAATCTAGATGCCTGAACCCTAGGAGCTAGATAAGAATAACTAATTTTTTCATGGTACGCCCTTATCGCGATAAACATATTCCTGATCATTCTATACAGGGTGTAAGTGACAGCCTAGCAAATACTGAAGCTGTGAAATCAGACCATCAAACCGAACAACTTTCACTATGGAGCCTACCTCGGGAAACGCGAAAAAAAAACAGCTGTCCCATACATTTTAGCAGCATTTTACAGTTCATTGCAGGGCACAAGCTTGCACTCATGTAGGGTATGTGTGGGCGTTAGTCCACCAGTACGCATTGGGTACGCGCCCAATGCGTACTGGTGGACTACGCATACACATCAGAATTTCTTCTTCAGTGTATGCCGGATTCCGCACGATGTTTTCCTTCACCGTTTGAGAGCAGTCGGTATGGTACGATGGGCGGTCCTACGTGCATAAGTTCATAGATTAATATGTATATTGGATATAGATAGGTAACTCGCCTTGAATTTTAGGACGTCTTAATTGCGTTGCCGCTTATTAGCACTAGGGGGCGCCACATTATGAAAAAAATTGAAAAAGCCGATCGGCCGACCCGAGGATCGAACCTTAGCAACCCGGATCGTAAGCCGGTTGTCTAGACCGCTAGACCAACAAGACAGTGATTGATATGGGCGAAATCTCTAACTACTACAGCGCAGCGCGTGAGGTGTAGTGCGCTGTTACTCTGATATGAACCCTAGTTCAACACATAGTGCTTCGAAACATAACCGATAGATGGCGGAAGCTGTCTATGGAAAATCAGCGTTCCACTTAGTTTGTACTAAGATAACATAGCATGCATAAGTTAGAAAAACTAATTGTTACATGGCATGTCGTCAGTGCGGGTTCGAACCCGGACCCTTATGAGTTAGTGTCCATAGTTCTCCGAAACGCGCCACCAACGCTCTCGTATCTAGAAGCTCATGTACTCTTATCTTATCTATATCCATCTAAACTATTATAAAACTGTAACAGAAGTGTGTCTGTACATTGAAGATATTAACAAAAAAAAGGTTACGATATGGTTTTTAGGTGTCCTTGATTCCATATCACCAATGTTTGAATTTTTTGTCTGTCTGTTTGTTTGTTTGTATGATCGAGCATCACGCAAAAACTACTGAACCGATTTTGATGAAACTCTGAGCTGACTTAAAATCTGGAATATAATTATACGGACGATGTCGCGGGTTAACTCTAGTATATTCATAAATGGGTATCATATGAGCTGACTTTACCATATGATGCAATAAATGAATTATGAATATGAACATAATATTATATAGATTTTGGCAAAAGTTTTATGGCTATCCGCCCGCCTGACACCCTGACCAGCCCTCTTTAGGAATGCAATTGACAACATTACATTTTTAACCACCTGTTCTTAATAAAAAATATAAAAATAAGTTAAAAAATTAGAGATACGTTTTTTTCGATTTAATTTTAGACCGATATTTCTATTTTTAATTTACTTTTGAATTTTCTGAAAAACGTTGGATGAACGGCTATAATACCTTGGCCGCAATAAAATAAAAACTGTCAAATACGATAGAAAAGCCAAGCAGGCAAAGGAATAAAATGTCATTCAACCTCCATTTAATTTTTCAGTATTTTTTAAATAACTCAAGCAATAATGGATAGAAAAATCTTTTTGTATAAGTTTTGAATGACATAATCTCCAATATTAAGTTCTGAATTAAATAAAATGAAATTTTGTCAATTGTTGTAGTTTCCCGCCACTATAAGGTTAACCGAGAATGCGAGTCGGTATTGTGTCAAGGTCGAGGGGATAAATGCTGCCCCTTGGGCCTTGGTTACCTTGTACCACGGGTTGACCTGGGGTAGTCTTATTCGGCTGGAATGTAAATTTAATAATTCCATTTTATAAGAATTATCCGACGACACCTGACTCAATGGTGTAGATAGACGATTTTTTTCGTCCCCCTTTTTAAACCCCCGGCGCGCCAATGTCTGTGTGTCTGCCTGTCTATCTGTGGCATCATAGAAATCCATACATCGTAGCTCCCAAACGGGTGAACCGAATCCGATGCGTTTTTTTTAAAGAAAGCTAAGAGAGAGTGTTCTTAGTTTTGTTTCATGAAAATCGGTTTAGTAGTTTTCGTGTAACTTTAATACATGGGAAAGATGAAAAAAAGTTAGAGAGACATGTGGAGTGTTTTTTCATTTATTGTTCAATTCACACATTTTTCAAAAATTTTTCATATTTGTATTCCAGAGCAGGAAACCGTGCAGCGGTTCATGTGCTTGGAATGAATCGTTACACTCAATCTCTCGTTGCCAGGGCCTCTACCCGGACATTCGAACTTCGCAATTGCGTGAACGTTTTCGTTCCAATCTCAACTCTATTGCAATTTAATTCAATTCAATTTTTTTATTCAGCAACATACACTAACAGTACAAACACTACATATGTAAGTTTTAGTCATTTGATAATTTAAATTACATAATTTCTTAGATTAATATTTCGAGCGTTAAATCATTAAATTAATAAAAGAATTAGCTATAACATTTAGAACAAATTAAATTAGAATTAGACATGCATGTCAAAGAATATTAGATTAATTTTTATACTCAGTTTTATAATTATTATACATGTCAAAATATTAATCATAGTTAAGAGCAATGGGGGAAATATCCACCACAGAGCTTCTAGCTGATACTGAGCCTAAATATCGTCTGGCTGATAGTAGGAGCCTAGATCCCGAGTCCGGAAATGTCCACCAGATCAAGGTATACGATAGTGTTCATGAGCTTCAAGGCCTCGTTTAGTGGTGTGTGTGACATGGATACTTCTTGTTTTGGGTACCGCAAAAAGTGGGTGTTGGCGTGTTGGCGACAATGAAGTTCGGATCGAAACGGTCGTGATATATCAAAAATCTAAAGTCCAACAAGGCCTGGGTAGTTTAAATACTTATCTTATTCATATCGCGACAACAGGTTGCGCGTCGGATGTCGCACATTGGTCATCTTTTAACCAGGTGTTTAAGTCATGTCATACTTCTTTAGATATTTATTCAGGATTGATTTAGCTTTTTTATGTGTTATTAGTTAGTAAAGGGCAATGGAGCGTAGAATACTGGGTGTAAAAAGAACGGATCATGTCAGAAACACTACACTGCGCTCCAAAACACGAATAGCCGATGTTGGAGAAAAAACCGCCAGATTAAAGTGGGATTGGGCCGGCCATGTCTGTCGAATGCACCAGGAAGGGTGGGCAAAAATTGTAAAGCACTGGATCCCAGAAAACGGTTGTCGGCGTCCAGGTCGTCCTAGGAAGAGGTGGCGGGACGATCTGGATTCTTTCGATGACGCGTGGCCAGAGCATGTCCAGGACATGATGGTTGGAAGATGAAAGGGGAGGCCTTTGCCCAGCAGTGGGATGAAGTGGGCTTGTAAAAAAAAATTAGTGAGATAGAATTGGATTGGATAAAACAATAAGCGTTCCTTCTTAGACTACTGTACCATAAAAAGGTAGTTTGTAATTGTAGCTGGAATGAAAAAATGGCTGTTAGAAAATGAATATTTATAAATGACAGGTTACAAAATAAGCTCCTTTATATACATTACCCTTTTTCTGGGGCATTCGGGTAAAAATAATGCTCGTGATAAAACAGTGGGCCTAGCATGGCACTCCCGACAAAACGATAAAAGTCGAGATGTCCCTCTGTCTTTGTTACTTTACGTATGTCAAAATGAGCCGTATGTCGGTTTTCTCGTTTTGTTGCTTTGTCATGCGTGCTAGCCCCACAATCAGTGGTTTGAATTTCAATCAAATAAAATATATAAAACCTTCACGTCTCCAAACATTTTATCACAACCTACTTGTAATGAAAAAAACATTTTCTTTTTATATAGAAACCTCATTTTCAACCGCGTTCATATTCTGGAGACGATTTTAATACATGTTTGTGTTTTTTTGTTAGATCTGGGTCACAGTAATTTGAATGTGTGGAATTAATCTAGAGGCTCGGCAGTGTGTCAGCCAAGTTCGGGAAAAAAAGGGATGAACTGACAGTAATTACGATGTTTAACACGAACAAAAAGCTCAAAATGCTAAAAGCAGAAACAGAAGAATTGTTTTTTTTTTATCTGCTGTCAAATGTATTTGGGTTGAGTAGCCATTGACTTTTATATGGAAGAACCATTTTTTTTTTGCTATTACAATGCCATAGTTGTTTAATGATGGTCTGAAGCACCCCCTTAAGAGGGTAGTTTTTGCCGCGCGCTCCATACATACGAAGTTTAGTAAGGTATAATTTCAATACTAACCAATTGAAGTTCATTTTTCAGAAACAGTCTAGAAACTAATCTCTATGCTTGCATGTTGTCAGATTGTCGTTTAATTTTATTGTGTTATGGAAATCTCGGTCACATGATTAAATATTCCTACAGATCGGAAGCTTCATACTAAGCGGAAACTATAGGTATACCCATGCATAGCGAGGCGATGTGTGCGTGACCTCTCACCGACACTCAGCCCGTGTAAATGAACAAGTAGTAGCCGCTAGCCCCATATAAACGCGATTTTGATCCTTAGTGCAATGGAATAAGGTTTTGTCGTAGGAACTTCTTTGGTTGGCGCGAGCTCAACGAACTGGTTCCATTGCGAGACGAACACAAGGGCTGCGTCACGCGCATTCGAGGAAATTGACGGGCAAAAGGGAATGATTTTGTGATTAGTGTTGATAAATATAAAAATCAAACATGCTCACAATTTGTACAGTAAGCATTGAACGTTTAAAAAAAAAACATTTTTTTTTTCATCCTAGTTATTCTGTGTACTAACTAGGTAAGTACTAGCTACCTTTTAAGAATACAATTTAATTGATAAGTTATTGCTACCCACCGTAACCCACCTAGGTTACGGTCGGTTGGTAGTAATAAGTAATAACTTATCAACTAAAGACCGGCAATATCAGCTTGTTATATTCTCTAAGTCTGAAGAAACTTAAATTTTTTTGAAGTATTTGCTTAAAAAATTTGACATTCAAGCAAATTTCAATCTAGTACTCTGTGCTTAAACTAAGGACATGACGCAGTCCTCCAGCTGGATCCGTCCGTTGTGACACAAGGTTTTAAGATGACATCTATTTACTATTGACATCTCGCTTATTCTAATGGACGGTTATCATAAGTGCGAATGCATGTCGAGTAGCGTTTTTCTGTTTTGCTTTATATTATTCATATACCCTACAACCCTACACTATCTATGGTGGGTAGTATGTTTGTGACCGACTCATGTAAAACACGACTCACATCACATTTGGCCGATTTTTTTTACTTGCAACAGGTGTCAACCCTAGGGGTTTAGATATGAATTTTCCACGTTGTTAGAGAGCTTGTCCTCTGTAGCGACTACTCGTGTGTCTCGGTTTCGTACTAGGCCGGTTTTATTTCCAGTCATTGATTTTCAGTAAGGTTTACGTTTAAAATTATTTATTTACAACTTTAACCCTATACTATGATATATTACGCTATTACATGGCCGCTTGAGGTGATTTTATGTGGTGTTTAGTAATTTATTATATGCTTAAATTTAATTACGAAGATTGCCTTGCCTTGCAGCAGGTTAGACAAGACATTTTATAGATTCTTTCTTTCTTATCGACTAGGCGGTCACACCTTAAACACTTAGCTGTCATTTCATACAAATGGAAAAATTTAAAAGAGTGAGTGCAAACGAGAAAGGAATACGCATTTCTTAACATTGGTAACTGCCGAGGTAATCAGAGGGCAATAGAGGGGGTGAGGTAAAAAGTTAGTGGGAGACAGGGAGTGTCCGTACTGTATGGATACCCTTTCTTATACTGTACCTTGGTGTCAGAGTTTTTTCAAAACTTTTTATAACTATCTGACTTAATTCTAGCGGCTTAAAGGATTTTTTTATTAAAGGTTGTGATTTAAAAAAGGTAATGAAATTAAAAAAACAGTGTTTTTCTCCGCGATCGTAGCGCGAACCCGACACAAACTTGGCCAGTTTTATTATGTACGAGCGTTAACCCGCGACTTTGTCCGCACAAATTATATACCAGATTTTAAGTCAGATCATAAGCTATCAAACAAAAAAAGTTTCATCAAAATCAGTTCAGTGGTTCTTGCGTGATACTCGTTCAAACAAACAAACAAACACTCAAACAAACAAACAAACACTCAAACAAACAAACAAACAGACAGACAAAAAATCCAAAAATTGGTGAAATGGAATCAGGGACGCCTAAAAACCATATCGTAACTTTTTTTTTGTTAATATCTTCAATGTACAGACAAACTTTCTGCTACAGTTTTATAATAGTTTAGATAGCAATGTTGTTTTACTTTAGAGAATGCACTATAATCGCACCAAGTTTGACACTCAACCGTCCAACTTGGTTCCGCTTTTATGATAAAGCAAAAACAAAAATCCCTGAATGTCTGATCTCTTTAGAGATAAGCTCGCCCTTTGTACATGTCTACTTTAATTGTTTTTTTCTGTATTGTTATGTGTACAATAAAGTGTTAAATAAATAAATAAATAATGTCATGTTAAGTAGATTCATGTATTCCTTACGTCTTACTTTTTGTTACTTTTTCTAATTTGTTAGAAAATGCAAAATAATATAAATGTTTCGCTACCTATTAAGGTTCAAAACATACAGCCCTTTAGAGGTAGGACGGACGGACAGGCGGCTTATGAATAAGGTCCTGTAGCGTACGGCAATAAAGAGTAGTTAATGTGGAAAGCGCCGGTAGCGCCATCTATCGGCACGCGCAGTCTGTGGTGAATATCTATCGTGCATTCGCTCGGTATTCACTCGCCGACCACCGTGCCGTGCGGACGTGCGCTGGCCACATTCACTAGTGAAAACTATATCTGTGTTTTAATCAACCTCAACTAACCCTGAGTGAAAAGGTGCATTTTACAGGTCCCGTTAGCACCCTTTGGGTACGGAACCCTAAAAAGTATAAAATGAATATTTATTCAAAATTCATGATCTATTCTAATGTTTAGCCTTTGATGACGTGGAAAGAACATAAAATATACGTAGGTAATAAATATTCATTGTTCATAAATCATAAAAATCTGCATATTTTATTTTTGTTTCTAAAACATTGTACGGCTGATCCGCTACAAATACAATTATTATATTCTTACTAAAATCCTATTATTCTAAACTAAGCAATAAGCTTAGAAATCCAACTAATTTAAGTACATTATAGTACTTTAATCTTTAGTGAGAGATCGGGTAGGGTCGCACTTCGAGCGAAAAGGGAAAATAACTATCCTTGATAATTTTACCGTAGATTTAAACTACCGCCGCTGCTTAAATACAAGAGGGGTTAAGAACATTACCGTTCATTGAAATTGGAGACGACCCGGATGGTGGTCATCACGTTGGACTGCCAAACCAGAGGTTCCGGATTCGAAACCCGGTTCGGTTACGAATATTATAATGTTCGTGATTTTGTTATCTGGTTTCTGTAAAAAAAAGTTGGCCGTCACGGGACGCCGCGCCCGGCAGAAGCGAAACATCCGCAGCTGTTAAATTTAAATTTCTATTTTCCGTCACACGGAAAGGTTGCGGATCCAAACAAAGCCTTCCCATAAAAAGATTACGCGGAAGCCGAACAATTTATGAAAATAGTAGACCTTTTTGACCCAAACTCAAAATTACTCGTTCCATCAAAACCACATGCAATAAAATAAAAATAAATAAATACACGCATATACTACGAACATAGATGCACCAGCAGGGCCTCTACCCGGCTATTCGAGCTTCGCAATTGCGTGAACGTTTTCGTTCCAATGTCAACTCTATTACAAATGAAGGTCGGACTCGCAAAAACTCGAGGATCGAGGGTCCGGATACTGGACCAGTACCAGCACATCGTTTCGGATGATCTCAAAATTATTTAAGATTTAGAACCGTTTTTTGAATTTACTTCAAGAATAGTTTTTGTTGCACTCTCATTGCAACTTTAGTGTCGTATCGTTATCTCTTACTGGTAAGCGTATTCCTGCCCTCCGCATGGCCAGGCTTAGCCTAGTGTACCGTTAAATTGTAGTTACCTGATAAAGTTTAGAGTTGTCAATGTGCAAGACTATACCCAGATTGTTGTGAACTAATTTTAAACGTAAAGTAAGTGGTCATTGAAAATAAATATTTTTGTATTTTGTATTTGATTCGGAAGGTTACGTTTAGGAGAGTAAAATGTTATAAATGTTATTGTAAATGCTATTAAAAGTACTTGAAGGGATTGATTACCTCCCCTCTGAGTTTCTGGATACATTCGACCTGACCCTTTTTTTAAAATGACTTATCACTTCTCTGGGAACAGTTATTGCTTATTACTGCAGACTGGGTGGAACATAACAGTGACGACGGAGCGCCAGGCGTAGTTCAACCAAACTAGTGACAGAAGATACTAATCTATCAATTCATCATCATCATCATCAGCCTATAAACGTCCCACTGCACAGGCCTACCCTCAAGGAGGGTATATGTGTATGGGCATTAGTCCACCACGCGTGCCCAATGTGGATTGGTAGACTTCACATACATACATCAGAATTTCTTCTTCAGTGTATGCAGGTTTCCTCACGATGTTTTCCTTCACCGTTTGAGAGCAGTCAGTATTTCGTACATAAGTTAGAAAAACTCATTGGTACATGGCATTTTGTTCGTGCGGATTCGAACCCGGACCCCATAATTGGGTGTCCATACCTCTCCGCAACGCGCCACCTATGCTCCGAACCTTGCTCGCGAACTTGAAAGAGTGGATAGGAATCGCCAGCGTCGAAGATCTGTTTCGTTTGGCGAGAAATAGACAGGGATATGTAGAGCTGACTGCCAACCTCCAGCAATGGAGAGGAACCCGAAGAAGAATAGATGAAGCAATAATCAATCAATCAAATCAATCAAATATACTTTATTTTACACCAAAAACATAAACAGTAAAATACAGAAATAAAATACAAGAGGCACAAAATAAGGCGGTCTTATCGCTAAGAAGCGATTTCTTCCAGACAACCTTAGGGTAGAGGAAACGGTGAAAAGAAGAAAGGTAGGCGGTGTTACTGTGTGGTGTTGATAATCATAATTTTAATCGCTTATTATTTTTATATCATTGATTATAATTATTGCTAATACAAAAATTGTATTTTAAATTCTACCCGCTACCCGCTACAACCCAACCCCCACCCAAAGGAATTTTGTACAAAATGCCAAGGGTTCTGGGGGTGAGATGTATTAGTGAAATTCCTCCACCAGGGGTTGGAGGGTATGGGGGGGAGGGACTTTCCGAAGCTTTAATGGGCTAAATATCTTGAGCCGAGATAATACGAAGAAATACTGTCGGCAAAATAAGTTGGTATGAATTTTGTCTGTGATTTAATTGTTTGATTGTATAGAAGCTGCCGTAGTGAGTGGCTAGTGGTCTGGATTTCATGAGGTGGCGGTTCGATCCCAGTTAGTATCAATGAGTGTTGTATGAGTTGTTGAATTTCTGTTGTCACCCGCCACTTCTTGATTTCAAGATTACTAATAACAAAAAGACCGGTTTAGATTTTTAATGGAGATATTTTTATCCCCCGTAAAAAAATCGTTATTTTACTGACGGTGACTTATTTATTTATTTATTTTATTTTATTTTTATTTTTACACCTTATTGTACACACAGAAATAAAGATTTATTTTACCCCAAATTTTATTTTTCTAAATTACGGGTTTTGTCTTGGTAATCTGAAAAACAGAGTAAGGCATCTGGCAACCTTAAACTGTGTAGTTTAATTAAACTACAATTACTACGGGCAATTGCCCGTGAAAAATTTCGTGACTAAACTGACATGCTTTACCTAATTTCACTTGTAATACCTTGGACATGATCACACAGATTATTTTGTCCCATTTAAGTACCAGAACCTAGCCTGGATTTGTATTATGATGACTAGTCAGCGATATAGAATACATAAAATATAGATGATACATAAATATACAGACTTCCATAACTCTGGTATAAATATTCATGAGCCCCCGGCGTCTGACATGTTACACTTCAGATCTGGAGCATAGGTTCCGCTCTTGCAACTCCACTCTACAAGAGGTGAGGGCAAAATAAGTCACCACTCCCCAACAGCTTGCCACAAGATGCCCTGCGGATAGATTAAGACATTTATTATTATTTAAACTAAATGCTTGTTTTGCTGTCGCTACCAGCTCGCTAAAGTATTAGCAAAGAAGATTGGCCGTAAGTCGCACCATTTGCCGACAGAATCGATGCGAGGCCGATACGATGCGATACGGAACGATACGATACGCCGATACACTCACTCAGATTTGGTTGTTATACTGTCATATCATACATATAAGTAATCTGAATCGAAATTAGATAAACGGTATTTGTATGTCAACGGCTAGTGGGTTAATGAAATAAAAACCGGTCAATTGAGAGTCGGGCTACTCGCGCACCGAGGGTTCCGTACCACAACACGACACAGGATATTAACTTAAAAAAAAATCTCCGGGGCCTTTAGCTGGGAGACCGACTCACACTTGGCCGGTTTGTATTATTTGTTGTTATACTGTGAGTTTTCTCTTTAATCGATATATCCGATGTAGTTTTATAAAAATTGTAAAAAATAACTTTTAGGACCTCCAAGTATACTAGTTTTAGATTTATTGTTTTTATTAAGACTGTTTGTGTCCAAAATTGAAAAATAAAATAAAATAAATTTATACAGGGGAGCTGTTAATATCCAAATGTTTTTATAGTATAAATGAGTTTAATGCTTCAAGAAAAGAATTGTAAATAGATACTTAACTGTTTAATTTCTGTATTTTCACTTTTTTAATTTAATGTTATTAGGTGAATTTTAAGATTATGTTTTGATTAGTGTTAAGTAATATTGCAGTGCTCTAACAGAGCTCATTTCATGAACCAGTTTTAAATGTAAGACCTTTTGTAACATATGATATGAAGCAATAAAATAGATGACTACGACTATGACTACTTGTAATTCGACGTATTCTTTCCACGACTTTAAAGGGCAGCCTAAATGCAATTATGTGAACCCCCATATGTGGGGTCAGAACTCAATAGTTTTCGAGATATTTGGAATTAAAGGTTTTTCGCCAAAAACCCACTTTTTAAATTTTTCTCTTAAATAAAAAAAAAATATGCTTATTATATGGCGCCGATTTTTATTTATAGCTAAGACTTTTTCCGAGTATTCTTCATAAATAAATGTCCGATCATACTGAACAGTTCAAAATAAATCAATAACAAAGACTGCTTATTTTTGAAAAAAATTCTTGAAGTCCTGAAATCATGCGTTTTATCTCAAAAAAATTGTACGACAAAAAGTGTGCGTTTTACTGAAATAACTTTCTTGTTTAGTTAGCTTTCTTAAAAGGTTTGAATATTCTAGGAGTAAAGGGAATTACAATGTCAAAAAGGTTATTTACTTAGTACGTGATACGTATATAGAGGTAACATTCTTTTGGTGAAAAATTTGATGAAAACTCATTACATAACATTATTTTTATTAATACAAATCTACACATCTTACGAAAAGTGAGTCCTGAATGTTTCGAACACAGGTACACGCGCTTTCTTGGTTCACTTTTAGTTACTTAAAAATCTCATTACCTCCGCTTTATTTATTAGGCGCTGCCTTAATCTGCTACGTCGTGTGATAAACAAGGTCTCTCATGTGTCCCCAGGTGGAAAGGATACCACTCCTCCTTACAAGCATGGAAACACTAAAATTGGCCATGGCGGTCAGTAATGTTCAACCTTCTTTCATAACTACCTACCTATACGTTGATGCTTACGTTAATGTTTCATATTAGGTTTGTCCCTTTCTGTCAGAATAATAAAAAAAAACTCTTATTTTTAATTTTCGTCGTTGGATTAGAAACCAACAACTAAGATGAAAACGTACAAAAGAAGTTGAACATTACCGACATTTTCATGTTTCACCGCTTGTAGGGCATTTTGTACTCCAGCAGCCGTAGAACGCCAACCCGTGATACGGCTATATCACGTCTTTTAATTCGTTCGTACGCGCGCAAACGAACGAGATAAAAGACGTGATATATCCGTATCACGGCTATCGCGGGTTGGCGTACAGGTATAGACAATACCTATTTCCAGCTTCCTGGTTGGACCCTATTTAAAGCCAGTTCTTTAAATAAAGATTTTTTGTAAAATAAAATAAAAAATCAATTCAATATCGTATTATAATGGCGACCTCCGTATGAAAATATTGAAAGAGATCCACTCGTGATCTCGAAAGCTAAGAATCTTTAAGCTTTGTTGACCTTTGAATTATACAAGCTTTCCATTTTAGACCCGCTTTTATTTTACATTCTTTTAAAAGCTACCTAAGGAATATTTTAAAGGTCAACATTTCAATCATCATTCAAAATTAATATATTTTAACCGCCTTCATAACAGGGAGGGACGCCCCATAATTTGTAAGCGTACTGATAAACCAAATATTTTTTTAAACTGTTCATGTTTGTATTTTTCTTTTTATATTTTTTTTTGGCAATAAATTGATTTGATTGATTTGATTTTGATTTAGAAATAACTAGATGATTTGTTTTATTTTCGTAATTTTTTTTTTCGTTAGCTTATTTTTATCCTATTTCTGGGCAAAGGTCTCCCTCCTTGTCGGGAGACCATCCCTGTCCTGAGCTTGTTCCATCTATTGTCGAAGGTATCCAGATCGTTTCTCCTTCTCTTCCGGTCCTGACGAAGATTTTTTTTTATTTATTTATTTTTCTATATATCGTGTTTTTTATTATTATTTGGGTAAGAAAAGTATCGTAGTTTTTTATTGTTTAATAAATTAAAATGTTCTATGTTATCGAATAAACGAGACTATGGCGTTTAAATTATAATATTCTAATTATTTTAAATAATAATATTCTACTGCATCTACCAGCAATTGGTAACAATAATATAACTGACAATAATTTTTAATCTTAATAAAATTAATCTAAACTATTATAAAACTGTAACAGGAAGTTTGTCTGTACATTGAAGATATTAACAAAAAAAAAAGTTACGATATGGTTTTTAGGTGTCCCTGATTCCATTTCACCAATTTTTTTATTTTTTGTCTGTCTGTTTGTTTGTGTGTTTGTTTGGGTGTTTGTTTGAAGGTTGGAACGAGTATCACGCAAAAACTACTGAACCGATTTTGATGAAACTTTTTTTGTTTGATAGCTTATGATCTGACTTAAAATCTGGTATATAATTTGTGCGGACGAAGTCGCGGGATAACGCTCGTAATTTCCTAAAAGCGTAATTGTATGTTTTTAAATTAAAAATAAACCGACTTAATAACCTTCACACTCCGTGGTACCTATGGATTTTAAAGATGTGCCATTTTGTTGAAATGTTACCGTCATCATCAACCTCTGCCGTCCCCACTGTTGGGCATAGGCCTACCCTTAGGGTATTTGTTTGTATATTAGTCCGATACGCGCGCTCAATGTGTATAGGTGGATTTCTGCATCCGCCATACGTTGAAGAAGAAATTCAAATCGTCACTATATCTTCGTTCTTTCTACCATTTTATCCTTTACCCATAGGAACATAAACAGCATTACATATATACATATACGAGCGTTAACCCGCGACTTCGTCCGCACAAATTATATACCAGATTTTAAGTCAGATTATAAGCTATCAAACAAAAAAAGTTTCATCAAAATCGGTTCAGTAGTTTTTGCGTGATACTCGTTCAAACAAACAAACAAACAAACAAACACACAAACAAACACACAAACAAACAGACAGACAAAAAATCCAAAAATTGTTGAAATGGAATCAAGGACACCTAAAAACCATATCGTAACTTTTTTTTGTTAATATCTTCAATGTACAGACAAACTTCCTGCTACAGTTTTATAATAGTTTAGATAGTTTAGATATAGATATAGATGATGGGTGGATCAAATTATCAATTCCAGCCACACCAATGATTATGCAGGATGAATAATACATTAGTTGAAGAGTCATTACATGTGTTGATATTATTTGATTGCTACAGCTACGGTCTTAAAGAGCAATTTAATTGAGTTATCTTAGGCTTGGGTGTTGAAAGTTTATGGCTTATGTAATTGAGCACAGGATATTAAGTATGGCCTATAACATCATATTTTTAGATATTCCAATAATACGCACAAAAAGGTTCGCATCCTCTTTTATAATGAGAATTGGTATTTGGAACTCTCTCCCTGCTTCTGTTTTTCCAAGCAAATACAATCAGGGGGTCTACCCGGACGTTTTCATTCCAATTTCAATTCTATTACAATGAAATTTGGATCGAAACGGTCGCGTTATATACAAAATCGAAAGTCCGGAAAAGACCAATTTGGTTGCGGTTCAGTTGCAATTCAATTACAATTCATTTACGGTTCAATTGCAGTTCAATGTCAATTCAATTACGATTCAATTACAATTCAATTATGATTCAGTTGCGATTCAATTGCAATTCAATTACGATTCAGTAATACGGTTATTAAATTAAACAGTAGCTCGTTGAATGAATTGAATCGTTATTTGAATCGTAATTGAATTGCAATTGTACGATTCAATTGTGATTCAATTACAATATACGGTTCAATAACCGTATAACTGAATCGTAATTGAATTGCAATTGTACGATTCAATTGTAATTCAATTACAATATACGGTTCAATAACCGTATAACTGAATCGTAATTGAATTGCAATTGTACGATTCAATTGTGATTCAATTGCAATATTCAGGGCTAGGTTATTTCTAAAAGAATAGGCTTTTTTTGGGTGAGCGCGCTACATCCTCGGCTTCTTCCTCACTTTCAATCAGGTGAGCTAAAGCCAAGCTCAAACCCATTATGAAAAAAAAACTATAGATGATGATAATTAATTGAATCAGGCGTTACTTTGCGGAAATCCATGACTAATATGTAGATGACACGATTGTATCAAGACCTCCGCTTCTAAGTTCCTAGTAGACAAAGTCGGCCGCTCGGCGGAGTAACAACTCTGTTTCGAACGTTCGTCGGTCTAACTCCTGAGGATGCTCCTTGGTGGAGCGAAACACGTGTAGAGTAGAAATTATTTGGTGGGCAGGTTGTGTTGCATAACGTAATACAACTTTGTCTACTAGGTACTTAGAAGCGGAGGTCTTGATACAATCGTGTCATCTACATATTATAGATGATGATGTCTATACAGGGTCCTTCTTAATATGCTGACATTTTTTAAGGGGATGATTAGATTAGACCACAAAACTGAAAAACTTTTTCTATGGAACCAAAATCGAAATCGCGAAATAAAACTCAGCTGTCCCACATTTGACTCGAGTTGGTGTGCAATTTTGTATGGAAGAGCAGTTTTTTTTTCGCGATTTACAACCTATATAGGGTCCTTCTTAATATGCATACACTTTTTAAAGAGGCTGATCAGAACGTCAAACTAAACAACATTTGCAATGAAACCAAAATCGAAATAAAATTTAAAATTCCTGCAATACATTGGATACAGTTTTATCATGAAACAGCAGATTTTTTTTCGCGATTTCGTATTTGGCTCTGTAGTGAAAGTTGTTCAGTTTGATGGTCTTAAACATGCCTTTAAATATTCCTAAAGTGTCTTCATACATGTAGGGTCCTTCTTAATTTTCTGACACTTTTTTAAGGGGATGATCAGACTGAAAAATTTTCTTTATGGCAAATCGCGATTTCAGTGTTGGTCCTTTAGAGAAAGTTGTTCAGTTTGATGGTCTGGTCATCCCCTTTAAAAATTTTCAGCATATTAAGAAGAACTCTGTATACATTTGGGTCGAGTAGGAAAAAAATACCCAATAATACAAGATATTTCATTAATAATCCATTTCATAGGTACAAAATATTCGTATTCGCAATACAAATATTTGCCCCTTGCGGGATTCGAAACCGCAACCATCGGCACAGCAGGTTGAATGCCAACTGAGCTATAGCGCACCCAATTAATTTAACCTCCCTTTTTAAAGTAGGTTAACAACACAATACATCCAGTCTTTTCTAATTTAACACGAAGCTAATGTCCGTTTTTGCTCTAATTGCAAAACCTAAACGACCCGTGTCATAATGGCGGCAAAAACGCAGTATTCTGTAAAATTACAGGGTTTTTGATGGTTTTGTTTGCATCATGTTGTCACCTATAACACCACAGTATAAAAAAGGGTATCTAGTAATACATACAGTACGGACACACCCTGCCTCCCACCAAATTATAACTCCCTTTAGCAGGAAGTGTGGCGAAAAATGAAGGCAATGACGGATTCCTGTCGCTCGCACTCATGCAATATCGCATATGCTTGCCTCTTTTTGGCAATTTTTTCCTATTTGTATGTAATGACAGCTTAAAGGCCAGGCCACACAGAGGCGGTTTTGCGGGAAAGCGGGCCGGAGGCGGACCTACGGAAAGCGAATATCTCCGGACCCGCTCGGTTTACTGAGTGTTTTGTTATGTACGGTGTGGTGTGTTTTGTCTCTTTGCTGGTGTCAATTTCCTCACTTGCTGGTGCTCTGCGAAAAATGGCTAGCTTACAATGTAAAATATACTATATATAATTCGCTCGTTAAATCACATCTAATCAACCTTACAGAGGTGTGGGGATGCGCTGCTGATAGCCACATTAATATTCTTCAACGAGCACAAAATAAAGTTATTAAGGTCTTATTTACGATTTCTTGACACACACACACACACACACACACACACACTGTATAAAAAACAAATCTATTTACCAACTTTAAGTATATCAGATATGTCTCTTAATATGGAAAATTTGTAATAATAAATTCAAACCCAGCTTTCTTTTGACAAGAAACAAAATCATCGTAACTTAACTCGTTCCGGGGCGGTGAACGAGACACAATAGAACTTTTATTGTTATCACTGCTATAGCCGGTCACTGTCCCGGAACGTGTTAAAAAGTAATGGCGATCTTGTTTTGCGAGCCCCTAGAACCCAGTATGGCAAAAGAAGTTTATTATATGAGGGAGCATAATTGTTTAACAAATTGCCCAAAGATGTGAGGGAGTGTTCTTCTCTATTTTTATTTAAATTAAGACTTAAGTCATTTATCCATCAAAAAGTCCAGTAAAAATACGCTTTGTATGCTAGTCTGTATGCGATCTAGCACATAAAACTGCTTACTGTAAGTCATTTACCTTCAATCCGTGTCTTGCTGGACTAGTATCTAGATACGTTAAATTGTTTAGTGCTCTGTTATCCTGGTTCTAATCTGCGAGGTCCGGTCGGCTATGATTGTTGCTAGGCAGGCACTGCATACGCACATTGCTTTGGTGTGCGTAAGCTAGGGAGCGCGTGTTGTCGCTATTTCATGTAAATACACCTCACGCTCACATAGACGCGCGTCAATAGGTAACGACGATGAGATCACGGTTGCCGTACAGGCGCCGACACAGTAATCAACGTCCCCGCCGGCGGAGACAGCCGCGACCACAGCACACTCCCTTCAATTCTGGCGCCTACAGACGCTATAGGCCAATCTCAGGCCGCTTCTCACCTATCCCAGCTACACAATCGCCGCGTAGCCCCAGCAACGTCCTAGGCCGAGGTCCGTACCCCTCTGGGTGCCCCTAGGTCGGTTGCTTAAGTTCATTCAATTGGCTCGGTGACCTTTCGTGGTCCCTGTAATAAAAAGCCCGCAGTAAAAAGCAGTAGTTGCTCCCGGAGCAAAGCTGTATTACAGCTTTGTCATTAAAAAATAAAAATAAAAACTATAGGTAACTAAGTACTACCAGATTTACTACCAGGGATCGCGGCTGATCGGAGTTCGTGAGGGATGGAGGATTAAATTTTGGCTGGAATGAATTGGATGGATAGATAGATGGATAACTCATTTATTTTTCTATGAGTAAGTTTCATTAACCATTAGTAGGTGTTTGCAGCGTTACTATTGTTTTTTCTGCTGAGACTTATTTTGTATACTTTTAATTTCTTATTTATCACTGTTCTTCTGTCTCAATCTCACTCACAATACTTAATTGTTTTTATTAGCTTATTTTTAACAAAACTCATGTAAGTGAACAATGTTCTTTTGAGTAAATAAATTCTTTAAACCGATTTGTCATCATCTATGTCATTTTTTTCTGAAAACACCGCCTACCTTTCTTCTTTCACCGTTTCCTCTAACCTAAGGTTGTCTGGAAGAAATAGCGTCTTAGCGATAAGACCGCATTATTTTGTGACTCTTGTATTTTTATCTCTGTATTTTACTGTTTATGTTTTGGTGTAAAATAAAGTATATTTGATTGATTGATCATTTATAAATGGACGTTATTATTATTGAGTTTCAAATTATATTATTTTAAAATGTTGTGTTTCGAAATTCCGTTTAGGTATCTATGTAGCATAGAGACGTAGTACTCTATGCTATTTAGGTACCGCTCGCAAGTGTAAGTATAGGTACGAGTTCGGGACGAATATACCCGGGCATCGCTGAAAACACTATCATGGCTTACCTCCATGGTTACTTCCATTTGTATCAATTTATAGATGCAATGATGGGTTTTGAGCTTACGCCTACACGAAACATATACACTGGCCTGCAAAACTAGGTATCACACTTTTAAAATTGCAATAACTTTTTAGTACATAAAATATACTTTTGAAATAAAAAGGACTCGAAAAAGAGTTTAATTTAAAAAGAATAGTTACAAAGAAAGCTGATAGCATTTGCTATAAAACGTTTTTTATATTAAATCTCTAATTTCTATAGTTTAGAAAAAAATATTAATATTAAAAGTGTCGTACTTAGTTTTGCAGGTCAGTGTAGTTTAGGAGTAGGCTGATTGCTGCACCAGACGTCCGCATCCAATAAAATTGTCAGACATCAAACCTGACTTCAATGTTATTTTAAGGAAAACTATGAAAAGATTTCATTCATAACATTAGGTAAGTTAAGTAAATATCTTTTTGTTCTAACTAAATAAATATTTCTATATTAAAAAGTCCATCTTTTAAAGTCAAACTAAATACTTACAAGATGCGAACACCAAGCCAAAAAGCCTCAGTATAGAGTGATTTCACGTAAAAGAACAATGTTACAGTTAGTTTACTTCTTACTTGAGCTAGGGTTCCGCCCAAAAACGGTGAACCAGAAAGGGTTCCTTAGCCAAAACAATTCGGGAACGGCTGCCGTAAAGTACCAAACTAAACAACTTTCACTATGGAGCCAACTTTCACTATGCTTTGTTGGTTTGGTCATGTGGTGAGGATGAGTGATAGCAGATGTACGAAAGAGATATATGTTGCTAATGTGAGTGAAAGCGTCGGCAGAGGGCGCCCTCGTATTATTATTAGGGGGGTTTTTGGACCTTGACAGGCTTGCTGAGCCTGTGCCACGTAGACCATCGCTGGTCCTTTGTGAACGCCCTTTTTTAAAGTTCCTTACCAATCCCCACTGCGGCCAGAAAACGCAGTAGATTCTTGATAGGGATAGTTTGTATCTTATCTGGTGACAGAACCTGCCTACCTAGATGAGTACTACGTTTGTACATCAGGGGGCCACAGTCACATAGGAGGTGCAGAGGAGTCTCCATTTCCTCCTTGCAGAATCTGCAGCCGGTGGTGTCACTTAGTTTCAGTGTGTGCGTGTGCTTATTTAATTTGCAGTGGCCTGTGAGTGACCTTGCTACTGTACAAATTTGATCTTTGCTGAGGGCAAGGAGTAGCCTTTGATAAGTGCTTTGGAGTGGCCCATGCCTGGGGTGTTGCACCAAAGCTTTATTGCCTCTCCAAAGCTGACCTTGTTCAAAGAATCGCGTGTTAGACTGCCAGGTACTCCAAGAAAGGGTTCGGGGCCTATGAAGTGGTTTTCTGTTCCTCTTCTGGCCAACTCGTCCGCCTTTTCGTTACCTTCTATGTCTGAGTGTCCTGGCACCCATTGTAGTACAAGCTGATTGTTATTTTGCCTAGAGCATTCAGTTGTGATACGCAGTCCTGTACTAGCCTAGACTTTATGATCGGAGAGTCTATGGCTAGCAAGGCTGCTTGGCCCTCGTAGGACGTATGCTGATCAAATCAGTTGCGTCCTACAAAAAGGGGAGGTGCGGAGTACTCGAAACCGACGGGCATGTATGAAGAGATGTATGGATGTGCATGAGGCAAAAGAGGTATTTAGGGATCGTAGTAAGTGGCGCGCCCTGGTCTCTGCCTACCCCACTGGGAAAGAGGCGTGACGTTATAGATAGATAGATAGATACGTCCCTCTGCAGGGCACGGGCCTACCCTCAGGGAGTGTGTATGGGCTTTAGTACACAACGCGTGCCCAATGCGGATTGGTAGACTTCACATACGCATCGGAATTTTCCTTCACCATTTGAGAGCAGTCGGTATTAAGTACATAAGTCAGAAAAACTCATTGGTACATGGCATGTCATTCGTGCGGATTCGAACCTGGACCTCAAGATAGCTCTCTGCAACGCGCCACCGCAGCTCTTAATCCTAACGCTTAGGTAATTTTCACATTGTCATCCTCAGCAACGATCAACCAGTAGGTAAGCAGGTTTCAATACACAACACAAAGGCGCGGCACGAACAAAAGAATCCTCGAAGATGAGAGATTAGGTGAATTCCGTGAAGAAACAACAAAACATTGTGGAATTGTGGATGTGTATTGTTCCTCTCAATACGATTTCACTGTTCTTTACGATTTTCTTCAATACATTTGGGGACAAGAAAAGTGTAAAGATTGATAAAATTTACAGACTTCATCTAAACTATTATAAAACTGTAACAGAAAGTTTGTCTGTACATTGAAGATATTAACAAAAAAAAAGTTACGATATGGTTTTTAGGTGTCCCTGATTCCATATCACCAAATTATTTACTGTAACAGAAAATTTGTCTGTATATTGAAGATATTAACAAAAAAAACTCAAATGCATGGTGGCGGACTATTTCGCCACCACCCCCCGCCACTCCAACCCTCTAATTAGGGCAAACGCCATCTATCCTTGTAATACTACTAGGACGAATAGACGTCGACCCCGTAATGTACTGGTCGATCCAGACGATGAGATCACGGTTGCCGTACAGGCGGCCCAACAGACACGACTAACAATCGCAAACTCACAACACACGACAACAACACGCCGACACAATAATCGACTTCCCGCCGGCGGAGACAGCCGCGACCACTGCACACTCCCTTCAATTCTGGCGTCTACAGACGCTATAGGCCAATCCCAGGCCGCTTCTCACCTATCCCAGCTACACAATCCACCGCGTAGCCCCAGTAACGTCCTAGGCCGAGGTCCGTACCCCTCTGGGTGCCCCTAGGTCGGTTGCTTAAGTTCATTCAATTGGCTCGGTGACCTTTCGTGGTCCCTCCAATAGCCCGCAGTAGTTGCTCCCGGAGCAAAGCTGTAATAGTCATTTTCAAAAAAAAAAAAAAAAAAAAAAAGTTACGATATGGTTTTTAGGTGTCCCTGATTCCATATCACCAATTTTTGGATTTTTTGTCTGTCTGTTTGTTTGTTTGTGTGTTTGTTTGTTTGAACGAGCATCACGCAAAACTACTGATCCGATTTCGATGAAACTTTTTTTGTTTGATAGTTTATTATCTGACTAAAAATCTGAAATATAATTTGTGCGGACAAATTAGCGGGTTAACGCTCGTAAAGTATAAAGCAAATAGCGTATACTCGCGACTCAATTTGGAAGCACTGTACGAGAGACGTTCCCGAAAATTTTACATTCTATAGCATTTGTACAAAAATTCGGCTCCATGGAACTATGTTAAAATTTTCAATCGGTTAAAAGTTTTAAAGCCGTTTTAAAGCTTATCAAAGTTTCACTTAAATGTTATAAATATAATATTAATATATGTAATCAAAGTGTTCAACCCTAACATTATTTCGCTTGCGTCGCCGCGTCGCGTCGCGGCGCACACGATTTGCATAAGGATTGCCAGCATGATCAAAAACGATTTATTTTTATGATTAAAATACTGTACGTAACCAATAGTTATCATTAGGTATAAAACGATTACGCAGCATTAATATTTTGCTATATTTTCGAGAAAGTCCCTCGTTCAGAGCAGACTTCAAAAATGGTAATTAAAAGAGGAAGATAAAGAAAATTGGTTTTTCAGAGATCGTTTAAATTGTCCACACTTCACTAGCAGTGTTTAAAACTATACAGGGTATCCCAAAAAATAGTGTCAAGCAGAAGTCCATGGACAGAGCACCCTTTAGGGCACCCTGACAACCATTCTGCTATTAGCACGTTAAAATTAGTTATTGTTTCATTGAAAATCACATTGCTAATTTCAAGAAATCTCCGCCTCTTGTCTTTGAAGGCCGATTGGAGCCAAAGTAACCCCTAACTAATTAAGTACTACTTTTTTGAAATGATTTTGAAAGCTGAGAGTCGGAAGAAGTTTTTAGATCTGTTTAGAAATCATGAAGTCATCTGTTTAGATTTTTAATTGCGAGTTGAAAATTTAAGTCATAATTAACTAAACGTAAATTTTTCACTTTACACTAAAATTTTCATAACTTTCATCAAAGTTACGAAGCCGATTATTTTATCCATAAAAGGTAAACTCTTGAAGATTAATGAGCAAAAAAGAAAATTTGAAAAAAGTAAGTCTTTTAGTTTTTTTTTGGAAATGTTTTAAGATGTCGAGATAGAGAATTCTCTAAAATTCTGAAAAAAAAATTCATAACTCGAAAACTGCAAAAAATCGTAGAACATACATGGGGGTGTTTCGGGTGCCCCAAAGGGTGCTCTGTCCATGGACTTCTGCTTGACACTATTTTTTGGGACACCCTGTATATCCAGTGTGATAAATAGTCAACTCGTGGCCAAATAAATCTGTTTCTCCATTCAAAACTGAAATACCGACTCGACTCAAATGTAACAGCAGATTTTTTTTCGACGTTATCTCCGTACCTAAAAGTTGTTCAGTTTGATGGTCTAAAATGTTATAGTTCTGTTGTACCCTTTATCATAACCACCAGTGTACATCAGTAGTATGTGAACAAAAAGGATCAAGAAACGAAATCCGCTCACCAGCCGTTCTTAGATTGAGAGGATGTATACTGTTGTATAGTGTGTTTCTATTCTTGTAAGTATACTTTGTAGACCTGCAAATTTCTTACCACAGCTATACATACTATAAGCTTTTTGTTATATCTAAGATTATGGAGTTAGAAAATTAACACAAAACTATTAAATTTATGTCCTCTTTTTTTTAAATTGTATTTCAATATTATGCAACTATTAATTAAAATACTATCTAGACTTAATATGCATACAAAATGGCATGAACCATTATCGCACAGGCGGTTATTGAGCGTAGGCGATTTCGCCTACCACAACGACGTCGCAACTGCACCGTCACGATACGGTATGGTTCCATCAACGCTTTCGCTCAAAAATCACTTTAAAATGCGCTGCCTAAGACAACAAAAATCACTAGATCTAGTGAAAAAGTCTCTGAAAGCGGCAACACTCCATTCGGAACTAATTCCGAATCAGGTTTATTCCGGATGTATGTGGTGGGCTTAAAAGTGACTAGATATTTTTCTCCGCTTATATTTGTGGCTAATTGAATTATTAAAGTACCTAATAAGACATTTAAACATACCAATAAACAAATTACTATTAATTTTAATTACCTACGTAAATAAGTATTTAATACTAATATAAAATCTTTAATCGAATAAAGACGTAA
Source organism: Agonopterix arenella (assembly GCA_927399405.1). NCBI lineage: Eukaryota > Metazoa > Arthropoda > Insecta > Lepidoptera > Depressariidae > Agonopterix > Agonopterix arenella. The sequence goes on from OV656690.1 coordinate 1,135,979, forward strand.
ATGCTTTTACGGCCATAATTACCTTTATAAAATTCTCTTTCAAGAGAAACAAGTCACTTTAAACGACTACAGTTAAACCAATAAACCAGTTACTTCCGGTTACAGGGAGATGTTTGGTGCAATTCATTAGAAATAGTTTGTTTTCATTTGAATTATTAAATTTATTAGACCACTAGCGTTAACCCGCGACTTCGTCCGCACAAATTATATACCAGATTTTATGTCAGATCATAAGCTATCAAACAAAAAAATAAAAAAAGTTTCATCAAAATCGGTTCAGTAGTTTTTGCGTGATGCTCGATCAAACAAACAGACAGACAAAAAATAAAAAAAAAATGTGATTTGGAATCACGGACACAATCTTCAATGTACAGACACACTTCTGTTACAGTTTTATAATAATATAGATAGATTAAACATCCTGTGCTGGAGCACAAAAGAAAATGTACACCGAACATAATTTTCATTTTTTTTTAGCCTATTTCATCCCACTGCTGGGCAAAGGCCTCCCCTTTTATCCTCCATGCAACCCTGTCCCGAGCCAGTTCCATCCACTCTTCGTCGAATGTATCCAGGTCGTCTCTCCATATCTTTCGGGGTCGACCCTGACGGCGACGCCCATTCTCCGGGATCCAAGATGTTAAGACTTTGGCCCATCTTACCGGGTGCAATCGATAGACATGGCCGGCCCAATCCCATTTCAACCAGGCGGTTTTCTCACCGACATCGGCTATTTTCGTTTTTTTGGCGTATTGTGGTGTTTCTGACGCGATCTGTCCGTTTGATTCCCAATATGCTACGCTCCATCGCCCTTTGGCAAACCTTGAGTTTGGACTTCTGTGATTCTGTTAAAGACTATGTTTGAGCACCGTAGGTTAGGATAGGCAGGATACACATGTGGACGAGTCTTCGTTTGAGTGATAAAGGAAGGTCACCCTTCATCAACTCATTCATGGACCAGTAGCTCTTCCAGGCGTTGTCTACCTGACTGGCGAGTTATCTGTCCTGCCTGTTGTCGAAGGAGACTACTAGGCCCAAATAAACATACTCTTAGACATAATGTATTACCTGCCCATCTACCTCGACCCTACGTTTGGTGGTTTTACGAATTTTCATTACCTACATAATAAACAAATACTTAAAAGTATTTAAAAATTAAAATCTTTTGTCGAATAACGACGTAAATGCTTGTACGGCCACAATGAGCTTTATAAAAGTCTCTTTCAAGAGAAACAAGTCAAAGTATACGCTATTATAATAAGATACCAGAGGATATTCTAAACTTGCCAGACAAAAAGTTTAAGTCCCATGTTAAACAAGTCCTCTGTAAAAAAGGCTACTATAAACTCGATGACTATTTGAATGACCAAAATGTCTGGTCTTGACAATGTTACTCTATGTAATGCAATATTGTATTTTAATTGTACTTTTTATATTTTGATTTGTTTAAAAGATGTGTGTTGTAGAGTTTCTGGCCGCATCTTCTCTGAACGGAACACCTACCGACGCTGTGGTAGAGTCAAAAAATGACGTCAAAAAGCTATCTACATGGAATATTATTTTGAATAAAAAATTTGATTTGATTTGATTTGCTCCAGTTAAACCAATAAACCAGTTACAGTAGTGCCAGGTTTATAAGTCTTACCGATGTACCTGCGCAGTCGACAAATTTTAATACCGCGCGAAATTATGTTGACCAATCAGGATGTGCCACCTTCAATCCGTTTACGCTATTCGCTAATTTGTTTTCGCGCCCTTTTCGCTGCTATCCGACTTTGTACCCTTTGATTACTAAATGACTTCGGGTTTTGTCGGGGAATCGGTCCTGCTCTGCGCAAACGAAGATTGACGAGCGGAATTATTTTCCTGGTCGTACTGTACATCCGATTACATGGAGATGTTTGGTGCAATTCATTAGAAATATATAGAATGCAACAATACAACCCAAATATCACTATGGTGCTTTGACTATTTATTATAAGGACTAGCCTTGCGGTGGTATTTCCCCTCTTCCACGGTATAAGATCAATTAATCATGTGCATTTACATTCAATTTTATACCTTATCACTAAACGAGACAGCCTATAATTGCGAAACAATAATTTCGAACTTCTTACGTTTGGGGTTCACGCGAGACTACTTTTCATGATTTTTAACGTTCAAATTTAGAATCTAAAGTTATGGGGAATAAAATGTTACCTCGCCCCCCGCAATAAGTGGCAGAAATGTTTGTTAGTAGAATTTCACGTGTAACTAGTCCCTATATAAGTAGTCAAAGCTATGGTGTATTGTATGGGGTCATACTAGGGTGTGATATGGGGTGTAACAAAACACCCTTGTAATATTTTAAAGGATGGTTAAGACCATCAAACTGAACAACTTTTACTATGAAAAAAAGCGTACTTCAGTTTTGCATAAAACAGCAGAATTTTTTTTAAACAAATTTTTCTCGATGTTGGCTCCATAGTGACAGTTGTTCACTTTGATGGTCTAAACTACCCTTTTAAATATAACAAGGGTGTTTTTTATTTTATTTTATTTTATCTTTATTGGGAAAATCATCAGCCTAATACAAAAGAAGCTATTCCTTAAACTAAGACAGATATAAGGCCAATTACAGATTTTCCTCAGTTAATTAAATTACATTATAACTGAGCTAACGTATCATCTGCAACAATGATACATCATATTCATTATACAATTTATCCATTACACAACAACAGTACACTACAACCCACGGAAGAAGATAGCCAAAACCTGGTAGTGATGAGTCGATTTTTAGTTACACCTTGTAGAAACACCGACCGCTTCATCTTAACAATTTGTGCCGCAAACCACCCGCACGTGGAGTGATTGGATATGAAAATTTAATGTCTTTGTAGTTTCGACCCCAATCACTTAGAGCCCGTTCATAATGCTACCTTTAATTAAATATTTGAACTTTTAATGATTTTGACAAATAGATCTCTATTTGAACGGTAAAATAAGTGCAACCGGTAATGATAATAATAGGGTGGCCTTTACCCAATTATAATTGTATATCTTAAAGTGATATATTATATTATCATCATATCACTGATCATCATACCACTGCTGGACATAAGCCTCCCCCAAAATGGGGGGATATATAATATATTATCACTTTGTCACAATGGTTGAAACACTTTAGGCACCGGCTAAAGTTTTTCAACCATTGTGTGATTGGTCATAGTTTCAGTACAACAGATTCTATATTTGGAATATAACTGCAACCGATAGGTAGTGATAATAACAGGGTGGACTGTACCCAATTATTGAGTATCTTATAGTGATATACCACTTTGTCACACACAATGGTTGAAAAACTTTAGCCGGTGCCTAAAGTGTTTCAACCATTATGTGGTTGGTCATAATTTCAGTATAACAGATTCTATATTTGGAATATAACTGCAACCGGTAGGTAGTGATAATAACAGGGTGGACTGTACCCAATTATTGTGTATCTTATAGTGATATACCACTTTGTCACACACATTGGTTGAAAAACTTTAGCCGGTGCCTAAAGTGTTTCAACCATTATGTGGTTGGTCATAGTTTCAGTATAACAGATTCTATATTTGGAATATAGCTGCAACTGGTAGGTAGTGATAATAACAGGGTGGACTGTACCCAATTATTGTGTATCTTATAGTGATATACCACTTTGTCACACACAATGGTTGAAAAACTTTAGCCGGTGCCTAAAGTTTTTCAACCAATGTGGCAAAGATTATTAATCACCCCGAGACTGATTACAGTCGAAAAATCGTGTAATATAATTAGCTGTCTTACGTCTCCGACCTAGAACTAGGCCTTGTACCTATACAGGGTGTAAAATAAAATGGGACAGTTACTTAAAGGGGAGCTTCAGACCATCAAACTGAACAACATTCTCTACAGTAACAATATCGAAATCGCGAAAAAAATACTGCTGCCCCATACATTTCAGTCGAGTTATTTTTGCAGTTTTGTATGAGAGAGTGTAGTTTTGTTTTCGCAATTTCAATATTAGTCCCATAAAGAAAGTTGTTCAGTTTGATGGTCTGCAGCACCCCTTTAAGTAACTGTCTCATTTTATTATTTAAAGGCCACCCCCTTAAGACCATCAAACTGAACAACTTTCACTATGGGCCCAATATCGAAATCGCGATAAAAAATCGGATGTTCCATCATCATCATCATCATCACATCAGCCGATAGAAGTCTACTGCTGGACATAGGCCTCCCCCATAATGAGGAGATTTGCCATAATCGCCATGATGCGTTTGCGATATTCCATACTAAACTACATATGTATTCGAGCTAAATATATGGGACAAAACATTTTTTTTTGCGATTTCGTTGTTGGTCCCATAGTGAAAGTTGTTCAGTTTGTTGGTCTAACCCACACCCTTAAAAGTTTTCAATTTTTATTTTTACTTCTGTAACACCCTGTATATATTTTTTTAAGAAATGGCTGCATCTTCTCTACAACAGGATACCTTCAGCCGCAGCGGTAGAGTCAAAAAAATTACGTCTAAAAGCTATGTATACGTTATCTATCTATCTAATCTAAACTATTATAAAACTGTAGCAGAACGTTTGTCTGTACATTGAAGATATTAACAAAAAAAAGTTACGATATGGTTTTTAGGTGTCCCTGATTCCATTTCACCAATTTTTGGATTTTTTGTCTGTCTGTTTGTTTGTGTGTTTGTTTGTTTGTTTATTTGTTTGTTTGTTTGTTTGTTTGAACGAGTATCACGCAAGAACTACTGAACCGATTTTGATGAAACTTTTTTTGTTTGATAGCTTATGATCTGACTTAAAATCTGGTATATAATTTATCTCGCTACGTTGACGGGAGCCGGAGATATAAACACATAACCGCAAGTGCAACCAATGTACGGTACCATTTCAATTTCAACTAAGTAACACTAATTAAAATTAAAAGACTTGTAATAAAGTAAACTAATTCTGAAGACTGTTTGATTTATAAATAACGAAAATAACAATAAATTACAAAATAAATACCAATAATTATAAATTTTATCATTGTCCAGTGCTGATGACTGCACCGGTATAACATTGTTTTTCTTTTTGGCTATAAAATCTGTCAAACTCCATGGAGAAAACCTTTGCATAACAAAAAAAACCTTAGTACTGGCCACAAGAAAACAAGATTCGAATTACAAATTTCTTGACATTTTGTAGAATTACAGTGCAAACAAAGCAGAAAAAAGAACTGCACGCCAGTTTCAAACAAAGAGAATATAATCATGATTTCAAATCAGCAGCCGAAAGATGTCTAAAACTCGATTTTTAATTCGGAATGTTTTTATTTACGGTGTAATCACACAATTACGCAAGACTGGATAATAGCTAATATTTTAAAGCAATTATAAGACAGGTAAGGAACTATTATGAAATACCGTAAATTATTACTAAAATACAAACGAACAACTCTAACAAATTAATAAGGGTCGGTTTTTTATGCCGCCGATGCGATGTGCCGCCGTGCATTTTGCGCATTTTTCTACGGCGCTCCATACAAAACGAAGCTTAGTTTGAACATTTAGTAATTAAAGTAAAAAATGAATGGTTTTAAAACAATCTAGAAACCAATATCTGTTATTTCCTTTTAAATGTTTAGTTCTAAAGTTAACTTGACTCAAAGTTTGTAGTCCGTGCTGCGGTCCATCCGTGTCGTGTGGCGTCCACCATTTGGGCTCTCTCTGAGGAACCTGCCACAGCCCTACGGACTGTCGCTTGATATGAGCTTTACATAAATTAATGTAACATTCGGCAATAGCCGACTGTGTCCTTCCGGACGAAATTATTCGCTGGAATCCAGGCGCATACGTGCGCCTCAGCCGTTGTTTCAAATGCACGCAAATTGACAGCGAGTGCTGAACAGGCGACGTTGCAGTGGAATGCGGCCGTCACCGATTTCGCGCGCATCTGACCGGATTGCAAGATGTATATAGTCCTTCTTATATGCAGACAGTTTTTTAAGGGTATGATCAGACCATCATACTGAACAACTTTCTGTATGGGACCAAAGTCAAAATCACGAAAAAAACTCAACTGTTCCATACAAAACTGCAATCCTACTCTACATAAATGTATGGGGCAGAAGATTTTTTTTCGCGATATCAATGACAGTCCCATAGAGAAAGCTGTTTGATGGTCTGATCATCCTCTTAAAAAAGTGTCAGCATATTAAGTTAAATATATAAAAAATAAAGTAATATATATATAATGCGCCCCGACGCGTTCCGTTCAGTGATAATCATACTTAAAAAATAATTTTGTATCTGCCAGTACACTTGATTGTTTTCAATAATCTCACTAATATTATAAACGTGAAAGTTTGTGACGATGTTTGTAAAGTTGTAATGTTGTATGTTTGTGGCGCAATCACGCATAAACGGCTGAATGGATTTTGATGAAATTTGGCACGCAGATAGAATGTGTTCTGGATTAAGATATAGGATACTTTTTATCCTTGCAATGGGTTCCTGTGGGATAAATTACAATGTTTTATCATGCTGAAACATGTACCACGTTTTTATTCTATGCTCACTAGCGCCAATTTGACGCTGACAGATGCATTTGTGTAGATTGCAGTGATAAAAATAGTATTTACTTTTTTCAACAGTTTTGACAACAGCTGTGTAGTATATTTGGTATATGGTTAGATTTTCGTGCATGAGGTGGAGGTTCGATTCTTGGTCGAGAATGTTTTTTTTAATTTTTTTTAAATACATTCAACGACTATATCCATTTTTCACCGGATTAGACAGAAGCAGTTAGGCTTGATATGTTAAGGGCCTGACCTTCAATCATAATAATATCCTGAGATCATATCAGATCTATATTAGCGCAGGATGTTTTATTTTGGCTTTTTTGTAATTTTAATCCCACCATCCTACCAGGTATCTCACTATCACTAATATTAATATTATGTTTGTGGTTCTATCATCAACACGTCTCAGAAATTCGGTTTTACAGATTTGATTGTATAGGTACTGGGCGAATTGGAAAAATAATCTTCTTATCGTGTCGACTTCAAATTCTGAACAAAGTCGCTAAATAGTAGCTTGCCAGAATCGGGCAACAGATATTGCACCGTCGCTAGCAGTCATGAGCTCCTCCTGCGTGCAGATGTTAGGGCATGCAGGGCACGATGTGAGATGGGCCATCGTTTGTGGAGTTCCACACAAGCAAGTCACATTTTGCGCATCCGAGTATCCCCACCTGACCATGTTGTCCTTACTGCGACCGACCTGGGTTTCGACCGATCGACCGAAGTTGGTTTAAAGACTTCCAGGTCGCCAAAGGCAAGTCATGTCTAGGCGTGAGGCTCTCAGACGGCGACACAAATGGAGTTGGGAGGGACAGTTTTTGTCGCCATAGAGTACACCTTGCTTGCGCTGGGCCAGTATTCAGGGGGTCGACACACTTCATAAAGCTGCGTCGGCTTGGCAGCCTTTGCGGCGCAGGAATAAAGCCATGCATGGGATGTCGTGTGTCGTCCACCATTTGGGCTCTCTCTGAGGAACCTGCCACAGCCCTACTTACATCTGGGGGCGCTATGCCAGCCAGTGGGTAAAGCAACTGTACTGGAGTCGGTTTCAAGCAACCAGTTATAATCCGACACGTTTTGTTTAGTGCCGGTATCCACCAGCTTGGCGTGGGCAGATCGGCCCTACACCGGGCAAGCGTATTCTCCAGCGGAGAACGCGAGAAAAATAATTAAACAAATAAATAAATAACGCTCACAACACATTATTTTAATTATCCCGAGCAAGCATTATAGGCTTTTTATTGTGGAAACCATACAACAACGGCATAAACATATAACATCCAAGACCGAACCGGGACTCGAACCCAGGACTCTGGTTTGGCAGTCTGGCGTGGTAACCATTATACCAACCGGGTCGGCAAATACTAAAAATCCTCTTTCTTTTAACCTTTTCTAAAGTTAGTGTTCATAATTTTATCGTAGTATTGTTTTCATCTTAATAGATGGCGTTGCGTGTTTTTTTGAAGCAAGTACCATACTCAATTCACGCTCAAGACATCTCAGTATTCGGTCTTACAGATTTGATTGTATAGTTACTTACCGGCTGAATTAGAAAAATAATTAAATAAATAAATAACGCTTACAGGAACATTGTTATGATTCCAAGCAAGCACTATAGGCTTTTTATTATAGAAACCATACAACAACGGCACAAACATTTATAACATCCATGACCGAACCGGGTTTCGAACCTAGGACCCTGGTTTGGCAGTCCGGCGAGGTAACCGTTACACCAACCGGGTCGTCAAATATTAAAAATCAAGTGTACAAAAATTTTATCGTAGCATTGTTTTCATCTTAATAGATGGCGTTGGGAGTTTTTTTAAAGCAAGTGTGCTACAATTATTAATTTAAAAACCTAGCTATAGCAAGAGCTTACAAATTTAGTTGATTATATTATCGTTGTAATACATCGTTATAAGTATATTGATTGTTTGAGTCCAATCTGAGCCAATGCTACGGAATGATAACCTTATTTTACAGAAAGGACGAATTTTGTTGCAGTAATTCTTGCCAAATTTTTGTTTTGTTTGATTTTCGGTCTCAATTATGATTTTTTGAGGGCTTGTGCAACTTAACTATAGAACATCATTCTACCACAACGTATAAAAAGGTACCTTCGTATCTAAAAGGTCCTTATAATATAACACCACAGGTCGGTAATGTAGCTACTTACATAATTGAAAATCTTTTTTAGCAAATTGACCATTAGCTTCCTAGAATATTATCGTTTTAGCTCTTGCCTTCACCATTTTACAGTAGCCCGCGTGGTAGAGTATCCTCTAACGTTTATACGTGAGTGGAGGTCTGTGACCCGCAGTGGGTCGTAAGATGATTATTATGCTGCTCGACATAAATAAAAAACGAATAAACAACGAACAGTAGAAAAATTAAAGTGATGGATCCAGTGAATGACTTTTAAATCTGATACCTACAGAATTACTTGGGGTACTTTCTGATTTTGATTTAGCTTAAGTTCATGACTTTCTTATCTTATTATGGGAAATGGCAAGCAAAGATACCATTGGGTCGAAGAGTTGCTGCACTTCGACCCAATGGTATCTTTTGTATTGAACCCTATATATTATTTTCTTCATCCTTGAAAAACTTGGAAAATGAGGGGGGGCAATAGCGTTCAGGGTGAGAAACCTGTAATGAATAACCATCTCTCAGGAGTCACATACGTTTACCCACCAAGACATCGCAGTCACACAGTACAAATGTTCCATGGTTTCCTCCTCCTCTCCACACGCTCGGCAACCGGGATCTAGAGTGAGCTTTATCGTGCCTGTTGCGTAGTGCCCGGTGAGGGCTCCGACGATGGCACGAGCTTTGCTCCTGCTGTTGTTCAGTATGAACTGTGGGATTCGTGGTGTTATATTGCTTTATACTCTGACACCAGGGCTTTGCCCACACGATAATAAGAAGATTGCTGATGAATTTCCTGCAGTGTTGCAGACCCGAGAGGCCAGAGCATTCTAGCCTATGTCTTTTATCAGCCCATTCCTTAATCGCCATTCTAATGTTACATGCCAGGATTCCTAGACTTGGTTCGGACCATGACCTTCATGACCTTAGACGAGACATTAGACAAAATTACATGTCTACGCAGACGAAGTCGCGGGCAAAAGCTAGTACTATTATAAAGCTGTAACAGAAGTGTGTCTGTACATTGAAGATATTAACAAAAAATAAGTTACGATATGGTTTTTAGCTATCCCTGATTCCATATCACCAATTTTTGGATTTTTTGTCTGTTTTTTGTTTGTTTGTTTGAACGAGTATCACGCAAAAACTACTGAACCGATTTTGATGAAACTTTTTTTGTTTGATAGCTTATGATCTGACTTAAAATCTGGTATATAATTTGTGCGGACGAAGTCACGGGTTAACGCTCGTTTTGAATAAAATTCCTGAACTTTAAATACTCTAGTAATAGTTCTAGACCCACAGCGCATCTCAATCAGCCAGACTTCTAGATCCCAGGGTGTCATACCTACCTACTTATAGACTACCAAGAAAACTACAAAAAGACATTTGTGAATATAGTATAGACATAAAAACATGTAAAAAATATAAAAAAGTACTTAAAAAACATTAACTAACAAACCAAAATGTGTAATGTAACTAATTAATTTTTTGTAACGCATATATTAGAAGCCACAACATGTCTGTAACATGTCTAAAAATCAATAGTATTCGATATAAGACATATACAGGGCGTCCCACGGCGATGCCACACAGAGGGAAAGTACCTTAAATATTAAAGATAGGATATTTTACTGAAAGAAGACATCGTTTAATTTTTAATAATAAGTAGAACTGCATTCACAGATTTTTTTAAAATCGCCTACCTCAACCGGGAATCAAACCCGCCAATGTGATAGTAAAATTACATGTATTTTATAATAGCGTTTGAAAGGGCTAGTCATAAGCATTATTTTTTCCTAAATAACCTAGCTTATTAAATGAAACTAAGATCATAAAATTTTACATTTTATTTAAAATTTTGTTCAGAGAAATTTGCTCTGACTTGGCCATGCTTCCAACAATTAACATTATCTTTTCCTACCCACTTGAGATACGAGATTTCCGTGGTATACGTACATGATAATAATAAAGCGATACATAAAGTTTAGTAGGTACTTGTATGCATTTCTTCATGAGCTCACAATTACCATGCCACTGGGTGATATTAGTAAAAATAAATAATTCGAAAATGGAACACGTAAATTTTCAAGCGTCTATCACATTTGGCGGGTTTGATTCCCGGTTGAGGTAGGCGTTTTTAAAAAATCTGTGAATGCAGTTCTACTTATTATTAAAAATTAAACGATGTCTTCTTTCAGTAAAATATCCTATCTTTAATATTTAAGGTACTTTCCCTCCGTGTGGCATCGCCGTGGGACGCCCTGTATACATGTACCTATCTATGTATTAAGCGCTATATTGAAAGCGACCTCATATATCGCACTTCATATAAACCCTGTGGTTTCTGAAGTGCTAATATTTATAAATAGTAATTATAAAGTAATGTATTGAATAAATAAAAAAAAAATCACTGGATCACTGGATAGACCATTAGGACATCCGATTGTATCGAATATAAAATCGCATTTATGATTTTTCAGAAACCAATCGCCTCATTCGTCACTCAACTGTAAACGATACCTTACATCACTAACTCCATTCTGCAGCAGCAATCAATGTTCTGTGTGTTTGTTTGTACATAAGACATCCCGTTGACATTCTGTTTAGATTGAATTTAATATTGTATATGTTTTAAGAGTTTTATTATTGTACGAGCGTTAACCCGCGACTTCGTCCGCACAAATTATATACCAGATTTTAAGTCAGATAATAAGCTATCAAACAAAAAAAGTTTCATCAAAATCGGTTCAGTAGTTTTTGCGTGATACTCGTTCAAACAAACAAACAAACACACAAACAAACAGACAGACAAAAAATCCAAAAATTGGTGAAATGGAATCAGGGACACCTAAAAACCATATCGTAACTTTTTTTTTGTTAATATCTTCAATGTACAGACAAACTTCCTGTTACAGTTTTATAATAGTTTAGATAGATTTGCGACATCTAGCGTCATTCCGGTAAAATATAGTCAATATAAAGTTTATTATACATATGCTCACGACTATATTCCCCGAGGGAGTAGTCAGAGATATTATGAAACTTCAGAATATCAACGTTTCACTAGTAGTACCGAAACTCTGTCCAGTATGACGGGAAGTGAGCCCGTCGCCACTTGTAATAGTTCACAGACAGTAGGTACAATACATGCCTCGAAATTGAAGCATGCAGGTTTCCTCTAAAAAGCCAGTGGTGTTACAAATCGTAAATAAATTCCGAAAAACTCATTGGTACGAGTCAGCCTGGACGGCCTCCTCCACGGCAGGCATGGTTACTCGCCACTGGACCACCACGGCTTGATTGCGGCACCACTGCGAAGTTTATTTACAAACATATTAAGGTTTACAAAATTAGCTGAAACTGAATATTTTAAGGGGATGATCAGAACATCAAACTGAACAACTTTTTGTAAGGAACCAAAATCGAAATTGCGAAAAATTATTGACTGTTCGATACAATTTGGTTGCGTAGGTTTGCAGTTTAAAGAAAATAGAAGATTTTTATTTCGCGATTTCTACATAAATAACTATTGGAAAACTGCAAACCTACTCAACCTGAATGTATGGGACAGGATGACTGGCTTGAGAGCCAAACGTCCGTCAAAGACAACTGCCTAACCTGGTTCACAGATGGATCCAAGAAAGGCAATGACGTCGGCAGTGGAATATACGGCGAAAACCCAAGAATAAGGCAGACCCAAAATCTTGGCAATTACGCCTCCATATTCCAGGCGGAGGTATACGCCATCACAGCCTGCGCTGAAATTAATTTGAGCAAGCGCTACGTCAATCAACATATCACTATTAACTCCGATAGCCAAGCAGCCTCACTAGCCATAGACTCTCCGATCATAAAGTCTAGGCTAGTACAGGACTGCGTATCACAACTGAATGCTCTAGGCAATAACAATCAGCTTGTGCTACAATGGGTGCCAGGGCACTCAGACATAGAAGGTAACGAAAAGGCGGACGAGTTGGCCAGAAGAGGAACATAGATACATACATACTTCATAGGCCCCGAACCCTTTCTTGGAGTACCTGGCAGTCTAATACGCGATTCTTTGAACAAGGTCAGCTTTGGAGAGGCAATAAAGCTTTGGTGCAATACCCCAGGCATGGGCCACTCCAAAGCACTTATCAAAGGCTACAATCGCAAACTTGCGAACGGTCTCCTTGCCCTCAGCAAAGATCAAATTTGTACAGTAGCAAGGTCACTCACAGGCCACTGCAAATTAAATAAGCACATGCACACACTGAAACTAAGTGACACCACCGGCTGCAGATTCTGCAAGGAGGAAATGGAGACTCCTCTGCACCTCCTATGTGACTGTGGCCCCCTGATGTACAAACGTAGTACTCATCTAGGTAGGCAGGTTCTGTCACCAGATGAGATACAAACTATCCCTATCAAGAATCTACTGCGTTTTCTGGCCGCAGTGGGGATTGGTAAGGAACTTTAAAAAGGGCGTTCACAAAGGACCAGCGATGGTCTACGTGGCACAGGCTAAGCCTGTCAAGGCCCAAAAACCCCCCCTAATAATAATAATAATGGGACAGCATTTTTTTGTTAGTTGGTCCAATAGAGAAAGTTATTCAGTTGATTATCCCCTCAAAATAATTTTAGCTATTTTAATTCTTGATGCGATATTCGAAAGAAAATTTTTATTAAAGAAGAAAATATCTTTTAAACTGATCCTAGGAAACGAGGCTTTGTAATATTAGGGACGTCAGTCGGCGCCGTCTTATTAAGAACAAAATGTCCTTAAAAGAAGAAGTCATTGCATTGTATTAAAAAGCATGTCATAAGAAACACAAGCCGTTATTCAAGATCAAAATACGTTACTCAAAAAATTCTGACGAAACTCTGACACAGTCATGTGGGTTAAAAATTGTCTAAATCGATGCAGGTGGCGGTCGAGGTTACAGTTTTCTTAATATGTGCTGAAGAACTGATAAGTATGCTAAGTCTGGTAGGCCTCGAGATGTGCCTCCGTCTTTGTTATTTCACGTATGCTAAAAAGAGCGCGCTTGACGTTTTTCTAGATTTGTCGCATTGCTGTGGATTGGTCAGTGAATTCCAAGGGATTGTCGCACTGGTTGCTAGTCGCTAAGTGCGCGCGGATTGCTTGCATATCCTATAATTCATTGGCCACCACGATCTAGTCGCTCAGTACGCAGGCGCGTTTGTGGCTGTAACTAGCAAAAGACAACAAAAATCCATTCCATTACAAAAAATGATGCTTCAGTTTGACGTTTCTTTCTAGCACTCGACTTGACGCTGGAAATTACTCGAGTCGCGGACGTTTTTGACTTACAATTTGACTGAGTGGGAGAAATCTTGAAGAATAATATGGGTGTAAACAGGGTGTCAGGGTAAACAGTTGCAGTCCCAAAATTGGGAATTTCCTATAGATTTCTCAGGGAAAGGTATTCAGTATCATGAGTACAATCAACCCTTAAAGTAGTGCAACTGTTTATCCTAGCACCCTGTATCCTGAAATGGGATAATAGAGCTGTAGCAAACATTTTCTGTAAACAATCTTCCTGTTCAAATCATTCATTAGTAACAGTGAGTGAAAAATCCGCCACCGCGACCGCAAACCGCGTTAACTTAAAATTATAAGATATACAAGAAACATGGTTCACAAAAATCACGTCTAGACTTGTAGACATCAGACCTTGGCATGAATTATTTAAATTTAGTCTTATACGGTTTTTACTATGATTCTTTTTTGCATTCACAAAAGAATCGAGAAAAATGTGAGTAAACTGAACATAAACAGTTCCGCGGAAAGAATTGGAAAATTGAAATTAGAATTTTTCTAATCGTTCCATTCCTAGTAAGGGTTGCTACTTGCTATACATCTATGCGGGTCGGCACTGTCGGTTCGGCAGTATTTTTTGTCGATCAACAAAGCCGACCCCAAGCAATCACTGCACTTGTTCGGCTTCATTCGGCTTGTGCCGATCGGGTAGTTCGTTCGAGTAGATGCATCATTCGAACATTTGATTTTACAGCCCGGTTTTTCCGATTGTTCCATCCGACTTTGCCCGGCCACTGTATTCGCACGGCGAAGACGAGCGGCTTTTTTTCCCGAACATTCATGTACACATTTTCGATTTACCGCCCGGCTGTGCCGATTAATACCGGCCCGCTTATGTGTATAGCAACCCTAACACGTAACATATTATAGAACTTACTTACTTACTTAATATGCTGGCTCAGGGACCCGAAGTGGGTCTTGGCCTCAGACAACAAAGCACGCCATTCATTTTCTGTGCCATCTCAGTCCAGTTGGGCACCTCCAGCTCCTCGAGATCCTTGGTAATCTGGACTATCCAGCGATAACTTCGAGTACTTACACAATTGGACGATCATTTTATGAATGGACATTTTATGTAAAATATTTTTATGTAAGAATGTGACATGTTATAATATGAAATAAATGAATCTAATCTAATCTACTTGACGTTATATAAGTATTTTGGTGACTTTAAATACTGTTTTTCGAAAAGAACACTATCTTGAGCCACCACTGGAGCTCCGTTGTGGGCCGGGGAGGGGGCAACCAACAATAAACACGCGACGCGACTACCCAATAGTAGACTTACAACGCGACTCTACATTTATAATATTAATCGTGCGAATTGTAAATTATGTAAAAAAGTAGAAATAACTGTCTCTACTGCTCCCACTATTGGGCGAATGCTTCCCCTTGTGATACGGGGCATGGAGGTCAGTCCACCTCTATATGGATTAAAATGCATCTTCAATATCTTCTACCGGACCTCTGATAGTCCACGCGTCTCACACTCGCGCCTTTTTATTATAAATGTGACAGATTTTATAAAAAGGCTAGCCTGTTCATTAAATGGCGACAGTCAATTGAAAGCCTAGGCTGAACGTTGATTGAACAAGCGTTACTCAACATTCAACTAGTTGGCTGATTGTAAGCTAGCCCTTTGAACATGGCGGACGTACAATCAGCCAGGTTATTCAAATTTCGTTGAACGTTACATTCAACGACTTGGCCATTTGTCCTTTAGTCATTCAATTGACTGTCACCATTCAATGAACGGGCTAGCCTTTCAATCAAATGGCAGATTTAACCAGATGGCTGTGACATATATATTATGACTTACTAAATTGCAGTAATGGGACAAAAGGCTCCATAGTTAAAGTTGTTCAATTTGATGGGCTAAATTCACTGTTTAATAACTGAATTTCCCTTACACCATGCAAACACCATGTACAATATTTAATTTTCTCTGTAATCGATTCAATACAAACTATTTTTAGGTTCTGTCTTTATTTATTTATTATTATTATTGTATCTCTTATGGTATTACTCGGGCCGTAGCCCAGACCTTTAGACGGCTTGCGTGGGGACACAGGTTCAACACGTAGAGGTCCTTTTGAGACACTTCTATCTGAATGCGATGGGATGCACCAACTGCGGTCTATCTCTGAATGCATTATGCAAATGCACCAGAAGACATACCACGTTCGGTGCAGAGACTATTGTAGGAAGGACAAAATAAAACTACTCGGGTTATGGGGGTGAATTTGGTGGGCCGGGAAATCTGGGTTATTGCGGAGAGACTCGGGACTGTCTGGGATGTCTCTAAGTTTGTCAAAAATGGCAGACGGTGACTTGCCAACTCATTTGATGGCCCCCCAAAATGGCAACATCTAGTGAGCGGCTAAGAGAGAGGTGAGCCTGCGGGTGCCGATTTCCAGTGCTAATTATATATGATACAGCTCAAAGCTGATGCGTGTATATTACTGCACTTGTTTACACATCCATTTAAAATATAACAAATAGTAGGGGCAAAGAAACTCGTAGAAAAGATACGAAAGCCTCGCATTTTGTAAAAAGGCTTAGTTCCGCCTGCTGCAAGCGAATTACACGCTTATAAGGAACGATATAAGATGCGCTTTGTTTCTACGCCTTTTTTCGGCAATGAATATTTTGCTTGATCACTGATAATTTTTTTCTCAGGAACGAAGGAGGTAGGAAGCTCCTCTATTTTAAAGGAATTATTTTCAGCCTAGCATCAAAATCATCAGCATTATCATCATCGGCCTTTACATCTGTTGCAGATGGTTTAAGCAGTGTTTTTGGAGAGGCACTTTTTCTCATGGCTGTAAAGTCCTATACGAGAGCCGCATACACGTCCGCAGCCTCCACAATAGAACCGTACGCCGCCGGTGGACAGAGGTGGGATTGTGACAGCATTATGCCTTTTGTCACGTTTCTCTGCCAGGTGTGCGAACCAGGCCTCGTCATAAGTAGTCCGACCATCTCTTGTCTTCCCTCGCCACCATCCTCTATTTTCCGCGAGCTCTTCCCAATTTGCGTGGCCGATTCCGAAAGGGGTAAGTCCCTCTTGACGCAATCCTTAAATCGCAGCACGGGTCTTCCGACTGGCCTCTTCCTATGTGCGACCTCACCAAGAAGGATGCGCCTTGGCAAACGAGAGGCCTCCGTACGGTGTACGTGCCCCATCCATTTAAGCCGCTTCTCCGCATCATAGGCAGCATTATAGGGTCCTTCTTAATATGCTGACACTTTTTTAAGAGGATGATCATACCGTCAAATTCAAACTGAACAACTTTCTTTATGGCACCAACATCGAAATCACGAAAAAAATATCAAACGAACCTACTCGAGCCGAACGTATGGGACAGCTGATTTTTTTTTGATTCCATAGAGAAAGTTGTTCAGTTTTATGGTCTGATCGTCGCCTTAAAAATTTCAGCATATTAATTTGGACCCTGTAATCCCTGTATACAATACAGGGTGTTAAAAAGTAAAAATAAACATGTAAAACTTTTTTTTTTACCATCTAACTAAACAACTTTCACTATGGAAACAACATCGAAATCGCGAAAAAAAAATCTGCTATCCCATACATTTAGTTCGAGTAGATTTGTTCAGTACGACCAGGAAAATAATTCCGCTCGTCAATCTTCGTTTGCGTAGAGCAGGACCGAGTCCCCGACAAAACCCGAAGTCATTTAGTAATCAAAGGGTGCAAAGTCGGATAGCAGCGGAAAGGGCGCGAAACAAATTAGCCAATAGCGTAAACGGATTGAAGGTGGCACATCCTGATTGGTCAATATAATTTCGCGCGCCATTACAATTTGTCAACTGCGCATCTACATCTGCGCAGGTACATCGGTAAGACTTATAAACCTGGTACTACTGTAGTTTAGTATGGAACATCCGATTTTCTTTCGCGTTTTCGATATTGGTCCCATAGTAACAGTGGTTCAGTTTGATGGTCTAAACCCCATTAAATGTTCATTTTTATTTTTTAACACCTTGTATACAGGGTGTTAGGGTAGACAGTTGCATTACTTAACACGTTCCGGGGCGGTGAACGAGACACAATAGAACTTTTATTGTTATCACTGCTATAGCCGGTCACTGTCCCGGGACGTGTTAAAGGGTTATTGTGCTCATGGTAATAAACCACTATCCCAAACGAACCATAAACGAACAGACACTAGGGCTTGCCCAAACGATATGAAGAAGAAGAGGAAGATCGAACAGAGAAATTCAGAAAAAAAAAAGTATGTGCGTGTAATCAACTTAAAACTTCTTTGACGTTTTGTATTTTTGAATAGCGGAAACTGAGCGTTACTTCCGTCAGAAGAAAATCTGAGCGCCTAAAGAAATTTTACCGGAAACTGAGCGTTACTTCCGTCAGAAAAAAATCGGAGTTACTCCTTAGTCGCATCTAAAGAAGTATTACCGGAAACTGAGCGTTACTTCCGTCAGAAGAAAATCTGAGTTACTCCTTAGTCGCATCTAAAGAAGTATTACCGGAAACTGAGCGTTACTTCCGTCAGAAGAAAATCTGAGCGCCTAAAGAAGTTTTACCGGAAACTGAGCGTTACTTCCGTCAGAAAAAAAATCTGAGTTACTCCGTAGTCGCATCTAAAGAAGTTTTACCGGAAACTGAGCGTTACTTCCGTCAGAAGAAAATCACCTAATAAAAGCCTAATAAAAGAAGTTTTACTTCAAAAAATTGTTACTTTGTTTCGTAAGAACGTTCGATCAGCTGATTACATTTAGTATGGAAAGTCAAAAATTTATTATGCTAATTTTGTATAGGTTTTCACTGCCGGGCACAGGCCTACGCTCATACACCCTGTATGCCGTATATGTATGGGCGTTAGTCCACCACGAGTACCCAATATAAGCTAATGATGATTAGACAGTTGAGACAAAAGACGAACAAATAAACCTACTATAACATTTTATGATACTGGCAACGTTCATGAAATTCAAATTTAGAATTCGTGTTCGCTTTTTAAATCTGGCCAGGATTACCGTTTGTAGCCGCGATGTCAAACTAATCCCAGAGAATTCTTATTTCGAATTCGAATTTTATGCGTTCGATTGTAGACTTTGCCGCCTTTTTCTTTTTGAATTTTAATCTTCTGTTATTTCTTTTCTTGTAAAAGCTTTTTAGCTGGTTCGCTAAAAGATGGGATAGTTTTTTAAACTTTTAAGTTGTTTTTAAGACTTTAAAATCTTTTTAATGTTGACTTTTGACTTCGTCTCAATTAAGTAATATGCAGTTATGCAGTTAAAATATGCAATTAGCTTGGATAAGTTATAATGTCTTGATTGACAGTCGAAGCTACGAAAACGTACAAATTTTTTCTTATGCAGTTAGTTAGATAACCAGTCGATTTGAACTCTGACACCAGGGCTGCCCACACGATAAGAAGAAGAAGTCGATCAAAAAGTTATCAAAGTATTTTTTTAAATGGGTTTGCTCTTGACCTCGACCCAGTCCTCAGGACAAAGAATTAATTATTAGAATTCATTAATTTTTTTATTGTTATTTAAGTATACAGGGTGTTATAGTAGGCCCACCACACATTCCCACCGCTGTAACTCCTGTAAGCCAGGAGCAACAGCGGCGACCATTCACAACACTGGACAATGAAGTCCAGCGAGCCCGGGGGATGACTCTAATCTGTCTTGGAACCCGCAATGAATTAATCAAAGAAGATAGGAGGAGTAGGAAAACGAAATATCCGACTTCCCTCCATTGCAAACGGGAGACAGCAATAAGAAGGAAAAAACATGGCTATTAAAGAGCCAATTCAAGAGATCATTTATGGCAGTGTTGAAGACACGACCGTAAAAGCACCAAAAATACAAAATAAAACAATAGGAACCTAACATTGTACTGAAACTATGACCTATTTTGCTTCCAGTAATAAGTATGGCAAAAACATCTGAACGCACGGAAGTTATCCCTAGTCGCAACAAGATCCATGTAGTAAGGGACACCAGAAAAGGATTTTATTGAGTCAAGCATGGTCTGGCGCTCGGCGTACCAGAGCTCACACTCCCAAAGAATATGATGAGCGGTCTGTTCGAACGAGCGGGTGTTATGGTAGACAGTTGCATTATTTTAATGGTCCATTGTACTCTTGATACTGAACAACTGTCCCCAAGGAACATAAGGAAAATTCACAACAAAAAAACTTCTTTTATATCACAGAATAATTATGTAGGTAGGTATATCAATGTTTTATACAAAAGATCGATTAACTGATTGCATTTATTACGAAAAGTCGAAAAATGTTTATAATTTCCTGTTAGTTTCCTAAATTCAAATTCAAATTCAAAATTTTTTTATTCAAAATAATATCACATAGATAGCTTTTGGACGTCATTTTTTGAGTCTACCACCGCGTCGGAAGGTGTTTCGTTGAGAGAAGATGCGGCCAGAAACTCTACAACACACATCTTTTAAACAAAACAAAATATACAAAGTACAATTAAAATACAATATTGCATTACATAGAGTAACATTGTCAAGACCAGACATTTTGGTCATTCAAATAGTCATCGAGTTTATAGTAGCCCTTTTTACAGAGGACTTGTTTAACATGGGACTTAAACTTTTTGTCTGGCAAGTTTAGAATATCCTCTGGTATCTTATTATAATAGCGTATACAGTGCCCCATGAAAGATGTGTTGACCTTACTGAGTCGAAAATGTGGGGATACTAATTTATTTTTATTTCTTGTATTGTATTTATGAACGTCACTGTTTTTGGGAAAGAGATACAAATTTTTCCGAACGTATAAAATATTTTCGTAAATATATTGACTTTAGAAAGTCAAGATACTGATATCTTTAAAAAGATCTCGTAGTGAATCACAACAACGCAGATTATAAATGGCTCGAATTGCCCTCTTTTGAAGGATAAAGATCGCCTCAACATCTGCAGCACAGCCCCACAACAAGGGAGAGTTGTTCAGTACCATGGGTACAGTCACCCCTTAAAGTAATGCAAATGTTTAATCTAACACCATGTAGTATACATCCTTTTAAACTAAGAGACTACCAAAGAGTAATATAAGTATATTAGAAAAGAGAACCCACTCGTGGCAACATTATGCATCCACCTTATGTCAAATTGAAGGCTAGCTAGCGCCATCTATGTTTCATCGAAAATAATTCAACCTATACTATACATACCTACTTATATCTACTCATACCAATGCATATTATTGTTTTGAATGCTAGATTTAGTTCAATCCTGCACCGATCGAGTGAAATTCCAGTATACTTACTATTCCTGTAATCTAAACATTGGTAAGAGAACAACAGAAACTCCAGAACATCACTAAATCGGCACGAAATTGAACGAAAACTACAAACAACCCGTACATTACGCAAGATAGGTAGCCATTTTGTGATTTTGTCAATTTGACATTGACATAGACAATAAAATCTTTTTTTTTCATAGTTCTGCGAAATATTTAATAGATGGCAGCACATTCTATGCAAACTGAATCGGAAAAAGCCACCAAAAGGCGACTGTCCTTCGCCTGGAGTCTACTCATCAAACTGAACAACTTTTACTATTGTAGCAAATCGTTCAGAGCAGAAAAATTAGCTGTTGCATACAAAACTACAATACCAACTCGAATCAAATGTGTGCAACAGCAGATTTTTTTTGCTCCGTTCAGTTTGCTCCCACAGTATAAGTTGTTCAGTTTGACGGGTAGAAGATGGTCTTAGTTTAAAAGGATGCTAATAATATCAATTTCACCCTGTATTTCGGTTACATTTAACAAGCATTTAGTTAAAATTGTCTATTTATGTGCATTTATAAGAATCTAAGTAAAAGGTTATAAAATGTTCTCATTGCTTAACACCTCATCTTTGATTAAATTAAAATAGAGGAAGATAGATGACGTTCTTGCATTACGTAGGTACACGAACGATGGATCTGCTTTTCATGTACCTACTTACAAGTGAAAAGTAATGCTGTGTGATTTTTTTTTTCTTTTCGAACGATTTGTAACAATGATTAAAAGCACACGAAGTGGTACCTCTATTCCACCTAAAATCTAAAAAGTATCCCAATCATACAATGTCACTCGTTTTGCGACTAAGTAAATTAGGCGATGGGGGCTCAATTTATGCGGTCCATATTCAATAGGCTAGTCACTTATCTTGCTATTTGAATTTAATCAAAGCACCTCATGTTAACACACAGTCATATAAAGTTAACCCTTTCCCCTATTTCCTGGTTGCATTTTAAACATCTTTTCTAATTAGGGCGTGAGAATTTCATCGCAGCATATTTCACTAACAGTTGAAATTCACTCTCACCTCAGAGCAACAAATTAAGTCATAGATGGAAATAGATTGTGATTTTATTTCCTTTTAGATCTTGAGTGCAAAATTGACGGTTTTTATGATTGGCTTTTTTATTTTTATACATAAAAAGCACTTTTGTGTTAGTATACTTTTAGTAATTTTTTTTTTTTTTTTTGAAATATTGTACCTACTTTTATAACTGTAAGTGTGGTTGAATAAACGTCTTTTTTATTTATTATTATTAGCGGATTTTTGTGTTAGTATTTGTGTTAGTATAAGCGGATTGTGCGGGTTTAATTTGTTTTTGTATCGGATTTGGACAAGGAAACCCTTTTAGATCGACCAAGAATATAATATTGCTATATAGGGTCCTTCTTAATATGCTGACACTTTTTTAAGGGGATGATCAGACCATCAAACTGAACAGCTTTCTCTATGGGACCAACATCGAAATCGCGAAAAAAAATTGCGAGAGCAAAATGTATGGGACAGCAGATTTTCTTTTCGCAATTTCGTTATATACTTCTCTTTAAGATATTAGATCAAATAATGTATGGCGGACCTTAGATGACTGACAAATAAAAAATAATTGTCATTTTCATTTAATAAAAGTCGGTTAAAAACTAAACCAACGATCTGCATTATATCACGAATGAAATCCGAATTATTGATTTCTTTTTAAAATATTTGATAGCATCGGAGCTTTTTTAAACATGTAATTTAATATGATATCAGTGTACATCTATGTAGTTCTTAGTCGCGGTAGCGGTTCGAACGTAGCTCGTAGGTACAGAGGACGGGCATGGCGTTGAAAGTGCTTCGCACCAGACCCGTAATTTATTTTTAATTGGTCAGCAGAGTGTTCGCTTTCTGCATTTTTTTGAAATTAAAATATGGGACGTGTAACTGAAGGGGACGTTCTGAATTGAATAAGGAATCGTTTGGTCCAATATTAGTTCACGTATTTACGTATGAGGTGACTGGTTTGAGTAGGGGGCTGATTTGAGCACTTCATCATCTTCCCGTCGGGGTCGGCGCAATATGTCGTCTTCCTCCCTTTTTAGGCCCACCACATACATCCGGAATAAACCTGATTCGGAATTAGTTCCGGATGGAGTGTTGCCGCTTTCACAGACTTTTTCTCTAGATCTAGTGATTTTTTTATGTCTAAGGTGGCATATTTTAAAGTGATTTTTGGGCGTAGGCGTTGGCGGAACGATACCGTATCGTGACGGTGTAGTTGCGACGTCGTTCCGGTATAGTTGCGAAATCGCCTACGCTCAAAAACAGCTTGTGTGATAATGGTTAATGCCATTTTGTATGCAGATTATATAGAATGTTAAAACTATCGATAGCCTTTTGATATAGTTGCATATTATTGAAATACAATTTACAAATCATCATCGTAACGTCATGATAGTTATTATCATGTATAGAAATTGTTTGTAGTGTTTAATACATAACTAAAAATGCAATTGTCATTAATTTGGCATTTCATACATTTTTATTTTAGGCATTTTTTTAAACAGCAATCTAGTATTTTTTGTAACCATAGTTGACAACACCTAATCCTGAATCAGGATTCCGGATCGCGATTCCGAATGTGTGTGGCGGACCTTACATGTGTCATCTTACACACGATCCATCCATCTTTTCTTTGGTCTTCCTCTCTTCATGCTTGTGTACTTGCGTTGATTTAATTAGTAATCAAAGACCTAAATATAAAAACAATACAACTGATAATTATGAAAAACAATTAAGTTATTATTATTATACAGGGTGTAATGTAACCTTAAATGCGTTGCATGATTTGAGGGGCACTTAAGAAAATCAAACTGAAAATTTTTCACTATGGAACCAACAATGAAGACGCGAAAAAAATCACCTGCTCCATACATTTGACTCGAGTGTCCATTGACAAATTATATGGCAAATCAAAAAGAAAATCGTGATTTCTATACAAGGTGTAAAGTAAACTTAAACATGCGTTATACCTTTACTTAAAGAGGTGATTCAAAACATCAAATTTGAATTTGAAATTAGTAATTTGGAAATTCTTTCAAACGGTAAGAAAAATAAATCAGCCATTATTCCATAAAATACCATCAGAATACAAAGAAAGAACCTATATACAAATACAACCCGTATAATATGAAGAGGTAAATAAATACTGTAACTCCTAACAAAGGTAAACAGGATATGGGTAGAACAAACTACTGATTGAACTTCCGGTGCACCATTCCACCGGATATTCTCATAGACAAAGGGATAAACTGAAACTTTGCACTCAGACATACTTCTTGGCTTTACCTATACATATTGTACGAGTATTATTCGGTTAATAATGCATACAATATTAGTTTGGAAGTTTACTAAGCCAAATTATCTACGTCACTGATTCATGTTTATGTACATGTACAATTTTAATTTTTAGAGTTCCGCATTCAAACAAGGAACCCACATATTTACCTATGCAAATAGTGTACAGTGTTGTCCGTGTGGTGTCGGCTAAAGATAGCACCATCCAATTTCCATCCGTGGGTGTCGTAAAAGGTGAATAAGGGATCTACTGAAGGATGGGCAGCAGCATCCTTTGAGTACACACATTGATTCGATCCAACTGCGATCGCCAAACCGCCTGCCAAGCGTGGCGATTATGGCAATTCCCCCCATTTTGGGGGAGGCTTATGTCCAGCAGTGGACGTTTCATGGCTGATATGATGATGATGATAGTGTATACAATAAAATGACCTGTAATGAAAATTATCAATAATTATAATCTCCATGTCTATAGTTTCGCCATGTTCGTCCGTCTGTCCGCGGCTTAGCTCAGAGATGGTTATTAATCACGCCGAAAAAGAGGTAAAATAAAATCTTGAAAAAAGTTTTTTTTAGGGTTCCTCTCCTACAGGCGACGTGGGAATGTAATTTTTTTTCTCGTCTATTCTTGGATAGGTCGTCTAAAAATATTGTGGGTGTGGGAAAACCATTTTTCGATTTAGGGATCCGTTAGCGAAATATTAAGCTTTAAAGTGAAAATTTTTGTTAGTCAAGTGTCACTCTGCCAGCTAAACAGTTGTATCTGGATATGTGAAAACTATCATGGCAGTAGTATATATAACGAATTTAAAAGGAAAACTATCACGACCAACTTATAAAATGTTTTTAGACTTTATTAGCCGTTAAACCGTAGTGTAAAACAAAAAGCCTCCTTCTAAGTCCATATTATATTGTAATGGGCAACTACGGAACCCTACCCTGCGCGTGGTCCGACACGCACTTGGCCAGTTATTTTTTTTTGTGCTTAACTGCTCTCTCACGATGATTATTAAAACAAATATACAGGGTCTCAAATATTATTGATTTTTAAACATGTTACAGCCATGTTGTGCTATTTCGAATCAAAATTAAAGATTGAAAAAACACAGTTTTTTTTTAATATACAGGGTGTTAGTTGCAAATACTGAAACAGTGAACTCAGACCATAGGTGTCCATCAAACTGAAGAACTTTCACTTTGGAGCCTACTTCAGGAAACGCTAAAAAAAAATCAGCTGACCCATACATTTTAGTCGGGTAGGTAGAGCAGCTTTGTATGGGACAGCAGATTGTTTTTTCGCGTTTCCTAAGGTAGGATCCATAGTGAAGGTTCTTCATTTTGATGGTCTGAGTTCACCGTTTCAGTATTTGTTAGGCTGTCACTTACCCGGTTGGTGTAATGGTTTCCACGCCGGACTGCCAAAGCAGGGTCCTGGGTTCGAATCCCGGTTCGGTCATGGATATTATATGTTTGTGCCGTTGTTGTATGATTCCCATAACAAAAAGCCTAAAGCTTACTTGAGATCAATACAATGTATGTGCCTGTGAGCGTTATTTATTTATTTATTATTTATTTATTTACTTACACCATGTATAGGGTCCTTCTTAATACGCAAACCGTTTTTTTCAGGAGACGGTCGTACCAATAAACTGAACAACTTTCTACATGGTGTATGGGAGTCACATCAAAATCGAGAAAAATAAATCTTCTGTTCCATACAAATCTGCAATCCTACTCGATCGAAATAATATGGGACAGCGGTTTTTTTTATCGCGGTCAGAAAGAGAAATATGTTAGTTTGATCATCTTGAAAACCGGGATCCTGTATAAAAAAACAATGTCTGCTTGTTTGTTCATTTGTCCCTTATACATTCCTTTATTCAAAATTCAAAAATTTTTTATTCAAAATAATATCACATAGATAGCTTTTTCACGTCATTTTTTGACTCTACCACCGCGTCGGAAGGTGTTTCGTTAAGAGAAGATGCGGCCAGAAACAACACACATCTTTTAAACAAAACAAAATATACAAAGTACAATAAAAATACAATATTGGATTACATAGAGTAACATTGTCAAGACCAGACATTTTGGCCATTCAAATAGTCATCGAGTTTATAGTAGCCTTTTTTACAGAGGACTTGTTTAACATGGGACTTAAACTTTTTGTCTGGCAAGTTTAGAATATCCTCTGGTATCTTATTATAATAGCATTATTGTTATATTATCATTCATCTGATTGCGATGAAACTTTGTTGAGTTGTTGCGAACATGCCCGTTAAGGTTACTTTACTGTCAAAACAATTCTGATTAAAAAAAAGATGAATTGCAACGC
This sequence comes from Agonopterix arenella, assembly GCA_927399405.1. NCBI lineage: Eukaryota > Metazoa > Arthropoda > Insecta > Lepidoptera > Depressariidae > Agonopterix > Agonopterix arenella. Next base: position 1,163,018 of record OV656690.1, read on the forward strand.
ATGCCGGACACAATTAGTTTGCGTACATACAGAGCAATGAAATTGCTTGTACATAAGTTCATGCCCCTATTAACGGATTCAAACACTGACCTTTCCTATTGAAAGTCCACGCTTCTCTGCACCACTGACGAGACAAATAGGGTGGAAAAAAAAATCTTTCATCACATTATTATAATGTCGTAAAACTATCACGATTATTCTTGGGATTATTCTGTATATAAAGTGAAGGGAGGTCTACGCAAACATGTCATTGTTGCCACAGTCAAAAATACATTTTTCTTCCGGAATAATGTTTTAATAATGTCCCCTCTTGCGGTCACAGCGAAATGTGAGGGTGGATTAATGTTGAGATGGACTTTGATTATGTAAGTTATGGCAAGAAAGTCATCTCGGAAAGATTTCTTTGTTCCTATTCTCTTTGGTCCTACAATAAGCAATAGTAGATTACACACCGAGGGCAGGAAAATAAGAAAGGTCTCAGATCTCATGTAATTGTTGGCCGAGGCGAAGCCGAGCGAAGCCTTCAATGCATCGACGGAATGACGTGTCAGGTGGTGACAGAGGGCAGGAGTGGAGTGCCTGTCGTCTACAAAAACCCTTAGTCACCTTGTACGAAACCCACGGAAAGAAATGGAGTGATCCATTCTATCCGTCCGTCGTGTGAAACTGCACGTAGAAGCACGTGACGGATTGACGCACCGTGTGTGCTTCTACGTGCGGTTTCATACAACTCCTTGCTTCAAAAATGACGGACTGACGTCTGCCGTTCCGCTATGCATCATCGCATGTGATCCCACTAAGCCGAAACCATACGGCCAAAATCGGTATGTCACACATTTAAAGTAAACACTTCTGTAAAATAAGTCGGTCTCCTTACAAGCCTGCCCTCAGCTCAGTTCGGATATGTCATGAAATTCTCATTTGCGCGGTTTGTTCAGGAGGCCTTCAGATATTACCTACTCTTAGCAACGAGACGGAAAAAGTAAGTAATCTTTACTATGAAGTAGTTTTATGATGTAGGTATTTGATTATGAAGACATCATTTACTCTCGCGTAGAATAGAATGCTCTAATTTCTCAAGTGGCTGTTTTACGATGTAACTAAGAAACAACCAAAATAGCTATATTAGTCCTTACTCCATACGAAAGAGAGCTAGCGTCTCAACCATGAGGCGGTTCGATTCATGGCCTGTACAACTTATTTCTACGGAATTTGTGTACGGTTGTAATCATCATTATCACTAGTTCGGAAGTGAAGGAAAACATCGTGAGGAAACCGAGAATGAAAAGATAGTACCATAATTTCGGAGGTATGCATTAATAGTACATTATGGTACAAGTGTGTAATGTTAGTGATTACCAATACACACGTGTATCATACGACGTTTTTCAACACACTTGTGAAGAAAATAATAATAAAAAATCATTTTATTTAGTAAATAAAAAGTTTATTTAGAGAATTTATTTGTACTATTGAATATGATCTTTTTTGTATCGAAACTTTTTTAAGAACAAAGCAACTCAAGAACTCAACCAAGAAGTTTAGATACCTACTATCTAAACTTCTTGAACTCAACCAATAAAAAAAAACCTATAACTCACTTGTGAATAATAGTAATGAAAAAGTCACAGTTTGATTATAGGTGTCATTATGTGCCTAATTGCGGTGACATAAGGGCCATTTTATGAGCAAGTGTGTTGAAAATATTATTGAGGTTGGGGGTGAAGGCAATGGACCAGGGATGGTCGTAGTGTTACGGAACGACCCTTGCTTGCAATAGCTTAACCAACAATCAATCAAGGGACAAAGCAGTGTATCAAGGCTCTTGTCGATGGAGTATTCGCCGATCCAGTCTCTTTTCCGGTAGTTCCTTAAGTTCCTAATACGACACGACATCAAATTTTTTTTTACCTTCGTGTTCTTCTATCTAGTTGATGACATTTATATATTTTCCAGCCCAATATTTTGCTACACTTTTACTTGAAATTAACTTATCTTTTTTTCTTATTCTTTTCTTCCTGTCATTTCAAATAGCAGCAAAATTTTAAGGAATTGAATTACAGAAACAGAGATTTGAAACACTTCCTCTGACTTATTCTTAGAACAGCTTGAGTAACGTAAAAGATAATTATTTCGGATAGTATATCTTTCTAATAAAAAATTATATTTGATAATCAGAAGTGACCAGAAAGCTATATAGGAATCGGAAAATCTTGCCGTCCTTTTTTGAAATGAAGTATAGATAACTCTGACTAGGTCTTCCTCTGCCTCTCTTCCCCTCACAGCAGAGTGTTTATTTTAACACTTTATTGTACACACGGAAATATACATGAAAACAACATAAAGAGATTTCTTCCAGCAAACCCGAGACAAAGAGAGAGCATAGAAAGTGAGGCAGGCATAGTGTGCACATTTAACTAATAAAACAGTAGGTATTTAAGACTAATAAATATATAAATATATATTACGAGCGTTAACCCGCGACTTCGTCCGCACAAATTATATACCAGATTTTAAGTCAGATCATAAGCTATCAAACAAAAAAAGTTTCATCAAAATCGGTTCAGTAGTTTTTGCGTGATACTCGTTCAAACAAACAGACAAAAAATCCAAAAATCGGTGAAATGGAATCAGAGACACCTAAAAACCATATCGTAACTTTTTTTTTGTTAATATCTTCAATGTACAGACAAACTTCCTGTTACAGTTTTATAATAGTATAGATATAAAGATACAGGTATATGTATACTTACATACATACATACATACAAATATATACGGTATGATAAATAAATAAATATACTAGTTTATTGAAGAGAGAGATAGTGATCTTTGACTTGTTTTTTAAATGAAGCAATTGTGTCTGCAATGTCAAACAATATTATCTCTTCTTACATACATACATACAATAAACTCACTTTTTTCACGATTTCTACGTTGAGCACTCTTGAGGTACCTCTCTCGCTTCCTCTAGCTAGATCCTGTCATACATGTATGGATCTAGAGGAATCCAGGAGGAGGATAATATCAAATTTTCGGTCATTATAGCTATCTCTCTTCATACAATTGAAATAGATAAAACTATAAGAGTTTATTGTTTGACTACTCTCTCTGTCTGAACATTTTACCTAAGGGTTTGTTTTGAATTTTGCGCACATTTTACAAAATTCTTAATCAAATTATTCATTTCCCTGTTTCAAAAGGTAGAAAAGTTTCCAAGCTTTCCCAATACAAACAGGTTTAAAAAAGAAAGAAAAAATGGATTGAGAACGTAAATGAAAGGGTTGTTATTTATTCGTAGGTCGTTACGTAATCTTTTCCGTTAACATTGTCTTCTAAAACATACTTTATGCTAAGATGTGTAAGTTTTCTTTTGATACCGTATCAACTTTTTTTTTAAATACATAAACTCGCGACTGTAATGCTGACGGGGTTATAAGAAACTTTGCTACAATGACAAGTAAAACTTATCTGAAACACCACCTAAAATAATAATGTAGGTGCCACGTTAACATTGTCTTCTAAAACATACTTTATGCTAAGATGTGTAAGTTTTCTTTTGATACCGTATCAACTTTTTTTTTAAATACATAAACTCGCGACTGTAATGCTGACGGGGTTATAAGAAACTTTGCTACAATGACAAGTAAAACTTATCTGAAACACCACCTAAAATAATAATGTAGGTGCCACGTTAACATTGTCTTCTAAAACATACTTTATGCTAAGATGTGTAAGTTTTCTTTTGATACCGTATCAACTTTTTTTTTAAATACATAAACTCGCGACTGTAATGCTGACGGGGTTATAAGAAACTTTGCTACAATGACAAGTAAAACTTATCTGAAACACCACCTAAAATAATAATGTAGGTGCCACGTTAACATTGTCTTCTAAAACATACTTTATGCTAAGATGTGTAAGTTTTCTTTTGATACCGTATCAACTTTTTTTTTAAATACATAAACTCGCGACTGTAATGCTGACGGGGTTATAAGAAACTTTGCTACAATGACAAGTAAAACTTATCTGAAACACCACCTAAAATAATAATGTAGGTGCCACGTTAACATTGTCTTCTAAAACATACTTTATGCTAAGATGTGTAAGTTTTCTTTTGATACCGTATCAACTTTTTTTTTAAATACATAAACTCGCGACTGTAATGCTGACGGGGTTATAAGAAACTTTGCTACAATGACAAGTAAAACTTATCTGAAACACCACCTAAAATAATAATGTAGGTGCCACGTTAACATTGTCTTCTAAAACATACTTTATGCTAAGATGTGTAAGTTTTCTTTTGATACCGTATCAACTTTTTTTTTAAATACATAAACTCGCGACTGTAATGCTGACGGGGTTATAAGAAACTTTGCTACAATGACAAGTAAAACTTATCTGAAACACCACCTAAAATAATAATGTAGGTGCCACGTTAACATTGTCTTCTAAAACATACTTTATGCTAAGATGTGTAAGTTTTCTTTTGATACCGTATCAACTTTTTTTTTAAATACATAAACTCGCGACTGTAATGCTGACGGGGTTATAAGAAACTTTGCTACAATGACAAGTAAAACTTATCTGAAACACCACCTAAAATAATAATGTAGGTGCCACGTTAACATTGTCTTCTAAAACATACTTTATGCTAAGATGTGTAAGTTTTCTTTTGATACCGTATCAACTTTTTTTTTAAATACATAAACTCGCGACTGTAATGCTGACGGGGTTATAAGAAACTTTGCTACAATGACAAGTAAAACTTATCTGAAACACCACCTAAAATAATAATGTAGGTGCCAATGGTTAATTTGTATGAACTGGACAAAAAGGTGATCTAATGAACAGCAGATTTCTTCTTCTTTCGCCAGTTAGTCAAACTAAAAATGTTTTTACTAAAAACCGCTAAAAAAATCAGCTTTCCCATACATTTGAGTCGCGAACTCGCGCGTCGACATTGCAGTTTAGTATGGAACAGCTGATTTTTTATTTCCTCCGATCGGTTTGCTCCCGTAGTAAAAGTTGTTCAGTTTGACTCTAAGTTTAAAAGGATGCTAATGATATCAATTTCACCCTGTATATAGGTTCCTTCTTAATATGCTAACATTTTTTAAGGGGATGATCAGAGAGTCAAACTGAACAACTTTTTCTATGGCACCAACATCGAAATCGCGAAAAATAAATCAGCTCTTCCATATAAAACCGCAAACCTACCAGAGCCAAATGTATGGGACAGCTATTATTTTTTTCGTGATTTCGATGTTGGTCCCATTAGTCTAGGAAAAATACGGTTTGAGATTGCATTAAATACACTTTAGTACATTGTGTTTGAACTAATATTACTGTTAGTTTATAACACTTTTGTTGAGATTTCGTGGTTATATAGGTTGAGGACCCTGAAAAATACCTTAAAATCGATATAAATGTACAAAGGGCAAGCTTATTTCTAAAGATATTTCTTCCAGCATACCAGCAAAAGCTACAGTTAATTATCACAATGCAAATATATTGTGTATAGTAAATAATTAAGTTTTGAGGTTATAATTTTTTAATACATACTTACAAAATATTAAATATCTACTCAAATTTACGATATTAACCGGGGATTATTATTGTTATAAGTAAAACGTATTGAACGAAGCCGTCCTGTATAAAATCACCAGTTTTCCATTTATTGTTCATACCTAAATTTACTGTTTTGTAAATATCTTAACACGTTCCGGGACTGTGACCGGCTATAGACGTGATAACAATAAAAGTTCTATTGTGTCTCGTTCACTGCCCCGGAACGTGTTAAGTATTCCATAATACACAATACAAAATTGGGGATTATTGAGATTTTATGTTTTTCAGGTATGTATCTACTAATTTTTCAAACTATCACCAAAAGTGCAATTAATGCAACCTACTCCATACAAAAATCCGTAGATTTCCCCGACTACATAGAGAAAGTGGTTCAGTTTGATGGTCTGATCATCCTCTTAAAAAGTGTCAGCATATTAAAAAGGACCCTATATATAACTTTTACTATGGGACCAAAAATGAGATATAAAAAAAAATCAGCTCCTACATACCTACATTTTGCGCGTTAGGAATTTAATGTTAGGATGAAATAGCAGTTTTTTTGAGATCTCATAGTTGCTCCCATTGTAAAAATTGTTCATATTGATGGGTACTTTCACCCCTTTGAGTTACCGGAAGCATTTTCCTTACAACCTGTATCTACCTACCTATCAAACTGAACAACTTTTATTATGGGCAAAAAGATGTTTATTTTGATAGATATAGATAGATAACTCGTTGATGGAAATAGTCTTAGGTCCGCCACACACGGAATAAACCTGATTCGGAATTGGTTCCAGATGGAGTGTTGTCGCTTTCAGAGAATTTTTACTAGATCTAGTGATTTTTTGACGTCTTAGGTGGCATATTTTAAAGTGATTTTTGAGCTTAGGCGTTGATGGAACGATACCGTATCGTGATGGTGCAGTTGCGACGTCGTTGCGGCATAGTTGCGAAATCGCCTACGCTCAAAAATAGCTTGTGTGATAATCGTTCATGCCATTTTGTATGCAGATTATGTCTAACATTAAAACTATCGATAGCCTTTTGAAATAGTTGCATAATATTGAAATACAATTTACAAATCATCATCGTAACGACATGACCTCATCACATGATAGAAATTACCACGTATATAAATTGTTTGTTTCGTTTCAATAAATACTTAAAAATGCAATTGTCATTCTTTTGGCGTTTCATACATTTATATTTTAGGAATTTTTTAAACAGCACTCTAGTATTTTTTGTAACCAAAGTAAAGTTGACAACACTGAATCCTGAATCAGGATTCTGGATCGCAATTCCGTCTGTGTGTGGCGGACCTTGGTTTGAAAAGATGCCCTATTATTTCAATTTCACTCTCTAGACAGATGATGATGATGATGGTTTTATAACAAACGCTTTTTTAATCAAACATGGAAGCAACAAAACAAAATCCCTCCTGAAAACGGTCACAACAAAAAAAAAAGTAATAAATAAAAACTTACTTACAATCTTCCGTGACAACCCTGCCCATGCTTTATTTTAGTAGGGCACAAATTTAAGGGCCTATAAAGTTAAACTGTTCGAAAAACGAGCGGGCCGAGGGTTAATCGTTCGGAATATCACTTAGTGATGCACTCGAAGCTTATACGATACTGGATTTTCACTCTACTATGCTAAAAAGAGGGTAATGTGTTTAATGTGAAAGTAAAGTTAGGAAAGCCGTGGCGGTCTAGCTAGAGGCTTTGAGTCTCATTTTACCCCTGTGCGGAGTTTCGACAAATTCCTCTCCCTACTTCTACATTAGCATCCTTTTAAACTAAGAGTCTGCCCATCAAATTGAACAACTTTTACTGTGGGAGCAAAACCGATCGGAGCAAAAAAAAAATCTGCTGTTCCATACTAAACTGCAATGCCTACCCTACCCAAATGTGCCAGCAGAAGACTTTTTTTTGCTCCGTTCGTTTTGCTCTACGTCGTATCGTTTCACATATAGGGTGAAATTGATATCATTAGCATCCATTTAAACTAAAAGTCTACCCATCAAACTGAACAACTTTTACTACGGGAGCAAACCGATCGGAGCAAAAAAAAAATCAGATGTTCCATACTAAACTACAGTGCCGTGCCGAGTCGACTCGACTCAAATGTATGCAACAGCAGATTTGTTTTGTGCTCCGATTGGTTTGCTCCCATAGTAAAAGTTATTCAGTTTGATGGGTAGACTCTTAGTTTAAAAGGGTGCTAATGATATAAATTTTACCCTGTATAAAAATTCCATACCAAACTACTGTATGTACCAAACTCAAATAAGTATAACTTAACAAATTTTTTTTTTGGTTTTCCGATTTTGGTCCCATAGAGAAAGTTATTCAGTTTGATGGTCTGAATTCATCGTTTCAGTAATTGCCTGTCTGTCCCTGTGTTACACCCTGTATATTAAGATAGATAGATAATTATAGTGAAATGTGAATATTCGAATTCTGCAATAAATAGAATACCTCTGAGCACCCCCATGGGAAATATAGTCGTGAGCTTAACAACGTATGATTATAATACGATCCTCTTTTGCTTCAACGAACTCAATTTAAAATACCGGTGTTCTACCTACGGTAAAATATAATGAATTAAGTGCGCTAGGGTTTTACAATTTAATATTAAAACGCTGGAGTGCATACGGTGAAGTGCTCTGGGCAATTGTACTTTAAAAGGTTATAGAGATACTAAACGAATAAAATCTGCTTTAGAAACATTTTATATAGCAAGTCTTCTTTTAAAATTTTTTTTGGATTGTCAGATGGAACATCCAGCTTCAATAAAGTACCAAAATCTAGCCCAGACTTGTACTTTGATGACTAGAGATATCTTAACTATTATAAAACTAACAGAAGTGTGTCTGTACGTTGAACATATTTACAAGACAAAGATTACGATATTGTTTTTAGGTATCCCTGACTCTAAAACACCCTTTTTTATAAATTTTGTTTGTTTATTTGTTTGAAAGAGCGTCACGCAAAAACTACTAAACCGATTTGGGTGAAACTTTTTTGAAACTTATGACTTGACTTAATCTGGTATATACCTAATTTGTACAGACGAAGTCGCGGGTAAACAAAAAACATTATGACTGTTTTTAGGGGTGATCAGATCATTAAATTGAACAACTTTCTCTATGGGATTAAAGTGAAAATCGATAAAAAAATCGGTCAACATTCAGGTCGAGTGAGATTGCAGTGCTGTGTGGACCAGCACATTTTTTTTGATATTAGCACATCGTTCCAATAGAGAAAGTTTTGTTGGTGTTATACTTCATGGTTAACGCTTTGTTTAATTATAATGTACCCTCACGCTTCTAACGTACTAAAACAAAGGAGCCAACTTTCTTATGTTGGTGTGCGTGAGGCGTTATACAACTTATCTCTGTGTGCGTGTATATGGATAGGGTTTAGCAGCCTCACCATTTTTTTCGACCCGTTCGTAGCTTCGACTGTCTTTCTTGAATCAAAGTGTTTGTATCTTCAGTGACTAAAAATTTACGCTGTAAAACATCCTTGGTCACAAAATGTCATTCGTATTTCACTATACAAAAATTTGCCCCTTGTGGGATTCGAACCGGGCAGGTTCAACACTTACCTTATTTTACTGACCTCTATTGTATTCCGTCTTATTTTATTCTCATCTCAGCTAAAGATAAAAAACAATAGTTAACTTTTTTGCCATCTATACTCGTCCGAGGAAATATAATTAGCGATCGAGCCACTGTAAAAGAGGTAGTGACTGAGTGCAGCTTTTACTAGTAGCTTGCTTTAGTTTCAGTTCACTACCGGGAAACGAGCCTTTTAGTACTATATTCATTTCATACCATGGTTTTTATTTCGTACATCTTCAGGTAAATTTACATTGCGCCGTTTCCCCAGTGGAATTAAAGAACTCAATAGGTTAAAACTGCGTAGTATCGTCACGTCCCAAATTACGCAGTGTCTCAAAACGAAAGTCTTTGACCAGTGTGTGTTACATAATGGAACAGACGTGGTCGTTCACTCAAGGCTTTATAAAAAGGCTGAAAGTCACCCTAAGGGCAATGGAGAGGGCTATGCTCGGAGTTTCCCTGCGAGATCGAATCAGAAATGAAGAAATCCGCAGAAGAACCTGAGTAACTGACATAGCTCAAAGAATTGGTAAACTAAAGTGGCAGTAGGCGGGGCACATTGCTCGCAGAACCTATGGCCGATGGTGCCGAAGAGTTCTCGAGTGGCGACCGCGTACCGAAAAGCGCAGCGTGGGTAGGCCCCCCATACGGTGGACCGACTGGATATGGGCATCGCAGGACCGGTCGTGGCGATCATTGGGGGAGGTCTATGTCCAGCAGTGGACGTTCATCGGCTGAGATGATGATGATGATGACTTCTTGTAATCGATCTTATAATCGAATCGGAGACACGATGTTGCACAAGATGAAGCTTACCCTGGACGGAGGAGGAAGAAACCATGGACATAATGTTAACTGTGTAACTGCGATGTCTTGGCGGCTAAACGCATATGCCTACTGGGAGATGATTATCCAAAACCAGGATATTAAAGGTTTATTCCCTTTATCGGTCTATACCTCCCTATTGCCTGCCTCATTTACTACGTTTTTGAAGGGTGAAGAAACAAATATGTAGGGGTTAACTTTGGGTCCAACCCATTGGGTCGAAGTGTTGCTGGCTTGCCAGCCCCCAAAATAAGATAAAATACACTGGCTAAAACACCATGACCTCGAGGTCTAACTATCCGCCGGATGAAAGCTGGAAGACAAAAATGCCACACGATGTGATGATGATAATACCATAGGCAAATTAACCTGATAGACTCTTAATCTAGTAGGGATAGACTAGTCCAGTTTTTTTTATGCAAACGTATTCCCCTGTTTCCTCCCTGGATAATATTCACACTAGAGCAAAAACACTTTTTTACCACACAATCTATCTAACCTCTTCTCTGTCCCTATGTTTTGCTTTTCTACATAAATTAATAACTGTAAGAACTAGCGACCTTCAAAAATACACAATTTTACCGCCCGTTTTCAGACATCCAGCAAACAAATTTGATGAATATAAACAAAAAAGCATAATTTGTCTCGGGCGGGACTTGAACCCGCACTCTTCCAAACCGGGGAACTGCGTTATTCAATTTTGTCACCGAGCCCACTACCCAGAATACGAAATTATGTCTCCTTAAGGTGGTTGCAGAGGGGTCAATTTTATACAAAACTTTGACGCACAATACGCGTAGACGGTATTAATATAAGTATCTTTGTATATATGGAAAAATAGTTAAGAAAATCTAGATGCCGCGTCACAAATAATATTTGCAGTTTATAAAATTACGAGGATATAAAGCTTTGAAATTTTTCATACAAAATTTTGTAAGCTTTATATCTTCGTAATTGTGTTATAAATTGCAAATAAATATTTGTGACGCGGCAACTAGATTTTCTAAACTATTTTTCCATTGTATAAAATATTATTTTTATTAATTCCGTCTACGCGTATTGTGCGTCAAACTTTTGTATGGACTGAAACCACCTTAAGACGAAATAGATATGGGCTCGATGGCGAAATTGGATAACGCTGTTCCCCGGTTTGGAAGAGTGCGGGTTCAAGTCCCGCCCGAGAAAAAATTTTCAATCTTTAATTTGAAATAGCACAACATGACTGTAACATGTTTAAAATCAATAATACTTATAACTAATTAAAACGCTTTTATAAAACTAATTAGTTAATATAATGTCTGATGTCTATAGACAATGTCAATCTGTATTGTTCACACGCTGGACTTCTAGTACTTACTTATTTGATAGTTCTTTACCCACCCTAGGTCCCAGACAGGCAATGACCTGGGTATATTTAAAAGGGATTTGTTTTGTATGAAAATACTTAGCGATTGTTTTAAATGTCGTATTTTATGTTTATTGTTCAGTTTTTGTTAAATCGTCAATTGAGCCGGGACTTATTAATAATTATCTCGTTCTAAAAAACCTGACGGTAAATTTTTTTTGCCCATATTTAAGGCTTTACCATTATACATACTTCAAACATGGTTTAAAGATTTTTTTCTACTTAAAAGTTTTTGAAAAATACGTTCCTATTTTCTTATAAATACCTACCTAATTTCAATACCTATTTTATTACTCAAAAATAATTTATATTGTTAAATCTAAGTCAAATGAGTGCATTGGTATTAATAATAATAATTTAATAGCCTTCTGGAACACAAAATTTTGATTTCTATATAGCGTTGCAACTTTTTTTTAAATAAGTTTTAAGATAGTCTTTTTCTCACTAAATGGTGCCGGTTACAGTTTAAAAGTCCATTTAATAATCATTTCCTAACCCCCCTAACAAAATTCCGTAAAATGACTGGGCTATATCGCTAGAGTGCAAGTCAGGTTGTCCCAGCATTTGAGTAGATTTGTTTTGTATGAAATACCTAGAGCAGATATTTTTGTATTTTTTCTCGATGTTGGCTCATATACATTATACAGGTTGTTAAGAAACATCCTAGCTATTATGGATCTTCATTATGAAAGTTGTTCAGTTTGATGGAAAAAAACTACTCCTTTAAATATTACTATTTTCTAGAGTGTTTCGCTACACCCTTGTCTAAACTATTATTTTTATTTTTTATTTTATTTTATTTTTATTTCTTGTCTGTTTGTTTGTTTGTTTGGGTGTTTCTTTGTTTGTTTGAACGAGCATCACGCAAAAACTACTGAACCGATTTTAATGAAACTTTTTTGGTTTGATAGCTTATTATCTGACTTAAAATCTGGTATATAATTTGTGCGGACCAAGTTAACGCTCGTTTATTATAAAATTGTAAACTTGGCGTGTCTGTTCGTTCGAACGTGTAAATATAAAAAATACGTAAAAGAATGTATACCGATAACTTTTATTTGTAAGTCTGTTTGTTTGTGCATGCATCACACACAGAATAATTACTATACCGATTCGTATGGGGTTTTTCGATAAATGTAGAGCTAGGGCTAGGTGCTATCTTTACCCACTTGAACACAACAGCTCTCGAAAAATATCCCACATGCAGCATAACATTAGTCACCCAACCAAAAACCGACTACGCTTAACATCCCCCGCTTCAAACGCAACAAACCATAGACAATAAATCAAATCAGAAATGCAACGAGATTTATTATAGGAAGGATATGAACAGTTGGTTCCTACGTCGTGTTTTGTGCTATTTGAGTTATGTTTTTGGCGCCAAAAAGCTTGCATTTAGACATGTTGTTTGGTTTTAACAGGTACATAGGTTCTAATGTTTGATTGAAATGTCAATAGTCGTTTTGTGAACCAGCTTACTATTATTGAACTACTACGAATACTACTAAGAATGTATAGAAATGTATATTAAGCTCAAAACGTGGCACCAAAAAAAACCATAGAGAAAAACGTGTCTCCTGTCAACGCCCGGAGAGGAGTAAGTATTGTTTATTTTTCCATAGAACATTTTCCTGCCATTTTTGCAGGGGGGCGGGGGGGGGGGGGGGATCGAGGCCGTCGCGGGGGTGAGGCTTTGACAGAGGGGAAAGTATGGGAAATTATGCGTAAGCCCGCTAATACCTGTCAAGAGTACGTGTTTCCCTATGTTAAAAACGATCCGAATCGAATCCGCCAAAACTAATACAACATGTTATGTTGATTTTGTTTAGAGTTATTCTTCTATATAAGGTCTAACAAAATTACCTGAAACTATTTTAAGGCGATGATCAGACCATCAAACTGAACAACTTTCTCTAGGGGACCAATAACAAAATCTCGAAAAAAAAATCTGCTGCCCCATACATTTGAGTCAAGTTGTGTTTGCAGTTTAGTATGGGACATCAAATTGTTTTTTCGCGACTTCGATATTAGTCCCATAGACAAAGTGGTTCAGTTTGATGGTCTGATCATCCCCTTAAAATAGTTTCACCTAATTTCGTTAGACCTTATATAGTTGAACTATCGATATTGACGATTGAAAACAAAAAACTTATTCTACTACATATCACTGAGCAAGTAATCACTACGTTTTACTACATGCTATAAGAACGCAAGAAGTTTAGACGGTATAGACTAAAGACCAGACTCTTCGACCCTCTGGGGGGTCGCGATGCAGTTCCAGGTTGTGAGTGCTTCTATCTTGGGTTCATCAGTTAGTTAGTAACTATTGTTTACAACCGAAATAGCTCTAATCATAAATTATTCATATGGCAATGTTTTTAGAAAATTCGTCATCATAGGTAAAAAGTACAATAGACAAATTATACAATAGCTGGAGTGTAGTTTTACAGGACCACTATGATGTACCATGAGGCATACGAATATAAAAACAATTGAATTGATTTTTTAGTTTTCTATATTCGCTTCAGCGTTTACATTTTTACATATTTATTTATCACACAAATTGATTGATAAGATAGATCCTTCCTTGAATCACAAATAAGAATGCTCGCTTCGCTTGCTCTAAATTTCTTTTTTAATTTTTGCACTGCATGGATAAAGCTTCGGCAACAGCTCGCAGTGCTGAAAAATTTAAATCTCACTTCGCTGGCTCCAGATTTCTTTTTTCGCTGTTGTTCTGCACAGCTTTATGCATACTTGGTATATCACGAGTTCTAACTACAGCTTAGTAGTAGTAACGAAAATAAATTCCGGCTCGCTTCGCAGGCTCCATCTAATTCTTTTTATGTTGCTGATGCTCAACTGTTATTGTACAGTTTTGAAAATAATTAATTCGTAGTGTTGAGATAAGTTACGATCGCTTCGCTGGCTCCAGGTTTTCGTTGAGATATAAATAGTATATTCTTGTCAACCACCAAGTTTTGTTACCACGGATCCAGCTGGAGGTCTACGTATGTCCTTAGATCAAGGTTGAAATTTGCTTGAATTTGCTTTTGATATTGCGGATCCTTAGTTGATAAGTCAATAGTCACAATCACAATCCGCCAAGATTAAAAAGCAAAGCATTAAGGCAAAAAAAATTAGAAGAAAAACAAAATCTTTAGTACATATTTAATGCCGACTTATTTCCTTTCTGGATTAGGGTAGCTTATCCTAATGTTGGACACCCGCTGTCTAAGGTTCTCCGTCTAAAAACATAATTAACAAGTATTACTTCCTTTACCTTATCATTGAGGGTGAGGCGTGAACTGGAATTGGCTTCGTGGTTCCGTAGAGCTGAAAATACCAATGAAATTGTTTTGTTTTGTTATTTACTCAGTAGCTTAATTAACAGATTAGTATTTGCCTTTGCCCATAATTAACACTACTTTTGCGAGTCGCTTTCCGCGATTTCTGCATCCCCGGATATATAACAGAGTTTGTAAACTTCTCGACATAAAAACATTATCAGTGCGCCGTGCAAAATTCGAGATTAAGAACTGGTTGCAGACTTTGACTTACGATGGAACTGAAGACTTAATCAAGGATATATCTTAACATACAAGGCATATACACACGCAAACAGACACACACCTACACAACCCCCCCCCCCCTTCCCCCCTCCCCTCACTCACACCCTCTCACTTTGTTTCAATTGTACTAGTTCGTAACTAAATTATTGTTTATTGTTAAGGATTCCCAATCGTAGACCTCGCGTATCAGGCTTGCCTCGTTTTTGGTCTACCGTTTAATGTAATAGTTTTAAGCAAAAGTTAAAAATAAACATTTATCTTATCTTATCTTATCTTATCTTATTTCTGCATTCGTGACTCTACGCATCGATCGACGGTTAAGAGTAAATGTGAAAAAATAGGATTCTTCAAAGCGTCATATATTATGAAGTACTAACAGTAGAAGTATGATTTGCGGATATGTGTAAATTGAACATATAATTTAAGTTTTGATTAGAGCCAAAACACGATTAAGACACATTTTCTCGATAGAAGAACAAGCCAAAGTAGCCTCCGTCTTTATCGATAGGCGCTTGGAACTGCTAAACGGTGAATAATAGAAACACGAGACTTGATTTAAAAAAAGAGATTGATATGTTATAAAGTTTGATTAGAACAGAATTTAACTTACATAAATAGTACAATCACAATAAAATAAAGTTTATTTTACGCTTGCGTGGTTTCAGGCGCACGCGCCGCCCCATCTCTTTCTCTCGCATATAAGCTATCACACGCAGATTTCGCTTCAATTATTTTTCGACATAGGCTCAAATAGGTCTCAAAATTTATTACGTTAGTAATTCTACGTACACGATTCGAGATTGAGTGAGTTTTTAGGAACGTATTGTTTGTGAGAGTTACAGAGATAGTTTAGAGTAGAGACTTATAAACCAAACTCCGACGTTGGCCTCTCAAAATGATGTTTTAGTATGTGTTTGACGTTATTTTAGAGCCTATCAGAGTTGAGTTGAGTTTATTGATATGGACCTTAGACTTTGTGAGAATTTTCGGTGGTGTTACAGTACCACCAGGAAAATAATTCCGCTCGTCAATCTTCGTTTGCTCAGAGCAGGCCCGAGTCCCCGACAAAACCAGAAGTCATTTAGTAATCAAAGGGTGCAAAGTCGTATAGCAGCGAAAATGGCGGGAAAACAAAATAGCCAATAGCGTAAATGCATTGAAGGTGGCACATCCTGATTGGTCAATATAAATTCGCGCGCTTTTAAAATTTGTCAACTGCGCAGGTACATCGGAAAGACAAATAAACATTGTACTTCCTGTAATAGTATAACAGCAATACAATTATTCGTTAATAACCATAGATACCAAAAATTCAACAAGCATCGACAAAGTTTCAGTAGATTGTTGGACAAAATCATGTCAGATAACAGGAAGCTGGCATAGGTATTGTCTATACCTTGGAGGCTAGCTTGGAGGGTACGCTGCCTAACAAGCGGTGAAACATGATAATACTCCTTTGTGGTCGGTAATGATCGTTCTTCTTTCGTAAATTCCCGTCTTTGTTTTCGAATCGAATGACAATAATAAAAAAAAAGTTTTTGTTTAATTTTTGTTCTGATAGAAATTGACACAAAAACGTTGGAAATATCGACTAGGTAGACGTACGAAAGAAGGTCGAACATTACCGACCACCATGGCCAATTTTCTTGTTTCCATGCTTGTAAGGAGGAGTGGCATCCTTTGTGATTCTAAAATCCTTGTCCGATAATAAGATATTTCAATCCTTAATTTTTAAGTGTATGTTTTGTCAGTATGACACCTGAATTTCAATCATGAACGTAATGTCAATGAATACAGAAACGAAGGCTACAGAATAAAGTAAATCTAAGACTCCACTTAAAAAATCTTAATAATTAAAACACAATAAAGGGTTTTTGAACTTGGTTCAAGGAACTCTAACAACCAAGCAGTTTTATCTTGTTCGTAATGAATTTTTAAACCTGACTTTGTTTGAAACAAGACTTGCTGTAGGAAAATAATTATAATAAAAATGCATTGAATCGTCTTAGGTATAACAATGAAACTTTAGTGTTTTATAAGGCGACTAAAGTAGAAAGTTTCTCTTTGTTTCTTTATTATTCAAATTATCTACAAATCTACATAGATTTTTACGAGCGTCCATGGCACGTTGCTGTGGAGAGGTATGGACACTGAATCACGAGGGTCCTCGAATCCGCACGTTCGGCATGCCATTGAATTTTCAAACTTCGTAATACCGACTACTCTCAAACGGTGAAGGAAAACATCGTGAGGAAACCAGCTGAAGAAGAAATTCTGATGCGTATGTGAAGTCTACTAATCCGTCGCACGTGTCAGTGGTAGAATATTAAGTATAATTACCAATAATTAACGTATATTCGCGTTGGCACCATCGACTAGCAATTAACGGATACCTCAAAAGGACGAGTATCCAGAGCCGTTAAAGATATTACAAACAACAACAACCAACTGTTCTTGACAATCGTGTTTTGATCATAGAGATAGTAAGTACTACGTACACCTTTTTGATTGGTAATTATAAATCGTAGTGAGATATAAGTTATGTTAATATTATGTGTTTGAATTGTAATGAATATCCATAATGATTTAGATACTATTTATTAAGCGTATTCGATTGTTTATCTAACATGTTTTGTCGTTTTGCCGCCGACCGCCATTGGCAGTTTGATTATAAAAGACGTGTCTGGTCATTAGAGAGGATGATTCCTTTACTACTTGTCCGGCTAGGACATCACGCTACCCAAAGTTGTAAAAAGGCTCACTTTTAGCATTAAATTCCTTCAGACTATCGTCAACATCTCTGATGCCCTCACCGTGTGGTGGCCGGGTATAGACGCTTCATCCCAACGCACCTCTGTGAGCATCGGTTTGTTGTTGCGTCAGATTCAGGAGGGTAAGGACGAGATAATTCATCTGTGCTTAACGCAGAAACTTATGCATTTTAAAAATATCCAGCGCACTTGACTGCATTTCTAATAAAGCAATCGCTGTAATTGAAATAGCCTATGAGAATTCATTCATTCAATCTCGTTCCTACCGAAATTCGTGACACATTCATTCACCAAATCCGTCGTCAAAAAGTAAACTAAAAAAACGACGGCGCTAAAAACCATTTCATTGACACTGACACGCGAGTTACGTACGCTATCTGTGTGTACATAGTACTGAAAGATTAATAGAATTGACGTGTTAAGGAAAAATATTCACAAAATAAACAGTAACTTATATAATAATAAATAATCCTACTAATATTATAAACGCGGAAGTTTGTAAGTGTGGATGGATGTTTGTTACTCTTTCACGTAAAAACTACTGAATGGATTTTAATGAAACTTTACAATAATTATAGCTTATACATCAGAATAACACATAGGCTATAATTTATAAAGATATTGTGTGAATTGTCCAGACGAAGCGCAGACGAAGTCGCGG
This sequence comes from Agonopterix arenella, assembly GCA_927399405.1. Lineage (NCBI taxonomy): Eukaryota > Metazoa > Arthropoda > Insecta > Lepidoptera > Depressariidae > Agonopterix > Agonopterix arenella. The sequence continues at coordinate 1,181,451 of OV656690.1, forward strand.
GCACCAGCTAGTAAATAATAAAGGAAGCACAAAGAGCAATGGAGCGTATCATGCTAGGTATATCATGGATCGAAGTACTTAATGTCGAAATTCGACGAACAACCAAGGTCAAAGACGTGGGTAAGCTGATTACAAAGTCGAAGAAGAGATAGGCAAGATACTTGGCTAGACGGGAATACGGCTGGTGGACCAAGGCAGTAACATAGGTGCAATGGGCAAATGGTAAAGTAAAGTGGCAATGGGCGGGGCACATTGCTCGCAGAACCGATGGCCGATGAGGCTAAAAAGTTATCGTGTAGCAACCGTATACTGGAAAGCACAGCGTGGGTAGGCCCCTAAAAGTGGACCAACGACCTGTATGGCTAGCATGGCAGCGTGATATAGCGCTATCACAACTTCACTCTCTTTCTATTTGCGCGCGAACAAACGAAATAAAAGGCGTGATATAGCCGTATCACGCGCATATCACGCTGCCATTCTACGACGGCTGGTGAAGGCGGCGGGAACCCGTTGGATGAGAGCAGCGCAGGACCGGTCGTTGTGGCGATCCTTGGGGGAGGCCTAGGTCCAGCAGTGGTCGTCTATCGGTTGATACGATGATGAATGAACGTTTCTTATTGGCATATCTGTATTGTACTCAACTCTATGCTAGTGATAGTGTCAGCAGACGCGTCAGATTGTCAACCGTTATCCTGTCACTAGATATTGCGCTCGTTTTGATTCTAAAAGCTTATTGCTTCTGACGGACTTCAGTTAGTTTGATGGCTTTAAAATACAGGGTGTAAAATTAAATGGGGTACTTACTTAAATGGGTGCTTCAGACCATCAAACTAAACAATTTTCTGTATGGAACCAATATCGAAATCGCGAAAATAATCGGCTGTCCCATACATTTCAGTCGAGTTATGTATGCAGTTTTTTATGGGAAAGCGGATTTTTTTTTCGGAATTTAAGTGTTGGTCTCATTGTAAAAGTTGTTCAGTTTGATAGTTTGTGGCACCCCTTTAAGTAAGTGTCCAATTTAATTTTACTACGTTCGATTCCAAACTGACCTCAAAATCGGATGCAGATTATTAAGTGTTTTTGAAATTGGTGCTTAGATTTTTTGGCATAGCGACCACCTGTAGGCTGAGATTGAGACACTTTTTACCCGACTGCGCCAGAAAGCGGGTTATGTTTTTCGAACGTATGTATGTCTGTTTGTATGTCTGTTTGTATGTCTATTTCTTTGCCACGCCCGTGCCAGGTGTCATTAGATTCGTAAAAATCGTGAAAGTGACAGGCTATATTATTTTAATATGGCGTCTGCGAATGAAAACAAAGAGGGAGAATAAAATTTATTTTTGCTACAAATTACAATATGGGTATCAAATGAAAGCTAGTGAACAGACGTATATATATTTTTAGTACTGATATGCTACCATTTATATACAAGACTAAAAAACATGAAATAAACTAAATTATTAAGAAGAACAAAAGATACGACTGCATAAAAAACTATTAACTGAAAAAAGAGAAAAATAAGCTCTATAATCACCAATCACTAACATAGGAAATATCCTAGGTGTATCCTCAAACTATGAGGTCGCGTGTTTGGATGAGGCAAGACAAGCCTGGGTTACTGCTGGCCCGAATCAAAATTTCCCTTCCGGTCCGAAAATACAGAGGAGCTGGGACGACATGACTAGCAAAATCACCTTTGAAACACTTGTCACCAACACAGAAGGCCACGACCGCGCCAGACTCCTAGCATCGACCACAAAAGAGTCCGGGTATTGGCTACACGCCTATCTTTCGGTCAACACAGGAACCTACCTGGACTCCAACACCTTGCGCGTTGCAATCGGGCTTCGAGTCGATGCAGAAATTTGCATCCGCCACCAATGTCCTTGTGGTGCGGCCGTCGATCGCTTGGGTCACCACGGACTCTCGTGTCAAAAGAGTGCCGGCAGATTCCCTCGCCATGTCACTCTTAACGACATCATACGTAGGTCTCTTGCTACAGTCAACGTTCCTGCCATTCTCGAGCTGACTGGCATCATACGGAGCGATGGCAAGAGACCAGACGGGATGTCTCTCGTCCCCTGGAAGATGGGTCGGGCGCTAGTGTGGGACGCTACCTGCGTGGACACACTGGCCCCGTCTCACTTACAGGGCACGAGTCGAAGGGCTGGTGCAGCGGCGGAGGCGGCCGAAAAACGAAAGGCCTACTGGTACCGGGATATCGGCCCCCAATACCATTTTATGGGTTTTGGTGTCGAAACTCTTGGGCCGTGGGGACCTAATGCGCAGGCGCTTTTTAAAGACCTGTCAAAGCGCCTGATAGACTCGACAGGGGACCCAAGAGCTGGCACTTTCCTCGCTCAATGGATCAGCATAGCCATTCAGCGAGGAAATGCGGCCAGCGTTCTGGGAGGGTTCCCACAAGGGCCGAACCTGCACCACATCCTAGGTTAGTTTAGTTTTAAGTCTCTTTATTTATAATTTTATTTAATGTTACTATTTTATGGATCTTTCGAATAAACAATTAATACATCACTAACATTGAAATTATAATTGCTCAAACAAAGTTGCTATAGCTGATTAGTGATTAATGATTATAGAGCTTGTTTTTCTCTTTTCAGTTAATAGTTATTTATGCAGTCGGGTTTTTTGTTTTTTCTTATTTAAGTCTTAGTTCGATTCGAACTCCCGTTAACAAAATCCATACATTATAATAATAGTTTTAGGTATTTCATACTTGTTTAGTGTTCCGTACCAAATTTGTTCGTCCGTCCGTCTGTCACAGGCATTTTTCTCAGAGACCGTAAGACATAAGAAGCTGAAACTCGGGACAGATATAGCAATTGCTAGTCAAATATCATAAATGAAGTAAAAAACAGGCCAAGTACGAGTCGGGACTGGGCAGTTAGTGCTCCGTACTACCAGTTGTTTAAGGTGGTTGCAGAGGGGTCAATTTTATACAAAACTTTGACGAACAATACGCGTAGACGGTATTAATATAAGTAACTTTGTATATATGAAAAAATCGTTTAGTAAATCTAGATGCCGAGTCACAAATAACATTTGCAATTTATAAAATAATTTTTGATACAAAATTTTAAAAGCTTTATATCTTCGTAATTATATTGTAAATTGCAAATGTTATTTGTTACTCGGCGACTAGATTTTCTAAACTATTTTTCCATACCTATATAAAATAATACTTTTAATAATTCCGTCTAAGCGTATTGTGCGTCTTTGGTATGGACTGAAACCAGGTGGTTTCAGTCCATACATGGGTCAAGTACGGAACAGTAATTGCCCCAGTCCCGACTCGGACTTGGCCGGTTTTTTTTTTTAATTTAGTTTCCAAGAAAATTGATTCCTTCGGAACTACTTATAGTTTTTGAAGACTGAAAATAAGACTATAAATTTCTTGAAAAATCTACAGTACTACTTTTCTACAAAATTTTAAACAGGGTGTCAAATTAAATGCGTTAACATATTGTAAAATGTACAGGATGCTCAAGACCATCAAACTTTCACTATGGAGCCAACATCGAAATCAGCTGTTTTATACATTTGGGTCGAGTAGGTCGAGTATCTTTCCTATGGAACAGCATATTTTTTTGTGATTTCAGTTTTAGTACAATAGTAAAAGTTCTTCAGTTTGATGGTCTCTTTTCAGTCACTCCTTTAAGAATATAATGCATTTAGATTTACACCCTGTATAATGGGTATGTTAGTCGAATGCAACTATTTCATATGTAAAAATTTCATTATAACATTAAATTACAAATTTAGAAAACCCCCAACAGCGAAAGCAAACATTTAAAAAGTAAAAAATAATTCAGTCACCTATTATTTTTGATGTAAGCAAAATGTATGTTCTACTTTTTAATATTTTATTTTGGTCAATTAACACTTTCGCGGACACGACGAGACGCAATAGAACTCTTATTGTTATTACTGATATAGTCAGTTACTGTTCACGAACGTGTTAATGCGTAGGGGACCGCAATGAAATGACCAAAACATTGCGTTTTTTATAATACTTTGCGGTCCCCGACACATTAAATAACCTAAAATATCTTAAAAACTAGAACATACATTTGCTTGTAATATCGAAAATAATAGGTGACCAAATTTTTTTTTTTTTATGTTTGATAGGTAAACATTTGACCCCAATCTCATCTGATGTTAAGTGACGATGAGGCCGAAGATGTAGCATGCTTACTTTGAAAAATGCCTATTCACTCTCGCCTTGAAGAGGCCCAAGTTGTATTGCTCAGGGAACAGGTCCGCAGGCAGTACGTTCCACTCCTTAGCCGTGCGCATTAAAAAGAAGAAGCAAACATCTTTGTGCGAATTGCTGGTAGGTCAACGACATAAGGGTGGAAACCCAGCCTGCGTCTCGTCCCTCGCAGATAAAAGGGAGACGGAGGTAGTAGTTCGTGTAATTCCGTCGCACACTCTCCGAAATGTATCCTATAAAAAACAGACAGACAGGCTACCTTGCGACGATGCTCAAGACTTTGCAGCTTCGCCACCGAGGTTGGATCACCGATAAGCTTCCTGGCACGACTGTCGATTGAGTGCAACGTGGCCAACTGGTATTGGGCAGACCCGTCCCAGAGATGGCATTTTTTACTTTCTATTTATTTATTTATCTTTATTGGTTATCAAACAGCAAATTACTTAATATCTAATACAGCAACATTTCAATTTTACAGCGCCAATTACATGATAACACGTTTTAAAAACTGTTTAAGGTGGTTTCAGTCCATACAAAAGTTTGACGCACAATACGCGTAGACGAAATTAATAAAAGTAATATTTTGTATATGGAAAAATAGTTTAGAAAATCTAGTTGCCGCGTAACAAATAACATTTACATTTTATAATATAATTACGAAGATATAAAGCTTTTAATATTTTGTATGAAAAATTTCAAAGCTTTATATCTTCGTAATTATTTTATTAATTGCAAATGTTATTTGTGACGCGGCATCTAGATTTCCCAGACTATTTTTCCATATATACAAAGTTACTTATATTTATACTGTCTACGCGTATTGTGCGTCAAAGTTTTGTATAAAATTGACCCCTCTGCAACCGCCTTAAGGTACAAAGTTAAATGTTTGTTTTCGCCGTTGGGGGTTTTTTAAATTTGTAATTTAATGTTATTTCGTAATTTTTATACTTACTTGAAAACTGCTGAACCGATTTTCATGAAACAAAGCTAAGAAAACTCTCGCAAAAATTAGCTATTTTATTAAGAAAAACCGCATTGATATCGGTACATCCCTTTGGGAGCACATACAGACAGACCGACATAGGCATCAAACTTATTAACACCCCTCTTTTTGCGTCGGGGGTTAAAAACGGTCATTCAAGTTTCAAGAAATGCCCGATAGCTACAGAAACTTCACGCGTCGGTTTTTCTGTCAAAAACAACTTTTCGATCTCGAAAGTTTCTATACAGAAAATAATTTTCAATATTTCAACGCGGAAAATATATATTTTTGTATCTAAAGTCGAATAGCACGTATCGACAAAAGTTTAGGGTTGGCACAGCTTGAATAAAATATTAACATAGCTTGATAATATTGCAATATACTTTCATTTTACATTGTTTTTGGTGCGGCTTCCGACATAGATTAAAATTATTGGTTCACAATGCCGTAAGTATAGACACCGTTATACGAACCCCTGCATGCGTGCACAAAAAAATTCTGTCATTTTTTTGAGAGATAAAAAGATAGTAACAGTTATACGCGCGAGAAAGACAAAAATTGTGTTGCCAAATTAACAAACATGCTTAGTTTCGTCCATACGTGCATACGTTCTCGCATCGCTTTCTTTTTCGTATATATAGGTTTGTCTTTCACTATAATCTATACCAGTGGCAATATCTTTTGTATTTTTATTTTTATTTTTTATTAATTCACTTTAAAAGGTACATGTTTGTCTTAAAAATTACGCATAATGCTGACCGATTTGGTCGGCGCTGTTTTTCTAGATAGGGAAATGGTCAAGAGTGGCCATGAATGATGCTGTGAGCCATTTTGTCAGCATACGTGTGACATTACGTCCGTCTTTTTTCAGGGTCCGTGAGTAAAGGTAGCAACCCTAAAAACTAAGCGACAACTAGTTGACAGTAGTCGACCGAGTCTAGAAATATGTTGTGGAATAATTTGAGAGAATATGACTGTCCGGTTTAGGTTTTATGTTTGTTTTAAATTTAACATGACTACGATTTATTGGTCACTGAATGTTAGTTTATGATGATAAACAGTGTCGGCAGAATTACACGAGCGATGATAGTTCATACGGAAGACAGCTAGCGACTCAATCATGAGGCGGCGCCGGCGGTTCGATTCCTGGCCTGTACCACTATGTTCTACGGAATTTATGTACGGTTGTATTTATCACGAGCGTTAACCCGCGACTTCGTCCGCACAAATTATGTACCAGATTTTAAGTCAGATCATAAGCTATCAAACAAAAAAAGTTTCATCAAAATCGGTTCAGTAGTTTTTGCATGATACTCGTTAAAACAAACAAACAAACACCCACCACCCACCCACACCCAAACAAACAGACAGACAAAAAATCCAAAAATTGGTGAAATGGAATCAGGGACACCTAAAAACCATATCGAAACTTTTTTTTTGTTAATATTTTCAATGTACAGACAAACTTCCCGTTACAGTTTTATAATAGTATAGATTATCATTATCACTAGCTGAAGGAAAACATCGTGAGGAAACACAAACCTGCATACCCGAGAATGAAAAAAAAATAGTTCGGATTTATGTATAAAATATGTGTAAGTGTGGGGCAAACACAATAGACCAGCAATGGTCACAATTTTACATAACGTACCTTACTTGTCAAATTATAATACGTCTTATAGAATGGTAAGGTGCGGAATACTCGAAACCGGCGGGCATGTATGAAGAGATGTATGGTTGTAAATAATACGAGAGATAGCCCAGTCATTTTACGGAGTTTTGTTAGGAGGGGTGGGGAGTAGGTAATTATAAAGGGGACTTTTAAACTGTAACCGGCGCCGTTTAGTGGCAAAAAGACTATCTGAAAAAAAAATTGAAAAAAATCGCTACGCAACATAAAAATCTAAATTGTATGTCCCAGAAGGGTTCTATTTTAATAATATGTATACCAATGCACTCATTTCAATAAAATTTAATAACATAAGTTATTTTTGAGCAAAGAAATAGGCATTAAAATTTAAAAAATATGAGGTATTTTATTAGAAGAATACTAATGTAATTTTCAAAGCCTTAAAAGTAGACAAAAATATTAACACCATGTTTGAAGTATGAATAATGGTAAAGCCTTAAAAATGTGCAAAAGAAAATTTACCATCAGGTTTTTTAGTACAAGATAAATGCTAAATTTTAAATTTGGGAATGTTGCTGAAGTGATTTCTTTTTAATTTTGGTATATTTCTTGGCTCTTAAATACTGTTCCGAAAAAAAAATCAATTTCTAATTAGTCCCGGCTCAAACCGTAAAATTACTGGGCTGACGTGTCTAAGAATCCTAGCAAATGGCGCGCTATGGTGTCTGCCTACCACTCAGGGAAAGAGGCCTGGCGTTATAGATAAAGATAGATTATATAGATATACCGAGCCGAGTTGGCCGAGTGGTGTCGGCTAAGAATAGCACCACCCCATTTCCTCCCGTGGGTGTCGTAAAAGGCGACTAAGGGATCTACCGGAGGATGGGCAGCAGCATGCTCTGAGTACACACATTCAATCCAACTGCGATCGCCAACCCGCCTGCCAAGCGTGGCGATTATGGCAAATCCCCCCATTTTGGGGGAGGCCTATGTCCAGCAGTGGACGTCTATCGGCTGATATGATGATGATGATGATATAGATATACAGAGATAATCAAGGTGAGAGGGACAGGGTTATACTCCACAATGCGGGGCCGAGTGGATTGATGGAAGCAAGTAGGTCGATATTATGCTATCAAATCATTTTCAAGTCTTCTTCTTGTTATCGTGTGAGCAGAGCCCTGGTGTCAGAGTTTTTTCAGACCGCCTAACGGCCTCTGACGTGGTTTTTATGTAACGACTACTACCACCAGAGATAGTAGCTGGGACCTACGGCTTTACTTGCCATCTGAAGCACGGAATAAGTAAAGTAAAGTAAAGAGTATGAAGTAGAAATACAAATATTTTTGTAACGCATTCAAGTTCACACCCTCTACCTATTGCGTACCCTGCACTGCTTGCCAAAAGAGTGTACTTCGTGCCTTCGCCCATAATTAACACCACTTTTGCGAGTCGCTTTCCGATTTCTGCATCCCCGGATATATAACAGAGTTTGTAAACTTCTCGACATAAAAACATTATCAGTGCGCCGTGCAAAATTCGAGATTAAGAACTGGTTGCAGACGTTGACTTACGATGGAACTGAAGACTTAATCAAGGATATATCTTCCCCCCCCTCCCCTACTCACACCTTCTCACTTTGTTTCAATTGTACTAGTTGGTAACTAAATTATTTTGTTTATTGTTAAGGATTCCCAATCGTAGACCTCGCGTATCAGGCTTGCCTCGTTTTTGGTCTACCGTTTAATGTTATAATTTTAAGCAAAAGTTAAAAATAAACATTTATCTTACCTTATCTCATCTTATCTTATCTCATCTTATAATATTGTACCAGCAACATAATGTAGGTAACATTCCGTTCGTCTCCGTGGACATGTTAAACAAACACGAACATCAAAAACATTGTCTCAAATTTGTGCCTGTTTTTCCTAAAAACAGGGTTTCCAAGGATCCTAACTGTACCTAGGTCACATGAACTCTTTCTAGTCCTTCGGTCTTTGTAGTAAAGTTCATTTTCGAGGTAAAAGCTGTAGGAAATATAATATCAGCAGTTATAAGGCTCGTTTGCGGAACATAGCCTCTGGTGAAATTTGTTCTGTAAGTGCGTAAGAACAGGGGAGGTATAGAGCAAGCTTAGTAGTCTTGGATAAAATTTTACTACTTACTGAGTGTTGGAAAACACATGGTGTTACAAAAATACAAATAACCATTTAAGGGGGTGGCTAAGACCATCAAACTGAACAACTTTCACTATAGGACCAATATCGAAATCGCGAAAAACAAATCGGATGTCCCATCATCATATCAGTCGATAGACGTCCACTGCTGGCCATAGGCCTCCCCCAAAATGGGGAGATTTGCCATAATCGCCATGATGCGATGCGTTTGCGATATTCCATACTAAACTACAGATCTACTTGAGCTAAATGTATGGGACAAAAGATTTTTTTTTCGCGATTTCGATGTTGGTCCCATTGTGAAAGTTGTTAAGTTTGATGGTCTCAACAACCTCCTTAAAAGTTTATTTTTACTTTTGTAACACCCTGTATACTGTACATACACACGGCGAGACATCAAGCTACACAAAACCAAAATAAGCTGGCCGCGTAGGTCGAGTAATGTTTAACGATTTTTCCTTGTTTCGATTATCCGAGAGGTGTACCTAACCATTATTACTCTAACTCTCTTAATTCGGGGTGTGAATATCCTCTGAAATTATTGATTTATTTGATCCCAGCTTAAGAGCGCGCTCAGAAAATCTAAGAACTCAAACGCGCAGCGGAGATTTGCATGTGTGCGTGGTGCACGCTTCTAAACAAGCTTAGCACACACACGAGCAAAGTCAGAGGCGCGAAGCTACGGCCCACTACGGCTTACACTTTTACAATATGAGAAAAAAAATAAAAGTTAAATAAAATGTATTATTATGATAATTAAATAAAAGTGTTGATAAAATATTTACATTTATTTATCAACATTTTTTATTATTAACATGTTGAAGCCAAGTTGTGTTTTTTTTTTCTTTTATTGCAAATTTGCTAATTATTTATTGTAACCTACCAATGACAATGTAGGATTTGCACCAATGGTTTTTTTTTTGGTGAAGGAATACTTGGCGAGGGAACCTTACTCGATTCAATTACAAAGCGTGTATTGTGTCCATACTACGCGCTCACTACCTTACACTGTGGCACAGATACTATAATACAAGTAACTGTGGACATATTTGTGTGTCTGTCGGTATCATCATCATCAGCCTATATTATTCTTCCCACTGCTGGGCACAGGTTTACACTCAGGGAGAGTGAATAAGCGTCAGACCACCACGCGTGCACAATGCGGAATGGTAGACTTCACATATGCATTACAATTTCTTCTTCAGCGTTCTGTGACGAATTCTGTCTGTATGCTTTTTACCTTTTTACTAGGGATGCAACGTTCCGGCCATTACGATTACGATAACGATATTAATCGTTATTTATTACAATAACCGATGCATTACGATTATTTTAAACAAAGAACAAGGGGCAGAATGGGCCCAGCACTGTAGCATTTTTTTATCTACTTTAAATTAAAGGCCTGAATGAGATCAACATTTTATTATACGGCAGCTTAACTGTAACGCGTTAAATAAAAAAGTTACAGCTGTTTAAAAATTCCATTAATTACCCATATGAATGCTTATATTTTTGACCTAATAATGCCCATACAGTAGAAGAAAGAGTATGGTACTCTAGGAGCTTGCTAGCTAGTGGGTGTTGCCTGGTGGATGATGGGCGTTGGGTAGTGTGTGTTGGGTGTTGGGTGATGCCTGGTGTGGTGGGTGTTGGGCGTTGGATGTTTGGTTGTGGGTCTTGGGCGGTTTATGTTTGGTTTTGGCAAGCTCCCACAGTACCACACTCTTTCTTCTAATGTATGGGAATTATTACGTACAAAAATATTAGCTTTCATATAGGTAATTGATTGAATTTTTAAACGGCTGTAACTTTTTAATTTAACGCGTTACAGTTATGCTGCAAAATAATAAAATGTTAGTATTATTCAGGTCTTTAATTTAATGTAGGTAAGAAAGTGCTACAGTACTGGGTCCAAGGTCCATACAAAACTGCCCATTGTTCTTTATTTAAGATTATCCTCAGAATGAGTTCTTTGCATTCCAATGAAAGTAAAATCATAGTTTTTTTTAATTCCTACATTTTAACTTTTTCTTCAATTTGAGTTTGAAGTCGAAGGTACACTTGGTCAGGATTCTGATTTTTGGATGCATAGAAGCTAATTGGCTTTGAAAAACACAATATGGAAAAATTATTCTCAAATGAAATGAATGAATGATTTGATGAAATCGCTTCTTAGCGATAAGACCGCCTTATTTTGTGCCTCTTGTATTTTATTTCTGTATTTTACTGTTTATGTTTTGGTGTAAAATAAAGTGTATTTGATTGATTGATTGATTCTGTATAATCTCGTTAATCAAGCGATATCTCGTCCGATTTACGTGGGAGATTAATCTTTTGAAATGTGGATGAGATATCGCGAGCACGAAAATGTATGTAATACTTCAAACCGAAAATCAAATCAAAGACCTCAGTAGAATTAAAAAAAAAAAAAAGATTTAAAAAAAAAGAGATTTAGCTCAAAATGAACTGAAATGGCAGCGAAAGATCCGATTTTATTAATGTTGTTTTTCGGCTCTGGAATCTAATATCCGGGTCTGGTATTTGTTAACAAGTGCAATCTGATTGACGTTTTTAATCCACTTTAATGATCGTACGATTCTTACTACGGTCATGCATCGTTATTAATCGTGATTATTACGATTACAGATGCAACACGATGCACCGCTTCGTAATCGTTGCATCCCTAGTTTTTACGGCTAAACCGGTGAACCGTTCTTGATTAAATCTGGCAAAAAGGTAGCTCGCATTCTGAAGAAAGACATATACGTACAAATTACACGAAGTCGCGGGTAACAGCTATTATTGCCATATTTAGAATGGCTCTAATCTTCTTCTTATCGTGTGCGCAGAGCCCTGGTGTCAGAGTTTGTTCAGACCGCCTTACGGCCTACTACCGCCATAGATAGTAGCCGGGATCAACGGCTTAACGTGCTGTCCGAAGCACAGAATCATTTTTCTTTTCAGACAATCAGGCGATTCAGCCTGCAATGTCCTCTCCAACTGGGGAAAAACGTACAAAGTGACATATCACTAGGTGTCCCCCGTGGGAATCGAACCCACGACCTCCATGTCGAGAGCCCAATGCTCTTAACCATTAGACCACGGGGGCTCTAATGATCCCACGATATGTTAAGTCGTAAACATGTATTCCTGATGATAATGATCATTTTGTCTGGGACTTCGTTCGCGTGATTCGATTATTACCCGCTTATCAAGTCCTTGGAAACGATCAACTATTTAAGATAAATCACGGACTAAACTATTTAGGGCTAAAAACGACTCTATAGCACTCCTGTACGGTCTCATTACCACTCCGTCTAATAAGGGCGACCGTTAATAATAACAGTGAATATTTACCATTTGTGTGAACATCGCTCACTGTTACCTTAGCCTTATATCGTTGTTCTCTTGGAAACTTTGTATATTGCATTATTAGTATTATCACTTTTTTTACGTAGCCTGTTCATGTCAATCCTCTCTATTGTGTGCAACTACTTTCCGATTCTCAAAGAATGCTTCCATGTTGTCTTTGCACCCTTTTCTGGGTCTATCTTTCTTCGTATTATCAAATATAGTATGCTTGATTATAATTAAATTGACGACTCTAACTATCAGTTGCAGAAACGCTCATTAAAGTTAATCCTCGATTAAATCATAATATAATATAATCATTTATTGTATGAAAAAAGTTTGTTACATAGTGGGTGTACACTAGACTTCACACAAGGATTCCCTGGTGTGTGAAGGCAAGGCTCTTTCGTGAGATACATAATCTGCTTATAAAATATATTAAACAATAAGAAGTGTGTGTGTGTGTGTGTGTGCGTGCGTGCGTGTGTGTGTGTGTGTGTGTGTGTGTGTGTGTGTGTGTAAGTGTGAGAGGGTGTGTGAGGGTGTGGGGGGGGGGGGGGAATCTCTTGTTACGTTTTCTCTTTTTGACATAGTAAAAGCTAGCAAGAGATTAAGTGGAGGATTAACTCTAACGAGCGTTTCTGCAACTGAGTGTAATGCTATAACACAAAAGATCCCATTGGGTCGAAGTGTTGCTGGCTTGCCAGCCCCCACAACAAGATAAGAGTGTAATGCTAAATTTGGCCCTGCTGCAACTACCGTCTTTAATATAATGGTTGGTGGTTGTAGGAATGTTTCTGACCTCCCCTTAAGTCGAGAGCTTATTTGTATAATTATGTCTATGTGTGTTTACTCCTTTTCGAGGTATTTTGAATTGAAAATAGATGTGACAATCGAGAAACGATACGAGAATATTGTTTGAACTTCCCATAGAAAATTGATCGGCGGATACGCAATTTTGTATGGAAGGTACAAAAAATTTTCTCATTTTTCGACCTAACTTCCTTAGGGAAAGTTGTTTAGATTTATGGTCTAAATACACCCTTCAAGTTAGTAATTAAATTAAAAACTAGTTTACGTACGTGTATATAGCGTGTAATATAAAATGGGACAGTCACTTAAAGGGGTGCTTCAGACCATCAAACTGAACAACTTTTACTATGGGACCAACAATGAAATCGCGAAAAAAAATCCGCTGTCCCATACAAAACTGCAAACATAAATCGACTGATATTTGTATGGGACAGGACATTTTTTTTCGCGATTTTAATATTTGTCCTATAGAGAAAGTTGTTCTGTTTGATGGTCTGAAGCACCCCTAGTAACTGTCCCATTTCATGTTATACCCTGTATCTTGTGTAGAATACTATTGATTATAAACAAAATTTTAACAAAAAATTAAAGCCACCTTCAAACAAAATAAAAGGTTAAAAAATAATATTGCAGCCGATGACTTTTTCGATACCATTAATTTGTTGTATCGAAGTCGCTGTCAAGCCGCGTTCGCGACAGGGCTTGCATTAGTTTTTTGGCTTGGCTTGACCGACTTCTATAAAACAAATTAATGTTCTTATGATGGGAACGAAAAAGTCATCAGCTGCAATTTATTTTTTAACTTTTTAGATTTTTTTGAAGGATGCTTAAATTTTTTGTAAAAATTTTGTTTATTTCACAATTTTCAGTGGTGAATTCATTAGTTCAATTTAATAGTAGTGCTTTAAATTAATAAACGCACTAGCCGGCACTACGATTTTCAAAGGTTTCCCTCGATTTTCTCTGGGATGCCTCATCAGATCCTTTCCTCATGATGGTACCACCCTAGGAATATCTTCTTTCTAACAAAAAAGAATCATCGAAATCGGTTCACAAACGACGAAGTTATCCGCGAACACACATAAAAAAAAATTGAGAAACCTTCTTTTTTGAAGTCGGTTAAAAACGCATTGTTAATGTTTCTGCATCGACTAAAAATTGATCCAGTATAATGGTCCAGGCGAGAATGACTATACGCCTAAGAGATTCCCCACACAAGATAACTAACTAAATCTTAGTTTAACAATAAGCCCTGAAGCCTAGGATTAGCCAAAGTGACCTATAAAGGATCTAGACTCGCCCATTCATGTACTAGATAGCATAATAGAAACAATGTCCTTTATATTTTCATTTTTATATTTTCATATAGGATTAGCCTATATGTAGCCGATCGAACCATGTTACATGCTTAAGGGAATATAATTCGGATCGCGCTCCATACAAACGAAGTCTGGTGATATTTTCAATACTAACCAATTAAAGCCAATGAAATTTAAAACGTAAGAAACTCTCTCAATCTAAGTATGAAGTCAGATTTTTATGTAAATATAAACCTAGTTTTAAAGTTGCAGTGCCTCAAAGATTTCCATACAAATCTTAAATTAATCCTAGAATTAAAATTGTATATTTTAACGAATATCTGACTACATACAAACATAGAGATTAGTTTCTAGATTATTTCAGAAAAATTTCATTGACTTTAGTTGGATAGTATTGAAAATATCACCAGACTTTGTTAGTATGCAGCGCGCATTTGCGCTCTCAGAATAAACTTCTCTTAAAGGGGGTGGTGCTTTAGACCATCAAACTGAACAACTTTTATTATGGGACAAAAAATTGATCTGATATCGCGAAGAATATGCTGTTCCATTGTAGGTAAAACGTATGAAAAAACACATATTTTTTAGCGATTTTGAAGTCTGAAGCACCATGTTCGATATATAATGCATTTCAGTTTAGTGTATTATATTATGTTGGACTTTATTAAAGTATTTGTGTTTTTTGAATTTGCATCGAACCATTTGGATAATTTTTTTTTCTTTTTGTCATACCTTTTGGAAAATCCCTCATTTTCTCACAAGAACATTAAAATTTGTTACGTGTGGTGTGACTCTGAATGACAGAATACGAAACAGTGTAATTAGAGAAAGATGTGGATTGAAAGAGGATATAGTGACAAGGATTGAAAAAGGAATGCTGAGATGGTTTGGTCATGTCGAAAGGATGAGTGATAGCAGACTGACGTATGAAATATATAAAGCGAGTGTGAATGGAACAGTCGACAGGGGTCGCCCTAGACGTACGTATGCGGACCAAATTGGCAACGTGCTTAAGAAGGGTCAAATCAAATGTACCCGAAACCGACAAGCGTGTATGAAACGACTTATGACTGTGGAAGAGGCAATAGAGGTGTGTCAGGATCGTAGCCGATGGCGATCCATTGTCTCTGCCTACCCCAATGGGACACAGGCGTGAGTATATGTATGTATTGAACATTAAAATTTTCCTTGAAACGTAAAAATATTAATTTGTTATATTTCTAAGCTAACTTCTCTTATTTGAAAACGACGAAATCTCAAAAATCAGTCGAAGCATACATGCAACTATTTCTAAAGCCATCCGCAGACATTCGTTATCTGTGACGTGTGACGTCATTTGTCATGTGTCGGCGTCAATATCGCTGTTAACTCATGTCGAAATCGTTATTGCAGTTTGAGGTGAGAAACTGAACGACACAAGCTTCGATTCACTCAAATACAAGACTGACGTAAAATTTATCGGTCGAGATTTGAACCCACACCCTTTCATCCGGGGCATTGGTGAACCTAAGGGGTATCGCATACAGAAGGAGTCGAGGCGGCGTCGAGGCGCGGGCGCATATCATACCAATGCCAAATTAATGGGACAGCTATTATTTTTTTCGGGATTTCGATATTGATCTCATAGAGAATTGTTCAGTTTGATGGTCTGGTTATCCCCTTAAAAAATGTCAGCATATTATTAAAAAGGACCCTCTATTTTAAAAGAAAAACAACCCACGGAAAAGTATCTAGGAACAGTTTGTACAAAAACGTCGACAGTTTGATCACGTCCGCCTCCCGGCCGTGTCAAGAGGCTGTTAGCTTCCAGTGACTTCTACCAACTATTCTAACTTTAGCTTTTTATATTTATTTAGTGGACCATGCTTGGTGCAAGTTTTGGGATAATTTGAGGAAACTTCGTCTCTCAGCCGATGAACGTCCACTGCTGGACATTTGCCCCAACGATCGCTATAACGACCGGTCCTGCGCTGCCCTCATCCAACATGTTCCCACCACCTTCACCAGGTCGTCGGTCTAGTGTAGCCTATATAGCCTAAAGAATTGCTAAACTAAAGTGGCAATAGGCTCGCCGAAGAGTTCTCGAGTGGCGACCGCGTACCGGAAGGCGCAGCGTGGGTAGGCCTCCCACCAGGTGGACCAACGACCTGGTGAAGGCGGCGGGAACATGTTGCATGAGGGCAGCGCAGGACCGGTCGTTATAGCGATCTTAGTCGAGAGCTATGTCCAGCAGTAGACTTCTATCGGCTGGTATAATGAAGACGGAACTGTCGGAACTAACTTAAAGAGATCATCATCATCACCGTATATGTGTTACACTGCAGGGCACAGGCATACAGGTCTACCATACACAGGAGATTGTATGTACGTTAATCCAACATTATTTAAATTACAGTTTTAGCCCAGTCATTTTACGGTTAGAGCCAGGACTAATTAATAATTGATATTTTTTTCGGTATAGTATTCAAGAGCCAATTTGAGCTTAAAAATGTACATTCATTCATTCTGAATGAATTCATTCAAAATTTAAAAAAATCCCGTCAGCAACAGCTCCAAATTTAAAATTTAGCATTTATCTTGTTATAAAAAACCTGAAGTTCATTTTTTTGCACTTATTTAAGGCATTACCATTATACATACTTCAAACATGGTGTTAATATTTTTGTCTACTTCGTTTTGAAAATAAAAACCTCATTTTTAAAATTTCAATGCCTAAAATATGCTAAAAAATAATTTATATTATCACATCTGATTCAAATGAGTGCATTGGTATTAATATTATTAATTTAAAAACCTGGAACTCACAATTTTGATTTCTATGTTGCGTAATGATTTTTTTTTAAATATGGTTTCAGCCAGTTTTTTGTCACTAAATGGTGCCGCAGTGGCGATTAGAGTTAATTAATGTTAATTAAGAGAAAAGTCCAATTAATAATTACTTCCCACCTCTCCTAACAAAACTCCGTAAAATGACTGAGCTATTTTTAAGATAGGTATAATAGTGCTTCACCGTCATACTCGGGTTCGAACAAACGTCGGAGTGACACAGTCAGTATAGGTCTTTGGTCGGGCTGGAGCTGGACCAAGTAACAAAAGTGATAATGACAATCGAGTGAGTTCCGATAGTAGTAGTCGGAGCAAACGACGGAGAGTGAGGGTAGACAGATTTGTCTGCTCTTAAACATCTACCTGCAGTTCCTCAGTCATCCCGTGATCATGGCAGTTGTAACACTGCCGAAATATCGGAAACTCGAACTCAAATATACCAAAACGCGGTAAGAGCCCGTTAAAATGTTTAATTCTAGATTATTTAAAATATTTCCAGGAATAGAAAATCATCTCAGGATTTCCTCATTCGCTTTAACCACATAGACACCCTACCGCCACTTCAGGCAGAGCAACATCAATCAATCGTTAATGACGTCACAGGTTCGTAGAAAAACTTCGACCGGAGTAAGGGGCTTCGTAATTTTTTCATCATTTTCCTACTAGTTTGCTTTACTTGCAGGGTTCTCAGCTAGGTTAGAATAGTTTCGGTGGGGTTGGCCTAGTCAGGAGAAAATACTTGAGGTTTTTTTTTTTTTTTTTTTTATTACGTTTGGGTTTGCTCTTGACCTCAATCTAGTCCTCAGGACGAAGATGGGGTCGAAGATGTTGCGAGCTCACCCAGAAGAAGCCTATTCACTCGTATTTTAAAGGAATTCGGGTTGTAGGTTGTAAAAGAACGCGCTTTGACTAGAGTATTTCTCTCTCACTTTTACTAATTCATCACACATATTGCTAGCCCCTCCTTTTTTTTTTAATTTATTTAACTTCGGCCTGGAAGAGCTACTGGTCCATGAAGGAGTTAATGAAGGGTGAACTCCCGCTATCCCTCAAAAGAAGACATTGACATGTGTATCCTGCCTATCCTAACCTACGGTGCCCAAACCTGGTCTCTCACAGAGTCTCAAAAGTCCAAACTTAAGGTTGGTCAGAGAGCGATAGAGCGCAGTATATTAGGTGTTAAAAGAACAGATCGTGTCAGGAACACTACACTGCGCTCCAAAACACAAATTGCCGACGTCAGGGAGAAAACAGCTAAACTAAAGTGGGAATGGGCCGGCCATGTCTGTCGAATGCACCAGGAGAGGTGGGCAAAAATTGTTACGCCCTGGATCCCAGAAAACGGTCGTCGGCGCCAGGGTCGTCCTAGGAAGAGGTGGCGGGATGATCTGGATGCTTTTGACGACAAGTGGCCAGGGCTTGCCCAGGATAGAGATGGTTGGAAGATTAAAGGGGAGGCCTTTGCCCAGCAGTGGGACGAAATAGGCTAGTAAAAAAAAAATTTTACTTCATTCTTAAGACAATAAATAAGATACAAATTCGCCAAACTGCGAGCGATACACTACACTCATAGATATTCACTTTAGATTAATACAAGTACATACATAACCTCACGACCATAATTCCTTACGGGGTGGTCAAGAACCTACATCATTTTATATCTACAATATTATAATATCTGGCCGCATCTTCTCTCAACGAAACACCTTCCGACGCGGTGGTAGACTCAAAAAATGACGTCAAAAAGCTATCTATGTGATATTATTTTGAATAAAAAAATTTAGAATTGAATATTTGAATTTTACTTTTAATAGAATTATCAAACAAACATTTCTTTACCTTTATTTTTAGGGTACATTTACTTAGCTTTTTGTTGTTGTTATCTCTTAACAGTGGTATACTATTACATAATTTGGGAGTTAAGTATTTTCTTGTTCTTTCTCCATAGTAGTTGATGGCGGTTGGTTGCACCAGCTTCTTTTCTCTGACTGACCTACTATTATATGGGTGATTAGTGGGAATTTTGAAACTACTTGAATAATAATTATGTTTCAATGGCAACAGTTTCTTGTCAACTCCCTCCCTTTGTATGAAGTATCAAGGGTGTGTCGAAGCTTCAGTTTATTTCAATCGTACGTTGAAATTAAACCTGCCCATTTCCAACCGGTAAATGTACGTAACGCAAATTATTTCACTTGTAAACTCCTTTGTCATTGAGCTTTGAGGACATGTCTCATTAGACAATATTTCCGACTGAGGTATGTTTAAATGTAACACAAGGGACTGATTGGTAGACAATAGACATGTAGGCCTGTTAGTGTCTTGTGCTTAAATATAATTGAGGTTTAATTTCAATTGTTTGTGGATCAGAAAAGATTTATTAATTGGAAACAAAATTAGGCTTCCGTAATTGCCCGTCAGAAGAATACTGATTCCACGGTTTAACGGCTAATAAAGTCTAAAAAGTACATTTTTTAAGTTGGTCGACTATTACTCGTAAACTTGTAAAGCCTACTTAGCGGTGATAGTTTTCCTTTTAATTTCGTTATATATATATATATATATATATATACTACTGCCACGCATTTTTTCACATACCCAGAAACAACGGTTTGACTGGCAGGGGGTAGGGACACTTGACTCTAACAAAAATGTTCACTTTAAAGCTTAATATTTCGCTAACGGATCCCTAAATCGAAAAATGGTTTTTTCACACCCATAATATTATTAAACGACCTATCCAACGATACCCCACACTATGGGGTAGACGAAAAAAAAAAACCATTCCCACTTCGCGTGTAGGGGAGGCACCCTAAAAAAATATATTTTTCAAAATTTTATTTTACCACTTTGTCGGCGTGATGAATATGCCTTATAATAATACCCTTTCAAAATTACAGTTTTTTTGTACTAAGCGTCTCTAAGCTAAGCCACGAACAGACGGACGGACAGACGGACATGTCGAAACTATAAGGGTTCCTTGTTGACTTCGGAACCCTAAAAATTAATTATAAAATTGGATTATAATGTGTGGATAAGTATCTTGGTAGCAAAATTACGTTGAAAACGCTTTACGAAGAATATTACTTGTTCAATCAAAGAGTGTCGTGTCGGTGGCCCGTTGCGAAGAGGTATGGACACTCAATCATGGGGGTCCGGATTCAAATCCACACGGACCACACCATGCATCAATTAGTTTTTCTAACTTATGTACGTAATACTGACTGCTCGCTGAAGGAAAAGAACGTGAGGAAACCGGCATACACTGAAGAAGAAATTCTGAAGTGTATGTGAAGTCTACCAATCCGCATTGTGCACGCGTGGTGGACTAAAGCCCATACACGCTCCCTGAGTGTAGGCCTGTTCCCTGCGGGGCGTATATAAGCCTTTGACTACTTATATAGGGACTAGTTACGGATGTAATTCTATTAACAAACATTTCTGCCACTTTTTGCGGGGGGCGAGGTAACATGAAATCCGCAACTTTGGATTTTATTCCCCATAACTTTAGATTCTAATCTTGATTGTTAAAAATCATGAAAAGTAGTCTCGTGTGAACCCGAAACGTTCTAAGTTCGAAGTTATTGTTTCGCAATTATATGCTGTCTCGTTTAGTGATGAGCTATAAAATTGAATGTAAATGCACATGATCAATTGTTCTTATACCGTGGCAGAGGGGAAATGCTACCGCAAGGCTAGTCCTTATAATAAATAGTCAAAGATATAAGCTGATGCTGATGAGTCAGAGTAAGATCTTTTTTATATTTCATCGCAATCATGAGCCGGTCAAAAGTTATAGTTGAGTTTTTAAAGTTGTCAAGTATCTACATGTTTCCTAGTCTCTATCATCATCATCAATGGAGGGCACAATCCTCCTCCCCATTTTTCCATCTCGTCACTCGTATCCAGGTCTTATCAACGCTTCCATTCATGTCATCAACCCACCTGGCTGCCGGAAGACATACTCCTCTTTTGGCTAATCTCGGCGACCACTCTGTTGAGGCTTTACTCCACCTGCCATAAAGTACACAATCATCATCATATCACCCGATAGACGCCCACTGCTGGACATAGGCCTCCCCCAAGGATCGCCACAACGAACGGTCCTGCGCTGCTCTCATCCAATATGTTCCCGCCGCCTTCACTAGATCGTTGGTCCACCTTGTGGGGGGCTTACCCACACATATTACACAATAATCTATCTATACTATTAAAAAACTGTAACAGGAAGTTTGTCTGTACATTGAAGATATTAACAAAAAAAAGTTACGATATGGTTTTTAGGTGTCCCTGATTCCATTTCACCAATTTTTGGATTTTTTGTCTGTCTGTTTGTTTGTTTGTTTGTTTGAACGAGTATCACGCAAAAACTACTGAACCGATTTTGATGAAACTTTTTTTGTTTGATAGCTTATGATTTGACTTAAAATCTGGTATATAATTTGTGCGGACGAAGTCGCGGGTTAACGCTCGTATAATTATTACTAAAAATATGCTCAAAGATTGTAAAATTGTAACTATAAAATGAAATTAGAATTGTAACTAGAAATCATTAAATTTGTATAAAACTTTAACTTGAAAATATTTGAAAATTGTAATGACAGACTTAACGCATGCTGTTGCATACCTATTATTAGTGCATAGTCAAGGGCTATAGCTTTTGGAGTGTTTGTTTATGATTGTTTTGTCTATGTACCGTTGGTGTGTCCAATAAAATAAAATAAAATAAAAATAATAACGCCAATAATAAAAACTAAACTAAATCTTGTATCTAATAGGTCATATTACTACAACACGAAAAATAACTTAAAAAGTAAAAAATGGAAATCCATTAGGTAGGTATCTTCTGTATTGAACCACAACAACTTTGCACTTCCGAAACTCCGTTATCTTTGAAAAGAAAAAAAAATCCCAAACTTCCGGCCTATTTTCCCCCGGATGGAGACGTTGACTAACTTTTTTAATTTGCGGAAGTGGACATAATCGGCGGAAGTGACGACATCAATCTACAAGGCTGGCGGGTGAAGCTTTTATAAATACTGTAAAAAAAGGTAAACTGCTTTGCTTTTGAAATCTTGAAGTGCTTTAAAGTTTTGAAATTATTCCGCACGCAGCGAAAGCTGTCACAAACACTTTTGGTATTATACAGGGTGTTAGTGTAATATATCACTTAAAATAAAAAAACAGCAACAACAATTCAACAAAAACAATTTTTCCCAAAAAACCTAAAAGAAGCAAAAAATTTCTGCTTCACATGCAAACGTTTAATAATCTGAGTAGGCAGTTAAAAACAAAAGACAACAATTTAGCAACAATTAACAACAAAAATGTTTCCCAAGGAAACGATAGGAAAAGAGGAATTTTTTTTTTTACTTTTCATTCCAATTTTCAATCAGTATTTAGTAAAATTAATAAAAACAATAAAAGACAACATCAACGTTTCCCAAGAAATCTATGTACAGACAAGATAAGAAAATAAATTTTCCACTTTTCATACAAACGTTCAATCATCTGATTAGGTATTTAAAGACAAAACTTTGGTGCCCTGGCAGAAGGAAAAGTGCCTCCTGTGGGACGCTACATGCGTCAGCACCATCGCCGCCAGCTTCCTCAGTCGCACCTCACGGACGCCAGGAGCAGCCGCAGATCTCGCTGCCAATAAAAAGAGAGTATGGTGCTCGGACCTGGAGCGACAATATCTCTTTGTTCCGGTCGCCGTGGAGACCACAGGGGTGTGGGGAGCCGAGGCTAAAAACTTCATTGCTGAAATTGGGTGTCGCCTTAGGGAGCGAAAATGTGACCCCCGCTCCGGTTCGTTCCTGGTGCAAAGGTTGGCCATAGCAATACAACCCGGCATCGCTGCTAGCGTTATGGGCACCTTTGCACCTGGGTCGATAGGGGGCAGGCTATTTGATTAATGTTTATTAATTTTGTGCTATTTTTATTTATAATAAATATATATTCTCCTTACTGTTCCTTTCAAGAAAAAAGACGGCAATTCAGCAAGAATCAAATACTTACAAAAATGTTTTTCAAAAGTAAACAAAAAAAATTAAATATTGTAATATATAAATACAGAAACCCCCTGCACCCGGTATAAGTCCTCATTTTTTATATATATATTCTTATCACCCTTTAAAGTAATGAAACTGATTACACATCATCATCAGCCTGTCATCGTCTACTGCTGAACATAGGCCTCTCCCGATCCCAAGGCGCGCCACAAAACTCTATCCTCGGCCTTCCTAATCCAGTCACTTTCCGCTACCTTTTTTAGATCGTCGGTCCACTACACTTACACCCTGTATAATATATTTTTGACACGTTTTTGTGCTGTGAATCAACCAACACAAATGCGAAAAAACCACGCCTCAGACTTTTAAATACATAGCTTTTTTCTTTGAAGAACAAATTACAATAAAAAAATATGCAAAACAGCAAACATTAAAGCAACGTGAAACTTTGAAAGAAATCAGAATTAAGTTTAATAATTAAGTTAAGGTACTCTGAATTCAGTACAGATTATGTCTGTTTTTTCCTTTTTTTTTCACGTCGCGTCGGCCATTACAACTGATACAATAGGAATTCCCTTGATGAGGCAATGGGATGTGATCAGATAGGAATGGATGTGGCAATTAATAAAAGTTTAGTCATAGAAATGAAAGAGGCCACGATGAATAGTGCAATATAAGGAAGGCCTACGTGACAGTAAGTTGATTTAGACTGTATTGATTATCAAAAGATGTAAACCATGGAGAAACATTACGTTCCTTCTGATGCAGTTGAGTATACATTGTGTAAAAGATGAAGAGAATGCTATAAAGTCCTAGCTTATAAAATTTAATGTTATGCCACCTTTTATTGATTTTTGATTTTTAGTTTCTCCCTCTGTCTATCAGACTTTTAAATTTTCTTAAAGTTCAAATATAACATGAATAAGACAAAATTTTTATCACTTCTTTTTTTTTCCTTCCCTTATTCTCTGCATCGCTCCTTCCTCATTCTCTCCGTCACTCCTTCCCTCAATTATTCAATCTCTCCATCACTCCTTCCCTCATTCTCTCCGTCCACTTCTGCCCTCAATCTCTCCGTCACTCCTTCCCTCAATCTCTCCATCCTCATTCTTTCCCTCACTCCGTCTCTTCATTCTTTTTATCATTTATATTTCCGTGTGTACAATAAAGTGTTAAAATAAAAAAACAAAAATAAATCACTCCTTTCCTCCTTCTCTCCGTCCACTCCTTACATCATTCTCTGTGACACAACTTCCTCACTGCCTCCGTTACTCCTTCCCTCATTATATCCGACTTTTTTCTTTCCTCCTACTCTTCTATCCACGTCACCTCATCCCCTACCGCATCTATCCCCACAGTATAACTCTCAAAGCATTCATTAACTCAGGAACAGTTTAATTCTCGTCAGAAGAAGTTAATGAGACGCTCTGGCAGCGACATAGCACTTTTTAATTTTATGCCTTCATTTAGAGAACCTCGTTTTACTTTACCTCCGTTTTTATTGGTTAATTGATGGTTGATTTCTTTTTTTTTTTATTAGTTCTGAGGGGGGTTAAGAAAGTTAAAGGTTAGGATGGTCGGTATTAATTGCCGTTTTATGAACATAAAAAACTAAAAGAATATGCGCAGCTGCTCTAGAGATTATCCTAATCTAGCTTTTACCCGCGACTTCGTCTGTGTTGACTTTAAAAACCGGCCAAATACGAGTCGGACTCGCGTACTGAAGGTTCCGTACCACCACATATACATTAAACTTGTTTTTTCAGGGATCCTTAGCGCGAGCCCGGCACACACTTTGCCGGTTCTTATGTATTTCCGTTTTTACAACGGTTACGGTTTTACAAGACAGAAATGTGCACACAACATACAAAATGTGTGTGTGTAATAATCACTAAATAATCAATTTAACTAAATACAGAGCAGCGAAATAAACTAAACAGACATTTTATTTTTAATCTTGCAAAAACACCACCAACGAGGACGGCGTAACTCGTGTGGGCGTTGACACGAGTTACGCCGTCCTCTATGCACACCAACATAGAGGTAGGCGTAACTCGTGTGGGCGTTGACACGAGTTACGCCGTCCTCTATGCACACCACCATAGAGGTAGGCGTAACTCATGTGGGCGTTGACACGAGTTACGCCGTCCTCTATGCACACCACCATAGAGGTAGGCGTAACTCGTGTGGGCGTTGGCACGAGTTACGCCGTTCTCTATGCACACCACCATCGAGGTAGGCGTAACTCGTGTTTGCGTTGACACGAGTTACGCCGTCCTCTATGCACACCACCATAGAGGTAGGCGTAACTCGTGTGGGCGTTGATACGAGTTACGCCGTCCTCTATGCACACCACCATAGAGGTACGCGTAACTCGTGTGGGCGTTGACACGAGTTACGCCGTCCTCTATGCACACCACCATAGAGGTAGGCGTAACTCGTGTGGGCGTTGACACGAGTTACGCCGTCATCTATGCACACCACCATAGAGGACGGCGTAACTCGTGTGGGCGTTGACACGAGTTACGCCGTCATCTATGCCCACCACCATAGAGGTAGGCGTCGTTGACAAGAGTTATGCCTACTTCTATCCACACCACCAATATACTGTCAGCTACTTTAATTAAATAAAAATAAAAGCACTCTTAACAAGGTTTATGTCATAATAATATATAAACAAACCTGAAAGCAAAATTTCCACGACCACCCACTTGTCAAATGTGAAATCGTATAAGCCTCCATTCCTTACGGTCTAGTAACTTTTTCTATTAGGCTTAACTTAAACGGAACAAAGATTAATTTTACCATTTTTTGCAGAAGCTTCTATATTCATTGATTTAGTTAGTATTTTTACCTACATGCACTTACAAAAGACAAAGCATGATAACGATTTTCAGTTATTTGATTTGTAAGTTCTGTAAATATAAACCGTACAAAATATACGTATTACAGGGTATAAAATTCAATACGTAACATTTTGGGGTGTTTCAGACCATCATACTGAACAACTTTCACTACGGGGACCCAATATCGAAATCGCGAAAAAAAGAAATAGCTGTTGCATAAATTTGGTTCCAGTAGCGGTTGACGTTTTCTATGGAACAACTCCTTTTTTGTCTCGATTTAAATGTCTTCTTAAGTATGTAACGCATCTTATTTACCAAATTGTTAAATATTACACATGCAATTTTGCTTAACCATTTACAAACAATAGCTCTAAACGCATATAAATCAATAAATACTATAAATCATCAATATAACTTAATTTAATCTTTGACAGATTTTTCTGACAAACTACCTATGTAATGCTTGTGTATGGGACTTTGTTTCCTGAAATAAATGATTACATTTTTATTTTTTTTATTTTATCCTGGTCCTTTAAATTCTCAAAAAGGAACATGTAAAAACGTGTTATTCATCAATGATCATACAGGGCTATAACTTATCTGTGCAAACCCAAATTTATTTATCAAAATGTTTCATTATATTAATAATAATAATAATAATTCTTTATTAAGGTGGTTGCAGAGGGATCAATTTTATACAAAACTTTGACGCGCAATACGCGAACACGGTATTAATATAAGTAACTTTGTATATATGGAAAAATCGTTTAGAAAATCTAGACGCCGCGTCACAAATAAAATTTGCAATTTATGAAATAATTACGAAGATATAAATCTTCGTAATTATTATGATATATGATATTATTACGAAGATATAAATCTTCGTAATTATTTCATAAATTGCAAATTTTATTTGTGACGCGGCGTCTAGATTTTCTAAACGATTTTTCCATATATAAAATATTACTTTTATTAATTCCGTCTACGCGTATTGTGCGTCAAACTTTTGTATGGACTGAAACCACCTTAAATGAGTTTAGGTAAAATACCCGCCATCGTTTATTCATTTAATACACTACCTTTTCTACTCCCATTGTATTTAATCTATGACCGGTATTAAAACAGAATAATTTTATGTATCGTTATTAAGTTTATTTTGTATAAATATCTAGAAATTGTTTTTTGTACAAACTACTTTGTGCCTCAAATATTGAAATATACCTACTATTTTATTTATTTATGTGTTTACTTTGATATCATAATTATGTATTACCAACCTAAAAATAAAAACTTGCTTTTTTATTTAGCTTTTCCTAAGAGTCGCGATATAATTTTAGATTTTTTATACAAAATACATAATCTCTTTACCTCGGTCAGTTCTCTTGGTTTTAGAGATTGTATGAAGAGTCAAAGTAGGATAGCACATTTCAAAATTATATAATATTCACTCAAACCTTAATTCCGAGAATGTTAAAAACTTTGTTACAACTTTAAAAAAATATGATTTCGTTGTGATAAGTGGTGACAATAATAGCTATCCGTTCACATGAACACTGCATTATAAACTGTATCCATAAGTTGTCTCATAAAATATCCAGAAAAATTGGGTAAAATTCACATTTTATTTGACAACACATTATAACATAGTTTCGTGATGAATAAGTTCAAGGACGGTAGTTCAAATTATGCACTTTCTGGCAAAGCACGAGGCTCAAACAGGTATCTAGGTACGTATCTACGAATCGAGAAATCGCTTTCATCAATTCATATTCGAACTTCGGGGTGGGATTTTGTTTGGGTGTGTAATAAAGTATAATTAATTGATTGATATATTGACTGAGGGCTATAGTTTATTGCAAATAAATATTTATTGTTTTTATTTTCATTTTGTCACTGATAAATTCAACCAATCCCCCCAAGATTCATAATTTTTATTTTATTTTGTTAATTAGGAAGCCAACATGGCACATATAGTTTTACATCCACAATTATAATTTATAATTTTGAGTGTATACATGTCATACTTATAGGCTAACTGACCATGCATACAAATTTAATTTAATTTAAAGAAGGTGTGCATACATTTCTTGCTTCTTTTTATAATTTTTTTTATTAATATAACGTTACTGATGGTTGTCACGCCAATTCCAAATATCTACTGATATATACCTACCTACTGATTTACAATATAACTATTTAAAAAGTACTTTTTTTAAACTTATTCTTAAACAGCTAAAGAATCGTGAAAAATGTTCACTTGCTTACTAATAGTATTATAAGTTTTCAACATTCTTGCTAATTGGGTGGAAATTCTCAAATTGGTGAGATACTTGATGAGACTCCACCTATTATGTATGAAATGTATTTTAGTTCGTTGCCATTCTTCCAATACCCACTCGACGTTTGCAGAAATGCAATGTTTAGCCAAAACATGTTTTGTGTTTTTTGTTTTGCATGTTTTACAAAAAGCCATAAATTTTAATTAAGCAAAATACAAACCTTTCTAAAAATGTACACTGAATTAGCTGGTTACACTGGGTAACAAGATCGTATATTCTTCTTCTATCGATTCGATGAAATTGTCATTCTATATCTTTCGAGCACAGTATTTCGCCACACGGAAAGCATTACCGGCAGTGTCCATTAGCTCCGTTAGCGTGCAGGTATCCGGGCAGGAAGGGCAGGATACAAGATAGGCCATAGTCTGAAGAGCAACACCGCATTCACACCTAAGGTCCTACGCGTCTATGTAATACAACTTGAACAGATTTTCTTTACTCCGGCCAAGCTGAGTTCGGAGTCGATCCAAAAGCTGTGAAACATGAAAATACTTCGTGGCGGTCGGTAATGTTCGTCCTTCTTTTTTAAATTTCCATCGTGTTAACTTTGTCCCTTTCTAATCCATCAACAAAAATTGATAGAAATGAACAAAGTAAACATGTTGAAAACATCGATGACCGACACGTCTGAAAGAAGAACGAACATTACCACTGCCACGGTAAATCATGTTTTCTTGCTTGTAAGGAGGTTATGGATCCATTGGCTATAAATCCATGATCAAAGTAGACCTGGGCAGCTCCCAACTCAAAGTTATTGATCATCCTCATAGAGATTACTATCATAAGTATACTATTGTATGTATTAACATCGGGGTTACAAACAATTAACCTACAAACACTAGCTTATTACAGGATATCATAATGCCGGGCACGTAAGGGGCTGGGCAGTATGTAAATACTGTTTCATTAGCGCGCCTGTGATGCGGGATAACGAGAGGTGTCCCTTTACGCTGTTGCGATTGGGACACTGGATTGAAAGTAGTTTCAAAAAGCTATGTTGTAAAAAAATTTCATATTTTTTACTACATATCCCGCCTTCCCCTTTCTACTATCGGACTTCCAGACGCACCGCGGGATACCATCCCTTCTTGGTTGATATCACACGTGCGTTTCTGATTATTTTATAATGCGCACAGCCAAGGAGTGGAATTCCCTGCCTGCGTCATAATTATACTGCCTGACAGGACTGCCAACCCGGGCCTGAAGTTCGCATTAGAGTATATTTTCTTTGCCTGAAGACCCCGAGAATCTAACCTGTATTCCAAAAGCATGTACTATAGTAAGAAGCCGGGCACACCGCCCCGCGCCGCCCGGCTGACCCGGCATCCTAGCCCAGTCATTTAATTTTTTATTTTTCAATTCGGTTTGAGCCGGGAGTAATTAATAATTGTTTTTTTTTTTGATACAGTATCTAAGAGTCAATTTAAGCTTAGAAATGTACCAAAATTAAGAAAATATCACGTCAGCAACAGTCCCAAATTTTAAATTTTGCATTTATCTCGTTCTAAAAAAACCGAATGGTTATTTTTTTTTTGCAAGCTTTTAGGCTTTACCATTATACATACTTCAAACATGGTGTTAATATTTTTATCTACTTAGAAGGCTTTGAAAAATACATTAGTATTTTCTATTGAATATCTCATTGTTTTCAATTTCCATAAGATAAGATAAGATAAATAATGTATATTGTTAGATCTAATTAAAATGAGCGCTATAATTAATGGTATTAATATTATTAATTTAAAAGCCTTCTGGCTGATACAACTTTGATTTCTATGTTGCGTAGCGATTTTTTTTAAATATGTTTTCAGATAGTCTTTTTGTCACTAAATGGTTACAGTTTAAAAATCCAATTCATAATTACTCCCCACCCCGCCTAACAAAACTCCGTAAAATGACTGGGCTGTCCCTCGTCCCTTCTGATTTCTATCTATTTCCAATAATCTCGTCACAAATTGCGAGTTGCGAGAAAAAGCTTGTTAATAAACAAGCCACACAATATGAACATCAAAACCGTTCTTGTTTTTAGAGCTCATTTATATGGACCGCGTTGATCTGACTTAGACAAACTATGTTTTGTTGGAATATTGATGGAAAAAAGGTGTATGCGTAAAAAGGTAGAGCCCTTTTTACTTTCGACCGACGATACGCTTGTAATAACGTCTTGTTGTTATGGGGATAGTTTATTGGAATCTTTTCGGATTTGATCGACAGGTTTTTGTTTGTGTCACTAAGCCTTCAGTGCTGCTCTCAATATCAAATTTCTTAGCAGTTATACAAAAATCTGACCTCAATGTGACATAATTATTATTTATCGGGTATTTACAAAATTAATTTTTTTAATGGTTATTGGAACTTAGTAACTATCATTAAAACTGCCAAATGGAGCCACTTTTGGCAGTTTTAACGATAATAACTACAAGCATAAAACATACGGTCGTGGTGGTCCAGTGGCGAGTAACCATGCCTGCCGTGGAGGAGGCGATGGTTCGATCCCCGTCCAGGCCGACTCTTACCAATGAGTTTTTCGGAATTTAAGTACGATTTGTAACACCACTGGCTTTTCGGTGAAGGAAAACATCGTGAAGAAACCTGCATGCTTCAATTTCGAGTAATGTCTTGTACCAACTGTCCATTACAAGTGGCGACGGGCTGACTCCCCATCACACTGGACAGATCGAGTTTCGGTACTACTTGTGAAACGTGGATGTTCTGAAGTTTCAGAATATCTCTGACTATCCCCTCGGGAGATATAGTCGTGAACATATGCTTATGCTTATGCTTATAAAAACCAACAATGTGATACAATGTGATATTCTTGTTTTTTTTTTGTAAATCTATACTTATAAAAGAGTTCCGTGACCGACTTACAGACTGACTGACTGATTGACTGACAGACAACGCACAGCCTAAACTACTGGAGATAGAAACAAATGTGGAATATATTCTCTAGAGGATTTAGGGGTGCACTGAGAAAGGATTTTTCGAAAATCGACCCCTACAGGGGTAATTCAGGCGTCAAAAACAATTATGTTTAGAAGTAAAAAATATGGTTGAGGGCAGCACTGCAGGCTGGGTATCCTCCTAAAGTTTGTTTGCCATGAAGAGAGGACGACCAAAGAAAAGATGGATGGATTGTGTGAAAGATGACATGTGTAAAAAGGGAGTGTGAGAAGTGAGAAGAGAAGTGACGACTAAAAGAGATGTATGGAGGAAGACGACATATTGCGCCGACCCCAAATAGTGGGATAAGGGCAGGAAGAAGAAGAGACTAAAAACTTTTATAAAAATGCTACTGAAGTGTGTTTGTAAATCTATGTACCTAAATACATTCAATTATTATAAACAAATGCGAGTCCGCCTCTTCATATTATAACGAAGGATAATTTTCTGCATTAGGTCATACATTAATATCCAAAAAGCATGTTCACATAACCGCAACCTATACATGATCAGTTAGACAAAACGATGCATAGTAATGGCAAATGAATGACAATAGATCACTTACTATACTCAGCTAAATAGATCTTCACATAAATAGATCCTTTTTGCATAACAAATCAAATCCATCTGTCCATCACTTGGCCAAACATAGATCATAGAATATTTCGTGGATATATGACAGTATTTGAATCGTTGCCATGTCCATTGAGCAACTCAGGCGGAGGACAGTCGCCTTTTGGTGGCTTTTTCCGATTCAGTTTGCATAGAATGTGCTGCCATCTATTAAATATTTCGCAGATCTATGAAAAAAAATATTTTATTGTCTATGTCAATGTCAAATTGACAAAATCAAAAAATGGCTACCTATCTTGCGTAATGTGCGGGTTGTTTGTAGTTTTCGTTCAATTTCGTGCCGATTTAGTGATGTTCTAGAGTTTCTGTTGTTCTCTTACCAATGTTTAGATTACAGGAATAGTAAGGATACTAAAATTTCACTCGATCGGTGCGGGATTGTACGAAAACTAGCATTCAAAACAATAATATCCATCGGTATGAGTAGATGTAAGTAGGTACGTACAGTATAGGTTGAATTATTGTCGGTGAAACATAGATGGCGCTAGCTAGCCTTCAATTTGACATAAGGTGGATGCATAATGTTGCCACGAGTGGGTTCTCTTTTCTAACCCGTTTCGTGTCGACCTCCCGCGCAAAAAAAGTGCCCCAAATGTCTGGGAATATTACGTCATTTGTTTTATTTTCGACTACCTTTAGAAAATAATTATTTGTGGAGGTTATGTTTGACCCTATGGTATAAAAAAAAATATCAATGGAAAGCTCACAATATTTGCCACAGTGATATTATGTTATATGAGAGCTAAATTACGTACCTGATATTCAAATAGAATTATCATTTTTTTTGATTCAAATCAAATTTTGATTTCGAGTTTTTTCCGACATAACCTCGAACGAAATTTACAATCACATTAACTTTTTTCACTGTTTGCACTTCACAGATCACACTAACTACACGATAATATAATATGCTCTTATTTTATCACTTTATAGTAACAATACTTTGTTTCTAAACACTAGAATTACGCCACAATAACTAAATAACAAAACAAAAACCGGCCGCCATTGCCGCACGTCGGCACTGCCCGCGAACCACATTTTTATTTTTTATTGCGTTTCGTTTTTCCCAAACCACACTCCAAAAAATTAAGTGACATCCCAACAGTACACTAAGTCTATAAAAAATATAAAACGTGAGGTAGAACGAAACGCGCCTGCACAACCGCCCAACCAATGGCGGCACTATGCTTACGGGTCCGACGTAGGACCCACAGACTCTCTACGTATAAAAATGTTTGGGTCCGACGTCGGACCCACAGACATGGGACGGGCTAATATACTTATATTACTCTTTGGAGCAACTATTTAATTCTTTAAAGAGGTTTCTATGAACACTTTTTATTTTCTTTATAATGTAAATACAAATTATTAGTATATATTATTAAAAAAAAAAGTATTTATTACTCAAAAAGGGCAAATATTGAATTACAAATTGCATGGTGAACACAAATTAGCCCAGTCATTTTACGGTTTGAGCCGGGACTAATTAGTAATTGACATTTTTTTCGGTATAATATTGAAGAGCCAATTTGAGCCTAGAAATGTACCAAAATTAAAAAAAAAATCACGTCAGCAGCAGTTCCAATTTTAAAATTTTGCTATTATCTCGTTCTAAAAACCTGATGGTAAATTATTTTTTGCACGTATTTTTGGCTTTACCATTTATACATACTACAAACATGTTGTGAATATTTTCGTCTACTTAGAAGGTTTTGAAAAATACATTCGTATTTTCTAATAAATACCTAATTTTTTTAATTTCATTGCCTATTTATTTGCTCAAAAATAATTAATATTGTTAAATCTAAGTCAAATGAGTGGTATTAATATTAATAATTTAAAATCTTTCTAGGACACATAATTTTGATTTCTATGTTGCGTAGCGATTTTTTTTTTAAATATGCTTTAAGATAATGGTTTGCCAGTTAATGGTTCCGGTTACAGTTTAAAAGTCCAATTAGTAATTACCCCGCCTAACAAAACCCCGTAAAATGACTGGGCTAAATATCGTGACCGTGTCATGAATGTTTGTATCTACGTAAATAATAATATGTATTGTACATGGTCCTTCTTAATATGCTGACTGTTTTATAAGGATATGATCACACCTTCAAACTGTAATACTTTATGTAAATCATTTATTAGAAACAAATTTGGGTACTTTATTTAATTACGAGCGTTAACCCGCGACTTCGTCCGCACAAATTATATACCAGATTTTAAGTCAGATCATAAGCTATCAAACAAAAAAAGTTTCATCAAAATCGGTTCAGTAGTTTTTGCATGATACTCGTTCAGACAAACAAACAAACACCCAAACAAACACACAAACAAACAGACAGACAAAAAATCCAAAAATTGGTGAAATGGAATCAGGGACACCTAAAAACCATATCGTAACTTTTTTTTTGTTAATATCTTCAATGTACAGACAAACATCCTGTTACAGTTTTATAATAGTATAGATAGATTTATTTATGGGGCACATCAAACAGATTACAGTTATAAAAACACCAAATATAGACATTGGACAGATTAAAAGGTAAAGCAAGCCATAATCCTAAGCATATGTGCACATCATGAAATAAACTAAAGATGAATGATTAGCCTTGTGTGCGTGACTCTATACATACTAAAAAGAAAAAAAAAAAGATCATAATTTTTCCATGCATCGAACGACAAAAAATTACTACAGGATAAAAAAAGAAACAAAAATCATTTAGAGAACTTAACTAATAATGATATCTAGTCGTAATTTATTGTACCAAAATGTAACTTGGTATTCACAGCAGAGCGGAGAGCGGAGATAACGCGTACAACATAATCAAATGCAATATAAAATGATTACACAAAAATTACTTACTAAATTGGCAAAGTTTGCCCCCCACGGTCCAGACGTCGCCACTGCCAGCGGCACAAACATGTACTGGGACTTCAAAATAGCGTACCTCACATGCTTTTGCGAAGCCGCCCATTCTGACGCTGACCCAGCCGCACGCATAGTATGTGAGATGCCGCAAATGTGCTTACACCAGTGGCATCCCACATAAGACTGCGGCCTCTTTACCACGGTACTAGGACTAGGGTAAGACCAAGGTCTTTTCTCATCCATGCGGTACAAACCGGACGGCTCCAGCATATATGGTACATCGGCCGCAACAATCGCCCTCTGGACAACCTCACCAGCTCCTAGCATCGCTCCACAAACACAACGATGCGGAACACACATCACAACCTAACCTTAATAGCCCAGTCATTTTACGGAGTTTTGTTAGGAGAGGTGGGAAGTAATTAATAATTGGACTTTAAAACTGTAAGCGGCACTATTTAGTGACAAAAAGACTATCTGAAAACATATTTAAAAAATCGCCTCGCAACATAGAAATCCAAATTGTGAGTCCCAGAAGGCTTTTAAATTAATACTCACTTCAATTAAATTTAACAATATAAATTAATTTTGAGTAATAAAATAGGCATTTAAATGTTAAAAAATGTGATTTTTATTAGAAAATACAAATGTATTTTTCAAAACTTTCTAAGTTGACAAAAATATTTACACTATGTTTGAAGTATGTATAATGGTAAAATGACCTTAAATATGTGCAAAAAAATTACCGTCAGGATTTTTATACGAGATAATAGCAAACTTTTATAAATTTGGAACTGTTGCAGAAGGGATTTTTTTTAAATTGTGTTACATTTCCAATCTCTTAAATACGAAAAAAAATCTATTATTACCGTAAAATGACTGGGCTACAAAGAAACTGCTTTACAAGGTACTATTGTCGAGGTATATGCCGACCATTATTGACTTTGCTTGCGTTGCAATAACATTGGAAATAAAGCGCGCTACCATTCGCCTCAAGTCGCTTCGTCTCTCTTAGGGACTAGTAGTTTTGTTAATTAACGTGTGTTGAGTCGATAAAGGTTTTAAATTGAAAAATGCTCTGCACTACGCTTCGCCAGGTGTGCGCCGGCCCTTTGAGTCGAAATTTACTTAACGATATTCAACTGCCTTTGTTCGGCGTCTGATTTTGGAATTCGGGATTTGGTACAAAACTCAAAAATAATTTACCACATCTTAAATCTTCTCACATCCCTGTCAACATCAATCCACTACACACGGAAAAAACACACTATGTTTACTAACACCCGCTGTGTCCTTGATTGAATCCGGCTAAAACCGGACGGAGTGGACCTCGCCGGTTCAAAGCGGTTTTGTTTTTTAATTTTTTTCAAAGCATAGCTCCAATTCTGCTCGGACACTGTTTGGTTTTGCTACGACAAATTGGTTCACTGTGTATCAGAATTTATTTGTTTCTTGTTATGGGGGTGAAAAGGGTAAACGAGAGAAAGAAAAATTTGGGCGCAGTACATTGACTTAATAAGTTATAGATGCCGGGTCTAATACAAAATTCTCGAAAAAAAGTATCCTCGACTAACCTGTAAAACCAAAAGTATGTGATAGTAATATAATCCAACTAAGTCCACTGAAACTAAAGACATTTTTAAATATTATTGATTTTTAAACATGTTACAGCCATGTTGTGCTATTTCGAATCAAATTAAAGATTGAAAAATTTGTCTCGGGCGGGACTTGAACCCGCACTTTTCCAAACCGGGGAACTGCGTTATCCAATTTCGCCACCGAGCCCACTACCCAGAGAACGAAATTTTCAATCTGTTGCGTCGTGTTGTATTTCGTTCTCTGGGTAGTGGGCTCGGTGGCGAAATTGGATAAAGCAGTTCGCCGGTTTGGAAAAGTGCGGGTTCAAGTCCCGCCCGAGACAAATTTTTCAATCTAAAATTTGGTTTTAAAGACATTTTTATTTTATTTTGCTCGCCTTTTTTTTTTACTACTTCTTACAGCACAGCAGCACGACCTGCAGACGTGCGCGTAGTTCGTCAATCAAATGAAGACTGTCTTGTAATTGGTTCTCCTTTTACGTTTTGGTGCTCGTTTGGTTCGCAAACTTTTGAGCGCGGAGCCTACGTCCAGTAGATAGTTGCTAAGTCAATGGCACAGTATAAGAAAGAGTATCCAGAACTAACATATAGCTTAGTTTAGCGCAGTTCTGGTGGACGAAGGTTCAGCCAAGCGAGTTTTTATTATTACTTGACTGCTGGACCCTGACTGCTGCTGCTGCTGCTGCTGTTGCTGACTTTACCCTTCCATTGGGAAGGGTAATGTGTTTATCATCCTATGTGCGGGCCGGTTTCAATAAATCTTACGTCAATCGATTTGTCTTAATCTTGCGAGTGTCACTACACATGACAGTAATCAAAATTCAATATGGTGACAACTAGACGCCATATTGGGGAAAAGAACAATTGAAAGTTGAATAAATATGTTGAGTGGGGTATGATTGAATAGGAATTTAACATTATTTTTATTTTTCTCTAATCGTTTTTCATTTCGGATGATCATTTATTTATTACGGTGAAAATGTGAAACCAAAAAGTGTAAAATAAACAGTAAATTTAAATAAAAAACTCGTTTGCGTAAAAAAAACGAATCCAGTGACTTTAACAGTAGAAACCCATTAATTCCTGACCTGATCAAATTTTCCGAATAATGGGTCCCGACTGTTGAAGTCGCTTCAATATTACTTAACAGAATTCTAGACAACTGGCATTGACTTGCCAACTACTGGACGTAGGGCCCACGTT
Source organism: Agonopterix arenella (assembly GCA_927399405.1). Taxonomy (NCBI): domain Eukaryota; kingdom Metazoa; phylum Arthropoda; class Insecta; order Lepidoptera; family Depressariidae; genus Agonopterix; species Agonopterix arenella. Next base: position 1,219,231 of record OV656690.1, read on the forward strand.
CAAAAGTATCCGAACCAAAAGAGCACCAAAACGTAAAAAGAGAACCAGTTACGCGACAGTCTTCGTTTGATCAGCCGACAAAGCGCACGCGCGGGCGCGCGGGGCACGCGAGTGGTATAGACAAGAATTTCAGCACTTTCTATATTTTTATTTGGTTTATATTACACGGTACACGTACGTAGATTTGTATAGTTTAGTCTCGGACACTTTTTTCGAGAATTTTGTACTAGACCCGGCGTCCTACGTCGATGAGTTCTAGATACTCTTTCTTAGGTCCGCCACATACATCCGGAATAAACATGAATTGGAATTAGATTCCGTATGGAGTGTCGCCGCTTTCAGAGACTTTTTCACTAGATCTAGTGATTTTTTGATGTCTTAGGTGGCACATTTTAAAGTGATTTTTGAGCGTAGGCGTTGATGGAACGATACCGTACCGTGACGGTGCAGTTGCGACGTCGTTGCGGTATAGTTGCGAAATCGCCTACGCTCAAAAACCGCTTGTGTGATAATGGTTCATTCCATTTTGTATGCAGATTATGTCTAATGTTAAAACTGTCGATAGTCTTTTGATATAGTTGCATTAGTATTGGAATACAATTTACAAACCATCATCGTAACATTCGTAACGTCATGACCTCATCACATGACAGAAATTATCATGTATAGAAATTGTTTGTTTTGTTTTAATAAATACCTAAAAATACAATTGTCATTAATTTGGCATTTCATTCATTTTGATTTTAGACATATTTTAAACAGCACTCTAAGTAATTTTTGTAACCATAGTTGACAACACTGAATCCTGAATCAGGATTCCGGATCGCACTTCCGTATGTATGTGGCGGACCTTATACTGTGGCTCTGATGGACACAGCCCAAGACATCGGAAGCAGGTAAATAAAACAAATAATTTCATACAATATGTTAAGATCATAACACCGTGTGTAGCAGACAGTATGTTAGTCACCGCAATATCTCAGGACTGAGCTCGCGATATATCTCGGGACTAAGTGCCACTTACATGCGAACAAACGTGAATTTAATTTTTTTTCGCGGTCCTTGTAAGGTGCTGCTAATGCAAGCTTGAATTGTATGGAACTGGCTTTTTTTGATAATGTAAATACTATCATTAAAAATATTTTGGATATTGTCACACAAATTATCTAGTCACGTTTAAAGTACCATAATCCATCCTGGACTTTATTATGATGATTAGAAAACGATATTATATAGATAAAAACATCTATGACTCGGGTGCAATATTCATATTCATCATACAAATATTTGTCCCTTACGGGATTGGAACCCGCGACCCTCGGCACAGCAGCTAGGTTCACTACTGACTGAGCTACCGGGCCGTCGAACCATTACATCTCAAATCATTCTAACCTAAAAGCAGCTGCAGCTTTTCTGACTCCAACGAAGGAGATAGTAATCTGCAAGTTTCCAACTAGTCAAATCAGCAACTCTTTATCAAACGTCAAAACACGAGCTTTGTATGAAAAGTTATAAGTAGGAGTCGCGTGGCTAGAGGTCTCTCGAGTAGACGTATTTCGTTCGGCTCCCGATTTAGATAGCCACGCGGCTCCGCCATTTTATGGCGGTTTCGGGTGTGTGTTTTTGTATAAAAACAGGGCTTTGAGATCGCCATATCAATTACCGTACAATGAACGTTAACTTGAATTATAATAATATCTTCAACACTTCATACTGGCGAAATCTTTAAAGGAACGCCATTTAATAAAAATAGAATAGAAAGTTATAAGTAAGTGACGTCATTGTTCTTCGTCGTCGTTTCAATACTTTTTATATAGTTTATCCTTTTATTAAAAATAATATTTAAGCTAAAGAATTACAGAAAATGTAAGTTTAGCATTATATTTAAACGTATTTTTTACTGAAAAGATAAAACTAAAATATTTTTGATGCTGTCAACAAGGAAAAAAATGAAAATATTTGTATTTGTATACCCGACACTGACATAATTATACAGAAAAACTAAACTAAAATTCATAACTTAAAACCGGCGAACACGCTCTGTTTTTCAGACAGAGGTTTTCTCTCTGACTTTAAGCGCAGATATTTCGAGACGGAAGCAATAAAACTATTTGATATGTATGGAAGTTTTGTTTGATTGGACAATACCTATCCAACTACACCTTTGTACCGTATAGTAATAAAGAGTAGTTAATGTGGAAAGCCATATATTTTCCTCGGCTCTACCACAATGCCTCAAAACGAAGGTGTTCAATCAGTGCGTCCTGCCAGTAATGACCTATGGTGCGGAAACATGGACCCTGACGATAGGACTAGTTCATAAATTCAAGGTCGCGCAGCGAGCTATGGAGAGAGCTATGCTCGGTGTTTCTCTGAGAGATCACATCAGAAATGAAGTGATACGTCAGAGAACGAAAGTGGTTGACATAGCTCAGAAAATTAGCAAGCTGAAGTGGCAATGGGCTGGACATATCTGCCGAAGAACAGACAAACGGTGGGGTGTCAGGGTTCTGGAGTGGAGACCGCGAAATGGTAGACGTAGTGTGGGACGTCCTGTTGCCCGCTGGACAGACGACATAAAAAAGGTAGCGGGGAGTGACTGGATGAGGAAGGCCGAGGACAGAGTTTTGTGGCGCACCTTGGGAGAGGCCTATGTTCAGCAGTGGACGATGATAGGCTGTTGATGATGATGATGAATGTGGAAAGCGCCGGTAGCGGCATCTATCGGCACGCGCGGTCTGTGGTGAATATCTATCGTGCATTCGCTCGGTATTCACTCGCCGACCACCGTGCCGTGCGGACGTGCGCTGGCCACATTCACTAGTGAAAACTATATCTGTGTTTTAATCAACCTCAACTAACCCTAAGTGAAAAGGAGCATTTTACAACCTTACTTAATATTATATTTAAGAAATTATTTTTTCCCAACCCCCTTTTCGTTGTAAGGGAGTCGAGTTGTAAAAGAGGGGAGATGTTGAAAAAAATTAGTTTCTTTATTTATCCTTATCTATCTATACTATTATAAAACTGTAACAGGAAGTTTGTCTGTACATTGAAGATATTAACAAAAAAAAAAGTTACGATATGGTTTTTAGGTGTCCCTGATTCCATTTCACCAATTTTTGGATTTTTTGTTTGTCTGTTTGTTTGTGTGTTTGTTTGTTTGTTTGAACGAGTATCACGCAAAAACTACTGAACCGATTTTGATGAAACTTTTTTTGTTTGATAGCTTATGATCTGACTTAAAATCTGGTATATAATTTGTGCGGACGAAGTCGAGGGTTAACGCTCGTATATTATATTACGAAAAAAATATAATAATGTTTTTAATAAAAAGAAAAGTAATTCTTATAATAATAACAATAAAAACAGTAGATTCTGTCGACAATCGAACATTTTTTTGTGATCTTCATATATGCTTCTTAGGGAAAGTTGTTCAGTATCATGGGTACAATCACCCCTTAAAGTAATGCAACTGTTTACTCTTGCTAAAATTAAAAGGCGCACCTAAAATTGTTTTTAAAAAAAATTGTACGTCTAAAAACAAAATAGAATAATAAAACTAAACCACTTTCCCTATGAAACATGAGTAAAAAAAAACAAGGAAAATTTTTGGACCTTCCATATAAAATCGATCCGTACTTTTCTATCTTAGACCATTTAAATAGGGACCTTTTTTTTTTTAATTGGGCATAGGCCCACCACACATTCCCACCGCTGTAACTCCTGTAAACCAGGATCAACAGCGGCGACCATTCACAACACTGGACAATGAAGTCCAGCGAGCCCGGGGGATGACTCTAATCTGTCTTGGAATCCGCAATGAATTAATCAAAGAAGATAGGAGGAGTAGGAAAACGAAATATCCGACTTCCCTCCATTGCAAATGGGAGACAGCAATAAGAAGGAAAAAAAAAAAACATGGCTATTAGAGAGCCAATTCAAGAGATCATTTATGGCAGTGTTGAAGACACGACCGCAAAAGCACCAAAAATACAAAATAAAACAATAGGAACCTAACATTGTACTGAAACTATGACCTATTTTGCTTCCAGTAATAAGTATGGCAAAAACATCTGAACGCACGGAAGTTATCCCTAGTCGCAACAAGATCCATGTAGTAAGGGACACCAGAAAACGATTTTATTGAGTCAAGCATGGTCTGGCGCTCGGCGTACCAGAGCTCACACTCCCAAAGAATATGATGAGCGGTCTGTTCGAACTCGTTACTGTCAACAGAACATTCACATAAAGGTGACGCAACCAATTTAAAATAAAATAGCTTTCCCTTAAAGTTACCATGTCCAGTAAGAAATTGGGCTACGCAGTACCTCTAGCCACGCTTTGTCTAGACATATAACAAATATCTGACTTCCCTCAAAACTGAATCTGCGGGTACGCCTCGAAATGTACAATTTCAATTAGTAAAATACTCGTAAATCTAACTAACGGTGAGTAAACTAAGCTAGTATCTTAGAGAGTAAATAGGGACCTGCCTTATGTTAGCATTATCGCCTGCCATGGTACAAGATCAAGTCGTGTACGTGTGCATAAAATTGTATACCCTATCACTAAACGAGACAGCCTATAATTGTGGAACAACTATTCTTGTTTGGTGTGCACACAAGACTATTTCTCATGATTTTTGACGTTCAAAATTAGACTCTAAAGTAACGGAATAAAAAAAATCCAAAGTTGCGTATTTCATGCTACCTTTTCTCCCGAAAAAGTGAAAGAAAAGTTTGTTAGTAGAATTACGATGCATAACTCGTCCATATTTAAATAGTCTAAGTTTTCTATGGACTTTTTTTTTGTATGGCGCAGCTTTTTTTTTCGTTTACGATACAATACATGCTCCTTAGGAGAAGTTGTGTGGTTTTATTATACAACGAGCGTTAACCCGCGACTTCGTCCGCACAAATTATATACCAGATTTTAAGTCAGATCATAAGCTATCAAACAAAAAAAGTTTCATTAAAATCGGTTCAGTAGTTTTTGCGTGATACTCGTTCAAACAAACAAACAAACAAACACACAAACAAACAGACAGACAAAAAATCCAAAAATTGGTGAAATGGAATCAGGGACACCTAAAAACCATATCGTAACTTTTTTTTTGTTAATATCTTCAATGTACAGACAAACTTCCTGTTACAGTTTTATAATAGTATAGATATACATCCTTAAAATATTTATGGTTATTAAAAAATAGGTATGTATAAAGTCAAATTAAAGATTGAAAAATTTGTCTCGGGCGGGACTTGAACCCGCACTTTTCCAAACCGGGGAACTGCTGTATAAAGTCTACTAAAAAAAGCCGTTTCCATCCAAACCAAACAATTTTATTTCAACTCCATCTCCGTAGCGCTCGCCGTAGCAACGTAGCACCTCTACACCGTAGAACATTATTAAAAACGATTCTTTCTTCCTAATGTTAGTTTGATTTAACAAAATTTCTTACGATATTATACATGGAGTGTTATACAGGGTGTTAGGGTAAAGGGTTGCATTACTTTAAGCGGCTATTTTACCCATGATACTGAACTAAAAAGTAAATAAGAAGAAGAAACTTTTCCTATGAAACCTATAGGAAATTCGCAATTTTTATTTCGCCCTTTCATACAAACGTTCGATCAGCTAATTGCAATTAGTATGTGAAAGTTCAAATTTTTTTTACGTATTTCCTATATAATTATTTCTTAGAGAAGGTTGTTCAGTATCATGTAGTGACATGTACATAACATTTCATTAAAGTCCCTTTAAAAAAAATAGATTAAAAAAAAAAGATACCCCTTAAAGTAATGCAAATGTTTACCCTAACATTCTGTATAATATCATTGTAAGGGCTTACTTTGACATACGAGATAGTCGTAGTGGTCTAGTGGTTAGTAGCCTTGCCTTTCATGCAGAATGTGGCGGTTTGGTCCCAGATCACACTCGAACCAGGGAAATATATTGAATCACCATAGCGAATGTACAAGGTGCAACAAAATACCCTTGTAATTTTTAAAGGGGCGGTGGCAGGGTCATGGAAAAAAACAACGTCAAAAAAAAAATCAGCTGTCCCATACTTTTTTGTCGGGTTTCTTGAGGTAGGCTCTATAGTGAAAATTATTCATTTTGATGGTCACATACACCCTGTATGTAATAAAAATTAACACTTTTCTAGAATAACATTAAAGAAAACCTACGCCAAAAACAAACATTTAAAAAGTAAAAAATAATTCGGTCTCCTATTATTTTTGATGTGAGCAAATGTTCTATTTCTTATGTTTTATTTCGTAACTCAATTTAAGATATTTTAGGTCAATTAAAAAAAAAATCAATGGTCATTTTTTGGCGGTTACCATTACGTATTAATTGACCTAAAATACCATAAAGAGAGTTACGGAGTAAAACATACACACACACACACACCGTATTCGTAATTTAATGTTATTTCATAAATACATACATGAAAACTGCTGAACTGATTTTCATGAAACAAAGCTAAGAACACTGTTGCAAAAATTAGCTGTCTATTGTTTTTAAAAAACCGCATCGAAATCGGTCCCCCCGTTTATTCTCCGGGAGCTACGATGCCACAGACAAACAGAGAAAGACGTCAAACTTAACACCCCTCTTTTTGCGTCGGGGGTTAAAAAAGGAGATTTCATTATGCGGAAGTATCATTAAAATCAGTCCGATAGTTTTAGAGTAAATCCCCATTCGTACGACCGAAGATAATGTGACAACCCTATTTTTACTCTTAAACGATAACCTTTCCTCTGGAATATGTAAAAAAGTAACAACTAAACAAATACTGTAGAAAACTTGCAGTGGGATCTTGTAATATTATCTTCTATCAAGTCATGTCATTTCATATTTTTCTAACCCGCAGTATTTAGCCACTCAGATTGCACTACCGGGTTTATGTCTAGATTTAAAATGGTATGACATTAATTTACTACCTGTGTTCTATAAAAGTAAATTAAATTACTATTAATTGTATAGAGGTCAGCAACTCTACTATTATATGATCCCACTGATATGGTTCAAGTTATAGACGAAGCGCGACTTAATTTCTGATATTTTATGGAGTAGAGTGGAGTATAGCTTATTATCTTTCCTCTTATTTGTAAAAAGATAATAACATTGTAATGCGACGTATTTTGATTGTTAATGATGTATCAATTGAAAATGTATGCACAATTCATTCCCAGGTTTTTCCTCAGGTCCCAGAGTCCCAGACTAACTTTGTATTTATTTTAATGTTTTTCCTACACAAACAAAATAAAAACATAGAAACTGTTGAAATTCTTTTTTCAATTTGCTTGCGTAATTTTTAAAAATTCTTCCTGCACTGGTACGGCAATATAGACGTGCGTGTAGTCCGTCAGTCAAACGAAAACTGGCGCGTAATCGTTTCTCTATATGCATTTTGGTGCTCTTTTGGTTCAGACACTATTGAGCGCGGACCCTACGTCCAGCAGTTGGTAAGTCAATGGCAGAATTACATTAATTCCTGAACCTTCCCATTTCTTCCCATAAAAGTGTTATAAGACGAATCAGGAATACGTTTTTTTTACCGACTTCAAAAAAGGAGAAGGTTTCTCAATTTTACCCCATACATTTGGGTCAACTTGTGTTTGCAGTTTTGTATAGGAAACACATTTTTTTTCGCGATTTCGATATTGGTCCCATAGAGAAAGTTGTTCAGTTTGATGGTCAGAGCATACCCTTAAAATAGTTTAAGCTAATTTTCTTAGACCTTATATATATTTTTTTATGTGTGTTCGCGGATAACTTCGTCGTTTATGAACCGATTTTTATGATTCTTCTTTTGTTGGAAAGAAGATATTCCAAGGGTGGTACCATGATAAGAAAACCAGGATCTAATAATGGCATCCCAGAGAAATCGAGGGAAACTTTTGAAAATCGTAGTGCCGGCTAGTGCGTTTGTTAGTTTAAAGCACTACTATTAAATTGAACTAACGAATTCACTACTGTAAATTAGTGAAATAAACAAAATTCCATACAAAAAAGTTATAAATAATATTGGAGCCGATGACTTTTTAGTGTTTTTGAAAGCGGTTTTTAAGTCTATGCAGTGTTTTGGATTCGTCACGTCCGTCCTCGTCATCGTCATCCTGACATTTTAATACGATGTTACAATTGCATGCTAGCTTATAAAGGAGGGTAGTTCCAGTGCCGGATTAAGCCTGCGCGGGGCCCGTAGCAAAAGCGTACAAGAGGCCCTTGGTTCGGTCTCTCTATAAGGGACTTCCCTCGTTAATGCTCAGGTCTCTATTTCAATTCTAGGCCCTGTACTCAGGTCCAGGGCCCTGAATTGAACTTAACGTAGGGCAGATAAGGAAAAGGCTTCAACTCATAGTTCAGCAATATAATTTTGTAAATTCGTATTTCTAGGTACTACAATGGCAAAATTTGGGGGCCCTTGTAGAAAGTGCTTTTTACTTATCCCTACATAAAAACTGACCGAGCGAAGCGAGCTCGAAATTTTTTACAGAAAATGGCGCGGCGGCTGTAAGGAGTTAATTTAGGACGTGTATAGTGTGTAGTTGCTTTGAAACACCATTCAAAAACTGGAGCGAGTGAAACGAGCTCGACATTTCTCAGCACTGTAACAAACTGTAACATAGTTTTAAAAAACTAAAATTTAGAGAGAGCGAAGTAAGCTCGAAATTTCTCAAAGCACTACGACTTGGTTGTGATGTAACCATACCTCAAATATACACAAAACGATAATGAAATTATTTTATTCATTATAATTTAACGTTATACACATTTAAAATTTTCATGCAAAAATTATTTGTTATTATTTCAGCAATGAATGAAAGCCCTAGCATGCTCATGGATACATTTTAAGAATCTTGTTTTGGTAGTTAGTGGGGTGAGTGTATCCGTGTGGTGGGTTGACTTCGAGTTCAATAAATTTTAATGTATACTTACAAATTATTTAATATTTTGAAAAAAATGTAACCTATTTTGAAACCTTGCAAATTCGATTCTGCTCTCGATTCTAAACAAACTGTTTTTTATTTTTGCGTTTATTAATTAACACGTTGTATTCATGATTTGGGATAAATTATCGATAAAATTAATTGCAGCAATCGAACCTATGAGCTGTGGCTCAGCAGACAGGTTCACTATCAATTAAGCTATTGGGCCTACAAATATAAAACAAACAAATACGTATAGAAATGTAAGACAAACTCAAAAAATTGCGCCAACAAAATTGTACCATGTTCAAAATTTGTTCTTTAAAAACTGTACCTTGCAGCCAAAACTCATACAACTTGTCATTTTTCAATAGGTGCCAAAAATTGTAATTGATTTTGTTTAGAGTTATTCTTCTAAAGTTATTCTTAAGCCTGACACATAGAATAAGATTTAGCTTCTGACTTGCACTTAGACTACTTATCTATACTATTATAAAACTGTAACAGGAAGTTTGTCTGTACATTGAAGATATTAACAAAAAAAAAGTTACGATATGGTTTTTAGGTGTCCCTGATTCCATTTCACCAATTTTTTTATTTTTTGTCTGTCTGTTTGTTTGGGTGTTTGTTTGTGTGTTTGTTTGTTTGAACGAGTATCAGGCAAGAACCACTGAACTGACTTTGATGAAACTTTTTTTGTTTGATAGCTTATGATCTGACTTAAAATCTGGTATATAATTTGTACGGACGAAGTCGCGGGTTAACGCTAGTATAGTATATGGGAACTAGTTACGCGTGTAATACTACTAACAAACATTTCTGCCACTTTTTGCGGGGGGCGGGTAACATGAAATCCGCAACTTTGGATTTTATTCCCCATAACTTTATATTCTAATTTTGAACGTTAAAAATCATGAAAAGTAGTCTCGTGTGAACCCCAAACGTTCTAAGTTCGAAATTATTGTTTCGTAATTATAGGCTGTCTCGTTTAGTGATAAGGTATAAAATTGAATGTAAATGCAAATAATTAATTAATCTTATACCGTGGCAGGGGAAATGCTACCGCAAGGCTAGTTCTTATAATAAATAGTCAAAGGACTTGCACCACAATCAATAGTGCAGCTTAGATGCAATTAGACCGGGCGACCACTCAAGCACGGTTCACCACCGACCACGTTTCATGTTATTATAGTCCTTATTGGAACGTAATAGGCTCCACACTCCACAGTTTAGGTTAACTGTACCATTTAATGCGGTTTAGAGGCTTTCAAAACCGGGCCTTTGTGTGTTTAATTCTGTTTATGATTTAGACTATTTTGTTGCTTATTTTGTTAGAAATAAAGTGCTTTATGGTTTGAAGAAAATTGGCGTTCTGTGGTAAGGAATTATGGACACTCAATCATGGAGATTTGGGTTCGAAGCCGCATGGATGACATGCCATGTATCAGTGAGTTTTTCTAACTTATGTGCGTAATACCGACTGCTCTCAAATCGGTGAAGGAAAACAACGTGAGGAAATCTGTAGGCCTCGCATGCCACCCTCGAAAAAAAACGATAAAAATCGAGATGTGCCTCCATCTTTATTATTTTACGTATGCCAGAAAGAGCGCTCTTGACGTTTTTCTCATTTAAACGCTTTGTCGTGAGTGGCATGCTAGGTTGCATACGCTAAATAAGAAATGTTGACGCGTATGCGAATCTCACAAATCAAATTAGGCACGCATGATGGACTGGCAATTATACAGGGTGTAAGGGACAGCCAGGCAAATAATACTGAAACGGTGAATAAAGACCAAACTTAACAACGTTCACTATGAAGCCGACATGGGAATCGTGAAAAAATAATCATCTTTACATACTTAGGACGCGTATTCATTGATGTTTTTTACCTATCACCTATCCCCCCCTCTGGATACTTGCTTAGAGCTCTATATTGAAAGTGGTTCAGTATGAAGGTTTGCAGCACCTTTGATATTTAATACATTTTATTTTACATCCTGTATATTATTATTATGTATCTCTGTAAAAGGTTTACTCACGGGCCGTAGCCCGGACCTTTGGAAGGCTTGCGTGGGGACACAGGTCCAACACGTAGAGGCCCCTTTGAGACACTTTTATCTAAATGCGATGGGATGCACCAAGCATCATCTATCTCTGAATGCATTATGCAAATGCACCAGAAGTCATACCACGTTCGGTGCAGAGACTATTGTAGGAAGGAAAAAATAAAACTACTCGGGTTATGGGGGTGAACTTGGTGGGCCGGGAAATCTGGGTTATTGCCGAGAGACTCGGGACGCCTGCCGTAACAAATGTCTCTAAGTTTATCAAAAATGGCAGACGGTGACTTGCCAAATCATTTTGATGGGCCCTCCACAATGGCCGCTCGCAAAGTAGCGACAAGACGGCAACATCTAGTGAGCGGCTAAGGTTGTAGAGGTGTGTCTGCGGGCGCCGGTTCCCGGTGCTGAGCGCACCAGTCAGCAGGTCCCGGCGTTATGACATTTTACACTTCCAACCTGGAGCATAGGTTCCGCTCTTGCGACTCCACTCCTGGCCGGCCGGTTAAGGCAAGACAGGAGGTGAGGGCCAAATCAATCTGGGCCCTCTGGAGAATCGGGTCCGTGGTGTCGCCAATCACCAACAGTTCGCCACAAGCTGCCCTGTGGGCTTATTATTATTATTATTTAGGGGGGTTTTGGGCCTTGGCAGACTTGTTGAGCCTGTGCCACGTTGACCATCGCTGGTCCTTTGTGAACACCCTTTTTAAAGTTCCTTACCAATCCCCACTGCGGCCAGAAAACTCAGTAGATTCTTGATCGGGATATTTTGTTCTGGTGTCAGTACCTAGATGAGTACTACGTTTGTACATCCCACAGTCACATAGGAGGTGCAGAGTAGTTTCCATCTCCACCTTGCAGAATCTGCAGCCGGTCGTGTCACTTAAATTCAACAAATGTGTGCGTGCATGTGCTTATTTAATTTGCTGTGGCCTGTGAGTGCCCTTGCTATTGTACAAATTTGATCCGAGATCCGAGCGATTGTAGCCTTTGATAAGTGCTTTGGAGTGGCCCATGCCTGGGGTGTTGCACCAAAGCTTTATTGCCTCTCCGAAGCTGACCCTATTCAAAGAATCGCGCGTTAGACTATCAGGTATTCCAAGAAAGGGTGTGTAACGTTGTGAATTCACCTGTATAACGTTTTGAGGCAAATAGTTTAGACTCTCATTTTTTAACCATATTATCATCTATTTCAAAGTTCAAAATAGTTTAAACTTTGTCTAGACACTATCCAAATATTTTGTTGATGTCTCGGACATTTGCATTTGACTGTAATTTGTTCAAAATTCCAAGTCCCGTAAATAATCCTGATTTAAACTTTATCACATTGGCATTAGAGTTTTGTAAGGGACTTTTTGATATGTAAAATGAATTTTAACATTTGCATTGAACTGTTTAATTTATAGTTAGAACGTGTTAAATAAATTTAAGAGGTTGTTCAACTAACAAAGTATAATATATTTATTAAATAAAGTGGCAATGGGCTGGCCACATTGCTCGCAGAACCGATGGCCGATGGGGCCGAAGATTTCCGATCCGAATCATCATCATCTCTCTAATTAAGAGGATATGTGAAAAAATTTAATTCCTCAAAGCGTCTCATATCATGAAGTACTATCAGTAGGAGTATTCTTTCTTATCGTGTGGGCAGAGCCCTGGTGTCAGAGTTTTTTCAGACCGCCTTACGGCCTCTGACGTGGTTTTTATGTAACGACTACTACCACCAGAGATAGTAGCTGGGACTAACGGCTTAACGTGCCATCCGAAGCACGGAATCATTTCTCTTTTCAGACAATCAGGCGATTCAGCCTGCAATGTCCTAACCAACTGGGGAAAAACGCACAAAGTGACATTTCACTAGGTGTCCCCCGTGGGAATCGAACCCACGACCTACGTGACGAGAGCCAATGCTATTAACCATTAGACGACGGAGGCAGTAGGAGTATGATTAGCGGATATGTGTAAATTGAACATATAATTGTAGTTTTGATTAGAGCTAAAACACTATTGAGACACATTTTCTTGATGAAAAAACAAGCCATTCGGCTTTATCGGTAAACGCTTGGAACTACTAAACGGTAAATAATAGAAACACGAGACTAGATTTAAAAAAAAAGAGATTGATATCTTATAAAGTTTGATTAGAGCAGAATTGAACTTACATAAATAGTACAATCACAATTAAATAAAGTTTGTTTTACGGTTGCGTCGTTTTAGGCGCGCGCGCCGCCTTATCTCTTTCCGTTGCATCAGGCAGTAATATAAGCTATCACACGCCCATTTCGCTTCAAATATTTTTCGAAATAGGCCCTTAAACATAATAATATCCACCGCCGCAGCACTAAGTAAATATCCTGCTCTGTAATCAACTGTCCAATCTGACCCTGTAATGATCCAAGATTGGCTATCTACATCTAGAGAAACATATATGCACGACAGTTTAATGACATGTCAAGGAACCGGGATGCATGGAGAGAACGCAGGGAGGCCTTTGCCCAGCAATGGGACAGCGACGGCTGATATAAGTCATCAGCCGATGGATGTCCAATGCTGGACATAGCCGCCCCAAGGATCGCCACAACGACCGGTCCTGCGCCCCCGTTATCCCACGGGTTCCCACCATTTTCACTATAGGTCGTCTGGCCACCTTTTAGGGCCCACTGCCTACCCACGCTGCGCTTTCCGGTACGCGGTCGCCACTCTAACTCTAGAACTTTTCGGCCCACGATTGTAAATCTATTTATGAATGTAATAGTATAAGAGACAAGGCGACTTTTGGTAACCATCAGCTGCAAGGCTGATTCAGTATGCATAGGGTGTAAAGCATCTCTGTGATGGGGATGAACCAGATCTGCCTGCATAACTCCAGTCGGTTTAGTAGTTACAGTTGCTGATCGTATGATATTATTGTAATATGCACTGTAGCAATGTGAACAGTACAAAAACTGACATGGTTCAACAGTTGGTTTAGGAAATACAGCCGTTCATAGGTCGGACCTTTGAACGGCGTATTTCCTAAGCCAACTGGCAGTTGGTGACAGTTTTTGAACTGTTCACAAATCAAATGAAATCAAAATAGTTTATTGCTTTCATGTGTTAATTGCAGATAGTATGAGGGGTTTGCAGTACATCATGAGACCCTTTTGGGTATAGCAACGTTAACTTTTTGAGAAGGATGTTGTGTTGTACCATGTCATATGCTTTCACATACAGTGCATTCTACAATAATATCATACGATTAGACTTGCAGCTGATCATTAATATTTTACTGACCTTTAAACGTCTTTAACTCCCAAACCGACTGTAGTTATGCAGGCAGACCTGCTCCATCCCAATCACAGAGATTCTCTACACCCATAAACACTAAATCAGCCTTGCTGCTAATGGTAACCAAAAGTCCCCTTGTCTCTTATACTTTTTTAATTATCGTGCAACGTAAACCGTAAATGGAGGAAAGCACTTAGATTCCATAGACATAATACATTTTTTTATTTCTCTCGTGTTTTTTTTTCGTTTCCACCATGTGTGCCCATTCCAGTTTATTACTTATTTTATTGTATTACATGAGTTTTGGAGGGAAAATATACATTTGCTTTTAATCTAACTTTTTTTAAAGATCTCATGTACAGGGTGTAACAAAACACCCTAGTAATATAGTTCAGACTTTAGACCATCAAACTGACCAAACTTCACTATAGAGACAACACCAAGTAAAAATCAAATAAATCTGCTGTTTCCTACAAAAGTTCAAAAGTCAGTTTCTACTGTTACGCAAATTACAATCAACACACCCTTTATAGTTACAGCCCAGTCATTTTACGGTTTGAGCCGGGACTAATTAATAATTTTTTTTGTCGGTATAATATTGAAGAGCCCATTTGAGCCTAAAAATGTACCAAAATTTAAAAAAAATCACCTCAGCAACAGTTCTAATTTTAAAATTTAATTATTATCTAGTTCTAATAAACCTGACGGTAAACTTTTTTTTGCACATCTTTAAGTCTTTACCATTATACATACTTCAAACATGGTGTAAATATTTTTGTCTACTTAAAAGGGTTTGAATAAAAACCTCATTTTTTAAATTTCAATGCCTATTTTATTGCTCAAAAATAATTTATATTGTTAAATCTAAATCAAATTAGTGCATTAGTATTCATATTATTAATTTAAAAGCCTTCTGGGACACATAATTTTGATTTCTATGTTGCGTAGCGAATTTTGTTGTTGTTGCAAGACAGTCTTTTTATCACTAAATGGTGCCGGTTACAGTTTAAAAGTCCAATTAATAATAATTCCAACCCCGCCTAACAAAACTCCGTAAAATGACTGAGCTATTATATAATTAAGTATACCAAACGACCTCCGATCTAGTGACAACAGCATCCTGTATTACATAAATACAGGCTGATTCCAACATTGTAATAAACAAAGCGCAAACTAAAACGAATTTACATAACAAAGCGTCCGGCGCCACTTCCGCATCCGCTATCACTATTATGTACATATGAAAATGAAACCTTTTGTTTGGCTGTCCCGTAATAGTATACAAAAACTTGTTTTATTAATTTTGAACTATTATATTTTGTTTATATTGTGAAAATTATGAAGGTGAGTCTGAGATATTGTCTACGATTGTCTAGACCGAGAACTTATTCAGGGATAGGTACAGCAGTCTTTTTTCATAGTGAAAGTTGTTCAGTTTGATGGTCTGGGTTCACCATTTCAGTTTGCGGACACCTTGCATAATTATGGTGCTACTTAGAAGTTCATTTCGTTTTGCAACAAACGATAAAAGGCTGATGATGATGATAGGACTATTAAATAATAAGAAATAACATACACTTTCAAACAAAATATACACTTATAGCCCTTGAAAGTTTCCCATTAACTTTGCCAAGGGGCGACCAATCCAAAAGCATTAGAACAACTTGATCAACTTAGATCCTTCGGCTTAGTGGGTTTGTTAGAACGAGACCTTAGTGTTAAGAGGTGGCGGTAGCGGGAAATTAAAAAGCTTTCAGGAATAGATGGTGATTAAATAGGTATTGTGAGAGATCATTTGCGAAGTGGCATGTTGCTGGTATTGGAAACGATTGTTGGTATTTCGAGCAGTGCGAGGATACGTAGCATATTTTTTTGTTGTAGTTGGTTTTGGCTCCATACCTAATGAAAGTTGTTCAGTTTGATGGTCTGAAACCTGTACAATATGTAATGCATTACATATTGTACAGGGTTCAGTGTGCTTTGCAAAAGGCATAGCTACGTTAGTATACATATTCTTTGGCACAACGGTGTACACCGCTATGCCTTTTTCTAGTCTAGGAAAATTAAGCAATGCTATTGGTCGATTGTTCTCCGCTCACAGTACAGTTACAATAATGAATAGGCTGTTTATCGATTATTACGATTATATTATAGTGAGGTGACCCTCCCGCTCCGGCATGCCATCTACAGGGTGAAATTGATATCATTAGCATCCTTTTAAACTAAGAGTCTACCCATCAAACTGAACAAATCGCTATGGGAGCAAATCGATCGTTGCAAAAAAAATCTGCTGTTGCATACATTTGAGTCCAGTTAGAATTGCAGTTTAGTATGGAACAGCTGATTTTATTTTTGCTTCCATATTAAAAGTTGTTCAGTTTGATGGGTACACTCTTAGTTTAAAAGTATGCTAATGATATCAATTTCACCCTGTACAAAATAGCAATAATACCTAGTACATATTAGTGGACTATTTGTGGTCATGATATACAAGGTGTTACAAAAATAGAAATAAACATTTAAGGGGGGGGGGGGTGGTTTAGACCATTAAATTGAACAACTATAGTCATATCTTATAGTAAACCCTAGTTACATTGCATGCTGTGTTTGCCTGTAACTAGTTATACATCTTAGCCTAAGATCACTGTGTAATGTACTTGATCAGATGTAATAGCTGTAGGCAGACCTAATATATAAATAAATAAATAAACAACTATCACTATGGGACCAATATCGAAATCGCGAAAAAAAAATTAAAGTTCCATACATAAACTAAACGTCCGTGTGGTGTCGGCTAAGAATAGCACCATCCCATTTCCTCCCTTGGGTGTCGTAAAAGGCGACTAAGGGATCTACCGGAGGATGGGCAGCAGCATCCTCTGAGTACACACATTCAATCCAACTGCGATCGCCAACCCACCTGCCAAGCGTGGCGATTATGGCAAATCCCCCCATTTTGGGGGAATCAGGAGGGATTTCGGAGATTCGGGAGCAGTGGGCGTTTAATGGCTGGTATGATGATGATGATGACATAAACTAAAAACCTACTCGAGCTAAATGTATGGGACAGCTAATTTTTTTTTCGCCATTTCGATGTTGGTCCCATAGTGAAAGTTGTTTAGTTTGATGGTCCAAACAACCCCTTTAATAGTTTAGAATTTTTATTTTTACTCCTGTATAATCTTATAATTTAGGTTATAATGTATGTATGCATATCGCTAATCGCTTCCGCTTGTCACTATAAACTTAACCCGAATGTATACCTGTTACTTCGAGACAAGAACCGACGATTTGCTACAGAAAATGATTGAGTTATACAACTTATATTATGTCAGGGTTCCGCATTAGGTCAGCCACATACATACGAAATAAACCTGATTCGGAATTGGTTCCGGATGGAGTGTTGCCACTTTCAGAAACTTTTCCTAGTGATTTTTTTGTCTTAGGTGGCATTCTTTAAAGATTTACAGTCATATCACACAAGAGATTTTTGAGCGTAGGCGTTGATGGAACGATACGGTATCGTGATGGTGCAGTTGCGACGTCGTTGCGGTATAGTTGCGAAATCGCCTACGCTCAAAAACAGCTTGTGTGATAATGGTTCATGCCATTTTGTATGCAGATTATGTCTAATGTTAAAAACTATCGATAGTTTTTTGATATAGTTGCATAATATTGAAACACAATTTACAAATCATCATCGTAACGTCATGACATCATCACATTATACAAATTATCATGTATAGAAATTGTTAGTTTCTTTTTAATATAAACTTAAAAATGCAATTGTCATTCTTTTGGCGTTTCATACATTTTTATTTAAGGCATTTTTTAAACAGCACTCTAGTATTTGACGGCCCGGTAGCACAGTCTGTAGTGAACCTGCCTGCTGTGCCGAGGGTCGCGGGTGCGAATCCCGTAAGGGACAAATATTTATATGATGAATATGAATATTCGTACCCGAGTCATGGATGTTTGTATCTATATTATGTATTCTATATTTTGTGTTGTTCGGGGACAATATTGTCTAGTCATCATAATACAATTCCAGGTACTTTAAATGTGACTAAATAATATGTGTGATAATGTCCAAGATATTTATTTATTACGAGCGTTAACCCGCGACTTCGTCCGCACAAATTATATACCAGATGTTAAGTCAGATAATAAGCTATCAAACAAAAAAAGTTTCATCAAAATCGGTTCAGTAGTGTTTGCGTGATGCTCGTTCAAACAAACAAACACACGAACGAACAAACAGACAGACAAAAAATCCAAAAATTGGTGATATGGAATCAGGGATACCTAAAAACCATATCGTAACTTTTTTTGTTAATATCTTCAATGTACATACAAACTTCCTGCTACAGTTTTATAATAGTTTAGATTTTTAGTTGACAACACTGAATCCTGAATCAGGATTCCGGATCGCAATTCCGTCTGTGTGTGTGTAGATGTGCGGTTACGGTTAGAAACATTGTAGGGTAACTCGCTTTTAGATTTTATTTATTGTGATCGCACATTTAATTGTTATAATTTATTACAAAAATCTAACTGTACTGCACACGGCTTCGATTTTCATGGTGTGTGGGCGCATTCAATGCAACTACTTCATTGGACCTGAACCCTTTTTCGGTATTCCTAAAAGTCTAACCCACTTCTCAAAGAGGCGGTTATGGATAAATGCCCCAGGTCTAAATCACTAACACAAACTAAAAAAATACATGCACACCTTGAAATAAAGAGGCTCGAACTGCTGCAGGTTTTTCAGAGAGGAAATGGAAACTCCTCTGCACATCTGCACTAATGTACAAACGAAGTACTCATCTTGGCAGACAGGTATTACCCTATATTAGATACAAAACCGCCCTGTTAAAAACCTTCTGCGATATCTAACTGCTATAAGGATTAATGGGGAACTGTAGAAGGGGTGATCACAAAAGATCAGCGATGGTCGCTGTGGTACAGACGCAAGTTTCTCAAGACCTCCACTCATTGCTGTCTCCCGTTTGCAATGGAGGGAAGTCGGATATTTCGTTTTCCTACTCCTCCTATCTTCTTTGATTAATTCTTTGCGGGTTCCAATACAGATTAGAGTCATCCCCCGGGCTCACTGGACTTCACTGTCTAGTGTTGTGAATGGTCGCCGCTATTGATCCTGGCTTACAGGAGTTACAGTGGTGGGAATGTGTGGTGGGCCTATGCCCGAATTTAAAAAGACCCCCACAATAACAATAATAATGGGCACACCACAGAGAAAAAGCTTCATACAATCGGGCTGTGATAAACACACTACTACAAGGCGCGGTGGTGTGTGTGTGTGTGTGTGCCTATTTACCGACGAGGTCACCTACGCGCCACCCTACCCTTGGGAAATCTACGGTGGACAATCGCGTAAGGCATAGAATAACTATTCTTATGTTATTAGCCCAGTCATTTTACGGATGTTAGACGGGGTAGGGAGTAATTATTAACTGGCCTTTTAAACTGTAACCGGCACCATTTAGTGACAAAAATACTATCTTAAAACATATTAAAAATAATTCACTACGCAACATAGAAATCAAAATTGTGTGTCCCAGAAGGCTTTTAAATTAATAATATTAATACCAATGCACTCATTTGACTTAGATTTAACAATATAAATTATTTTTGAGCAATAAAATAGGCACAGAAATTTAAAAAATGCGGTATTTATTAGAAATTACGAATGTATTTTTCAAAATCTTCTAAGTTGACAAAAATATTTACACCATTTTTGAAGTATGTATAATGGTAAAGCCTTAAATATGTGCAAAAAAAATTACCATCAGGGTTTTTTTAAAACGAGATAAAAAGCTAAATTTTAAAATTGGAACTGTGACGTGATTTTTTTTAATTTTGGTACATTTTTAGGATCAAATTGGCTCGTCAATATTATACCGAAAAAAATTACAATTATTAATTAGTCCCGGCTCAAACTGTAAAATGACTGGGCTATATGGGCAAGCGCGTCACTTGATCATTTTGTGCGCTCCTTAGAAACGTTGTCTCCACGGGATCCATGCTAAGAGCGCATGTAGTCACGTGCTTTTAGCATGTCAGTTGATAGGTACAGTAATCCCAGGTTTATAATGCTTTCGAATGTTCACACGGTAACACATTAAGCTACGCAAAATCAAAATAAGTTTTTTTTTTTATCGGTCATAGGCCCACCACACATTCCCACCGCTGTAACTCCTGTAAGCCAGGATCAACAGCGGCGACCATTCACAACACTGGACAATGAAGTCCAGCGAGCCTGGGGGATGACTCTAATCTGTGTTGGAACCCGCAATGAATTAATCAAAGAAGATAGGAGGAGTAGGAAAAACGAAATATCCGACTTCCCTCCATTGCAAACGGGAGACAGCAATAAGAAGGAAAAAACATGGCTATTAGAGAGCCAATTCAAGAGATCATTTATGGCAGTGTTGAAGACACGACCGCAAAAGCACCAAAAATACAAAATAAAACAATAGGAACCTAACATTGTACTGAAACTATGACCTATTTTGCTTCCAGTAATAAGTTTGGCAAAAACATCTGATCAAAATAAGCTTGCCATGGGTTAGGTAGAGTAATGTGCATAAAGTCGCTTGGCCAGCTTTTTGTTTTGCGTAGCTTGATGTGTCGCCGTGTGTACCTGCTCAGACGACTATTCATAAAAACCGCGTCAACTAATGACGATACGTTACGGTTACAAGGCACAAAAAATTTTCTGCTTCTGTTAGTCGATTGATTACGCGCCTGACGCATGACCGGCGCGATCTACATTCGGTCAATGGACTGTATGTCAATCAATTTTCCTCTTTAACATCGTAGTCATAAGGTTGAGTATATTATCAAATGGTTTTGAGTACCGCCGGGAAATGTTAGTCCTCGAACGAAGACTGACGAGCCAAATTTATTTTTTAATATCGTACATAAATAAATAAATAACGCACACAGGCACATTATTATTATTTGTGGCTGGGCTATTGCAAGCAAGGGTCGTTATGTAACACTGCGACCATCGCTGATCTATTGTGTTCACCCCAAGCTCACCCATATTTTACACATACCTCCGAACTTATGGTATTTTCTTTTCATTCTCGGGAATGCAGGTTTCCTCACGATGTTTTCCTTCACCGCCGAGCTAGTAAATGATAAATACAACCGTACATAAATTCCGAAGAACTTAGTGGTACAGGCCAGGAATCGAACCGCGTCCTCGTGATTGAGGCGCTAGCTCTCTTCCGTATGGGCTATCATCGCTCTCACAGGCACATACATTGTAGTGATCCCAATCAAGCACTATAGGGTGTATAATATGGAAACCATACCACAACGGCACGAACATATAACATCCATGATCGAACCGGGATTCGAACCCAGGACCCTGGTTTGGCAGTCTGGCGTGGTAACCATGACACCAACCGGTTCGTAACTGTACCTACTTTAAAAGTTTTTTCTTTGCCAGATCTTGTTCTGCTTGGTATACTGAAGTAGTTATTGTTGTACAGGACCGCTTGTGGTTTACGAGGAAAAGTTGTCATGGTTACTTCCAAAGTGTACTTAAAGTTAAGATTAAATGGAAATATATGTACTTTAAACTTCTCAAAAGAGATCTCAAATTGAACAATAATGGGAGCTCAATTTTTTTTATTGTTGTTACGTACTTTAAGATCATTTGATTTTGACCCATTCTTTAAATTTGATCGATAATTTTTTTTTCGCATTCTCGACTCGATCTCTTTCCGTGGTTTTTTATATCGTAACTTTCTGATATTAAACTTTCTTCCCCTTGAACACTGACGTAATATTAGCATCATTTGGTATTATGACACAGTATAGTACATCATCATCTCAGCCGATAGACGTCCAGTGCTGGACATAGGCCTCCCCCAAAGATCACGATAATGACCGGTCCTGCGCTGCCATCATCCAACGTGTTCCCGCCGCCTTTACAAAGTCGTCGGTCCACCGTGTGGGGGGCCTACCCACGCTGCACTGCTGTTGTACATAAATAAATAAATAAAAAAGCCATTTATTTCCCAAAAATTAGCGTACAATAAATTGATTATAAGTAAAGGATTTAATTTCTAATATACAAAAATTATATTAATACATTCGCACACAAAATAATTTAGCACACTTACAAATTTCCAATTTTATAATATAAATAGGTTACCTCACAGCTTACTTTCAATTTCCAATTTTATATGTTACCTAATTAATAATATTAACAATTATATTTCATTGTATGTTATATATTTATAATTATATTTCATATGTTACCTACTTAATAATATTAACAATTATATTTCATTCAATTAAAATAAATAAGCACAGGTCGTAGTAAACTTACAATAAAGAAATGCTTACAAATATTTTCTAAATACATTATAATTAAAATTGTTCAAGAATGTCATGCTAATTTGCTAATTTAATTTAATAATCATTACCCTAAATAATATTTTCCATTCACAATATAATTAAGTACGACCTGACAGTAAATGTAGATATGTTGTTGCTGTTGTACATAATTATGATTAATTCTATTCTATTTTTGAAAAAAATGGCTGCCATCTTGGTTATGTTGATTTTGCCAATGACCAGTCTATGTAGCAATAGTGCTCGACGTTGTACGGTAGTTTATGTAATTTTGGTGACTTCAAGGATTGTTTTTCGAAAATAAAACTATCTTGAGCCACCACTGGAGCTTCGTTGAAAGCCCGGGAGGGGGCAACCAACAATCGATTAACCACGCCACTACCCAATAGCAGACCTACAACGCGACTCAATTCATTGACAGCTCAATTACGCAACAGCTCTTATTACAAATGTTCTTCTTGCAAAAACGAACTTTAAACAAAATGCATTTATTGGTGTCTCGGTTGGCCTTAACTTTGATTTTCTTAGCACAAACACGAACTCATTTAAGCGAGCTCTTACTGAATAGGTTAATGAGTTTTTTAAACGGGCATAGGCCCACCACACATTCCCACCGCTGTAACTCCTGTAAGCCAGGATCAGCAGCGGCGACCATTCACAACACTGGACAATGAAGTCCAGCGAGCCCGGGGGATGACTCTAATCTGTCTTGGAACCCGCAATGAATTAATCAAAGAAGATAGGAGGAGTAGGAAAACGAAATATCCGACTTCCCTCCATTGCAAACGGGAGACAGCAATAAGAAGGAAAAAACATGGCTATTAGAGAGCCAATTCAAGAGATCTTTTATGGCAGTGCTGAAGACACGACCGCAAAAGCACCAAAAATACAAAATAAAACAATAGGAACCTAACATTGTACTGAAACTATGACCTATTTTGCTTCCAGTAATAAGTATGGCAAAAACATCTGAACGCACGGAAGTTATCCCTAGTCGCAACAAGATCCATGTAGTAAGGGACACCAGAAAACGATTTTATTGAGTCAAGCATGGTCTGGCGCTCGGCGTACCAGAGCTCACACTCCCAAAGAATATGATGAGCGGTCTGTTCGAACTCGTTACTGTCAACAGAACATTCACATAAAGGTGACGCAACCAATTTAAAATAAAATAGCTTTCCCTTAAAGTTACCATGTCCAGTAAGAAATTGGGCTACGCAGTGATCTACCTCTAGCCACGCTTTGTCTAGACGATCGCGAACAGATGGAAAAAATTGGTATAGATGTAGGTTAATGAGTTAACGGCTCACTCAGCACCTCTTTGCTTTTAGTAATGTAATATTTTGATTACTTCTATTGATTTAAAATTGGTATTTATACATAATTACATAAAACGGATAATATTTGTGTGTGGAAACTTTTAGGTGACAATGTTATTAAAAAGAAAATGTTGTATCCTGTATTTAGTCAGTAAATTTAAAAAAATTGATCTACTATTGCGATCTCCACCCCTCATATTTTTAAGTATTTTCCTAATGGTGATAGAACTGCCAAAGTTTCTCACTACATGATTCTAGTATTTTAATACTAACTTCCCCGCCATAGGGGGGTCCAATAAATTGAAAGAATAGACAAAAAGAACCAATTTTGATACAAATAAAAGGCAAAACGCATGGAGGCGTAATTCATAGGCCGCGGTAAGACAGACGTGAATGAGTAATGACAAGACTTTTATACGCTACGACCACGACACAACACCTCCAAATTAATAATTTTATTACATTACTAAATTTTTTTTTTTTTTCACCGTTTTGAATCAACCGTTACTTTGCGGAAATCCATAGGTAAAATGTTTTTTTTTGTTTTTGTTTTATATTCGGAATATTTACAGCATTACAATTTTGTTAGTATGTATCGAGACCTCCTCTTCTAAATACCTACATTACATTTGACGACCCGGTGTAATGGTTACCACGTCGGACTGCCAAGCCAGGGTCCTGGGTTCGAACCCCGGTTCGGTCATGGATGTTTATATGTTTGTGCCGTTGTTGTTTGGTTTCCATAATAAACAGCCTATAGTGCTTGCTTGGGATCATTACAATGTATGTGCCTGTGAGCGTTATTTATTTATTTATTACTAGATTTTGCCCGCGACCTAGATTTACCTAGATAAAATATATACAAGTTTTTAATACTAATCATGCTTTTAAACACAAAAAGTTTAATTAAAATCGGTTCAGTAGTCTTGGCGTGATGCTTAAACAAACACAGACTTTAAGATTTGATTAGATTAATATTAAAGAGTAGATTTTAAAGCATCCGCTTCTCTTGCTCACGATCTCTAGTGATGAAAAGTGTAAATTAAATAAAATTAAAAGCCTATTTCGATCGACAAACTCTGTCACCCCAGGCTGGGTGCCTGGACACTACGGTATTGATAGAAATGAGGCTGCTGACGAGCTGGCACGAAGAAGGGCGGAAGAGGTCCTAAGCCTTACTGCGGCATCTCTCGCAATACCTCTAGACGTGTGCAATGGGTCGTGAACCAAAGCCGTAAGCTCTAGTCGGATACACCAGGACTGAAGCATGCAAAAGAACTTGTGACCGGCTTCTCAAAAACAGACATACCTCGGATGCCATCAATTCAAACCGTAACGACTTAAGGCTCTTAGTACGAGCCTTAACAGGACACTGCAAGTTAAACAAACATCTGCACAGAATGGGGCTTGTAGATTCACCCACTTGCAGATTCTGCTGTGAAGCAGAGGAAATGCCCATACACCTCCTCTGCGAATGCGAAGTGGTCATTCACAGCAGGAGTCGCTATCTAGGTAGATACGTAACACCTACTGACATTAGGGACCTCCCCTCCAAAAGCATAACACGGTTCTTGAAGTCCGTGGGCCTAGGAAATGACCTTTAGGTCTAGGGTGACAGCTACAATAGATCTGTCCAGGTCGCAGTAGCTATTGGTTATTTACCAAGCCCTTACAACCAAATAATAATAAGTCTATTTACTTTTGATAATTGGTTGTAACTTCTGTGAAACGCAGACGCTAGCAGTCTCAAATGTTAAACTACCCCGGCCAATGTCGTCTTTGGAATTAGTTACCGTTTTTGTAGTATTTTGTCTCGATTGCTTTCGTGCTTCGAAAGGTAGGTATAAGTAGATTGCACTTTATTTTCGCGCAACGAAAGTTTAAATTCAGTTAACCCGTTAACCGAACCAGTGAAGAAAATTAAGCAACTAACAGCCATGTACCAATGAGTTATGTACTTTAATACCCAATGCTCTTAAACGGTAAAGGATGCAGGTTTGTATGCGCTGAAGAAAAAATTCTAATGCTTAGGTACGTGGTCTATGGAGGTCCTACTGGGAATGTTCTTCCATTAAAAAGGGAAGATCTTCCACCAGACTATGTGTGAAGCCTGGGGACCGGCTGTGGTCGAACAGTTTTTAGTTGGACCTTGTATATGTATCGAATCTCTGTGATTATTTCTCTTGCGCGATGTATGTCTTGCATTCGATTGTGAACCTTATTTGTAGTAGGTTACGAGTTACGTATTCACGATGAATTTTGTCTATGTATGAAGCATACTTCCGAGGGCGACGGTATCGCCATCTATTGGCGTCTTTGCTATAACTTGTCGATGCTGAGATCTGTAGCAAGTCCCCAAAAGTCTATCAATCCGCATTGGGTACGTGCGGTGAACTAACGCCCATACAGGGTGTAACGGGGGGCGCCCTAAGGGTAAAACTTTCTTGTACTGTGGTGAGACTATGCCACGGTATAAGAAACTCCCTGCCTCCCACCAACTCTTTACCTATTACCATCTATTGCCTTCTGATTACCTCGGCAGTTACCAATGTAAAGCAAATGCGTATTCCTTTCCCGTTTGCACTCACTCGGTATCGCACATGCTTACCTCCTCTTTAATTTTTTCCATTTGTATGAAATGACAGCTAAGTGCCCAAGGTGTGACTGTGCCCTACAGTGGGACGATAATGATGATAAGCCTAAGGGGACCAGATGGGTACAAACTTAGGCTTAGGGGGATCAACAAGAATTAAAATCGTACGTTATAAAAAACAAACTGCAAACATTAGGGAGATTAAAATTGTTTTCTTTTTCGCTGACAAGACGTCGACGCGGTATCTTTTGATAACAGTATTGCTTTCTCGTTGTTCTTCTTATTTCTTACATCTGCCATTTTGTTCTATTAAATTTAACTTGTTACTATGTATGGAACAAACGCTGGTAGGATTTGGGGTCAAGCCTCTTTTTGCCAAACAGGTTTAGTACAAGTTTATACGAATACGGAATTCCTGAAATACTTCAGCCTATGTGGTCTATGGTTAAGAGCATTGGGCTTTCGACACGGAGGTCGTGGGTTTGATTCCCATGAGGGACACCTAGTGATATATCACTTTTTGCGTTTTTCCCCAGTTGGTTAGGACATTGCAGGCCGAATCACTTGATTGTCTGAAAAGAAAGATGATTCCGTGTTTCGGATGGTACGTTAAGTCGTTGTGTCCAGCTACTATCTCTGGTGGTAGTTATCGTTACATAAAAATCACGTCCGAGGCCGTAAGGCGGTCTGAAAAAACTCAGACACCAGGGCTTGCTGCCCACACGATAAGAAGAACCATAAAGAATCTGTACTTCAATGTAAAGAGTGTTGTAAAATGTATCACAAAACAGAAAGTTATGTAGATTCCACTACATATGAGACTCCGCCGAGCATGTTACAAATGGAGAGTAAGCAGCGACCAATCAATCGACAGTTTTAATACCAGGGTTTCCGATGTGAACAGAAAACGAAGAAAACCAGCATTTTCTTTGATTATAAATGTTAAATCGATGGGTAACTGTTTTTATTCGATTTTTCCTTGTAATTTTCTTCAAAGGTAAGGTACTAAGGTAGGTAGAGCATCTTTGGTGCGTTGTGGAAAGGTATGGACACTCAATCATAACGGTCCGGGTTCAAATCCACACGAAATACATGCCATGTATACTAATGAGTTTTTCTAAAACTAACGTATAAAATATAAGTATATAATGACAAGTTTGACAGCATTAACCCATTTGTGGGATCTAAGAATCTTTTTAAAGACAAACTCAGTTTTGCATTACGAGATCGTTCTTGATTTAAGATTTAAAATAAAACAAATTATAAATATAACCACATAAAACAATTTAATCAATAATGCGTGTTCGGTGTTCATTCATTCATCATTTTTCAATTTAATGTATTTGCTAGGATTAGTAGTATACCTTCATTTATTAATTACTTACTCAGTTAATTAATTAATCAATTACATTCATTCATGCATCGATCCACGCATTCACCATTCTGGCAATATTTCTTTTATACAATGACAGTGAATTGTCATTGTAAGTTAATAATAAGTTATAATATCTATATGAAATTATAGTATGTTAATAAGTTGTGATATCTATATCTATAAAATTTTCTATCCTATTTATATGTATACCACTTTATATATTTAATATTAGTATGTACCTATTATGCAAGGCTTGCTTAACTAATCGTTCGTTCTTTTTTCTTATTTTTAATTTCAATGTACATAATTGTACTTTCATTCTGTTTAAAAAAGTTGTACCACCTTATATAATGTTAAAGTAGCAATTAACATTTACCACGTCCATCCTGTATAATGAAAAACTGTGGATAGCTGTAATTGGCCTCTATCTATATAAGTCACTAATGTAAAATTACTTATTTAAGGAGGTTTCAGTCCATACAAAAGTTTGACGCACAATACGTTTAGTTAAATATGATACGAATTATTAAAAGTAATATTTTATATATGAAAAAATAGTTTAGAAAATCTAGTTGCCGCGTATTAAATAACATTTGCAATTTATAATATAATTACGAAGATATAAAGCTTTTAAAATGTTGTATGAAAAATTTCAAAGCTTTATATCTTCGTAATTATTTTATAAATTGCAAATGTTATTTGTTACGCGGCATCTAGATTTTCTAAACTATTTTTTCCATATATACAAAGATACTTATATTAATACCGTCTACGCGTATTGTGCGTCAAAGTTTTGTATAAAATTGATCCCTCTGCAATCGCCTTAAGGTTGTTGTTATCCCAAATACTATAAAATAAATAAATAAAATAAATACCGTTAAAAAATAGTACCTATTATAATTTTGCTGTCGTAGGTCTGGCGGGGACCACCTGGACGAGACTGGCAGCCGGGAGGGAAGAGTGGAACGGGATGGAGGAGGCCTTTACTAAAACATGGCAGTCCTATAAAGAGATAACTGACAAATATGTATTATTGGACAGTACTAATGTGTGATGATAATTTTAATAAGTGTAATAAATTCCCCTACGATCCCTTGGTCCGACCGCTTATTCCTCCACCCCTAAAATCTACAAAAAGGGGTCGGCAGGTAGTTTAATAATCCAAAATACTCATTTTTTACGATCAACTAGAACATCAAACGGAACATGCTTTAAGGATGGCGTAGTTATAAAAGGTTATTGACTTCAGCCTAACAATACTCTGAATCAGTGTACATTACGTAGTTCGAAAGTGAATTACACAAACTGGTAACGTGACTGTAGGTCTTATCATACAAAATTGTATCCAAAGTTTTACCTATTTCATACAATACTATTTATAATTATAAGACAGTCAGTAGTCGGATATCCTTGTTTGAATATTCTCATCGTCTCATAATTCTTGCTCACGAGTCTATTATCCGAGCCCCTTGATGTTCCACATTTTCTACAACAAACTGGTTGAATTATTATACCTACTTCAGAAACAGCAATGCAATTCTCTAAACGCAAACTCGTCACAACCGTCGTTGAAACATCGGCGAGCTGACAATTCGGTATTCGCTATGGTTATGTCATGTATCAAATTCATATAAAAACTTCGACGATCTGAAGGATGTATCTTATCTTGTTGTGGGGGCTGGCAAGCCAGCAACACTTCGACCCAGTGGGATCTTTTGTGTTAGCCCCAAAAAGGATGGAAGCCTGAAGGATGTAAGAAGGATGTTATATTTGTGAGCTCGTTGATGTTTTAGACAGTGATGTGCCGCTAAGTGAATTGCACTCCAGTATAATAAACATTTGACTAGGAATCACGAACCTTAAAAAAATAGGAATGGCCAATGTGACGATTGTGTGATACCATCTGTAATAATGTACCCTAATCAAGAGCAAAGATTACTTACTTACTTACTTTTAGTGAACCCGTCGCCACTATACCTACATGCCTGGAAATTTAAATCGATAGGAAAATAGGAACCATCAACATGAAAGTTTCTGGCCGCTTTTTTTCTAAAACGGAACAACTTCTAACGCGGCGGTGCTAAAGTCAATAAAAAACGCTAAAAAGTTGACTACATTTTGAATAGGTTAAAATTAATTCTGAAACAATTAGATATTATTTTGATAAAATATTTTGAATGAACATCCATCCCCATAGCCTGGAGTGCATTTACTAAGCGTCAAAAACATCGACGAGCTCGCATCCTTCAGATCGTTCGAGATTTTATATGAGTTTGACACATGTAATTGAAAGCTCATCGACGTTTCAACGACGAATTTAAGGTTGTGACGATGTGTGCGCACAAATAATTGCATTGCTGAACTGTACGGTAATGTGTAGTTGAAAACAAGTGGTGTTTGCACTGACGCGCAAGAAAAGCGGTATAAATCGTGTAGGCAATAAGGGCCCTATAATACCCAGCCGTTTTCTACCGGGAATCAAGAAAAAAACATTTTCAGATACAAATCACCGGCTCTTTGTTAACCGTAGGGATGGGCCATTAAAGATTCTGAAACTATCGATAAGTTTTTATAGTCTATCGTGATCATGATCATGCACTTTCAGGCCTTTAGTCTTTCGAAAAATTCCGCCATCGCCGCCGAAATTTTGGTTTCCAAATAAAGCCAACAATTTGAAAAATGGAAACAGGTGGGATCTTTCCCACACAAGGAGTAGGCCATAGCCACACAAGCCCAGAGAGAGCATTTTAATGTATTGACAGTTATTTATTGAAATGTTACCAACCACGAGTTTATTATCTTACTTTTGTCAGATCGATTGCAAATATTTTACCAGTGACAGTAAAATTAATTATCGAAACTGTAACAAAATACCGTAGTAACATTTAAAGGGGTGTTTTAGAGTCTAATCTGAACAACTTTCACTATACGGAGACAACATTGAATCGCGATAAAAAATCTGCTATTTCATACAAAACTGCAATACCTGCTTGACCCAAATGTGCCCAAACGGGATAGCAGATTTTTTTGACGATATTCCATAAATAAATAGTTGTTCAGTTTGATGGTCTAAATCACCCCTTTAAATAATAGTAAGGTGTTTTGTTACGTCCTGCATAGGTCCTGTTGATAGACTTATGGCCATAGAATTTATCTAAGAGCTACCTGGTACATAAAAACTAGAAAAGAACTATACGTCTTGATAACTAAAATCCAATATCAATACAACCATCGACAAAACTATCGACATGATCCCATCCCTACCAGGTGCGTAGCTGACGCAGCGCAGATCTCCAAATTGCCATCTATTTATTATAGGCAGTCTTTCATGGCGTACATGTGTACCCGGCTTTATGTAGGAGACAATGTTAGAATGCTGATGTCACTAGTTACGCGCTTTAACCGATTACGGGTTAAAAAGGGGGGCTATGGTTTTTTTCTAAAGTTTTTTAAGAGTGTTTATTGTACTTCTTAGGCACATAGTAGATGATAGAATGGCCTACAGAATGGCCACTCCCTGCTCCTGTCTGACTTCAGCTACCGCACCTCACTTTGCACTTTTTCAGGGGATCCGACCAAATACTAGCTACGTGAAAATTTTCTTTATTGTAGGAGGCATATTTTTCTGCCATTTTTTGCAGGGGGGGGGGGGGTGACCGTTGCTATGATAATAATAGTAAAACGCATCGAATTAAGTAGCCCATCGGGGCTAGGTGTGAGTGAGTGAGATCGGGGTGAGACTTTGACAGAGGGGAAAGTATTGGAAATTATGCGTAAGACCACTCCTCTCGTTAGGTGCGGGGTGGTTTGTGGTGTGTGGTGGCATAGCGTGTTGCTGTTTTGGGGGATATGAATGCACAAACTTCATACTGTTTACGTCATTTTATACTGCTGATTTTAACATGTGACTTTCAAAAATCGCACTACACGTAGGTATCAGGAAGCTGGTGAACGTATTGTCTATACCTGGAGAATAGGCTGCCTAACAAGATGAAAATAGGCCATGGCGGTCGAGAATGTTCGTCCTTCTTCCATAAACTTCAGTCCATATTTCCAACGAGCTATCTTTGTTCCTTTCTATCATGCGTAAAACCTAAGAGGAAGAAAATAGCGTTGTTGGATAGAAAGGGACAAAGTTAACACGTTGGAAACATAGACGGAAGCGAAGACCAAATTAAATCTTTGGTCAAAAACATTAAACATGTATTCGTAGGGTCGGTTGTCTCACATTGAAACGGGTAAATTTCGAGGTCTCGTTGTTTCATTGTTTTTAAATAAATGCCTTAATTTTGTGTATGTAACTAGAGAATTTATTAAACTTCAATTGTACAATCATTTATTCTTTACATTCCTATTAGTTTTGATTACAAAAAAGAATTTCTGAAAAAACAATGAACCACCTTATTAAGCATATCGTTTAGATTAGCCAAATTTCTTTATAATATAACTAGCTACTAACGAGACCTTTGCATCAGTCAAATAAATAGGTACTTATCATCATGATTCGGAATCCTAAAACTAAACTTAAAACATAAAAAACAAAGTTACATATTTTTTATTAATTTCCTTCTAAAAATAAATATCTTGTATAATAGTTAATAATCAAAGTAGTGAAACAAAATAAATTCATGGGGACTGTTTTCATCAGTCAAATAACGAACGAAACAAAAGCAATGAAAAAATACTTAAATAATAGGGCCTAAGCATATTGGTAACCGAATGTCCACCTCTTTTCCTCGCTAATACCTTCTTCGCGACATTCTGTAAAAATTCTAAATAATTATACACACATAATACATTTAACACTGGAGTATACACAAGGAACAGTGGTTAAATGTTCACCACCCAAAAGTGGTTCAGTGTGGGACAGACCTCGTTTTGATTACTAAACTTAAAATTTAACTGGGAAAATTTACTTGTAAGGAATTGAATCATGACGTATTGTAATGCTAGATTACTATTTAAAAAATTCACCAAATGTCTTCCATGGGATGCAACGTGCGTATGTACGTACGCTGCATCTTACTTAAGAGGTTCCATTCGAGTAGCAGGGTAGGCAGCGGAAAGGGCAGCAGTACATAAACACCAATGTTACACAACTTTGGAGCAGAGCTACTTATTCGTGCCCTTCGCTGTGGAGACGGCGGGCCCGTGGGGTCATGAAGCAAAAAATTTTATGAGGGACCTGGGCAAACGTTTACGGGATGCGGGTAACGGTCCTCGTGCCGGGTCATACCTAGCCCAACGCATATCATTAGCGATTCAACGCGGAAATGCGGCCAGCATTATGGGCACCTTCGGGCCAGGTATGACCTGGGGCGGGCTTTTCGACTAAGTAGGATTAGTTAAATTTGTAGTTTAGAATGGTTTAAGTTTAGGGTAAGTTTTATTTGTGCTTTTACTATTTTATTCCTTTAAATAAATAAATTTAGTATTTAAAAAAGTGTAATAATAAAGAAATAAATAGCTTTTAAGCAAAAAAAGTTAAAAAGAAAAGAATTTTGTAGAAAAAACTTACTTTTAGAGTCAATTGTCACAAAAATGCTCCTCACGCCACCACCTTGCACGCGATTACCACGCAAACTAGTGAGTAGAAAGAGAATGTAAATACTTCTCTTTTACCCATATTAGCACGATTTGGCTAAGTCACATTTTCGAAATTAGGCGGTGGTTAAATGTAGCTGCCAAATGACCCTACTACTACGCAAATCTATAACAAATTCTACAACCGATTATTTTCACTCGACTTTACTCATTGTCCATTAAACATTGATCCATACAAATTACAAATATTTGTTTTTAGAGACGAAAATTGTTGATTGATTCGATTTCAGATTCAACGGGGCTGGTACTCGGTACGCTGTAATTAGTACCATCAAATATATTGTCACGGATGCTGTGAAATGATGCAGCTATAGAAAGGCATTCAAAAATTCGGCCGGTTTGTCAACAAGCTTCGTAGCTCGGCGGTCGACGCATGGACTTCCGTGCCGGGGGTCGATGGTTCGAGACTCGTCGAAAATAATTGTAGATTTTATTGTTGTTGGAAATGTTCTAGAAAAGTGGTGAGAGGGGAAACCCCTGCGAGGAGGACTGTTTAAAGGGGAACCTCTGCAAGGTGGTCCGTGTGTAAGTGTGTAACCCAATAAACTCTGTAAATAAATTGGACTTAGCGTTTCACTCCAATCCCGAAACCCGTCGCTCGTAACATTTGGTGTCAGAAGTGGGATTGGAGTAAGATGCCGCTGGTGCCAAAGGAGTTAAAGGGAGTCACCACCCGGGCCATGACGGAAGCGCGGCAGGAAGATGCGGCCCTTGCAACTGAGGTGCAGCGCACTCCAGTGAGAAGACCTGAGGGAGGTGAAGTGCAGCGCACTCCGGAGCAGAACCCAGGAAACTTCCTCTATCAAATCCAGCTTATGATGGAGGAACAGGCTCGTCGGCAGGAGGAACAGACACGCCTGATGGAAGAACAGGCGCGCCGTCAGGAGAAACAGACATGCCTGATGGAGGAACAAATGCGCACGTTGCAGGAGGCCCTTCACAAAGATATTACGAAAGGCTTGCAGCAGGCAGTAGAGAGAGTCGAAGCCGTAGAAGGGAAGTTGGATCGTGTGAAGGGTGAGTTTGAAGGGAGGTTGGATAATGTGAAGGGTGAGTTCGGAGGGAGGTTGGATCGTGTGGAGGGTGAGTTTGCCAAAATCCGGCGAGAAGTTGAGCAGAGCAAATCTCATAGTCGTGTCGCTGCTGTTTTTGACTCACCCATACAACCAAAAGGCGTCAAGACTCCGGTTTACGATGGACAGACGTCATGGGCCGCCTTTAAGCTACAATTTGAGACAGCAATGAAGGTTAATGGCTGGGGCAAAGAGGAGGCGCAGTCTGCGTTGACATTGGCACTTCAGGGACAGGCTCTCACCGTGCTGGAAGCCGTAGGTGCTGGCGAAAATCTAACGTTCGACGGTCTCTTTGGAGCTCTGGAGGCTAGATTCGGCGATGGACATCTCGAACACATGTATCGGGCGCGATTGAAGGAACGAAACCAACATGCTAACGAGAGTCTGCAGCAATGGTCCGTGGAAGTGGAGAAGCTCGTGCGAAAGGCCTTCCAGTCATCACCAGCAGTAAATACAGGCCTTTACGGATGGTATACGGGACTCGGAGGTGCGAGCTGCAGTGCGACTTGGGCACCATGTTACACTCAGGGACGCTGTTGCTCATGCATTGGAGGTGGAAGCCGTACGTCAGGACCCTCGTTCCGCTCGCCTCAGGGAGATTGTGGTGACTAGAGCGTCAGCACCAAGAAATCGTAGCTTCGGTTTTGTGTGCTACGAGTGTGGTGACCGAGGGCATATTCGCAGCTCCTGCCCGAAGCGCACAGGCCGTCGGGATGTTGGAGTCTCGACTGACGAGCAGCAGGAAAACTAGAACCAGCCAGGGCTGCGGGGTGGGCGCTGGCTGCAACCCCAACCATTAGAGTCAAACAAACATCGGACGGAAATAGTCTGTTAGTTAAAGGAGAGGTCAATGGTAGAATCTGTCGACTAACTTTGGATACCGGCGCTTCGAGGACGGTGATCAATGCTCGACTTTTAAGCGAGATGGAAAGTTACCAGAAACGACTTCTGCAGCGAACCAACCTACAGTTAACAACAGCTACCGGCCAGCGCGTACCTGTTAAGGGAGAGTTGGGAGTTTCGATTAAGATCGGGGAAACTCCTTTCAAACATGAGGTGATTGTAGCTGAAATAGTGGACGATTGCATCATTGGCTTAGATTTCTTACAAAATCACCAGTGCAATATAGACATGAAAAGTGGAGTGCTACGGTGTAACACAGAGGAGGTTCCGATGAAAGGTGGATCATCGGGAAAGGTCTACTGTGTGAAAAGAACAGTTCTCAAGCCTAGATCACAGACCTTGGTACCTGTTATTTTGCCCAAGAGTAACGATGGGAGATTACCACGGAGATGTGCTGTGATAGAGAAAGTTAAAACTGAAACTTGTTGGATTCCGGCAAGGACGGTTGTCGGATCAGTTTCATCTACCTCAATCCCGATACTTAACGTCGGAGATGTGGACCTGACGATTGAGAAGGGGGAGGTTGTTGGTCACTGTGAGGAAGTTTTATGGTTGCGACAATGTGTGGAAAATCCTCCTAAGAAACATAAGGCTGAGGGGGATGTAGTATCGAAGGTTATGGAAGACTCCAGCAAGGACTTGACTAAGCTACAGGCTATGAAAGCGAAGAACTTGCTGCTGCGTTTTTCAGACTTGTTCTCTAAGAACGACGCAGATATTGGTAGAACAGACCTGGTGAAGCACACGATTAATACAGGAGATGTAGCGCCAATTAAGCAGCGACCTAGGCGCATTCCGTTTGCTCGTGAGAAGGAAGTGGAGGAAATGATAGAGGACATGAAGAGGAGTAACACCATCGAACCTTCATCGAGTCCCTGGTGTTCACTAGTAGTTCTCGTTAAGAAAAAGGATGGCTCAACGAGATTTTGTGTGGATTATCGGCAGCTTAATGAAGTGACGAAGAAAGACAGCTACCCTTTACCAAGAATCGACGACACCTTAGACACCTTGAGTGGAATGAAGTGGTTTTCAACGCTCGATCTGAAAAGTGGGTACTGGCAAGTGGACGTAGACCCCAAAGACAAGGAGAAAACCGCGTTTTCTACCGGGAAAGGACTGTGGCAGTTCAAGGTAATGCCGTTTGGATTGTGTAACGCCCCTGCGACTTTCGAAAGATTGATGGAACATGTCCTAGCGGGAATTCTGGGTGATACGTGTCTGGTCTACTTGGACGATATCATCATTGTTGGTCGAGACTTCGATGATCATCTGAAGAAGTTAGAGAAAGTTTTCGAAAGACTGCGTGGAGCAAATCTCAAGTTAAGTCCAAAGAAATGTTCTTTCTTTAAACGGCAAGTCAATTACCTAGGACATGTGATCTCTGAGAGAGGAGTCGAGACTGATCCTGCCAAAACTGCTGCTGTAAGAGAGTGGCCGACTCCGAGAGATAAGACACAAGTTAGAGCTTTCCTTGGGCTCTGTTCTTACTATCGTCGTTTCGTGAAAGGGTTTTCGGACATCGCGAAGCCACTGCATCGACTTACGGAAGAAAAGAGGACGTTCACATGGGATTCAGAGTGTGAAGAGGCTTTTATGGAATTGAAAGAACGTCTAAGTAAGGCGCCAATTCTTGGATATCCCGATGTTCAGGGGGAATTTGTTGTAGATGCGGACGCCAGTAACATCGGGATTGGAGGTGTGCTCTCACAGCGACATGGTGAACAGGAAACTGTAATAGCCTACTTCAGTAAGTCATTATCTAGACCTGAGAGAAACTATTGTGTAACTAGACGGGAATTATTGGCGGTGGTGAAGACTGTACAACACTTCAAGAAGTATCTGCTGGGACGTAAATTTCTAGTCAGGACTGACCACGCTGCATTGAAATGGTTGCTTCAATTTAAGAATCCGGAGGGTCAAGTTGCAAGATGGTTAGAGCAACTACAGGAATTCAACTTTGAAGTAGAACACCGAAGCGGAAGAGTTCATTCCAATGCAGATGCACTATCAAGAAGGCCATGTCCAGAAGATTGTAAGCACTGTAGCAAACAGGAGGGGAAGGAATCAGTTTCACTCAGGGTTATCAGAACTGATGCCATCAACGATGAGTGGGGCAACGAAGCGATGCGCCATGAACAGGAAAAGGACCCAGGAGTCGGGCCAATCCTGAACTGGTTAAGGAATGATGATTCTAAGCCTCAGTGGAGTGAGGTGGCAAGGTACGGGACAGACACGAAGGGACTTTGGGCTCAGTGGAAGAGTCTCGTCATACATAATGGATTGCTCTGTAGGAAATGGGAGACATCGAATGGAAAAGACTCTTATCTACAGTTAGTGGTCCCACGAGCTAAGGTGAAAGAAATTCTGCGAGTTTTTCATGATGGAACTTCTGGAGGGCATTTGGGTGTAAAGAAAACCTTGGAGAAATTAAAGGAAAGATTTTACTGGTTGCATTGTAGAGACGATGTAGAGGATTGGTGCCGCAAGTGTACAAGTTGTGCAGCTGTAAAAGGACCTCATACGAGGAGCAGGGCAGCAATGAAAATTTATAATGTTGGGGCACCTTGGGAACGAATTGCTTTAGACGTTGCGGGACCATTTCCAGTCACTAAGTCAGGAAACCGGTATATACTTGTGGTAATGGATTACTTCACAAAGTGGCCGGAAGTATTTGCCATTCCAAATCAGGAAGCGATAACTGTGGCTACCAAGTTGGTAAACGAAGTTTTCTGCCGGTTTGGGGTTCCGCTAGAAATGCACAGTGATCAGGGCAGGAACTTTGAGTCACAGTTGTTCCAGGAAGTTTGCAAGATTTTCGGAATTCATAAGACCCGGACTACTCCTTATCATCCTCAGTCCGACGGAATGGTGGAGCGGTTCAATCAAACCTTGGAACGGCATCTTGCAAAGGTCGTCGATAATCATCAGGATAACTGGGATGAGTACATACCTCTCTTCCTGTTGGCCTATCGAACCGCTGTTCATGAGAGTACTTCAGCAACGCCAGCGATAGCAAACTTCGGGAGAGAATTGAAGCTTCCAGCGGATTTGCTATCAGGGTGCGCACCAGGCATCCCTAAAAGTATCAGTGATTATGTGAGCGAACTGCGGGAGAAAATGGTCGACATCTATGAACAACTTCGAGAAGCAGGTCAAAACTCCAGTGACCGTTCGAAGACACGATATGACCGAAAGGCGAACTATACAGGGTTTGAGGAAGGAACATCAGTATGGCTGCATAATCCAGTTCGAAGGAAAGGGAAGTGCCCGAAGTTACAGGCAAGTTGGGAAGGGCCATATGAGGTAGTGACCAAAATAAATGACGTCACATATCGAATCCGACGATCGCCAAGGAGCCCGTTGAAGATAGTGCACGTTGATCGGTTAGCTCGTTATTTCGGAAGTAATGATGCTCGGGACGAGCAGAACTAAGGGAGGGGCAGTGTCACGGATGCTGTGACGCAGCTATAGAAAGGCATTCAAAAATTCGGCCGGTTTGTCAACAAGCTTCGTAGCTCGGCGGTCGACGCATGGACTTCCGTGCCGGGGGTCGATGGTTCGAGACTCGTCGAAAATAATTGTAGATTTTATTGTTGTTGGAAATGTTCTAGAAAAGTGGTGAGAGGGGAAACCCCTGCGAGGAGGACTGTTTAAAGGGGAACCTCTGCAAGGTGGTCCGTGTGTAAGTGTGTAACCCAATAAACTCTGTAAATAAATTGGACTTAGCGTTTCACTCCAATCCCGAAACCCGTCGCTCGTAACAATATGTATACCAATAAAACGAGAAAAATTTGTGGACCTCCCATACAAAATATAATCCGATCGATTTTCTATAGGAGGTCCAAAAATGTTTTAGACCCATGTTTCTTAGGGAAAGTTGTTTAGTTTAATTGTCTGAACACACCTTACGGCAGTAATATTAAGTTTATGGAATACACCCTTAAGAGGCTATGTGAAAAAATAGGACTCTTCAAAGCCTCATATATCATGATAAGAAAGAATACTCCTTCTGTAACTGTTTCTAACAGAAGGAGTATTCTTTCTTATCGTGTGGGCAGAGCCCTGGTTTCAGAGTTTTTTCAGACGGCCTTACGGCCTCTGACGTGGTTTTTATGTAACGACTACTACCACCAGAGATAGTAGCCGGGAGCAACGGCTTAACGTGCCATCCGAAGCACGGAATCATTTGTCTTTTCAGACAATCAGGCGATTCAGCCTGCAATGTCCTAACCAACTGGGGAAAAACGCACAAAGTGACATTTCACTAGGTATCCCCCGTGGGAATCGAACCCACGACCTCCGTGTCGAGACCCAATGCTCTTAACCATTAGACCACGGAGGCAGTAGGAGTATGATTAGCGGATATGTGTAAATTGAACATATAATTGAAGTTTTGA
Source organism: Agonopterix arenella (assembly GCA_927399405.1). Taxonomy (NCBI): domain Eukaryota; kingdom Metazoa; phylum Arthropoda; class Insecta; order Lepidoptera; family Depressariidae; genus Agonopterix; species Agonopterix arenella. The sequence goes on from OV656690.1 coordinate 1,259,158, forward strand.
TTAGAGCCAAAACACGATTAAGACACATTTTCTCGATAAAAAAACCAGCCAAAGAAGCCTCCGTTTTTATTTATAAACGCTTGGAACTGCTAAACGGTGAATAATAGAAACACGAGACTTGATTTTAAAAAAAGAGATTGATATTTTACAAATTTTGATTAGAGCAGAATTGAACTAACTTAAATCATCATCAAAACTCACAATTAAATAAAGTTTTTTTTACGCTTGCGTCGTTTCAGGCGCGCGTGCCGCCCTTTCTTTGGCCCCACTCTTTCTCTCGCATCAGGCAGTAATATAAGCTATCACACGCCCATTTCGCTTCAATTATTTTTCGACATAGGCCCTTAAAGTTAAGTTTAGTAATAAAAAATTAGGCCTATATTATACCTTCCAAATATGCCGACTCGTTTTATAGGGGATCATCAGACCATCAAACTAAAGAACTTTCTCTATGGTACCATCACCGAAATGACGATAAAAAAAATCGGTCAAGTGTGAGTCGGTCTGCTCGCACACCGACGGTTCCGTACCAGTACACAACATATAAAAGTAATTTTTTTTCTCCGGGACATTTAGCACAAGACCGACTCACACTTGGTCGGTTTTTATTATTTGTTGTTATACTGTAGAGTTTACTGTATAATCACACCAAGTTCGACGCTTGTATGTATTACCGTTTTTACGATAGAGCGAGAAGCAATAACGTTGATAAAAACTGGTTCCTTGTATAAGGATTGTCCCTTAACTGTTTACTTTTTATCATTTTTTTATTAGCAAATCAATTTAGCAGATCCGCCATAATAATGCACATTGTGAAAATTTCAACTATGGTTCAAAAGTTACAGCTATAGGTAGGTATAGTAGTTATAGGTAGGACAGACGGACGGACGGACGGATGCGGATGGCCGGACAGCGTAAGCTTAGTAATAAGGTCCGGTTTCACCCTTTGGGTACGCAACCCTAAAAATCTGTTGTCTCATACATTTGGGTTAAGTATGTTTACAGTTTTTCCCTCCCTTATATAAAGTGGTTCATTTTATTTTATTTTATCTTTATTGGGAAAATCAACATCCTAATTCTAAGCCTAAAGAAACTATTCCTTAAGGTGGTTTCAGTCCATACAAAATGTTTGACGCACAATACGCGTAGACGGAATTAATAAAAGTAATATTTTATATATGGAAAAATAGTTTAGAAAATCTAGATGCCGCGTAACAAATAATATTTGCAATTTATAAAATAATTACGAAAATATAAAGCTTTTACAATTTTGTATGAAAATTTTCAAAGCTTTATATCTTCGTAATTATTTTATAAATTGCAAATGTTATTTGTTACGCGGCATCTAGATTTTCTAAACTATTTTTTCATATATATAAAGTAACTTATATTAATACCGTCTACGCGTATTGTGCGTCAAAGTTTTGTATAAAATTGACCCCTCTGCAACCGCTTTAAACTTAGTTTCTTTTGTATTAGGCTGTTGATTTTCCCAATAAAAGTTTTCCCAGTTTGATTGTCTGTTCATCCCCTTAAAAAACCGTCTCCATTAATTAAGTTGGACCATATATTATTATGTTTTGTTATCCGGCGTACGAAAGTAAGTAAAATAAAATATTTAATCCATGACCATTTCACTTATGGCTATTTTTCTCTAAGGGACTAAGCAAAACTAAACGAATGTTTACTTAAAGTCCAATCAAAAGCAATCTTTACACTCTTATCTTAACACCATAAGAACCAGAATCCCTCGGCCCACGAGACTTTTTGTATGAACCAGCAAATAAGTGCAAAACCTTGTATTCGAAGTTTACTTGAAAACTTGTATTGTGACGCAATTAAGTTACCTGTAAATGTTGCTGGAAATTGAAAGAAATATCGGGTCTGGAACTAGCTAAGTGCGAGCCGGACTGGCAACCTAAATAAGTCAGTTACCTATACAACGTGTTAATGAATTAACGCAAAACTAGAAAGTTGTTTGTTTAGAATCGAGAGCAGAATCGAATTATAATGGTTTCAACATGGGTAATTTTTTTCAATACAAAACATTAAATAATTTGTTTGTATAATTTAAAATTTAATGAACCCGATGTCAACCCAACGCACGGGCACACTCACCCTACTTACTACCACTTCATTGCTGAAATGATAACAAATAATTTTTGCCCATAAACTTAAAATGCGAATAACTTTAAATTTGAACTACCAAAATAATGAAATTATTATTTCAATCTAATTATTTTGTTATAAATCAGTTGGGGTGTATGAGGTTTTGCGCTAATTTATTATTATTAACACGTTGTATACTTTTCCTACTCACCAGTAATGACCTGTACTGTGGTGCGGAAACAAGGAAACATGGACCCTGACGATAGGACTAGTTAATCAATTCATGGTCGGTCAGCGAGCTATGGAGAGAGCTATGCTCGGTGTTTCTCATCAAAAATCAAGTGATACGTCAGAGAACGAAAGTGGCTCAGAAAATTAGCAAACATAAGTGGCAATGGGCTGGTCATATCTGCCGAAGCACTGACAACCGGTGGGGTGTCAGAGTTCTAGAGTAGAGACCACGAACTGGTAGGAGTAGTGTGGGACGTCCTGCTGCCTGCTGTACAGACGACCTAAAAAAAGTAGCGGGGAGCGACTGGATGCCGAGGACAGAGTTTTGTGACGCGTCTTGGGAGAAGCCTATGTTCAGCAGTGGACGATGATAGGCTGATGATGATGATGACGCCTTCTATGATTTAAGAATATTAATGTTATGTTATTAAATTCGTTGCGTAGACATAATAGTCTTACCACCCTTTCAGAGAATATTATTGGAATCACATTTTTTTTGTTCAATGTGAGATTGCGCTTGATTTCCGCTCACCTGATGTAAAGTGTAAATGAAGCCGAGGATGTAACGCGCTCATCTAGAAAAAGCCTATAAACTCTTTTTTTAATATCCTGATTGTATTTGCTTGGAAACACAGACGCAGGGAGAGAGTTCCAACCCTTTCCGAACCTTTTTGTGCGGATTGTTGGAATATCGACAACGTATGGATGCAGTCTCGCACTACGTCTAGTCGTACGTTGGTGGAAAGGGGAATCACGTGCTTATAATTTAATTAAAAACATTTTATTTGGAATGTCTCGTTATTTGAATATAAAAATCACATCCTATTCATAGATAGGAAAGATGGTGTGGACTTAAAATACGTTACATACTTTAGAGGGTTCTTCAGACCATCAAACTGTAACGGAGTGCCCCTGTGGCGGGGTGGCCAGAGGGCCTCGTTATAAAAAAATACCCGATTGAGGAAGGGTTGACCTAAGTTTAGGTAAAGTTTCCGTAGTTCTGAGGTTGCGAATTAAAAGATGAAACTACAAATATACAACTTTATTATCTATTAACCTACGCTCGTTTACAGGGTGTTTCGATAGCTAACCTAATTCTATTTACTACCCTATCTGAGCTGAAAAGAGGGAGAGAACGGGAATCCGGCACGTTTTACGGAAGGGCTATGCCTTCGGGAGAATTGGCTCAAACTGAAGGACCTGACAACACTGCCCGAAGTTTCCTCAAACCGCGTCTGGTCAGGTCTTCAGGAGCTACCTACGTCCTGGATGAGTTAGGACACGGCCCGGAGAACCCCTAAGCCGCGTCCATGACCCCTCAGGACGAGGTTTTCAGAACTGAGGAAAGAGGGGGGAGGGGAAGGGGGTGGTCACCCGATAGTGGACTTCCTTTGATGAGTTTCTGCCCGGCTGCCCGAATACCTCAAGCCGCCAGAGCTTCCACTCTCGGACGCCAACTATTGAATGGTGTACCGAATAATAGGTCTTCTTCTCGCGGCCCCGAAGGGGCCGCGGGGAGATGTTGCTGAGGCATTGGCCTCTCGGACGTGGTGTCTATCGCCGACCGCAGATGCGGCCGGGTCGTTGGTTGGGCGCCTAAGTGCCTGTGGAGTCAGGCGGGGTGTGGCTGCCGGCGAGATCAAGCCCATCGGGTGAGACCCCGTTGGGGGAGGCCCGGTGAGTGACCTACAAGCCGGAAGCAGGTTGTTCAATGGGGGGTGTGTTCGGCTGGGAGGGGCTCACAGTCCTAGGGGTCTGGGGGCGAGAGCAACTCCAACATCTTGTCGATATCTGCGTTGCTCCACCCGGTCCATCCTCCATTGGCTTCTTTGGTCTCCTCCATGTGTTTTCTTGCCCTCTCCATTCCGGATTGGGCGTAGGCTTCTGGGGAGGGAGGGGGTGATTGGGATGTCCTCTTCCTCTTCTTCTTTCTCGTGTGAGTGGGTGCTTCCACCGGGATTTGCTCGGCGGTCGGTTTTTCCTTTGGGGGGTCTCTCCTCTTTGGCCGGGATTGGGTGGATAGCACAGCTACTGTGCCAGCCCTCCCGTTCCTGGCTTCCCTCTTGAGGACGGGACAGGCAGCGTAGTTGGCAGGGCCCTTGCAGTTGGCGCATGTCGCCGGTTGTTCTAGGGGCCTTTGGCCGAGTGCTCCCCTTCGCAGCGCACGCAGGCTAGCTTGCGATGGCAACCGAGGGAGGAATGCCGAAATTGCTGGCAGCGGTGGCATTGCGCAATGCCCTACTTACCGCGCCAGGCTTCGATGCGCACCCCCGGCATACCCAACAGCTCCCCGATGTTGTAGATGTCGGGGGTGAGGCCTGGAGTCCTTCGCATCTGTGCGTAGTATAGGCAGCCCGGGCGACCCTGGCGCGCGGCGATGTGTCGCACGTATTCGGGTTCAAAGCCCAGGCTGCGGAGCTCGTTCAAAACATCTTCCGGCGCGGTGTTCGTCGGGAGGCCTCTAATGGCGATTTTCAGGCTTATCTCCGCTGGCAAGGAGTAGGAGAACCAGGAGGTTCCCTCGTCCTTCTCCAGCTTGGAGAGGTAGCGCTGGACAAGGCGGTACTCCTGTTCCTCTTGCGGTAGGAAGCGCACACCTTTTCCATAGGGTCTCACGTTCGGCGTGCGGCCCAGCAAATTCTTTATCTCCTTAACATGGTAGGACCAGTTTTGGAGCTGCTCTACTACCAGCGGCGGGTAGCGCTTCTTAGTAGAAGGCGGCGGGGGGGTGTTGACCTTCAGCGTCGGGGGGGCCGGAGGCGGTGATGTCTTGGGTCGCGGCAGGGGGTGCGACGAGCCGACTGCCGATGCGTACGTCGGGGCGGGCGGATTCGGTGGGGATGCTGTGTCCATGTCCTCTAGGGAGGGCATGGAGGGCGCGGGCGTCGGGCCGGAAGGCCGCGCGGGTGTGGGCGTCGAGGTACGCGGCGGCGTGATCCCGGGCGGGAGCGTAGGCGGCGTTGCGCGGGGTACCCGCGGGGGCGCCCCAGGCCTCGGCACAACTCCGGCCGGCAGGGTGAGAGGTTGCACCTTTGGTGGTGGGCATCTTGGCGTCGCGACGGCTTCCTTGCTCGCGGGCAAGGGGGTGCGGCGCACGGAGGTAGGTTTTCGCGGAGCGACGGGCCGCGACGCGAACGCGGGCGGCCGCGATTTCTCGGGCGTGCGCGGCGGCGCGGGTGCAGTCCGGTGCGCGGACGCGGGTGCGGCGGCGCCGAGCGGGCGAGCGCTACTGAGGCGGCCGATTTGGATGCGCGGGTCCCTGCTCACCGATACGAGGGGCGCCTCGTCGGAGCGGGTGGATGCGGACGCGGACGGTGGGACCGGCGGCGACCACCCCACGGCCTCTTGCTGGTTGGGTAGTTTAACTAGCCAAGACCGGATCCCTCTGCGGATTCTCCCGATATCCACAGTTGGATCCAGCGGTCGCGGCCTCCTCGCGATACGCGGGGAGACGAGACCGTGGGGCGTTCGCGGTGGTGATGACATCTTTTGATTTTTATTAATAAAAACCTAAAAATGTGGGTTGCGTTTACGCGTGAAAAATACTAATTCTCAAAGCACCAGAGGGTACTTTGAGAAAAAGTTGAGAGGGTAGCCCTGAGAAGGGCTTTTGGATGCGAGTGGTGTGGCCACTGAGCTCGTTCGCTGAAGCGTCGTCCTCGGGAGCTGCGCGCGGCCGAAGCCAGCTCCCCGGTGAGACCCGCTGGTGGGAGGCCGGGGAGGTAGGCCAGGACTGCGACAGCCCGAAGGGGGTCCGCTGGAGTCTGTGGGGCGCCGTGTGCGCGGTTGGGTGCGAACGCGTAGCTATAGGCAGAGGCAAGCCAATCCTGATGTTCCGAGCTCCCGCGCTGGGCCTTTTATAGCCGGCCGGTGTTGCCTCACCGTGCGCTGCACCCCGCTCGCCCCGCACCCCGCGCCCCACGCCCCGCGCCCCGCACCCCGCACGCCTTCGCGGGTCGACGTCATCGCGGCGTGCTTGCCGCTGTCGCCGGGCGGTCGCGTCCCTCCGCGCGTCGTCTCAGCTTGCCTGTGTCTCCTTTGTAACATCGCTTTGTTACAAAACTAGACAACTTTTACGATGGGACCAACTTTAAAATTGTGACAAAAATCTGCCGTTTCATAAATGTTGGTATAATATATATAATAATAATAATAATAAATATCTTGGACATTGTCACACAAATTATCTAGTCACATTTAAGGTACCTGGACTTGTATTATTGTGATTGTTGTATTATGGTGACTAGACAACGATATAGAATACATATAGTATAGATACAAACATCCATGACTCGGGTACAAATATTCTTATTCATCATATAAATATTTGTCCCTTACGGGATTTGAACCCGCGAACCTCGGCACAGTAGGCAGGTTCACTACAGACTGTGCTGCCGGGCCGTCACTATATATGTATATATTTAGCTATAGAAATTTTATATGAAACAGCAGATTTTTTTGCGATTTCGATCTTGGCTCGTACATGTAGTAGCTCGTAGTGTGAAGCATTAAAATTTACACCCTGTGTAAACGTCACTGACATGGAGGATGCAAACCTAAATGCAAAGATTCGTTATGGTCACCCTATAAATCAAATCAATCATATGAGATCAAATATTTAGACCAACAAGATACTTTATTTACACCAAAAACATAAGCAGAAAAAATAAAGAGAAAAAATACAAGAGGCACAAAATAAGGCGGTCTTATCCCGGTGTATAAATATTTGCCCCTTGCGGGAACCGCTTTTCACTCGCACATTATTTTATTTACCAACCGACTTGTGTTTGATAATCTCCATTAAGAACCCAAAAATTAACCATATTATTTTGATTTAATTAGCTCCCCTTTAAATAAGTCCAAAATTAAAACAGTTAAATGGAGAGGAAGACAAACAGTAGGCTAAAAGGGAAAAGCTTTACATTTTGAATTCAAAGGGAGATGCTACAAAAATGGCCCTCACGGGGTTTTCAGAGCACTAGCTTTGTACACCGAGATACTAGTTTCATGTACGGTTAGAAGAATAAACTGCTATATTTCTATCTTCTGATGCAACGATTGAAAATTAAAAAAAAATATATTATTTGAACCCATTAGTGGGGTATTAATCATGGATTTCGGTCAACTCAGTGGGATTTCTAGTGCTAAAAGTAGAAGGGGTAAAGGAGAGAATATCCGTTATTATTCTTGCTTTCTATTCCTGCCGAGATTACAGAAGGTCCATAGTTTTAAGCCATAGTTTGGCTCTCGGGGTCAGTTCGTTTAGTTCCCGGGTTCCACCGTCAAATCTTCTGCCAGGTCACTCATTCACTATGTGCTCGATAGTCTGCTCCGGAGCACCACAGACGCACTTGGGTGATATTTTTATATCAGTGTGCCCCAGATACCGTTGGAACGACGTAGTGGAGGCTGACCCAGCTACTGGCGATAGGAAGCGCAGGATCGAGAAAAGTTGAGTTTTTACAAACATTTATGGAGGGTGGAGTATGGATGGCCAATTACCTCCCACCATATTCGTGAGCGAAGGCCTTTGCCTAGAGTGTGATCGTACAGGTTGTAACTTTCTTGCGTATCCAATGGCTAAGGACTTCCCTCGTATGGAGACGACCCTTGCTACAACACCAGGTCGCTGGAAAACCTTTTCCCATCGCACGACACTCACGCCACGGAACCGTCTTTCCGGAAGCAAAGTGCATAATTAAAATGAAACATACATATTTAATGGTACGACGATCATAATCCCTTTTGCGATACTTAGAAATTCGACAACAACTATCAATTAAAACTCACCGTTAGCTCATTGAATTGAAGGTTTCTCCCAGGCGGTGGACAGTCGCTTTTGGTGACTTTTTCCGGTTCAGTTTGCATAGAATGTGCTGCCATCTATTAAATATTTCGCAGAACTATGCAAAAAAGATGGTATTGTCTATGTCAATTTCAAATTGACTCATTCACAAAATGGCTACCTATCTTGCGTAATGTGCGGGTTGTTTGTAGTTTTCGTTCAATTTCGTGCCGATTAAGTGATGTTCTAGAGTTTCTGTTGTTCTCTTACCAATGTTTAGATTACAGCAATAGTAAGGATACTGGAATTTCACTCGATCGGTGCGGGATTGAACGAAAACTAGCATTCAAAGCAATAATATCCATCGGTATGAGTAGATATAAGTAGGTATGTATAGTATAGGTTGAATTATTGTCGGTGAAACATAGATGGCGCTAGCTAGCCTTCAATTTGACATAAGGTGGATGCATAATGTTGCCACGAGTGGGTTCTCTTTTCTAATATACTTATATTACTCTTTGGTTTCTCCATAGATTAATATGTATATTGGATATAGATAGGTAACTCGGCTTGAATTTTAGGACGTCGTAATTGCGTTGCCGCTTAGAAGCACTAGGGGGCGCCACATTATAAAATAAATTGAAAAAGACGATCGGCCGACACGAGGATCGAACCTTAGCTACCCGGATCGTAAGTCGGTTGTCTAGACCGCTAGACCAACAAGCCAGTGATTGATATGGGCGAAATCTCTCAATACTACAGCGCAGCGCGTGAGGTGTAGTGCGCTGTTACTTCGATATGAACCCTAGTTCAACACATAGTGCTTCAAAACACAGCTGATAGATGGCTGTCTATGGAAAATCAGCGTTCCACTTAGATAACATAGCATGGATTTCTCGGATGAAATGACGTGACAAGTGGTGATGGGTGGCTAGCTTTTCGTCCTCAGAAACGTTGCATGAGAAACCGAAATAAGTTTTTCGGTCAAGTTTCAAACAGAGTTTTGTAATGACCCCAAACGGTGCAAATATGTAAGCCTCGCCGAAGTTTACATATAAGCGCCGTTTGAGGTTTTCAGCGGTAGCCGCCGCCGCACCCGCATTGGATGAGGTCGCATGGACGTGAGACGGTGCCAGTGTATCTACACAGGTAGCGTCCCAGACCAGCGACCTCCCCAATTTCCATGGAACGAGCGTTGTAATTGGTTTTGAAAGAAGAATTTTTATTCTTCTTTGATAACTGGTTTCGAAATAAGTTTCGAATTTTGGGCAGAAAAATCTTACTCCATTTTTTCTGCCAACCCTCCACATACGACAAAGATGTCGATACAGTGGCACCTGTTATAAAAATATTTGTTCGTTAGATGCATTTTGAGCTGATGACAGTATTCTTCAGCCAAAGTTTTACTGCTGACGTGAGAAACCTTCCATGAGAATTTAGGATAAACATTTTAGTTTGTTGGTATCTTTTGAGTTTTGTTGATTCATCAATGAAGAAATTATCATCATCATCATCTCAGCCGATGGACGTCCACTGCTGGACATAGGCCTTAAGAAATTATACTTAATTATAATTCATCTTCGTCATCGGCCTATAATTATCGTCGCCATTTTTGAAGCACAGATCTACCCCCATTTGGTAAAAGTAGGTAGGTATGTAGTGATAACTCACCTATGGAGCTACTGGTTTTATTTTGTCCCTGACAAGTTTTATGACAAAATTATTTTTTTACTAACATAAAACAATAATTTCACTTCACAACTTGATGCGAGTAAAATCGGATGGCGACCAGTCATTTATATCAACGACTGAATGTCGGATTTCGAAGGATTGAATGAATGTGAACTTGTATGTCAAAGTCATGACTTTTATGTAAAGGACGCGTTGATGATGCAGTCCGCGAACCCGATCGGTGTTTTTAATTACGAACGCTTGATTATAAACGTTTACAAAAAGAGTTAGAAACATAAACGAACCTTTAGTTCTCCACACGTGAACGGGTGCATAATGTATGAGTACGGTGGATAACTAACGTGCATCAAAACAGATTTTTGGACTTCAAAAAAGTTCAAATACGCATCAGAATTTATGATTAAGGTATTTTATAATTTTGTATAACCGCGTCAAGTTCTTCTAGGTCAAGTAGCGCATGCTAAGAGAAATTTCGGGAGACCACGTCTCCGTTTCAAGGACAGCGTAAAGCGAGATATGTCCACGTTCTCAATCGACACCAGCCCCTGGAAGGATCTCGCTAAGAACCGCGACTTGTGGAGGAAACTTGTGGAATTTAGCGGAGGGAAGAGCTGTTCACGACAGGGCGTGTTTTACTTCCTTGGCTGAAAAGCGGAAAAAGAGGCGTGTTCGGCTAGCAAACCTAACCGACACAGCAAACTTAAATTTCACTTGCCGTACCTGCGGCCGTACCTGTCGCTCTCGTATCGGGCTTTATAGTCACGAGCGTAAGTGTCACCAAGATGCTGCATACATCATCTTTCAAAGATGGAAAGGCCAATGATAATGATATGTATAATGTCGGTCACAAATAGCCCAGGCGTGCCTTTGCCAATCAAATTGCTGACGTAGGTATTCAACTAATCAATCAACCAATATTTTTTGCTGTTTCGAGTACAAAAATGCAGTGAATAAATGTATTATGAATATCCTACAAAATTCATACTTAGAAAGGGCCTGGTTAAGTTTGGAGCGAGCTAGCCTAAAGTCTTGAGTGAATTCTTTATCTTTATTCAAATGTGGGTTTAGTTTCCGATTCCAGGTCAGGTTCATTTCTGGTCCAAAGCATTGCCTGGCCATCCAACGGGGTAATGCCGCAAGCATCATGGGTTCGCTTGGACCAGAAAAGAACAGCGACGGTTCTCCGAATAGTTAATATTTTTATATATTGCTATTTATGTTTTTATACTATTACTACTATGCCATTTCTATGCCACAATACTGTCTTTCTCCTCAATAAATATTTGTCATCACATTTGTTTTGGTGTGCAATAAAGTATATTTGAATTGAAGTCACTGATGGTGATGGTACAATACCACGATATAATACTATTTGATACAATACCATTTGATATGGTTTACGACTAAAACAGAGAACCGAATTTGAGGAGGTTTCTCACACACATAATATATATATATATATATATTATGTGTGTTCGCTTCACTTCGTCGTTTTTGAAAGTCGTAGTGCCGGCTAGTGCATTTGTAAATTTAAAGCACTCCTATTAAATTGAACTAATGAATTCACCACTGAAAATTGTGAAATAATCAAAATTTTAACAAAAAATTAAAACCGCCTTCAAAAAACTAACTAAAAAGTTAAAAAATAATATTGCAGCCGATGACTTTTTCGTTCGCATCATAAGAACATTAATTTGTTTTATCGAAGTCGGTGACAAGCCAAGCCAAAAAACTAATGCAAGCCGTGTCGCGAATCGTACCGGCTTCACAGCGACTTCGATAAAAGAAATTAATGTTCTTATAATGCGAACGAAAAAGTCATCGGCTGCAATATTATTTTTTTACTTTTTAGCTTTTTTGAAGGCGGTTTTAATTTTTTGTAAAATTTTTTTTTAAGTCATTTAAAAACAAGTCATAAAATCCACGAACAATACCACAAACACGACCATTTAACACAAAAATATTAGAGTAATACATCAGTATTCATTCAATAATGGAAGTTAAACAAAATTTATTGGTAATTCTTTTTGCCAACACAATGTGGGGAAAAGAAATCCCATAGATATCCATAGTAATAATTTACCCCATAAAAAAGGGTAGCGTCGGTAACGTGAGGTCCAATTTACACGGAAAAGTGCACAAAATAATGAATCTAGATAACTGTTGGGACTGCCTCCGTAGTCTAGAGGTGGTTCAGAGCATTGGGCCCTTGACATGGAGGTCGTGGGTTCGATTCCCACGGGAGACACCTAGTGATATGTCACTTTAGGACATTGCAAGCTGTTTTCACTGTCTGAAAAGAAAACGGAGGTCTGTGTAAAGCTCATTCACATTACGACGGGCGAGCGCGGACGGGCACGGAGGGTGCAACGAAACACAGAGAAAGCTCTGTCCCCGTCCGTGGAGCCATGTATGGGCGTTCTCTCTGTCAACTCTATCAGTATTGAAATAGGTATTGTTTTACATTGCACCCTCCGCGTCCGTCCGTCGTCACAGGTCACAGATCACAAAAACTAAAGGGAGATGTGAAAAGGGGGCGGGGCCAGTGTCGCAGCAATATGCTCTAAAACGGAACACAGTAAGGATTCAATATTTTTTGAGGCTGAAAACCAGTCGAGATATTATGTGTAAATAGTTTACAATGCTTGCGTAGTACCACAGATAATGTAATACTATACTAGTGTAGTACTAAAGATTATTCGAACGTTGAGTTCTGATACCGCAATGGATAATGAGCACATTCAAGCTAACAAAATACTTTCTATCGCGTGGTACTGGTGGTAATGCGACACTAGGTTTCGTACTCAGCGCGTTGGTTGGCATGGTATCTCTCTAGATCTCTATGGTCTTGGCATCTCTCTAGATCTCTATGGTACAGGTCCTACAGGTTGTAATTTCTCTATGGTACAGTAGAATAACGAATAGCAAGAGCTACCTTACTATTCGACTCAAAAATAATAAAGTTACGGCCATGTTTCATGATCCATTCATACCGCGGATGCGTTCTGCAAGATGCTGTAAGAATCTTCAACTTTCGCCTTATACTTTTTGTATGAACATAACGATAGCGCGATCTAAAGTACAAGTAGTGCCATCTATTGGTAAAAAGAGCATTAAATTAAGCCTTCTGTAAGTATAGGAATCAAAGTGACTTGAACAATGAAGAAATAACCTCGTAAATAGTCTTGTTAAAGAATCGGATTTAGGGATGAAGGCCGCATTTTTTTTTTGAATGTCACTTTGATTTTCAATTTATTGGTTCACTGCGGATTTGTTTTTATAGCATTAAACATAATAACCCGTAATGTTACGATGAATTGAAAGCCAATTAGGAGTACGATTTTTGAATCTCATATGTTGAACTCAGCAGTTTTAAATGTATGGAGATAAGCATCTTTCTACTGCTGATTTGACTTTTCAAAATCGCACTCCTGAAGTATGATTTTTGAATTTTTTTTTTTTTTTTTTTTTTTTTTTTTTTTTTTTTTTTTATCGGGCATAGGCCCACCACACATTCCCACCGCTGTAACTCCTGTAAGCCAGGATCAACAGCGGCGACCATTCACAACACTGGACAATGAAGTCCAGCGAGCCCGGGGGATGACTCTAATCTGTCTTGGAACCCGCAATGAATTAATCAAAGAAGATAGGAGGAGTAGGAAAACGAAATATCCGACTTCCCTCCATTGCAAACGGGAGACAGCAATAAGAAGGAAAAAACATGGCTATTAGAGAGCCAATTCAAGAGATCATTTATGGCAGTGTTGAAGACACGACCGCAAAAGCACCAAAAATACAAAATAAAACAATAGGAACCTAACATTGTACTGAAACTATGACCTATTGAATGATTTTTGAATGTCAAATCTGCAGTAGAAAGATGCATATAGTATCTCTATAGTAAATTTGACGTTTTTAACTGCTGAGCTCGGCGAATGAGATTCAAAAATTGCACTCCAGGACTAGAATGCGACATTCTTGTTTTTTGTAAATGTTGTTTAATTATTAAGAAATAAAATAAATACGATTGAGCATAAGTAATAAACATAAGTTATATGACCGTGATGTTAAAAATACCGATTGCGTTCAATTTTATGACGAGATTCGCGGCAAAGTATTTATGTGACTCCATAAAATAGTTGGTCCAGTAAGACCGTTTTATTTTATTTTAAAATGGAATTTAATCACTTGAACGAGAAAACGAGGTTGTCTGGAAGAAATCGCTTCTTAGCGATAAGACCGCCTTATTTTGTGCCTCTTGTATTTTTATTTATGTATTTTACTGTTCATGTTTTGGTGTAAAATAAAGTATATTTGATTGATTGACTAATAGAATATTAAACTATCAAACTAAACCACTTTGACTCCATGAGACCAAAAGCAAGGCAAACAAAATGCATAGAAAATTATATCCTTTCTTATCTTATCTTATTATGGGGGCTGGCAAGCCAGCAAGACTTCGAACCGGTGGGACCCTCTACATATTTTTTCTTCACCCTTCAGAAACGTGGTAAATGATGGGAGGCAATACCGTTCAAGGGAAGAAACCTGTTATTTCCTGGTTTTGGATAACCATCTCCCATAGGAGGCATATACAGGGTGAAATTGGTATCATTACCATCCTTTTAAACTAAGAGTCTACTCATCAAACTGAACAACATTTAGTATGGGAGCAAACCGATCGAACGTCCTATGCCGAGGTCCGTACCCCTCTGGGTGCCCCTAGGTCGGTTGCTTAAGTTCATTCATTTGGCTCGGTAGACCCTTCGTGGTCCCTCCAAATAGTCCGCAGTAAAAAGCAGTAGTTGCTCCCTGAGCACAGTTGCGAATTATTTTTAGGTGACTATTACAGTAACCTCAAAAAAAATCGCAGTCACTCAGGATACGTTCCCTGGTTTCCTCCATGTCTCCGCACGCTCGGCAGCTTTCATAACCATATTCCTTAGTCACCTTGTTCCTGGTAAAATGATATGATATACCGCTAGAACTAGTTGTGAACATTATACTAACGCTATGCTATGATAATTTAAAAACATTATCATCAGCCTATCATCGTCCACTGCTGAACATAGTCCTCTCTCAAGGCACGCTACAAAATTCTGTCCTCTTTAAAAAGATCGCGGCTACTAAATTCCCCGTGTAAAAGGGCAGTAAAGAAAAAACGCATTAGAAAGTAAACGGCACCATTACGTCGGACTTACCGTGTAATGTCCACCAATTTGTTAGGGGACACTTTAATTCTATTGCCTCGGATTAAATGACGTTGCAAAATTAAGTTGTGCTTAGAGAGGTAGAGGCTTTGATTATCTTTTTGAGGATTTTTCTGGGTTATTACGGAACCCTTTTCCATTGTTTTGATTAAATTCTTACGATAAAAAAGTTCAAGAGTAGGAAACGTGTAAAGCAGGCACTTCACTCTCGCGAGAGCTTCTTGGCGAGAACTTTCAATGAAAATTACAATGGCTTATGACGCCACGAGAACAATGAAGGGCATCGACACTCTCGTTCTCGGCTGTTCTCGGCGAGAATGAAGTACCCCCAAAACAGTATTTATCTCAATTTTGATGTTCGTCTCATCCCGTTCAAGTATCTGGGCCACTGGGTCACAGATGACCTATGTGACAGTGAGGACATCGAGAGGGAACGCAGGGCGTTGTCTGTACGATGTAACATGTTGGCTCGTAGATTTGCACGCTGTACTAAACAGGTAAAAGTAACTTTATTCAAAGCATACAGTCAGTCGTTTTACACGTGCAGTCTATGGACCAACTACACTCAGCGAGCATACAGAGCCCTGCGAGTCCAGTACAACAATGGGCTCAGGATGCTGCTGGGGCTGCCGCGGTTTTGCAGCGCATCGACAATGTTCGCGCAGGCGCATATAGTTGACTTCTACGCCATTATTAGAAAGCGGAGCGCCTCGCTGCTGAATCGCTTCCGGGGCAGTACCTACTAATAGCATCCTGAGCGTATTGGCTGAGCGGTGGGACTCCCCCATGGTGCAGAGGTGGATGCTACTGCATGCCAGCTCATCCCCCTTTGTACAATAATGTAATTTTATGTAATATTGTAATTTATTTATTTAATTTTATTAATGAATGAATTTATTTGTGAACTAACATAGTTATAAGACAATTGTTACTAACACAATATGGATGAATAATCTGAAATAAATAATTTTTAATTTAATTTAATATTTAATTGAGAAAGTTGTTTAGTATTATGGTCTCTTTCGCCGTCAGGTCAGGACATCAGCCCTTAAAAAACCGTCGGCATAATAAGAACAATCCATATAATATGCAGGATACACTCGTATTCATAGGACTTTTCATTCGGCCATTTCTGCATCGTAGATTGGTGTCTAATTAAAAATATCCCTACAGAAAACAAACATCATACAAGTGGCCGCTGTCGGTGCAGCGGTAAACCTTCATAGTAGCTCGTTAGAGACTTCGTGGTTGTGGGGACTTGCTACAGATGTCAGCACCCGCAAGTTATAGCAAAGATGCCAACAGATGGCGATACCGTCGGCCTCGGAAATATGCTCCATACATAGACAACGTTCACCGTGAATACGCAACTCGTAACCTACTACAAATAAGGTTCACAATCGAATGCAAGTAGTACATCGCGCAACAGAAAATAATCACAGAGATTCGATACATATACAAGGTTCAACTAAGAACTGTTGGACCACCGGTCCCCAGGCTTCACACATAGCCTGGTGGAAGATCTTCCCTTTTCAATGGAGGAACATTTCCAAGTAGCAGCTCCATATTGGTGACCCTCCATAGTGGCCCCTCTAATTGTCTGCAATAAATAAGCAATAACTAGCTGCTCCCTGAGAAGCGCTAAATCTGCAAGATAAAAAGATATATCTGATCTCGATCTCACACACACATAGCGCGCGTTGGAGGACGTACGAACATATGCACACACTCAGCCGTTAGTATAAAGCTTGTTTTCTATACGAATATTTATTCATGTGGCTATACAGAGTAACAAAACACCCTAGTAATACTTAAGGGGGTGCTTCAGACCATCAAACTGAACAACTTTCTCTATGGGACCAACATAGTAATCGCGAATAAAAAATCGGTTGTCCCATACATTTTGGCTCGAGTTTTTTTTTTTTTTTTCGGTATTTCGATGTTTGCTCCATAGAGAAAGTTGTTCAGTTCATGTTCAGTTTGAAGGTTTTAACATCCCCTTAAAAAGTGTCAGCATATTAAGAAGGATCCTATACAGGGTGTAAGGAAAAGTATCATTAACCTTTAAACCAAATATTCTACCCATCAAACTAAATAACTTTCACTATGAGAGCAAATCTGTTAGCGAAAAATGAAAAGTCAGCTGTTCCATACTAAACTGCAATACCTACTCTACTCAAACGTTTTTTTTTGCGCTGACACGTTTGCTCCCATATAAAGTTGTTCAGTTTGATGGGTAGAGTATGTGGTTTAAAGGTTAATGATACTTTTCCTGACACCCTGTATACGCAAAAACATTCAACCAAAATACTTACCTAAGTAAATGAGATTATTAACGTATAAATACTTCCAAGTAATGTTTTCCCGTGTTAGCTGCCTAACGAATGATTGATACGAGAGCTTATTGATATTATTTCGTGAAAGGAAAATCGTGTTTATGAGCTTGGCATAAAGATCTACTTTCACTTTTGAATTTTATCTTAATTGCTTGTCGATATAAACCCGGTCAAGTGTGCGTCGGCACTCATAGTGTAGTGTTCCGAAGTCAGGCGTTGTACCCGGACTTTCGATGTTCGATATATGGCCACTGTTTCGGTCCGCACTTCATTGTAATATAGTTGACATTGAAACGAAGTTCGAATGTGCGGGTAAGCTATTTTCTTTTCAATTTTCCTACTACTCTAATAACTCAACGAATTACATTTTTTATCATCAAAAATATAATTCGTAGATGGGATTACCGTTATATATGTGGCAAACGAGAAAATCTAATTTTAGTGTAAGCAGCGACTATTTGCAGCGCTTCTGCATAGATTCAGTCGTGTAGCAGCATCGACGCTAACGCAATACAGCATCGATGCAAAAACGATACAGCCACGACGCACAACTTTCGTAGTATTTTATCAGTTATTCGTCGACAGCCTTCGCCACAATGCACACGCGTGTGCATCGATACAAACATGTGTGTGCATCGGTACAACCAATGCGTTTGAATCAATACAAACGCCTGTTAATTAATAGTGTAGCGATACAGTCGTGATCTATGATATGAGCACGTTTTTATAGCTGCAAAAAGTCGCAGCCTGTACAGGGCCTACTTTGACTAGACAAATAATGGTTCGACACTCCCATGTGAAAAATCTAGATTTTTTTTCTTTTTTTGAGCCATTTGATTCTGGTCGCTTAAGATGCGACTAAGTTTAGGTACCTACTTATTCCACTATCTACCTACTTACGGTCGAACGACGGAGGCTTTGCTTTGCTCATTAGTTTCACTGAAAATTTCGAAGTTTCGGATCGTTTGTGGCGGGTTGCGGAGAGCTATGGAAACTCAATCTTGAGGTCCGGGTTCGAATCCGCGCGGATGACATGCCATATATACCAATGAGTAATAATATCGACAGCCGTCATACGGTGAAGAAAAACATCGTGAGTAAACTAGCAAACGCTGAGGAATAAATTCCGATGCGTATGTACTTACTACTTACTATGCTGGCTCAGGGACCCGAAGTGGGTCTTGGCCTCTGACAATAAAGCACGCCATTCATCTCTTTTCTGTGCCATCTCAGTCCAGTTGGGCACCTCCAGCTCCTCGAGATCCTTGCTAACCTGGTTTATCCAGCGATACCTGGGCCTGCCCACTGGGCGAGCGACGCCCAGATGGTCGCCCTAGATACGCTCCCTCTCTATGTGTCCGAGCCAGCGTAGTCGAGCAGATTTTATCTCTCCTAGTACGTTGGGAGTAGAGACTAGGTCTTCTATTTCCATATTTTTCCTTATTCGCCAGCTCCCATCTTCCTTCAGTCGGTCCCAGAATCTTCCGGAAGATTTTCCGTTCGGCCACTAAAAGCTTATTTTCCTCTTTCAATGTCAGTGTCCAGGCTTCGCATCCGTACATTAAGATCGGTCTAATTACAGTTCATATCTGAATCGATGCGTATGTGAAGCCTACCAATCCGCATTGGGCACGCGTGGTGGACTAACGCCCATACATCTTCCCTGAGGATAGGCCTGTGCCCTGCAGTGGGACGTAGGCTGTGATGATGATGATTTGACGTTTGTTTGAAGAACGATCGCTGTATACATTCTAAAACCAATACTTAACCAATAAAATGAATAGTAAAACTAGAGAATGTTTAATCCACAAACATGGGATTCCTTTTTATTTCCCGGGCAACTTTGTGGGACACTTAACCCCGGGCTCCGGGATTACGGCCATCCTTGTTTTATAGTGTTCTTAGCTTTTTAATTTCTTTGTACTGTACCTTTGAGGTGAAGGTCGCTCTTTGTTTAGAAAATAAAAGGGAATGTTTCTTGAATGTTTTTTAGAGTTCCGTAGTTTATTTTGGGATCTTTGATTTTACTCGTTACGACCGATGGTGGTAATGGTTTGTTTAAATTCAGCACCAAAATTTGAGTGACGCTTGTTCAATCAACGTTCTGCCTAGTCATTTAATTGACTGTCGCCTTTCAATCAAATAGCAGATTTAACCAGATGGCTGTGTATTTCAAGCTTCTTGCATAGTCTTTCAGTAAAATAATTGACAATTTTATTTTCTTGATTTTGATTCTACATCACTCCTTCTCCTTTTGTAGCTGGCGTAATATTAGGTTTACTACAAGTCAAATTCCTAACCGACGCCTGCCCGGGCGATGTAAGCTTGCCGGTCTCTTTACTTTCTGCTTAGTGATGTGTCATTTTATCGATTTCAGTAAGAACTTTAAGGTGCTAAACTAAAGTGGAAATGGGCTGGGCACATTACTCGCAGAAAGGATGGCCGATAGGACGCAAGAGTTCTTGAATGGCGACCGTGTACCGGAAAGCGCAGCCTGAGTAGACCTGCAGGGAGTCTACACACGAGGTAGACCGACAACCTGGTGAAGGAGGTGGATACCCGTTGGATGAGGGCAGCACAGGACCGGTCGTTGCGGCGATCCTTGGGGGACGTCTATGTCCACCAATGGACGTTTATCGCCTGAGATGATGATGAAGTGTAGTAAGAATGTAAAATTTTGGACACATGCTTATGTTATGTTGATGAAGCGACAGCATAGATCATCGGGTTGATACACTGCTGACTCTTCCAAGCGGCGCCACAAAACTCTATCCGTGACCTTCCTTATTCAGTCGCTTCCTTCTTCTTGTTAGTTCTAACCAGTCCATTGCCAGTTCCAGCTTGCTATCGGAGCATTTACTTAATTTTATGACGTGCTTTCTCATAGAAACACCAAGTAGCTCTATTCTATTCAAGGGATATAGTAATTTTTACAACTGCGTGCATAAAAACTATTTCGATGATTTTAGTACTTTGTTACATATTTATTTATACATATATTTTTACTTTACTGACTATCTACATTACAATCTAAGGCGTTGCAGCTCCGGGTGGGCCTTAGCCTTATCAAGTATTTCTTTCCAGATCAATCTGTTATGGGATTAAATGAAATTAAATTAAATTAAAAAGTATTTATGGATTTCATGTCTCGAACTCTTAAATCTTGTTCGACGCCATCCAGCCATCTAAGGGTCGGTCGTCCTCAACTTCTGCGGCCATCCGGTTGACCCTTCAGTTAGCGTTCTGGTGCTCTGGTCTCGTCCATTCTTATGATATGTCCTGCCAAGCTTCGTACCAATTATTATAGCCTAAACAGAGTTATCTAGCACAAGTGAAGGAAAATGTTGATGTCGTATCGTATCAGGAACTCAAGAAGCTAGCGGAACAGACAGGATTGGCGAATGTTCCACCGAAAAGAACGTAGCTCTTAAAAATAAGATGTAATTATTATATGGCTGTATCTTGCCTGATAAAGGCGTTGCAGAGATTTTATCGACATCGATAACTAGACCGCACATCCCGAACCCGTTTGCTCGGCAAACCGCATTTTGTGGAAGTCGCTCGCCGCGTTTTCGAAATTAGATTTGCTCTGCGAACTGTAATTCTGATTAAAGCCATTCTGGCTCTTCGTTCACAAAGTAGCGTTTTGTCTACATTGTTCCGATATGGATACCGTTTAGAGGTACAGACGGATACGGTCTGCTATCCTGCTAGTTTCATTCTCAGAACAAAGATGTTTTCAGAATCCGTCCTGCCAATGGTGCCGAAACGTGGACCCTGATGATAGGACTTGTTCAATAATTCATTATCAGTCTGTGAGCTTTGTAAGGTGATACGTCAAAGAACTAAAGTAGTTGACATAACTATGAAAATTTGCAAGCTGAGCTGGCAAAGGGCTGGTTATATCTGCCGAAGAACTGACTACTGATTGGAATCCAAATTAATCTACATGGAGACCTCGAACTGTCAGGCGTAGTGTGGGATTCCCTTCGGCGCTGGACCAACGACCTGAGGTAGATAGCCGGGAGCGACTGGATGAGGAAGGCCGAGGATTGAGTTTTGTGGCGCATCTTAAGAGAGGACCATGGACCATGTTCAGCAGTTGATGGTGATGATGATGAATCTCAAAATCGCAACGAGGTCTAGATGCTGTCGGACTATTTTATATTCATAATCGTCATCAGTCTATCTTATCCACTACTTAGAGCATTTAATTGATGAATGTGTACGTTAGTGTGTGTGGGTGGTATTTTTTACTGATAACTGCTCCTTATTGATATTTTTTCTGGAAACACCGCCTGCCTTTTTCGTTCACCGTGTCCTCTACCTTAAGGCCTAAGGTTGTTTGGACCAAATCGCTTCTTAGCGATAAGACCGCCTTATTTTGTGCCTCCTGTATTTTTATCTCTGTATTTTACTATTTATGTTTTGGTGTAAAATAAAGAATATTTTATTGATAGTATTGCCGAGTCTAAATATACTTTAATGCTGCCAACACGTCTATCACTAAAGCACCACAAAAGCCACAATTCAAACGTTAGAGTGTGAAATGAATGAGATACGAGTACTAGGTGAATTATTTTAGTAGCCACATTGCCACAACATTTCGCCGATAAATGTAATTTTAATTAGATACGGAATACCGAAATGTATTTTTTTTAATGTTTATTATTTTTTTCGGAGCTTTTAACCCTGAGCCCCGTCGTAGATACATAAAGTTTTCTTACCACCCCGAAGGAAATTGTCCCTTGAATCAATTGGAACCCGTCGGATAAAGGCAGCGCAGGACCGGTCGTTGTGAACCCTGGGGAGGCCTATGTCGGTGTCTGAGTGACTGAGTGGACGTCTATCGGCTGAGATGATAAATAAAAATAATAAAATAAATATCTTTGACATTGTCACACAAATTATTTAGTCACATTTAAAGTACCTGGACTTGTATTATGATGACTAGACAACGATATAGAATACATATATAGATACAAACATCCATGACTCGGGTACAAATATTCATATTCATCATATAAATATTTGCCCCTTACGGGATTCGAACCCGCGACCCTCGGCACAGCAGGCAGGTTCACTACAGACTGTGCTACCGGGCCGGCTCGTCATGATGAGGTGGAACCCGCGTGCACCTGATATGCGCGCATCTGTTCCTTTAAATCGTTCATTTATGAAGTTTCGTTCATGAAGATCAGACTAAGATACTTATTTGGTTAGGTTTTGTATTCTGTAACTAAAAATAGTCTTCAAGCCATTTTTACTGGTTCTCTCTCTGTGTAACAGATTATACAAATAATCTAACTAAATACAGACAGCTAAGCAAGCAGGCCGTCCAATGTCATCATAGACCGAGATCCGACCGTAAAATTATGCACCTATTTCTTAGGCAAACGAAATGTGATTCTATTAAATGTTTACACAGGGGTTAATTCAACGCCGCCAAGTTGCCTCGACAAATCTTGCCGCAAGTACCTTTTCCATTATGATTTTTGGTACAACTTTTTCCACATTTGTTTGGAAAGTAAATCAGGTGCCACCGGAAGGGGACTGATCTAAAGTACTAGAAAAACTAGGGTGGCCACCTCTCAATTTGCCGTAACTATAGGGTTGCCCGTACCGGAAAGCGCAGCGTGGGTAGGCCCCCCACACGGTGGACCAGGGACCTTGTGAAGGCGGCGAGAACCCGTTGGATGAGGGCAGCGCAGGATCGGTCGTTATGGCGACCCTTGGGGGAGGCCTATGTCCAGCAGTGGACGTCCATCGGCTGAGATGATGATGATGATAGGGTTGCCAGGTGCAAAGAAGTCATGTTTGAACGAAATACTTTACGGTAATATTTTACGGTCGGATCTCGGACTATCAGAGTGCATTAGCAAATTAATATCATAATACAATTAACCGTCGCGTCGAGCTAAAACTAACCTAACTCGATTAAAGTGATTCGGTTACCCCTGCAAAATTACCCAGTGTAGCCAGCTGTCTCGATAAATGTTGATATTAAGTACAAAAATTACACTTATAGAGATCAGATATTTTTTTCATCATCGTTTCATCGACAAACTCTGTCACCCTAGGCTGGGTGCCTGGTTACTGCGGAATTTATGGAAATGAGGCTACTGATGAACTGGCACGAAGAAGAGCGGAGGAGGACGCCATAGGCCCCAAGCCTTACTGCGGCATCTCTCGCAACACCTCTAGACGTGTGCTAAAGGAATGGGCCATGAACCAAAGCCGTAAGCTCTGGTCGGATACACCAAGACTGAAGCATGCAAAAGAACTTGTGACCGGCTTCTCAAATAGACATACCTCGGATGCCACCAATTCAAACCGCAACGACTTAAGGCTTTTAGTAGGAGCCTTAACAGGACACTGCAAGTTAAACAAACATCTACACAGAATGGGGCTTGTAGATTCACCCACTTGCAGATTCTGCTGTGAAGCAGAGGAAACGCTCATTCACAGCAGGAGTCGCCATCTCATAAGCCATGTCATAATCTGTTGTTATTTTAATTTTTCTATTTGATGAATCTATTTATTGTTTTTGTACCTTTTTTGTATTTTTGTATGGCAATAAAGTGCATTTTTATTTATTTTATCTAGGTGGGTACGTGCATGGTAACACCTACTGACATTAGGGACCTCCCCTCCAAAAACAATACACCCTTCATGAAGTCCGTGGGCTTAGGAAATGACCTTTAGGTCAAGGGTGACAGCTACAATAGATCTGTCCAGGTCGCGGTAGCTATTGGTCATTGACCAAGCCCTTACAACCAAATAATAATCAGAAGAATTCATAATCGGTGTGGTCAGAAGCTTTGCTCCAACTACAAAATTTATATCTTTTTGAAATACACAGTTTATGTTATACTTTAATAGGCATTGTGTTTTTCTAACTTATGTATGTAATACCGTCTGCTCTCAAACGGGCACGGAAAACATCGTAAGGAAACATGCATACGCTGAAGGTCAAATTCTGATGCGTGTATGAAGTCTACCAATCCGCTTGCTGCACGCGTGGTGAACTAATGCCCACGCCTTCCCTAAGGGTGTGCCTGTGCCCTGCAGTGGGACGTACACAGGGTATAACAAAACACGCTAGTAATATTTAGAGGGGTGGTTTAGGCTATCTTTGACTGACCAACTTTGACTATGAAACAAACATAGTTTCATACAAAACTACAGTACCTATACACCACTAGTTTTTAGGGTTCCGTAGTCAACAAGGAACCATTATAGTTTCGCCATGTCCGTCCGTCTGTCTGTCTGTATCTAGAAATCTTAGTAGCAGAAAGCTGTAATTTGGCATGGATATACATATTCAGAAGCGTCGGTGGCGGACACCCAATTATGGGGGTCCGGGTTCAAATCCGCACGGACGACATGCCATGTACTAATGAGTTTTTCTAACTTATGTACGTAATACCGACTGCTCTCTGTATGAAAAGTCTACCAATCAGCATTGGGCACGCGTGGTGGACTAATGCCCAAACACCCTTCCTGAAGGTAGGCCTGTGCCCTGCAGTGGGACGTTTATAGGCTAATGATGCTGATGATGATAAATATTCATCACGCCGCCGACAAGGTGGAAAAATAAAATCTTGAAAAAAAAAATTTTTTAGTGTACCTCCCCCCCCTACACGCGAAGGGGCAATGGAATTAATTTTCTCTAACGATACTCCATAGTGTGGGGTATCGTTGGATAGGTTATTTTAAAATATTATGGTTGTGGGAAAACTATTTTTCGATTAAGGGATCCGTTAGCGAATTATTAAGCTTTGAAAATTTTTGTTATAGTCAAGTGTCCGCCCCCCACCCGCCAACTAAACGATTGTTTCTGGATATTTGAAAAAAATCATGGCTGTAGTATATAAATAAGGAAATTATAAAATATAAAATGTACTTTTTAGACTTAATTAAAAAACAAAAAGCCCCCTTCTAAGTCCATATTATATTGTGACGGGCAACTACTATGGAACCCTACAGCCGGCCCGACACGCACTTGGACAGTTATTATTATTAATTACTAACATTTTAACTTTAAGGGTGTATTCAGACAACGAAACTAAACAACTTCCCTAAGGAACGTGAGTCGAAAAACGAAAAAATGTTATGCCTCCCCACAGATACCGCATGATGACAATTTTGTACAGGCTCGAAGTCACCATTTTTGGCGGTAAATGCGGGCACGAAACAATGCAACATGATTGGCCATTTCAAGGTCGCACTACTTCGAGCTCGCTCACTCGCGTTGCTTATATCAGTGCAAAATCATAGATGTGTGGCGCGCGTCGTCGGCGGCCTTGTATATGGTATATATTGGGGATAATCTGTGCTTTAACATCGGACATACAAGAAGAGGCACCCTGGTGCATGCTGTTTGCCGACGACGTTGTTCTTGTCCGTGAAGATGGACTCGAGGTCCAGAGCAGATTGGCAAAATGGCAGCAAAACTGGAGAGTTTTGGCTTGAAAATTAGCAGAACTAAAACGGAACGTTTGTTCTACGATTTCGGCGGTCTCTCCAGTTGCATGCCTATTGTCCTTGATGGCGTGCCTTTACCAGTCTGCTCCGACTTCCGGTACCTCGGTTAACTCATACAAAACCATGGAGAGATAGATCGGGGCGTGAAGCACCGAATCAACTCAGGGTGGATGAAGTGGCGGCAGGTTACGGGAACGATCTGCGACTCCTGAATCCCCCTCAAATTTAAGGGGAAAGTATACAGGGTGGAAAAAAAAGGCCGTGGTTGGAGGGAAAGTACCCTTAATATTTATGATGGCAAATTTTACTGAAAGGAAACATTCCTTTATTTTCAAATTTAATTAAAACTGCATTTAAAGATTTTTGAAAAATCATCTGCTTGAGCCGGGAATCGAACCGGTGAAACGTGAAAAAAAAAACATCCTGTATTTTATGATACCAACCGAAAGAGTCGTTCATAAGGATCAATTTCTTTTAAGCAACATAGTATCTTAAATTAAAGAAAGACCAAGAAAAAATGATTTTTTTTATTGTTAAACTTACTATCTAAAGAAAATTCTTTACTTAACTTATTAATTGCTCAAAATGAGACCCATTTTCACGTATGCACAGACGTATTCTTCGAATAAATTCGCTACGTGTCGCCTTTTGTATTGAATTATGGTGAATATATGAAATAATATTTTGTACTTCCGTTTTTAATTCCTCTATTGACCTGTAGTTTCTTTTATACACCAGATTTTTTACATGACCCCACAAAAAAAATCTAGCGGCGTTAGATCCGGGGAGCTTGCCCGTTATCTAATGTCCCCGTCGGTACCTATCCACCTTTGAAAAAATAAATTTATTTGGTTAGAGGAAGCTCTACTTATTATGAGCTGGAGCACCGTCTTGTTGAAAAATAATATTGCGTAGCCCTTCTTCGGAAAACGCATCGGTCAAATTATTCCGTAATAGCTGCAGTGCCGCAATTCAGTCGTAGAATACATACTTTAAAGTATTTTCTTTAGATAGTGAGTAAGTTTAACAATAAAAAATATTTTTTTCTTGGTCTTTCTTTAATTTAAGATACTATGTTGTTTAAAAGAAATTGATCCTTATGAATTACTCTTTCGGTTGGTATCATAAAATACAGGATGTTTTTTTTTTCACATTTCACCGGTTCGATTCCCGCCTCAAGCAGATGATTTTTTCAAAAACCTTTAAATGCAGTTTTAATTATTTTTGAAAATAAAGGTATGTTTCCTTTCAGTAAAATTTGCCACCATAAATATTAAGGGTACTTTCCCTCCAACCACGGCCTTTTTTTTCCACCCTGTATAAAACCATAATAAGACCTGTCGTTATGTACGGATCAGAGTGATGGGCCACCAAAGGGACGGATGAGAAACGATTGCATGCATGAATTTTGAGATAGACGTGTGGTGTAACAAGAATGGTCAAGATTAGGAATGAGTATATTAGAGGAAGTTTGAAAGTAGCACCTATAACGGAAAAATTGCAGGGTAATAGATTGTCGTGGTATGGGCATGTAGTGCGGAGAGACGAGTGTCATGTTACGAGACGAGTGTTAAGTACGAGTATTAATGTGGATGGCTGTGGTAGGAGAGGGAGGCCGAAGAAAAGATGGTTGGATTGTGTGAAGGATTATATGTGTAAAAAAGGGGTGAGTGTTGAAACGACGGCTAAGAGAGATGAATGGAAGAGGATGACATATTGCGCCGACCCCAAATAATGGGAAATGGGCAAGAGATTTGTTGGCTCGTGGAGCTGATGGACCCTCGGGTGGAGTTACATAAGACAACGTGTGTTCTCGGTTCGATCGTATATTGCAATGGCCGAATCCTCTCCAGCGTTTTTCCACTGCGAGAGGTCAGTCGATGGTAAACAAGACAAGACAAGACGGTGGCGACGTCTGCAGATATGCACCCGTACTAAAAAGGCGACATCTGCATTACGCCACCCGAACTACATATCAAGTGACGGCGCTGTCTTTAGACAAGATTGATGACGTGGTGTATAATAGTCTACTCAAATTTAAGAGACCGCAGTTTTTTCATACCTTGGCTCCATTAAGAAAGTTTTTCAGTTTACTTGGGTGTTTTGTTACACCCAGTATAATATGATGATCAGTGATCGGAATAGGTAGTGCAATTTAGGGTATTGTTGCGAATATTTGTGTGATGAATATTAATATTTGTATTCGATTCATGGGTGTTTGTATCTATACAAGGCGTAAAATTTTATGCATTGTATATTAAACAGGCCCGCGCCTAACTGCACGCCCCTTGTAGATACAAACACCCATGAATCGAATACAAATATTAATATTCATCACACAAATATTTGCAATAATACCCTAAATTGCACTACCTATTCCGATCACTGATGATGATGATAAATAGGTATTAGCTGTTAATCTGCAACTATAGCAACCGATCGGCTGATCAAGGGTCCTTAACTACCTCAAGTTTAAACTTTAACTAAGATTATCGCTACTTAGTTAAACTGGATTCCTTTACTATGCCGACTTTAAGTTCCAATTAAGTTAGAGATTTTAATTAAGTTCCAGTTAAATAAGGTTTTGGATAATAAATCAGTTGGTTTGCAAGTATTTGGTAATTACTAGGTAATCGAGCGAATAGAGAGTGGGGTTATCTGAAATCAATAATAGAATAGCTATACAAGGTGTAAATTTTGTTTTGGTATTTTTATTGACACGTTATTTTTTATGCCGTTCATACTTTAAGGGTTGCTTCAGACCATGAAACATAGTTATACAGGGTGTTTGGAAGGTGGGTGCGGACCTTTGAAGGGACGTTAGTATAGACCATTTAGAACATGTTGAGCCATATTTGTCCCAGACCAAGTCTGATATTTTTTTTTTAGAGTACTCATACGTTTTTTGTGCCAAAAACCCAAAATTTGTCAATTAAGTGCTAATAACGCTTAGTTTAAGCTGAAATTTCATTTTTTTTTAATTGAATTTATTAGTCCAATGTGTCCTTTGTTGTATTGAAGCATTTTAAGGCACCATTGTGTCCAAAAAAAGAAAATACAGACTATTTAAACTTAACAGAAAAATTTTAAATTAAAAAAATAGTACTTTTAATGTCATTTAAAAAAAAAAAAAATATCTACAGATGTTCAAAACATTTTATAAACATGCTTGGTTATTGCCCTTTCTTTCGAGGTATCATTTACTAAGATGTCCTTTCAAATTTCGAAATTAGGGTGCATGAACCAGTTAAGGGTGACAAATCCAAAATTTCAAACAAATTAAAACGAAACAGTTTTTGCTTAAATAACTTTAGATTGACTTCTTAAAACAAATAGCGAGATTATTTTTAGACTTACAGTGTAATAATTATAAACTTACCCCAACCAAAATGAAGAAAGGGGGCTTAAAAAACTAAACAAAGGCAGTGGTGGCGGCGTTTGACAACAAAAAACTTAACCTTGAGCTTTAGTTATTAGTAGTATGTTTTCTTTTGTTATGTCAATACAACTTCGATTTGAGTCATTTATGATTTTTGAAAAAAACTGTTTTTTTTAGAAAAGAAATTTAATTCTCGTTTTCAAAATGACTTCCGCCATTCACTACAACAGAAGTAAGAAATCGTTGCAGAAAATGTATACGTATGGTATGTATTAATAGATACGATACTCTTTCTTATACTGTACTAATTGTATGGTCTTAATTTTCTAGTTTTAGTGATTGATTGGTAGTGGTTATAATTATTGTACCAATAATTTTAAGTTTATCGGAACGTCATCGGACGTATACTTAGAATTACTTAAGTTTAATTAATATTGTCTCATTTTAAGTGAATATGTAAGTATATTCTTATGGGAAATATATTTTTAAAACCTTGAAGCCTTATTAAACTGAACAACTTTCACTATGGGACCAACATCGAAATCGCGAAAAACAAAATCTTTGATCCCATACATTTAGCTCCAGTAGATCTGAAGTTTAGTATGGAACATCGCAAACGCATCGCATCACGGCGATTATGGCAAATCTCCCAAATTTGGGGGAGGCCTATGTCCAGCAGTGGACGTCTATCGGCTGATATGATGATGATGGAACATCAGATTTTTTTTTCGCGATTTCGATATTGGTCCCATAGTTAAAGTTGTTCAATTTGATGGTCTTAACCACCCCCTTAAATGTTTATTTGTATTTTTGTACCACCTTGTATAATGCATTTAAGTTTACACCACGTCTTCACACGAAATAACACTTGTTAAAGTGTAAAACAATTATAGTGTTCGCCTAAAATGTAGAGTTTACTGTTTATTATTTACTTACTTCTGCATAGTAAACGTGCTGTTATATCTTCACAAGGGACATGTAGGAAAATGATCCTGAAATTATAAATTGTATTGGATTGGGGGAACCCCTTGGATGAGGGCAGCGCAGGACCGGTCGTTGTGGCGATCCTTCGGATAGGCATATGTCCAGCAGTGGACTCCCATCGGCTGAGATGATGATAAAGAATCGAGGTGGTGCATACTCGCATAGACTGACAGAACGAACAAAACTATAATGACTCCTCGTTTGATTACAGATACGGAACCACAAAATAAACAAAAAAAAATTTTGAAACAGTACAAAATTCAAGACGCAGATTTTAACCAACCATGGTTAAGACTTAAGAGTAACTAAAGTCCACTGAAATTTACACGAGCTTCTGTGAAGAACGTTGTATAAAACAAAAAGTCTCATATGAAAGTTATAAAAGCAGAAGTATGTAGGAATAAAGGCTAAGTTGCCGCTCACCTCTGAAGGCCGGTAATAACTTTAAACCTCCACAAATCCTTGTGTTTACCCTATTTGGGACAACTGGGCGATACTGTTGCGATATACAGATTAAATACTGAAATGGTGAATTCAGACCATCAAACTGGACAACTTTCACTTGGAGTCACCCTCAGGAAACGCGAAAAAAATCAGCTGTTCCTGCTACTGCTGCTGTTTGAGTCGTGTAGTTCTCATGTAGCTGTTTTCTATAGAGCAGCTTTTTTTTTACTTTTCCTGAGGGTGGCTCCAAGTGATAGTTGTCCAGTTTGGCGGTCTGAATTCACCTTTAGATACCCTGTAGAGGGGTATAGAAACTGTTGTGACAAGTTTCTTCTACCCTCTTCCTTTGACTATCAGCATTTAGCCGTAGTACCAGACCAATTTGCTGTCACTTCATATAATACTGTAATTCATGCTGATACTGAGTGAGACAGGAACCATGGCCTACTGTCGACATCCATCTACGTAAGATTTTAAGGTCAAGGTGTTTCATCTAGTCTTTCGCTGCCAGGTTTAACCTATGGAGTTCTTCAATTCCACCGGGGAAACGGCGCAGAGTGCACTCATTTACAACGTGGGTGAGGGTTTGATAAAGTTCCTCGCAGTCGCACATTGGTGACTCCCTCAGACCGTCAGCCCTACTTGTGGAGATGATAGCTGGTCCTTCCATGGTTGGTTCTAAACCGGTTTAGCTTAACCCGTACGGTCCTTTTTAAAACCAACTGGTCGGCGAGCAGATCTATGATCCCAAGGTTCAGGAGAGCAATTGAAACACATTAAATGAACCACAACTGAACCATGATTGGACTGCGTGCGAAGCACAACTTTTAACACATTTGGTATTGCGCTATTCATGTGACAGCCGTTAGAGTCGTTTTGACAGATCGGTCAGAGACGTTAAAGACTGTCGGTGACATCTATATCTAATCTAAACTATTATAAAACTGTAACAGGAAGTTTGTCTGTACATTGCAGATATAAACAAAAAAAAAGTTACGATGTGGTTATTAGATATCCCTGATTCTCGATCAATAATTTTTGAATTTTTTGTCTGTCTCTTTGTTTGTTTGAACGAGCATCACGCCAAAACTACTGAACCGATTTTGATGAAACCTTTTTGTTTGATAGCTTATGATCTGACTTAAAATCTGGTATATAATTTGTGCTGACAAAGTCGCAGGTTAACGCTCGTACTATTATAAAACTGTTACAGAAGATTGTCTTTACATTGAAGATATTAACAAAAAAAAATTACTATATGTTTTTTAGGTGTCCCTGATTCCATATCACCAATTTTTGGTCTGTTTGTGTGTTTGTTTGTTTGTTTGAACGAGCATCACGTTATAACTACTGAACCGATTTTGATGAAACTTTTTTTGTTTGATAGCTTATGATCTGACTTAAAATCTGGTATATAATTTGTGCGGACAAAGTCGCGGGTCAACGCTCGTAGTAAATAACTCAAGTTTAGTGCGATACGGAATTCTGCACAGTTGAATAGTAATTGGATTGCAATGTAATTAGAACTGAAGTTGGATTAGGATTGAACTTGGATGTTTTAAATTAGCCCGATCCAGCAAGCAGATTTGTGTCAAGCTAACCGGGTAGTCAAATCCAGCGATCC
Source organism: Agonopterix arenella (assembly GCA_927399405.1). Classification (NCBI taxonomy): domain Eukaryota; kingdom Metazoa; phylum Arthropoda; class Insecta; order Lepidoptera; family Depressariidae; genus Agonopterix; species Agonopterix arenella. The sequence continues at coordinate 1,291,439 of OV656690.1, forward strand.
TAAAGCAACGTAAGCCGCCAGAATCGTCCCTCACCCCGAACAAGCTCTGCATACAAACTCATGCACTTTAATATATGCACTTTACGCCGCTGCAGAGCACGCCACACATGCGCTGCATACGTAACTATGTGTGCGTTTCTGTTTATTATTTCGCGACTTCACAGAGTTGGCTTGACTAATTGTTTTAAGAAATTTCGAGGTTTGTTTGCGACGTAACATCTAGTACCTACTTACTAGTGCCTACTTATTCTGTGGTAACTTGTATTAATTATTATTCATACATATAAGCCAGCAAGCTATGGCTGTACAACCTCCTTAAATTCAGAATGTGAGGAGGTTGTCCAGCCATAGCTTGCTGACTGGTTTTTATTTGAATTAAATTTGGAACGTCGTGGAATCCCGTGGCGGAATTCAATTATTATTGGGGGGTCGAGTGTTGAACATCGGTTCTGAGGGCTAAAAGCAAAATAATTCAATAATAAATTACTAAACAAACAGTAAAGCTTTATTTTAGTTACCATCTGAGATACGCCTCCACAGTACTAACGTTTTTAAGAAAAAAAAAAAAAAAAAAAAAAAAAACGTTTCTTGTTGCATGGTGCCACAAAAATGTTTAAGTATTGTTAAATTTTTTCAGTAAATCCGCTATAATAACGAATACTCTGTGAAAATGTCAACCGTCTAGCTATTATAGCTGGAAAGAAAAAACCCAACGTCATTTCAGTAGGTGCTAAAGTGAGAGAGTTCATTAAGACATTATTGCAAGCCTACGTTTTTAAGGGTAGGGTCTTCTCTTTTACAGGGTGCTGGAGTCAAACTTGTTAATGAGTTGTCTGTTTTAGGAATGAAACAAGTAAATAACCTTAAAAACTCTTGTGACAACACATTAGACCTAGCTTTTACTAATGTGGACCTGGAAGTGACTCGTGAGTTACCTCTAACGCGTGAAGATCTTTTTCATCCCCCCTTTTTATTAATATCAGATCACATGGCGCCCCCACTTCGCGAAATGTCACGTAACCGTTTTACTTTCAGAAAAGCTAATTTCGAAGCAATCAATTCATTACTTAATGAGGTCACCTGGTCGAATGAACTTACCAATGTTTCTCTAGACGATGCAGTTGACTTTCTTTACAATAAAATTAATTATTGTTTAAAAAGTTATGTACCCACTACCGCTATTAACAAGCAGCATAGTCCTCCGTGGTTCAATAGGGCCTTGAATAAACTGTTAAAGGAAAAACACGCTGCTCATAGGAACTGGAAAAAATATGGTAATAAAGTTGACTATGACACTTTTTCATTGCTGCGTAAACGCGCATCTGCTCTTCAAACTAAATGCTATAAAGACTACATTAAAACTACAGAAGATAATATAATAAAAAATCCGAAATATTTTTGGAAATATATTAAATCTAAGCGTGGCCGTGCCTCCAATTACCCAGAAAAAGTTTCGTATCTAAATAATACTTTTGCTGAAGGACCCTGTATTGCCGATGCTTTTAACTCATTTTTTCAAAGTGTCTTCTCTAAACCTGCATCTTTATATATAGATAATAGCTTACCTATCCCAGCTTCCAGTGATACACATTACATACACCATCTTCAGGTTTCCAGGGCGCAAGTTTATAGGGCTCTTCAGCAGGTGAATGCTGAAAAGGGACCTGGTAGTGATGGGATCCCATCTGTCTTTATTCTTAGGTGTGCCATGTCACTGACAACACCATTACATATCATATTTAATCGATCTCTGAGCGAAGGATACTTTCCTAAGATATGGAAACAAGCTCACATCGTCCCTATTTTTAAGAAAGGCTTGCACACTAAGGTTGAGAACTATAGACCCATATCGATACTTAATGTTTTCGCTAAGATGCTGGAAAAATTTGTGTACAATGCTATTTATAACACCATCTACTACGGTATACCGACCAATCAACATGGTTTTCTCAGGGGCCGGTCGACTGTTAGTAATTTGACGGAATTCTTATCTCGCATTCTAAAAGACATGGACGGCGGCGGGCAGGTTGACGTGATCTACACTGACTTCGAGAAAGCTTTCGATCGTGTGGATCACGTCATCCTGCTCCGCAAATTGGAATGCCTAGGCATCAGTGGTGATCTTTTGCGTTGGTTGGATTCATACCTGCGTAACCGAAGTCAAGCTGTTGTGATTGGGGGGTTCCGTTCCAACTTCGTTCAGATTTCCTCAGGGGTTCCTCAAGGTTCCCATCTAGGCCCTCTCCTTTATAACGCCTACCTATATGACATTTATACTTGCTTCAAATATGCATCCTTCATCATGTATGCGGACGATACTAAAATATATTATAATATCAACAATGTCACGGACTGTTTTAAATTACAAGATGATTTAGACAGATTATCTAACTATTACATCACAAACAATATAACTATCAATGTAGGTAAATGTCAATTCATCCGGTTTACTCGTAAAACGAAACCCATACCGTATGCATACATGATGAATGGAACCATTTTGGTAAAGACGGAGGTGGTTAGAGATTTGGGCATATTACTTGATAGTAAGTTGACTTTCGGCCAGCACTTTGACTCAATCATTAATAAAGCCTATAAAAATCTGGGATTCGTAATTCGTACAAGCAAACCTTTTTCTAGCATTCATTGTATAAAACTTTTATACTACGCATTTGTTCGTAGTGTGCTTGAGTACGGAAGCAGCTTATGGAACCCACAGTATCATACTCATATAGATAGTATTGAAAAAATACAAAAACGTTTTTTAAGATATTTAGACTACAAAACACGCTCTAGAAATAACAACTATGTAAATAGATGTGCCTACCACAATCTTCTTCCCCTGACCGATCGTAGACTGCTGTTGGATCAAATGTTTCTTCATGACATCCTTCATGGTCATCTAGATAGCCATAATTTACTATCTGAAATAATGCTTTTTACTCCTGGTCGTCGGACGAGACATACGAGTACTCGGCTTTTTGGTACTTCTCTTAGTCGAACTAATTACGCACAGAACTCCACTATATCTAGAGTTTGTAGCACATACAATAATTTATTTAGTGATGTAGACATATTTTGCCTGTCAAAAAATAGGTATAAAAGTAAAATTATTCATCAACTCAGAGTGGGGTGAATGAATGGCCTTAATGCAGTTATTATAATAATAGCATTGGGGTTGTGTGTTCATTCCACTTTGTCTTATAATATTATAATCGCACACACTCACACATCACACACACACACACACACACACACACACACACACACACACACACACATACACACACACACACACACACACACACACACACACACACACACATGCACACGCACCCTGTACATTAAGTAAGTTAATACATATTATTTAGATTGATGATTAATTGTGTTGGAGTGGTTGTACTTGCTTGTGTTGTTATTATATATGTTGTTATTATATAGGCACTTTTGTTCATTTATATATAATATATATCTATGTTATATACCTTAAAACTATCTACTTAACTGCTCACATCCTTATGATGTGATGTTTTTCAACTAATTATGTACTAGTACTCTAGGGAAACCTATAATTGGCTTATGTTATAGTTAGTTAATTTTAAGTACTATGTTTAAATATGGCTGTTGGTTTTCTCAATAAATGAAAATAAAATAAATTACGAAACATTTCTTGACAACGGAAAAAAATCACAAAAATGCACATACTTCAAAGAAATATTTCTAACATAACGAAGCCTTAAAGCACGTAGCAACACTTAAGACCCTGTCTGCCCCACATGTGCATCACCGTGAGTTATGCATGTATCCAAACTCACATGTATGTATCCGAACTCGAATTGCAGTACTGTTAATTCTACAACTCCCTTAACAGCACACTTATGTCAATAAGATAAGTATCAAAATGGAATGAATCATGGGGCATTGTAAAGGATTGAAAGTGACGAGTACAAATGCGAAACCACTTTGCACAGTCATCTCGGATGACTGATTCGGTTTGAGAATGGGATTACATATTATTAAACGATTTGAGGTTGAATTTGAAATAACTATAGGGTGTAACAAAACACCCTAGTAATATTTAAAGGGGTGGTTTAGAACAAATCAATCTGAACAACTTTCACTATGGGGACAAAATTGAAAAACCATAATCTTTTGTCTCATTAATTTGAGTGGAGTAAATACTGCAGTTATATAAGGTCTAACAAAATTAGGTGAAACTATTTTAAGGGGATGATCAGACCATCAAACTGAACAACTTTCTCTATGGGGCCAATATTGAAATCGCGAAAAAAAATCAGCTGTTCCATACAAACCTACTCGACCTAAATGCATGGGACAGCATATTTTTTCGCAATTTCAATATTGGCCCCATAGAGAAAGTTGTTCAGTTTGATGGTCTGATCATCCCCTTAAAATGGTTTCACCTAATTTTGTTAGACCTTATATATGAAACTTTTTTGGTCCCGTACAGAATGTCGTTCAGTTTGATGGTGGATGGTTTGACTTCCTCCGTGGTCTAATGGTTAAGAGCATTGGCTCTCGACACGGAGGTCGTGGGTTCGATTCCCATGGTGGACACCCAGTGAAATGTCACTTTGTGTGTTTTTCCTCAGTTGGTTAGGACATTGCAGGGTGAATCACCTGATTGTCTGAAAAGATAAATGATTCCGTGCTTCGGATGGCACGTTAAGCCGTTGGGCCACCACCACTAATAGGTAGGCATGTTTTATAATTCTTCTTTGTCCCCGATAAAAAATTATATTTGCTCAAAGACAGTTGTTATAGCTGATTAGTGATTATAGAGCTTGTTTTTCGTATTTTTATCCAGTCGGTTTTTTCCCCTAACTCTTAACCACCCATGAAGTCACGAGAAGAAATGCAGTTCATTCTAAGCCAGAATCAGCTTTTTTGAATGCTCAAAGGAATTCTTTCAAAAATTCTTCTTTCTTCGCGCCAACCAGAAAAGCGCCTCACAAAGGCCGTCACATGTTTCATACATAAACTTACATAAAAATAGAAGCGGGAAGGCGTCCCGTAAAGATACTAAGCAGTTTAGAGGTTATACGTGATGCTGCATAACTACAGGACGGACGTAGATTTTAAAGAAGAGTCACTAAGACACCATTTTGTAATATGTTTTTCAAGATACTTGCTCGTAAAATGGGCCTTATTTCACCGCAATTAGGCACATAATGACACCTATAATCAAACTGTGACTTTTTCATTACTATTATTCACAAGTGAGTTATAGGTTTTTTTCTTATTGGTTGAGTTCAAGAAGTTTAGATAGTAGGTATCTAAACTTCTTGGTTGAGTTCTTGAGTTGCTTTGTTCTTAAAAAAGTTTCGATACAAAAAAGATCATATTCAATAGTACAAATAAATTCTCTAAATAAACTTTTTATTTACTAAATAAAATGATTTTTTATTATTATTTTCTTCACAAGTGTGTTGAAAAACGTCGTATGATACACGTGTGTATTGATGATTACCGTCCTCGGCTCTCTTAAGACCCTCGCCTACGGCTCGGGTCTCAATGGCGCCTCAGCGATAATCACCAACATTCGACTGCTATGCTGTGGTATATATACATTCTGTGGCTAAGCTACGCTACAAACACGCCTAAAATGAAGCCAGCAGTCAACCTAATAAAACCTTAATGGTTTTGGTCTCGTTTTACAGGATGTAAACTTAGGTAAATGAGTTACATACTCTAAGGGGTGGTTTAGACCATCGACACATTATTCCCAAAGTGTGTTCCGCGGAACCCAATGGGTTCTGCGGAAAAGTGACAGTACAGAAAAACAAATATCAACAAACAAGTAAATTATCTGACTTACATTACTTCGGAAAAACGTATTACAGAATTTTGATCCATTGGTTAGAAGAAAAAAAGGACTATAAAAAATCTGAATTTATAAAATATGGCGAACAACATTTCGGGTAAACAAAAAAAAAGTGTAACGAACTAAAATTCGGAATCCTCTAATTCGAAAGTACGATAGGTAACCCCTTCTCCTCCAAATTGAAATCCTGGATTCGCCCTTGAATCAGTGACAGTTGCCAATAGGTACGTCCAAATGAACAGCGAGCATGCTCACAAGGTTAAATTTCAGTGCCCTTTATTTATAATTATTTTGTGCAAAATAAAAAAGATTTTTGCCCTCTAAAAGGGATTAGTGCCCTTTATTTATAATTATTTTATCCAAAATAAAAGGGATTGTTTTAGTGTTCAGTGGCCTTAAAAGTTTGGGTATCCCTGGTTTACACTATCAACTTTTACTATGAGACCAACATAGAAATTGCAAAAAAAAACTGCTGTTCCGTAGAAAATGCCAATGGTAACTCGGCCTAATTGTACAGCGTGATGTGTGTATGGAACCGCAGAGTTTTGTTCGCGATATCCTATTTGTTCCCATAGTAAAACTTGTTCAGTTTAACGGTGTAAACTAACCCCTAATACTTTAGGCTAGGGTTGGAACAACAGATTTTTTCAGGTATTTTGATGTTTGCTACATAGTGAACATTGTTCAGTTGACGAGTAGAATGCATTAGCTAAAAATGTATTCTGAAGTGGTACTTTAAAATGTCACACATTCAAATCAGTAGTAAAAAAATTACTATGGATATTATGCATCATTCTATCAAGATTTTGAAAATGTTATTCCAAGTCACTACCACTGCATGGATGTTACGTCTCGCATTTTTTTTCTTTTTTTTTTACGGTCACATCCAGCGTCCCTAATTCGCAGTACACACAGTATCGAATAAACAATAATTTAAATATTATCTCTGTGTACACGGGCTTAAAGCGTCGCTAACACAAAACTCCACTTGATTGTTATTATGAATTCTATTACATGCTGTTAACGGTGCGTTTTTGCTGACAGTATGGTGATATCACAGAGTGCTATAATTACTACTGGTGACATTGATAGGTGCACGACTCAACAGAATTAAATACAGCACCTACACGTAATTAAAAGAGTATATTTTCCTTTGGATACGTCTGTCGCATGCATTTTGAGAGATGGACCAAATTCACCACGGACTGAGTTCCCCAGGATGGTCGCCGGCTTCGAGGTAGACCTAGAAAACGGTCTTCTTCTTATCGTGTGGATCCCTGGTGTCAGAGCTTTTTCAGACCGCCTTACGGCCTCTGGCGTGGTTTTTATGTAACGACTACTACCATCAGAGATAGTACCCGGGCCCAATGGCTTAACGTGCCATCCGAAGCACGGAATCATTCTTCTTTTCAGACAATCAGGCGATTCACCCTGCAATGTCTTAACCAACTGGGGAAAAACGCACAAAGTGACATTTCATTAGGTGTCCCCCGTGGGAATCGAACCCTCGACACGGATGTCGAGAGCCAATGCTCATAACCATTGGAAAATGGTGGACCACTTGGATGCCTTCTTGGAGAGTAGGTTATTAGTCATCATCATCAGCCTTTAAACGTCCAACTGAAGGGCACAGTTCTATCCTCAGGGACGGTGTATGGGCATTTTAGTCCACTTTAGTCTTTAATTAAACTTTATTTAATTGTGATTTGTGATTGTACTATTTATGTAAGTTCAATTCTGCTCTAATAAAAATTTGTAAAATAATAATCTCTTTTTTTTTTAATCAAGTCTCGTGTTTCCTGTTATTCACCGTTTAGCAGCCTAGCTAGCATGCCACCCCCGAGAAAACGACAAAAATCGAGATGTGCCTCCATCTTTATTATTTTACGTAGGCCAGAAAGAGCGCGCATGACGTTTTTCTCGTTTAAACGCTTTGTCATGGGTGGCATGCTAGCTAGGCAGTTCCAAGCGTTTATCGATAAAGACGGAGGCTACTTTGGCTTGTTTTTCTATCGAGAAAATGTGTCTTATTCGTGTTTTGGCTCTAATCATATGTTCAATTTATCCGCTAATCATACTCCTACTGTTAGTACTTCATGATATATTTTATATCTTATATTTTTTTCACATAGATAGATTACCTTCATTTAGAAAAATTAAAACGGAGTCCCTTTATACATATATTTTTAAGTTTATGCCCTCTATAAAATAACAAAATAAAAGTACCCACAGTTGGTATTATACAAGGAATTTTAGACAAATCGATAGTAATTTAGTCTGTCTGTCAAACACAAGGAAGGGTGTGTCCGTCTGACAGTGGAACTAAGGTCTAACTGCTCCAAATAGGTATAATTTCGAACGTGTAGCGGTATTATGTAGACAACATTGACATTTCACGAATGTTTTCCAGCAACATGCGTTGTTTGTTACGTAAAGAATAAAGTGTATTATGGTTTTGTATTTTAGTATTTTCAAACTGCTCGTTGGCGTAGTGGAACTTCGGTATTGGAAACGATCACCAAAGTAAAAAAAAAAACAACGTCAGGTCCGGTCAGTCTTTGGATGGGTGACCGTTTTAGTCGTTCTATTTTGAGTGCGTCTTCTTGCTTTGAAGGGAACCTACTTCAAGCAGTTTGGTTTACGTTAGTTTTTTTTAGCCTATTTCATCCCACTGCCGGGCAAAGGGCTCCCCTTTATCCTCCATGCATCCCTGTCCTGAGCCAGTTTCATCAACTATTCGTCGAATGTATCCAGGTCGTCCCTCCATCTCTTTCGGGGTCGACCCTGACGGTGACGTCCATTCTCCGGGATCAGAGGTGTTAAGACTTTGGCCCATCTTTCCGGGTGCAATCGACAGACATGGCCGGCCCAATCCCATTTCAACAAGGCGGTTTCCTCACCGAGATCGGCTATTTTCGTTTTTTTGTGTATTGTGGTGTTTTTGACGCGATCTGTCCAATTGATCCCCAATATGCTACGCTCCATAGCCCTTTGGCAAACTTTGAGTTTGGACTTCTGTGATTCTGTTAAAGACCATGTTTGAGCACCGTAGGTTAGGATAGGTCATGTCGACGAGTCTGAGTTTGAGTGATAAAAGAAAGTCACCCTTCATCAGGTCCTTCATGGACCAGTTGTCTACCCGTCGGGCGACTTCTCTGTCCTGCCTGTTGTCGAAGGAGACTACTTGGCCCAAATATATATACTCGTCGACATAATGCATTACCTGCCCATCTACTTCGACCCTACCTTTGGTGGTGATGGTCGTTAATAAGTTGGTTGTCACAAGACCGGGCGTCCTGTGACAACTGTGAAACTTTCTTTAAATAAAGTCTTCTTTGAGACTGTCTTTAAATAAAGTCTTCGAATCTCGATTTCCCGTGCTTTTTTCGGAAACTAAATCGCAGCGGTCAATACGGCATTCCCCGATGTAAACAAACTTCCGTCACACGAAAAGGTCAAATAGCAAAATTTGCTGGATAGGAAAAGAGCGCGCTCTATTGGATTCCAAGTTTTAAAGAAAGAAAAAAAGAAAAATCTTTATTCACCATTAAAGGCACACACACGAAACAACAGAATACATCAAAAGAAATAATAGGTAGTAGCGGTGTGTGCCGCGACGGTGAATAGGACACGACTCAACGTAGTGCCTTACTTGGTAAGCAAGGCGTTGATTTTCTGCCGTGCCTGACAGAGCAGGAGTGCGATTTCCGAATGTCTCACTTTCAAAATCATGATCGAATGATGCATAATTTCCATAGTAACTTTGACAGTTCTCACTGCTGATTTGAACGTGTGACTCAAAAATACCACTCCTGTGCTGTTGCTCTCCGCAAACCAACTGTGTGCTTAAGGATACTTTAAAGTTTAGTGATGTAGTGTAATAAATAATTTATAATAAATATAAAATACTGTATGTAGTATTATAGTGTATGTATATTATATAGTATATAGTGTGTATGATATTATACCTAACCAATATAGCCGCTAAATTATACTGACACACGCCAAACCCTAGCCTCCGCATCAGAGACCTGGCTGCGCTTGTTTTTCGAGTAACCACTTTTTGAAATGTGTTTTAACAGTTGGCTTAGAAAGAGGTCGCCTAAGTGGTGGTGGAAGATTGTTCCAGCACTTTGTCGCCTGGTAGCGGAAGCTTCCCTCGAATGTTCTTGTTTTGTGAAACGGCGTTGTCAACAGATAGCAGTTGTATCGTCTGGACTTGTAGGTTCTCTGAAAAGTGTACCACTGGAGCTTATCATATAGATACTTGGGGTGTTTATATCTGATAATAGTATGAACCAAACCATCCATATGGAGAGATCTTCGAGATTCCATATTGAGCAGACCACGTTTATTCAGTTCGGGTGTGATGTGACTGCGGGGCGGTATTTTATAACAGTATCTTATACAGGAATTCTGTACTCTTTGGAAAATGCGACCGTGCGATTGGCGTTTATGCAATTTAGCTAACAGGCGATTCAGGCTTGACAGATAAGAAAACATACAATCGATTGCCCGTCTAAAGGGGACTTAACTATTCGTTAGAGGCCAATTACGGCGGATTGAATACACAAGGTGAGGCCAACTTAGCGCTCTGACGAGCGACACTTTGCGGTCGCGGAGAGTCGCGCGAAAGTCGCCGCAAAGTCTATGAGCGCGACCCTCTACGACACACGGCGATCGCAAAGTGTCGCTCATCTGGTAAGAGCGCTTAGATCCCAGCTGCCGAAGGTGCAGAAAGGTGGAAACCATGGAATATATCCTGTGTTACTGCGATGTCTTGGCGGCTAAACTCCTGAGCCTCGTGGGAGATGGTTATCCAGAACCGAGAGATTACAGATTTCGTCCCCTGTATGCTGTATGGTATTACTCCCCTCATTTACTACGTTTTTGAATGGTGAAAAAAATTAATATGTAGGGGACAACACAAGAGATCCCATTGGGTCGAAGTGTTGCAAGCTTGCCAGCCCCACAATAAGATGGTTGCGTTAAGAAAACTCTCTGACCCATATTAGGCATTTGCCCAGCAGCCCTCTGCTGTTGAATTCTACTCAGTAAGTATAACTTTAAATCAGAAACTCTGATACAACTACTTACTTTCATATTTATTATAAAAATAAACTCGTTGCGCGAGCTAAATATTCAATCAATCAATCAATCAATCAAATATACTTTATTTTACACCAAAAACATAAACAGTAAAATACAGAAATAAAATACAAGAGGCACAAAATAAGGCGGTCTTATCGCTAAGAAGCGATTTCTTCCAGACAACCTTAGGGTAGAGGAAACGGTGAAAAGAAGAAAGGTAGGCGGTGTTTCCAGAAAAAAATATCAAAAATCAGCAGTTATTAGTAAAAACAAAAAGTAAATATACAAAATAAACCTATTATAAATACATATATAATATACATACTCATATAAATATATATATATATACACACATACATCATACATAAATACGCGTACTACACAACAAGATACTATAGGAAAACATGAACCACAGACATAGGAAAAGATGTACCTATGGAAAACAGATCGAGGGTCAGTTCAGTTATCAAGGAAATGAGACTTAACTTATTATTTTTAAAACACAACTGCTTATTACCAAGTCTGTTAGAATGTCAGATGATCCAGTGGCAAAGCAAAGATAATTAACCCTTCAGCCCCATGAATTTATTACGAGCAGCAACTTTAACAACCTTCTTAATCACCGCTATGGTTTTTTCCTATTGCTACTTCACACGAGTAACAGGCAGGTAAAAATTCGGCATGTCACATGCATGCATGCATTTTTTGTTTGTTATTGTTAGATGTTTTTGTTTAGTTCCGAGTAATATGAAAAATTAAATAGTTTTTCTTTTTAATGTATAAATTAATGGCCTTCTGCTTGTGACTAGCGCTGCTCCTCTGCTGATGTCAAGTAGTTTGTTTCAATTTCGAGGATTGTTTTTTGAGCAAAAGCACAGTTGAGAAGAAATGACGGAGCCCCGTGGCAAGCTAAACCGCGAACCGCGCGAACACCACGCGAATTACAACCGCTCGTAGTAAGGTAAAACTTCCAACTTGACTCAATAGTCTTTTTATAATTTTGATTTTTGTAAATGGCAGGCGATGACAGACGGCCTGTTATGTTCTATGATTTGAATAAACTGAATTTTATTCAAATCTATCAATTTAGATTTTTAAAAAAATTATATCGAATTAAAAAATACATCTCAATACCAGACTTTAATAAAAAAAGAACTTTGGTTTGATTTAGAGACAACGGTCACTATTTTAACCAAAATTTTTATTTTGTTATTTTTGTCAAAGTGAATCTATCTATACTATTATAAAACTGTAGCAGAAAATTTGTCTGTACATTGAAGATATTAACAAAAAATAAGTTACGATATGGTTTTTAGGTATCCCTGATTCCATATCACCAATTTTTGGATTTTTTGTCTGTCTGTTTGTTTGTGTGTTTGTTTGGGTGCTTGTTTGTTTGAACGAACATCACGCAAAAAGTACTGAACCGATTTTGATGAAACTTTTTTTGTTTTTATGATCTGACTTAAAATCTGGTATATAATTTGTGCGGACGAAGTCGCGGGTTAACGCTCGTAATTTCTATTAGTGTTCAAGGGTAGTAAATGTTAGCCCTTGAAATTTTCAGGGAAAAGGCGTGAAAGGAGTTCACAAATAAGAGTTAAACAGCCGGCCCCTACCACGCGGGTCCGGTGCAGCTTGATCGAAGCAAGATAATTTTTGAAGTAACATTAAATTTTGTGGCATATTCAATAATTAAATAAATAGGGACAACGGCGAATGAACCAACCTATAAACAGTTACAAGGAAAATATAAAGCAATATCCGGATTTCTAACGAGGAAGTTCTCAAATTCAGGCACAATCGAGATCGGTCGATCAATTGATATAATTTGTTTAGGATACAATGACTCGGTTACAAGAACTGTCTTCTTTTGAGTTTAACTCTTTGATGGTTGATACATTGTTTTAGTGAAGGGTTCTCTATAATTGTTATATTTTTGTAGAAGTCTGAAAACAAGTCCGAGTTTTAGAATGGATATCACGAACTGACAGTATGAGACATATGATATGCCACATTGTAAACAGGGTGTTAGGGTAAACAGTTGCATTACTTTAAGGGGTGATTGTACCCATGATACTGAACAACTTTCCCTAATAAACCTACCTATAGGAAATGCGCAAAGATTTTTTCGTATTTTTATACAAACGTTCGATCAGCTGAATTCAGCTGATTGCATTTAGTATGGAAAATATATTTTTTTGCGAAATCCCTATAGGTTTCCGTGATAAAGTTGTTCAGTATCATAGGTACAATCACCCCTTAAAGTAATGCATCTGTTTACCCTAACACCCTATCCAGGGTCCTTCTTATTATGCTGACACGATTAGACCATCAAACTGAACAACTTTCTGGACCAATATCGAAATAGCGAAAAAAAACATCTGTCCCACAGCGGTATTTGGGACGATGTGAAGATACTACGTAGCTTCCCGAACGAGTCTCATAATACAGAGTGAACTAAGAGTCTACACATCAAACTGAACAACTTTTACTATGAGAGCAAACCGATTGGAACAAATAAAAAATCTGCTGTTCCATACCAAACTGCGATGCCTACTCGACTGAAATGAAGTGACTGATGAAGAATACTCGAATGAAGAGCATATTTTTTTTTGCTCCAATCTGTTTGCTCCCATATTGTAAAAGTTGTTCGGTTTGATGGGTAGACTCATAGTTCAAAAGGATGCTAATGATATCAATTTCCCTCTGTATACCAAGGGAACCCTAAAAACCTCAAACCTGACCTGAGTCTATTGAACTCGAAGGCAGTGACGATAATACCTGAGCCCATTATATAACCATTACTTAACCTTACTAAAGGGAGTCGTGACAGATTAGATCGTGATCCGTCTGGTTTGTGACACTTTTAACCTAGTTTAGAGAAGATGGGTTAAGAGCTTTGGAATTAACTGTGGTTAAATTACAAGATCCACAACAGGGTTTGAGCTACTAGTCATGGTGCTTTTTAGGATTCCGCATCCAAAAGGCCAACGGGACCCTATTATTAAGCTTACGCTGTCTGTCCGTCTATTCGTCCTACCTAAAAAGGGCTATATATTGTTAACCGTAATAGATATATAGCTTACAAATGTAAATCAAGCTCAAAAAGTGGCAGTTCATTCAAAACTGTACTTTGCCGCCAAAACTCATACCTACATACAAAAATTATATGTGGATTTTGTTTAGAGTTACTCTTCTATAGGTAGCTAGTTGATATGTTCCTGTAAATATGTGTATTCATATTAGACATAAAATAAAAAGTAAAAAATTCAAGGTGGTATGGGTATGGAGATACAAGAAACTAATAAATAAATAAATAACGCTCACAGGCACATACATTGTAATGATCCCAAGCAAGCACTATAGGCTGTTTATTATGGAAACCATACAACAACGGCACAAACATATAAACATCCATGACCGAACCGGGATTCGAACCCAAGACCCTGGTTTGGCAGTCTGGCGTGGTAACCATTACACCAACCGGGTCGTCGAAACTAGATTTTTTTCAACGTTTTTATGGTTAAGCATCTAACTTGGTGTGATTCTGATTATAGTGCATAATCAACAGTAAAACAACAAATAATAAAAACCCGCCAAGTGTGAGTCGGTCTCGTGCTAAGTTTCCTAAGAAGGTTAAGTTTCCGTGGAAGTTGGTAAATATGTGAAAAAGGTAGAAAAGAGTTTTGTGGCGCCTTGGGAGAGGCCTATATTCAGCAGTTGACGATGATAGGCTGATGATGATGATGATTATATCGTCCATGTAAAAACTAAAGCTTGATTCTTCTTCTTATCTTGTGGGCAGAGCCCTGGTGTCAGAGTTTTTTCAGACCGCCTTTTACGGCCTCTGACGTGGTTTTTATGTAACGATTACTACCACCAGAGATAGTAGCCGGGACGAACGGCTTAACGTGCCATCCGAAGCACGGAATCATTTCTCTTTTCAGACAATCAGGAGATTCAGCCTGCAATGTCCTAACCAACTGGGGAAAAACGCACAAAGTGACATATCATTAGGTGTCCCCCGTGGGAATCGAACCCACGACCTCCGTGTCGAGAGCCAATACTCTTAACCATTAGACCACGGAGGTAGGTAAGCTTGATAATAACGCATAATAATAAGGAAATATAAGATTATCATTAAATAATCATTCTTTCCCAGATGCAAATGTTCGATAGTAAAGAAAACTTCACACAGTAATTATAATTTGTAACAACCTCTACGGTCTTAGGTAATTTCTGCGCTCGTAAAACTGATGCCAAGTTCTGTAATAATAAACAATTAAATTGAAAAACTTATACTAGGTATACGATTTTAATGAGTGCTTAGTTATTTGTGACGCCTCTTGAGCAATCTTCTGACGATAAAATTAGTTAGTGTTTTGTTTTGTTTTAATGGTTATTCGTAAACTTAGGTACTTTATTATAAACTTATCTTACTTATGGACTCATTATTTACCTAATAAAGATTCGTAGATTTGATTTTGTTCAAATAATTTGCCATTTGCTATAATTGCTAATCCACATGACATAACTTCATCGTACCCAAAGTATTACAGTAAATATGAAAATGGTGACTCATTTTGTCTATTTGTTTGTTTTTATTTTTAAATTGTTTCTCTTTTTTTCTTTTATTTAAGGGTGCGTAGTTTTAGTTTTCTCTCTTTTTATTACCTATCGTATTACATTGTATCATATTTCTGGATAATACAGCATCCTATTGGATTACAAAAAATTAATAATATATTAAAATTACTTTGTATAACTTCTCTTTTACGCTAGACCTTGTAATAAATTGTATGTAATAAAATTGCATGTGATGTCATGAGATTGCCTGACACAACCTTAAATCCGTCGTTGAAACATCGGCGAGCTGACGATTCGGTATTCTCTATGGTTATGTCATGTGTCAAACTCATATAAAAACTTGGAATTCCAGCATGCAGCAGTACAATTCACTAAGCGCAAACATCGTCACAACCTTAAATTCAACGTTAAAAACTCTGACGATCTGAAGGATGCGAGCTCGTCAATGTTTTCGACAGCGAAGTGACGCTTAGTGAATTGCGCTCTAGCAACATCAACCTGTTTTCTTGATCAATAATTAAATCGAAATTATAATAAAAGACTTGGCTTCTTTTTTAAACATAGAATGGAGCTAATTATGTTATGTAGGTAGGTTCCTTAAAACAACTATTATTTGACAAATAATTTGCCCAGCAGTGGGACACTGAACAGACTACTTAAAACCACTCATCAAATTCATGATAAGCTGGGTGCTGAAAAAAAGGCATTTATTTATTTTAGAAGATACCTCATCATCATCATCTCAGCCGATGGACGTCCACTTGGCCTCCCCCAAGGATCGCCACAACGACTGGCGACCGGTCCTGCGCTGCCCTCATCCAACGGGTTCCCGCCGCCTTCACCAGGTCCTCCACCTTGTGGGGGAGCCTACCCACGCTGCGCTTCACGGTACGCGGTTGCCACTCGAGAACTCTTCCGAGAAGATACCTACTTAGTAATAATTTAAAGTACCTACATACTTTTCGCCGACAAACTGCTGTACAGTTTGGCGTGGTAATTTTTAAGACACACATGTACCCTCTATGTGGCTATGCTCGGAGTTTCCCTGCGAGATCGAATCAGAAATCCGCAGAAGAACCAGAGTAACTGACATAGCCCACAGAATTGCTAAATTAAAGTGGCAGTGGGCGGGGCATATTGCTCGCAGAACCGATGGCCGATGGGGCCGAAAAGTTCTCGAGTGGCGACCGCGTACCGGAAAGCGCAGCGTGGGTAGCCAGTGAGCCCACACACGGTGGACCGACGACCTTGTGAAGGCGGCGGGAACCCGTTGGATGAGGGCAGCGCAGGACCGGTCGTTATGGCGATCCTTGGGGGAGGCCTATGTCCAGCAGTGGACGTCCATCGGCTGAGATGATGATGATGATGACATGTACCCGTTTAAGTGAATAAATAAAAATAAAAAAAACCTATCCGTTCGAAGTCAAAAAGGAACCTAATGTCATTATTTTCAACTATTTTAGGAAAATTTATAGGTACCTTACGGTTTGAGCCGGGACTCAGAAAATATTGATATTTTGTTTCGGTATAGAGTTTAAGAGTCAATTTACCTTAGAAATGTACTAACATTAAAAAAATATCACGTCAGCAACAGCTCCAAATTTTAAATTTAGTATTTATCTCGTTCTTAAATAACGAATGGCAAGTTTGTTTTGCAAGCTTTTAAGGCTTTATCATTTATACATACTTCAAACATGGTGTTAATATTTTTGTCTACTTACTAGGCTTTGAAAAATACATTAGTATTTTTAATTAAATATCTCATTTTTTTAATTTCAATGCCTATTTTATTGCTCAAAAATAATTTATATTGTTAAGTTTAATTAAAATTAGGGCATAACTGGGCTATACGGCGTTTTACGGTACATAATAAGGAGGACATTAGGCAGACCACCATCATGTTGGTCTGATGACCTTGTGAGGGTGACGGGTTCACATTGGATCACATCAGCACAGTCCCTTGAGGAAAGGCACAATAAAAGAGAGGCCTATGCCCAGCAGTACACCTTCCGACGCGGTGGTAGACTCAAAAAATGACGTCAAAAAGCTATCTATGTGATATTATTTTGAATAAAAAATTTTTGAATTTTGAATTTTATTTTTTTGAAAGTGGGTTGGTGTGGGCTGATTTGATTGATTGATAGGTACATTATTCAATTTTTGAGGTGTAATACAATTTCTATTCATAAGCCACGCTGTCCGTCCGTCCGTCCGATAATCCGTCCGTCTGTCCTATCTATCTATAGGTCTGTTGCTTTCGAACCGTACCTAATAGCTAGACAGATGAACACAGAATGCGCGTTATTATGGCGGATTGGCTAAAAAAAAAAAATTAAAGGTCTATTATGCCTCTCATACAAGAAACTTGTTTTTATCAACGTTTCTTCTTCTCAACAAAATATTCAAAAACGGTAATACATACAAGCGTCAAACTTGGTGTCATTATAGAGCAAACTCTAGAGTATAACACAATATAATATAAACCGGCCAAGTGAGTGTCGGTCTCGTGCTAAAGGTCCCGGGGAAAACAAAACTATTTTGTAAGTTAACATGTTGTTTGGTGGCGTGGTACGGAACCCTCGGTGCGCGAGTAGCTCGACTCGCACTTGGTCGGTTTTTTAATTTTTTTTATGAATAGGCCCGTCACTATCCATTTATTTTATTTTTATTTATTGATACATCATTTAAAATAAAGATATTCGATAATGTTAAAAAATGGGTGCTATAAATTATCAAACTATATTATATACTTAATTAATTAAGACCCAGTTGATGACCAACAGCACGAAACGTAGGGTAGAGGTAGATGGGCAGGTCATACAATAGGTCGATGAGTACCTTTACTTGGGCCAAGTAGTATCCTTAGAAAACAGGCAGGACAAAGAAGTCGCTCGTCGAGTCGACAATGCCTGGAAGAGCTACTGGTCCATGAAGGAACTGATGAAGGGTGACCTTCCACTCTCACTTAAGAGCAGACTCATCGACATGTGTATTCCAGCCATCCTAACTTACGGTGCTCAAACTTGGTCATTAACAAAGGTTCAAAAGTCCAAACTGCTGGTTTGTCAAAGAGCTACGGAGCGCAGTATACTAGGTGTAAAACGGACAGACCGTATCCGGAACACAACACTGCGCTCCAAAACTCAAATAGCTGACGTAGGGGAAAAGTCAGCAAAACTAAAGTGGAACCAAAGAGTAATATAAGAAAAGAGAACCCACTCGTGGCAACATTATGCATCCACCTTATGTCAAATTGAAGGCTAGCTAGCGCCATCTATTTTTCACCGACAATAATTCAACCTATACTATACATACCTACTTATATCTACTCATACCGATGCGATGGATATTATTGTTTTGAATGCTAGTTTTCGTTCAATCCTGCACCGATCGAGTGAAATTCCAGTATCCTTACTATTCCTGTAATCTAAACATTGGTAAGAGAACAACAGAAACTCCAGAACATCACTAAATTGTCACGAAATTGAACGAAAACTATAAACAACCCGCACATTAGGCAAGATAGGTAGCCATTTTGTGAATTAGTCAATTTGACATTGACACAGACAATAAAATCTTTTTTTTTTCACAGTTCTGCGAAATATTTAATAGATGGCAGCACATTCTATGCAAACTGAATCGGAAAAAGCCACCAAAAGGCGACTGTCCTCCGCCTGAGTGGAACTGGGCTGGGCATGTTTGCAGAATGCACACTGAGCGTTGGGCATCAATCGTCATACAATGGGTGCCTCATGACGCGGACGGGAGCCGAGGTCGAGGCAGACCCCGGAAAAGGTGGCGAGACGAGCTAGATGCCTACTGCAATGATTGGCGGGATGCAGCACTGAACAGAGAGACGTGGAATGGTTTGGGGGAGACCTTTGCCCAGCAGTGGGACAAAACAGGTCAATAAAAAAAAATTAATTATTGTACCTATTTCAAAAGTATTATTTTATTACAATTGAGTAAGTTGGTACAAGGTACAGGAAAATATATTGTGTAAAGTAGGTAAACTACACTAAATTCTTGTTTAGTAAGAAGCTATATCGTAAAAATATGCAACAATCAACAATAGAACTTTAACACCATTTCTAAGTGACTATAACATCAAAATTCTAACCAAAAACATTCATTTTAACATACGTTTTTAGAACGACAAAGTTCTAAAGTTTCATAACAAAAGTTTACTATCGTAGCTTTTGTCACTTTATCAAAGTAAATTCAAACCAAAATACAATATAAAACTTTACAGTTTGTTGCTATATGAAGTCTCGAAAAGTGATCTATTTTAAAACTTAGCGGAACGACATAAGAGCGGTTCTGTGAGAATTTTTTGTGTAGTGAAAAAGTGTCAGTTAGAATAAGAAAAGGTTCTAAAGTGAGGTTAGTACTTTCTATGCAAGTGATAAATAAGTGAGGAGTAACGAGACGGTTGTCATTTCCTTATTAACCGTTGAGCTTTGTACATGTTACGGAACTTTTTTTAATCTTGGCGGTTTTAAAAAATAATTATAATTTTCTTTTTTATTCTTGGGGCGCGAATTTTAAAAGTAAATTGGGTTGTTTTTGTGTTATCTGTGGCTTTTGTGTTCTTTTTATTGTATGTTAATTTTTAAGTGAAATATTGTGATGTGACGTAAAAGTAATTTAAGAATTTTCTTTTGTTCTTTTTGAGTTTTTATTTTGTTGGTAAGTTATTTTTTTATTTACATATTTTTGTTAAGTTTTTATTTTAACTGCTAAATGGTGGAACTTGTACAAAGGGAAACAGATTTTTTTTCATCGCCTTGTCTAATTAAAAATGATCGTTTTTAAAGGGGTTTGAAGATTTTAGTATTGATGTATAGATATCAATAGTAAAATTTTCAAACCATATCGGCTGGCCATACAGCCAGCCGCGTAGTTATCGTGTTGTCAGCTACAGTTTCAGACCACCTTACGGCCTCTGATGTGGTGTTTATGTAATGACTAGTACCACTAGCAGCAATTGCGGTAAGTAAATCGCGACAGAACTATGATTGGACCGCGTGCGAAGCTTAGCTTTTGACACATTTGGTATTGCGCTAATCGCGGTACTGCTCTTGACAGCGGTTAGCGCCATTTTGACATATCGCTCAGACGTTATTGGCTGTCAGTTACATAGAGTTTAGGGCGATGCGGAATTCAGCACAGTTGAATAGTAATTGGATTGCAATGCGATTAGAACTGAAATTGGATAAGAATAGAACTTCGATGTTTTAACTTAGCGCAATCGGGCTCCTGAGATAGTAGCAGGGACCAACGGCTTATCGTGCCATCCATCATCTTTCTTTCATAGGCTGATGAATGATGATGGATGATTAAGTAATAAATGCTATTTCGGTTGATCGAAAAATTTAATGAAAAGGTAATTTTTTTTAATTCGAAATTCAAAGTTGTTCAGTGACTTGAGTACAATCGCACTATAAAATAATGAAACTGTTCAAACTTACACCCTGTATACTGTAAAGGCTGATGATGATGATGATAGTTTCCTATAATATTAAAAATAAAGAGTTGCGTTGTAGGTCTGCTATTGAGTAGTCACGTCGCTCGTCGATTGTTGGTTGCTCCCGGGCCTACAACGAAGCTCCAGTGGTGACCCAAGATAGTGTTATTTTCGAAAAACAATCCTCGAAGTCACCAAAATACAAAAACTACCGTACAACGTCAAACACTGTTGCTAAATAAACTAGACATTGGCAAAATCATCACAACCAAGATGGCAGCCATATTTTTTTTTTTAAATTGAATATAATTAAATATTTGTCGCCGTGGGAGAATCTATAGACGCATCATTGTAAGAAAGAGCAGCAAAAACAAACAACAAAGAGTTTTGACCTACATTTCAACAGCAACATTATGCAGTTTCCCATGGATTTAAATTCCTTTAGTCTTCACCTGCAAGTTCTGCACACACAAACCTAGGAGTGAGAAATGTACAGTCAGTAAAATATATTATTTATTTTATTTATTTAACACTTTATTGTTCACATAACAATACAGAAAAAACAATTAAAGTAGACATGTACAAAGGGCGAGCTTATCTCTAAAGAGATCTCTTCCAGCAAACCCGCAACAGAGACAGTTCTGAAGTGTGAGGCAGACAAAATGTGTACAGCACAAATGATAAAAACTAGATACTTGTTGTTAAATGGAAGTTAAATATATATATATATATAATATAAATAAACATAATTATAAATAAACAAATAGATACAATAAACATACATAAACTATGGCTTATTTTAGAGAGTGATAGTGTTCATTCACTTGCTTTTTGAAGGACGCAAATGTTTAGATATATTTAAGATCCAGTGATCTTAAATATAGGGTGAAATCGATATCATTAGCATCCTTTTAAACTAGACTCTACCCATCAAACTGAACAACTTTAACTATGGGAGAAAACCGATAGGAGCAAAAAAAATCAGCAGTGCCATACTAAACTGCAATCTTGACGCGCGAGTTCGCAACTTAAATGTATGCAACAGCTGATTTTTTTTTACTCCGATCGGTTTGCTCCCATAGTAAAAGTTTTTCAGTTTGATGGGTAGACTCTTAGTTTAAAAGGATTCTAATAATATCAATTTCACCCTGTATATTTTGACGTTACATGTTATATTAGTATATATAACATGTAAAGTCAAGTTGTAATTAAAAGTTTTAAAATGTAGGTAACATAGTAATGAATAATTAACTGAAAAGAGAGATAAACTGCCTAAATTATTATTTTTTAAATCGTAATACTTAAAACAGTAATACATACAAGCGTCAAACTTAAAGGCTTATGTCGAAAAATTATTATAGCGAAATAGGTGTGTGATAGCTTATATTACTGCCTGATGCGAGAGAAAGAGATGGGGCGGCGCGCGCGCCTGAAACGACGCAACAAACTTTATTTAATTGTGATTGTACAATTTATGTAAGTTCAATTCTGTTCTAATCAAAATTTGTAAATTCTAATCTCTTGTCTCGAGTTCCTATTATTCACCCTTTAGCAGTTCCAAGCGTTTATCGATAAAGACGGAGGCTACTTTGGCTTGTTTTTGTATCGAGAAAATGTATCTTAATCGTGTTTTGGCTCTAATCAAAACTTCAATTATATGTTCAATTTACACATATCCGCTAATCAAACTCCTACAGATAATTGACGCTTTGAAGAATCCAATTTTTTGCATATCGCTTCTTAATAATAATAATATCGCTCACAGGCACATACATTGTAATGATCCTTAGGGTTTTTTTTATGGGAACCATTTACAACAAAGGCACATACATATAACATCCATGACCGAACCGTGATTCGAACACAGGACCCTGGCTTGGCAGGCCGGCGTGGTAAAAACTTGGTCTGATTATAGAGCAAACTCTACAGTATAACAACAAATAATAAAAACCGGCCAAGTGTGAGTAGATCTCGTGCTAAAGGTCCCAAAGAAATTTTTTTTGTCAGTTAATACGTTACGTTACGTTACGTAGTGGTGCGGTACGGAAACCTCGGTGCGCGAGAAGCCCGACTCGCACTCAGTGGCGGACTTGCCCTGAGGCTCAGTAGTCCCGGGCCTAGGGCGGCTAGATATTAGGGGCGACCAATCGTGTAGCCCAGTCATTTTACGGAGTTTTGATAGCCGGGGTAGGGAGTAATTATTAATTGGACTTTTAAACTGTAACCGGCACCATTTAGTGACAAAAAGACTATCTTAAAACATTTTAAAAAATAATACGCCACGCAATATAGAAATCAAAGTTCTGTGTCCCAGAAGGCTTTTAAATTAATAATATTAATACCAATACACTCATCTGACTCAGATTTAACAATATAAATTATTTTTGAGCACTAAAATAGACATGGAAATTTTAAAAAATGAGGTATTTATTAGAAATTTTAACGAATGTATTTTTCAAAACCTTCTAAGTAGACAAAAATATTTACACCATGTTTGATGTATGTATGATGGTAAAGCCTTAAATATGTGCAAAAAAAATTACCATCAGGGTTTTTCAAAACGAGATAAAAAGCTAAATTTTAAAATTGGATCTGTTGCTGACGTGATTTTTTTTTAATTTTGGTACATTTCTAGGCTCAAATTGGCTCTTCAATATTAAACCGAAAAAAAAAATTACAATTATTTATTAGTCCCGGCTCAAACCGTAAAATGACTGGGCTAGTGACAAAAATTCACAAATGATAACAAGAAATAACTCAAAAGTACCTAAATATTATAAAATTTCTGAACCGATTTCGATAAAAGTTGGCAAGATGACATTATTATGTACTTAGTTATAAGAGAATGATATGTAGTCTATAAGATGGGTGCTGAGAAAGCAGCGGCTGACACTTACTACATGGCCTGGGGCCTAGGGCGGCCAAGACTGCAAATCCGCCACTGCTCGCACTGGACCAGTTTTTTCTTTTTCTATCTATCTATAACGTCACGCCTCTTTCCCAGTGGGGTAGGCAGAGACCAGGGCGTGCCACTTACTACGATCCTTACATACTTCTTTTGCCTCATGCACATCCATACATCTCTTCATACATGCCCGTCGGTTTCGAGTACTCCGCACCTCCCCTTTTTGTAGGACGCAACTGATTTGATCAGCATACGTCCTACGAGGGCGCCCTCTGCCGACGCTTTCACTCACATTAGCAACATATATCTCTTTCGTACATCTGCTATCACTCATCCTCTCCACATGACCAAACCAACGAAGCATACCTTTCTCTATTCTTGTCACTACATCTTCTTTTAATTTACATCTATCTCTTTTTTTTTTTTTTTTTTTGTTTTTCCAAATAATGTCTTCCCACAAGGTATCGGCCAAAGGTATCTCGCAAGCTAAATCAAGAACAAATTTTTTGTACCTTCCATAGAAAATCGATCCTCTGATCCGCACTATACAACCTGTTATAGAAGTAAGAATAAAAATTGAAAACTTTTAAGGGGGTGGTTTAGACCAACAAACTGAACAACTTTCACTATGGGACCAACATCTAAATCGCGAAAAAAAATTCTTTTGTCCCATACATTTAGCTCAAGTAGATCTGTAGTTTAGTATGGAACATCCCAAACGCTTTGCATCATGGCGATTATGGCAAATCTCCTCATTTTGGGGCAGGCCTATGTCCAGTAGTGGACGTCTATCGGCGGATATGATGATGATGGAACATCCGATTTTTTTTATGTGATTTCAATATTGGTCCCATAGTGAACGTTGTTTAGTTTGATGGTCTTGACCAACCCCTTAAATGTTTATTTGTATTTTTGTAACACCCTGTATAAGGTATAACAAAATTAGCTGAAACTATTTAAAGGGGATGGTCAAACCATCAAACTTAACTACTTTCTCTATGGGTCTAATTTCGAAACCGAGAAAAAAAAAACTGTCCCATACAAAACTGAAACTTCATTATCTGAAAGCATGCCTTAACATTTTTACTGTTTATAAAAAAACCGGTGTATGTATAATGCGACATAAAAGATCTGAACTTAAAAAGGTAATAACATAGCAATAGACAGCTGACTGTACATTTTCATATGTAAACACGACACAAATCCAGCCATTTTCGCACGCGAGCGCGGGAAAACAATACGTAGTCATCCAACGCCAATATGGCCGCCGTATCTGTGACAGCCGGCGCGTTTACAAGACAATGACGCAATCAAGATAATAAACATTTGAATGCTCCTTTTTTGTTTTCGCCTTTTTTTAGGGTTAAGTGCCCAAAAGGTGCCAATGAGACCCTTCATAAGCCTACGTTGTTCGTCCGTCCGTCCTAGTTTTAAAGAGCTGTATCTATTGAATCGTAATATGTAGCGAATTGAAACTTTCACTGAATATGTGTTATTATTTTAAATATACAAATAAAAGCATAGCATATGCTCACGTCTGTATTCCCCGAGGGGGTAGTCAGAGATCATCAGAACATCCACGTTTCACTAGTAGTACAGGACAGTAGGACACAGTAACAAATAAAAATATAATTAAAAGTTAGGGTGTCCCTACAAGAAACGTTTTTTGTTTTAGCTCTATTATATAAAAGTTTTTTTTTTTTCTTTTTTCGTTCATCTTTAGTCCCACGAGTAGCGAGGGAAATTCGAAGTCACTCCCTACAGAGCCCCGCTTGTAGGGAGAAGGCAAATTAGTGCCTGGGGGTACCCGGTACCAGACAACCAGCACGCTTGCGACTAGGCTCACCCCTAGCCATGCATCCATCAGCACGCACGAGGGCGCCCTCGTAGGACGTATGCTGATCAAATCAGTTGCGTCCTACAAAAAGGCGAGGTGCGGAGTACTCGAAACCGACGGGCATGTATGAAGAGATGTATGGATGTGCATGAGGCAAAAGAAGTATGTAAGTATCGTAGTAAGTGGCGCGCCCTGGTCTCTGCCTACCCCACTGGGAAAGAGGCGTGACGTTATAGATAGATAGATATATAAAAACGATAATACATGCAAGCGCCAAATCACACATAAATCATATGTTACACCAAACTTGGTGAGGTAATACAGGGTGAAATTGATATCATTAGCATCCTTTTAAACTAAGAGTCTACCCATCAAACTGAACAACTTTCACTATTTTCACTAACAGCAGATTTTTATTGATCCGATCGGTTTGCTCCCATAGTGAAAGTGGTTCAGTTTGATGGGTAGACTCTTAGTTTAAAAGGATGCTAATGATATCAATTTCACCCTTTAGAGCATACTATAAAGTAAAACAATAAAGACGTTCAAGTATGTGTCGGGCTCGCGTCGTCGCGCTAAGGCCGCCACATTCATACCTGATAACATTCATAATAAACCTGATTCGGAATTAGATTCCGGATGGAGTGTGGCCGCTTTCAGAGACTTTTTACTAGATCTAGTGATTTTTGAGCGTAGGCGTTGATGGAACGATACCGTTTCGTGACGGTGCAGTTGCGACATCGTTGCGGAATAGTCGCGCCTTCGCTCAAAAACTGCTTGTGTGATAATGGTTCATGCCATTTTGTATGCAGATTATGTCTAATTTAAAACTATCTATAGTCTTTTGATATATTTGCATTAATATTGGAATACAATTTACAAACCATCATCGTAACATTCGTAACGTCATGACCTCATCACATGATAGTAATTATCATGTATAGAAATTGATGTTTTGTTTTAATAAATACCTAAAAATGCTTTGAAACGAGAGCGCGAAAGCCGCGGCCCAAAAGGGGCTCCGACACAGATGAGGCAAATTCGACAGTAGCCCAAAGACCGCGCCACATACGAGGGGTTAAATAAATCGTAAAATCGTAATTCCACTGTGGTATTCAGGAGGCTGGTCCGCAAATTCAAATCTGCACTGACGACATGCCAGACACCAACATTGGGAAAAGGCTGATGGTTCTGCTGATCAGGAGACCAATCGCGCTAAATAAATCTCCACTGAACCGTGATTGAACTGCGAGTGAATAAATAAATATATAAATAATAAATTCTTTATTGTGTAGGAAATTCAGGTACAAGTTGGCAGTTTACATTGCTTCTTACGTAGTTTCACCGAACTCTGTCTTTTCAGACATGTACACAAATATTATCTTAGTAAGATAATTATTTAGTCTAGGAAAAATAAAGTTAAGTAGATACATTATTTCAATAATTCATAGTGAGACTTCTAGTAAAATAAAATTATTCAAATGTCAGACAATTTACAATAACAATAACTAACAATACACAACAAGAAAGAGAGAATCCCAATACTAAAATGTCAAATATACGTACAATTATATTTCTTTCTTATAGTCTAAGTATTCTTTTATACTGTAAAAACATTTCTCTGACAGCCACAAATGTAACATTTTCCTAAAATTGCAAATTTCACAATCTTTAAAGTGATCAGGAAGCTTATTACATATTGACATTGTTGGTGTTCAATTTATCTGTACATTGAAGAGGGTATAATAAGATTTTAATAACAATATAAGTAACAATATACATTAATATTAATAGAACAGTAATGCTCATAATGTAGCTATTCTTGGACACTACTGTCAATTTGGAAAATGTTTATGTAGCTTGTACTTATATTGTGATCTTACTTTGCGAGAATAAAGATCTTTCGTTTGCTGAAATATTGTTTTCAATCATTTTACAGCTGTTAGATCTGTTTTAACAGGTCGCTCAGACGTTAAAGGCCGTCAGTCACATAGTAAATGAGTCAACACAGTTGAATAGTAATTGGATTGCAATTTGATTAGAACTGAAATTGGATAAGGATTGAACCTGAATCGTATGGCATAAGGTGTTTCAGACAGTCTTCCGCTGCTGGGGTTAACCTATGGAGTTCTTTTATTACACCGGGGAAACGGAGCAGAGTGGATTTACCACATGGGTGCGGGTTTGGTCAGGTACCCTGCAGTCGCACATCGGTGACTCCTTCAGACCCCACTTGTAGAGGTGGTAGTTGGTCCTCCCATGGTTAGTTCTGAACTGGTTTAGCTTAGCCCAGGTCAAACAGTCCTTATCAGCATAAGGTCAACGTGATCCATCCTTGATTAACCTTATAATAAACAACCTGCCAATTCTCAAACTGGTAGTTTTTAGAGATTCATAAATTTTCTCGACTACACAAAATTTTCGAATTTTCTCCCTGTTAGACTAATTTTAATAAAATAGTCTGCAGCCTTACAGCTACCTAAGTCTGACCAATCGTGGTTTTCATACCCGTTAACTCCAACAGTCATATATTACATTCAAGAACATTGTATATATTATTATATCAGGAGTGCAATTCACTAAGGCCCACTTGCGCCTAGCAGGGTTATCGTTATTAACTCGGAACTAGACGCTAATTTGGAATTAAATTATAATTATGTCTTGCACCATCCTGTTTTAGGGGCTAAACTTGTGTTATATTTAAACCGCCGATGTGGTAGGTTTAAGTCACTAAACTACGTGCTAAATGTCAAAATTGAGGTAACAGCTGTTTTTACAGTTTTGTTGTAGGCTCGCGAGACTCTGTAACAAAAAAAAATTATATGAAACGTGCACCGCGCCACTTAATTCCTTTGAACGGTTGCACACGTTTCATACATTCTGGATAATCGGTCACGACCAGTTTTTAGTATGGAAGTCCCGACTCATAACGTAGTGTGTTACATGCTCTTTGATAACATGAATGAACGATGATAACGAAATGTCATTGACAAAATAAAACAAATGAGACAGACAAATACAAAGAGATGCAGTGTGAAAGAGACGTGCGTATATTATGTTCATTCATCATTCACTTTTATATTTTGTCGGATTACATAAACTCTATGGTCATTTAGGATGTTGCCAGCGAAAAACAGAAAATTGTCAGGTTAGTTAACTATGAACTAGTTTTCATTGGCGCAAGACTATCTTCGATAACACTCGTTCAATCTTTAGGTCGGTGCTACTAAAGACGGGGTTACGCAATTTAACCCTGCATTTGGCGCAAGAGGGCCTAAGCGTAACACCGCTGCCGCTGTCTAAAAGATCGACGAGCTCAATGTAACATCCCTCTTGCATCCTACAGATAGATCGTCGAAGATTTTATATGAGTGACATTAACCGTAGCGAATACCGAATTGTCAGCTCGCCGATGTTTCAACGACGAATTTAATGTTGTGACCAGGCGGAGGACAGTCGCCTTTTGGTGGCTTTTTCCGATTCAGTTTGCATAGAATGTGCTGCCATCTATTAAATATTTCGCAGAACGATGAGAAAAAAAAGATTTGATTGTCTATGTCAATGTCAAATTGACTCATTCACAAAATGGCTACCTATCTTGCGTAATGTGCGGGTTTTTTGTAGTTTTCGTTCAATTTCGTGACGATTTAGTGATATTCTGGAGTTTCTGTTGTTCTCTTACCAATGTTTAGATTACAGGAATAGTAAGGTTACTGGAATTTCACTCGATAGGTGCGGGATTGAACGAAAACTAGCATTCAAAACAATAATATCCATCGGTATGAGTAGATATAAGTAGGTATGTATAGTATAGGTTGAATTATTGTCGGTGAAACATAGATGGCGCTAGCTAGCCTTCAATTTGACATAAGGTGGATGCATAATGTTGCCACGAGTGGGTTCTCTTTTCTTATATACTTATATTACTCTTTGGTTGTGAAGATGTTTGCGCTTAGTGAATTGCATTGCATTTCTGCAACTGAGCAAGGCATATTTCATTCGCACCTGAGATCTGATCTTTTTAGCAGTTCGTAGGGTTGAAAATTGATTTTGATATACCTACTTATGTGAGTATGAAAACTCAAACTTGATTTTTGTCGGAATCTCAATCTAAGAGTTATGTCCATAAATTAATATGTATATTGGATATAGATAGGTACTCGCCTTGAATTTTAGGACGTCCTAATTGCGTTGCCGCTTATTAGCACTAGGGGGCGCCACATTATGAAATAAATTGAAAAAGACGATCAGCCGACACGAGGTTCGAACCTTACCTACCCGGATCGTAAGCCGGTTGTATAGACCGCTAGACCAACAAGACAGTGATTGATATCGGTGAAATCTCTCACTACTACAGCGCAGCGTATGAGGTGTAGTGCGCTGTTACTCTGATATGAACCCTAGTCCAACACATAGTGCTTCGAAACATAACCGATAGATGGCGGAAGCTGTCTATGGAAAATCAGCGTTCCACTTAGTTTGTACTAAAGTAACATAGCATGGTAATGTCAACAGGGCTCCCACACGTAACTGCGAATTCAAATATCTGCGTCAGAGTCACTTTATTACGATGACTTTATGTATGATTTTCGCTCGCAGATATTTGCGATGCGAATTCACAGTTCTGTGTGGGGAGCCCATAGTCTTGATTGCTACATTATGGTTTACAAAAACTTAAACAATTAACAACTGAATCCCATACCACTTCCCATACTTGAACCTTCGGACAAAGGCTGACCCCGGCCTATAAAATTGATTCGAAACCATTGAATTTTATCATTTGTTTCATAAGACTTGGGTATAAGAAATACACTCCCACGACTCTTTTTTATAAAGCCCTTATTATTATTGTTATCTCCTTTGTTAAAATCCGAACCAAGCTATAAATTCAAATGTTTAATTAAACAGGTTTTGACATGTATGATTGATTCTAATTAAACTCGATTGATTTGAGATATCATACAAAGGATTTTTGACGTGCATTTTCATTCATTTATTTATAAAATATTGTAATTATTCGTATCAACTGCATAAAAAAGTTTGATTGAAGATTGATCAATTCAAAATACTACAATTTTTTTTCAACTGCGACGAAATGCTTCATTCTCTAAACGTGTGTGGAAAAACTGTGTATTGGACGAAATGTGTGTCCAGTACACATTTCGTCCAATCAAATTTTTTTATGCAGTTGATACGAATAATTACAATATTTTATAAATAAATGAATGATGCAATTGCTATCAACATCACAATATGAACAGAATTTCTTCACCGTCAACTCTTTGAAATCATCTTCATCATCAGCATCATTGTCCACTGCTGAACATAGGCCTCTACCAAGCCTCCCTTCAAATCTATCCTCCACTTTCCTCACCCAGTCACTCCCAGATACCTGTCTGTCATGAGAATTATTAAAAATACACTAAGAACAAAAGAATCACTCAGTAATTCGTGCAACGAACCAGAGTCGGCATGAATAATGCATGTTAACATGCAGAGTGTACGGCTGTACGGACATGATAAGTAGAGACAATAGTCCAATTATAGGGTTCGGCGAATGTCACGTGTAAACGCAGCTCGCAGGATGAAAATAAAGCATTTCGAGGTTTGTTTACAAAATCAGTACTCAGTATGTATGTACTCGAAATGTTATAACAAAAAAATTTTAAACCGCCTTCAAAAAAACTAAAAAGTTAAAAAATAATATGGCAGCCGATGACTTTTTCGTTCGCATCATAAGAGCATTAATTTGTTTTATCGAAGTCGATGTCAAGCCGGTACGATTCGCGACAGGGCTTGCATTAGTTTTTTGGCTTGGCTTGACACCGACTTCTATACAACAAATTAATGTTCTAATTAATGCAAGCGAAAATCGGCTGCAATATTATTTTTTAAATTTTTTTGGTTTTTTGAAGGCTGTTTAAGGTGGTTGTTAAAATTTTGTTTATTTCACAATTTTCAGTGGTGAATTCATTAGTTCAATTTAATAGTAGTGCTTTAAATTAACAAACGCACTAGCCGGCACTACGATTTTCAAAGGTTCTTCTCGATTTCTCTGGGATTCCAGTATCAGATCCTGGTTTCCTTATCATGGTACCACCCTTGGGATATCTTCTTTCCAAAAAAAGAAGAATCATCAAAATCGGTTCATAAACGACGAAGTTATCCGCGATCACACATAAAAAAAAATATATCGAATCGAATATAGAAGTCTAATTGAGAAATCTCCTCCTTTTTTGAAGTCGGTTAAAAAATAGGTACAAGAGAAAAAACATCAGCTTATAACAACTTAGAAGCTGTGAAGAAAATTTTCAATCTGCATACAGTAAAGGAAAACATTTTGACCCCATTAAAACTTTCATCATCGTCGTCATCAGCCTATAACGTTCTACTGTAGGGCACAGACCTACCCTCAGGATATGGGCGTCAGTCCACCCAATGCGGATTGGTAGACTTCACATACACATCAGAATTTCTTCTTCAGCTCATGCAGGTTTCCTCACGATCGATTCTTTTCTTCACCATTTGAGAGTAGACTGTATTACGTACATAAGTTAGAAAAACTTGGTAAGTACATGGCATTGCATAGCATTGAATACTTGTGTAATACGGGAAAAGATACTTATGTAAATTATTAATTTTATATTGACTTGTTGTTTTTATACTAAATATTATTTTGTCTTTTATATGTAACTTATTAGGTTTTACTTTAGCTTTTTCTTTTTAACTCAATAGGTATTCTTTTATTCTGATATTGTAATATTTTAGGTTAAGTTAATATTAATAGTATTTCAAACACAATATAAGTTGTGGTCGAGTGCACAGGCGACAGGAGAGCTGGCAGCTTCCTCCGGCAGCGGATAAACCTAGCAATCCAGAGAGGGAATGCTGCCAGCCTTCTAGGTACGGTTCCCCAAGGAGAGGCTTTAAATGAGGTGTTTTGTTTATAGGGTTTTTATTTAGTTTATTCTTTTTTCCTTGTTTTTTTTTTACCTATGTATAAGACCCCCTGTATATTATAAAGAGCACAACTTTAAGTTGTTCATGAATAAAATAAATATGAAATATGTCGTCCGTGCGGATTCTAACCCCCATGTTTGGATGTACATACACCTTCGCAAAGTGCCGCCTACGCTCTCCATTGACATTCTGTATGTAGTACTGCATACACTGAAGAAGAAAATATGACGTTTTGTGATCTGTGTCTGATGCGTACGTGAAGTCAACCAATCCGCATTGGGCACGCATGGTGGACTGACGCCCATACACCCTCCCTGAGGTTAGGCCTGTGCCCAGCAGTGGGACGTTTATAGGCTGATGATGATGATGAAGTACTAATAACAGTATAGTAGGTAATTATAGTACTATAGTACTATTATTATTAATATTCTGTGCATGCTATGTTATCTTAGTACAAACTAAGTGGAACGCTGATTTTCCATAGACAGCTTCCGCCATCTATCGGTTATGTTTCGAAGCACAATGTGTTGAACTCGGGTTCATATCGGAGTAACAGCGCACTACACCTCACGCGCTGCGCTGTAGTAGTGAGAGATTTCACCGATATCAATCACGGTCTTGTTGGTCTAACGGTCTAGACAACCGGCTTACGATCCAGGTAGCTAAGGTTCGATCCTCGTGTCGATTGATCGTTTTTTTTTTCAATTTATTTCATAATGTGGCACCCCCTTGTGATAATAGGCGGCAACGCAATAAGGACGTCCTAAAATTCAAGGCGAGTTACCTATCTTTATCCAATATACATATTAATCTATGATTCTGTGCTCGCGATGTGCCTACGCTGATATAAAAGTTTCTTTCAAATCATGTTTCCTTTTAGAAGGTGCGAAAGAAAATCTACAAAGAAAGAATGGATTTATAATCCAACTGTACTGTTCCCAGGAAAATATATTTTTCGTACCGTGTACGGATCATTTTTATTTGTTTCATTTCTTTTTATTTTATTTAAAATAGTATTTATACTATTCTACTTATTTATAAGTCCATTCTTTCCCAGGACCTCAAACTGTTAAGGTTTATTGCTTGGACCAAAATTTATTTAGTGAGTTTTAGTTATAGAGTGCGGGTTCAAGTCCCGCCCGAGACAAATTTTCAATCTTTAATTTGATTTATTTAGTGAACGCAAAGTTTTTTCGCAAAAATCTTTGTTTTCGTGGCCTATTAGCTTTATACAGGGTGTCAACATTATACTTTTGAGGGTTCTTCAGACCATCAAACTTGACAACTTTCACATGATAACGCGAAAAAAAAGTTCTATAGAAAATGTCGGCTACTCGACCCAAGTGTATGGAACAGCAGATTTCTTTTTTTCGCTGTTTCTATATAATATGTTCGTCTCACGGTGAAAGTTGTTCAGTTTGATGGTCAGAAGCAGCCCCCTTTTTGCTGCGCGTTTCATACAAACGAAGTCTGGTCATATTTTCAATACAATACTGTACAATTAAAAAAAATAAGTCAATGACAATTTTTAGACACGATCTAGATACCAATATCTGTGCTTTACATTTTCGTCAGAATATAATAAATGGTATGTGATGTATTTAAGTTTACACCCTGTATAAAGCCTGCCTAGCTAGCATGCCACCCACGACAAAGCGTTTAAACGAGAAAAACGTGATGCGCGCTCTTTCTGGCCTACGTAAAATAATAAAGATGGAGGCACATCTCGATTTTTGTCGTTTTCTCGGGGGTGGCATGCTAGCTAGGCTGATGATGATAATAATAACAAACTATTTTCTTCTTGCAGATATCAAAGTCCTCCACAATGGGCATCCTCTTCCTTCTTCTACTCCTTCTAGAAGTTAATACGGAAGAAGTCTCCACTCCAGCCAGTCTGCTCAGGCCAAGGAATTATAATCATCACGCTTACAATGGACAATATTTACAACAGCTACCTAAAGCAGAGACTACCAAGTAGGAAAAAAACCGGCCAAGTGCGTGTCGGGCTACGCGCAGTGTATGGTTCCGTAGTAACAATATACTGACTAAGGCCTAATTTACGGAGACGCGCGTCGCGTGCTGCGTGGCTTCTAGCGGTGCGTCGGACGATGATGTTGCCGTTTACAGAGAGGCGGCGCGTGCACCAGTCAGCGTCTGCACACGCACAAAAACAAACATCATAATGTACGATTTTGTTTATGGAGACGCGGGGCATGGAGCATCGCGTGAAGTGTAGCGATCATGCTATGTTATCCTAGTACAAACTAAGTGGAACGTTGATTTTCCATAGACAGCTTTCGCCATCTATCGGTTATGTTTCGAAGCACTATGTGTTGAACTAGGGTTCATATCAGAGCGACAGCGCGCTACACCTCACCGCTGCGCCGTAGTAGTTAGAGATTTCGCCCATTTCAATCACTGTCTTGTTGGTCGAGCGGTCTAGACAACCGGCTCACGATCCAGGTAGCTATGGTTCGATCCTCGTGTCGGCCGATAGTTTTTCAATTTTATTTCATAATGTTGCTCCCCCTGGTGCTAATAAGCGACAACGCTTATAATTAGGACGTCCTAAAATTCAAGGCGACTTACCTATCTATAACCAATATACATATTAATCTATGGTAGCGATGCCTCGCACGCGGCGGCGGCGCAGCTCTGGGGTAGGAAGGGAGAGGTGCGGGATAGGTGGTGTCGTCCTGCACAAGAAGCTGCGATGGCCGCAGCGGACGAAGACGCCGCTTACGGAGCTGCGGCCGACGCGTCGTTGCCATCCGCGGGCTCCGCCACAAAACACACTCAATTTCAAACAAACGCGTGAAAACCGCTCCTCCGTAAACACACTTATACAACGCCATATGTTTGAATTTAGTGCGGGCCGCGCCGCTCGACGCCCCGCGTCTCCGTAAATGAGGCCTTACAAGTAAGTTGGTCGACTTACGGTATTACTCGTAAACTTGTAAAGCCATTAGCGGTGATAGTTTTCCTTTTAATTTCGTTATATACAGGATGAAATCGATATATTTGGCATCCTTTTAAACTAAGAGTCTACCCATCAAACTGAACAACTTTTACTATGGGAGCAACCCATCGGAGCAAATAAAAAATCAGCTGTTCCATACTAAACTGCAATCTCGACGCGCTAGTTCGCGACTCAAATGTATGCAACAGCAGATTTTTCTTTTTTTGCTTTTATCAGTTTGCTCCCTTAGTAAGAGTTGTTCAGTTCGATGGGTTGACTTTTAGTCTAAAAGGATGCTAATGATATTAATTTCACCCTGTATTCTACTGCCGTGAATTTTTTCACATATCAGAAACAACTGTTTAGCTGGCACCCCGACACTTGACTCTAACAATAAACTCCACTTTAAAGCTCAATATTTCGCTAACGGATACCTTAATCGAAAAATGGTTTTCCCATACCCACAATATTTTTAAAAGACCTATCCAACAATACCTCACAACATGGGATAGACGAGAAAAAAAAAACCCACTTCACATGTAGGGGAGGTACCCTAAAAATAATAATTTTTCTTATTATTATATAGTTTAGAACCTTAATAAATAATAAACTAGTAAATAATAAATATCTTAGACATTGCCACACAAATTAGGGGCCGTTCAAATATTACGTAAGCAGATTTATTACAATTATTTAATCTAGGAATAAACATTTTAACGGGTTCTTACCGCGTTTTGGTATATTTGAGTTCCCGATATTGTAGCCTGGATTTGTATTAAGATGACTAGAGAACGATATAGAATATAAATAATAGATATCATTAGCATCCTTTTAACCTAAGAGTCTACCCATCAAACTGAACAACTTTCACTATGGGAGCCAACCGATCGGAGCAAAAAAAACAATCTGCTGTTCCATACTAAACTGCAACGCCTACTTGACTTAAATGTATGCAACAGCTTGTTATTGTTTCTGTTTGCCCCCATAGTGAAAGTTGTTCAGTTTGATGGATAGACTCTTAGTTTAAAAGGATGCTAATGAGATGACAAACATCCATGACGCGGGTATGTACAAATATCCATATTCATCATTAAAAAAAATATTTCTCCATTACGGGATTCGAACCCGCGACTCTCGGCACAGCAGGCAGGTTCACTACCGACTGAACTACGGTCGAAATTAAACAGAATAACTTTAACTGAGGAGCCAAATTCAAAACCGTGAAAAAAATTAGCTGTTTGCTTTTGCCATACATTTGGATCGAGTAGCCATTGATGTTATCTATGGAACAATACATAATTTTTTTTTGTATTTTCGATGTCGACAGTTTGATGATTTGAAGCACCCTGTTTAATACAGAAAGAATTTGAAAGAGACAACAGCAGCTCGGACTGAAAGAACTCTGACACCAGGGCTTGCCCACACGATAAGAAAGAAAGAAGCTCGGACTAATTTTATCTGCACAAAATCGACGAAAGCAGCATTTCGTATTCCCCTGTTTCCTCCTCCAAAACTAGACCGATTTTAATAATTCTTTCAAGATTAATATGAGAAAGACTGTGGCTATAATGTATGTATGTTTCCTTTTTTTGTTTATAATTCTTCTTTGTTTGCTGGATGTCTGAAAACGGGCGGTAAAATGTCTAATTTTCGGAAGTCCCTAGTTCTTATAGTAATTAATTAATGCAAAAAAGGAAAACATGGGGACATAGCATGAGGTCATATTAAAATGTGTTGCTCTATTGTCATTATCCAGGAAGGAAACAGGGAAATACGTTTGTATGGAAAAAACAGTACCCCCTATCCTCTTGACCAATCAAATCAAGTAATAAAATTGCATTCTCATCCACAGACATGGCCCAGTGCTCTTCCCAAACGACGCACCCCCTCCACCCCGGCCCCCCTTCATCGTAACATCACGACCGCTCGTCGAGAGTATCGCCAGAAGCGAACTCAACCCTATTGCAGATCCGATCCAAAACAACTCTATTGCAGAACAATCTCAAATCAACCGCGTTTCCTTCAAGCCTGAATTTGAGTATAAACCAAGTTATTTGTCGAGGATAAATGAGTATAAGAGTTTTGGATTTCCTGTGACTACGGTGGCGCCATACGATTATGTACCTTATGCTGATGTGGTTAGGAAGTCTAAGTTTGGGGGCGATGAATATGGTGATTACCAGGTAAGTGTTAATCCTGAATCTAATTTTAATAATATAGGTCGAGTGCGAGCCGGGCTACTCGCGCACCGAGGTTGCCATACCACATCACCACACAACATAATTATTAACTTACAAAAAAGTTCGGTTATCCGACTGATATGGCTGGTTTTTATTATTTGTTATTATACTAATCAATCACACTAAGTTTGACGCTTGTATGTATTTTTTTTTTTACTATAGAACGAGAAAAAAAACGATGATTAAAACTAGTTTCTCCCTTAATTTTTATTAGATATTTGTTAGCAAATCCGCCATAATAACGTACAATAAATAGGTAGGATAGACGGACGACGGATAACATAGGCTTATGAAAAGGGTCTCGTTTTCACCCTTTGGGTAAGGAACCCTAATAAAAAGTAGGCCGTGGTAGTCCAGTGGCGAGTAACCTTGCCTGCCGTGCTGGAGGCGACGCCCGTCCAGGCCGACTCGTACGATGAGTTTTTCGGAACTAATGTACGATTTATAACACTGTCTTTTCGGTGAAGGAATACATCGTGAGGAAACCTGCATGCTTAAATTTCGAGGCATGTATTGTACCCGTTCTCCATTAAAAGTGGCGATGGGCTCACTCCCCGTCACACTGGACAACATAATTCGATTCGGTACTTCCGATGTTCTGAGTTTTCAGAATTTCTCTGACTTACCATCTCGAGGAATATAGTCGTGAGCATAAGCATATGCTTTGCTATGTTATCTCAAATTTTAGTATTTTAATTGCATGTCTTATTGTTGGCTACAAGAATGTAATTTATAGCCTGTAGAGTATCACTGCAGGGCAAACGCCTCCACTTACGTGATTGAGGATGGATCATACTCCACCACGCTGGCCCAAAGAGGGAACGCGGAGGTAAGGATTTTATTGCCAGAGTATTTCCAAGCCACCTGAGGATGCCTAGGGAAATAACCTAAACACCTTTTTTTAGTGACCACTTTTCCATCGGGACTTTTCCTAGCAAAATTAAAAACTGGTCCGATCTAAACGGTGGACGAATAGTTAAATATGTTGTTTCAAACTTATAAAATACAGGATTAGTTATTGATTGTTATTGTCTCAATTCAAAGACAATGACAAGGGCAATGTTCTGCAGCGAGGTGTGAGGCAGGGAGACGTTATATCTCCGAAACTGTTCACCGCTGCACTGGAAGATGTTTTCAAGGTTCTGGACTGGAAAGGGCTAGGCATCAATATAAACGGCGAGTACAACAGTCACCTTCGGTTTGCCGATGATATAGTCATAATGGCGGAGACTATGGAGGAGCTCAGTCGAATGCTCGATGATCTTAGCAGAGCCTCCGAACGAGTTGGTCTGAAGATGAACATGGACAAGACGAAGATCATGACTGTCAAATGCCCATGTTGTACCCACTCCTGTAATGATCGGAAACTCTGCGCTCGAAGTTGTTGACGATTACGTTTACCTGGCCCAAACTATTCAGTTAAGTAGGTCCAACTTCGAGAAAGAGATCAACCGTCGAATCCAACTCGGCTGGGCAGCTTCTGGGAAGCTACGTAGTATCTCGTAGTCCCAAATACCGCAGTGTCTTAAAACGAAAGTCTTCGATCAGTGTGTGTTGCCAGTGATGACATACGGAACAGAGACGTGGTCGTTCACTCAAGGCCTCATAAAAAGGCTGAAAGTCACCCAAAGGGCAATGGAGAGGGCTATGCTTGGAGTTTCCTTGCGAGATCGAATCAGAAATGAAGAGATCCGCAGAAGAACCAGAGTAACTGACATAGCCCAAAGAATTGCTAAACTAAAGTGGCAGTGGGCGGAGCACATTGCTCGCAGAACCGATGGCCGATGGGGCCGAAAAGTTCTAGAGTGGCGACCGCGTACCGGAAAGCGCAGCGTGGGTAGGCCTCTCACACGGTGGACCGACGACCTGGTGAAAGCGGCGGGAATCCGTTGGATGAGGGAAGCGCAGGACCGGTCGTTATGGCGATCCTTGGGGGAGGCCTGTGACCAGTAGTGGACGTCCATCTGCTGAGATGATGATGATTATTGTCTCAATATACCTAAGTGATTTGTAATCGTGGGAAGTGGCGAGTTCCTCCCAATACAAGCATTTATCATGCTCGAAGGGTGGATCTCAACTCAATTTATGTAAAAATATTGAGAAATAATAAACATTTTTTTTAAATTGTGTAAAGGGATGTAAGGAAAAGTATCATTGACCTGTAAACCACATACTCTACCCATCAAACTGCACAACTTTCAGCATTTTCAAACCTGTCAGCGCAAAAAAATAATCCTTACATACTGTAGAGAAACGGTACTAGTGATATGCGTCATCGATTAATCGATTATAACGATAATCGGTTGCAATCTATTATCATTTATAATCCATCGATTATAATCGATTTTTAGGAAACTGTCAGTCTCTAGTTCTATTTTAAGCTGTGGTAACCTTATAGGGGAAATCCCGAAATATTATTTAGTTTGGTTTTTTTGTAATTATTGTGATCTAAAATTGGTCAGTTGACTAATTTGATTCGATCATTATGTATTTTTAAACGCAAACTAGGCACTGCTTGACCATACCATAATCTGAATAGGTAGGTATCAATTCAATAATGAATAATTATGTACCTACCTAAAAGTGTATGTCTGTCACAATCATCTGTTTTAATAGTACCTAACGTACAACAAAAATATTGTGAAAGCACTAAATTGTCCTAAAAATATAACTTTTTTGAAATACCTAAGTAAATCTTAATCAGCAATTTAACATACCAACTTAATTTTTATTTGATATTTTTATTCAGGAATCCTAGAAATGAGACTTACCTACATAAGATGATGAGGTTTTCCATACATTTTAACTATTTTTATACCCCTTTCAATAATCGGGTAAAATCGATTTATAATCGATTACGATTATTTTCATAATCGATTCATCGATTAAAATAATCGAATCGGCACATCACTAAACGGTACTCCGTTTTTCGCATTAACTTATTCGAGGACAAGGGTGCTACACAAGGTTTTCTATACTATTATAAAACTGTAACAGGAAGTTTGTCTGTACATTGAAGATATTAACAAAAAAAAAATTACGATACGGTTTTTAGGTGTCCCTGATTCCATTTCACCAATTTTTGGATTTTTTGTCTGTCTGTTTGTTTGTGTGTTTGTTTGTTTGTTTGTTTGTTTGTTTGAACGAGTATCACGCAAAAACTACTGAACCGATTTTGATGAATCTTTTTTTGTTTGATAGCTTATGATCTGACTTAAAATCTGGTATATAATTTGTGCGGACGAAGTCGCGGGTTAACGCTCGTACATTATAAAACCAGACTGAAAAGCACCGTGGTGATCATGTAATCAATAATTCAATGCCATTCAAATGGTAACCGATTAGCAGAGCGGTAATCATTAGGTATTCGTGGCATTAGGGAAGCCATTGGAAGCCATCTGAATTCATGACGACGGGATGGGACCATGAAACGGGTTGAATGCAATATCTGCATTCAGATTATCGTTTCATTTAAGCCTCGTGTCTTGGAATAGATCACAAAGTAAGAAGGGATATGGTTTTTAACACGCTTATACAGGGTGTAAGGAAAAGTGTAATTACCCTTTAAGCCAGATACTCTCGGAGCATAAAATAAAACGGCTACTCCATGCTCCATTACCTACTCGACTGAAATGATATGAGAAAGCAGATTTTTTTTTTGCTCCAGTCAGTTTCCCATATACAGGGTGTTACAAAAATACAAATAAACATGTAAGGGGGTGGTTAAGACCATCTAACTGAACAACTTTCACTATGAGAGCAATATCGAAATCGCGAAAAAAAATCCGATGTTCCAACATCATTATCATATCAGCCGATAGACGTGCGCTGCTGGACATGGGCGTCCCCTAAAATGAGGATATTTGCCATAATCGCCATGATGCGATGCGTTTGCGATGTTCCATACTAAACTACAGATCTACTCGAGCTAAATGTATGGCACAAAATATTTTGTTTTTCGCGATTTCGATATTGGAACCATATTGAATGTTGATCAGTTTGTTGGTCTAAACCACCCCCTTAAAAGTTTACAATTTTTATTTTTACTTCTGTACCTTACCCTGTAAGTATAGTAAAAGTTGTTCAGTTTGACTGTTGGCACGGGTGGGACGAACACCTCTCGTTTGCGGCGGCCTCGCCTTCTGCACCATCCGCATGCACAAAGTAATTATGCCAGGAATTCTGCTTTGAACCGATGTATTGACGCTCTCGAGGACCTTATGTACGATTCTGATATCTTCTTCATGTCGCTGGGACAGTATACCAAAAGAGCGAAGGACGCAGTAAAGAATGCAGCCTATTAAACCACATATAAACAACATTTTTTTTTAAACAAATTTCATTTCATTTCAGTATCTTTTTATAGTATTGACACC
Source organism: Agonopterix arenella (assembly GCA_927399405.1). Lineage (NCBI taxonomy): Eukaryota > Metazoa > Arthropoda > Insecta > Lepidoptera > Depressariidae > Agonopterix > Agonopterix arenella. The sequence continues at coordinate 1,333,709 of OV656690.1, forward strand.
CATTCACACACATACACACAAACACAATTGTTTACACACATAAAACATTAACATACTCGACAAACAATTCGGTCATTAAGTAGAAGCACATTAGTCTCTTTATTTGTCCAAATCTTTCATATTTTTTACGTTTTGTCCTTTATACCTTAAACAGTTTTTAAAACGTGTTATCATGTAATTGGCGCTGTAAAATTTAAATGTTGCTGTATTAGAGATTAAGTAATTTGCTGTTTGATAACCAAAAAAGATAAATAAATAAATTGAAGGGTAGAGTATGCGGTGGTTAATAATACTTTTACACCTGTATATTAGCTTCACCTGGTATGTAACTAAGTAAGTATGTAAGAAAATTTGCAATGGCCCCCAAAATATACAACAAATTACCTAAGGATATAAGGAACAGTAATTACTAGATGCAGTTTAAAAATAAACTTTTTGACTACCTCACTCACAAGACTTTTTACACAATTAAGGAATTTTTTGATGACACTGACCAATATTTCATGTAATTTATTTTGACATTTAATCTTTTAGTTAGTAACCTATTAATGTTATGCATGATTACTATCTTTTTATTGTTTATAAACTTTTGACATTTTAAAATGTTATTGCATGTAATTCTAATCAGGACTTTGTTTTATTAATGTTAATTACCGAGCTGTTCTTTGTTTTGTATGCCTGTTGGCGGATCACAGCGGAAACCCGACTATTGTCAAAGTTTATTCTACCTCTGTATTACCTGTGATATACAAATAAATAATTTTGATTTATTGATTGAAAATCTAGGATGTCGATTTGAATCTACTTCTAATAATTAATGTATAGATTTGAAACTTTGCAGGTGTATGTAGTTCACATGACGATCCAATAATTTTGTACCATCGGTGCATCGAGCTGATCTGATGATGGAGTCATGAGATGGATAGTGGAACTCCTCAATGGCTACTAGTAAACCACTCGAGTTTGGGCTCGTATGGTTTGTTTGACGAGTCACATATATTATATATCTTTTCTTGGAACCCATGATGAAACCATAAGGTGGATACTGAAACTCTTCAACGGCTTCTAGTAAACCGCTCGAGTTTGAGCTCGTTATTGTTTGTTTCGACGAGCTCGAGTCATGGAACTCATCTTGGAGTCAGGAGGTGGATAGTAGAACTATTCAACGTTTACTAGTAAACCCTTCGAGTTTGGGCTCTTTCAGTTTGCTTTGACGAGTCCCATACATTATACATGGTATCGTGAATCTCATGATGGAGACCGGAGGTGGATAGTGGACCTCTTAACGGCTACTAGTAAACCCGTCGAGTTTGGGCTCGTTTGATTTGATTTAACGAATCCAATCATTACACATGGTGATGAGGGTCTAAAAGTGGAGCCAGGAGGTTGATACTGAAACTCCGATTACTAGTAAACCCTTGGAGTTTGGGCTTGTTGGGTTTGCTTTGACGAGTCCCATACATTATACATCACAGAACATTATTCAGAAATGCAAAGTAGCGCTTTTGCTTCGGAGACGGCTGTCGCCCCTTGTCTTCCCGCTCACGCTGTTTTAATTACTCATGCCCTCTCGCTCGCGCCACGCCGCGCGCCTTACGGTGTTATGCAAATCATTGCATAACCTATGGCGACACGTTCCACGTCTACTTTGCACTTTAACCCCTCTTATAATGTTCTGTATTATACATGGAATCGTGAATCTCATGATAGTTGTTCAGTTTCATGCGTTGATGGGTATGTGGGTTAAACTAAAGGTTAAGTTAGTGATACTTTTCCTTACACCTGTACCTGTATACAGATAATTCTAAGATTTAGTTAAAACGAGCGTTAACCCGCGACTTCGTCCGCAGAAATTATATACCAGATTTTAAGTCAGAACAAAAGCTATCAAACAAAAAAAGTTTCATCAAAATCGGTTCAGTAGTTTTTGCGTGATACTCGTTCAAACAAACAAACACACAAACAAACAGACAGACAAAAAATCCAAAAATTGGTGAAATGGAATCAGGGACACCTAAAAACCATATCGTAACTTTTTTTTTGTTAATATCTTCAATGTACAGACAAACTTCCTGTTACAGTTTTATAATAGTATAGATTGATTAAAAACGAATAGCAGAAAAGCTACTAACTGCTGTTCGTCTCAAAAATTAATTTGTATTTAACGACAATACCCGGAGTCCACATCCACAGCCTCCACGGACAATAATTCAACAATAACTCTGCTTCTCATTCCTTTGTATTGAACAGAACGATAGCGCGATGTAAAGTACAAGTGGTGCCATCTATCGGTGAAAGAGCATTAAAGTCTAGTGTAATGGAACGAAACCCTAGTATTAGCTAGCACAGAATAAATACTAGTACTACCCGTCCTGATCATCTTTTGAACCGTAATAGCTATGTAGTTGAAATTTTCACAAAAGGGTATGCTAATAAATAATAAAAAAGTCAAAAAGTTAAAAATTAAGGAGCTAGTTTTTATCAACGTTTTTATTCTTATCGCTCTATCGTAAAAACGGTAACACATACCAGCGTCAAACTTGGTGTGATTGTAGAGCAAATTCTACAGTATAACAACAAATAATACTGCTTGTGAATGGATCTTGTCTTATGGCCTTAAGGTAAATCCTAACAAGACCTAAGTCATCGTCATAGGGAGTCCATGGTTTACTTTGGTGTATGTATAACCTACAGCACTACTGTTAAAAACTTGCATTATCTTTGATAACACGCTTTCTTGGGGCCCTCACGTCGCTGAAGTCAGTAGGAAGATGTTTGCTGCTTATAGCTCTTTGAAACGACTACGCAATTTTCTACCCACTAGCACCAAAATTGCGCTTGCACAATCCCTCCTATTACCCATCCTAGACTACGCTGACTCCTGCTACCTTGACCTGACTATGGAGCTACTTAATAAACTCGAGCGACTCCAAAACCTATGCATTAGGTTTATTTTTGGCCTGCGTAAGTACGACCATGTGTCGGAATTTCGCGCCCGACTTAAGTGGCTGCCGAACAAACGTCGTAGGGAAGCTCACATCCTTAACCTTCTCTACTCCATCATCTTCAATACCATGACCCCTAATTACCTCAAATTACGCTCTGTTTTCTGTTCCTCCACCACTGGCCGTCATCTGCGTTCCTCTGAAAACCTCTCCCTCAATATGCCCATCCACTCCACTAATTTCTACACCTATTCCTTCTCCGTGCATGCCGTTCGGCTTTGGAACTTATTGCCAGAGTCGATCAGACGTGCACCTTCCTTGAATGTTTTTTAGTCGAATGTTAAGTCTCATTTCCTTTATCAATGAACTGACCCTCGATCTGTTTTCCATAGGTACATCTTTTCCTATCTCTGTGGTACATGTATATACAACGTGTTAATGAATTAACGCTAAACCTCCACCCCAACAAAATAATTAGATTGAAACAATAGTTTCATTATTTTGATACTTAAAATTTAAAGTTATTTGCATTTTAAGTTTTGAGGCAAACATGATTTTTTGTCATTTCAGCAATGAATGAAAGCGCTAACGTACTCATGGATACATTTTAAGAAGCTTGTTTTGGTAGTGAGTAGGGTGAGAGTATCCGTGCGGTGAGTTGACATCGGGTTCAGTAAATTTGAAATTTTTCAAACAAATTATTTAATATTTTGAAAAAAATTACCTATGTTGAAACCATGATAATTCGATTCTGCTCTCGATTCTAAACAAACTACTTTCTAGTTTTGCGTTAATTCATTAACACGTTGTATATATATATATGTTTCATGTTTGGGAAATGCTACCGCAAGGCTAGTCCTTATAATAAATAGTCAAAGCCGTAGGTACATCTTTTCCTATGTCCGTGGTGCATGTTCTCCTATAGTATTTTGTTGTGTAGTACGCGTTTTTATGTATGATTTTTGTGTGTATATATATATATATATAGGACTAGCCTTGCGGTAGCATTTCCCCTCTGCCGCGGTATAAGATCAATTAATAATGTGCATTTACATTCAATTTTATACCTTATCACTAAACGCGACAGCCTATAATTGCGAAACTAATTTCGAACTTAGAACGTTTGGGGTTCACACGAGACTACTTTTCATGATTTTTAACGTTCAAAATTAGAATTTTAAGTTATGGGAATAAAATCCAAAGTTGCGGATTTCATGTTACCTCGCCAAAATGTTTGTTAGTAGAATTACACGCGTAACGCGTATACACTAGTCCCTATATAAGTAGTCAAAGACCTACGGAATACGAACAGATCGAGGTTCAGTTCATTGATCAAGGACTTAAAAACATTCAAGGAAGGTGCACGTCTGATCGACTCTGGCAACAAGTATTCAGGGTGGATGTGCCCTATCTCAAAAATCCACCCTGTATATATATACACCCTGTATACATGTTTTCTGGAAACACCGCCTACCTTTCTTCTTTCACCGTTTCGTCCACCCTAAGGTTGTGTGGAAGAAATCGCTTCTTAGCGATAAGACCGCCTTATTTTGTGCCTCTTGCATTTTTATCTCTGTATTTTACTGTTTATGTTTTGGGTTTTGGTGTAAAATAAAGTATATTTGATTGATTGATTGATTGAATAATAAAAACCGGCCAAGTGTCCCTGAACAACTTTCAGAAGAAATCGCTTGGGGTCCCAGCTCATGCACTCTACAACTCCATTGTTAAGTAGACTATGTAGAGATCACCGATTGTGTTGGTAAAATATGTACTAAGATAGAGTATAGAAAAATCCTGGACACTATGTATGAAACTGTGACAAATATACTGATAGAGGCGGCAGTGTGCAGTTTTTCTGGTAGAGGTAAGCGTTAGAATAAACATGTAGCGGGATGGAATAGACTCATGTAAATGTAAAGTAAATAAAAATGTAAAGCAGGCTCATGGGGAGGCTCGGCTTGCGTTCCGAAACTAGCTCTAATACGGTAAACAGTCACTGGAGGTATTTTATGACCAGATGTATCAAACCAGAAAAACAGCTAAATTGAAGTGGTGCCAAGCTCATAAAACCCAAATAAAAATGGACATACTGGCCTCTAACCACAAAAGTAAAAAGTTATGACCATAATCCCATTCTGAGTAGTCAGAAACTTTTCAAAGTGTTCAGCTAAATTAATATTAACCAGTTTCAACGAGTTTTTTCTGTTGCTTGGCATTTTGATTGTAGGAATTTTTTGTACGGATTTTTGAAGCCAATTTATTTTTAAATTATTTACCGTCCTTTCCTTATGTATTCTCTTAGCATTTGAACAACAACATGCAAGTTAACAATATTGCGCAACGACAAACAATATAGGTACAAACCCTGTATCTGGGGCATCTTCCTTATTGTAACCATTCTTTTGGTATGACTTGCAATCTCTGTTGATCAAGCTATGTTGTGTGGTCACTAAGTACGCGTTGCTACACTGTTCTGAAGCTTGCAGGCTTCATTAAGAGGCTATCAAGAGGGTACCGAGCATATTGTGCTGTCCTCAATCGTATTTTTTTTACTTCGAAACAATTAACGAAATATAAAAAAAAAGGAATGTCATATTGTAGTCCTGATTGGCTTTCAATTTATCGAAACATTACGGATTATAATGTTTTATGCTTGTGGTTATTATCTTCAAAACCGCCAAAAATATACATTTTTTGCTGTTTTTGACGATAATACATGTAAACATTATAAAAAGAAATCCGCAGTGACCCGAAAAATTTAAAATCAGCAATAGAAACGTTGTTTAATTTTCAAGATATAAAAAATACGATTATGTTCAGCACAATGAACTTTCACCCATAAACTGACAATCAACGTAGTCTGCGAGTTCTGGAGGCTACTGAACTTTGGGGAATTGCCCTTTGCGCCAAGCGAGAGCAAAATATTGTCTAGCTTCTCAGCATTTTAATAACCCTAATCTAGAATTTTCGCTGATACAATCACGAAGCGTTTTTTGGATGAGAAATTGACACATCTTTTTGTTCATACGGTGACGGTTCATACTCGTTAAGGTGCGGTATTTAGCTTGTATTCTTCTTCTTATCGTGTGGGCAGAGCCTTGGTGTCAGAGTTTTTATCAGACCGCTTTACGGGTTACGGCCTCTGACGTGGTTTTTATGTAACGACTACTTTGACAATTTATTATAGGCCTTGCGGTAGTATTTCCCCTCTGCCACGGTATAAGAACAATTAGCATGTGCATTTACATTCAATTTTATACTTTATCACTAAACGAGACAGCCTATAATTGCGGAACAATAACTACGAACTTATGACGTTTGGGGTTCACACGAGACAACTTTTTATGATTTTTAACATTCAAAAGTAGAATCTAAAGTTATGGGGAATAAAATCCAAAGTTGCGGATTTCATGATACCTCGCCCCCCGCAAAAAGTGGCAGAAATGTTTGTTAGTAGAATATCACGCGTAGTCAAAGAACGACTACTACCGCCAGAGATAGTAGCCGGGACCAACGGCTTGTATAAAAGTGTAAATATTAAGAAAACTATATTTTTTTCTGAGGTTTATATTTAGATATTCTAGTCACTAGAATGTAGTTAAGTCATGAGCTTACCTTCTAGCCCTGGAAGGGCTATCTTTGGTTTACAAGACTACAATATTTGTAATTGATTTCTCGAAAATTACTCTAATGATTTCGAACACTCGCTCGTATGTATATTTCTGGATCTTTGACCATTTCATTCAAAAAATCGATCTCCTAAGGTCTCATATTCGGGAAAAAATTCGCTTTCGATAATAATATACTTATTGCACTGTCTGAGCAAAGTTTGGTCACCCTGCTAGTAACTATTATTCCGTCCGTTGAAGGTGAATTTCTAGATAACAAAAATTTCTTTCATGGACTTACTCGACTCGCTCTTTTAATGGCCCAACGTCTCAAAAGAACGAATTCGTGATATTATTTTTTTTCTACCCATTCATGCCTTAAGGCAAATGATTGATTATGGCAAAGCTTTGTGTTTATAGTAACAAACAGGTGTTGTTTTATTTACGAAACTACCCCTTAAGGGGGGAGGTTGATTAATTAATGATTGATTTTGTTTTGGTTTTTTAGTTGATTGTTTAGGTGTGCTATGAAAATAGAATATAGAAAAAAGTAGAGTAGGAAAAACAAGTTTAGTATAGTAATATTAGAAAAACAGGCCAAGTTCGAGTCGGACCCGCGCACTGAGGGTTCCGTATTACCAAATAACTCTAATATATAAAATTCTCGGTCACGGTGTTTGTAACAAAAATCCTCCGAAATGGCTTGACCAATTCTTATGAAATTTTGTGTGTATATTCAGTAAGTCTAAGAATATGTTGTAAAGTATATTTCAGTGATCTGCGCGTACGAAGTCGCGGGCAACAGCTAGTTAATATATAAATATTAGTAAATGGCTTAAATTACTTTGTATGTAACAGAAATCTGAGACGAAAGGCTCTCTTCGCTCAACCCGCTGTATGCACTAATTATACGCAAAAAGAATATTTATGTATCGAGCTACTGTATTGTACAACCTTAAATACTTTGATTTGGATCCATTTTGTTTATCTTTGGCACAGTATAAGAAGGGTATAACTGGTAAAGCTCTTTAGACTGAGTCTTTACCTCGCAATATACTTTCTTCTTATCATTTATTGTTATTCTCGCCTACCTACCTTCTGATAGGATTATTGTATAAGCTTAGCAAGCACTTTTTATTTTAATTTTAAATTACCATTAGCGGATTCCTGTATTGGTCTATTCTATGTTCATAGTTTGTAACCATTCGTTTGTAATTTGACTGTTGGTTTCCCGAATAAAAATTTATTAAAGGAGATTGCCCAAATTTCTATGGGAGTCAGGCTAATCTTGCGTCTGGTCCATTTTTCGTCAAAAGATAGGGAATGCTCTAAGGATTATTGTAAAACGAAAATTGTTAAACTATTTGATGAGAAATTTGAATAATCCTAATTTATAAAAAGATAGGTTATAAAAACAAAAGCATCCATTCCTTAATTAGAATATATTTTTAGCTTAGTTACTTCTTGTTACACACTCGTACATATACTCAAGACCGTAGTCCCTTTCGGGGTGGTCAAAAACATACTTCTTGTTATGCACAAAAAAAACACTCACGACTAAGCCCATTTAACAATGTAGCAGAATTGATTTGATAGCGATACAATGTCCTATAGTCACGTGCTTTGTTTGAATGCTTCTCTATTAGCTGATCGCCAACATGCACCACAAACTCTTGTCAGTCTTGAACTCTAAAAGGTAATGTTAATATAGCTATTATTTTATTCTCCTAAACGTATTAAACGAATTTGAACTAGACCTAACCGAATAGACAACATAATATCAAAGCACGTAGGTATACTTTTGATATGTTACCTGATGCACTGGAGTAAATCTGAGAATAATATGTGTTTCTGGGCATTCTGCTGACACTCTGTATGATCGAGATCTTAACGTAATCTCCCACAACCAAAGTAAACTTGTTGGTGTCCAAATTCTGGTGCAGGTATGACCTATCAGGAGCTGAATGTGTTAGAATCACGAGTGTAACATTAATTACAAAGAATAGATCTACACTAGTTTCATACTATTTTGGATTTCGAAGCTAGTTAGGCAGTGCCGACTCTTAAAACGTAGTGATTCCATTCTCTTTGGGTTACCTGTGAGTAAAAAGTTGAATGCATTGTCAAGTTATGTCAGATATCGTGTCAACTCACCAGTACGCAACCGCCTTAGTACCTTAGATTGCAAAAAGATTTTAGTCTAGCTTGGATTAAAAATAAGTACTTATAGGTATTCTATGTTAAGATATTAATAATAAATGAGTCATGTTGTTGATACCTAAAAGGCAGTACCTGTCATATATTTTTGACAAAATATTGATTTTAATTCTGCTTCACTACCAGGAAGGTGGCAAAGGTATTGTCTATAACTCCTTCGGTCATCTATGGGCCGGCGAAACTTGGACGCTAAGAGGAAAGAACTAAAGCTTTGGCGAAACAAATCAAGTTACGTTATTATTTTATTTTATTTAATACCCCCATTCGCACAGGGCTATCAAAAAACTCGTGATTCAAAATTCGGACCAATATTTTTAGTTAATGAATGTTGATGAAGCATGACGCATCTTCAGCCTGCTTTTGGTCAAAAACCTTTATCCTTTATTTATTTATAAAATTCTCGGTCACGGCAATTTATAAAATTGTATTTAAGTGAAACAAGTCGAGTATTTTTCTATGGGACCAAGGAAGCTCAAAACTACGAATAAAAATCTGTCGTTCCACATAAAATTGCAATCCTATTGGACCAAAACGTATCCCATACGTACACTGATGATTTTTTGTTTCGCGATATCGATATTGGCCCCATAGAGAACGTTGTTAAGATTGATGATCTGATCATGATCACCCTCTTAAAAAACCATCAGCAAATTAAGTCGTTGCATTTGTGTTCGTCGTATTTGTGTTATGGATTTACCAAAAAATTTGGTTTTCTTTCATTTAGTTCGGGATCCTTAGAGCTTCGTAACCGTTGGGTACGGAACCCTAATAATAACAAAGTTTTATTGTTTCAGACACACACCGTGCTGCCACCTATTTACAAAGCTATTTCTAACTACGCTAAACAAAATGTTTTGAAATTGAAGCAGAAACCCAACTATGATTACCAGGTTAGTAACATATGGAGGTGCTACTGGGAATGTTCCTCCATTAAAAAGGGAAGATCTTCCACCAGGCTATGTGTGAAGCCTGGGGACCGGCCGTGGCCCAACAGTTCTTAGTTGGACCTTGTATATGTATCGAATCTCTGTGATTATTTCTCTTGCGCGATGTATGTCTTGCATTCGATTGTGAACCTTATTAGTAGTAGGTTACGAGTTGCGTATTCACGGTGAACGTTGTCTATGTATGTAGCATATTTCCGAGAGCGACGGTATCGCCATCTGTTGGCATCTTTGCTATAACTTGTGGGTGCTGACATCTGTAGCAAGTCCCCACAGGACTCCCCCCTCAGACCGGAGGTCGTTGAGTTGTTCGAAGTGTGCAGTCTGTATCCATGTAGTATAGGTGCAGGGCTGCAGTCAAGTGAGTCTGACGAGCGATGTGCTGCGTGTGTGTGCATTTGTCAGGGAGGTCGGTCCTGATGTGATGCGGGCGAGAGACAGGCGTGGAAAAGGCGAGCAGAACTGTCAGGTGGAGGTGAGCTCAGACATGTGGGCTGCGAAAGATCCTTCTATGCAGACGCTGACTGTCGTTGAGGAAGCTGCAGGCCCAAGAAGCGGTGTAAAGACAGCCTGCGATGGACTTAATGCGGCTTCGGGTTGATGACGTGTGACTGCTGCTTGTTTCATCTGGTCGAGGGGTATGAAGGGTTGGTTGATGTTGGTTGCTGGTCTGTGTTGTTGATGCTCTGCGGTGTTCAGGTTGCGATGTTCTTTGTCGAGGGTCACCAATATGGAGGTGCACTAAACGACATACCATGCGATTTGTCAAATTAGTTTCTTGATTGTGTTTAAAAAATGTCGTTGACTTTAATCGGTTTATATTGAAAATTGAATCAAACTTCGTATGTATGCAGCGCACTCGGACTTGCTGAACGCGACAATTGACAATGACAATTCAGAGTACATTGCTGGTTAATAATGACGCTAAACTTGCAGACAGTGCTTCATGTGTCCTAGCATTCTCAGCAATGTACTCTGTCATTGTCAATTGTCACGTTTATTAAATAGGGCCAAAGATTTTTTTTGGTCTTCGCTTCTCGTATAGACCAAAAAAAAACTTTGAATAGGGCTATACCCATAGGACCATAGGACCCATAGGACTAATGCTCATATACCCTCAGGGAGGCTGTATGGGCATTAGTACACCACGCTTGCCCAATGCGGATTGGTAGACTTCACATACACATCAGAATTTCTTCTTCGGCGTATGCAGGTTTCCTCACGATGTTTTCCTTCACCGTTTGAGAGCAGTCGGTATCACTAACATATTAAGTTAAAAAAAACTTGTTGGTACCTACATGGCATTCCTTCCGTGCGAATTCGAACCCAGACTCTCGTGTTTGAGTGTCCATGTCCATACCTCTCCATAAAGCGGCGCGGACGGTTTCATACTACATACATACATTGCATTTTACAGATTCGATAGAAACCATTTCAATTGAAATTATTTCCCAGGTGAATGAGGCAACACCTCGCAATTACAAAACCAAAGAGCACAATGGTGACAGCTATGAAGACGAAGAGGTATGTATGTTCAACACACATTCGCACAGTGTTCACTTTTTTCTTCACAATGATGTCATCTTTCACGTAATCCGACGATGCTGTCACAGTAAAATGTGTTTTATTTTAATATTGTTGCATTTGAATTCCCAATATGCTACTCTCTCATATCCATAGCAAAGTATAATTATGCTCACGACAAAATTCCCCAAGGAGGTAGTCAGAGATGTTCTGAAAATGCAGAACATCCACGTTTCACTTAGTACCAAAGCTCTGTCCAGTATGACGGGTAAAGAGTCCGTCGCCGCTGTAGACAGGTGTTACAATACATGCCTCGAAATTGAAGAATGCAGGTTTCCTCACGATGTTTTTCTTCACCGAAGCCAGTGGAATTACGAATCGTACATAACTTCCGATAAACTCACGAGTCAGCCTGGACGGAGAGCGAACTATCCCATCTTGCTCAGCAAGCATGGTTACTTGCTAGTCCCTACTGGGCCTGGCTTCACCTATTTCAACAATTCATTATTATCGTCTACAGGCCCAGAACTACGCATTTTCCTACCGAGTGAAAGACCAGAAGACTGGTGACGATTTCTCACATTCCCAACAAAGCAGTGGCTCAGCGACGAATGGAGAGTATAGGGTTCGACTTCCAGACGGAAGAATGCAAATAGTTTCATATACAGCCGACGAAAATGGATACAAAGCTGATGTAAGATACGATGACGAAGATAAAACTGGTGACAACAGCGTCGATTATAGATTTAGCAATAAAAATAATGAGGTCAATAAACATAAGAATTATGATAATAATCTAAACAAAGTTAAATATGACGATCATACACATAACAATCATAATGATTATGGTAATTATAGACGAGATTACAACGATTATAAACCTGCCTATAATACAGCTGTTGATTATAAGCATGATTATAATGAAAACAGGAATGATTACAACGATAACACACATGATTATATCCAAAATAGAGATTATAAACCTGTTGTTGTTAAAAATTATGAGGTACCAGTAAAAGATTTTAATCAATACACAGACAATTCAAAGGAATATTACAATACTGATTATTCGTTAGAATATGACGGCAAAAATGACGATTATGAACCGCATAAGAGTAAGTTTAATTTCATTAGTTCCACAGTTAATCCGATCACAAACTTGATCAAAACTAAAAAAGTTTCAGGGTCTACAGTGAAACCTTCCTATGAAGAGTTAAAACCACTTTTTATTCAAAGAAAATTCTTCAAAAATCCAGTTGAACTTCATGTCCCATCAACGACCCCAAGTTCTTTTGAAAGTACAACAGAAAATGTTGTTATTATAGGTACAAAACCTCTTTATACTAATATAAGAAATGTACCTTTAGCAGCAACTACACCCAGTAGTGTTGTAACTCCAAGAAATTACTTAGTTTCAACTATAGCAAATTTGAAAAATAGAATAGAAGCTAAACCAGTTCTTTCTAATAGTTTTATTGATAGAATTAATAAATATTTGACTTTTAATTAAAGATTTAGTTGTTCACGTCAGACGTATAAAGAAATTCAGCAACAGTTAAATTACCTGTAAGAAGTATTTATAGGAAGAAGAATTCGCTCTTATTAATCATATTCGTTATGAACTTGCAGCTGTAGAATAGACTTTATTTAGCACTTTGGGATGGAATGACGTGGAAAAATGTAACCTTCAAAAGGAAACCTAACGTAACCTAATGTATAATGTATAAATAATTTTATTTAAGTGAATTTATACAGACGCATTGCTGATGTTGTTGTATAAAACTTGTTCGAATCGTCGAAAATACACAAATAAACTCGTGCTTGATATGAGTATAATTACTGTACCAAACTTATTATAAGTACTGTACCAAATCTTTAATGTAAATTTATTTTTAAGAAATATAGATAAGTTATTCCCATAGACTTGAATATATATTAGCACTAGCGACCCACCCCGGCTTTGCACGGGTGCAATGCTGATATATAAACCTTCCTCTTGAATCACTCTATCTATTAAAAAAACCGCAACAAAATCCGTTGCGTAGTTTTAAAGATCTAAGCATACATAGGGACAGACAGACAGACAGCGAGAAGCGACTTTGTTTTATAGTATTATGTACTGATACCTAATTAATAATAATACAGGGTGTAATCTTTAATTTTTTACATACTTTAGGGGATACTTCAGACAGACCATCAAACTGAACAACTTTTGCTATGAAGACAACAAAAAAACCGACCACGTGCGTATCGGGCCACGCGCAGGGTAAGGTTCCGTAGTTGCCCGTCAAAATATATAGACTTAGAAGGGTTTTTGGTTCTATACTACGGTTTAACCGTCTCCAAGTACATTTTTTAAGTATAAGGTCTAACAAAACTAGATGAAACTATTATAAGGGGAGGATCAGACCATCAAACTGAACAACTTTCTCTAGGAGACCAATATGGAAATCACGAAAAAAAATTCAGCTGCTCCATACAAACGTACTCGACCTAAATGTATGGTGCAGCAGATTTTTTTCCGCGATTTCGATATTGGTCCCATAGAGAAAGTTGTTCAGTTTGATGGTCTGATCATCCCCTTTAAAATAATTTCACCTAATTTTGTTAGACCTTATATACTATTGCCGTGAATTTTGTCTAAACACATGAAGTGGGGATTAATTTTTTTTACCGTAAAAAAAATATTTTTTAAGATTTTATTTTACAATTTTGTCGGCGTGATTAATATTTATACCCATGCCAAAATACAGCTTTCTAGTACTAAATGAGCGAAGCCGCGGACAGACGGACGGACGGACATGCTGAAACTATAAGGGTTCCTTGTTGACTTCGGAACCCTAAAAATCAGCTGTTCTATAGAAAACGACATTGGCGACTCGACCCAAATGTATGGGACAGCAGATTTGTATCCATTCCGAAAGTTGCTCAGTTTGATGGTCTGTAGCACCCAAGATAATTATGTTTTAATTTTACACTCTGTATATGAATAAGTAAGTCAATGTGCAAACTTTGATAATTTATCATATCAGTAACATATTAAAAGCTCTTAGTACGAGCCTTAACAGGACACTGCAAGTTAAACAAACACCTACACAGAATGGGGCTTGTAGATTCACCCACTTGCAGATTCTGCTGTGAAGCAGAGGAAACGCCCATACACCTCCTCTGCGAATGCGAAGTGCTCATTCACAGCAGAAGTCGCCATCTAGGTGGATACGTGGTAACACCTACTGACATTAGGGACCTTCCCTCCAAAAGCATAACACGGTTCATGAAGTCCGTGGGCCTAGGAAATGACCTTTAGGTCTAGGGTGACAGCTACAATAGATCTATCCAGATCGCAGTAGCTATTTGGTCATTGACCAAGCCCTTATAACCAAATAATAATAATAACATATTAAAAAACATTAAAATATACGTGATTTTACGATGTAAAAAAAGTCATTGGTTTATGTAGGTATGAAGACTGCAAGCTTTAGTCCTCTGGAATGTTATATTATTTGTCACACCATCATGATTCAAAATCTTCAATGTCAGAAGGTTCAAAATTGTCCAAACGTTAAACATAACATAACATAAATATTCTTTATTTGCACACCAAAATATACAGTTACAAAAACGAATAAAAAGAACGTAAGGGTACAAATGGCGGTCTTATCACTAAAAGCGATTTCTTCCAGACAACCATGGGATGGACGAACTCTTAAGTAAAAAAACTTGCTATGGCGGTGTAATAAGATATAAAATATATAGCTTACAATACATTTCAGGTATATATATATATATATATATATACAAAAGTCGTTAAAGGTTTGTCTATTGTACTAGTATAGTAAACTCTATGGTTTTTCCACTACTTAGTCAAATTGAAATTAATTATTTAATCTTAGAGTTAATTAAAAAATACGTTTTAAGTTAAATGTTACCGTAGTTATAGTGAGTAATTAACTTATTAAATATTTTATAACGATGTTCTTTGCAGTTTTTTTCGTCTCTTTTCTTAATAACTGTTTATTAGGTCATGATATAAATTCGCTGGTCTATTATACAGGGTGTTACAAAAGAGAGCGATAATTTAAAAAGGAGTGCTTCAGACCGTCATATTGATGCTTGCGTATGTGTTGGCCTTAGTCGCCTCGTACATACAAATGAGGTGGTAAATAGGAACCATCCATCAAATTAATATTTTATTTCTTTTTAATTTTTTATTAATAATAACGAATACAAAAATAAGTTAACAACCATGGCCCTCAGAAGTGTATACAGGGTGAAATTGATATCATTAGCATTCTTTTAAACTAAGAGTCTACCCATCAAACTGAACAACTTTCACTATAGGAGCAAACAGATCGGAGCAAAAAAATAATCAGCTGTTGCATACATTTGAGTCGAGCAGGCATTGTAGTTTAGTATAGAACAGCTGATTATTTTTTTGCTCCGATCTGTTTGCTCCCATAGTGAAAGTTGTTCAGTTTGATGGGTAGACTCTTAGTTTAAAAGGATGCTAATGATATCAATTTCACCCTGTATAATTAAAAAAGTTATAACACTATGTCACTTTGTCGATTATTCTATTTTTCAATATTTGTTTTATTTTATTAATTACGAGCGTTAACCCGCGACTTCGTCCGCACAAATTATATACCAGATTTTAAGTCAGATCATAAGCTATCAAACAAAAAGAGTTTCATCAAAATCGGTTCAGTACTTTTTGCGTGATGCTCGTTCAAACAAACAAACAAACACCCAAACAAACACACAAACAAATAGACAGACAAAAAATCCAAAAATCGGTGAAATGGAATCAGGGACATCTAAAAACCATATCGTAACTTTTGTTTTGTAAATATCTTCAATGTACAGACACACTTCTGTTACAGCTTTATAATAGTACTAGCTTTTGCCCGCGACTTCGTCTGCGTAGACATGTAATTTTGTCTAATGTCTCGTCTAAGGTCATGAAGGTCATGGTTCGAACCAAGTCTAGGAATCCTGGCATGTAACATTAGAATGGCGATTAAGGAATAGGCTGATAAAAGACAGAGGCTAGAATGCTCTGGCCTCTCGGGTCTGCAACACTGCAGGGAATTCATCAGCAATCTTCTTATTATCGTGTGGGCAAAGCCCTGGTGTCTGAGTACAACAGCAATATAACACCACGAATCCCACAGTTCATACTGAACAACAGCAGGAGCAAAGCTCGTGCCATCGTCGGAGCCCTCACCGGGCACTACGCAACAGGCACGATAAAGCTCACTCTAGATCCCGGTTGCCGAGCGTGTGGAGAGGAGGAGGAAACCATGGAACATTTGTACTGTGTGACTGCGATGTCTTGGTGGGAAAACGTATGTGACTCCTGAGAGATGGTTATTCATTACAGGTTTCTTACCCTGAACGCTATTGCCTCCCTCATTTTCCAAGTTATTCAAGGATGAAGAAAATAATATGTAGGGTTCAATACAAAAGATACCATTGGGTCGAAGTGTTACTGGCTTGCCATTTCCCATAATAAGATAAGAAAGTCATGAACTTAAGCTAAATCAAAATCAGAAAGTACCCCAAGTAATTCTGTAGGTATCAGATTTAAAAGTCATTCACTGGATCCATCACTTTAATTTTTCTACTGTTCGTCGTTTATTAGTTTTTTATTTATGTCGAGCAGCATAATAATCATCTTACGACCCACTGCGGGTCACAGACCTCCACTCACGTATAAACGTTAGAGGATACTCTACCACGCGGGCTACTGTAAAATGGTGAAGGCAAGGGCTAAAACGATAATATTCTAGGAAGCTAATGGTCAATTTGCTAAAAAAGATTTTCAATTACGTAAGTAGCTACATTACCGACCTGTAGTGTTATATTATAAGGACCTTTTAGATACGTAGGTACCTTTTTATACGTTGTGGTAGAATGATGTTCTATAGTTAAGTTGCACAAGCCCTCAAAAAATCATAATTGAGACCGAAAATCAAACAAAACAAAAATTTGGCAAGAATTACTGCAACAAAATTCGTCCTTTCTGTAAAATAAGGTTATCATTCCGTAGCATTGGCTCAGATTAGACTCAAACAATCAATATACTTACAACGATGTATTACAACGATAATATAATCAACTAAATTTGTAAGCTCCTGCTATAGCTAGGTTTTTGAATTAATAATTGTAGCACACTTGCTTTAAAAAAACTCCCAACGCCCTCTATTAAGATGAAAACAATACTACGATAAAATTTTTGAACACTTGATTTTTAATATTTGACGACCCGGTTGGTGTAATGGTTATCTCGCTGGACTGCCAAACCAGGGTCCTGGGTTCGAAACCCGGTTCGGTCATGGATGTTATAAATGTTTGTGCCGTTGTTGTATGGTTTCTATAATAAAAAGCCTATAGTGCTTGCTTGGAATCATAACAATGTTCCTGTAAGCGTTATTTATTTATTTAATTATTTTTCGAATTCAGCCGGTAAGTAACTATACAATCAAATCTGTAAGACCGAATATCTAAGATGTCTTGAGCGTGAATTGAGTATGGTACTTGCTTCAAAAAATCACGCAACGCCATCTATTAAGATGAAAACAATACTATGATAAAATTATGAACACTAACTTTAGAAAAGGTTAAAAGAAACAGGATTTTTAGTATTTGCCGACCCGGTTGGTGTAATGGTTACCACGCCAGACTGCCAAACCAGAGTCCTGGGTTCGAGTCCCGGTTCGGTCTTGGATTTTATATGTTTATGCCGTTGTTGTATGGTTTCCACAATAAAAAGCCTATAATGCTTGCTTGGGATAATTAAAATAATGTTTGTGCCTGTGAGCGTTATTTATTTATTTGTTTAATTATTTTTCTCGCGTTCTCCGCTGGAGAATACGCTTGCCCGGTGTGGGGCCGATCTGCCCACGCCAAGCTGGTGGATACCGGCACTAAACAAAACGTATCGGATTATAACTGGTTGCTTGAAACCGACTCCAGTACAGTTGCTTTAGCCACTGGCTGGCATAGCGCCCCCAGATGTAAGTAGGGCTGTGGCAGGTTCCTCAGAGAGAGCCCAAATGGTGGACGACACACGACATCCCATGCATGGCTTTATTCCTGCGCCGCAAAGGCTGCCAAGCCGACGCAGCTTTATGAAGTTTGTCGACCCCCTGAATACTGGCCCAGCGCAAGCAAGGTGTACTCTATGGCGACAAAAAGTGTCCCTCCCAACTCTATTTGTCTCGCCGGCTGAGAGCCTCACGCCTAGACATGACTTGCCTTGGGCGACCTGGAAGTCTTTAAACCGACTTCGAACCCAGGTCGGTCGCAGTAAGGACAACATGGTCAGGTGGGGATACTCGGATGCGCAAAATGTGACTTGCTTGTGTGGTACTCCACAAACGATGGCCCATCTCACATCGTGCCCTGCGTGCCCTAACATCTGCACGCAGGAGGAGCTCATGACTGCTAGCGACGGTGCAGTATCGGTTGCCCGATTCTGGCAAGCTACTATTTAGCGACTTTGTTTTAGCGATTTTTCCAATTCGCCCAGTACCTATACAATCAAATCTGTAAAACCGAATTTCTGAGACGTGTTGATGATAGAACCACAAACATAATATTAATATTAGTGAGATACCTGGTAGGATGGTAGGATTAAAATTAGAAAAAAGCCAAAATAAAACATCCTGCACTAATATTAGATCTGATATGATCTCAGGATATTATTATGATTGAAGTCGAGTGAAGGAGGTCAGGCCCTTAACATATCAAGCCTAACTGCTTCTGTCTAATCCGGTGAAAAATGGATATAGTCGTTGAATGTATCTAAAAAAAAAATAAAAAAAAACATTCTCGACCAAGAATCGAACCTCCACCTCATGCACGAAAATCTAACCATATACCAAATATACTACACAGCTGTTGTCAAAACTGTTGAAAAAAGTAAATACTATTTTTATCACTGCAATCTACACAAATGCATCTGTCAGCGTCGAATTGGCGCTAGTGAGCATAGCATAAAATATTGTAATTTATCCCACAGGAACCCATTGCTAGTATAAAAAGTATTCTATATCTTAATCCAGAACACATTCTATCTGCGTGCCAAATTTCATCAAAATCCATTCAGCCGTTTATGCGTGATTGCGCCACAAACATACAACATTACAACTTTACAAACATCGTCACAAACTTTCACGTTTATAATGTTAGTGAGATTATTAGTTCTTCTTCGTGATGGCATTTTTCATTATTGAAAACAATCAAGTGTACTGGCAGATACAAAATTATTTTTTAAGTATGATTATCACTGAACGGAACGCGTCGGGGCGCATTATATATATATTACTTTATTTTTTATATATTTAACTTAATATGCTGACACTTTTTTAAGAGGATGATCAAACCATCAAACAGCTTTCTCTATGGGACTGTCATCGATATCGCGAAAAAAAGCGTCTTCTGCCCCATACATTTTTGTAGAGTAGGATTGCAGTTTTGTATGGAACAGTTGATTTTTTTTCGTGATTTTGACTTTGGTCCCATACAGAAAGTTGTTCAGTATGCTAAAAAAAACTATCTGCATATAAGAAGGACCATATACATCTTGCAATCCGGTCAGATGCGCGCGAAATCGGTGACGGCCGCATTCCACTGCAACGTCGCCTGGTCAGCACTCGCTGTCAATTTGCGTGCATTTGAAACAACGGCTGAGGCGCACGTATGCGCCTGGATTCCAGCATATAATTTCGTCCGGAAGGACGCAGTCGGCTATTGCCGAATGTTACATTAATTTATGTAAAGCTCATATCAAGCGACAGTCCGTAGGTCTGTGGCAGGTTCCTCAGAGAGAGCCCAAATGGTGAACGACACACGACACGGACGGACCGCAGCACGGACTACAAACTTTGAGTCAAGACAACTTTAGAACTAAACATTTAAAAGGAAATCACAGATATTGGTTTCTAGATTGTTTTAAAACCATTAATTTTTTACTTTAATTACTAAATGTTCAAACTAAGCTTCGTTTTGTATGGAGCGCCGTAGAAAAATGCGCAAAAGGCACGGCGGCACATCGCATCGACGGCATAAAAAACCGACCCTTATTAATTTGTTAGAGTTGTTCGTTTGTATTTTAGTAATAATTTACGGTACCTATTTCAAAATAGTTCCTTACCTGTCTTATAATTGCTTTAAAATATTAGCTATTATCCAGTCTTGCGTAACTGTGTGATTACACCGTAAATAAAAACATTCTGAATTAAAAATCGAGTTTTAGACATCTTTCGGCTGCTGATTTAAAATCATGATTATATTCTCTCTGTTTGAAACTGGCGTGCAGTTTTTTTTTTTAAATAAGGAGTAATTACTCCTGCTTTGTTTGAACTGTAATTCTACAAAATGTCAAGAAATTTGTAATTCGAATCTTGTTTTCTTGTGGCCAGTACTAAGGTTTTTTTTTTGTTATGCAAAGGTTTTCTCCATGGAGTTTGAAAGATTTTATAGCCAAAAAGAAAGACAATGTTATACCGGTGCAGTCATCAGCACTGGACAATGATAAAATTTATAATTATTGGTATTTATTTTGTAATTTATTGTTATTTTCGTTATTTATAAATCAAACAGTCTTCAGAATTAGCTTACTTTATTACAAGTCTTTTAATTTTAATTAGTGTTACTTAGTTGAAATTGAAATGGTACCGTACATTGGTTGCACTTGCGGTTATATGTTTATATCTCCGGCTCCCGTCAACGTAGCGAGATAAATTATATACCAGATTTTAAGTCAGATCATAAGCTATCAAACAAAAAAAGTTTCATCAAAATCGGCTCAGTAGTTCTTGCGTGATACTCGTTCAAACAAACAAACAAACAAATAAACAAACAAACAAACAAACACACAAACAAACAGACAGACAAAAAATCCAAAAATTGGTGAAATGGAATCAGGGACACCTAAAAACCATATCGTAACTTTTTTTTTGTTAATATCTTCAATGTACAGACAAACGTTCTGCTACAGTTTTATAATAGTTTAGATAGAAGACGAGCGTTAACCCGTGACTTCGTCCGCACAAATTATATAAGGTCTAACAAAATTAGCTGAAACATTTTTAAGGGGATGATCAGACCATCAAACTGAACAACTTCCTCTATGGGACCAATATCGAATTCGCGAAAAAAAAATCTGCTGTCCCATACATTTGAGTCGAGTTATGTTTACAGTTTTGTATGGTAATTTTTTCGCGATTTCGATATTGGTCCCATAGAGAAAGTTGTTCAGTTTGATGGTCTGATCATCCCCTTAAAATAGTTTCAGCTAATTTTGTTAGACCTTATATACCAGATTTTAAGTCAATCAAACTACTATCAAACAAAAAAAGTTTCATCAAAATCGGTTCAGTAGTTTTTGCGTGATACTCGTTCAAACAAACACCCAAACAAACACACAAACAAACAGACAGACAAAAAATCCAAAAGTTG
The DNA here is from genome assembly GCA_927399405.1 of Agonopterix arenella. Classification (NCBI taxonomy): domain Eukaryota; kingdom Metazoa; phylum Arthropoda; class Insecta; order Lepidoptera; family Depressariidae; genus Agonopterix; species Agonopterix arenella. The sequence continues at coordinate 1,355,417 of OV656690.1, forward strand.
GTGAAATGGAATCAGGGACACCTAAAAACCATATCGTAACTTTTTTTTTGTTAATATCTTCAATGTACAGACAAACTTCCTATTACAGTTTTATAATAGTATAGATAGATAGATAGATAGACTATGAATATCAGAATGGCTAACAATTCAACATAAATAGTTACTTGAAACTGGTCACAAATACCAATATGGCTGCCGTAATAGAAAAAACAAGTTTTAGTTTTAAAAATACAGAACAGAATTCAGAAATCGAACAGATGCGATCGAAACTAAACGATTTTTTCTTTTTATTCTTGCAAGTTTTTTACTCGCTCGATTTCGGGTTTTTCGAATACACGTCGTATAAAAATAAATTGATGGTCAATTTGCTTTCGTTTATACAATGTGTTTTTGTTTGTATTATTTGTCTTGTTTGTATTGTATATTAATTAGATTAAACGATGGCCATTGTTTCTTTCTTAACAATTTTTGATTTTTTTTTAAATGTATACTAACACTATATGGACATCTTGTCTGAAATAAATTATTTGAATTTGAATTACTTTTTTCACGAACTATTTTTGTATTTTATTAAAAAAGAAACATTTTTTAATTTACAACAAGTTTTAAATTCGATTGATATAGAATTAGGGATCAAAAAGTCTTATAATAAAAAGGAAAATTAAATGATTCTTATCTACCTAATCGCTGTTTTGTGCAAATGTATTTAAACCGTTATTTATTGTGCATATTCTCATAAATATTGTTTGAAACCAAATTTTTCACAAGTAATATTTTTTATTCCACTAACTGGTTTTGATGTACCTCTAATAATACATTATTTTGTATTTTATTCTGTTTATTGTCAAATGAGAAATTTTTAAGAAATATGTCGGTGAAACTGACAATGTCGTAAAATGTCAGTATATTTATAAAACTTTGATTAATAGGACCGAGAATGTTAAGGAATCATTCGATATAATGGTAAGTTAATATAATAATGGTAAGTTAATATATAATAACTAATAAGGTATAATTTGAATCATACGAAATTATATACCTACCTAGTAGATACTCATATGGTCTCGGTCATCAAACATACCCCAAAAATTTTTGTTTTATCTGCCCGCCATCTTGAAAAATCTAGATACTTTTGACCAGCTCCAGCTGTCCTAGCAGCTCACACACTTAGGCCCACTTGCGCCAAATGCTGGGTTATATTGCGTAACCCCGTCTTTAGTAGCACCGACCTAAAGATTGTACGAGTGTTATCGAAGATAGTCTTGCGCCAATCAAAACTAGTTCATAGTTAACTAACCTGACAGTTCTCTGTTTTTCGCTGGCAACATCCTAAATACCATAGAGTTTATGTAATCCGACAAAATATGAAAAGTGAATGATGAATGAACATAATATATGCACGTCTCTTTCACACTGCATCTCTTTGATTTGTCTGTCTCATTTGTTTTATTTTGGCAATGACATTTCGTTTTCATCGTTCATTCATGTTATCAACGAGTAACACACTATGTTATGAGTCGGGACTTCCATACTAAAAACTGGTCGTGACCGATTATCCAGAACTAGCGACCCGCCCCGGCTTCGCACGGATGCAATGCTGATACTTAATACACTACAGAAAAACTGTGAACGTTGTATATAAAAACATAGCGGCCCGCTCCGGCTTCGCACCGGTATAAAATATATAGCCTATGTGATTAAAATCGATCCAGTAGTTTTGATTTATTCATTACTGCCCGTGGCCCGCACGCGTTAAATTTGGAGTAAAACAATCCCCCTTTCCCTATACCATGAAGATTTCCTGCTATCTTTGGAATATCTAAATTCATACACTACATTTTTACTTATTTACTTTTTACATTTTTAACTATTTATTTTATTTTTACAACATATTACAGAATGTCTTTATAAACAACGTTCACAGCTTTCTTGTCATTAGACAATACAAATATGTTTTCTCTGGAGGTCACTCTTGAAAGAGCGACATACAGTTGTCCATGTGAAAAACAGTCAACGCTCAAATCTAAGCCTGCAACGTTGAAGGTTTGACCCTTAATGGTCATTGCAAAATTACTTATAATTACTGATACGTTGTCGCGCTGAAAAGCACGTTTTTATAATAAACGCGTCCGATCGCTGCTAAATTCAAAGTGCTTTAGGGAAAACCGCGGCCTCAGACGCGCTATTTATAGGCACGCTCTTGCCGCACCGCGGCCGGCCGGTACCGCCGCAAACGCGACGTCCCGCAATTTTTAAATCTGTAATATCTTCGAAAATATTCACTTAAATCATACGGTGTAAAGGGCCATATAGATCTATATTAAATGAACAATGTATTCAAGGTATTTAATTGGTTAAGGATTAATGCTGTATTGGTTAAAATCGCTTCGAAAATTAGCCATTATTTGTCGTAAAAAGTAAATACCAAAAAAAAAAATTATTGTGTGTTATCCATAAGAGATAGACATATACCATCACGGACTTTTCTGTAGACCTTTTCAATGTGTACAATACTTAGTACATTATTTTGATAAAACTCGTAGGTTTCTAGGCCCGCGTTTGCAATGTAAGCGGAAAAATGTAATTATTTACGACATCACATTAGAAACCTCAAAAATAACAGTACTTCTCCACTATTTAATGGATGTTATTATACATATAAACCTTCCTCTTGAATCACTCTATCTATTAAAAAAAACCGCATCAAAATCCGTTGCGTAGTTTCAAAGATTTAAGCATACAAAGGGACATAGGGACAGAGAAAGCGACTTTGTTTTATACTATGTAGTGATGTAGTGATAGTGATGTATGAAACGTGTGCAACCGTTTAAACATTAAATGGCGCGGTGCACGTTTCATATAATTTTTTTTTTTGTTAGAGAGTTTCGCGAGCCTACAACAAAACTGTAAAAACAGCTGTTACCTCAATTTTGACATTTAGCACGTAGTTTAGTGACTTAAACCTACCACATCGGCGGTTTAAATATAACACAAGTTTAGCCCCTAAAACAGGATGGTGCAAGACATAATTATAATTTAATTCCAAATTAGCGTCTAGTTCCGAGTTAATGACGATAACCCTGCTAGGCGCAAGCGAGCCTTAGAGGCCGAAAAACGACAAAAACAACCATAAAAAATGGTTGTAGCACTTACAATGTTGACAAACTTTGCAGATAACATTCTCTATTATAATATAATCCACTTAGTTTATTCCAAAATATCAAGTGGTTTCGTATAACAATACGTCTAAATAATTACGAAGGGAAACATGAGTCACAAACGGCTCGGGTCTCATTATAAATTGATTATTTATTTACAAGATCAAAACACTCACGTATGTTTTGGTTTGCGGCATCCGGAGTAGTTTATTTACCCGTAGAGTAATATAAGTACGTACCGTCCTGTTCTATGATAGATGCAGTGAGTTTTATTTCTTTGTGTTCTTTGCGGCCCACTGATTCAAATGCACACTCTCGTTATGCATTTGGCCCACCAGTGACTTTGAGTTTGACATGCCTGTTGTAAGTACTTAATGTAATAAAAGATGATTATTCTCTATGTTATCTTTGTTACCAGGGGCCATTATTTTATTCAGGGTACAATTTGGAAAAATTTTATTTTCTTTTGTTGCATAAATTCTATGTCTTTTTTTTACCGTTTTATGCCGATATACCTATGTTTATCATTGTTTATAGTAATCATTAAAAACATTTGCAGCGATTCTTTCTTGCTAGTTCTTATATTTATTTATGTTTTTTCAGCAGAATAACCACTGCGTTATAGACTAAGAGATAAGTGTACCATCAGCAGCAAGGCTGATTCAGTGTTTATGGGGTGTAGAGCATCTCTGTGATGGGGATGAACTAGGTCTGCCTGCATAACTTCAGTCGGTTTAGGAGTTACAGACGTTTAAAGGTCAGTAAAAAAATTTACGATCAGCTGTAAGACTGATCGTATGATATTATTGTAGTGTACACTGTCGCTATGTAAACAGTACAAAAACTGACATGAACTGCCTGTCGGTTTAGGAGATACAGCCATTCAAAGGTCGGACCTTTGAACGGCTGTATCTCCTAAACCTACCTGACTAAAATGTATTGGACAGCAAATTTTTTTTTTTCGTTTCCTGAGGAGGCTCCATAGTAAAAGTTGTTCAGTTTGATGGTCTTGAGTTCACCGTTTCCGTATTTGCTAGCCTGTCACTTACACCTTGTATATAAGGTCTAACAAAATTAGCTGAAACTATTTTAAGGGTATGATCAGACCATCAAATTGAACAACTTTCTCTATGGGACCAATATCGAAATCGCGAAAAAAAAATCATCTGTCCCATACAAAACTGCAAACATAAATAGACTCGAATGTATGAGATAGCTGATTTTTTTTTCGTGATTTCGATATTGCTCCCATAGAGAAAGTTGTTCAATTTGATGGTCTGAGCATACCCTTAAAATAGTTTCAGCAAATTTTGTTAGACCTTATATAAATAATACAAGACCTTATATGATTTTATGAAATAAATAAATAATATGACTATGAATAACCATTCTTCTATTCTTAAATTATGAACCGGTAATAATGATGATGATATGACTTCTTTCAGATGAAAACCCAGAAGATATTAAAAGGTTTCAACTACATAGAAGCGAGACCGTTCCAGCTTAAAGCTTGTAGAATAATTCCAATGAATTATTCTCTACTCATTATTGTTATTAACATTTGTTTATTGTACAGTTTACGCGTTTATATTAAGACGAAAACAATTAAAATCTGGGTGTGCCTCCATCTTTGTTTCGTTTCACGTTTTGTCGACCAGCCAGCTCATCAGCCACCGCAAGTGGCAAGACTCAAATTTGACGCGGCAAGGTCGTATCCAAAAGTTCATTTTCCCAAGACCCGTAGCCAGAATTTGGCTCAGAATTTTAGAGGAATTGTAGAACAAATTTTAAAGGTGGAAGAGACGAGAGAAGTACGATTGTTTCATAAATAATAATGTGATTCAGTTTTATATCTGAAGCGAGCGAAGCGATCTACTATATAAATTTTCCAGTATTGCCTCTCAGTTTTGATTAAAATTGTAACAAATAATGTTGAAACAGTACCTACCTTTTGCTTTATGACCAGTAAGAATAAAACAACAATGTGCAATCGAATTTCAACCGGTGATTATTATTTTTTTTTTTTTACTTTTTTTTTTTTATGTTTTATTTCCAAAAACGCATGCATTTACAGAATGAGTAGATCAGCAATCTGTACTGGAGTTTTCTGCCTCACAGACTGCTTTACAATTTTTTTTACATTATAGTGGTAAAACTGGTTCCTTAACTGTCATTTTACTAAAACTAGGCATATCGGTGCGCCGATGATGATCACCATAAAATTAAAAAGAAAAAAATAAAGAATAACAAGTATAGTAAATTTGTTAAATTTGTTTGTTTTCCGTGTGCAAAGAAGGAAATACTATTTCTACCATGTTATATGTTGTACATTATAAGTTATACTGTTTGTTTGTTCGTGTGTGCGTGTGTGTGTGTGTGTGTGTGTATGGGTGTGTGTGTGATTATAATAAAAAGGGTTGTAGACACAGGTTGGTTGTAGACCATTTTTTTGGCCGACTGCAGCTAAATAAAAATATCCTGCGAATTTGATGCTAAATACTGAAATTGACTAAGAAATCATCACCATTATTTCGATTCTAAGTTCTCGGAAACGCTTCTAAATGCAATTTACACACTCCATGCAATGTCTTATGGCTAGATAGCAGAACGCATAATGTCTTGCGTGGAAGCTAGGCATGTAGTTCTACCTAGTTTACTCTCTTAGATACTAGCTTAGTATACTCATTGTTAGTTAGATTTACGAGTATTTTACTAATTGAAATTGTACATTTCGAGGCGTACCCGCAGATTCAGTTTTGAGGGAAGTCAGATATTTGTTATATGTCTAGACAAAGCGTGGCTAGAGGTAGATCACTGCGTAGCCCAATTTCTTACTGGACATGGTAACTTTAAGGGAAAGCTATTTTATTTTAAATTGGTTGCGTCACCTTTATGTGAATGTTCTGTTGACAGTAACGAGTTCGAACAGACCGCTCATCATATTCTTTGGGAGTGTGAGCTCTGGTACGCCGAGCGCCAGACCATGCTTGACTCAATAAAATCGTTTTCTGGTGTCCCTTACTACATGGATCTTGTTGCGACTAGGGATAACTTCCGTGCGTTCAGATGTTTTTGCCATACTTATTACTGGAAGCAAAATAGGTCATAGTTTCAGTACAATGTTAGGTTCCTATTGTTTTATTTTGTATTTTTGGTGCTTTTGCGGTCGTGTCTTCAACACTGCCATAAATGATCTCTTGAATTGGCTCTCTAATAGCCATGTTTTTTCCTTCTTATTGCTGTCTCCCGTTTACAATGGAGGGAAGTCGCATATTTAGTTTTCCTACTCCTCCTATCTTCTTTGATTAATTCATTGCGGGTTCCAAGACAGATTAGAGTCATCCCCCGGGCTCGCTGGACTTCATTGTCCAGTGCTGTGAATGGTCGCCGCTGTTGATCCTGGCTTACAGGAGTTACAGCGGTGGGAATGTGTGGTGGGCCTAAGCCCGACTATTTTTTGTGTATCTTATAAAAAAAAAAAAAAAGTCAGATATTTCTTTTTCCTACTGCTCATATCTTCTTTGATTAATTCATTGCGGGTTCCAAGACAGATTAGAGTCATCCCCCGGGCTCGCTGGACTTTATTGTCTAGTGTTGTGAATGGGCGCCGCTGTTGTTCCTGGCTTACAGGAGTTACAGCGGTGGGAATGTGTGGTGGGCCTAAGCCCGACTATTTTTTTTTATCTTATAAAAAAAAATTAAAAAAAAAGTCTGATATTTCTTTTTCCTACTGCTCATATCTTCTTTGATTAATTCATTGCGGGTTCCAAGACAGATAAGAGTCATCCCCCGGGCTCGCTGGACTTCATTGTCCAGTGTTGTGAATGGTCGCCGCTGTTGATCCTGGTTTACAGGAGTTACAGCGATGGTGGCCTATGCCCGATATTAAAAAAAAGATGCAAAACGAAACGCTCTGTCGATTGACGATGTCAGTTGTATGGTTATTTCTTATCTTGGGCACGGCATGAAGATCAGGCCGAGTCACCTGCATATTTTTAGATGAAGTACCTACCTATTTCTTCTAAGAGAAGATTTTGAAAATGGTATAATTCACGTAAATAAATATTTTTGGTGCCAAAATTTGGTACTTTGAATGTATTTTTTTATAATGTTTCGTGTTCTAGTGGTTAAGAGCATTGGGCTCTCGACACGGAGGTCGTGGGCTCGATTTCCACGGGGTACACCTAGAGATATGTCACTTTGTACGTTTTTTCAGCCAGTTGGTTAGGACAATGCCGGCTGAATCACCTGACTGTCTGAAAAGAAAGATGATTCCGTGTTTCGGATGGCACGTTAAGCCGTTGGTTCCGGCTACTATCTCAGGTGGTAGTAGTCGCTTTAAAACCACGTCAAAGGCTGAAAAAACTCTGACAACTAACTAACTAACAAACTAGGGCTTGCGCACACAATAAGAAGAAACCCTGCTACCTACTAGACAACCACCTAACCATCCATTCACCAACCAACCGAAATTGAACGTAATTAAATCGCGCCATCATTTCGTTTCACACTGTACTGATTATCTGGTTGAGTGGCGTCCGCTTCCGTCATCATCATCAGTCACTGCTAATAGAATTATTACAGGCACTTATATGTGCCGTACTTACCTATTATTCATCATATCAGCCGATAGACGTCCACTGCTGGACATAGGCCTTCCCCAAAATGGGGGGATTTGCCATAATCGCCACGCTTGGCAGGCGGGTTGGCGATCGCAGTTTGATTGAATGTGTGTACTCAGTGCATGCTGCTGCCCATCTTCCGGTAGATCCCTTAGTCGCCTTTTACGACACCCACGGGAGGAAATGGGGTGGTGCTATTCTTAGCCGACACCACTCGACCTACTTACCTATTATTATAATTATATTATTTTCGGATACTTTCTACTTTATCTACCTATCTACACACTTGTCTTATCAATAATTTATTATAATATATTTCTATCAACTATTTCAAAATTACTTTTACTTTGTTAGGTACATAACTTCTTCGAGTTCTTATACTTATACTTATCTTTGTTATTTCAAATTGTCGCATCTTATAATATTATTTGTTAAAGTGTCAACAACAACATTAATGGCTCTGTACCATATTTTTTCATACTTTTACGTGTTACATTAGTAGCTGTAGTTGTTGTAAATAAATAAATAAATTACGGAACCGTATCATGGGTGAATCCTTTATGGTCTTGCCCGGTTTTTCTTCTGATGTGTAAAGATTGCATGTAGGTTATCTGTGCCGAATAATTTTTAGGGTTCCGAAGTCAACAAGGAACCCTTAAAGTTTCGCCATGTCCGTCCGTCCGTCCGTCTGTCTGCGGCTTAGCTCAGAGACGCTTAGTACTAGAAACCTGTAATTTGGCATGGATATACATATTAATCACTTTGCATCATTATGCGACCTGAGGCGGTACGGGTACAAGAAGCCAAGAAAATAATCTACAACAAACTACTGGGTTGGACTTATGATGAAGGAGAGGAACTGCTGAGGATCGTTACATGACGATTGTACTCAGTCACAAATACTTATCAATACACTCACGCACTCACCCTCACACACACACCCCCACACACACCTACATACGCACAGCGTCATCATCATCATCTCACGCACATCCAAATATTCGTCTCATTTTTAAAATATATTATTCAATTTTGTACTATATTACTTGATTCCCGCGATACAGGCGTTGCCTAGTGCAGTAGTCCATGTTACAATATGCAATGTATCTTTGTCTGGCAAAATAAATATTACAATTACTACTATCTTGCAAAATCTTGTCCGTATATTGTGACGGGAAACTACGGAAACTTACGGACCCTGCGCGTGGCCCTACACGCACTTGGCGGGTTTTTTATTCTTATTTTATGTATCTTTTATGAAGTTCGTCAATCTATCGAGCAGTGAGTAAAATAACTACTGTTAAGTTCAGTATTAGATTTGTAGTTTAGTGCACCTTTACCAAGCCGTATGCTGTACTTTGATGGATGGAGCGGGACGGAGATATGACTTGAACCTCCAGAGGAAGTGGCGTGAAATATTTGATGCGTTAACTTTTCAATTACCTACTTAGCTTTTGCCTCAGATGTTGTTATTATAGAATCGCACAGTTCTACAGTTTTATAATCAGCTTACTTATAGGGACGTATGTAAGCTGCAGAGGGCTGCAGTGCACAGGTCTACCCTCAAGGGTGTATGGCCGTTAGTCCACCACGTGTGCACAATGCGGATTAGTAGACTGACTGTAGACATACGCTTTGGAATTTCTTCTTCAGCGAATGCAGGTTTCGTCACGATGTTTTCACCGTTTGAGAGTAGTTGACGGAAATTAGTTAGAAAAACTCATTGGTACATGGCATGTTCTCCTTGCGGTTTTGAACCCGGTCCCTCATGAATCTCATGATTAAGTTTCCATAGTCCATTCCTCTCCGCAATGCGCCACCGAACGCTCTCGACGGTTCTATAGAATAAAAGGTATTGTATAGGTAGGTACATATACATAGGATACCTACTCTTTTACATATTAGGTTTGGGAAAAAGTTTCTTCGCATTTTTTAAGAAAATTCAAAACATTTTTAAATATAGTTTATTTACATTTAACTAAAGTATGTAGGTACCATTTTGTTCGATAACTATTTGCCTTCTTGTAGGTAGGGACATGATCCCATTGCTATATAAATTGTGGGGCTTCTGATCAAAATACCGCGACAAGTAGTTTTGGCAGTCCTCTCGTGATGTTAACCTGACACTGCCTAAAGAATTCTGAAGAGACCGAAACAGGTGGAAATCTGAAGGTGCAAGGTCAGGACTATACGGCGGGTGCATTAACACCTCCCAGCCAAGCTCTCTTAATTTCTGCTGAGTGGCTAAAGATGTATGAGGTCTAGCGTTATCATGATGAAAAACCACACCCCTTCTGTTGATTAATTCCGGCCGCATTCTCTCAACTTCTTGCTATAATCTCATCAATTGTTCGCAGTAGAGTTCAAAATCGATGGTCCTGCCTGGTGGTAATAACAGCTTATAATGAATAATGCCCTTTTATTGTTATCACTGCCACAGAATAAATACTATGTCACTGCTATAGCCGGTCACTGTCCGCGAATGTGTTAATAATCTGATCATCCCCTCTTAAAGGTTTTAGTTAATTTTGTTAGACCTTTATACATTAAAAACTCAAAATATTTGAACTTATCACAACTTTAAAAAAAAAAAAAAATTCAAAAATTTTTTATTCAAAATAATATCACAGATAGCTTTTTGACGTCATTTTTTGAGTCTACCACCGCGTCGGAAGGTGTTTCGTTGGGAGAAGATGCGGCCAGAAACTCTACAACACACATCTTTTAAACAAAACAAAATATACAAAGTACAATTAAAATACAATATTGCATTACATAGAGTAACATTGTCAAGACCAGACATTTTGGTCATTCAAATAGTCATCGAGTTTATAGTAGCCCTTTTTACAAAAGACTTGTTTAACATATCCTCTGGAATCTTATTATAATGGCGTATACAGTGCCCCATGAAAGATGTGTTGACCTTACTGAGTCGAAAATGTGGGGACTATGTGTAAACCAAACCAAAACCACTTAAACACAAATCATACTAAAAGTAACATTCAAATACCGTCGAGGGGTTTTAGGTCGTTAAATGCGGAACCCTAGAAAACTGCAAGTGTGTAGTGAGGAGCTCTATCGGAGATAAGGCGGTCTCTGCGGTCTATGGGCTGTCGATTATTGGCGACGATTCCTATACCTAGTGATGTGCCTTGGGATATCGATATTACAGAGTATAAACTTAAATTCGTTACATGCTTAAGGGGTTGCTTCAGACCATCAAACGACAACTTTCACTAGAAAAGAAAAACATACATAATACTGTTTAATGTATTGCTTTGTGCTGTGGGTCTTCGAAAAACAATAGAATAAAATAAATAAAAAATAAAATAAGATAATGAAAAATGTTATTAATGTTCAATCGTTATCAACTGTTATTGACTGAGGTGGTGCTCAGAAATATTGTAAGTAAGTTGTAGCCGTAGGATCCTACTGCTGGACATAGACCTCCCCCAAGGATCGCTATAACGACGGGTCCTGTCAAAATAATTTATTCCATATAGGCTGAAGCTACCCAGCGTCAAAACGTGTTGTCGCTGTAGAGAAGCTGTGGCCAGAAACTTTACAACATAACACGACTTAATAACTATTAATACAATAATATAAAAGTGTATTCAACGGGTTCCCGCTGCCTTCGCCAGGTCGTCGGTCCACCTTGTGCGCGTTCCACACACGCTGCGCCTTCCGGACGGGCATGGAGATGCTCAAGATAAAATACTCATAAGCGGTTAGGTTAGGTACACATCCAAATACGGAAGCTGACACAAACAGAAACATTAATATAATTATGTAAGTAAAGTAACCTTACCAATTTCATCATCCGCTCCGAAATCGCAACTTCATCTCTTAGACGTCTATACCCACTTAAATTATCGATCACAATCTATCGATAAACTTCCCTTTACTATGCCAATAGTGCATCTCACGTGTTCTGCTGAGTCTGGTTGGCGATGCGCCAAAGAACTATACTGGGTGACAAACATACATACCTACGAACAGAAATGTAAATGTAGAAGATTGTGATGAAAATGATGGTGGGCTAATGCATACACTACGTAAACTTACGGCATGATCCCTCTCAGGTCGTTATAAGCATGCATTTTTAACAAAGCTCACTTTTAAACTTACTGAAGATTTCAAGAGAGAGAAACCCTTCTGGAGATGAATTCAATCTTGAGGTCTAAGTTCGAATCCATATGAACGACATGCCGTGTACCTTGCATGCACGTACTCAATGAGTTTTTCTAACTTATGTAATGCCAACTGCTCAAACGGTGAAGAAAACCTGCATACGCTGCAGAAGAAATTCAATTACCTATGTGAAGTCAAACAATCCGCATACTTCTACTAAACAACTTCTAATAATACAGTTTTTGAGAGTTACGCGGTTAATATTTAATCTAGAAATAAACATTTTAACGGGTTCTTACCGCGTTTTGGTATATTTGAGTTCCCGATATTTCGGCAGTATTACAACTGCCATGATCACGGGATGACTGAGGAACTGCAGGTAGATTTTTAAGAGCAGACAAATCTGTCTACCCTCACTCTTCGTCGGTCTTCTTCGGTTCATATATTAATATAGTCTTTATTACACAAAAAAAATGTTTAAGAGCTTTGTGTGGTATTTGCCCATATGACTCCTGTAAACCGTTGTTTCCTAAACTAGGTCTACTAACGCTGCCTAGCATGTATATCTGGGAAGTATGTAAATTTGTGAAGAAACACCAGCAGTTTTTCAGATTCAATCGGAATGTTTGTAAAAGAGCTATAAGAGACCCCGAAAGGATTGTCTTTGACCACTGCCCCAATACTAGTCTATACAGAAATAATTGTTATCACATGTTTATAAAAATTTATAATAAATTACCAAACACTATTAAAGCATACAATGACAAGCAATTTTCAAATAAACTCAAAATATGGCTTACTTCTAAGTGCTACTATAAGTTAAACGATTATTTTGATGAATAATAACCACATGTTATTAGAGCCTACCTACTATATGTAATAGTTTCATAGTCATAGAGGTCGTAGTCTAAATACATTATTGTAATATTATTATTTAGCATAGTTGTTGAAATTCAAATATTTTATTTTGGTTTACAATGTAAGCCACCTAAATATTGTACGTCCGTGCTGCGGACCAAACTGTTGATTCTGTTTTATTTTATTGTAACATCTTTTGTACACGGTTTGAACAATAAATATTCTTATTCTATTCTTATTCTCACTCTTCGTCGTTTGCTCTGCACACTATCGGAACTCACTCGATTGTCATTGTCACTTTTGTCACTTGGTCCAGCCCGACAAAATACACTGACTGTGTCACTCCGACGTTTGTTCGAACCCGAGTATGACGGTGAAGCACTAACACCTATAACCACTGGATTCCACGTACTTGACATTTTGAAACCATCCTCTCTGTTGAAATTTCGATGTTTCTTAATTTTCGGAACTAAAACATACCAAAACGCGGCAAGAACCCGTTAAAATGTTTATTTCTAGATTAACTTCTAGTAAAACTAGAATTATTTGTATTGGACACGCGTGGTGGTCTAACGCCCGTACACCCTACCTGAGGGCAGGCCTGTGCCCTGCAGTGGAACGTATATAAGCTGATGATGATAATATAGGTATACCTATTTGGAAATTATCAATTTTGTATTTACTAGCTTTCATTTTTTTACCCATATTATTAGAATAGCAAATCATTTTTTAATTTATCTTTTTTGTTTCGCTGCCAGAAGTTGTGAGACATGATTGTTATGATATTGGACGGGATTTGAAGTGTTAGGGCCTGTCTAACCACTTCTGAACTTTGACATATTTCGTGTGAAAGATATACATTTACCGAACGTCATTGCTTTTACCATCCTGTGTTTGTGTCACAATCTTACGACACCTCCAAAGATTTTCGCGAAGACCAAAATAATTTCTGGACAAAAATCTTTGGACACCTCATACCTATGTCAAAATCCATCAAGCCGTTTAGGCTACTGGCATGCGCCAGAGAGATACTTACACTCGAGAAACACCCTCTTAAGTTATTAAGAGCTTAAACATGGTTCATTTATTACTTGCTTGTGTATTTATCTTAAACACTAAAAGTCGTTGAAACATAACATTTGTAAGTGGAACACGTCCTAATTAATGATAATAAAATAAAACAAAAGTATGGGCTTAACTAATTCGCGTAATGACCTCTTCTTGCCTTAGAAACAAGAATATAATGTTATGCTCCCTCCGCCATTTTGAAAATGAGTAAAATGGCGGTTCTTTGCACTCGGTGTAGCCATGTTGATTTTATTAATTAGATTTTCGTTTTAATAAGTAGAATTAGAAAAGAGAGCCAAGATATCTTTCCGTTTGTTGTACCTAACTAGAAATTGCTTAATGTTAATTAACAATTGTTTTAATGAAAGGAAATTAAATCGTGTTGGTCTAGTGGCGAGTAACCTTGGCTGCCGTGCAGGAGGCGATTGGTTCTATCCCCGTCCAGGACGACTTGTAATTGACCAATGAGTTTTTCGGAATTTATGTAAGTACTACTGGTTTTTTGGTGAAGGAAAACATCATTAGAAAATCTGCATGCTGCATGTTTGTGACCAGATGTGTATAGATCATCGGTGGCGCGTTGCGAAGAGGTATGGATACCCAATTATGGGGGTCCGGGTTCGAATCCGCATGGACAACATGCCATGTACCTGTGGTGTACATACACGCATATACATACATCCAGCTGCGTTTTGAGCAAGCACTAGCTCTTCCTTAAAAGTTGACTGCGAACCACCCATATTTGAAGATGGGATCCAAAATAACCTGATTATAACTGCAGCGACGTATGTCGAAGTTCTAAGTTGTAGTAATTCATTATTTAAAACTTTGTGCACTAGCAACGGAATGTTTATAGTTCGCGCTCCTTTTTTGGAGTATTGGTATGCGCGCGCGCTCCCGGCACTCGTTTTACATGCAGGGTCGGTTAAGCATATGATATTATATAATGCAATAGGCACGGTGTGTATGTACACCACATACCAATGAGTTTTCCTAACTTATGTACGTAATACCGAGTGCTCTCAAACGGTGAAGGAAAACATCGTGAGGAAACCTGCATACACTGAAGAAGAAATTCTGATGTGAATGTGAAGTCTACCAATCCGCATTGGGCACGCGTGGTGGACTAATGCCCATACACCAGGGTAGGCATGTGCCCTGCAGTGGGACGTTTATAGGCTGATGATGATGATGATTGTGACCAGAACCAGAGTAGCTGACATAGCCCAAAGAATTGCTAAACTAAAGTGGCAGTGGGCGGGGCTCATTGCTCGCAGAACCGATGGCCGATGGGGCCGAAAAGTTTTCGAGTGGCGACCGCGTACTGGAAAGCGCAGCATGGGTAGGCCCCCCCACAAGGTGGACCGACGACCTGGTGAACGGGATACCCTATTTTCTACCCGTAGATGTCGAGAGGTGACTAAGGGAAAAGGTTTCGTAAGCTGCAACATTACTAAAGGTGAGCCCTTGGATAAGTATATGTCAAGATTGACAGTCAAAACTACAAGCAAGCATGCAGCATGCGGCATGCATGAGGCTCTTTCTAGACATGTACTTTTTCTAAGGGTGAGCCTTTGTTACAAACTGCAAGAGTGAAAGAAGGGAATCATCGTCAAGACTTTTTAGGCCAATGACATTCAGTGACTTTTTTTTAGCTTGAGTTCGAACTTCCGTCATGTCAGAATCCATACCTTTTCGACCATACCTAGACTCAACTAACACAAATAAAATAGGTACGTCTCTGAATTTCGGCAATGACGATGATCTTGAGCGCGAGTTCAAAATGTCTCCTGTGCTTTCTTACCATCAACAAACATCAAAATACCTATCATTGTAAAAACTTACAAATATCGAATGAAACAAACTATCAAGGGATGTGAAAGAATGACGCGGCGGTACCAAACTCGCCAATTATGCAAACGACATCGGTGCCCCGCTATTTGTCGAGTGTTTTCTTCGAGAGCTAGTGATGGGACATATTGTTTGTTTTAATTAGTCGATATTATTTCAATATCGAAACTTCGCTAGGAAGACTAGGTATATGCTGCAAATTCGAGGCGCGTATTGTGTCCAATATCTATTAAATAATGTCACGGGCTCACTAATTATTCAAAGCTTTGGCCCTGCCCTAATTTACCGGCTCAACACTCAGACTTAGATCCAAACGTGAATACTTTTCGGCCCCATCGGCCATCGGTTGTGCGAGCAATGTGCCCCGCCCACTGCCACTTTAGTTTAGCAATTCTTTGGGGCTATGTCAGCTACTCTGGTTCTGGTCACAAACATGCCACGATATTGAAGCATGCAGATTTTCCAATGATGTTTTCCTTCACCAAAATGCCAGTGGTACTTACATAAATTCCGAAAAACTCATTGGTCAACTACAAGTCGTCCTGGACGGGGATCGAACCATCGTCTCCTGCACGGCAGCCAAGGTTACTCGCTACTTATGTGAATTTGTTGGAGAAAATAGCAGATACTTAAATTTATATTAGCAAATGTTTGAAACTAACAATTGCCTAAACTAATTTGCTAGGCGGTAACTCACTAGGTACTACTGTGAGCAAAGGATGATTCAATGTACCTAAATCACGAACGTTTATAAAAATGCATTTTTAAAGAGGCCTTTTTCGATGAGCTAATAATGACTTTATCGACAAAAATCCTCGATAAAGTAAGATCACTACAGCGACTCGGTCGGAGACGTCGCATCGGAATCGACTGTTTTCCAACGCTTCACTATTGTGCTCGTTATCTCCGCATCTGGGGGCACGGCAGTGCATCGTGCTAAGTTGCATCAAACACTGTACCTATACGTACAGTAGTACTTACCAGATTTATATGTTCTTCCGATGTACACACGGCGACACATCAAGCTATACAAAACCAGCATAAGCGCGTAGGTCGAGTAACGTATAGCATCGCACGGCCAGCTTATGTTGGTTTTGTATAGCTTGATGTGTCGCCGTGACTACACAAGGCGACAAGTCAAGCTACGCAAAACCAAAATGAAGCCGCGATTACATTACCCAACATTTATAGCCGATTTCGGCATACATTGATGATTTCTCTATTTTAAAGTCAATGTCTAGCATATGCTGATGCCATGAAACATTTCCTCTGAATTGGCTCGGTGGAGGATTGTCTCATGCTTCAGTCTGATTTGGATGTACTGACTAACTGTAGGCCTCGCATGCCACCCCCGAGAAAACGATAAAGAATCGAGATGTGCCTCCATCTTTATTATTTTATGTAGGCCAGAAAGAACGCGCATGAAGTTTTTTTCGTTTAAACGCTTTGTCGTGGGTGGCAGGCTAGCCGTGCTGGGGTGCGTTCACGACCTTTAGGTGCGGTTGTTTTTCAACTCGCTCTAAGGTACGGAACGACCGCGCCAATTTTTAACTCGCTATGAGGTACGGAACGATCACGGTTGTTTTATAACCTCAAATTTTGACATTTAAAGTAATATGGGCTTCCAGGGCTTCCATCATTTCCAAATACAATATTAAAACTCATTTTCTATGTTAGCAAATCAAAAAGTGAATAAAAATAGTTTGAAAAACAAACTTTTATTCAAAACGCGCGAAAAGTCAAGTAACCACAGATAATTAAAACGTCAGAGTGTTTTCTAACCATCGAAATTGATGGTTAAAAGTTGCAACCCGTCAGAGGTTCGGAACGGTTGAGTTGTGACAACCGAGTTGCAAAGAGCGTTTTTCACCGAGCCTCGGAACGGCGTTAGTGCGAAAAGTTGCACTCGGGGTGCACCTGGGGCGTAGGTTCTGAACGCAGCCCTGGTGTAATAAAAACAACATGTCTCTCAATTTCAAATATTATTGATTTTTAAACAATGTTATAGCCATGTTATGCTATTTCGAATCAAATTAAACATTGAGAAATTCGTTGGTATTTCGTTCTCTGAGTAGTGGGCTCAGTGGCGAAATTGGATAACGCAGTTCTCCGGTTTGGAAGAGTGCGGGTTCAAGTCCCGCCCGAGACAAATTTTTCAATCTTTATTTTGATGTCTCTCAATGTTGGTAAATGTCAAAACGGTTATGTTTTACTAGAAAATAAATAAATATTGTATCATACCCATATAACATAGAGGGGACACATTTGAAAAAGTCAATCTTGTCAAGGATTTGGTGGTGACTCCTGCTTATCTTTTAGATCACATTATGATGCAATTGTTTTAAAAGCTAAAAAAACACTGGGGTTTGTTTGTCGAGACACACGTCCATTCAAAAGGCCAAAATCCATAATAACTATTTACATTTCTTTAGTCAGAAGTATACTTGAGTATTGCTGTGTAATATGGTCGCCCACTTATGCCGTACACACATACTCTATTGAATCGGTTCAGAAGCGTTTTCTGCGACATCTGTCGTCGAGATTTGGTCAGAGAAGAATATTTCTTATAATGTTTTGTAAATATTACCCACTTATGAGGACAGATTGCGTAAGTTCGAACTGGACAGCTTGGAGATTAGAAGATCCTTGAACAACTTACTGATTCTACATAAGATACTCAACTGGAAGCTCGATACGGACATCCTTCACCACATTTCACTGAGACCATGTGGTCGATCTAGTCGTTACACAAAATCTGTTTGCTTGTTCCTTAGCTAGAAATAACATCTCTTATAACAACCCTTTGTTACGTATGTGTAGAACATATAACGAACACTGTAAATATTTCGCGATGAAATATTCATCAAAATCAGACTCAATATGTTAACTACATTTAAATAACTATTTTATCAATTCCCAACCGTAATGTTTAGATTTTAAGAGGCAATTTTTATTGAGAGGCAATTTTAGCCCTATTCTAGATATAATATTTGTACATAGCATAATTATGTTTTATATTTTCTTTTGTTACTGTGCCTATTAAAATAAAATAAAATAAAAAAAGTGTAGCGATCAAACAAGCAAAGAGGATTTCTTTGAGGATTTATCCTCTGCAGAACAGAGATCCTAGGATTAGGCTAAACCATAGATTAATAATAAGTTATGGCTAAGCTTGGTAAGCAGCCCGAATTCCATTCGATTCGATAAGTGTAAATTAAATTAAAGAACAAGGGGCAGAATGGGCCCAGCACTGTAGCACTTTTTTATCTTCTTTAAATATAGCTCAATATTTTATTATACGGCAGCATAACTGCAACGCGTTAAATAAAAAAGTTACAGCCGTTTAAAAATTCAATTAATTACCCATATGAATGCTTATATTTTTGACCTAATAATGCCCATACAGTGGAAGAAAGAGTATGGTACTCTAGGAGCTAGTTAGCTATTGGGTGTTGCCTGGTGGGTGGTGGGCATAGGGTGGTGTGTGTTGGGTGGAGGGTGTTGGGTGTTGGTTGGTGGGTGGTGGGTGTTGGGTAGTGGGTAGTGGGTGTTGCCTGGTGGGTGGTGGGTGATGCCTGGTGTGGTGGGTGTTGGGCGTTGGATGTTTGGTTGTGGGTCTTGGGCGGTTTATGTTTGGTTTTGGCAAGCTCCCACAGTACCATACTCTTTCTTCTACTGTATGGGCATTATTCGGTAAAAAATATTAGCAGTCATATAGGTAATTGATTGAATTTTTAAACGGCTGTAACTTTTTTATTTATCCCGTTACAGTTATGCAGCCAAATAATAAAATGTTAGTATTATTCAGGTCTTTAATTTAAAGTAGGTAAGAAAGTACTACAGTAATGGGCCCAGGGTCCAAACAAAACTGCCCATTGTTCTTTAATTAAAAATGTATTTATTACTCAACAAACACGTAACGTTACATTGTGGCTCGTTTACAGTGTAGCATTATTTCTTAGCGTAGGTATTTAAGTCCTGCCTAGCTAGCATGCCACCCACGACAAAGCGTTTAAACGAGAAAAACGTCATGCGCGCTCTTTCTGGCCTACGTAAAATAATAAAGATGGAGGCACATCTCGATTTTCGTCGTTTTCTCGGGGGTGGCATGCTAGCTAGGTTTATGTCTTGGCCTAATTTTTACAAACATTCTTTCTAAGAGATAAGAGGAATTTTGTAAACCATCAGCTGCAAGGCTGATTCAGTATTCATAGGGTGTAGAGCAACTCTGTGATGGGGATGGATCAGGTCTGCCTGCATAACTCCAGTCGGTTTAGGAGTTACAGCCGTTCAAAGGTCAAATGATCAAATGAACGATCAGCAGCAAGGCTGATCATATGATATTATTGTAATATGCAACAGTACAAAAACTGTTACGTTCTGTTAATCGGTTTAGGAGATACAGCCATTCAAAGTTCCGACCTTTGAACGGCTGTATCTCCTAAACCGACTGATAGACCATTATTATTGGATATTCAAGCATATTCATTTATAGCAACCATACCAGACCTTTTAACGGCTGCTATTCCAAAACCGACTGAAGTTATGCAGTCAGACCTGGTCCATCCCCATCTCAGAGATGCTCTACACCCTACGAATACTGAATCAGCCTTGCAGCTTAAGGTTACCAAAATTCCTCTTATCTCTTAGACTATTGTAACTACCATAGAGTAAATCTCAGTGGGCCGCACAGGTGGGCCACGCCGGCCGGCTGCTTTGTTTGTTACTTTTATAGAATCCTGTTCAATTATTACTGTCTCAAGGGCTCACTGCTTTCTGACGACTTTCTTCTTGATAGAATAGGTATTAAAAATGCAAATCTAGATGCAAATATAAATAAATTGAGCTTGTATTTCATTGCTTTGACGAAGCATGTTGCTGATTTATGACTGTTTTTGTTTTGACGACGCATGTGCTAAAAAAAAAATATATTACGTACTGTTTTTGGTTCATTTCTAAATAGAACTAACTGATTGCTAATTTTTATTTCTATTCAAGTCTTCGAATCTGTTTTTTTTTATTCAACTACTATTTACCAGCAATATGACTCGGATAGTCATTCGTCATTATCAGTCAGTCATTAGTTATACTGTTCAACAGATAGGTAGGACTGACGGACGGACGGGTAGACAGCATAGGCTTAGTAACTGCAAGTAATAGGGCTCTTTGGGTCATTATAATCATCATCTCAGCCGATGGACGTCCACTGCTGGACATGGGCCTCCCCAAAGGATCGTGACAACGACCGGTCCTGCGCTGCCCTCATCCAACGGGTTCCCGCCGACTTCACTGGCCGTCGGTCCACCGTGTGGGGGGCCTACCCTACCCACGCTGCGCTTTCCGGCACGCGGTCGCCACTCGAGAACTTTTCGGCCCCCATCGGCCATCGGTTCTGCGAGCAATGTGCCTACTGCCACTTATGTCAGCTAACTCTGGTTCTTCTGCGGATCTCTTAATTTCGATCTCGCAGGGAAACTCCGAGCATAGCCCTCTCCATTGCCCTTTGGGTGACTTTCAGCCTTGAGTGAACGACCCATAGATTGTAGTATGTAGTAGTACTCCCTATCTCTATGGAGCAACTACGCCACTGTTCCATTTGTCAACACAATGGCAACACACACTGATCGATGACTTTCGTTTTAAGACACTGCGGTATTTGGGACGTGAAGATACTTCGTAACTTCCCGAAAGCGTTCGGCGTGAGCAGCGGCCCAGCCGAGTTGGCTTCGACGGTTGATCTCTGTCTCGAAGTTGGACGTACCTAACTGAACAGTTTGTCAACAACTACAACATTACAATTACATATTAAGATTGATACAGAGATGTGAATTTGACACGAGATCAGAGTGTGACGTTACAATAGTTCAAAAACAAAATGTTGGTTCCTTTGTACGTAACAAAGGGGCTCTAACGGGAATGATGGTTCAATGATGTTCTAAACAAGTGCAGTGATATACACGCATCAGCTTTGAGCTTTGTATCATATATACTACATATTAAGATTGATACAGAGATGTGAATTTGACACGAGATCAGAGTGTGACGTTGCAATTGTTCAAAAACAAAATGTTGGTTCCTTTGTACTTAACAAAGGGGCTATAGCGGGAATGATGGTTCAATGATGTTCTAAACAAGTGCAGTGATATACACGCATCAGCTTTGAGCTTTGTGTCATATATATTATAATATAATATATAATAAGATCATAAAGATATTAATGCCACGAGTTTTCAATCGTCAGTCAGTTCCTGTGTTATATTGATACACATCTGTGTATCAATATAACACAGGAACTGACTGACGATTGAAAACTCGTGGCATTAATATCTTTATGATTGGAACATATCCTTTGTGACTGTGATCTCTTGGCGGCAAAACGGATGAGCCTCCTCGGAGATGGATATCCGAAACTGGGAGATCCCAGGTTTCTTCCCCTCAATGGTATCGCCTCCTTCATTGACCATGTATTTGAAGGGTCTTCACCCCAGCAAACATTATTGGGGCTAACACAGAAGATCCCACTCAAAGTGTTGCTGGCTTGCCAGCCCCCGCAACAAGATAAGATAAGATTGGAAAAATTGGCACCACTGGAAAAACGTCTTCATAAAA
The DNA here is from genome assembly GCA_927399405.1 of Agonopterix arenella. NCBI lineage: Eukaryota > Metazoa > Arthropoda > Insecta > Lepidoptera > Depressariidae > Agonopterix > Agonopterix arenella. Next base: position 1,377,714 of record OV656690.1, read on the forward strand.
GTAAATTTGGGAAGCGCAAATATAACAAACATCCAAGTAATTTTACATATTTCATCATGGAGTAATATTTGTGGAGGCGTGCCACAGAACACATTAAATAAGATCCATTTATTGAATTATCAAATACAGCGGAACATTTTGGTATTAAATAAAATAAAAAATTATCTTCAAATATCTAGTTATTTCAGTTTTCCCAACTATATTAATGCTGGCAATAGGATTCGATTATTACATACGACAATTTTATTAGTATACGAGCGTTAACCTGCGACTTCGTCCGCACAAATTATATACCAGATTTTAAGTCAGATCATAAGCTATCAAACAAAAAAAGTTTCATCAAAATCGGTTCAGTAGTTTTTGCGTGATACTCGTTCAAACAAACTGTAACCAGGAAGTTTGTCTGTACATTGAAGATATTTAACAAAAAAAAAGTTACGATATGGTTTTTAGGTGTCCCTGATTCCATTTCACCAATTTTTGGATTTTTTGTCTGTCTGTTTGTTTGTGTGTTTGTTTGGGTGTTTGTTTGTTTGTTTGTGTGTTTGTTTGTTTGAACGAGTATCACGCAAAAACTACTGAACCGATTTTGATGAAACTTCTATTGTTTGATAGCTTATGATCTGACTTAAAATCTGGTATATAATTTGTGCGGACGAAGTCGCGGGTTAACGCTCGTATAAAAATAAAAGTCAAAATTTCAAAAAGGGTTTCCATAAAACAATAAAGAGGGAAAAGATGATCAAAAAGATGCCAACGCATCTTTTGATGGAATTTTTCACTATTTGCGAATCATTTTGATTGAAAATTTTAAACTGTTTACGTCCACACATGGTTCAAGGGTTTCAATCCCTGGCAAGTCTAACGCGAGATTCTTTGAATAGGGTCAGCTTTGGAGAGTTAATAAAGCTTTGGTGCAACACCCCAGGCATGGGCCAAAGCACTTATCAAAGGCTACAATCGCAAACTTGCGAACGGTCTCCTTGCCCTCAGCAAGGATCAAATTTGTACAAGGTCACTCACAGGCCACTGCAAATTAAATAAGCACATGCACGCAAACACTGAATTTAAGTAACACCACCGGCTGCAGATTCTGCAAAGAGAAGATGGAAACTCCTTTGCACCTCCTATGTGACGTAGTAATCTAGGTAGGCAGGTTCTGACACCAGATGAGATACAAACTATCCCTATCAAGAATCTACTGCTTATTCTGACCGCAGTGGGGATTGGTAAGGAACTTTAAAAAGGGCGTTCACAAAGTACCAGCGGGTCTACGTGGCACAGGCTCAACAAGCCTGTCAAGGCTCGATCCCTTGGCCTTAAAAAAATAGCAGGCACAGTCTTGACATGATTTTGACAGAATCTCACGAACGTATGGACTAGGAACTTATACAACGTCTCTGGTGCCGCGACACTCAACAAAATCATAATTGTATGAACTACACTAGATTGTATGGTCTCCAAAGATTTTATACCCTAGCTCTAAACTAGCTTCATACTATTTTGGATTTCGAAGCTAGTTAGGCAGTGCCGACTCTTAAAACGTAGTGATTCCATCTCTTTGCGTCCCTGCATATCTACGACCAAGCTGCATATGGAGCGGTAAATATGCCATCTGTCGAGTTTTAAGAACTACAATAAAAATGTATTGTTTCTTAATTTTCTAATTATTATAGGCTATTATTGTGTTAATGTGGTGGAATTAGTTTGATGATGTGCCAATAATGGAAAACAATATAGTAAAAAAGAGAAATAAAGACAGGCGCTCCCGTTTGATTCGGATTGATCTTCGCGTAAAACTCTCTCTCTCTCACATTGAAATGTGTTTACCACTACCACCCACGCATTTCCAGAGTTAGGTTTAGGTTAGGTTAAGGTACAAGTGAAAATGAAACTAAAGACCAGGCTGTAAGGGCTAGTTCCCATTGCCTTTCCGAAAGGATAAACTATACAAAAAAATTTGGACATCATTGTCATAGATTAATATGTATATTGCCTTGAATTTTAGGACGTCCTAATTGCGTTGCCGCTTATTAGCACTAGGGGGCGCCACATTATGAAATAAATTTAAAAAGATGATCGGCCGATACGAGGATCGAACCTTATCTACTCGGATCGTAAGCCAGTGGTCTAGACCGCTAGACCAACAAGACAGTGATTGATATGGGCGAAATCTCTCACTACTACAGCGCAGCGCGTGAGGTGTAGTGCGCTGTTACTCCGATATGAACCCTAGTTCAACACATAGTGCTTCGAAACATAACCGGTAGATGGCGGAAGCTGTCTATGGAAAATCAGCGTTCCACTTAGATTGTATTAAGATAACATAGCATGATCATTGTATTAATTAATCTGAGGGACATCATATCATAGATTAGTAGTGATTATATTCTCTTTGTCATAGATTAGATTAGTATCATAGATTAATATGTATATTGGATAAAGATAGGTAACTCGCCTTGAATTTTAGGACGTCCTAATTGCGGTGCCGCTTATTAGCACTAGGGGCGCCACATTATGAAACAAATTGAAAAAGACGATCGGCCGACACGAGGATCGAACTTTAGCTACCCGGATCGTAAGCCGGTGGTCTAGACCGCTAGACCAACAAGACAGTGATTGATATGGGCGAAATCTCTGAGGTGTAGTGCGCTGTTACTCCGATATGAACCCTAGTTCAACACATAGTGCTTCGAAACATAACCGATAGATGGCGGAAGCTGTCTATGGAAAATCAGCGTTCCACTTAGTTTGTACTAAGATAACATAGTATGCAGAATTCTGCCAAATTTTTCCTTGGACGGTCGGCTCTCTTAACTCGTAAAAACTTTAATTTCAAGCCATTATCGACACCAGTTAGGTAATTTAACTTTTCTTTAACCATTTAGTAATGTTATCAATAACATTAATCTATATTGAAAACATTTTTAGGTTAGAAAATGTTTCTTATAACCAACTTTTGAAATTTACTTTTTGGTTGTAGTAACATGGCCAGCGAAGGAATTTCTCCGCAGGAAGTCGAGGCTTTATGCCAAACACCTCATCCTTCCACCCAGGTAAGGGTTTCAAAAATGTAACTAATAAGTTTTTCAAGATTTTACTACCTAGGGTCCTTATTAATTAAATTGAAGATTTAGCACCTTATAGGTTTTTTAAGTGACTACCTAGCTAATTTTGTACTGAATATAAATATAGTCCATTATTATTTGGTTGTAAAGGCTTGGTCACTGACCTGTATCACAGTATAAGAAAGAGACACTACCTCCTTCCCACCAACTTTTTATCTCACCCCGTCTATTGCCATCTGATTACCTAGGTAGTTATCAGTAGCAATTGACACCACAATTGACATGCTTAATGATGTTTTCGAAACAAAGAAAATATAATCTCAGGTTGAAGGATAAAAACTTGTTTTGAATAGACGGGTGTCAATGCGTTTAATTTACGAAAAATTTATTCACAGCTTCGATTAAAAACTTTTCACTTGCACGCAGCTAAAGTTGTAGCCCTAGAATTCTGTTTTAAAATAAATAAAATAAAATAGTCTTTATTCGCCAACACAATATTTTCCTTATTCTGCACTTTACCTAAAATATCTTAACACTACATTTGGTCGGATTGTCCTGAGACATAGGCCTCCTCGAACATTCTCCACTCTGTTCTTTCTTTTGAATTTATTCTCCAACCCTTTGGGAAATCATCCTTCCACCGACGTACCAGTCTGCCTCTACTGCGTATGCCATCTCTGGGATACCATTCTGTTACTTCCCTCGTCCATTTTTCCTTGTTAGATCTCATCATGTGACCCGTCCATCTCCATTTAAGCATTCTCTTCTTACGGGTCACATCAGTCACTTTTGTTTTTTTTCCTTATACTAGTAAGTTGCCACCTATCCTTCAGTTTGATCCCTATCATGCTCCTTTCCATTCCTTGTTGATATACTTTTAGTTTTTGTAGCATTGTTTTGGTCAATCCCCATGTCTGGCATCCATAAGTAAGTACTGGTAGAATGCATATATTAAAGACCTTTGATTTTTCTGAGATGGGTATTGACTTACTCTTGATAACTTCCTTGAGTGACCAGTATCTTTGAAGAAAGCCTTCAAAGAAGGGTAAAGAAAGAAAGACTTCCGTTTTAGTATTAAATTTTGAGACAACAGAATCTATGTTCCACTTGTGGCATATTTTTTAAAACATGGAACGAAACGTGGTATCCAATATATGGCCAGAGTTATATAAATGGTTAAATATAGACCCAAGTTCACTGTTATTCTGTATAACAGCGCAAGCGAAAAAATGTTCTCAATCATTTTAAGGAGCACTTCGCATTTGCAGAGGTGTATGGGCGTTTTGCCTACCCTTAGGGAGGGTGTATGGGCGTTAGTCCACCACACATGCACAATGCGGATTGTTAGACTTGACATACGCATTGGAATTTCTTCTTCAGCGTATGCAGGTTTCCTCATGATGTTTTCCTTCAATGTTTCAGAGCAGTCAGTATTACATACATAAATTAGATAAACTCATTGGTATTGGCATGTGGACCGAGCGTGATTCGAACCTGGACCTCAAGATTGAGTTTCCATCGCTCTACGCAACACACTAAAGATGCTTACTCCATGGTATTGTTTATATCGAGTTACTTCTTGTTATCGTGTGGGCAGAGTTTTTTCAGACCGCCTTACGGCCTCTAATGTGCTTTTTATGTAACGAATACTACCACCTGAGATAGTTACTGGGACCAACGAGTTACTAAAATATGATAACTTACTTACTACTACTACGCTAAGCAACTGTAACAAACAACTGTAAAAAAGGGCTACTATAAACTCGATGACTATTTGAATGACCAAAATGTCTGGTCTTGACAATGTTACTCTATGTAATGCAATATTGTATTTTAATTGTACTTTGTATATTTTGTTTTGTTTAAAAGATGTGTGTTGTAGAGTTTCTGGCCGCATCTTCTCTCAACGAAACACCTTCCGACGCGGTGGTAGACTCAAAAAATGACGTCAAAAAGCTATCTATGTGATATTATTTTGAATAAAAAATTTTTGAATTTTGACTGTACTACAAATGAAATGTAGATGTTCTGAGTTTTCAAAATATCTCTGACTAACCTCTCGTCGAATATAGTCCTAAGCATATGCTATGCTATTTATTTAGAAAACCAACAGCGTATTGAACATAGTTACAATAAATTCTTAAAAATAACTGGTAAGGCCAATGATAGGTTTCCCTTTTCTTATACAAAGTTATTTGTGGCGATGTGATGCTAAAAATTACAAAAAGAATCAAGAAAAAGAAAAATTACCTACTATTTTAACATTACAATAAAATTATGCTCTTTCCAAGCTTTTTCTTTTTATTGTTATGTTTAATGAATATACTGGATTTATTATAGATAATTTTAGTTAGTATTATAAATAAGCAAATAATTATAAGGTCTAACAAAATTAGGTGAAACTATTTTAAAGGGATGATCAGACCATCAAACTGATCAACTTTCTCTATGGGACCAATATTGAAATCGCGAAAAAAATCAACTGTTCCATACAAACCTACTCGACCTAAATGTATGGGACAGCAGATTTGTTTTTTCGCGATTTCAATATTGGTCCCATAGAGAAAGTTGTTCAGTTTGATGGTCTGATCATCCCCTTAAAATAGTTTCAGCTGATTTTGTTAGACCTTATATATTTAAATGAGTTTAAGTTATATGGATACACAGATACAAATGAGAATATACTATAATTGGATACAGTTGATAGTAAATATTATACATAATTATGGATATTTTGTGTTGGATATGTAGTGATTATTGCCGTTCCCACAGTAATTTCGTTACTATAATACAATAACTTCGTACTTATAGGTATTTTGTGCGAATTGGGATGTTTGTGACAAAAACATGCAATACTGGCTAATTTGAAAAAAAAAATTGGCACAAATAGAGAATATGTTTTGGATCAACACAACACATAGGATACTTTTTAAAGTCTATGTAGACGAAGTCGCGGATGACAGCATACAACTTTTTAAAAGATGTAACGAATACCCTATAGCCCAGTCATTTTACGGTTTGAGCCGGGACTAATTAAGAATTGATATTTTTTTTTTCGGTATTATATTTATGAGCCAAGAAATGTACCAAAATAAAAAAACATACATCAGCAACAGCCCCAAATTTAAATTTAGCATTTATTTCGTTCTAAAAAACCTGATGGTAAATTTTTTTGTTACATTTTTTAAGACAACCATTAATACATACTTCAATAAATGTGTATAAATTCGATAGTGATAGTAATGGTGTACTCACCATTACTATATAATAAATAATAAAGATTACAATAATAATAATAATTACTATCACTATCAGTTTAAAATAACAATGTGCATGACCTCGCTCGCAAATGTGACGTCACTCAATCACATGAACTTCACTCGAGTCATTCAAATGAGTGTTTCCTTTAAATAGAGTCTTAAGTTCCTTTACAACCGAGTGAAGTTATCAAACGGCCCTTCAAGGTCATGCACATTGTAATTTGAAACTGATAGTAAATATATTTTTGTCTACTTAGAAAGCTTTGAAAAATATGTTTGTATTTTCTAATGAAAACCTCATTTTTTAAATTTCAATGCCTATTTTATTTGCTAAAAACTAATTTATATTGTTAAATGTAATTAAAATGAGTGCATTGGTATTAATATTATTAAGTTAAAAGTCTTCTCGGAGATACATTTTTGATTTCTATGTTGCGTAACGATTTTTTTTTGTTTTCAGATTGTCTTTTTGTCACTACATGGTGCCGGTTACAGTTTAAGTCCCATTGATAATTACTCCCCACCCCTCCTAACAAAACTCCGTAAAATGACTGGGCTATAGTAATATTTATGGTTTAGTTAGACCATCAAATTGTTCAACTTCCACTATGGAGAAAACGACGAAAAGAAATAAAAATATCAGCTTTATTCAGCACATACAACATAATTTTGTATGAAACAGCTAAGTTATTCTTTTGCTATTTTGAAGTTTTTTTTTTTATTATATGTTTGATAGGTAAGCATTTGACCCCGATCTCACCTGATGTTAAGTGACGATGAGGCCGAAGATGTAGCATGCTTACCTAGAAATGTGCCTATTCACTCTCGCCTTGAAGAGGCCCAAGTTGTATTGCTCAGGGAACAGGTCCGCAGGCAGTACGTTCCACTCTTTAGCCGTGCTCAATAGTGGAATTTGATCATTTTTATAGTCCCACCCTTTTAAAAACCACCCCTTTAAACATTACGAGGGTGCTTTCTGTTTTGATACACCCTGTTTAATTTCTGTAAATTTGTTTTATACAAGCCAGGAATCGAACCGCTGCCTCTAACTCTTGACATGTTATAATCTATCACCACTTTAATGTGAATGTTTGTTTTTTGCACTGTTTAATATTACAAGCGATTGAAATGGCTGGTAAATTGTTCAAGAGAATGATTGCATAATATTATTATAACTGATTTTATTATCTTATCTCATATTGTTATTGGCAAGTCACTTATTAAAATACATATCTTGTGGTAATATAATTGTTGTTTACCTATCTCAATATTTTTACTGTTGTTGGTTGTGGGCCTTAACAGACATGTGCTTGTGCCTGTACCACTGCGACAATCGCTGGTCTTTTGTGAACGCCCCTTTTTATAGTTCCCTACTGATCCCTATTGAATTTAAGAATTGCAGCAGATTTCCAACTGTGAAAGTTTGTATCTCATCTGGTTCCAAGACTTATTTACCTAGATGGATACTTCTTGTAAATCAGTGGGCCACATTAGCATGGCAGATGCAAGGGAGTTTCCATCTCCTCCTTGCAGAATCTGCAACTGGTCGAGTCATTTAGTTTCAGCGTGTGCATATGTTTATTTAGTTTGCAGTGGCCCGTAAGAGATCTCACTTATGCACATTTTGTCTTTGTTAAGAGCAAGCTGTTCGCAAGTTTTCGATTATATCCTTTGCTAAGTGCTTTGGAGTGATTTAAGCCTGGGGTGTTCCTCCATAGCCCTATCGCCTCCTTGAAGCTGATATTATTCAGAGATTCTCGGGATGTACCTTTGGGGATCCCTTTAGAATGAGATAATAGCTAAATTTTAAAATTGGAACGGTGACGTGATTTTTTTTTTAATTTTGTTACATTTCTAGGCTCAAATTGGCTCTTCAATATTATACCGAAAAAAATATCAATTATTAATTAGGCCCGGCTCAGACCGTAAAATGACTGGGCTATCATGGCATGTATGGCTTTTTTCCGTTGCTTATCCATTATGGATGAATCTTTATCTCAGCCAATGGACGTCTTCTGCTGAACATTAGGCAAGTATCGTCGCCGCCGCCATTTTCAACAGACAACAAAAAGGAGGTTTCTCAATTCGACCGTATATATATATATATATATTATATGTATATATATTTCTATTATGCGTGTTCGCGGATAACTTCGTCGTTTATGAACTGATTTTGATGATTTTTTTGTTGGAAAGAAGGTATCCCAAGGGTGGTACCATGATAAGGAAACCAGATCTGATGATGGCATCCCAGAAAAATCGAGGGGAACTTAGGGATCGGGATATCTTAAAGGGTTCAGTGCCCCTGATCCAGGAGCCTACCTACCCCCCTCCCCCTCCCTAGTGGTAGTAAAATGTCAATTTATTATCAATGTGACAAATTAAGAAATTCTCAAATCGACATTATCAATATTACAAATCGGTATCTTACTATGTTTATAAATTTCCAGCAATTCATGTTCCAACAAACAATGTACCGCATCAAAGATCCGCGCAAGTCGATCCCGTTCTACACGGGCGTGCTTGGCATGACGCTGCTGAAACAGCTGCACTTCCCCGAGATGAAGTTCTCTCTATTCTTCATGGGCTTCGAGAATCCAGCCGAGGTACCGAAGGATGAGGCTGTAAGGGCTACTTGGGCTATGACCAGGAAAGCTACGTTGGAGTTGACACAGTAAGTTACATTTTGATTATAAATTAAGACAGAGACTAGGGCGCGGAAGAGTATGGGTTTACTTTTATTTTATTGGGAAACCAACAATATAATACAGTAGTTACAAGAGTATAACGCAGATAACCACAGATAACATATACGTTTTCACAAATAGATACAGAAATAGATGAAAAAAAAACAAATGGTTCGTCTCCGTGAACGTTTCTCCTTCTCCCGCCCTTCTGACAAACCTTGCCGATCCCACATCCGTACCCAACTTAGTATCCCATCCCACTCCACCGACTTCTACTCCTACTCCTTCACCATCCATGCTGCTCGGTTGTGGAACTCACTCCCCGCCGACATTCGCGACTCCAAGACTTTAGCTGTATTTAAAAAGAAAACGAAAGAGAACTACCTTTCTCTATCTTAAGTGATATTCGTATATATAATTATATACATATATTAATATATATTGTATGTTGTAGGTATATATTACATTTATTTATTTATTTATACTGCTTGCTTGTACACAATAAGTTTGCCTTGTAATTGTTAACTGTCTCTTCTACGGGTCTGCTGGAAGAAATCTCTTCAGAGATAAGCTCGCCCTTTGTACATGCTTTCTCAACTTTGTGTATTATTATGTCCGTGTGTACAATAAAGTGTTATAATATATGGTTAACAATATTTAAAAAAACGCATATAAGTCAGCCTATAAGTAAATATCAAAAAGAACGTTAAGAAGAAGAAGAGTCGAAAAGTGTAGCATAAAGCATTGCAAAAACAATTAAACAAAAGAAAAGAAAAGTTTTAACTCTAACCTCTACCTGTTTACACTTCTTCAGCAAAGAAGTCACGACTTAACAACCTCCTCATCGACTCGACGCTAGAATTAAAGAGATCAAAATAATAAGTATTGCAATAGTTTATTAAAAGTTTCGACATACAAGAGAGCTCTCATACTTAAGAAACCGGCCAAGAGCATGTCGGCCTCGTCCATGTTAAGGTTCCGTATTCATTGTACTCGTATAACTAGGAAAACTTTTATTAATAACGAGCGTTAACCCGCGACTTCGTCCGCACAAATTATATACCAGATTTTAAGTCAGATCATAAGCTATCAAACAAAAAAAGTTTCATCAAAATCGGTTCAGTAGTTTTTGCGTGATACTCGTTCAAACAAACAAACAAACAAACACACAAACAAACACACAAACAAACAGACAGACAAAAAATCCAAAAATTGGTGAAATGGAATCAGGGACACCTAAAAACCATATCGTAACTTATTTTTTGTTAATATCTTCAATGTACAGGCAAACTTCCTGTTACAGTTTTATAATAGTACTAGCTTTTGCCCGCGACTTCGTCTGCGTAGACATGTAATTTTGTCTAATGTCTCGTCTAAGGTCATGAAGGTCATGGTCCGAACCAAGTCTAGGAATCCTGGCATGTAACATTAGAATGGCGATTAAGGAATGGGCTGATAAAAGACACAGGCTAGAATGCTCTGGCCTCTCGGGTCTGCAACACTGCAGAAAATTCATCAGCAATCTTCTTATTATCGTGTGGGCAAAGCCCTGGTGTCAGAGTATAAAGCAATATAACACCACGAATCCCACAGTTCATACTGAACAACAGCAGGAGCAAAGCTCGTGCCATCGTCGGAGCCCTCACCGGGCACTACGCAACAGGCACGATAAAGCTCACTCTAGATCCCGGTTGCCGAGCGTGTGGAGAGGAGGAGGAAACCATGGAACATTTGTACTGTGTGACTGCGATGTCTTGGTGGGTAAACGTATGTGACTCCTGAGAGATGGTTATTCATTACAGGTTTCTCACCCTGAACGCTATTGCCCCCCCTCATTTTCCAAGTTTTTCAAGGATGAAGAAAATAATATGTAGGGTTCAATACAAAAGATACCATTGGGTCGAAGTGCAGCAACTCTTCGACCCAATGGTATCTTTGCTTGTCATTTCCCATAATAAGATAAGAAAGTCATGAACTTAAGCTAAATCAAAATCAGAAAGTACCCCAAGTAATTCTGTAGGTATGAGATTTAAAAGTCATTCACTGGATCCATCACTTTAATTTTTCTACTGTTCGTCGTTTATTAGTTTTTTATTTATGTCGAGCAGCATAATAATCATCTTACGACCCACTGCGGGTCACAGACCTCCACTCACGTATAAACGTTAGAGGATACTCTACCACGCGGGCTACTGTAAAATGGTGAAGGCAAGAGCTAAAACGATAATATTCTAGGAAGCTAATGGTCAATTTGCTAAAAAAGATTTTCAATTATGTAAGTAGCTACATTACCGACCTGTGGTGTTATATTATAAGGACCTTTTAGATACGAAGGTACCTTTTTATACGTTGTGGTAGAATGATGTTCTATAGTTAAGTTGCACAAGCCCTCAAAAAATCATAATTGAGACCGAAAATCAAACAAAACAAAAATTTGGCAAGAATTACTGCAACAAAATTCGTCCTTTCTGTAAAATAAGGTTATCATTCCGTAGCATTGGCTCAGATTGGACTCAAACAATCAATATACTTATAACGATGTATTATAACGATGTATTACAACGATAATATAATCAACTAAATTTGTAAGCTCTTGCTATAGCTAGGTTTTTAAATTAATAATTGTAGCACACTTGCTTTAAAAAAACTCCCAACGCCATCCATTAAGATGAAAACAATACTACGATTAAATTTTTGAACACTTGATTTTTAATATTTGACGACCCGGTTGGTGTAACGGTTACCTCGCCGGACTGCCAAACCAGGGTCCTAGGTTCGAAACCCGGTTCGGTCATGGATGTTATAAATGTTTGTGCCGTTGTTGTATGGTTTCTATAATAAAAAGCCTATAGTGCTTGCTTGGAATCATAACAATGTTCCTGTAAGCGTTATTTATTTATTTAATTATTTTTCTAATTCAGCCGGTAAGTAACTATACAATCAAATCTGTAAGACCGAATACTGAGATGTCTTGAGCGTGAATTGAGTATGGTACTTGCTTAAAAAAAACACGCAACGCCATCTATTAAGATGAAAACAATACTACGATAAAATTATGAACACTAACTTTAGAAAAGGTTAAAAGAAAGAGGATTTTTAGTATTTGCCGACCCGGTTGGTATAATGGTTACCACGCCAGACTGCCAAACCAGAGTCCTGGATTCGAGTCCCGGTTCGGTCTTGGATGTTATATGTTTATGCCGTTGTTGTATGGTTTCCACAATAAAAAGCCTATAATGCTTGCTCGGGATAATTAAAATAATGTGTTGTGAGCGTTATTTATTTATTTGTTTAATTATTTTTCTCGCGTTCTCCGCTGGAGAATACGCTTGCCCGGTGTAGGGCCGATCTGCCCACGCCAAGCTGGTGGATACCGGCACTAAACAAAACGTGTCGGATTATAACTGGTTGCTTGAAACCGACTCCAGTACAGTTGCTTTACCCACTGGCTGGCATAGCGCCCCCAGATGTAAGTAGGGCTGTGGCAGGTTCCTCAGAGAGAGCCCAAATGGTGGACGACACACGACATCCCATGCATGGCTTTATTCCTGCGCCGCAAAGGCTGCCAAGCCGACGCAGCTTTATGAAGTGTGTCGACCCCCTGAATACTGGCCCAGCGCAAGCAAGGTGTACTCTATGGCGACAAAAAGTGTCCCTCCCAACTCCGTGTCGCCGTCTGAGAGCCTCACGCCTAGACATGACTTGCCTTTGGCGACCTGGAAGTCTTTAAACCAACTTCGGTCGATCGGTCGAAACCCAGGTCGGTCGCAGTAAGGACAACATGGTCAGGTGGGGATACTCGGATGCGCAAAATGTGACTTGCATGTGTGGAACTCCACAAACGATGGCCCATCTCACATCGTGCCCTGCATGCCCTAACATCTGCACGCAGGAGGAGCTCATGACTGCTAGCGACGGTGCAATATCTGTTGCCCGATTCTGGCAAGCTACTATTTAGCGACTTTGTTCAGAATTTGAAGTCGACACGATAAGAAGATTATTTTTCCAATTCGCCCAGTACCTATACAATCAAATCTGTAAAACCGAATTTCTGAGACGTGTTGATGATAGAACCACGAACATAATATTAATATTAGTGAGATACCTGGTAGGATGGTAGGATTAAAATTAGAAAAAAGCCAAAATAAAACATCCTGCGCTAATATTAGATCTGATATGATCTCAAGATATTATTATGATTGAAGGTCAGGCCCTTAACATATCAAGCCTAACTGCTTCTGTCTAATCCGGTGAAAAATGGATATAGTCGTTGAATGTATTTAAAAAAAAATAAAAAAAACATTCTCGACCAAGAATCGAACCTCCACCTCATGCACGAAAATCTAACCATATACCAAATATACTACACAGCTGTTGTCAAAACTGTTGAAAAAAGTAAATACTATTTTTATCACTGCAATCTACACAAATGCATCTGTCAGCGTCAAATTGGCGCTAGTGAGCATAGAATAAAAACGTGGTACATGTTTCAGCATGATAAAACATTGTAATTTATCCCACAGGAACCCATTGCAAGGATAAAAAGTATCCTATATCTTAATCCAGAACACATTCTATCTGCGTGCCAAATTTCATCAAAATCCATTCAGCCGTTTATGCGTGATTGCGCCACAAACATACAACATTACAACTTTACAAACATCGTCACAAACTTTCACGTTTATAATATTAGTGAGATTATTGAAAACAATCAAGTGTACTGGCAGATACAAAATTATTTTTTAAGTATGATTATCACTGAACGGAACGCGTCGGGGCGCATTATATATATATTACTTTATTTTTTATATATTTAACTTAATATGCTGACACTTTTTTAAGAGGATGATCAGACCATCAAACAGCTTTCTCTATGGGACTGTCATTGATATCGCGAAAAAAAATCTTCTGCACCACACATTTTTGTAGAGATTGCAGTTTTGTATGGAACAGTTGATTTTTTTTCGTGATTTTGACTTTGGTCCCATACAGAAAGTTGTTCAGTATGATGGTCTGATCATACCCTTAAAAAACTGTCTGCATATAAGAAGGACCATATACATCTTGCAATCCGGTCAGATGCGCGCGAAATCGGTGACGGCCGCATTCCACTGCAACGTCGCCTGTTCAGCACTCGCTGTCAATTTGCGTGCATTTGAAACAACGGCTGAGGCGCACGTATGCGCCTGGATTCCAGCGAATAATTTCGTCCGGAAGGACACAGTCGGCTATTGCCGAATGTTACATTAATTTATGTAAAGCTCATATCAAGCGACAGTCCGTAGGGCTGTGGCAGGTTCCTCAGAGAGAGCCCAAATGGTGGACGACATACGACACGGACGGACCGCAGCACGGACTACAAACTTTGAGTCAAGATAACTTTAGAACTAAACATTTAAAAGGAAATAACAGATATTGGTTTCTAGATTGTTTTAAAACCATTCATTTTTTACTTTAATTACTAAATGTTCAAACTAAGCTTCGTTTTGTATGGAGCGCCGTAGAAAAATGCGCAAAATGCACGGCGGCACATCGCATCGGCGGCATAAAAAACCGACCCTTATTAATTTGTTAGAGTTGTTCGTTTGTATTTTAGTAATAATTTACGGTATTTCATAATAGTTCCTTACCTGTCTTATAATTGCTTTAAAATATTAGCTATTATCCAGTCTTGCGTAACTGTGTGATTACACCGTAAATAAAAACATTCCGAATTAAAAATCGAGTTTTAGACATCTTTCGGCTGCTCATTTGAAATCATGATTATATTCTCTTTGTTTGAAACTGGCGTGCAGTTCTTTTTTCTGCTTTGTTTGCACTGTAATTCTACAAAATGTCAAGAAATTTGTAATTCGAATCTTGTTTTCTTGTGGCCAGTACTAAGGTTTTTTTTGTTATGCAAAGGTTTTCTCCATGGAGTTTGAAAGATTTTATAGCCAAAAAGAAAAACAATGTTATACCGGTGCAGTCATCAGCACTGGACAATGATAAAATTTATAATTATTGGTATTTATTTTGTAATTTATTGTTATTTTCGTTATTTATAAATCAAACAGTCTTCAGAATTAGCTTACTTTATTACAAGTCTTTTAATTTTAATTAGTGTTACTTAGTTGAAATTGAAATGGTACCGTAGATTGGTTGCACTTGCGGTTATGTGTTTATATCTCCGGCTCCCGTCAACGTAGCGAGATAAATTATATACCAGATTTTAAGTCAGATCATAAGCTATCAAACAAAAAAAGTTTCATCAAAATCGGTTCAGTAGTTCTTGCGTGATACTCGTTCAAACAAACAAACAAACAAACAAATAAACAAACAAACAAACACACAAACAAACAGACAGACAAAAAATCCAAAAATTGGTGAAATGGAATCAGGGACACCTAAAAACCATATCGTAACTTTTTTTTTGTTAATATCTTCAATGTACAGACAAACGTTCTGCTACAGTTTTATAATAGTTTAGATAGATAACTAGCGTTCTAGCCCTGCTCCTCTTTATTTTATTTATTAATTTATTTCAGGCAACGGTACAAACTTAATTATAACAGGCCCATATTATAAATATCTTAATCTAGAATATATATATACATAGTATAACTTAAATTAAACACTACACTCCCTAGGGTTAACATCTACACCAACGACCGACTATCGAGCCCACAAACGTCCCGCTTTCTTTACGCTTTTCTTTAACTTCGCAACACATTAGCTTTGCCGAAGATGAGGCTGACCTCACCGTGGCACTCAATTCTTTGAGTGACTACTACGAGGAAAACTCTCTCAAGCCTAACCCGTCAAAAACGGAATCTTGCGATTTTCACCTTCGCAACAGACAAGCGGGACGTAAACTGAACATCACGTGGCAAGGGGTGCCGACTGCTCACAACAATTTCCCTAAGTACCTGGGAATCACTCTAGACAGGTCTCTTGCTTTTCGCAAGAACTACCAGCAAGTGGGGAGCTTCAACGAGGGTCTTGTTTGCAATGTAAGCGCAAAAAAATGTGTTTATTTACATCACATCAGAAACCTCTAAAATTATCAGTGTTTCTCTACTGAATTATGCATGTATTATATACATATAAACCTTCCTCTTGAATCACTCTATCTACTAAAAAAAACAGCATCAAAATCCGTTGTGTAGTTTTAAAGATCTAAGCATACATAGGGACAGACTTCGTTCGAATAATCTTTAGTACTACGCAAGCGTTGTAAACTATTTACACATAATATCTCGACTGGCTTTCAGCCTCATAATATATTGAATCCTTAATGTCGCGAGCAATGTGTACTGTTTTTGAGCATATTGCTGCGACACTGGCCCCACCCTCTTTTCACGTCTCCATTTAGTTTTTGTGATCTGTGGTGGGTACTATACATGCCTCGAATTTGAAGCATGCCGGTTTCCTCACGAAGTTTTTACCACAGAACGGAATAAGAGGGGTTAGAAATGCAAAGTAGCGCTTTTGCTTCGGAGACGGCTGTCGCCACTTGTCTTCCCGCTCACGCTGCTACAATTACTCATGCCCTCTCGCTCGCGCCACGCCGCGCGCCTTATGGTGTTATGCAAATCATTGCATAACCTGTGGCGACACGTTCCACGCCTACTTTGCACTTCTAACTCCTCTTACAATGTTCTGTGGTTTTTACGATGATTAAATATACTTTTTTTTTTATATTTATTTCATTTGATATTTCAGTAACTGGGGAACAGAGTCTGATGATTCGAGCTACCACAACGGCAATTCAGATCCGAGAGGTTTTGGACATATCGGAATATTGGTACCAGATGTCGACGACGCCTGCAATAGGTCAGTAAATATCGGTCAGTAATTATTTATTTTAAAATATGCATGCCCAAATTAAAGGGCTGTATATTTTTAGATAAAGGCTTTTGACATTTTCATAGAATACGAGCGTTAACCCGCGACTTTGTCCGCACAAATTATATACCAGACTTTAAGTCAGATCATTAGCTATCAAACAAAAAAAGTTTCATCAGAATCGGTTCAGTAGTTTTTGCATGATGCTGGTTCAAACACACAAACAAACAAACAGACAGACAAAAAATCCAAATACAAATACAAATACAAATACAAATAATTTATTTGCCAATAAATAGGGTAGGTACAATTCAGATGTAATTAGATAAAATTTTGATCACGCCTATTTAGCCATGTCAGTAGCATGCAAATATTAAGGTCATTGAGAAATATAATTAAATTTATACATTATTATCATGTCAGAACAAGACTAGGGCTTTCTTACTAGGGTTAAACCATGCATCGACTATCTGTTACCGTCAAGATCAGTGTACATCAAAAATTCGTCTACCGAGTAGAATGTTTTATCAAGGAGCCATCTGTATAATGATGACTTAAACCTATTAAAGGGCAGCTCTTTCATGCCTGATGGTAATTTATTAAATATAGCCCTACACATTGCATAGCAGTTGTTTAGAAAACGCTGAGTTTTAGGCACTGTCCCAAGAACGATACGATTTGGATATCTCATCCTTCTCTGTATAACATCTTTAGCCTGTATGAATAAGTGATTGTTTTGTTTAACAAATTTACCTACTTCAAGGATATACAGGCAGGGCAAAGGTAGTATATTTAAGCTCTTAAAATAGGGTCGACAGGACACATCAGGTGCAATACCACATAGGGCTCGTATACAGCTCTTTTGTGCAATGAATACACTGTCTATTCCGGTACCATTACCCCATATCACAAGACCATATCGGAGAATCGATTCCACGTAGGCGTAGTATGCAGTTACAGCTGCATTTCTACTTGCTATTTTTGAAAGCTGGTAAAGTGCATATGAAAACCCACTTACTTTACCGCGTACCTTCTTTATTTGCTCTTGCCAGTTAAATGTTGGCTCTACAACTAGTCCAAGAAAAATGACACTCTTTGCCGTCAATATAGAATGTCCGTTATGAGTGATATTAACAGATTGATTTTTGAAATTATTAAAATTAATTATATTTGTCTTAGATAGATTAATTTGTAGATTATTATTTGGTGATATGGAATCAGGAATACCTAAAAACCATATCGTAACTTTTTTTTGTTAATATCTTCAATGTACAGACAAACGTCCTGTTACAGTTTTATAATAGTAGAATATACGAGTATATTATTATGTCGGATTTTCTAACAAGTAATCAATCTCCCGATGTACCTGCGCAGTAGGCAAATTTTAATAGCCAATAAATGACCAATAAGGATGTGCCACCCTCAATGCCTTGCCTAATTGTTTTCGCACACTTTTCGCTGCTATCCGAATTTACACCCTTGTATTACTAAACGGCTTCGGGTTTTGTCGGGGACTCTACGCAAACGACGATTGCCGAGGTTAATAATTTTCCTGGTCGTACTGTACGAAGTTTAATAATATTTTCAAATAGGTACTAACTAACCAATAAAAGTCAATATTTGTTAAACATGATATCGAAACTGATCTCTGTGCCTGTGGTTTGTCAGTTACATACAGTGTCTCAATGATTTCCACACTTTATTTATTAATCCTAGTGTGGGGGCTTGCCAACTCATGTCACCACTATGAACGCACTAGTTATAGCAACGTAGCTAATAGATGGCGCCACCCATAGCACACGCACGTAAGACAACTTGCGACGTCACATTGGTAACCCGTTAGACGCTACACATAAGGTTCACAATCGTATACAAGACATGAATCGCGCAAGAGAAATAATCACTGACATTCGATATACAAACTAAACAACTTTCTCTATGGGACCAATATCGAAATCGCGAAAAAAATCAGCTGTCCCATACAGTTGGGTAGACTTAATATTTGCAGTATTGTATGGGACAGCAGATTTTTTTCGCGATTTCGATATTGGTCCCATAGTGAAAGTTGTTCAGTTCGATGGTCTGATTATCCCCTTAAAATAGTTTCAGCTGATTTTGTTAGACCTTATATACAGGGTGTCCGGTACATAATGGATAACGCTGTACCTGCTGATAGAGTACCTCAAACCCGTTCAGAAAATGGACTTTCATGTCCAGTAAAAGTGCCACAATTTTCGAGATATTTGGACATTTAATTTTTTTCTGAAATTTGGGACCTTTGTCATTCTTTTGACCGTCATGGCCACAAAAGAAAAGTTTTTGCATAACATTTTCTAAGAGAGGTTGACTTCAAGATTCTTTTTTTAATAGAACAACCCTAACTACACTAACTTTCTTATGCACTACTTTTAGAGAATACGAGCGTTAACCCGCGACTTCGTCCGCACAAATTATATACCAGATTTTAAGTCAGATCATAAGCTATCAAACAAAAAGTTTCATCAAAATCGGTTCAGTAGTTTTTGCGTGATACTCGTTCAAACAAACAAACAAACACACAAACAAACAGACAGACAAAAAATCCAAAAATTGGTGAAATGGAATCAGGGACACATAAAAACCATATCGTAACTTTTTCTTTCTTAATATCTTCAATGTACAGACAAACTGCCTGTTACAGTTTTATAATAGTATAGATTATGCAAAAAGCCGATTGCAAAAATCTGTTCATTTGTGGCCATGACGGTTAAGAGAGTGACAAAGGTACCAAATTCCAGAAAAAAATTAAAGTCCAAATATCTCGAAAACCGTTGCACTTTTACTGGACATGAAAGTCCATTTTCTGAACGGGTTTGAGGTCCTCTATTGGCAGTTACTGGGTTATCCATAAGCTGATTTTTTTCGCGATTTCGATATTGGTCCCATAGAGAAAGTTGTTTAGTTTGATGGTCTGATCATCCCCTTAAAATTGTTTCAGCTGATTTTGTTAGACCTTATATACAAGGTCCAACTAAGAACTGTGACCACGGCCGGCCCCCAGGCTTCACACATAGCCTGGTGGAGGAACTTCCCTTTTCAATGGAGGAACATTCCCAGTAGCACCTCCATATTGAAACCATCCATTGAAACTGTATATTATAACGGGAATCAGACAAACCACAGAAACAGAGATTCGTTTCTAGATAGTGTATAAATTTTTTTTATTTAACTTTTATTGGTTAGTAATGTTAGTATTGAAAATATAATCAATCTTTGTTTGTATGCTTGCTTCAATGACTATCCTCCTAAGTAGGCTTGAATTATCTGACGGCAGCTTGACTCCACCAATCCGAACTGGAGCCCGATTGCGTTAAGTTAAAACGTCGAAGTTCTATTCTTATCCAATTTCAGTTCTAATCACATTGCAATCCAATTACTATTCAACTGTGCTGAATTCCGCATCGCACTAAACTCTATGTAACTGACAGCTAATAATGTCTGACCGATCTGTCAAAACGGCTCTAACGGCTGTCAAGAGCAGTACCGCGATTAGCGCAATACCTAATGTGTCAAAAGTTATGGTTCGTACGTAGCCCAATAACAGTTCAATCACCGAATATTTACCGCGATTGCAGCAGGAGTATACAGGGTGTAAGGAAAATGATCATTAACCTTTAAACCCTTGTTTAAACCACATCCACATACTCTACCCATCAAACTGATCAACTTTTACAAAAGGGCAAACCTGTCAGCGCAAAAAAAAACTGCTGTTCCATACTAAACTGTAAATGCCTACCCGGACTTAAATGTCAGCAGATTTTTTTTTTGCTCTGACATGTTTACTTCCATTGTTAAAATTGTTCAGTATGATGGGTAGAGTATGTGGATGTGGTTTAAACAAGGGTTTAAAGGTTAATGATAATTTTCGTAACACCCTGTATAGCTTCCTTTTTATATGCTGAAATTTTTTTAAGGAGATGATCAGCCCATCAAATTGAACATCTTTCTCCATAGGAACATAGTAGAAATCGCGAAAAAAAATCAATAGTTCTATACAAAACTGCAAACCTACTTGAGCCGAATATATGGGACAGCAGATTTTTTTTTCGCAATTTCTATGTTGATCCCTTAGAGAAAGTTATTCAGTTTGAAGGTCTGATCATACCCTTAAAAAGTGTCAACATATTAAGAAGGACCCTATATACCACTCCCTCTCACTTTTAATCGTGAAATAACTTACGAATTTGAAAATGAAACCTTGTACGTTTCAGATTCGAGCAGCAAGGTGTGAAATTCATCAAAAAACCGCAAGACGGTAAAATGAAGGGGCTCGCGTTCATACAGGATCCAGACGGTTACTGGATAGAGATTTTCACTGCCGATATTGGTAAACTAGCTAAGTAGTCACATAGTTGACTGTAGTGGGTTTTTCAATCTGACTTAATCCGTTCCAAAACGTCTATAAATCACTTGGGGAGTTATTTTTACCTCATCGAATTAAATAATTAATTATATCTGTTAGTCTAGAAGCCGATTAGCAAGGCTTAAGAAATCTGGTCTGCTGTAAGCTACCCTGGCAGGTTCATGGATCCGATCGAATTTTTGGTGCTACTGAAGGAAGACTTTCAATTCAATTGAATTCAATTATACTTTATTGCACACTAAAACAAAACATACATCGACTTTATCGAATTGATAAAAGAAAACAATGCTTGTATGTACAATAGGAATATTATTGCCCTTTCAAAGTTGTTTAAATATGTCTTTGTCTGCCTAGGCTCATAAAGCTGTTAAGGGTCTGCGAGGAGTATGCGGTGACTCATGGTCTCAAATACAATGCAAGCAAGAGTGTACTGCTTGCTTTCAAAGCAGGTAACAAATGCTATAATAGCCCTGGCATCACTCTTGCTGGTTCGCCACTCGTAAAGGTGAACGAGTTCAAGTATTTGGGACACTGGGTCACCGATGACCTTAAGGACAATACTGATATTGAGCGGGAACGCAGGGCGTTGACGGTGCGCTGTAATATGTTGGCGCGCAGGTTTGCACGATGCACTGAAGAGGTAAAGCGTACACTTTTCAGAGCTTTTTGCCAGTCGATGTACACGTGCAGCCTGTGGGTCAGCTATACGCAGAGAGCCTACAATGCTCTGCGTATCCAGTACAATAATGGGTTCTGGATGCTGATGGGGCTCCCGAGGTTTTGTAGCGCGTCAGGGATGTTCGCGGTGGCAAGTGTGACTTCCATTCACGCCATAATACGCAGTAGAGTCGCCTCCCTGATGCGTCGCGTCCAAAGTAGCACCAACAGTCTCCTGAACACCATTTCAAACCGGCCACACTGTCCCTTCTGGAGGCACTGGACGGAACTACACCTCTCCGCTGCCCCCTCTATCAGAAAATAGGCTATTTTAAAATTATATGACTGTTATGTATTATACTGTACTAACATAGTATTTAAGTATATACTAACAATCTATGGACTGTGTCTGAAATAAAATTATTTTGAATTTGAATTTTTGATAAATATGTCTTTGTCTGCCTAGGCTCAGCCTGAAAGATTCGAAGGTCAGACCGAGTATACTTTAAACCCAGTTTTTACGCCAGTATTAGAAACGGATACCTATTTAGACCAACAGACCAGTTCCGTTCCTTAATTCAATAAGGTAAAATGTGGTGTCTCTATGGTCCACTTTTTTCATCATACGAAAACGTGCCAAGCTGCGCCGTGACAGACCACGTTTTTTGTATGTTATCTTTTGTGTGTTATCTTTTGTATGTTATCTTTTGTTGTTAGTTTAGTTATTTTTATTGTTTGTTGACGACCCGGTTGGTGTAATGGTTACCACGCAGGGTGGGTTCGAATTCGGTCATGTATGTTTATATGTTTGTGCCGTTGTTGCGGTTGGTTTCCATAATAAACAGCCTATAGTGCTTGCTTGGGATCATTACAATGTATGTGCCTGTGAGCGTTATTTATTTATTTTTATTTTTCGTTTACAGTGCACTCTGTTCGATTATGAAATGACCTGCATCTTATTACATGGTGAAATTGATACCATTAGCATCCCTTTAAACTAAGAGTCTACCCATCAAACTGAAAAACTTTTAGTATGGGAGCAAACCGATCGGAGAAAAAAAAATCAGCTGTTCCATACTAAACTGAACTGCAGTGCCTACTCGACTCAAATGTATGCAACATCAGACATTTTTTTTTCTCCGATCGGTTTGCTCCCATAGTAAAAGTTATTCAGTTTGATGGGTAGACTCTTAGTTTAAAAGGATGCTAATGATATCTATTTCACCCTGTATAAGACCAGCTCCCTCCCTGGCCTCCCTGCCCGTTATTAAAAAACGAGTAAGGAGGAGGTAAACCTCGGCCTTTGACTCATTGTTACTAAATTATTAATATGACACTTTGGTCTATTAAACTTATTATATAACATATTTATTGTTGAATATTTTGTATATCTCTTGTCTTGTCTATCTGTTGTCCCATACATTTAGGTCGAGTAGGTTTGTATGGAACAGATGATTTTTTTTTTCGCGATTCCGATATTGGTCCCATAGAGAAAGTTGTTCAGTTTGATGGTCTGATCATCCCCTTAAAATAGTTTCAGCTAATTTTGTTAGACCTTATATATACAGGTTGGAAAGTTAAGATGGGACACATACAGCAGCTACCAGAATTTTTTCATTGTAAGGGAATGGTCATTTTTCATTGGTCAATGACCAATAGCTACTGCTACCAGAAGCATTACAGCTACAAGAAAACGTTCTTAGGAGACTAACCCTAACTTTTGGAGCATTTTACTTCGGCATTTACAGATTTGGAAAAAAATGCACATTCGTCGAGAAAAACTGCAATATTCACAATACTTTTTTTTCATCCCATTCGATTCTCTTACTGATAATGAACATAAGTTTCTAAGGGGTCAAACGAGGTCGAGGTATTAGAACTCTCAGAAAACGCAAAATTAAACGCAGAATTCCCATACATTCACTAGGGAAATGTATGGGAATTTAATTTTGCGTTGGACGGATAAGAAACGATTGCAGGCAACTGAGATGAGAATGTTGAGATGGATGTGTGGTGTAACCGGAATGGACAAGATTAGGAATGAGTATATTAGAGGAAGTTTGAAAGTAGCACCTATAACGGAAAAATTGCAGGGTAATAGATTGTCGTGGTATGGGCATGTAGTGCGGAGAGACGAGTGTCATGTTACGAGACGAGTGTTAAGTATGAATGTGGATGGCTGTGGTAGGAGAGGGAGGCCAAGGAAAAGCTGGATGGATCGTGTGAAGGATGATATGTGTGAAAAAGGAGTGAGTGTTGAAACGACGGCTAAGAGAGATGAATGGAAGAGGATGACATATTGCGCCGACCCCAAATAATGGGAAATGGGCAAGACAATGATGATGTCATTTATTAGGGAAATATCAAAATCACCCTAGTATTGATTTTGTAAACACTTTCCAAATTTTTAGGGCTGGTTCAGACCATGAAACTGAACAACTTTTACTATGGGAGCAAACCTGACATAGCAAAAGAAAATTCACTGTTTGATACATGTTGAGTCTCAACTCTACGTAGGCCTTGCAGTTTAGTATGAAGAGCAGATTATTTATTTTAGATAGATTACACCGCCATAGCAAGTTTTTTTATTTAAGAGTTCTTCCATACCATAATTGTCTGGAAGAAATAGCTTTTAGTGATAAGACCGCCATTTGTACCCTTACGTTCTTTTTATTCTGTTTTTGTCGCTGTATGTTTTTGGTGTGCAAATAAAGAATATTTATGTTATGTTATGTTATGTTATTAACTCTAATATACAAATATCTTCATCCATCACCCCCGAGTGATTTCCAAATGATTTGGAACGTAGCCTGTGTAAGTAAATAAATATCTTTGGTTTCTTACGGGGGCACCGAGCCTATTCTGCTGCCCCTAATCGTATTTTTTTTATTTCTATATACAATCAAACAACATTTCCAAAACACAAGAATGTCGCATTGCAGTCATTGCTGATTTTCAATTTATCGGGTCACTGCGAATTTGTTTTTATAATGTTTGTAGTTATTATCTTTAAAACCGCCGAAAGTGGCCACTTTTGGTGGTTTTAACGATAATAGCTACAAGCATAAAACATAATAATCCGTAATGTTTCGATAAATTGAAAGCCAATCATGACTACAATGAGACATTCTTGTTTTTTTGGAAATTTTGTTTGATTGTTTAGAAATTAAAAAAAACTTTTAAGGATAGCACAATAGGCTCGGTACCCTCTTAAGGTTCGTCCAAACGGAACATGTTTCTACTGCAATACGTATCTAAAATATTATTAATTATTTGCTCGGCCTTTAAAAACATTGCATATGGCGGGTTGGAGGTATGGAAATCAGTCACCGAAGACCATTTGGCTATATTGCGGGGAAATCTGTTTTTAATGCGGTTTCTTATCTAATGTACAATGCATATAATAGGTATACACAACATTCAACAATTTAGAAGCACGACAATAATAAATTAAATGTTGCATATTGCATAAATATTTCTGCCATTTGCTGACAATTTTTCTGGCAAATTTATTGCAGCCTCAAATTGCAATAACATGTGGCCTATTTGGACAACCTTATGCAACGTTTTCGTGAACATGTACCTAGGCTTTATTAAGTCTTTTTGATGTAAATTACACATTTTTGAGCGTTTACATTTAGTTTTTTGGAAACTTATTCTTTGTGATTACATTTTCTAGTTATGTATTGTATAAGATGTTAAATATTGTATATAAGGAAATTTTTATTATATTCAATTTTGACAATTTTGTTTTTTCTATGGCATTTCTAAACTTATGAACTTGTCAACGATCGTCCACGTTAATTTGGCACATTAGCGAAAGGCATTGCCAGGACTATCTTTATAAAAATGGGTTCAATAAGCGATTTTATTTGTTTCATTTTAGAGGAAAAGTTTTTAAGTCACACAATTGATTTTGAGCGTAGGCGTTGACGATATTGTTCCGATATCGCCGCTCTATCGGTGCGATATTTCTGAGTGAGATATATCAGTGTCGCGGCGAAATCGCGGCCATGTCGCAGCGACAACTTTTAGTAAATGGTGATTCAGTTGCGACGTCGTTCTGGTGCTGTTGCGAAATCGCCTACGCTCAAAAATCGCATGTGAATGTGTATAGAGCACAGACTTCTGCATAGCATAGCATAGCCTATGCTCACGACTATATTCCCCGAGGGGGTAGTCAGAGATATTCTGAAACCTCAGAACATCCACGTTTCACATATAAAAAAACCACGATTAGTATGTCGACGGCGCGGGAGGACGGCTTCCCATTTTTTTTTCCTTTATAGTAAATCTTTATACTAGGAAATCCAGGAAATGCATAAGTAGTCGGATGCATTGTATGGAAGGTACTATTATAATTAGTTGATTGTTGCCACAGACCAGTATGTGATTGTTGCAAACACGAATATACCTACCACAAATAATAAAGACTGATTTCGATTGTCGAGTATAATTGATTCATTGATTGATTGATTTCTATAATAACCATTTTTCTATGAGTTTTTTTAGAGGAACAAATATATTAATTTATTAATAACAGCTTCTATGAATAAAAATACACATTTCATCATCTAAAATCAACCTAAAAATGAATAGAATTGTTAAAATTTACAGAAGAATTACCTTGATAGGAAGTTTCGGTTTCGGATTCGGCAGAAACTGAAATAGTAACCGAAATTCGATTTCGGATGTAAAAACTAGTTTCGGTCGGACATTACCTCCCATACTAAACGTGCTTTTGGTATGGGCCAGGCCCTGT
This sequence comes from Agonopterix arenella, assembly GCA_927399405.1. Classification (NCBI taxonomy): domain Eukaryota; kingdom Metazoa; phylum Arthropoda; class Insecta; order Lepidoptera; family Depressariidae; genus Agonopterix; species Agonopterix arenella. The sequence continues at coordinate 1,404,377 of OV656690.1, forward strand.
ACCCGGACTTTCGATCTTCGATATATCGCGACCTTTTCGGTTCAAACTTCATTGTAATAGAGTTGACATAAGAACGAAAACGTTCACGCAATTGCGAAGTTCGAATGTCCGGGTAGACCCTCTAGCGTCGTTCGACGTCGGTCAATCAGCCCCGAATCTAGGTGGAGGCAAACCAGTGCCCATGTCGAGGGCGCCAAAATCGAAAATAAAAAAAAAATTACCACTTGACAATATTGCAAAAACTCAGTTGTGTGAAGCAATCAATATGTATTTGTTTTATTCAGCTATTTATAACTCAGTTATTTCACTATATATTACCACAACGTACGCGGGCTGCGGACTAAGACCTCAACACTTTTTCGTAGGATTAGGATGTGCAATTATGATGTTATAGCGCTGACTGAGACCTGGTTATTGGACAGCATCTCCAACGTTCGATCGATCGAAACTATGCAGTGACCGAACAAACAATGGGTGGTGGAGTATTGATAGCTCTCCGACGTGTCCTCGCGGCGTCTTGCAATGTGGACTGGCAGTCCAGTGCTGAGGATTTGTGGGTCACTATTGTCGTCCGTGGTTCACGAATTAAAACCTCAAAAGGGGGGGGGGGGGGGGGGGGGGATCATGAAACGCGTTAAAAATAATGAAAAATAATCTTGTGTGAACGCACGAATCCCAATCGTGATAATTTCGAAGTTATATTGTTCCGCAATTATAAGCTGTCTCGTTTAGTTGCAGCAGTTGTTAGTTGTCTCGCACATGATTAGTTGATCTTTTACGTTGGCAGAGGGGAAATGCTAATGGGAGGCGGGTCCTTAAATAGGGTGAAATTGATATCATTAGCATCCTTTTAAACTAAGAGTCTACCCATCAAACTGAACAACTTTTACTATGGGAGCATACCGATCGGAGCAAAAAAAAATCTGCTGTCCCATAAACTACAATGCCTGCTCGCCTCAAATGTATGCAACAGCAGATTTTTGTTTTGCTCCGATCGGTTTGCTCCCATTGTAAAAGTTGTTCAGTTTGATGGGTAGACTCATAGTTTAAAAGGATGCTCTTGATATCAATTTCACCCTTTATAAATCGTCTAAGTTACTAGACCGTCCCAGATTATTTTTTAAATATTATGTAGGTACTGTGTTTAGATAGACAATTTGATTTTTATTTTGATGTGTATGATGGCGTGAGCTTATGTATGTATGTATCACAGATCACAAAAACTAAAGGGAGGTGTGAAAAGGGGGCGGGGCCAGTGTGGCAGCAATATGCGCAAAAACGGTACACATTGCTCGCGACAGTAATGATTCAATATATTATGAGGCCGAAAGCCAGTCGAGATATTATGTGTAAATACTTTACAATGCTTGCGTTGTACTAAAGATTATTCGACCGTTGCGTTTTGATACCGCAATGGATAACGAGCACATTCAAGCTAACAAAATACTTTCTATCGTGTGGCACTGGTGGTAATGCCACACACTAACAAAACAAACACTGACAAACATGTAAAATAACTATTTGTTTAAGGCTGCACCGAGCCTATTGTGCTGCGCCCAATCGTATTTTTTTTATTTCTTTATTAAACAATATTTCGAAAAAAAAAACAAGAATGTCACATTGTAGTCATTGCTGATTTTCAATTAATTGGGTCACTTGTTTTTATAATGTTTGTAGTTAATAGTTTTTTAGTAGTAGTACTTAGTAGCTATAAGCATAAATCCTAATAATAATCCGTAATGTTACGATAAATTGAAAGCCAATCAGGAGTACAATGTGACATTCTTGTTTTTTTGAAAATGTTGTTTAATTGTTTAGAAATAAAAAAAAATACTATTGAGGGCAGCACAATAGGCTCAGTAGGCTCGCCACTTTTGATGTTGACCGTAAGGGAGAGCGCATAGATTAATATGTATATTGGATATAGATAGGTAACTCGCCTTGAATTTTAGGACGTCCTAATTGCGTTGCCGCTTGTTAGCACAAGGGGCGCCACATTATGAAATAAATTGTAAAAGACGATCGGCCGACACGAGGATCGAAGCTACCCGGATCGAAAGCCGGTTGTTTAGACCGCTAGGCCAACAAGACAGTGATTTATATGGGCGAAATATCTCACTACTACAGCGCAGCGCATGAGGTGTAGTGCGCTGTTACTCCGATATGAACCCTAGTTCAACACACACAAATTTGTCTACAAGACACGGCGACAAGTCTGACTAACGACTGTCGGCTTCCCTTTCAAAAGTATGCGAGCGCGCCGACGTACCCCTTGTAACCCCTCTCTTCCCGAGCAACATCCCGGACACTGCCTATAGAATAAGAGAAATCACAGAAAGTGGCGAGACGACGTCAGCAACAGCAAGGGCTGCAACTGCAAGGACTATGGTTGCGTGTGTTGGAATAGAATAAGTGGGAACGTTGATTATTTATAATGAAACATGAGAATCAGTCTACTTATTATCTTTAATTTACTTTCGATTCGACACTTAAAAAACAATTTAAATGAACAGTAATTACAGTAACACACAAGTTATACTTAACTTTCGGCAGCGTGACGTCCTAGCCGGACAAGCAGTAAAGGAATCATCATCCGCCTCCGCTTCGGCTGTAATTACCAACTTTGGTCACTTGTATCATAAACATTATGTACTATTATATGATCGCGGCGCTGAAAAATTTCAATGAAAAATGTTCGGCGATCAAAAGGTTAAGTTACGAGTCGTGTCGTAGACAAAACAGTTTCGTCTTAGGTACGTTGTGTGCGCCGCGTATGAAACAAAACTGTTTTGAAACAGTTTTGTCTATGTGCGACAAGTCTGTCTTAAAACTGTCTTGTCTCTAATCTGCGGTCAGCCTAACTTGAAACGAATTCTAGTTTCAAAAAAAAAAAAAAAAAAATTAATTTCAGACAGATGTCCATATTGTGTTAGTAGATACACTAAAGACTGAAATACGATGTTAGTACACAACATTCAATACAATTTTTAAGCTTTTTATATTCGTATCGCTCATTTTAGGAGATCCACGTGCCGTTTTACGTTTTCGACGTTGACGTCATGACCTGCATTAATATTACAAAGTATTATAATATTATGTGCTATGATTTACGTTAGCAGTTTTATATTTTCCTGTTTTACAAATAATCTATTTGCGAACCATTAAATTGATTCGGCACTATAATATCCGATACATATTTTCTAATATCACAAAACATAATAATATTCATATTATGTAGATATTTTAAATTGGAGTTCACAGTCGATTATATGAGCATTTCAATGGAAGTTTATGTATATATTTGAGGTTCGTCTTTGTTTTTCTCTTTAACAATGAAGAGTTTATTCTTATTGGTCGTCAATTTATTGGTGACAACGATATTGGCAGAAAATGTAAGATCATTTTATTTAATAGTGAAGATTACAATAACGGGATTAATGGGAAACACAATGACGATTGAAGATTAATTTTATTCTATAATTACGCCTCAAAAGGCGTTTATGTGCCAACATCGGGGAGGGATACATATTTATGCCTTGTGGGGTAGAAACCCTAGGTTCATGGGGACTGCAAGCAAAACTTCTCATTAAAGAGCTGTCCGCACGCCTAGTCGAGTGCACAGACGACAGGAGAGCCGGCAGCTTCCTCCGGCAGCGGATAAGCCTAGCAATCCAGAGGGGGAATGCTGCCAGCCTCTGGGTACGGTGCCCCAAGGTGAGGCCTTAAATGAGGTGTTTTGCTTATAGGGTTTTTATTTACTTTTCCTTGTTTTTTTACCTATATAAATATAAGACCCCCTGTATATTTATTTAATCAAAATATTAGATAATGAAATGTAATATTAGTTTAATATGACTGTGTCGTATTCTTTTCAGAATGTTCATCCGAAATTAAAAGTGAGAGAAATAAATTCAAGAAATGGTTATGTAGGAACGGTTGGTGACCAAAAAGAGATGGAAGAACATTTGAGAAATATTCAAAAACATCTAAGTGAAGCCAGTTTCAATTTGAAAGAAATAAAATCTAATGACAATTTTCAAGTCAAAAATTCACCAAAACGTTACAAAATTAAAATCAGTAGTCGAGTATTAAAACGTAATGATTTACCTATAACAGAACACGGTAAAACTAAAAAGTATAAAATTGTTTTAAAACGAAAAGGTGTTGGACGTAAAAATATTTCAGCAGTCAATGTTGACAATATAATAAAACAGATAAAAGACGCAAATGATTTAATTAGAAGAGATAATGGTGCAAGTAAAAACTACAGACGTGTTTATAAACAAAGAAATGCATCAATAGAAGACTTGGAAAATGTTAGTCAAAAAGAGGATGGAGAAGAACATCTTGTATTAGATACTGCTGAAATAAAAAAGTACGAAAGTGTAAATGAAACACGATTAGATCAAAATAATGCATCAATCGTAAATTTGGGATATTTATTGAGTCAGTTTACGGATAAAAACTATAGGCCTTTGACTGAAAATGCAGAAAAGAAAGAGAACAAACCCTTATCGAAACTGAAAAGTAACGAACAAGAAATTGAATCTGCTGTTGATACCGTTAGCGATAGACAGCCTGAATACAAAAGATTAAAAACATATTGGAAACCACAATACTATAATCAAGATTCACAATCGTATTACGATGATGAAAGACCTGAAACTGGTTATACAAATATAATGTTTCCAAATCAGCAGGGATCGGTACAATATATACCTTTTAAACATAAAAACTTGTTACTCCGCCCTAGACAAGATACTAAAATCAGATATATTTATCAGCAAGATGGGAAAAGGCTGGTACCTTACAAATGGACAGAAACCGAAAACCCAACCGACCGATTACTTTTAAAACTTGACAGTGACTCTGATAAAGTCTTCAAGCATCATTATGTAATTGAACCCGGTAATAATGTTTATAATGTTCCTGTAGAACAAACAATAAAATATATAGGAACCCCTAATAAAAAGCCAATTGATTGGAATAACATACAAATTTTCAACAGCCGTCCAAATGTCCCATTGGATTATGAATATATTGACGAACGATCCAATTACAATAGAGATACATCGATATATTATAATCCATCACAAATGCCTGATCCAACAAATAAAGGCTACTTATATAAAGTTCTAGTACCTTTTGATTTACAAAATACAGTAGAGTCACGTTACACGAATCAGAATGAACTAAATAAACAGAGACCCGCTCATTTTCGAGATTACGACAACTATAATCCTTATAGTGTAGAAATTCCAAAAGATCAAAATCAAAACATTCAATTATTAAGACCCGATCTATTACAAGATTATAAAAACGTGAATTTTCGCTATGAGAATACAATCCCAACTGACTCTGACGTCAAAGAACCAGTCTATTTAGATACAAATAGAGAAAACAAAGCGATAACACAACCACATACAAAAACCAATGGACCAGAATCGAATTTTGACTCAAGAAAAGTTATTTCAGATGAAATTGATTACAATGATGAAGATACAAAAGAAAACCAAACGATAACACAGCCACACACAATAAACAATGGACCAGAGACGAATTTTGACTCTAAAGTTATTTCAGAAGGAATGTACTACCATGATAAAGAAACGAAAGAAAGCATAGCGATACCACAACCACAGACAGTAAACAATGGATCAGACACGAATTTTGACTCAATAAAAGTTATTTCAGAAGCAATTGATTACAATGATAAAGAAACGAAAGAAAGCACAGCGATAACACAACCACAGACAATAAACACTGGAACAGAGATGAATTTTGACTCAATAAAAGTTGTTTCAGAAGAAATTGATTACAATGATAAAGAAACGACAGAAAACACAGCGACAACACAACCACACACAATAAACAATGGACCAGAGACGAATTTTGACTCAATAAAATTTATTTCAGAAGAAATTGATTACAATGATAAAGAAACGAAAGGATCTTCAAACGAAACTGTGTTAAATGTTATTCCGATTCACCAAGTGAAGAACGAAAACCGAATTGAACATCCGGTAAGTTATCTAAAAGACCCCGTATTATGACAATTCATTTTGGATTCTGAAAATAATTTGAAGCAATGGTTAATAACCATAAAATGTATAAACGAAGAACTATCATTTATTCATGGTACGATAATAAGTAAAAGAGTGACATCGTGGATACCCTAACTACATACTAGCCAGCCTTTTTCTAAGCATACATTTTTTTTCTAGATTATTGACAACAGAGAAGACGAGGTCCTTAGTTCCAGAAATACTAATAAAGAGAAAGGAAAATTCCCGAGTGACGTCGATTTTTATGAAATACAAACTCAGTCGTCTATTAAACCAGATGAGACAAAAATCAAAATTTCGCCAATAGATGATGTTTTAGATTTGTGTGTGAAGCTAAATGTTGACGCGTTGGTTAAAAAAATCAATTTGAATCCACATCAGCCTAAGTGTGTAGCAGATTTAGAAAAATTCCAGAAATTACTTGAGCAGTTTGTTACGGAACAACCAGATTCGCCTTTAAGAGGTGTCGTTTTCAAATTATTGATAAACATTTACTTAGTTTTACAAGAAATAGAAAATCCTTCGAAATCATTAGACACTAATATTGTAGATTCAATACGGTATATTATGGAACAAACAGTTAAATCCATCGACAATCAAAATACAGACATTTTAGAAGTCATACAACAAGCTGTAAAAGACCTTGAAAAACCTACAGAAAGTACAAATATAAAACCGCAAAATGAAAAATACTATACGGAACAAGAACGCAAGGAATCTCTTAATTCCTACTTCATTTTTGAAAATCCAGTAACTGTGAATCCTACACTGGACACTATTTCAGTCGCACCACAAAATATACCGAAGAGTGGTTCACAAAAAGATGACCTACTTTTAAAGAAGGAAGTTTTAGATATCGAACAGGAATATAAACCCGTAGAAAATCAAAGCAAATTACCACAAAATCCATTAGCAGACACAATTTCCTTCGATAAATCTCAAAAAAGTTCAATAGAAATCTTTGCAGATCCAACTCATATATACAACATCAAGGAACAAAATCCTGTCATTCGTAAAATATTAAAAGATCTTGACATAAATACAGTTACCGCAAAAAATATCGTGACAATAAAGCAAGAAAATTATTTAAATGAACCAGACTATGCTGATAAACAAGTACAGATTGAAGTAGACGAACAGCATCCATTTGATCATAAATATTTTGAAGAACTTTTAGATTTGATAAAAGATAATTTGAATCTAGAATCAGTAAAAAAATATAAAAATTTTGATAAAGAACTAGTAATACACAGCATTCCTAATTCTGGAAAATCTGAAGTAACTTTTTGGGAAGATCCTGACAAAGATTTGGTTCCTGCAAATAATGAAGTGGCGATAAAACTAGAACAAGGTTTGTATGCGCCAGAACAGGAATCGGGACTTATACCGGAATCTGAAAATATTGATGGACCCAACCATCAACGCGTTTCCATTCCCAAACAACCCATGTTTGATAAAGAGCATCCAGCATATAATGAATATTTTGAACTAATGTTAGATCCAGAAATACTAACAAATTTCGAAGATTCTGCTAACAAACCAGTGACAGAAAGAATTCCTATTCCAGAAACAAACGTTTTGATTCCAGAACTAGTGAACAAGTCTGAAGAATCTGGCAGCAGTGTAATCTATATTCAGCCAATAAGAGTGGAAAATATTGAAGATCTTATACCGCCGATTGGTGAAACCGTGCAAATAGAACCAGAAACACGCATACTCATTCCAGAACAAATACAGTATGAAGAAGATAAACAAGATCCGGTCTACTATGAATATTTTGAAGAATTATTAGATCCCAAAAAAGACAATTTATCTCCAGAATCAATAAAAAATTACGAAGATTCCGACATAAAACCAGTGACATATAGAAATCCTGTTTCAGAGAATTCTAAAGGAACATTCGACTTGAATCCCAACGAATCCAATAGAACTTGGAATCAAATCGATACTAAGCCCATAGAATATGTTGCTGAACGATATTTTGATATACCAAAACAAGTAAAATCGAATGAAGATGAACATTATCCAGGTAAAAATGACTATTATGAAATACCAAGAACTAACAGCAATAAAGCGCCGGTAACAAACGATATTACACCAGAAAATTCCAAAGAAGTAACATTCACAAATTCAAAAGACCCTGTATTGGCTCTCCTTCGAGAATTAGAGTCAGATGCAGATTCAAATGAAGATGACAAGAATGATTCAAGTGACAAGAATGTAAATAGCATCGATTATGATTTTTCACTAAAAAGAATACTAGAAGTATTAGAAAACTTAGGTAATCGTCTGAGGAAATATGATGTCCCAGGCGGTTTAATAAAAAAAATAATAAAAAAGGTGTTAATAATAACAATACGAAAACTGGAAGAGAATGATATAACATGTTCGGAAAGAGTTCAATTTGACCGGTTTGTAAGTCTGTTAAAAAGAGATGTAGGTAATATAAATTTTAGTAGTGATAATGATACAGTAAATGTTAATAAAGATGAGCTAAAACAAATTCTTCGTTTAGAGGAAATGGTACAACTTTTACGGCAACTTCTTGAACCTAGACTACTTTTAGTTGCACGAGTTAACTATTAAATCTTAAAACAATAATTATTTTTAGTACGGGATTGAAAAATGATATATAAAAAACAAAACCCGATCTGGGTTTGTGCATAATTCAGTTACAATTTTTTTTATATTCTGTGATTTTATTGATGAGGATGATGTGAAAATAAGTATCGATTATTATAAACTTTTGAAATGTAACTTGAATGTAACATAAAGTATTATAATTATATCTTTCAATGAAAATATTTGTATTCTAATTTATATAGTTGTTCCTATGAAGGTTATAGTAGGTATTGAAAACAGTATACCTACTATAGAAGATCTTTGTTATTTGTATCTACAAAAACATATAATGTTGAAGTGTAGACGTGGTCTCATAGTTTTATTAAATACAAAGTTTAGTGAATAAGGTAGTTTTTAAGTACAAATACAAGTATCTACTATATTATGCGGAATTAAAATGTTTTATTATTATCAATATTCTTTAGAAATATAATCTACCATATTCCTTAGAATCATATTCAAAATTCAAAAAATTTTTATGCAAAATAATCACATAGTGTTTCGTTGAGAGAAGATGCGGCCAGAAACTCTACAACACACATCTTTTAAACAAAACAAAATATACAAAGTACAATTAAAATACAATATTGAATTACATAGAGTAACATTGTCAAGACCAAATTAAAGATTGAAAAATTTGTCTCGGGCGGGACTTGAACCCGCACTTTTCCAAACCGGGGTACTGCGTTATCCAATTTCGCCACCGAGCCCACTACCCAGGGAACGAAATTTTCAATCAGTTGCGTCTTAAGGGGACGTGAGCGCCATCTACTGGTAGTTATTACAAACTAACCAACCCGCAAGTCCAGCATTACAACTGGAATTCATACGATATAGATGATACACCCTGTTCCAATTTCAAATATTATTGATTTTTAAACATGTTGCAGCCGTTTCCGTGGTTGCCCATCACAATATAAATGGACTTAGAACGGGGCTTTTTGAAGTTGGTCGACTATTACTCGTAAACTTGTAAAGCCTACTTAGCCGTGATAGTTTTCCTTTTAATATCGTTGTATATATACTATACTGCCGTGAATTTTTTCACATGTCCAGAAACAACCGTTTAGCTGGCAGGGGGGAGGGGGGGTGGGGGACATGAATCTAACAAAAAATTTCATTGTAATGCTTAAGATTTCTCTAACGGATCCCTTAATCGAAAAATGGTTTTCCCAAACCCACAATATTTTTAAAAAAACCTATCTAACAATACCCCACAACATGGGATAGATGAGAAAAAAAATGTCATCCTCATTTCACGGGGGAGGTACCCTAAAAAAATATATTTTTCAAGATTTTATTTCTCCACTTTGTCGGCGTGTTGAATATGTATACATATGCCAAATAAAAAAGCTTTCTAGTATCAAGCGTCTCTGAGCTAAGCCGCGGACAGACGGACGGACATGGCGAAACTGAAGTGGTCTTCTTTCAGCAACATGCGACGTCAAATGAAAAATTCAGATATTTAGCGAGATTATTTATGTGCTCGCTATTAACGGAGTTTGGAGACTACTTCAGAATACGCGACGAAACAGAAATGGACTGAAAATCTACTACATTTTGCCTGGACTTGCTGGTAAGTTCAAAATTATAATTACTTTAATAATCTTACGAATGGCGATGACGCGTGGCCAGAGCATGCCCAGGACAGAGATGGTTGGAGGATGAAAGGGGAGGCCTTTGCCCAGCAGTGGGATGAAGTGGGCTAGTAAAAAAATAATAATTATACATGTTTTTGTTTTTTATTTACCGCAAGATTTTGCTTGTATCTTCCCATTCAAAGCAAATATCACCCCCAAACTTAGTCATGTGATTCTGAGTTATAAATAAATAAATAACGCTCACAGGCACATACATTGTAATGATCCCAATCAAGTTATAGGCTTTTTATTATGGGAAATATACAACAAAAGCACAAACATCCATGACCGGGATTCGAACCCAGGACCCTGAAAGTTTCATCAAAATCGGTTCAGTAGTTTTTGCGTGATGCTCGTTCAAAAAAAAAAACACAAACAAACAGACAGACAAAAAATCCAAAAATTGGTGATATGGAATCAGGGATACCTTAAAACCATATCGTAACTTTTTTTTTGTTAATATCTTCAATGTAGAGACAAACTTCCTGTTACAGTTTTATAATAGTTTAGATGACAGATTTCTCCCCATGAGTGTCTGACGAGGCGCTTAAGAGGTAAGGTTTTTTTTTAAGTGTTTAAATTATATGTGTGAAAGGCGACCTGAAGGTAAGTCTCGCTTCAAGAGTATGCTTAAATAGATTTATATAGTATGAATAGCGCAGCGTGGGTAAAGCATGAGCAAGGTGGCCCAACGACTTAGTGAAGGCGGCGGGAACCCGTTGGATGAGGGCAGCGCAGGACCGGTCGTTGTGGCGATCCTTGGGATTCTTGCAGTGAACGTCCATCGGCTGAGATGATGATGAGTAAGAATAGCTGCTGAGTTTTGGACCACCAGCGGCTCGCCGCGACTTCGTCCGCACAAATTATATACCAGATTTTAAGTCAGATCATAAGGTATCAAACAGTATTCTTGCGTATTCAGTAGTTTTTGCGTGATACTCGTTCAAACAAACAAACACAAACAAACAGACAGACAAAAAATCCAAAAATTGATGAAATGGAATCAGGGACGGCTAAAAACCATATCGTAACTTTTTTTTGTTAATATCTTCAATGTACAGACAAACTTCCTGTTACAGTTTTATAATAGTATAGATTATTTTCATTGTTTTCTCGACTACATAACAAGCTAAAAAATATTTTTGCTTATTCAAAAGTTACAGTTATCAACTTTTGTTCTGAATAATTTAAAGAAATTGTTCCGTAATTTTTCACCCCCTACTCATGGAGTAGCGGAAAAGAGACAGGGTTGGGCAGATTGGCGAATACCCCACCGACAAGAGCGTAGCTCTTAAATAAGATGATGACTCAAGAACTAAAATAAGTAGATATATTGCGCCAGATAAACTTAGGTTTCGTCACACGGTGAGACTTTTTCCTTACACGGTACACCAAAGAGTAATATAAGCATATTAGAAAAGAGAACCCACTCGTGGCAACATTATGCATCCACCTTATGTCAAATTGAAGGCTAGCTAGCGCCATCTATGTTTCACTGACAATAATTCAACCTATACTATACATACCTACTTATATCTACTCATACCGATGCATATTATTGTTTTGAATGCTAGATTTAGTTCAATCCCGCACCGATCGAGTGAAATTCCAGTATCTTTACTATTCCTGTAATCTAAACATTGGTAAGAGAAAAACAGAAACTCCAGAACATCACTAAATCGGCACGAAATTGAACGAAAACTACAAACAATTCGCGCATTACGCAAGATAGGTAGCCATTTTGTGAATCTGTCATCTGTCTATTAGACATTGACATAGACAATAAAATGTTTTTTTTTTTCATAATTCTGCGAAATAGTTAATAGATGGCAGCACATTCTATGCAAACTGAATCGGAAAAAGTCACCAAAAGGCGACTGCCCTCCGCATGCGGTGGACCCTTGAAAATTTGATAATAAACATTAAATCCTGGGTCCGGTGTAGTTCCACTGTAACAGTAGAATTAAACAGCGCCTTATCAAAATCCTTTAATAGATGCAAATTATAAAACATTAAAATTATAATAAAAGCTAAATTCAATTTGTAAGTTAATCGTAAAAAAGTTAAGTAAGTAAAGCCATTACAAGACAAATGCTTGCTAATTCGTTGTTATCAATAATTGAATTACATGATAGCTTATTATAGAATTACGTGTGAATTTAAAAAGAAAAATCATTGGATTTGAGTATCGAATGCCGATGATGATGTTAGTGATTATTTTTAATTTTTATTTAATCGCTTTCGTGCTTTCAGATCCGTTGGTGAGATTTTTCTTCATTTTAACAATTTAATTTATTTATTTAACATCATTCAGGGTATAAACTTAAATGCATATTTTCATTTTCATTTCATTTATTCATATAGACAACAATACATCATACATTTCACACCTTAGACAATAGTGATAAATGATAATAAAGAGTGACTTGGCTTAGATAACGTTTTTTTTTTTTTATATTATTATCTAGGCGTTGCAATAGCAATCCAGAATGACCAAAGAGGTCTGTGCCAGGATTAACAATTCTTCCATGATTAAAAGGACATGCAGAGTTAACTTTAGGTATAGCCCAGTCATTTTACGGAGTTTTGTTAGGCGGGGTAGGGAGTAATTATTGATTGGCCTTTTAAACTGTAACCGGCACCATTTAGTGACAAAAGTACAAAACATATTTAAAAAAATCGCTACGCAACATAGAAATCAAAATTGTGTTTCCCAGAAGGCTTTTAAATAATAATATTAATTTAATACCAATGCACTCATTTGACTTAGATTTAACAATATAAATTATTTTTGAATAGATAAAATAATAACAGAGAGCATTGAAATTTAAAAAATGAGGTATTTATTAGAAAATACGAATGTATTTTTCAAAACTTTCTAAGTAGACAAAAATATTCACACCATGTTTGTAGTACGTATGTAATGGTAAAGCCTTAAATATGTGCAAAAAAAATTTACCATCAGGTTTTTTAGAATGAGATTAAAGAGATAAATTTAAAATTTGGGGCTATTTCTGACGTGATTTTTTTTTAATTTTGATACTTTTCTAGACTCAAATTGGCTCATCAATATTATACCGAAAAAAAATGTCAATTATTAATTAGTCCTGGCTTAAACCGTAAAATGACTGGGCTAGTAGTGCTTCAGACCATCGAACTGAACAAGTTGTACTATGGATATGGGAAACTAGAAATCTCAACAAAAAAACTGTTCCGTAGAAATCGTCGATGGCTTTGAATGTTGGTCCCAGAGTGAAAGTTGTTCAGTTTGATGATCGAAGTAGTCACTAAGGTATGTAACGCATTTAAGTTTACACCCAGTATTTAAGGCGAGCGTGAATATTAGTAAAGACAGATCAAAGTGGACGTAGGGTACCTATCTAGATCAGAGGACGTCATTAGAAAATGCAGAGGAAGCGAGAGAGGTATTTCAAGACCGCCCAAAGTGGAGATCCATTGTATCTGCCTGCCCCTATAGGAAAAAGGCGTATATTTACGTGGTACAGTCAGCAGCAATAAGTTATATACACTTTAGTACTACAATTTCAATGCCATATCTTAAAAATTACCCAATAACTACAAGAGTCTTTATAATATGGGCAAGTGAAGTGGGGCACAATCCCTTCAAGTTAAATTTGTTCTAGGCGCAATCACTTCGCAGTGCTGGTGTTTTCAGCATACATTTTTGAGATTTTGTGCGCTCGTCTATTCTACCATATCGTAACTATACAACATTTTAATGAATTAACGCATAGAAAGTAGTTTGTTTAGAATCCAGAGCAGAATCGAATTATCATGGTTTCAACATAGGTAATTTTTTTTCAAAATATTAATTAAATTGTTTGTAAAATTTAAAAGAACAAGGGGCAGAATGGGCCCAGCACTATAGAACTTTTTTATCTACTTTAAAATAAAGGCCTGAATAAGACCAACATTTTATTATACGGCAGCATAACTGTAACGCATTAAATAAAAAAGTTACTCCCACAGTACCATACTCTTTCTTCTACTATATGGGCATTATTAGGTAAAAAAATATTATTAGCATTCATATTGGTTATTGATTGAATTTTTAAACGGCTGTAACTTTTTTATTTAACGCGTTACAGTTATGCTGCCAAATAATAAAATGTTAGTATTATTCAGGTCTTTAATTTAAACTAGGTAAGAAAGTGCTACAGTACTGGGCCCAGGGTCCATACAAAACTGCCCATTGTTCTTTACTGAACCCGATGTCAACCCACCGCACGTGCACACTCACCCTACTTACTACCAAAACAAGATTATTAAAATGTATCCATGAGTACATTAGCGCTTTCATTCATTGCTGAAATGATAACGAATCATTTTTGCCTCAAAATTTTATATGCGAATAACTTTAAATTTTAACTATCAAAATAATGAAATTATTAAATTAAAGATTGAAAAATTTGTCTCGGGCGGGACCTGAACCCTTAAGACGCAACAGATTGAAAATTTCGTTCTCTGGGTAGTGAGCTCGGTGGCCAAATTGGATAACGCAGTTCCCCGGTTTGGAAAAGTGCGGGTTCAGGTCCCGCCCGCGACAAATTTTTCAATCTGTAATTTGATTCGACATAGTACAACATGGCTGTAACATATTTAAAAAAACAATAATATTTGAAAATGACATTATTGTTTCAAACTAATTATTTTGTTATAAATCAGTTGGGGTGTATGAGGTTTTGCGCTAATTCATTTTTTTTTATTTTTTTCAAGGAAAAGGGCTTATAATATCCCATACAACCGATGTCGTCAATAAAATTCTCTCATATATAGCAATTAAAACATTGGAGTTCGATATTTTAACGCTTCTTTGGAGTTTTTGGAGGCAATCGAGAAACGCAGGAAACGCAGAGAAGTCCACAGGAAAGAGGTGAACCGGCCGCTTTGCCGCGCTACAAAATGACGGAACACTTTTCCTGTTTACGACCCATACACCTTCATATTTCACTGAACTGTATATTGTTCACTTGCACGACACTTTGTTACGCAAAACAACACCAATTTTACGAACCAAAACTCACTATAAACAATAAAAATTCAATAAAATATGAGGACTCCAAACGTAACTGACCAATAACTGCCAAAAACTATCTTGCGCTAATTCATTAACACGTTGTTTAGGGAGGATTTCACAAAATTATGTTGCCCATCTAAAAAACTAGCCTTTTTTTTCCGCCCCACATTAAACTTCCTATTCCCTACTATACTTTAAATTCAGTTCTGGCTGCAGCCCTGGTATTCTAAATAATACCATAATTGGAATATTCACATTTCACAGCAGTTTCCAAATTATAGGAATACTTATAAGTATATATGATGTTCAAACTCTGTCAGTGTGTCATGTACGATGTCCCATGAGAGCTGGCCTGTACTCGGCAGTGAAACATGATGATTATTTAATAATGTGCATACATTTTTGTATATTTTCAGCAAAACAACGTAGCGCCAGTTTTGCCTTTACAACCAAATGTTCACACATTTAACCTAGCAACGAATTTGCTCACTCAAAATGATCCTAGGCAGGACATCCGAAATGTAAGTTCAAGCATGAGGTCCGCCACACACATACGGAATTGCGATCCGGAATCCTGATTCAGGATGCAGTGTTGTTAAAAAATGCCAAAAATAAAAATGGTCGAAATGCCAAATTAATGAAAATTGCAATTTTAGGTATTTCTTAAAACTGGACAAAAAATTTCTATACACTATAATTACTATCATGTGATGAAGTCATGACGTTACGATGATGATTTATAAATTGTATTTCAACATTATGCAACTATATCGAAAGACTATCGATAGTTTTAACATTAGACATAATCTGCATATAAAATGGCATGAACCATTATTACTTTGACAACATTATTTTGAGCGTAGGCGATTTCGCAACTATACTGCAACGACGTCGCAACTGCACCGTCACCAAACGGCTCAAAAATCACTTGTTTGATATGACTGTAAATCTTTAAAAAATGCCACATAAGACATCAAAAAATAACTAGGATCTAGTGATTTTTTGATGACTTAGCTGGCGTATTTTGAAGTTATTTTTGAGCGAAGGCATTGATGGAACGATACCGTATCGTGACGGTGCAGTTGCGACGTCGTTGCGGTATAGTCACGAAATCGCCTACGCTCAAAAACTGCTTCTGGATAATGGTTCATGCCATTTTGTATGCAGATTATGTCTAATGTTAAAATTATCGATAGTCTTTTGATATAGTTGCATAATACTGCAAATTTACAAATCATCATCGGAACGTCATGACATCATCACATGATAGTACCTAATTATCATGTAGTTATAGAAATTGTTTGTTTCGTTTTAATAAATACCTAAAAAGCATCATCATCATCATCATATCAGCCGATAGACGTCCACTGCTGGACATAGGCCTCCCCCAAAACGGGGGGATTTGCCATAATCGCCACGCTTGGCAGGCGGGTTGGCGATCGCAGTTGGATTGAATGTGTGTACTCAGAGGATGCTGCTACCCATTCTCCGATAGACCCCTTAGTCGCCTTTTACGACACCCACGGGAGGAAATGGGATGGTGCTATATTTAGCCGACACCACACGGACACTTAGCAGACACCACACGGACATAAAAATACAATTGTCATTAATTTGGCATTTCATACATTTTTATTTAAGGCTCTTTTTAAACAGCACTCTAGTATTTTTTGTAACCATAGTTGACAACACCTAATCCTGAATCAGGATTCCGGATCGCAATTCCGTATGTGTGTGGCGGACCTAAGAATACATTTATTAATATGTATCCTATAGAAACGAAATAAGGCGGCGTTTGGAGCACGGACAAAGGAGATTCCATTCTCCATACCCATTATATAGTGTATTGGTTATTCTATGGTTCAAGTAGTAATTTTTAGGGTAAAAAGGCCAAAAAGGAACCCTTATAGTTTCGCCTTGTCGTCCGTCCGTCTGTCCGCGCTCAGCGGCTTAGCTCAGAGACGCTTAATACTAGAAAGCTATAATTTGGCACATCTATACATATTCATCACGCCGGAAAAGTGGTGAAATAAAATCTGGAAAAATATTTTTTTTAGGGTTCCTTCCCTACACGTGAAGTGGGGATGCCTTTTTTTTCTTATCTATCCCTTGTTGTGGAGTAAATTTTTTGTCCGAGTCAAGTGTCGTCGTCGTCGTTGTCCCCCCCTAGAATGCGCTTATCCAGAAGATGCCTTCACTCTTGCTTTGAAGACATCTACTAGAGACTACGTACCTATGTCAAAAAAATACAAGTTCGAAGACCTCTCGGCGACTTGTTGTTCTGATGGAGGAAAGTTGAGGGAAGAATCAGATCATTTAATTCCTAGACACAATCTCCAAAGACTACTGACTTGAAGGATTATTTCGGTGTTAAAGTCTAATATAAATATTTTATTTTTGTAGCCAAACGTCAGAACACTGGTCGCAAATGCTGCTAAATTCAGCGTACTAAAAAATTCCCCCCAACAAAATGCTCCAAGGATTCCAGTAAGTTCAAGTATTTATCATACATACACAATCTCACGACCGCTATTCCTTATGCTCACATTGTATTTTATCACGACTTTAAATTACAGATTTTCTTCTATCTATTGGAAATATATCACCATTATAGGTTTAGTCAACAAATTACCGATTCTAGATAAATGACCGATTAGTTAAATAACTGATTCTACAAATGACCGATTCGTGAAATGACTCCCATTATTTGGGGTCTAGATTCCCTTTAATTATGCCGACTCTTTCATCTCTATCACTCCTTTTTCACTCATTTCGTATTTCATACTATCTATGCCTACATCTTTGGACTTCCTTTCCTTTTGTAGCATATGGAACAGTAGGTAGGTATACCATTATTTCCATACCATGATAAGAGATCAACAATATTCAAAGTGAAGTCGATGTATAATATACAGTAGGTATATATCGTATATATTCATGTTAATGTCTCATCCTAAAATATTATCATGTCAAACCATTTTCTTTCCCACACAGGTCTCAAGCCCAACATTTGACATAGTGCAAACATCGATAGAAAATCCGCCAGCATGTAAAAACTCGGAAGCTCTAATAAAAGTTCTAAATAACCTATTGGATGTGTTAAAACTTCAAAATGGCGAATCGAAAGAAGAAACTGTAAATCATCAACTGGATTTGATCAAAAAGTATATGAACGAAACCCCAAAAGGTTTACAAAACTCTGAACTTTATAACAAGCTTAAAATAGCTCAGGAAGATTTAGAAAAATATAAATCGCAGTTATTGAATCAAAAACCAAAACTGCGTAGTGCTTTCGACGATGATTCAAAACCGAAATTTCAAACCAAAATTATTTTTAAATATCAGTTACCTAGTATTGACCAGCCGGATTGTAAAGAAGCTTTTATGAAACTAATATCTATAGCACATGATGCATATTTGCAGTTATCAAAGCAGCCAATGTGTAAAGGTACTGCAAGTAATCAGATAGTCTGGCCGAACCATTTCATCCCTCAAAACCAATACGCGTCCAATAATCTGGCCCCGCCAATACCAGTACCTCTACCAAGCCAAGATTCAGGGCAGAACCAAAATATGCCCAATAATCAGTTTCTTCTAGATATGTTGAAAATATTGTATCCAAAATTATCTTCTAGTAATTCAACAATATCTGCACCTAATCAAATAAACCCTATTCTTAATCAAAACACGGTTACAGTTCAGAATTATCAAAATCCTCTCAATCCAAACAATCCTCTTTATCAAAATTATCCCAACTTTCCTAATTGGAATTACCAAAAACCACTTCCTAGTCAGAATAATCTAAATCGTCCCCTTGACCAGAATAATCAAAGCCCTATTCGTGAAGAAAATTATGAAATTAATGTCCCTCTAAATTTCCCAAATCGGAATCCTCTCATTAATAAGAAACCCTCCCTGGATCAGATTTATCTTAACCTTCAGAGTCCTGATTATAATCCCCCTTTCGGTCAGAAAAATCAAAACGTTGGCCCTCGGGTACCCATTCCTTCCATTTCTGTTGCAAATCAAGAGACTGAACACCAGGTTATCGACATAATGTCTATTCTACAAAATTATAGACCAAGTGACAATACGTCGGATCTTCAACGATATTTTCCTTCTAGCTCTTATTTTGATAAGCCTCTTTACGTGTCACGTGATCAACCTTTGAATAGTCCTAATGGACAGCCGCTCTTAATTAAAAATCAAAATCCTTTTCTATACAACGTAACCGGTTACAATCCGTTCACAGGAGATTTCGCTTCATATCTCAAACACGCTGAAGCAATAGCGAAAGAATTAAAAGGTAGTGATTCGGAACAAAATAACAAAGGAGGTGATCAAAACAAAATGCCAATTACTTTTAACCCTAGTAATATAAACAACCCACAACTGGTCATTCCAAGTCACCCCCAAACTCCGCTCTTAATTAATAATCAAAATCCTTTGCAATACGACGTAACCGGTTACAATCCGTTCACAGGAGATTTCGCTTCATATCTCAAACACGCTGAAGCAATAGCGAAAGAATTAAAAGGTAGTGATTCGGAACCAAATAACAAAGGAGGTGATCAAAACAAAATGCCAATTTTATTTAACCCAAGTAATATAAACAACCCACAACTGGGCATTCCAAGTGACCCTCAAACTTATATGCCTAATTTACCTAACGTCGATGGTTCGTCAACAAATCTGTTACCTCAAAACAATATTCCCCCGCAAAGCTGGCCTAAGTCTAACCAAGTTGCTTACCATCAAGATACTATAGTCGTAACTGGTACAAATCCTGGTATCCCCAAAAACAATCTTCAAAAAATTTTACCCAATCAACAAAATAATTATTTCACTCCAAGTCAACTTTTATTGTTGAAACAACTTCTCGGTCAAAACGTTCCCTTAGACAGCCTGAGTCAAAAACCTACGATTCCTTTAATTGATCCGTACCAACAAGTGCTTCTTCAAAATTTGATAAAAAGACACATATTATTGGGTCTACAAAATCAACAGCCAGTTATATTTCCCAATCAAAATATTCCCAATGTAAGTCCAGTCAGCCAAATGCCAACTGGTGTTAGCGATATACCTTCTAATTTTCAACAACAAGTCAATTATGCAGTAGGTGTTGAAGCAGCTGATGCGAAACAGTGGTCAAGCGTAACGAATTTACTTAAATTGAATTCTTTGCCTGACACGCCGGATATAATTGAACTCACGTATTTGCTCAAACGACCTGAACAATTTTTGTATCAATATCAACCATACCTCTTTGTAAAATACAGATTGGCTTACAACACGTTCCTGCTCAATCTAAGAGACTTGCTTATAAGAAAACCTTATCTGAGAACAGATCCTGTTAAACTATACCGAGAGTTGATACCGAATTCGAATATAACTGAAGTTTCACCAGATTTGAAGAATTTCAACGAAGATGATATTATGAAAATAGTATCTCAAAACTCCGCTTTCGTTGACGCCAAAATCGTAAATAGCAATAATACTATATTGGACGAGCAATTAAAAGCAATTCAAAATCTAACATCGAATTTGAAATACGATGAAATTTTAAACTTACTTGATGTTATGATTAATAATAACATTAAAAACAAAGAATCTCTTCAACAATTACGCGAGGGACTAAATGATACAGCGAATAAACAACTTGGTAATTTGAAATCCAACCATTATGCTGAGGCCAAAGCCGCAAATAACGACATACCTGCAGAAATAAAAAATATAGTGAACGAAGATACTAGAAGAGATGCCATAAACACAACAGATCAGTATTCACTGCCTGAACACGTTGCACATCCAAGATTACTTCATTTAAAGAGAAATATACAAAATGAAACAGCAGTAGATATAGTACAAAATTGATGTTAATCAAAGAATACAATGTTTACTTGTGTTGTGCGATGCAGGTCATGTTCTTATTTTGTCGTTTTCTGGTTTAGTCATGTTCTGTTTCAGTCATACTCGGGTTAATACAATAATTATTCTAGTGATGGTTGAGGTAAAAATAGGCCTGCCCATATTGAATACTTATCAGTGGCTATTTATTCAAAAGTAATATTTTTGGAACTGTTCAGGTTCAACCTTTTGGCATGCTATAAATGATAAATATCTAGCTCTTATTATATAATTATTTTCTTTTTTCGTGTAATATAACAATACTATAACTTAGGTCTGACAGAGACACTACTACCGATGTAATCTTTAATGGCAAAATAATTAATGAGAGTGTTATTTTATATAATTATCGTTATCGTCAATTTCATTAATTAAACATTTTAAGTAACTGACTATATTTTATTCATTCTCTCCTTATCATTATTTCTAAAGTAAGGTAATATAGTAAGCACATAAATAAGGTAAGTAGGAAGTATATTTGGTTGACTGATTGATTATATTATGTAGGTGTTTGTACTACACGTGACACCCCTGGCACTCCATATAACGATTAGGCCGATCTCACAATGCTTAAATAGTACTGCTGGGTTTTTTTCTCACCAAATAATTATCGCCTTGTTTATAAGAGAAGGTATAAAATATTAAAACGCAGTCATAAAGCTAGCTGGACCCTTGTAACAGCGTTAGAAAAATATGCCTTCTCTTATAAACAACAACAACAAGGCGAAAATATTTGGTGAGGATAACGACGGCATTCAAAACCCGTGGAGAAACACCCTGCTACAGATATAGTGTGCCATATCGGCTACATTAGCCACGCGAAAGCCAGCGAAGCCCATTATACCAGCAGCAATGAGGGATTTTCCAAAGGCAAAAAAAAAAATAAAAAAGTTAGTTCCTAATTTCTCGATAGATGGCGTTGACCAGAGAGGGGTCCAATAGGTATGAGCAAGTATATTAATTAATATAAATAGTAACAATACACAGTACAAACCCTTTATTATTGTTGTTGGTTTATTATTTAGCAATCTCGGTATTATTGTCAGTCAACAACGAATCGAGTATCGGACGTGGCTGTATGGGCTACGTATCCGTTTTGAATATACGAACAATAAACGAGAAACAATAACAAACTACAAAAACCTAACAGAAACTGAGAATTTCAATAAAAATAAACCGGAAATATACTAAAACGTCCGTGAATGAAAAGCAACGCCATAGGCGAAAAATTTCGCTCTTTATTAGCAAAGCAATGATGGATTTTCCGAAAGCCATTAAAAAAGAAAAAGTAGTTCCTAAAGGCTCGATAGATGGCGGTGACGAGACAGAGGTGAGTGACCTTGCAGATAATAAAATACAAATAAAATAGTAAGAATTTGTGTTTTCAAGTAAACAGCTAATGAACATATTTCGTCAACGGATGCGTCTGACTCAGTGACATGCATTTTTGTTCACTTTTCAGCCTAAAATTTTCGTCTTCGGACCCCTCTCTGGTCAACGCCATCTATCGCCGGTTTGTTGAACTATGTTTGACTAGCTGTCAGAAAACTCTTCATACCATTTATGTGTATTACCAGTGTCATTTCTTTCAATATTATAACCTTAAGGAGGACTTGCAGGGCCGTCGGAGCAGGAGTGACGATGAATGATACGATCGATATTGTGCTTCTATGAACCTCTTTATTTGGGTAAACCATGAATCGTAGAAAATACAATCTGATCGATCGAGTAGGTAACTCTAGCCTAGCAACTCGTCCGTTATCCAAGACCATAGCAACCCCGGAACCAGCGACAAACTCACCAAAGCGTTTAACACCAAAGACAAAAACCGTGGCGCGAATACTTGCCACATCACCCCCCTACGCAGAAACAAACAGTATAAAATAAAACATACCTACTGTAACATTCTATACTGTATGACAATTGATATATGAACGCACGGTTTATAAATTTAAGATATCACGAAAACGAACTCTACGATTAGGTTTACCAGGTGTCAGAAATAATTGCAACATGAATATTGTAGTCATAGAGGAAATTTGTTAGAACATGCCTATTGCTTACTATATACTCTGCGCATTCCATTGAAGAATATTAAAAATGGGATCCATTTTTATTTGTTAAGGGATTGGTTGAAGGTCGAACGTAAACACTCTTTTATGGATCCTGTATTAATTGGCATATTTTTATTAACGACTACTAAGTAATAAATTCATAAATATATCTGATTTCGTTAAATTACTTATATGTGTTTCAATAGATTTTTGTGTCAGTTTGGGGAATAATTTTTCATCGAAAAGATCTGAATATCTGACTGAACGTGACTTTACTTTATTTTCTTCAATTTTTTGCTTTTTCATAGGGCAAGCAGCTGCATGCGACTTGATTACCGCCACAATTTGCACATTTTGCATCCTCTGACTTGACTGTGCAAGCACGGAAGTTATGATTTGCAGTACAAATGGAACATACTTCAGCATTGCGACAATATTTAGCAATATGCCCAAAACGCAAACAACGAAGGCACTGCAGGTGGAATATATTGGCCGACCTCATGTCTACAATGGTCTAAGTAGACGAACTATGGCAGCTGAGTGGAGGCAAAAGTTACCGCGACCGTCTGAGTTGGCTGATAAGACACTACGCTTCCTTCACCTCGCACACGCCGCATAAAACGCCTGACTTGTATTATGTTTCTTGAGCTGTCAATCAATGAAAAGATTTGTATAGTACTCATCTCCGTTGGTACAGAAGTGATAACTCCAGTGACTTCTATGTCAGCCGCTGGAATGGAGGCCGTGACGCCTAGCTCATTGAACAATTTTGAGTTCTGTATGAAAACATTTGCATTATTCGGCACATCAAATGTGACACCAACTTTATAACGATTAATTGTTCGCAGATGCAGAACACCCGGGCTGCGTTCCGAACCTACGCCCCAGGTGCACCCCGAGTGCAACTTTTCGCACTAACGCCGTTCCGAGCCTCGGTGAACGGTTCCGTACAATAGAGCGTGTTGAAAAAACAACCGCACCCAAAGATCGTGAACGCAGCCCTGGAACGCAATGTTTACGTCAAAGAGTAATATAAGTATATAAGATAAGATAAGATAAGATAAGATTTATTTGCACTGAAAAGGGTGTAGTTACAAGATATTACTATGGTTACAATTGAGTCCTCCTCATTTAACTATTTACAAATAGCATGCAAAAGTATTTATTACAAATATACATTAATTTGGGATTATAATGTCAGAATTAAGAACTTTTAGATTGAATACAATGTCTAACGGACAAAATTTTTACAGTCACTACATAATAATACAATTTTTAATTTTTAAGAAAAGAGAACCCACTCGTGGCAACATTATGCATCCACCTTATGTAAAATTGAAGGCTAGCTAGCGCCATCTATGTTTCACCGACAATAATTCAACCTATACTATACATACCTACTTATATCTACTCATACCGATGGATATTATTGTTTTGAATGCTAGTCTTCGTTCAATCCCGCACCGATCGAGTGAAATTCCAGTATCTTTACTATTCCTGTAATCTAAACATTGGTAAGAGAACAACAGAAACTCCAGAACATCACTAAATCGTCACGAAATTGAACGAAAACTACAAACAACCCGCACATTACGCAAGATAGGTAGCCATTTTGTGAATTTGTCAATTTGACATTGACATAGACAATAAAATCTTTTTGTTTCATAGTTCTGCGAAATATTTAATAGATGGCAGCACATTCTATGCAAACTGAATCGGAAAAAGCCACCAAAAGGCGACTGTCCTCCGCCTGGTTTACGTATTGCGATCCTTGTTATCTTCATTATGTGTCAGAACACAAAAAATTCAGAAATTTTAGTATTATCAGGATACTTCCTTCCTGGTATATCCTTTAATGTTGTAGGTTTTGTATTTTTGGGTCTGATCGTTTTCATCATCTGAGCGATGACTCTCGCGCTCTTCTCCAGAGCCAGACCCAGAC
Organism: Agonopterix arenella; assembly: GCA_927399405.1. NCBI lineage: Eukaryota > Metazoa > Arthropoda > Insecta > Lepidoptera > Depressariidae > Agonopterix > Agonopterix arenella. Next base: position 1,429,645 of record OV656690.1, read on the forward strand.
CCATCTTCTTTTTTCCGTTTCTTTCCCATACTTGAAACCCACTACTTCAAGTGGGTTTCGAGTTAAAACTTTCTACACTATATATAAACTACACTAAATTATTATTATTTACGCAACACATAGTGAAAATGTACAATTTAAAATAAATAATAAGATTAATTTTCAAAAGTGCGCCTTTTTTCTTGGTACAATTCAAGGGAAAGGGTTAAAAATCCCATACAACCGATATCTGCAATAAAATTCTCTTATTTATAGCAATTAAAACGTTAGTGTTCTACGTTTTGACGCTTTTTTGGAGCTTTTGGAGACAATCGAAAGACGCAGGAAACGCAGAGAAGTCCACAGGTAACGACCACCGTTTACGACCCATACACCATAATATTTCACTGAACTGTATATTCCTCACTTGCACGACACTTTGTTACGCAAGACAACACTAATTTTGCGAACCAAAACTCACTATAAACAATAAAATATGAGGACTCCAAACGTAGCTAACAAATAACCGCCAAAAACTCGTGCGCCTTTTGTTTTCAATGGTTCCCGCTCTTTTCCTTTCCGAAAGATTTCTTAAGTTTATTTTAAAAAATTATGTCATTGCGACAGTGACAGTTGCTTACTGAAAAGAAAAAAGATTTAGTTAGTTCTACTAGAAGATTTGGCCTAAAGATCTTGTAGCCGGGCCAGTAAAAAAATTAAAAAAAATGTTTGTATTATTTATTTTAATTTCTAATTCCAACCTAACAAAACTAAGATTACACTCTGGCCCAAAACTGGAAGAAAACAATTTTATGTTCTTTATTCGTAGAAAACCATAATTGGACAAATACGTAATTAGTTATTTGACTAAACACCTAATGGTTCAAAAGTTTCCTTTTAACAATGTTTTCGCAGAGGCCGAAATTTATCAAGCCAGGCGGTATGTAATCTAATATAATATGTTTACTTTTGATTCATACCTTTTTAACACACCTTGTAATATTTCCTACTCAGTAAATTTTTCATACGAAATTCCGAACTTTTTTCCAGTGACAAATTTTGAGGTTATATTTTTGGTTTTCTTCAGGTGACGACTTTCTTTATCCGACCAGAAATAAGGATGGTGGCCTAGAAACATTAGTCAACCCGAATTCGGATACAGCATTAACAATAGATAGTGATTCCAAAACGAATTTTGTTTTCAACAGACACCATCATTTACCATTAGAAACTCAAAGGCAGAAGTTGCCAGTGTTTCAGTACAGGAACCATATCTTGTACCTCCTAGAGAAATATCAGACCCTGGTACTTATCGGTGAAACGGGATGCGGGAAATCTACTCAAGTACCTCAGGTAAGTTTATTTTAAGATTGCATGCATATTATTATTTTTATTATTTGGTTATACGGGCTTGGTCAATGACCAATAGCTACTGCGACCTGGACAGATTTATTGTAGCTGTCACCCTAGACCTAAAGGTCATTTCCTAGGCCCATGGACTTCATGAACCGTGTTATGCTTTTGGAGGGGAGGTCCTTAATGTCAGTAGGTGTTATTATGTATCCACCTAGACGGCGACTCCTGCTGTGAATGAGCACTTCGCATTCGCAGAGGAGGTGTATGGGCGTTTCCTCTGCTTCACAGCAGAATCTGCAAGTGGGTGAATCTACAGGCCCGATTCTGTGTAGGTGTTTGTTTAACTTGCAGTGTCCTGTTAAGGCTCGTACTAAGAGCTTTAAGTCATTACGGTTTGAATTGATGGCATCCGAGGTATGTCTGTTTGAGAAGCCGGTCACAAGTTCTTTTGCATGCCTCAGTCCTGGTGTATCCGACCAGAGCTTACGGCTTTGGTTCACGGCCCATTCCTTTAGCACACGTCTAGAGGTGTTGCGAGAGGCTCGTAAGGCTTGGGGCCTATGGCGTCCTCTTCGTGCCAGCTCATCAGCAGCCTCATTTTCATGAATACCGCAGTGTCCAGGCACCCAGACTAGGGTGACAGAGTTTGTCGATCTTAGCCTGTTGAGTGCTCGGACACATTCCAATGTTAGCTTCGACTCTATTTCGTCAAATCCTAGCGCTTTCAGAACATCCACGTTTCACTAGTAGTACTGAAATTCTGTCCAGTGTGACGGGGAGTGAGCCCATGGCCACTTGTTATATTCTTGTAACTTCTTATTGTGTGGGCAGCAAGCCCTGGTTTCAGAGTTGTTCAAACCGCCTTATGGCCTCTCACCTAGTTGTAAGGACTACCACCAACAGGGATAGTAGCAGGGACCATCAGCTTAATGTGCCATCCGAAGCACGGAAGGCAATCAGGTGATTCAGCCTGCATTGTCCTAACCATCTAGGGAAAACTGCACAAAGTAAAATTTACACGCCACGAAATTGAAGTAGGCGGTTTCCTCACAATGTTTAAAATCACCAAAAAGCCAGGAGGGTTACAAATGATTCATAGATTCTGAAAAACTCATTGGTATGAATCGGCCTGGACAGCAGACAAGGTCACTCACCACTGCACCACCACAGCTTTTTTTTCATTTTCATTTTATATGTAACTGTATTAATAAGCAAAGCTTCTGACCGCCCCAACAGGGTTATGGTTGGAAGTTTATGTATATGTATTGTATTAATAAGACCTCCAATCGCTTCCAACCCACTTATATGACAGACTACTGAAGAGTTACTACCTACCTAACAGAAATAACACTTCCTCAGAAAATGATAAATTCACACCATTGATTTACTAACTTATGGATGCCAGGTCTAGTTCCAAATTCTGGAAAAAAATTGTCCCAGCTTAATCCACATGAACAAAAGTATGTATCACAAGACCTGATTTATTGAAATGTAATCTAGAATTGCAAAATGTCTGCAAATATATATATTCTTGACACGCTTCGTCCAAAAATGTAATCCTATACATTCTAAATCTGCAACATGCTTTGTCAAAAACTTAACTTAACTTTTTAGTATAATCCAACTAAAAACACTGAAACTGATGACATTTTTATTTTTTTAGCTTGCATTACTTTTAAAAATTCTTACAGCACAGCAGCACGGCATGCAGACATGTGCGTAGTCCGTCAATCAAACAAAGACTGGCGCATAAATTGTTTCTCTTTACATGTTTTGTTTCTCTTTTTGTTCTGACACTTGAGTGTGGTTCCTACCTCCAGTTTTTTTTTTTTTTTTTTTGTCACACAAATCATCTAGTCACATGTAAAGTACCTGGACTTGTATTATGATGACTAGACAACGATATTGAATACATATATAGATACAAACATCCATGACTCGGATACAAATATTCATATTCATCATATAAATATTTGTCCCTTACGGGATTCGAACCCGCGACCCTCGGCACAGCAGGCAGGTTCACTACAGACTGTGCTACCGGGCCGTCAAAGTAGTAGTACCAGTAGTTGGTAAGTCAATGATTCACACGCTTTAATTCTCTCACTCACACTCATTGCGAGACTGTATTAGCCCAGTCATTTTACGGTTTGAGCTGGGATTAATTAAGGATTGATTTTTTTTCCGTATAGTATTTAAGAGCCAATTTAACCTTAGAAATGTACCAAAATTTTAAAAACTCATGTCAGCAACAGTTCCAAATTTAATTTTAAGCAATTATCTCATTATAAAAAAACAAGATTTAAGAAGTCAAAGTCAAATTCAAAAGTCAACATAATTTATTCAATATAGGAGCTTGAAGCACACTTATTAAACTGTGTGTGTATGTTGTGTGAAGTTGTGCGGCTTAAATTTTTTTATAATAATTATAATTAAATTTTTGTTTTCCACTTCTGCAAACGAGCTTGAAACCATGCTACAGGAGCTTAGCGCGGCGAGTCTTGAGGTAGGATTGACGATGAACATGTCGAAGACACAGGTTATGACAAACAGCATCAAACGTAGGGTCGAGGTAGATGGGCAGGTAATACAGTACGTCGACGAATACATCTATCTGGGCCAGATAGTTTCTTTCGAGAATAGACAGGATAAGGAGGTTGAAAGACGCCGATCCAAACGCCTGGAAGAGCTACTGGTCCATAAAGGAGCTTATGACGGACACCCTTCCCTTAACACTAAAGCGAAAACTCGTCGATATGTGCATCCTGCCCATCCTAACCTATGGTGTTCAAACCTGGTCTTTGACTGAACATAAAAAATCTAGCCTCAAGATCTGCCAAAGAGCGATGGAGCGCAGTATTTTGGGTGTAAGACTAACTGATCGGATTAGAAACACGGAACTGCGCTCCAGAACTGGCATAGCGGACGTGGGGCGCAAGACAGCTCAGCTGAAGTGGGACTGGGCTGGACATGTCTGTCGCATGCATTCGGAAAGATGGGCCAAAATCACCACGGACTGGGTTCCCCAGGATGGTCGTCGCCGTCGAGGCAGACACAGAAAAAGGTGGAGAGACAACATGGACACAATTGCACACAATAGAGAGGATTGGAGAGTAAAAGGGGAGGCCTTTGCCCAGCAGTGGGATATTGAAAAGGCTACGTAAAAAAAAAAACCTCAATCTAGTCCTCAGGACGAAGATGGGGTCGAAGATGTAGCGAGCTCACCCAGAAGAAGCCTATTCACTCGTACTTTAAAGGAATTCGGGTTGTAGGCGCTCGGAAATACTGACGCAGGCAGGGCGTTCCACTCCTTGGCTGTGCGCATTATAAAAGATTCAGAAAGGCGCTTGGTGCAGATATGTGGATAATATAGTCAATCTGTTTTTTTTTACAATAAGCCACTCTTTAAACTCTCATCTCGCCTTTTTAGGCGTACCGAAAGGGTGAAAACGCTAAAAGCCAAAACGGACAGATGGACGGACTACGCTGTCCGTCCGTCCGTCCTAGCTTCAGAGGGCTGTATCTTCTGAACCGTAATAGGTAGCCGGTAGAAATTTCTACAGAATATGTATTGTTGTACATTGTATTTGACGACAAATAATAAAAAACTACAAAAAGTTAAAAATTAAGGGGGTCCCTGATCGCCTTACAAGAAACTAGTTTTTAGTAACGTTTTATCTTCTCGCTCTATCATAAAAACGGTTATACATACAAGCGTCAAACTTCGTGTGATTATAGTGCATGCATATACTAAGGTAGGACGACAAATAATAAAAACCGGTCAAGTGTGTGTCGGGCTCGCGCTAAGGATCAAGGAGATTTTAAAAAAATATTTTGTATGGTTTTTTTTTGTTGGTATTTTGATGTGTAATAGTAGGGAATTCCTGCTTATCTAATCAAGTAGGCAACGGAAGTATAAATCCGGCCTCGTAGTCGGACTCGCGCACTGAGGGTTCTGTACAATATTTTTTATTTATTTATAATGAATGGACTCTTGCTTGTGCGTTAGCACTGCATTTCCGCCAATGTCAAGTAGTATGGGAGAATCTATCCCAATCTCAGGGATTGTTTTTGGTCAAGAACAAGAAGAGATTAGAGAGCCTCGTGACAGGCAAAAACGCGACGCGCGAAAACCACGCGAGACAAGTGCTCGGGTCAGAACCTGCAACGTGACTCCAACGTTTCTGTTACTATTATTTGTGTTCATGCCAAAAGCCAATGCCTAAAAATGGCGCCTTTTTTCTATTCGCCAATTTATTTAAGTCGGCCATCAATAAACCTTGATAATTATAGTTCTAAATAAAGTAAGAAACAAAACTTATTATTACAAATATCTCGAAACTCAGTCCAAACGGAGATAAAATGGCTTGAAGTAAAGGTACCTAATTAATATATTTTCAACGTCAAGCCTTTATATATCTCCGTTCGGACTGAGTTTCGAGATATTTGTTAACCGACTTCAAAAAAGGAGGAGGTTTCTGAATTCGACTGTACCATCATCAGATCCTGGTTTCATTATACCACCCTTGGAATATATAATTTCCAACGAAAAAAGAATCATCATAATCGGTTCATAAACGACGAAGTAATCCGCGAACACACATAAAAACAATAGGTGTCATCCACAAAAAAAGACTCCATGCAAAGCTCGATCAGATCACCCAGGTACTAAATAATAATATTAGAACCAACTCTCCCTTAAATAAAATAAACGTAGTTCTATTCTTTCAACATAACATACAATTCTAGACTTTAATACCAAGCACCAAGCATTAAATCTCCAAAGCTTTTTTCTATCACTGATCCATTTAACTCCAAGGTTTAACATAATCCGTATCACCTTGCATTAAGAATTGATTTCGCGTATCACTTTCATTGTCAAATATTTCGATACTTGCATTCAGGTGTCAAGTCGACATTTATTAATGAGGGTCACAAATATAGCGATTACATAAAATTAAACTCTATTGACCCAGCTTCAGAGTTCAAAGACCGTTTTTGACAAATGTTTTGGCGGCAAACGGCGGCAATGTGTCGCTACATTTATACGAACGATCTTGGTTTATTGTGGTCCTTTTCTAACACGTGCTGTTAAATAGGGAAAGACTGTTAATCGAGAAAGTATTGTGTCTGGCTTAAAGACCGGGAGTTGGTTGTCTTAAACTTGCGTTCATAAAATATGATTCTTATTTCTTACTAGCGTTAACCCGCTACTTTGTCCGCACAAATTATATACAAGATTTTAAGTCAGATCATTAGCTATCCAACAAAAAAGTTTCATCAAAATCGGTTCAGTAGTTTTTGCGTGATGCTCGTTCAAACAAACAAACAAACACACAAACAAACAGACAGACAAAAAATCTAAAAATTGGTGATATGGAATCAGGGACACCTAAAAACCATATCGTAACTTTTTTTTTGTTTAATATCTTCAATGTACATACAGACAAACTTCATGCTAGTTTTATAATAGTTTAGATAGATTAATTGTATGTTATCATCCTTTTAAACTAAGAGTCTACCCATGATACTGAACAACTTTCCCATAGAAACCTATAGGAAATTCGCATTTTTTTTCGACTTTCCATACTAAATGCAATCAGCTGATCGAACGTTTGTATAAAAAGTCGTTTTGTTTTTGCGAATTTGCTATCAGGTTTCTTAAGGAAAGTTGTTCAGTATCGTAGGTAAAATCACCCCTTAAAGTAATGCAACTGTTTACCCTAACACCCTGTATAGGTCCTTCTTAATATGCTGTTGGTTTATAAGGGAACGAGCGTTAACCCGCGACTTTGTCCGCACAAATTATAAACCAGATTTTAATTCAGATCATAATCTATCAAACAAAAAAAGTTTCATCAAAATCGGTTCAGTAGTTTTTGCGTGATACTCGTTCAAACAAACAAACAAACACACAAACAAACAGACAGACAAAAAATCCAAAAATTGGTGAAATGGATTCAGGGACACCTAAAAACCATATCGTAACTTTTTTTTTTGTTAATATCTTCAATGTACAGACAAACTTCCTGTTACAGTTTTATAATAGTATAGATGATCACAAAACTCTATCATATTGGACCCAAATGTATGGGACAGCAGTTTTGTGAAATATTATTTGTTGTCTGCGAGTTTCCTTGGTCGCGAATCGTGATCAGAATGACATGGCGTGTCACGCTAGCGCAAGCTTTTTATTCTTTCCAATTATTTTTTAAACATCAAGATAATTACCCAGCAAACAATTTGGTCATATTAGGCCCACATTTATATGACTATTTGTATTTTTATTTATAAAAGTTATATTACGGTAATTTCGTCATATACTGATGCTTTATGCATCTAATGTTCGACTATACGACACCAATACTACCAAATTGTTAGTTGGGTAACAATGATAATTTTCATTTCGAACCCTGATTCATGCAGTTATTACATTAGGAACTTAGAGCGAGCGAAGCGCCCCGGTTTGGTAGGTTGTGGGTTCAAGTCCCGTCCGACATAAAGTCAATCTCTTTTGATTGTATGAACCGATTGTTATGAAATAAAGCCTAAATGTCAATCCAAACTAAGCCCTATGCTTTTGTGAAAACCCCATCCAAATCGGTTCTGTATTTTTACAAAAATTCTCAAAATGGTCTCATTGCATTCCCATTACGTATCCTAAACGCCCTAAAAAATATTTTTGCAAATATCTTCAATGTATATCCACGCCATGTCTAAAATTTTATTATTTGTTATAGATTTAATGTATGTAGATTGTAGAAATTATGAAATATTGACGAATAAAAACCACTTCCCTTTACCTAAACAAAAACAAGGGTAAACGACGATATTTTGCCCCAAGCTCCCGGCCTACCACCTCTTATTTCGTTAGGCTGCCTCCACACTCCATTCCATTCCATTCGCAGCCCACCGAGTCTGCACCACGCACGCGCCGCGTAGTACCGCAGTATGAATACGCCTTTATTTACATCAATGCTTTTTATCAACAAATGCCTCATTAAGTTACAATCTCCAGAAGCGAGTGGTGCTTTGTTTTGTAATGTGTCAGTGTTTTGATAACATAAGGCCGTAATGCAGCGGATCGACGCTCCTTTGTGTATAAAGTGGTTCTGGAAAGAAGAAATGTGATCTAAGAATCGATTATTTGTGGAATTATGAGAATCTCAAGGGACCGAGACGAAAAAATGAGTTGTGGAAATCAAAGATTTGAGATACCAAAGAATCTTGCGACTGGAAATTCCAATTCTGGATTGATATACAATGAGAAAACAACGTACAAAATTAAATGCCTTCAATATATAGTTTATATAAATTAAAGATATATGTATATAAACGTTAATTAGGTAACGAAATAGTGAAGAAATCTTGTGGTGTTCCTAAAAATAAGTTCAGTGTGATTTCGTCAACTGAATCTGCTCCAATTTTAGGACACAAGAATGTGTAGTTAATATGTGGTTGTATAGGTATGTGTTTGTGTCGGAGGGAAGCCCTTTAACAATGTTAAAGTTGCACGTGTAGACCAGAATAACATAGGATTACTAAATTACATTGGATTCAAGACAAAATGATGTGGCCTTCGTCTCAAGCCAGCAAAATATTGACTATTTTACTATTAATTATTCTAATCTACTGCATTTATATGGACACATTCCTCTTTTTAAGAATACAGAATTATAAACTAAATGGGTTTGAGATTAAAGTTGATAATACTACGGATTCGACGACGCAGTCTCTAAGTATACTACCGAATTACGAATATTTTACCTGGATACCATGCAGCATCAACCCTTTATGCAATCCTACAGTGAAAGGATTAATGATAGACCCTATTAACCACTATATTTACGGGCCATTCTGCGCCATTGTTGATATAGGAATCGGTATATCTGAAAGAATGTTATTCCTAACACCTAATACGATATCCTTTTTTCATGTATTCATTGCGATGATTGGTGCTAAACTGTTGACTTGTAAAAATTTAGCATTGAGACGTATAGCAGTAGTTCTATTTCAGCTTAGAATGTTTCTAGATGACCTAGACGGTCATGTTGCAAGAGAGAGAAAGCATATTAAAGGTGAGAGGTCGGAGGTAGGGACTTTAGGATATTGGGTTGACGGCATTTGTGACTTACTAGGCGTTATTGCTATGATGCTAGGTATATTGTGGTATTTAAAATATAATCCCCCCAGAAGGGGGTACAAAGGTACCCCAGTTAGCACTCTACCTTACCACCAGTTAAAAGAAATAAATTCGACTGAAGACATCGAGAAAGAGAACACGACAGAAGTAGGAATTTCTTATAAAACTAAAGTAACTTTCCAAAGAATTGTACAAGTTCTAGGCTTGTTTTCTGGCCAAATGGTGCTTTCTTCTTTAGCGTGGAATAGATACATAGACATTTATCAGGAGCTGTTAGAAAATTGTACAGAATATGACGTTTTTAAAAGGCAAAACGCCTTTATGTCAGGCCGATTCTTCTTCGCTACAGGTCTTTGGAGGATTGTCAATCCGCACAGCTATCTACATTTGCTTTCTTTGGCAGTTTTTTGTGATAAAACCTGGGGCTTTCTTAGAGTAGTACATTACTTTGGTTATGTTTGTTTAGTAATAGCTGTTGGTACTTCTGAGTTTTTAGTTGAAAATTTAAGCGCCTACGTTATTGGGGATTCTGGGCGATGACTTAAGATTTTTGATTCAGAGGAATGTTATAATAAAATACTAAATTTGTACGGTACACGTAAGTACATACATTGCGAAGTCGTCAGCTAGGTCAACGTCCCCGAACTAACATTAAAATTATATTGAGTATCATTCATCAGTTCACGTTTACACATCATTCCGCGTGCACTCATTAGCAATCATTTTAGCATTATCATCATTTAGCATATAATTTATCATAAACTTTAGGTTTATTGGAGATATTCAATAAATCCCTTTTTATCAATATCATTCTTATCATTTCTAAAGATCGTACGGTAGCAAATCGTACAAAATTTAACTTAGATTATGTACTTAAAGATGGAGCCATGAGGTCAAGGTCAAGCAAAGTCAAAGACGAAATAATTGATTCAATACAGGGTTCAAAGTTAAAACTTTGCTAAGCTTAAAACCATGATCTTCGCGCAGTGCTAACACTGTGGAACTCACGGGCGAGTCGTGCGCACTACGGCCCATTTGTTGCTGACCTACGACGTAGGTCGTCAGCATGCGTTACATATCGAACAGGGTGCTTCAAACCATTAAGCTGAACTTTTAGTATGGGCCCAACTTTGAACTTGTCCAATTTTTTTGATAAGGGAAATAAATAAAATATCGCGAAAAAATCAGCCCTTCCTTACATTTGGGTCAGTAGCCACTGGCATTTTCTATGGAACATCCATTTTTTTTTTGTGATTTCGGTGTTGTCTCCATATTGTAAGTTGTTAAGTTTGATGGTCTGAAGCACCCTGTTGGACATGTAACGCATTTTACACCCTGTAGGACATTAAAGCCTACTTATTAACACACCGCTTCAGAATATGTGGTCGCTGTAGAGAAGATGTGGCAAGAATCTCTACAACATAACACGACTTAATAACTATTACAATATAAATTCACAAACTAAGTTTGAGCATTTGCAAACTACATAGTTGAGTTTCAGAAAAAAACACCACTTACAATTAAAAAAATTAAGTGACATCACATCATTCAAATCGGACCGTTTTAATTTTTTGTACTTAAGTACCTAATGTTTTGAACGACGACGTCATACAAATATGGTAATAACAGTTTGCATAAATAAACATATAACCCAAAACTGATTATTTGAACGATATACAGGGTCCTTCTTAATATGCTGACACTTTTTTGATGACACTTCCTGATTGTTTGCTCTCTGTATGCTCTGTTTTTTTTGTGTCAAATAAAGTATAATTGATTGATTGATTGATTTTTTAAGGGGATGATCAGATCGCTTTCTCTATGGCACCATAAACGGGATAATGTATCCTTTAGAAGCAGTTATTATTTGTGGCTGGGCTATTGCAAGCAAGGGTCGTTATGTAACACTGCTACCATCGCTGATCTATTGTGTTCGCCCCAAGCTCACCCATATTTTACGCATACCTCCGAACTTATGGTATTTTCTTTGAATTCTCGGGAATGCAGGTTTCCTCACGATGTTTTCCTTCACCGCCGAGCTAGTAAATGATAAATACAACCGTACATAAATTCCGAAGAACTTAGTGGTGGAAGCAGTTAGTTCGAATGTTAGGTTATCTTTTTATTTCTCCGTAATTTAATATTTTTTACGTTTTGTCCTTTGTACATTGAACAGTTTTTAAAACGTGTTATCATGTAATTGGCGCTGTAAAATTTAACCGTTGTTGTATTAGAGATTAAGTAATTTGCTGTTCGTTAACCAATACAGACAAATTAAAGCAATTAAATAATCGAAATCGCGAAAAAAAACAGCTCCTCCATACAAAACTGCAAACCAACTCGAGTCAAAAATGTATAGAACAAGATTTTTTTTGCGATTTCGATGTCTTATAGAGAAAGTTGTTCAGTTTGATGGTCTGATCATCCCCTTAAAATAGTGTCAGCATATAAGGAAGGACCCTGTATTTAGTCCAAATGAGATTTGTTGAATTTTATTATGGACTAGAGATGCCCGCGACTTCGTACGCGACGCGCAGACCACTGACTTTAAATAATCATATCTTTTGATTGAATGCGAACCGATTGCGATTTAATAAAAGCTAAATGTTAATCCAAACTAAGTCCTATGCTTTTGTGAAAACACCATCCAAATAAGTTAAGTAGTTTATAAGTGACACGTGCACAAACAACCAGACAAAAATTTTGAATAATGATCTCATTGCATTCTATCACCTAATTAATATTTTTGAAAATATCTGCAATGTACCATGACAAAAAATACGATTAGGTCACGGTAGCCGTACAGGCGGTCCAACAGACACGACTAACAATCGCAAACTTACAACACACGACAACAGGTAACACGATATCAATGCGTCGGCACCGTAATCAACGTTCCCGCCGGCGTGGACAGCCGCGACCTCTTCCCACTCCTTTCACTTCTGGCGCCTACAGACGCTACAGGCCATCGCAGGCCGCTTCTCACCGATCCCCGCTACCCAATCCGTCGCGTAACCCCAGCAACGTCCCATGCCGAGGTTCGTACCCCTCTGGGTGCCCCTAGGTCGGTTGCTTAAGTTCATTCATTTCCTTCGTGGTCCCTCCAATAGTCCGCAGTAAAAAGGAGTAGTTGCTCCCTGAGCAGAGCTGTAATAGTCATCTACAAAAAAAAAGAAAAACTAACGTAACGCCCTGTATAATAAGGGATATTGTTTCGCTTTCATTTCTTGGCTCCATCAATAATAGGTTTTCTGATTCTACGAAATCGAATCTTAAATCGAACTCGAAACCACGTTCTCATTAGATAAATAAATTGGCAAGATTACAAAAAATTAAAACCAATTTAACACCATTTATTACTATGTAAGTACATGTGTAAATGCAATGAACAAATAAATAAATAAATATTTTTTAAACCATTCTCTGTTTTGATGCAAAACAACTGTGTCATATAATATTAATATTTAGACGACAGCTGGTTTTTTTTTCGTGATTTGAATATTGCTCCAATAAGTTATTCAATAAATTAACTGAAACACCCCTGAACATGCTACTTTGATGAAATATACACCCCGTGTTGCACTTACAAAAAATGAAATGAAAAATAAAATTATTACCAGTATACAACAGATACAATGAAAAATATCATCAGTTCCAACAAATTAAAAACACTATAAAATTTTTTTTTTTTTTTATTACGTATGGGTTTGCTCTTGACCTCAATCTAGTCCTCAGGACGAAGATGGGGTCGAAGATGTAGCGAGCTCACCCAGAAGAAGCCTATTCACTCGTACTTTAAAGGAATTCGGGTTGTAAGCACTCGGAAATACTGACGCAGGTAGGGCTTACTAAATTATAATGACATAAATCGTGACGAACAATGAACATACAGCGGAGAACCTTTAGGTCGAAATTTGGGTTCGCTAGTCACATCCGAGCCCACTCAGAGTTGAAGCCCAGGGTCTCACAGTTGACGGATACATCAAGGAGGACATCATCATCATAATAAACCTACCCTGCTCGAAACAATGTAATATAAAGAAGAAAAAGATCGACTACTACAATTTTTATACAATCAGGATATTACACAAATAGTAAATGCAACAAAAAAACAGAGTCAAAATAAATCGAGCATACAGAAATTTTAATCAAAAACACAAAACGATTGGCACAGGGGTTGTCCGCCGTCAAAAATGTGCCCATTATTGAGGCGGCGCTCGTTGCATGGCCAAAGATATTCTTTGTAGGTTTGGTAGTTTGTCTACCAAGAAGCCGGAACGAGAGTCGCAACCTTTTTCTTTTCTACGTCTAGGTCCCTCAACTAGGCTCAGCCGTCTCAACAGTGATAGTATAAAATCGTACATTGGTTCCAGTTAAATACCTGTCGTGCTTTAGCGTGGCTGCATTCTTGGCCGCTAAGCCAGCAGCACGTGTCAAGTAGGAAACGCGAAAGTGCTAACGCTCGTTGCATACCACAACAGGCTACGGCCTTTTTTCCAAGCAACCAGTGTAAGACCATCCGGTGATTTACCGTCGGTACGACTCAGGCCAGCTCCAATGGACAAGGAACTTAAGCAGAGAGCAAAGCGCGGCGAATTATGTCGCTAATGGCGTGATGACTCCTGCCAACTAAGGCCATGATACCCGTTTGCTTCCACTACTGTGCCACAGTGTGATTCGCATACTTTGCAACCGAGCCGAATAGACAAGAGTCAATATTTGCCGAAAGCAGAGTCGTCTAGCAATGTACCTAGCTGTGATGAGGAAAGCGTATGTAGCTAAGCTCCTGAAATGCAATTCACTAAGCGCAAAAATAGTAACAGAGCTGACAATTCGGCATTCGCTATGGTTATGTCATGTGACAAACTCATATAAAAACTTCGACGATCTGAAGGATGCAAGAAGGATGTTACATTTGTGAGCTTGTCGATGTTTTTGACAGCGATGTGACACTTAGTGCACTCCTGACTCTGCTTTGCAAGCAGCCTTGAGGCGGGCCACGTCGCTTACTGAAGCATCGTTCGTCAGGATTGTGATCAACAGTTTAGTTAACTTATGTCGTCCCAGATTCTCTGTACCTTTGGGTTGTGGCCATTCAACACTTAGTCACAGGGACGATCTGGCTGCGAGGGCCCCAGTTACCAAAGCCCATTGGTTTATTAATTTATTCGCCTTTTAATATACGAAGTTTGTCACTTGGGGGTTGGCCTTAGTGAGCCGTGCGGTTTAAGCAAATAACCCACAGAAACAAAGCTTCTCAGGAGCACAGAATTTATATTCTACCAGAAAACAGCTCCATCGTGCACAGAAATGTTTCTGCCGCTTATTCTTGTAGATTCACGTAATGCCGCACGCTGCGCTTGTAGGGATGTACCGAGTTTGTATGAAGCAGTTTTTTTCTGTAGGATATCTATTCACGGTCAGGAGCTCGTCCATAGCCTGAGCCAGTTTGTCCACGAGCGGCATGTAGGTGAACTACCGCCGCGCTTTGTATTATCGTAGTCCGTAGTGCGTTTGTACGAAGTTTTGTATCTGTGGCGTATTTATTTAGGTGGTATATAGGCATGGCAATCATCGTAAGATCATTCTGTAGTGTGTTCTGGGTGTGATTTGAGTCGATTAAAATTGTTATTACCTACGTTTTAGTCATAAAATGATAAGCGTTTAGGTATAGCTAGCTATTGAATTAAATGTTGTGATATAAATGAGAATTCTATGTGCCAATGTTGAGAGATGTTATGCAGTAAATGTTTTAATGATGTTAATAATTAAACTTACAATTTTGAGACCGTTTGTCCGGTACATAAAAATGTACAGCATTTGATACTTTAGTAGACTTAACTGGAAAATTTGTTGCTATAAGTAGCCATTTTAGTTACTTACATCTACCAGAAAACAAAAAAAAAACAATTTTTTTTTAATTTTTATTAATGTCATAAGAATAATTAATGTAATTTCTAAAAAATAAAAGGGTTGTCACAGATATTTCTTTACTAGCAGTAGTACAATATGAATAGATCTATTCGTATGGTAGTAGGTACTAGTATTTATTTTGTGGCTGTCTGTGCTACACTCTTATATGTAGCTCCAGTTTATAAAATACGAATTTATTTATTTAAAGGAATAAAACAGTAAAAGCACAAATAAAACTTACCCTAAACTTAAACCATTCTAAACATTCTAAACTACAAATTTAACTAATCCTACTTAGTCGAAAAGCCCGCCCCAGGTCATACCTGGCCCGAAGGTGCCCATAATGCTGGCCGCATTTCCACGTTGAATCCTCCAGTTAGTTTGCGGAGAGCAACAGCACAGGAGTGGTATTTTTGGGTCACACGTTCAAATCAGCAGTGAGAACTTTCAAAGTTACTATGGAAATTATGCATCATTCGATCATGATTTTGAAAGTGTGACATACGGAAATTGCACTCCTGCTCTGTCAGGCACGGCAGAAAATCAACGCCTTGCTTACCAAGTAAGGCACTACGTTGAGTCGTGTCCTATTCACCGTCGCGGCACACACCGCTACTACCTGTTATTTCTTTTAATGTACTCTGTTTTTTCGTGTGTGTGCCATTAATGGTCAATAAAGATTGTTCTTTCTTTCTTTCTTTCTTTCAGTGTGTTATGGGCTTATAGGCTATTACGTTTTTAATGTATTATTTGACACGTTTACCTGAAACATTGGAGGATTGCCATCTGATCAAAGTATAAAACTATGGTTAATTGTCAAATACCTTCTTATGTAGGCTACTCATATTACGTCTGACGTAATGTGAGCGATGATAGCCCCTACGGAAGAGAGCTAGCGCCTCAATCCTGAGGCCGCGGTTCGATTCCTGGCCTGTACCACTAAGTTCTTCGGAATTTATGTACGGTTGTATTTATCATTTACTAGCTCGGCGGTGAAGCAAAACATCGTGAGGAAACCTGCATTCCCGAGGATGAAAAGAAAATACCATATGTTCGGAGGTATGCGTAAATATGGGTGAGCTTGGGGCGAACACAAAGGACCAGCGCTGGTCTCAGTGTTACAACGACCCTTGCTTGCAATAGCCCAACCACAAATAATAAATAATACATCTGACGTCAACGAAATTATTTTTAGATAACATGAATATCTTCCCATTGACATAGTTTTCGTTCAGATCTCAGAATGTTGAAAAATTGGTAGAAGTGCCTTATGAGCTGATTCCGTACGTCACTGCGAAGTGCCAATGCACATTTGTCTAACTTTAATATTTCCTCGAAAAATTTTAACTTTGTTCAATCAATCAATCAATCAAGTCTTTAAGAAGAAGAAGAAGAAGTCTTTATTTGCATAGAATACAGTGCAAGGATTTTAGAATCATAAAGGATGCCACTCCTCCTTACAAGCAAGGAAACAAGAAAATTGTCCATGGCGGTCGGTAATGTTCGACCTTCTTTCGTACGTCTCCGTTGTCGATATTTCCAACGTTTTTGTGTCCCTTTCTATCAGAACAAAAATTAAATAATAACTTTCTTTTTTAATTTTAGTTATTGGATTAGAAAAGGAAAAAGTAACGTCGAAAACATAGACGGGAATTTATGAAAGAAGAACGATTATTACCGATCACCAAGGAGTATTATCATGTTTTACCGCTTGTTAGGCAGTGTGCCCTCCAAGGTATAGACAATACCTATACCAGCTTCCTGATACAGGGGTAACAGTTGTTAAATGATATGAAAGTCAATATATTCCACCTGCATGCAGGTGTACAGGTGTTGTTTGTAAGTAATATTATCGTATGAACAAATTATTGTACTATATTCTGTATTGTGACGTCATCTACATTTTCATTATTTTTTACAGTTTACCCTGTTACTAAAAAGTATTCAGGCAAATTATTTTCTAACCCTTTTTTTTATGAAATGATAAAAGTAAAATTATGATTCATGTAGGCATCTTTCAACTCTATTTTTTGTTAGTGATTATTATAGTGGTGATGCAATAGACTACTTCTAAACTAATTTTAATGTTCTGCGGAATCAAATAATTATATTTGATCATAAATAAATAGCTGGCTTTAATTTTGTAACAAATAAATAGCTTTGAATGTAATAGTGTGATATAATCACAGTTTACCCCCAATAGATACCGCATGATGACAATTTTGTAAAGGCCCGAAGTCACAATTTTTGGCACGGTGCAGGTGCAGGTGCGGGTAGCGGGACACGAAACAATGCAACATGATTGGCTATTTCAAGGTCACACTACTTCGAGCTTGCTCACTCGCGTTGCTTATATCAGTGCAAAACCATTGATGTTTGGCGCGCGTCGGCGGCCTTGTGTGCGGTATCTATTGGGGGTAATCTGTGGATATAATGGTCTGATAATTTCAACCTTAGAAGCATATGGGTGTAAAACAAGACAGTTATTGAAGGTCGACATACGCCCTTTTGCCAAATTAATCTAAACTATTATAAAACTGTAACAGAAGTGTGGCTGTACATTCAAGATATTAACGAAAAAAAGTTACGATATGGTTTTTAGGTGTCCCTGATTCCATATCACCAACTTTTAGATTTTTTATCTGTCTGTTTGTTTGAACGAGCATCACGCAAAAACTACTGAACCGATTTTGATGAAACTTTTTCGTTTGATAACTTATGATCTGACTTAAAATCTGGTACTTAGATTCTTAGATTCTTTATTGTACACAAAAACATAATTATGAAAAAAAAAATTACAATAAGTCGTGATGTACAAAGGCGAACTTAACTTAGTTTAACTATTTCTTAAAATCTGGTATATAATTTGTGCGGACGAAGTCGCGGGTTAACGCTAGTATACAATAATTCCGTCATTATTTGTTATCTTTAGATATTTTGTTAATTAAACGATATTATAATGTTTGAAGGAATTAATGAATAAGAATTTAATGTTTTTAAATTTAAATGCAGGTTTTGTATGGAAGGTTGGCGCCTTATTTTTCGATGTTTTATTTGGCGCGGCCATAGACCAAACTTAAAATTTTTACTTCAGAATAAAGTAATAAACAAAACTTGTTATTACATGTATATCCCTACACTCAGTCCGAACGGAGATACAAAGGCTTGGTTTACTTCTATACTTCATATCTCCGTTCGGGACTAAGTTTAGAGTAATATTTGTCATAAAAATTCAAAATTCAAAATAATTTTATTTCAGACACAGTCCATAGATTGTTAGTATATACTTAAATACTATGTTAGTACAGTATAATACATAACAGTCGTATAATTTAAAAATAGCCTATTTTCTGATAGAGGGGGCAGCGGAGAGGTGTAGTTCCGTCCAGTGCCTCCAGAAGGGACAGTGTGGCCGGTTTGAAATGGTGTTCAGGAGACTGTTGGTGCTACGTTGGACGCGACGCATCAGGGAGGCGACTCTACTGCGTATTATGGCGTGAAAGGAAGTCACACTTGCCACCGCGAACATCCCTGACGCGCTACAAAACCTCGGGAGCCCCATCAGCATCCTGAACCCATTATTGTACTGGATACGCAGAGCATTGTAGGCTCTCTGCGTATAGCTGACCCACAGGCTGCACGTGTACATCGACTGGCAAAAAGCTCTGAAAAGTGTACGCTTTACCTCTTCAGTGCATCGTGCAAACCTGCGCGCCAACATATTACAGCGCACCGTCAACGCCCTGCGTTCCCGCTCAATATCAGTATTGTCCATAAGAAGTTTTGTTTGTATCTTTATTCTGAACAATAATATTAAATTTTGATTGATGTCGGCGCTAAAAAAATAAGCGAAAAGAAAAAAGGCGTCATTTTAGTCATTGGCGTTTGTAAAATCGCCATAAGTATTTACATCTTGCGTTTATTACCGATAGGTAGTTAAGAAAAAATTTAACCTCTTTTATTTAATTATGTTAAGTGTAGGATAAAATCTGTGATTTTTAAATTATAGGTATTACTGCTTTTATTTTGAACGGGTATGTTAAGGTGCTAACGTCAGTCACTCTAGCGTCATTACGAATCAGCGACCTTATTTACTTTATTTATTAATTATTTAGTGATCGTAAAACGGTGGGGCACATTGCTCGCAGAACCGATGGCCGACGGGGGCGAAAAGTTCTCGAGTGGCGACCGCGTACCGGAAAGCGCAGCGTGGCCCACATGGTGGACCGACGACCTGGTGAAGGCGGCGGGAACCCGTTGGATGGGGACAGCGCAAGATCGGTCGTTATGGCGATCCTTGGGGGAGGCCTATGTCCAGCAGTGGACGTCTATAGGCTGAGATCATGATGATGAAGAATCATTTGGTCCATTTTATTAATTTAATATCCTGTTTAAACTACAGGAGAACGTGCTCTAAAAATAAAGTCCATATGTGTACAAAGATCAGATATATATATATATATATAAGGTCTAACAAAATTAGTTTCTTAGTTTCAGCTAATTTTGTTAGAGCTTATATATATATTATCGGTATTAGAATTTCAACTGCAGGTACTTACATGAAGAAAAAATAGAGTAGAGAAATGATTGACAAACAGAGGTTAAATCTCTGTTGATAAGTGAACTTAGAACTTTACAGAAATATTGTTCATATAATTGACATTTCATTTTAAGAAAGGTTCCAAAATAGGAAAACCATTTGGAGATTATGTGATTCGAAGCTTATATCAAAATGATTAGATTTTTCTATCCATTATTTCTAGATTTATTTGAAAAAATTAAATAGAGGGTGAATGACATTTTATTCCTTTGCCTATTGTATTGACAGTGTTTATGTTTAATTTTATTGCGGCCAAGGTATTATATCCATTCATCCAACATTAAAATAAAAATAAAATAAAATAAACATTTTTCAGAAAATTCAAAAGTAAATTAAAAACAGAAATATCGGAAAAAATTAAATCGGAAAAATACGTATTTCTTTTAATACCTTTGAGTTAAAGTATGAATATGTCACCCCAGACGCTTGTAAATTAATTTTAAAGTTATCCTGGTACTTTAGTTGGGTGGTTGCTTATAGTTTTCTTATAATTACCCGTCTGCGCCAGAACGAGGGTTATGTTTTTCGGGTGTATGTATGTTTGTATGTCTATTTATTTGGCACGCCCTACAGCCTAAACGGCTAGCTGGATTTTAATGTATGAGGTGTCGTTAGATTCGTAAGAATCGTGAAAGTGACATGTCGTGAAGTGGCTAGGTATATTATTTTAATATGCCGTCTGCGAATTAAAATAAAAGGGGGAATAAACAATTTTTTATTGTTGAAAATTATTAGCGCTAGGTAGCTGTTGTTAGTGCCTTAAATGATTAATGTAACAATTAACAAACAATTTATTTTTAATTGTAAGATGTAAGATTTAATTATTTATTACCATGAGTGGTTAAAAGATACAAATGTTTAGTTTAGACAATATTATAAGCAATATATTTTGCCAATTATTTTACGAGTTGAATATAAATTTAAGATTTTTGTATTACATATTCATTTCGTCAAAAGATAGACGGTGTACTTAAATAAATAGTTGATGAGTTTGACAACAAAATAATCTTTTTTTATTTGACCTCTGACATGAATAAATATCCCTACAAAACGAAAGCTTCATACAAGCGGCCGCTGTCGGTGCACTCATACATAACGCGCGTTAGAGGATGTACGAAAATCTCTCTCGTTCTGTAGGGATATTTATTCATGTTACAGAGGAACTGGCATCGCCTTAATAGAAGTAGTATTTACCTATACTATAGGTACAGCCCGCGTGCTACTGATATGGGTTCCTCCCTACATCGGTTCATACTGTTCTCTCACAGTCACTTTTGTGAAGATTCAGTCATAAGACTTATGAAGATAGGGTTGAATTTAATTTGATTAGTTGTTTTGGTATATCTACTCCTCATGCTATTTATACAGGGTGTTACAAAAGTAAAAATAAACATTAAAAACTTTTAAGGGGGTTTTGAGACCATCAAACAACAACTTTCACTATGGGACCAACATCGAAATTGCGAAAAAAAATCTATTGTCACATACATTTAGCTTGAGTAGATCTGTAGTTTAGTCTGGAACATCGCAAACGCATCGCATCATGGCGATTATGGCAAATCTCCCCATTTTGGGGGAGGCCTATGTCCAGCAGTGGACGTCTGTCGGCTGATATGATGATGATGATGGAACATCAGATTTTTTTCACGATTTCGATATTGGTCCCAGAGTAAAAAGTTGTTCAGTTTGATGATCTTAACCACTCCCTTAAATGTTTATTTGTATTTTTGTAACATCAGTGTACAGAATATCCAAATTTCATGAACAGTGCCCAAACTGTGTCTACAGGGTGTTAGGGTAAAAATTAGGGATGCAACGATTACGAAGCGGTGCATCGTGTTGCATCTGTAATCGTAATAATCACGATTTATAACGATGCAATGCAACGTGCATCGTTGCAAGTTAGAATCGTACGATTATTAAATCGAATTGAAAACGTGAATCGGATCGCACTTGTTGACAATTACCAGACCCGAATACTAGAATCCAGAGCCGAAAAACAACTTTAAAAAATCTGATCTCTCGCTGCTATTTTAGCTCATTTTGATCTAAATCCTGGCTAAATCTGATTTTTTTTTTTGGTCAGATTTGACTCTCATTTTATAATTTTTTAAAAATTCTACTTAGGTCTTTGTGAATTGATTTTCGGTTTGAAGTATTATTACATACATTCTCGTTCTCGCGATATCTCATCCACATCTCCCACGTAAAATGGATGGGATATCGCTTGATTAACGAGATTATATAGAATCAAGTTCCATATTGTGTTTTTCAAAGCAAATTGGCCTCTACGCATCCAGAAATCAGAATCCTGACCACGTGAACCTTTGACATCGATCTCAAATTAGTAGAAAAAGTTACAAAGTTTTTTTTAATGATTTTACCTTCACTGATTATATGAATATTTTATATCTGAAAAAAATAGTTTAGAAAATCTAGTTGCCGCGTCACAAATAACATTTCCAATTTATAATATAACGAGCGTTAACCCGCGACTTCGTCCGCACAAATTATATACCAGATTTTAAGTCAGATCATAAGCTGTCAAACAAAAAAAGTTTCATCAAAATCGGTTCAGTAGTTTTTGCGTGATACTCGTTCAAACAAACAAACAAACAGACGGACAATAAATCCATAAATTGGTGAAATGGAATCACGGACGCCTAAAAACCATATCGTAACTTTTTTTTTTGTTAATATCTTCAATGTACAGACAAACTTCCTGTTACAGTTTTATAATAGTATAGATTACAAAGATATAAAGTAACTTATAAATAAGCTTTTAAAATTTTGTATGAAAAGTTTCAAAGCTTTATATCTTCGTAATTATTTTATAAATTGCAAATGTTATTTGTTACGCGGCATCTAGATTTTCTAAACTATTTTTCCATATATACAAAGTTACATATATTAATACCGTCTACGCGTATTGTTCGTCAAAGTTTTGTATAAAATTGACACCTCTGCAATCACCTTAAGTATTACTAGGGTGTTTTGTTACACTCTGTAGGTATATTAAAGTTACCTAGTGTTGCAATGTCTGTGCCCATTTGCGCATGACATGAACCACTTTTTGTATCGGTTTACTTACTGCTTTCCTGATAACGCAGTTACGATAACTTTTTAACCATTAAGTAAGTACCTAACTACGCTACTTTTGAAAATAATCTGTGGTTGTAAATGTACAGTAGTACCAGATTTTATCATTTTATTTTATTTTTTTCGCAATTTCAACCTTGGTTGCGTAGAGAAAGTTGTTCAGTTTGATGGTCTGATTATCCCCTTAAAAAACCTTCAGTATATTAAAAAATACCTCATAAAGGGTGAAATTGATAACATTAGCACCCTTTTAAACTAAAAGTCTACCCATCAAACTGAACAACTACCGTTCGGAGCAAAAACAAAATCTGCTGTTGCATTCATTTATGTCTAGTAGGCAATAGGCATTGCTGTTTAGTATGGAACATTTTTTTCCCAATTTCCACCTTGGTTTCGAAGAGAAAGTTGTTGCATTCGAAGGTCTGACTATCCCCTTAAAAAACCTTCAGCTTACTAAGAAGGACCTTATACGGGGTGTTAGGGTAAACAGTTGTATTACTTTAAGGGGTGATTGTACCCATGATACTGAACAACTTTTCCTAAGAAATATATAGGAAATTCGCAATAAAATTTCTGGAGTTCCCATACTTAATGCAATCAGTTGATCTATGACAAGTCGAAAAAAAATTTGCGTGTTCCCTATAGGTTTCTTAGGGAAAATAAATCTTAAAGTAATGTAACTGTTTACCCTAACACTCTGTAGAGGCTGATGATGAAATAACAAGTGTTAAGGCTGCACCGAGCCTATTGTGCTGCCTCTAATCGTATTTTTTTAAATACGCAAAATTTCCAAAAAACAAGAATTTCACATTGGAGTCATTGCTCATTTTCAATTTATCGGGTCACTGTGGTTTTGTTTTTGTAATGTTTTTAGTTATTATCTTTAAAACCGCCGAAAGTAGCCACTTCTGGTGGTTTCAACGACAATAGCTACAAGCATAAAACATAATAATCCTTAATGTTGCGATAAATTGAAAGGCAATAAGGACTACAGTGTGACATTCTTGTTTTTTTGGAATTGTTGTTTAATTGTTTAGAAATAAAAAAAATACGATTGAGGGTAGCACAATAGGCTCGGTAGGCTCTTAACAGTGCGATGAATTGATGATGAAATAAAAAGTGTTAACTGTACGATAGAGATATAATTATTAATTGTTTATAAAGTGAGTATTGCATTGCACAAATGCACACCTGACAAGGGCATACAAATATTTACCTTTAGTCAATGTGCAATGACACCTATCGATGTCAATCGTTAAAAAAAACAAGGTGATCGTTTTTATTAACTAGTTTCTCACGTTTACAACCTTGGTTGAGGATATCGAGGTGTCTGTTTCTTGTGATAAATTGGCTAAGTCTCAGTCGGAGATACGCACCGAGGGTTCCGTAGTATCAGATAATTATTAATTATACAGGTCGAAATTGATATCATTAGCATCCTTTTAAACTAAGAGTTTACCCATCAAACTGAACAACTTTTACTATGGAAGCAAAGCGATCGGAGCAAAAAAAAATCAGCTGTTCCGTATGCTGCCGCTGCCTGCTCGACTCAAATTATGCAACAGCAGATTTTTATTTGCTCCCATAGTAAAAGTTGTTCAGTTTGATGGGTAAACTCTTAGTTTAAAAGGATGTCAATGATACCAATTTCACCCTTATAGGGTCCTTCTTAATATGCTGGCATTTTTTAAGTTGATGATCAGAACGTAAAACTGAACAACTTTCGCGATTTCGATGTTGGTCCCATAGATGAAGTTGATCAGTTTGATGGTCTGATCATCTCCTTAAATAAGTGTCAGCATATTAAAAACAAAATCAGCTGAAACTATTTTAAGCGGATGATTAGACCATCAAACTGAACAACTTTCTCTATGGGACCCATATCGAAATCGCAAAAAAAATCTAGTTGCCGCGTCACAAATAACATTTGCAATTTATAATATAATTACGAAGATATAAAGCTTTTAAAATTTTGTATGAAAAATTTCAAAGCTTTATATCTTCGTAATCTATACTATTATAAAGCTGTAGCAGAAAGTTTGTCTGTACATTGAAGATATTAACAAAAAAAAGTTACGATATGGTTTTTAGGTATCCCTGATTCCATTTCACAAATTTTTGGATTGTTTGTCTGTCTGTTTGTTTGTTTGTGTGTTTGTTTGTTTGTGTGTATGTTTGTTTGTTTGTTTGAACGAATATCACGCAAAAACTACTGAACCGATTTTGATGAAACTTTTTTCTTTGATAGCTTATGATCTGACTTAAAATCTGGTATATAATTTGTGCGGACGAAGTCGCGGGTTAACGCTCGTTATATTATAAATTGCAAATGTTATTTGTGACGCGGCATCTAGATTTTCTAAACTATTTTTCTATACATACAAAGTTACTTAATATATTAATACCGTCTACGCGTATTGTTCGTCAAAGTTTTGTATAAAATTGACCCCTCTGTAACCACCTTAAAATAGTTTCACCTAATTTTGTTAGACCTCATATTTGCGTTAAGTATTTACAAAAAAAAAATTGTGTCTTGTTGAATTCCGTCAGTCCGGGATCCATAGCGCGAGTCCGAATTACACTTGGCCGGTTTTTATTTTCTGTTGTTTTACTTCAGAGTTTGCAGTATAATCGTATCAAGTTAGACGCTTGTATGTATTGCCGTTTTTACGGTAGAGCAAATCAAAAATACGTTGAAAAAACGTCGCAGGCGTCGTCGTCTAGGTGGGTATTGTCTGTAGATAGTGACAGCTGTAGATATCGTGATTTTCCCTCTAAACAGTCCAGTTATTTTACGGTTTGACCCGGATTAATTAATAATTGTTTTTATCCAGTAAGTATATCATTTAAAAGCTAATTTGAGCCTAGAAAATAACAAAATAAAAAAAAAATCACCTCAGCAACAGCCCTAAATTGGCCCTAAATTTAAAATTGAGCATTTATATCGTTCTAAAATACCTGATGGTAAAATTTTGTTAGCACATTTTTAAGGCTTTACCATTATACACACTTCAAACTCGGAGTACCTACCTAAATATTATTCTACTTAGAAAGCTTTGCAAAATACATTTGTATTTTCTAATTAATAAATAATTTTTTGTATTTCAATGGCTACTTTATTGCTCAAATGTAATTCATATTGTTAAATCTAATTATAGTATTGTTATTATTATTATGAAGTTAAAAGCTTTCCGGAACACACAATTTTGATTTCTATGTTGCGTAGCAGTATTTTTTCATTTTTTTTTCAGACACCTAGTCTTTTTGTCACTAAATGGTGCCGGATACCTTTTAAAAGTTCCATTCATTATTACTTCCCACCCCTCCTAGCAAAACTCCGTAAATTGACTGGCCTAAAATTCATAAAAATGTTCGTGAAATCCGTGGGCCTCGGAAATGACCTTTAGGTTAAGGTTGAATGTTACAATAGATCTGTGAAGGTGTCTTTTGTAACTACCTACCAGACCCAATTGGTATTAAACCGACAATGGTGTTTTTTGGCAGTTCTCCGATTCGGCTTCTTAATATAAGGTCTAACAAAATTAGGTGAAACTATTTTAATGGGATGATCAGACCATCAAACTGAACAACTTTCTCTATGGGACCAATAGTGAAATCGCGAAAAAAAAAATCTGCTGTCCCATACATTTAGGTTGAGGTTTGTATGGAACAGCTGATTTTTTTCGTGATTTCGATATTGGTCCCATAGAGAAAGTTGTTTAGTTTGATGGTCTGATCATCCCCTTAAAATAGTTTCACCTTATTTTGTTAGACCTTATATTTATTAAATTAAGTTTAGATAAAGAACTTTATTAAACAAAATACATCACTCATATTCACAACAGGCTTCGTCATAGGTATATACATCACTCACATCCACAACAGGCTTCGTCAAAGAAAGTACATCACTCAGATCCACAACTCGTTTCGTCAATAAATAAATCCTGAATATCTGCAACAAGCTTCGTCAGGGGGGACCTACAACCTATAAACCTCCTCCAAAGCCTCTCCCTGGGGGACGGTTCCAAGAACGCTGGCTTTAGATAATGGATATGATGATCACAGAAACCTGTGCAACGTGCAGCCTGTGGGTCAGCTATACACAGAGCCTACAATGCTCTGCGTATCCAGTATAATAATTGGTTCAGGATGCTGATGGGGCTCCCGAGGTTTTGTAGCGCGTCAGGGATGTTCGCGGTGGCAAGTGTGACTTCCTTTCACGCCATAATACGCAGTAGAGTCGCCTCCCTGATGCGTCGAGTCCAAAGTAGCACCAACAGTCTCCTGAACACCATTTCAAACCGGCCACACTGTCCCTTCTTCAGGCACTGGACGGAACTACACCTCTCCGCTGCCCCCTCTATCAGAAAATAGTTTTTTTTTTAATTATTTGTATTATACTGTACTAACATAGTATTTAAGTATATACTAACAATCTATGGACTGTCTGAAATAAAATTATTTTGAATTTGAATTTGAAAGAAATTAGTACATTATGGTACAAGTGTGTAATGTTGGTGATTACCGCTGAGGCGCCATTGAGACCCGAGCCGCAGGCGAGGGTCTTAAGAGAGCCGAGGACGGTAATCATCAATACACACGTGTATCATACGACGTTTTTCAACACACTTGTGAAGAAAATAATAATAAAAAATCATTTTATTTAGTAAATAAAAAGTTTATTTAGAGAATTTATTTGTACTATTGAATATGTTTTTTTTTGTATCGAAACTTTTTTAAGAACAAAGCAACTCAAGAACTCAACCAAGAAGTTTAGATACCTACTATAAAAAACCTATAACTCACTTGTGAATAATAGTAATGAAAAAGTCACAGTTTGATTATAGGTGTCATTATGTGCCTAATTGCGGTGAAATAAGGGCCATTTTATGAGCAAGTGTGTTGAAAAAAATATTACTCAAAAATTGCCTCGCACAGAAACAATACATTTAACAATAATAACAATACATTTCGTTACAGAGTTTCGGTACGTCTCTATTATTTTTTTAGAATGATTAACAATTGACTCAACTCACACTGGCACACTCATCCTACTTACTACCAAATAAGATTCTAAAAATATATTCATGAGCGCGCTTTCATTCATTGCTGAAAATAATAACCAATAATTTTTCCATTAAAACTTAAAATGCGAATAACTTAAAATTCAACTATTTCGTTATAAATCAGTTGACGTGCTTATTCATTAACAAGTATACATATTATCTTAAACGATATACCTAATCGGAAACTTACACAATTGTCTGTTTTCGAACTGGTTTTTGATAACCAAATTATTACATTTAATATGTATAGTTCAAATAACAGTGGTAGATACGTTCTTTCTGCATTGAATCTAACCGTTGTTAACAAGATTCAATTAAATTTTCTCGATAGAAAAGAGGACCAAAGTAAGTTCGATTTCAGATTTATAACCAGTTTAACAAGAATCACAATACAACTTTTCTTCTGAATATACCATCATTTGAAAGGAATGAATGAATGATGATGATGAAATGAATCGTATCAGCGATTCTGATTTTTACCCCAAATACCCAAGAGAAAAGATACTGATGAAAAATACGTTTTTTTGCGATCTTGCTTTCAAATGAAGCAAATGTTTGCTTGTTTGAAAGAAACGCTTGCACTAGGGATACCTGGCCTAATATCAAGGCTGAATTTCTTGTGAAGAGAATTGTATTACTGCGTTCGAATTTTCTTTGCTCCAATCGGTTTGCTCCCATAATATAAGTTGTTCAGTTTGATTGGTAGACTCTTAGTTTAAAAGGATGCCAATGATATCAATTTCACCCTGTATAAAATAGGTTGGAGTCTGTGTAAAGCCAAGCCAAAAAAATTACCCCAAGCATTGGTAGTACTAGTATTTATTCTATGCCCAAGCCTAGTCGAGAAACGTAATTACCGCTGTCTACAGCGAGTGCGATAAAAGATAAAACAAATTAATTGTCTACTAGTCTAGACTGCAAAGTATAGTTATCCCATGGGAAGAAATTAGTTTAATTGTGTTGATTATTGATACTCGTCTCACAGGGCACACAAAACAAAAATATTAACCACTTGGATACTTTAATTTTACTTTGAAAAGGACGTTTTTAACTAAGCCATTTTAAAAGAAATAAGTATCTTCAAATTATACGCTTTCACGAATGCTATCATGATTCTTTACTCTGTAATTTAATATCGATTCTATTTCTAATAATGCACGTGTCATTTTACTACTGCACACTATAATTTTTCTACACTTTCACATGAAATATTAATAAAATGCTTTATTTAAGAGGATATAATGCTTGCAGCCGAGCGCGCCGCATACAAACGAAGTTAAATCCTATTTTCAATACTAACCAATTAGAGTAAGTTAAAATTTTTTTAGCGGTCGATTTCCTGTATAATAATTATACAGTTTCAATGCTAAGGATTAAATTAAGATTTGTATGGAAATCAGTGAGCCGCTGCACTCACGCGGAAACAACTGAATCGATTTTGATTTATTCTATTCGAAAGCCTGTGCACATACACATCCTACTAATATTATAAATGCGAAAGTTTATAAACTCTTTATAAACTCTTTCACGCAAAAACTACTGAACGGATTTCGATGAAAT
The DNA here is from genome assembly GCA_927399405.1 of Agonopterix arenella. Classification (NCBI taxonomy): domain Eukaryota; kingdom Metazoa; phylum Arthropoda; class Insecta; order Lepidoptera; family Depressariidae; genus Agonopterix; species Agonopterix arenella. The sequence goes on from OV656690.1 coordinate 1,459,361, forward strand.
TTGGCATTCAGATAGTCCATGGCCTGGATTAACACATAGGATACTTTTTATCCGGGTAACGCAGACGAAGTCGCGGGCAACAGCATCATGCATATGCTCACGACTATATTCCCGAGTGGGTAGTCAGAGATATTCTGAAACCTCCGAACATCCACGATTCACTAGTTGTACCGAAACTCTGTCCAGTGTGACAGGGAGTGAGCCCGTCGCCACTTGTTATGGTTAGTAGGTACAATGCATGCCTCGAAATTGAAGCATGCAGGTTTCCTCACGATGTTTTCCTTCACCGAAAAAGCCAGCGAAAACGCATTGGTACGAGTCGGCCTGGACGGGGATCGAACCATTGCCTTTTTTTTTTTTATTTTTTTTTTATTTATATATCAAATACATGAACAAACATCTTATGAACTAAAAGCATTGATAAACCTTGCCTCCCGCACGGCAGGCAAGGTTACTCGCCACTGGACCACCACGGCCACCAGGCAACAGTTATTTGTCATAATTTGGTTCTGACCACCCCGAAAGGGATTACGGTCGTGTATATGTATATGAAAGCCAATGTTCCAATTTCAAAACTGCGATAAACTAAACTGCCAATCATGCAAGCTGGCATCATCGATTCCCTGCAGACGAAGTCTTGCAATAACCACGACACAATCGTTTCAAGTGTTTGGAATTGGAAGAGGCGTAGAATAATATTGCTCGACAGATAACAAAATAAACATACAATATCTCGGTTTTCCTCGTACGTTTCCTTTCCTTGTCTTTTGAAATGTTTAGCGTTTCGATCGCTTTATTTATTAGAAATAATAATAATATGATGTAGATATACCGCAGCTGTGTGGTTGTGGCTTAAAAGGATATGCCCCCTCGCTAGAGTGCCACTCTAGACAAATGATTATATTTAAAAAAAATTAATACACGATCTGGCATCTGGAACCATATTTTTGATTATCTTTTCCCTCTTTCTGTTTTAGGGAGTCCAATTTTGAAAGTTCGATCCCCTGGAAAATAGCTGGAATCTTTGAAAACGCTTGCACCAATCTTCGATCAAATATAGGGTAGATTTTAAAACGCCGCTCGAAAAATGGCACCATCAAAACAAGGCGCAATTTGGCAGTGCGCCTTGTTTCGCTCTCAGTCGCAAAAGTGCAAAAAAAAAAAATGGAGCATCATACTTTCAGTACGTATCGCTTTGTAATCACATTATCTTTAATATTTTTCATATATCATGGCATTTAATCGTATTTTTTTCAATATTTTTGTCCATTTACAACCTCGCGGCAAGCACGCAACTATCCGTTTCACTCTCGCCTACGCGAGAATAAGCGAAAAAGAACCGATGATAATGCTTTAGAACAAGGTCGATAAAAAATGGAGTCGTCATTACTTTTCTTTTTTTTTCTTTTTAATGACTTATTTGATTAAATGCTTCGTTCATTATTGTTTTCCGCAAAATGCAACTGTTAACTCTAATAAATTTATGTTGAAGTTGAAAATATGTATATTCATTACGTTTACTTCAAACCTTTATATCTCCGTTCGGATTGAGTTCAGAGATATACTTACTTGTCATAAAGTTTTGTTTGTAACTTTATTCTGAACTATAAAGTAGTGCTCATACCCGGGCGACTGCGATGCGGGACGCGAAATTCATTTCTTGAGTTGTTTATTGTTGTGGTAATGTCATTTTCGTTTTAACATCAGAGTCTAACTAAATTGAACATCTAGATTACTTTGGTACTCTTTGGTAGTTTTTATTACTTTTTGGAAGTTTCAAGAACTTACCTAGTTCTTATGTTTTTGTTAGTTTTTGGTAGTTTTTAAGTTTGTGTTGTTTTTGCTACCAAAATCTACCAGAAATTAACAAAAACTACCAATAGAACAAAAAATTACCAAAGTCTACTAAAATGAACCGAAAACTACAAAAATCTTGGAAAAACTACCAAATACGATCCAAATCAATCAAAAACTACCAACAAGAACCAAAATGTACTAAAATTTGTACGAGATTTTGTTACGAGAGCGTAACATTGTACACGTCTGACCCCTAGACGCGCGTGTCCCGCTCCGTTGACGCTGCCTTACCGCGTCGTGGTCGCGTCGGTTTGGGCGATTTGGCCGGACGCCATAAGATTACATGGACAGCGACCGCCACGCGGTAGACGCTCCCGCTTCGCAGTCGCTTTAGTCGTGTGGGTTCGAGCACTCCTTAATATTCAAGTTTGATTGAGGGCCGCGCTAAACAAAGAGGCGAAAAGAAAAAAGGCGCCATTTTTAGTCATTGGCTTTTAGATGCAATAGGTTCAAAAAAGGTTTTACTTGTTTGACTGCGGAACCGAACCTTATAAATTTTAACTTTTATTAAAAAAACCTAAAGCTAAAACTATGTACCCAATTATAAAATAGCCCAGGAAAATAAATTAGGAGAAATAATTCCCGGAGTATTGGAACATGGCTTAAATAGGTATTCCTTCGGTACATAGGTACCTGAATCATTCTTCACAACAAGAAATACAAGGTTTTATAGGGCAAAAGATGCATTCAGTGTGATCCAATATTTTTTCTTTACATAATTTAAGTCTTATCAGAAAGAATTGTTTCGCTTCGCTTGCATTGCTTCTGAAGATCTGATTTATGAAATTGTAATTTTATTGCGTATTATGACAAACTAAAAAAAAAAAATCTATGTGACTCCACACCTCCTATAATCCATGTTCGAAGCAACAGTTACAAGCAGACGGCGGCTATATATCGCCGTACTGTTCGAACGCACGCCAAATTAAATGAGCACGTCTCGTTCCTGCGTGTGCGGTTGTCGGTGATGACCTTGGTGAGCGCAGTTCGAAAATGACGTTACACGCATATCCTTTGTGACGATTTTGTACTTTATTGCTATACCGTAAAGGTCATTTTTAAAATGAGTATTTTATAATAAGTAAAAACTGAAGCAAATGGCTTACGACGTTATTACTGAGGATTAAGGTCTATGTTAAAATGAAAGGCTGCAGAGGTATATATCTGTATAAGTAAGATTTGTCATGGGGCCGCGAATCGGGATTGATTTTGAATGAGACTGTGGATCTACCTGTATTTGATCGCAGGTACCAATATACTTTTCTGTTAATTTTCAGTATCTCTACTCGATCGGGCACAAAGTGTGTGTTACTCAGCCGCGTGTCACAGGCGCTGTGTCACTCGCTCGCCGCGTGTGCGAAGAACTCGGCGAGCGGCTCGGCGAGGAAGTTGGATACGCTGCCAGTATGACGTCAGAGCGCTCCGTCAACACTGGCATTGTGGTGAGTTTTACCATCATCATCATTCAGGACCACACTTTGATCTGGCGGTTTTTCCCCAACATCGGCTATTCGTGTTTTGAAGGGCAGTGTAGTGTTTCTGACACGATCCGTTCAACGTTTAACACCTAGTATACTACGCTCCATTGTCCTCTGATAAATCTTGAGTTTCAACTTGTAGGCTCAGTGGGAAACATGGTCTGGACACCGTAGGTTAGGATAGGCAGCATACACAATGTCGACGAGTCTTCGTTTGAGGGATAAAGGGAGCAGATTATAGTGGGGTTGGGCCTTCCATGTCTTTCGAATACACCAAGAAAGGTGTGCAAGAATTTTCACGCCCTGGATTTCAGAAAACGGTCGTCGGCGTCCAGGTCGTCCTGGGAAGAAGTGGCGCGACGATCTGGATGCTTTCGATGATGCGTGGCCAGAGCATGCCCAGAACAGAGAAAGTTCGAGGATCAAAGGGGCTTTACCCAGCGGTGGGATGAAATAGGCTAATTAAAAAAAATCATTCAGTATGAAAAGACGTGTCAAGTGGTGAAGCCACTTTTCTGGTAGCCACCCAGAAGGTCTTTCTCTTCATATCTTGTGCTTAGGTTATGTGGTATTAGAACCTGGAACTTCGTGTTTGAAAGACATCCAAATTTTGTTCAGAATGTGTACCATGAAATACATGTTTTACAGGATATAATACGCGTTAGCGTGCTAAAAATAAAGTTTAATTCTATTTTGAATATTAACTAATTTAACTACGATGTAGGACGTATGGCACTGCAACTGTCGATTCCAGAGACAGAGGCCAAGAGGACGTCCGAAGACTAGATGAACACAGTTCGTAGTGATATGACGATTGCAATGTCTTCGAAGACGACGTCAGAATTAAGGCAAGGTAGGAGAGAAGAGGCGGAAGGTTGACCCCACCGCCATATGGGATTAAAAGGCAGGAAGAGAGAGAGAGAGAACTGTGCCGTGTGGTTCTTAGAATGGACCACCCATTTCTTCCTGTGGGTGTCGTACAAGGCGACTAAGGGATAAGGTTTTAAGGGTGTTTTTGTGGGGAAAGGCTAGCTGTCACCTGACCTGACCTGACACATCATTCCATTGTTAAACCTTCAATGTGCTAAAAGTGAACCTTGCTACAACTCCGTGCTCTAAATGTAGTCGGTAGTTGTAGCAAAGCTTCTGACCGCCCCGAAAGGGGTTATGAGTCGTGAGTTTATGTATGTACTAATTTAACTCAGTGAAATTTTTAAAACATGGTCTGGGTCTAATATCTGTCTCTGTGATATGAGTCGTTTGGTATCTAAAACGGACATAAAATCCAGACACAATGGATTTTCCATTGTGTCTGGATTTTATGTCCGTTTTTGTACCAAACAACTCATGTCAGATTTTCTTTAAAATGTTTCAAAGTTACCGTGGCTCCAAGATTTCCATACTAATCTTTTTTTTTTATTACGTATGGGTTTGCTCTTGACCTCAATCTCTCAGGACGAAGATGGGGTCGAAGATGTAGCGAGCTCACCCAGAAGAAGCCTATTCAGTCGTACTTTAAAGGAATTCGGGTTGTAAGCGCTCGGAAATACTGACGCAGGCAGGGCGTTCCACTCCTTGGCTGTGCGCATTATAAAAGATTCAGAAAGGCGCTTGGTGCGGATATGTGGTATCTCAACCAAAAAGGGGTGATATCCTAAATTAATCCTAGCATTGGAACTATATCGGATGATTTTTTTTACCGTTTCGATCCCTGAAAGTTTCGGAAATTCTTTGAATTAAATAAGTAAATATTAAAATTAGGATTTGTATGCAGGGCATTTGGACTTGACGAGATATATCCTCTTAAATCAATCATTTTCCCGTTACTAAAATAAATGTGTTCATATCATTATTGTTTCGAGCATTTGTCATACAATTACGTGGTTCATACATATTTAATTAATTTATAAAATGCATGCTTTTTCCGTTCCGGACGTTTTTATCAAAGGGTTCACTGCTCGTTAATAGGGGATCGGACTGCATAAAATATCATTTAGTTTTATCTTCTTAGTAAAAAAACATTTGAAAATAACGGATAGAAGACTGATCGTGGATCTTAAATTTTTACACTTCATCCTCAATGGTGCATTGGATTGCCCGGAACTGTTGGCACGGGTGGGGTTGCGTACGAACACCTCTCGTTTGCGGCGGCCTCGCCTTCTGCACCATCCGCATGCACAAAGTAATTATACCAGGAATCTGTTTTGAACCGATGTATTGACGCTCACGAGGACCTTATGTACGATTCTGATATCTTCTTCATGTCGCTGGGACAGTACACCAAAAGAGCGAAGGACGCAGTAAAGAATGCAGCCTATTAAACCACATATAAATAACATTTTTTTAAACAAATTTCATTTCATTTCGTCTTTTCGTATAGTATTGACACCCATTCACACACATACATACAAACACAATTGTTTACACACATAAAACATTAACATACTCGAAAAACAATTCGGTCATTAAGTAGAAGCACATTAGTCTCTTTATTTGTCCAAATCTTTCATATTTTTTACGTTTTGTCCTTTGTACCTTAAACAGTTTTTAAAACGTGTTATCATGTAATTGGCGCTGTAAAATTTAAATGTTGCTGTATTAGAGATTAAGTAATTTGCTGTTTGATAACCAATAAAGATAAATAAATAAAAAAAATAACGACATACTCACATTTCTAGTTTTTTTTTTTAGCTAGAATACTATTTTTAACAACATGATGAACTATAAAAAGTAATGAAATGTTGATGTCGTCACTTGTGGGTATCTTAAATTTTTCATACATCGCGCGCGTTTTGACGTTCGATTAAATGTTGCTAATTTGACTAATTGTCCGATCCCCTATTGCATAGAAAATTTTATCACGCAAGTGCTATTCACATTCACACACGTTCCGTTTGCCGGGCTTGCCGGGCCAGTGCAGGTTTTGAGCATATGTAAGGACTTCCACGCGAATAATCGAAACGAATAGTCTTCTTCTTTTGTGTTCAATAGTTCATCCATAGTGTTTTTAGGGTTCCGTAGTCAATCAATAAATCAATTATTCTTTATTTTACACCAAAAAAACATAGTATACAGAGAATCAAACAAGGAACCCTTATACTTTCGTCCATTCTGTCTGTACGTCTGTATGCCCCACTTCAATTACTCCCTCATTTGTGCACCTATTGAATCGAAATTTCAAAATCAAAAATAGGGTACTCCCTATTTTTGACTTTGAACGCAGATATATCTCGCGACAGAAGCATTACAACGATGTAGTTTCTATGGGAGTTTTGTTCCATTTGATAAGACCTATCCAACGAAACCTTACTCGATTTATTAAAAAAAAACTTTTTCCCCAACCCCCTTTTCGTTGTATGGGGTGTCGAAAAAAATGTTTCGTCATAACTACCTTATTTCTGTTTTTAGGTAACTGTTCAACGGTCTTCATGTCAAATTTCGTGTCCGAATAGCAAGCGTACAGATGAAAGGGGTTAGGCTAAAATTAGTGCCAATAAATAGTGCCTAATTAGTACCTAGGTCAAATAAATAGTGCCTCTGTACTTTACGAGATATCGATTTTTTTTTACCTGGTACGCTAGCTTGATGTCAAGGTAGCGTAGCGTATACATTTTCTGTGGCTAAAACGGCTACGGCTAAAATTACAGCAACGATTTTACACTCAAAAAATTGTGCTAAAGTAGTGCCCTTGGCCATCCAAAATCTCATGAGGCTAGGTCTTCAGGGACCAAAGATATAAATAAGTCTTTTGAATAAAACACGGAGCTGGCGTTGCGCTAGCGTACATACGAATTTACACAAACGTTCTTACAGAAGCAGACGTTTCTTTTTATAAAAACTACATCAAATAAATAGTGCCTGAAATAGTGCCTCTGCCAGTACTAATCTATCTATCTAAACTATTATAAAACTGTAGCAGAACGTTTGTCTGTACATTGAAGATATTAACCAAAAAAAAGTTACGATATGGTTTTTAGGCGTCCCTGATTCCATTTCACCAATTTTTGGATTTTTTGTCTGTCTGTTTGTTTGTGTGTTTGTTTGTTTGTTTGAACGAGTATCACGCAAAAACTACTGAACTGATTTTGATGAAACTTTTTTTGTTTGATAGCTCATGATCTGACTTAAAATCTGGTATATAATTTGTGCGGACGAAGTCGCGAGTTAACGCTCGTATTTTATATAAAGTCGTACTGAAACAATATAAAACATACATGCAAAGTTCTACATACTAATGTAGCAAGCAATGGTGTGAAACCGCTGGCGTACAATCGCAATCGCAAACTAACGTCTAGTTCTGATTACCTCATCCATCAGGGGTCGAGCTTCCGAAGAAGTCAAAGTTTTCCCTGTATCACTTAGGCATCCATATGATGATCCTCAAGTGTCATTCTTGTACAGTAAGGGAAACCTGGAGATCAATTGGAGGTATGTGGTCGATCCCCACCACTTTCCATAGATAGTAGATAAATACCCGGATAATTTTTCACTTTCACGGCCCTGTAGCCCTCAAAGATTTGAGTCCTATGACAAAAATGCATATAACTTGTTTTGTTGGAAATTTTATCAGGTTTAATTTGTACCTACAAAACTTTTCAGCAGGATACGACTAATAGACTTCGAGATGTAAACAAAAAACCATAAAACGGGATGGTTTTTCGAGTGCTGCAAAGATAGCACAGGTCTTTCGAAGCTGCAAACTTGGATATACGCTACTGGTAGTGATAATAAATAAATAATAAATATCTTGGACATTGTCACACAAATTATCTAGTCACATTTAAAGTACCTGGACTTGTATTATGATGACTAGACAACGATATAGAATACATATATAGATACAAACATCCATGACTTGGGTACAAATATTCATATTCATCATATAAATATTTGTCCCTTACGGGATTCGAACCCGCGACCCTCGGCACAGCAGGCATGTTCACTACAGACTGTGCTACCGGGCCGTCAAAGATCCAACAACGTATTAAAAAATCTGAACTAGACGTTAGTTTGCGATTTTAGCGATTTCTAGTGTAAGATATGACTGGAGTATGAGAGTGATTGTGTAGAGTATGAGAGTGAGAGTATGAGAGTATGGAGTATGATTGTATGAGAATTGTTTAATTAAAATTGTACAAGTTCTTATTTTAGATGATCAGACAATTTTAATCATCTAAAATAAGAACTTCTTGTTTATAAATGGCTGCAGTCATTTTGGACAACATATCCTTAGTATTAGTATTTATTCTTAGTATTATTTCCATGGCGATGCATTTCCACAATTAACACACCAACGCAACGGACTGGCGTGATATTGTCACACATGTAAAATAAATGAAAATAACGTTTCGTTAGTACTAGTATTTATTCTGTGGTTTCTTTTTACGTATATTTTTATCGAATTCCTTCATAATTAATTGAAATACAGACACAGTTTAACTCGGTAATTATTATTTGAAAATACCATAGAAAAATACACTGTAGTGAATCACTACCGTAGACCGTGCTTTAGCCAAATATACCTTGCATCTACCGTAGTTACCGTGTACCTGGTAACACTGTGTTCGGCAAGCCTGATAGCGTCAGATGTAGCTGTATTTAAATCCTCTCTCGTACATCTGTTTGGGGCACAACGGGCATTCTAGCAGATGATCCGTCGACTGGACACTTTCGCCGCAATCACACTGTGTGTGACCAGGATCCCCAAACCCCCAAAAACCCCCAACACCCCCAAATTGCACAAATTTAGTCCGTAACGGCCGACCTGAGTGCGAAGCCGATTTAAGGATTTCCACACTTGCCATTGCAGATTGTGTCCGGGAGGTGGTTGTGCCTGTGGGGAAATGAACACAGCTGGTGGAGGTATCTTTTCTTTCCACATAGTGTATCTTGAAACATACGGGTCATTATTTATAACCGTTGTGCAACGTTGGAAACTTCTACGACTCTGGAGGCGGGCTTGTGGGATTTGGTGGCTATACCGGATCTTTTTTTTTTACCTTTCCGAAACTTTCAGGGTTGATTCAGACCGTCAAACTGAACAACTTTTATTATGAAGGCAATCCTGAATTCGCAAAAAAAAATCTGCTGTTGTGCGAGAACTATTAGCGAATAGCGGCAATGGATTTTTAACAATATTTTTCATGGGTAAACTCAACAGTTTTCATGTCGCATGAAACTGCGAGAAACCGATAATACACGAGATGTTCCTCCATCTTTTAATATCACGTATGCTAAAAAGAACGCGAATGACGTTTTCTTGTTTAGTCGCTTTATCGTAGGTGGCATGCTAGCCGTGCAGTTTCCCATGGGAACAGTTATTATGGAAGTACTATTAACCTACTTAAATGTTGTTAACTTACACCATAATTTGATAAAGGTATGGTTCCAGGTTTAAAATAGACAAACTATGCTCCCCATGGGTGTTAGTTATGATGCGACTCAGGAGGCTTTGCATTTTTTTATTATACCACAGCTTGCTCTCAGATGCTGCAGGGATTTCATTGATATATTTATGTGTCAAATTTATAACTGTTTCGTGTCAAATAAACGTTTATTTTATTTATTTATTTATTGTGGGCGAAAGGCTAACCATATGAATGAATAACCAATTTCGACTACAGCGACCGCTTTATAAGAAAAGCAGAATGTTATGCCTTGTGAGGTCTTCAAAATATAGTGGCGCGTTGCGGAGAGGTATGGAAACTCAATATTGAGTTCCGGGTTCGAATCCCCACGGATGCAATGCCATGTACCAATGAGTTTTTTCTAACTTATACGTTTACCGGCTGCTCTCAAAAAATCGTGATGAAACCTGCATTCGCTGAAGAAGAAATTCCGGTGCGTATGTGAAGTCTACCAATCTGCATTGGGCACCCGTGGTGGACTAACGTACAAACACCCTCCTTGAGGGTAGGCCTGTGCCCTGCACTGGGACGTATAGGCTGATGATGACGTATATACTACTACATATTTTTCTCCGTGTATCATCATTATCTCAGCCGATACACGTCCACTACTGGACATAGGCCTCCCCCAAGTATCGCCACAACGAAAGGTCCTGCACTGCCCTCATCCAACGGGTTCCCGCCGCCTTCACCAGGTCGTCGGGAAATTCTTCACAGCCCCTGCCCCGCGCCGTCTACCTTGGCCGCTACCGTAGCCAGGAATAGCGGGGCCGCCGGGGTCTGGGGGCTGGGTTGTGGTGGTATTTGCCATGTTGGGGGGTTTTGCCATAACCGCCACGCTTGGCAGGCGGGTTGGCGATCGCAGTAGGAGTAAATGTGTGAACGCAGAGGATGCTGCTGCCCATTCTCTGGTAGATCCCTTAGTTGCATTTTACGACACCCACAGGCACAGGAAGAAATGGATGGTGCTATTCTTAGCAACCACACGGTCATACTTTGTATTTTATAACTAAATAATACTTTATTTCATTTCAGTTTATGACGGAAGGAGTTTTGCTTCGAGAGATGTTCGCCTCGCCTCTGCTAATGCAATATTCTTGCATTATCCTTGATGAGGTAAATATCTTAATAATCAGCGTATATACCAATATATTTATTTATTTATTTGCTTTCAGGAAGATTTACAAACAAATAGTATAGTATCATTAGTTAAAGATATAAAATTAAAGATTGAAAAATTTCTCTCGGGCGGGACTTGGACCCGCACTTTTCCAAACCGGGGAACTGCGTTATCCAATTTCGCCACCGAGCCCACTACCCAGAGAACGTAATTTGGAAAAGGAGACAAATTTTTCAATCTTTAATTTGATTCGAATTAGTACAACATGGCTGTAACATGTTTAAAAATCAATAATATTTGAAATTAAAGATATGAGTCGTTTAGTATCATAAACTGACATAAAATCCAGACACAGATTTTATGTGCATTTTTGATACCAAACGACTCATAAGATAAAGATATAATAATAAACTATCGCCTCTTCTATTGAGGCTGGCTGTTTAGGTATAATAAAAACTGGTCAAGTGCGAGTCGGGCTACTCACGCACCGAGGGTTCAGTACCACACCATCACACAATACATATTAGCTTACAAAAAGAAATATATTGTGTCCGGGACCTTTTAGTACGCGACCGACTCACACTTGGCCGGTATTTATTATTTGTTGTTATACTGTAGAGTTTGCTCTATAATCAGAATCACACCATTTTTGACGCTTAATAATACGTTTTTACGAAAGAGCGAGTAGAAAAAATGTTGATAAAAACAAGTTCCTTGCATGAGGACCCCCCTTAATTTTTAACTATTTAACATTTTTATTATTTGTTAGCAAATCCGCTCTAATAACGCACATTCTGTGAAAATTTCTACTAACTAGCTGTTACGGTTCAAAAGTTACAGCCCTTAATAGGTAGGACGGACGGACGGACGGACGGACAGCGTAGGCTTAGTAATAGGGACCCGTTCTCCAATAAACGACAAAAGCTAGAAGATAAAGTTATAATTTATAGAAAAATTGTTTGTTTATTTTTCTCGCGTTTTAATGGAATATAATTCTCAGGTCCACGAAAGATCACAGATGACTGATGTGCTGATGGGATTACTGAAGAAAATTATTAAAGTAAGTTATTATCTTATATGTATGGTATAAGGTCTACCAGAATCTCATTGCATAAAAAAAAGGTAAAAAGATATAGATTTTCACAATGTAGTGTCAAACTAGCGGTTCAGCGTCGGTGGCGCGTTGCGGAGAGGTATGGACACCCAATTATGGGGGTCCGGGTTCGAATCCGCACGGACAACATGCCATGTACCAATGAGTTTTTCCAGCTTATGTACGTAATACCGACTGCTCTCAAACGGTGAAGGAAAACATCGTGAGGAAACCTGCATACGATAAAGAAGAAATTCTGATGTATATGTGAAGTCTACCAATCCGCATTGGGCACGCGTGGTGGACTAAT